>CM032875.1:34046719-36446719 GCA_019176425.1 Megalops atlanticus
AAACATGAATGTTGATTTTATGCTTGCTTTGTGTACAGAAAACCAAAATATCTCTTCAATCAACACAAAATGAGATGGAAGAGATAATTGACTTATTTAGAATTTATTCAACAATGGAGATGCCTTTTACCGTGCGTGTATTGAGGGCTGTTTTTTTGTTGTTAGTCCAGTTGTCTCAAAATATTTTGTGCACTCCGAGTACCCTTTCAAAATGTTCCGCGCTCAATGAGAGTCAGACCAACTGAAACTGTCTTATTTATATTACGTCTTGTTTGATTTAGTTCATCAAGGGGTAAATAACTCCGTTTTGGGGGCTTGCCTCCCAAATCAGTTTCAATTATACCCGTACATTGAGTTGAATTTCCTTTACTCTGATCCCTGTTTGACAGGGCCTGTCACTGCGTGGACTCCCCGTTTCTCTCCATCTGTCCCTCTTTGTCCCCTTTTCAGTCGGTGTGTGTTTTACCTCATTGTCTTTCACACATTTATTGACACCTTTTTAATTCCACACTTCTGTCAGCCTTTACAATCCGCGGGGTGCCAATATCTTCTGGCCCATTAACCCATTGAGATGGAGTCTGGTTAAACAAAAGACTGAAATCTGATCCTTCGCATTATTGAATCTCTCAATCTCCGAGCCTGCATTGTCCTCGCGCACCGGTTTGCTGTCAGGCTCGTGGGCAGGAATCTATTAGCATAAAATCCACACCATGAAATTCATTTATAATTGCAAAAATGTAAAACAGCACATATGTGTACTAAATCACGTTCAAATAAGTTTATGATATGATAATATTGAATAGATGGCGACAGATTGCAATTATACTACTATTATAATTGTCAAATTCAATTCTCTACTTGCAGGATCTAATTCAAAAGCTTAATTTGCCAGTTATTTGAATTCTAAATTAAAAAGAGAAGCTCCCAAAATGCAGCTATATAGGCTTAAAAGCTGTATGTCTAAATGCTGAAAACAAGTACAAGTTAAATGTCAAAATTGTTGTTAAATGCAGAAAAAAATGAATGACAACATGCTTTGTGCGGCAGGCACTCCATATATCAGAAGCTAGTAACACAACTGTACATTTTACCCATTTTGGGAACATTGTTTCAAAATATAAAGATATATTCTTTATTGGAGTTACTCTTGAAAGTTTTAGTCTATCATACTAATACGAATTATAGTGATAACCATAAATATCCATGCACATAATGTATTTAATTACATGCATAATGTTGTTTATTTGCGTTTTGTTTTGGGGGAATGAAGAGGACCAAAGAGTATAAGATGAAGCCATATCATTCAGCAAATGGAAACTGGTGCCTGCTGCCAGCCTTATAATGCAATGGTTTATTAAGAACAATTATAATTCAGAGAGCCTATCAAATTGTAATCAAGCATAAAAGGAAGTATTAACCAAGGAAGAAGACAATATCGTGATAAAAATAAGGCAAGTTTCTCCCTCTCACTTTGCTGTGGTAATTACTTTCCACCCCAATAGGACTGCATATAGATATCATACATTTGCCTGGATGTATTCAGATGGATGAAAGGAAATAAACACACGGGCAGCCCAAGAACAATTCAGTTTCATAATTTAAGTGTGCAAGCTTTGTCACTCACATCCCCTGCAAGGACCAAAGAATGATCCAGCTTCTCAAAGTTACTGTCGTCTTTTTGTAAGTTTAAAGTTTAATTGCATTTAAATGACTTGTATCTCACCAAATATGAGCTTTTTCAGAAAGGATTTATAATGAAATTGTCCAAGGACAGAGGCCAGGATTAATTTTAAATTAGTGCTGCATGAACAGAATATGCTATTTGTCACATTGATTATTGCTTTGATTAGTTAATAATTAACAAACGCAAGTTTGGGAAGTTTAGTTGAGTCCTCTGTGATAGACTGATAGAGTAGAATCCTACAATATCTTTTTGCGGTTTACTGTAAATGTTGTTTACATAATACACATGTGTGTATTGACTGACAGAGAAAACTTTCTCTTTGACATATGTCATAATTAAGAGAACCCAATCAACCTGATGCTTTAAATGAAGTCTACTCATCTGCACAGTGGGTAAAAAGGTCAAGTCAAGTTGCCTGGTTTCCAGCCTGAGGTCTCCCTTTTTCTTGTGTTAGTTGGTGTTGTTGTTGTGATTGTCACACTGTGTTTGTGGTAGGTGGTCTTGACATTTACAGATGAAATGAAAAAACTACAAGCTCCAGGAGTTAACGTTTGTGAATTGTGATTTATGTTCGTAAATTCTTTCTCCTGGTTTTGCTCAACAGGAGTTAAACTTAACTATACTTAAAGACAGCTGTCTGTCTGAATATGAAAAATGTGCCACACCTTGCCTGGCTTCTAATATTGTTGATCTGTATGGTTTTTCGCTTGTGTTGTATTGTACCGTACTTGTAAATCGTTTTGGATAAAAGTGTCTGCCAAATGAATAGATGTAAATGTAAATGTAATGTAAATGCCACATAACTGTGATATGCAACCCTAAGGATGTATTTATTTATATGGATAAATATGGTGGTGGTAGTGGTAGTAATGATGTTGATGGTGGTGGTGATGGTGCTGCTGGTGGGGGGGGGCGCAAACATTGCATCATAGCAGACACATGATTGATGCAAACTTTCCAACTTACTGGAGACATTTGCCCTGAAATGTGAGTGTTCATGTGAAAACTACTACTGACAATAATACCACAGGGATTTCATTTTAACCACTGACCTTGTAATTGAGTAGTATCTTTATGTATTAAATCAAATAACTTCACATTTAACAGAGGGGGAATATCTGGTATTGCTTGAATGTATTTTTGGCTGGTTGGGAGTAATGTTCCCTATCATCATTTAACACTGCTGATTAATTTTGTGGAGGTGGTTGTGGGGTTGGAGTCAGCAAGTTGCACCCTTGTTGCTATTGTCAGCTTTATACCGCATGAACTATACTTTGGTACTAGCTTCACAGCTTTCATGTGAAATCTTATTGGACTTATCTGCATTTTTATTTTCAAAAATTATCTTTTTATGGTATCACTTATATAGTGAACTATTGTAGTGAGCTAAATGTGTTAGTTATCACGTTTTCTGTTGTTTTGTTGCCTTAGCCAGGTGGCATGCTTTTTATACTTAGTTTTATGAACACTTGAAATATAAAAATGAGTTTATTAAGTTTATTGACAAGCCAAGACCAGTGAAGCTTGGTGCATGTATAACTCTGATAAATAATAAGTATTTAGATAGTTTCATTATGGATTACATCATTAATAATTGTCTTGTAACCGCAATATTGCAGGTTTGAAACTGTAGCAGTATTGTTGGTAATCTCCTGCAAGATATTTTACTGCATAAAATGGCAATATGTAAAATCTTCTAGGTAGCTTTGTTTCTGTTAAGACCTTTGACTAGCAGGCCTATGCCACTCTGGAGTTGTGTGAAGCATCAGGCACTTTTGCCATTTCTTATCGCTAAGCTTCTCCACTGGCTAACGTGTCTGTTTTAATTAACAGTTGGCCAACTAGCCAGATAACCAATGAACATAATCCATGGCACTTAATTGTGAGAAATCTTGAGCATAATACCCAATGCATTGTTACTGCTAGTTTGCTAGCTAAGTAGCTAACTATCAATATCCTTTCATTGATTGCTTTTTTGTGAAAAAGCAGATTTTCACAATTCACTGAGCAAAAGCTAGCTAGGTTCCGTTATTGATTTTATAGGGTATGTTTACATATACAGCTTTAAAATGTTGTCAACATTGCCTTCAAATGCAGAGTTGGCTAATAAGTATGATATTTAACTTCAAATGACACCTGTAAAAAAAACAAAACAAAATGGCAGTTGATTGTAATCATAGCCAGTGTCCAAAATGTATCTTGCTTATAGATAATTTATGTTGTTTATGTAGTGTACAAAATTGCATGAAGTATGTCCAAAATCCAGAACATAAGCAGGAAGAGTCCACAGCAGTCCAATGCCCAACCATATAATTTGCTGAAACAAGCTAATCATATATGGGTAGAGCTAGCCTGCTAGTACCAGTAGACAATGCAGCTAGGGGCTCCCGAATGGCTCAGATGGTAAAAGTGCTTGTTTCAACTGTATGCTCAGCCCGAAGGCTCAGGTATGAGCCCAATTACGTCAGCAGTCGATGATGACCAAAAGCCCACAGCAATGGAACAAACTGGCCACATTCCACCAGGGATATAGGAGTGGGTAGATTGGCCAGGCACTTGTCATTGCACACCAGTAACCCCTGCTGGTCAATTAGGGCACCCACAGTCTGCCTGTGTAAAGCTTTGCATAAAGTGTCTTCTTCCAACTCATGTCTGTGTAGATTTGGCATGAGGACTGCCATGTAAAAAAGAAGTGGCACTTGGCATCACATGTTTCAGAGGAGAGCACATGCTTGCCTGCAGGCTCCCATATTGTTATCAGGGGTTGTGGCAATGAGCGACACCTCTATGATACAACTGCTTATCATACATGAAATGAAATGTTTTAGCATGCCTCGAAATCCAAAGTGATCATTAACTGAAGTTTGCCCTTATTCAAAAAGGTGTGCACTGTGGGCTTTCAATTGAATGAATGGGCAGACATTGTCAGAGCAATAATTATTATTTTTTTCAGATTAGATCAGATTCAACTTTATTGTCATTGTGCAGAGTACAGGTACAAAGCCAATGAAATGCAGTAGCATCTAACCAGAAGTGCAAAAGAATAGTATTATTTACAGAAAGTGCAGTTAAGAGTAATTACTCCAGGACAGGAAATGTAATATATTACAGTATGTACAGTGTAACAGATAATAAATATGTATAATATATTAATGTGTTATACATAGGGGGGTGAAGTAATGTAAATGTAAATGAAGTAGACAGAGCTGGAAAGGGGAGTGTATATATAAGGGTTTTTATGTACAGTATTGACAGTTATGTACAGACGGTTGTATATACAGCAGTGCAAATATGACCTTAAAGATACTGAGAAAGTGCAGTAATTAGTGCAAAAAATGCTGAGCGCTATGGTTTGGAGTTCAGCAGGGTCACAGCCTCAGGGAAGAAGCTCTTCCTGAGCCTGCTGGTGCGGGAGCGGAGGCTCCTGTAACGCCTGCCTGATGGGAGGAGGGTAAAAAGTTCTCGGTTAGGGTGGGATGCATCCTTGACGATGCTTTTTGCCCTGCCCAGGCAGCGTTTGTGATAAATGTTCTCGATGGTGGGCAGTTGGGTGCCGGTGATCCGTTGGGCAGTTTTCACCACCCTCTGGAGTGCTTTGCGGTCTGATGCAGAGCAATTGCCGTACCACACTGAGATGCAGTTGGTGAGGATGCTCTCAATGGTACAGCGGTAGAAGTCCACCAGTATCCTAGGACACAGGTGAGCTTTCTTAAGGCTCCGCAGGAAGTAAAGGCGTTGCTGCGCCTTTTTGATCAGACTGGAGGAGTTCAGGGACCAGGTGAGATCGTCGGTGATGTGGACGCCAAGGAATTTGAAGCTCGATACACACTCCACTACAGCTCCGGTGATGTAAATGGGGGCGTGTTCGTGGCTCAAAGCTCGCCTGAAATCCACAATGATCTCCTTGGTCTTCTGGGTCTTTTATTACTACTACTATTATTTTTCAATTATGTAAGCCTGTTTTGGAATTGGAAATTGGACATTGGGTTTGTCTCACCACATCCTCTTCACTTGTCCAGGAATACTGATGTGAAACAAATGCAATCCTCTGATACATTAGCACACAGTCAATGGCTTGTATTTCACACTTCAAGTCATATAGAGCATTTCAGTGAAGTGGGTGCTCGTTGGAGGGTAGGCATCACTCTACTGATGCCAACCAAACAGTTGGCAAGGAAACTCTTTGTTAGCTAGTCTTTGTTAGCTAGGGAGCCCATGCTACCTCCATGGTAATTGCAGCACAGGAAGAAGGATTAGGAAAACATGCAACTCCATTAGCTTCTTAAGTGAGCATTAAGACAAAAAACATTACAAGACATCCATAGAGTCCTGGTGTACCTCAGTGTCTAATAAAGAAATTGTTGGAATGACAGATAATGGCCCACTTGCTGTTTCTGTCATTGTTCTTTTTACACACTGGGATAAAACATCAACCAAAATCCCCCCCAAAAAATGAATGAATCTCATGTCTGCTCCAGACCACTTGTACCACATATACACTCACACAGAAAGACCTATATACTACCTATCCTGCAGGTGACAGAGGTTTTGTGGTGGAAAGCATTTGATTAGGCACCTATAAGAGAACACTGAACTCAGCGCTTACCCTAGTTATGCCGATTTAGGGAAATGAACTAAGATACAAAAGTAAATCTGCACACCATTATTGTCTGGGATAAAAATCCCAGCAAAAGAAATAAGGTAAACATAGGCAAAGTACCCAAGTACAGAGGGTGAAACACAAATTAGCAGAGATTTCAGTCATGAGACCTTCATCAGCGCTACAATAAAATACTATTGTGTTTACAAACATTTTCATAAATGAGGCCCACTATACACACAAAAATATGTGTACGTATGAATACTTAATCTGACCAAATGTATTTTCTGCTAGGTATGGTGTTATTTGTTAGATCAGCTGTTCAGCTACAGGGAAAGAACTAAATATGGCTACTCTGAAGGTGACAGTAAGCATGTTTTGCAGTGACATTATAGGAGTGCACTTAACATTGAAACCAATGATGTGTAGCAAGTCATTTTTTTAAAGAGTGTTGTGATTTTATGCAAGGTGATATGTACCAGGTTCTTCTGTAAGGGCAAAACTTGTAGAGCAAGCAGGGGGCACCATGAAGGAAAAGAGAAACACACATAGTTCACTTTAGTTATGTGTGGCGATCAAAGTATAAAAGAGCAAGTATCAGTTGCAAAGAGTAGATCTTTGAAAGTATCAGCAATTACAAAGTTCCATAAATTTGAAATTGCCTTTGGTCCAATGATTTGGTTGAATATTTAACATGAAAGGTAAAGGTTAAATATTTTGAAATAGTAAAATATTCCCCCAGTTCAGATTTTCCCCATCTGTGGATCTTTGAACCTTTGGAACAGCCACAGAATTAAGGACTTTATGATCCAAAGGTATACTGTAGATATTGTGTTACATTCTCATGGATGGTTGCAACAGAACAGATAATTGGGGTGCTTTTATTCTCAAGTATTCTCATTTGATAAGCTTACTTGGAGGTGTTGGTAGATATTTCCCTTGTCTTTGTGAAAACCTTTGGTCACCCTGGATATGTTCCTGCTAAGTTAACTGCTTCTCACATTGCCCCTACTTAATTTCCAACATTTACCTGTCAGACCATGCTGAAAGAAGGAAAAAGATGTGTTTGCGTGATATATCATTACTTCACTCCCTCCCAACTATGCTTATATGGGCCCGCTGTCAGCCATATGATGAAGGTAGCTGGACTCAGTCTAGAGCGAATCAGTCTTTCATTTTGAGATGAAGGTAACTGGACAGAAAGTGTATGTCAGTCAGGACCAGTTGTTTTTAAATTACTTTCAATCCACCCACTGTCAACTAATTAAAAATAAACTCAGACCAGCCAGTCCCAATTTCTCTCATACACAGTTTATATCAGTTTCTGCATTTGTCAGTTGATTCCACCACTGGTAGAGTACATCGGTGTAAGAAGTCTTGTAGAACAAAGTACATGTACCAAGGTCATCGTTTTACTGTCGTTTTGTCCACTGTCCTGGAATTTTGGCCTATGTTATCACTTTTTAATATGCTGGCTGAGTTCCAGTTTACCTTTATTTCAGTGCATTCTCTCACCACTGATTGTCCATCTGCTGTACAGTAGCAAATGCACATTAGGAGAACAATCTGGACTCTTCATGGTCCATCTCAGACTCTCCTTCAGTGGTTCCACTGCCGGAGGTATGATTGCATGTTGTCAGGAAAGGAGCTCAACCTGGGAGTATAGTGTATAGTTCTGTCACTGAATGGGCTGAAATCTGATAAAAGTACGTGAAGAATGTGAACAGTCACAGTTCTGTGTTTGCTGTAATTCATTATAGTTACTTTATCTGATTCCCCTCATAATTTCAATACTCAGACAACAAGTATGTATTCCTTGAAATGTTTTTAGTATGTTGAATTTATGTGAGAGATAAATGAGAACTAAATAGCCTTATAATCTTAAGGTCAGTGGTAATTCAAGAACTCATTGTACAACATGTACATGTCAAAAAACATCAAAAATGTCAAAAATCATTTCAAGCAATATTTTTAAAAATCAACCCTGCTTCAGATGACATAGTGGTTAGGAAGGGAATTTAGATGGGTCCACATTAGGTCTATTCTCACACAGAATAAACAAAATCAGAATAAATATTCAACATCTAACTAGTCTGTCTTGTCTGAGTCACTTCTTATCAAAGGACTTGCCGAGGCTGTTTTATTTTTATCTGGCAGGCACCCTTTTCAAGGACATCCTCCTATTAGAACGGAATGTAGAAGCAGCAGAAGCAGTTGTTGCTCATTCCTATGCGTCATCTCTTAGCGTCTAAACTATGGAAAGTTTTCAAAAAAAAAGTGCACAGAGTCTGCTCTCCCTGCTCTCTGCAAATTCTTTTTAATTGTTTTATGATGTACACTCTCAGTTTCACATTAGTCATTTCATGCAACTGTGCGCTTACATTTTGACCCCTCAACCTGTTCAGCATCCTGTGAAGTAATTAAATTTCCTCGTATTGACTCTACATTCATCTGAGCAGGTGAGATCTCTGGTCCATTATAGAGCGCATTTGTTAACCAAATGTTATCACAGAAAGGTTTGAAATGGAAGAAGCTTGGCCCTCAGTAATTAAAAAGTGACTCTCTGGTTGTGTAGGTAGCATACTGACAAAGTTGTGGGGAGCCTATACTCCTAGAATTTTTAATAATGCATTTTGAAACCATTATAATGTGAAACTGGAGAAGTAATATGCCATTAACCTTTTATTGTGTCGTCTTGTCATTGTCCAATGGAATTATGTAAAAAGCCAGCAAAAAACTTTGAGGTTTAAAAATGAATAATTGTGGGCTTAATTCTCTAAATCTGTGTTGCGGTTCTGTGCCACAATCTGTCCGGTCATAAGGGTGGAATAACATGTTTCACTTGTCAGTTTTCTCTCTCAAACACAGGAAAGGCTTTGTCTCTTCCCTTCCTCTATAGAAGTCTGGTGACAGCTCCTATCTGAGATCTGTCTTTATGCCAGCAGAATGTGTGACCCACCACAATCAGCAGCAGTTCACAGTGTTTGCTAACTTGGCACCTCTAGCCACATAATGGATAATTGAATTCTAAGTAAGGCATGTGGCATATTTGGTTGAAAAGCGACCCAGTCTGCCTTGGTTTTGCCAATACAGAAAAAGTGTATGATCGAATGTAAGACCACTTAATACCCTGGCACGATATCACTCCCAGGCCTCATTTCTTGAGGCATCTAGTCCAGCATTTCCTTGCATGTTTTAGACTTATGGTTTAAACAGTATTTCATGAAAGAAGGAGTGTAGCAAATGTCCACAACAAATGCAGAGGAAAATAGAAAACAAAACAAAGTGTTGAGGGTGTGGAGCAGTTGGAGGATATGTATATATGCTTAAGTACCTCGAGGAGCATATATACATATATATATGTTACATACATACATACATATATATATATATATATATATATATATATATATATATATATATATATATTTTTTTTTTTTTTTTTTTCACCAAGCCATTTTTCAAAGTAAAAGGCAGTGGACACCTTTAACAAAGCAAGAGCTGCTTAAACACTGTTAAAAACAGCATAACCAGCAGGTGAAACAGATAACAGCAGTTCCAGTTGGCCAAAAGCCATGCCCAATCCAATTTGTAAGCAAATATGCTTCCCACAATAATTAAGGGATAATAAGGGGGATAGAGAATTATTACTATCATCCCATAATTCATGCGAATAACATAGGAATGGAGTAAAAGATTCCCGATGATGAACCAGGTGCTCTTTGAGAGGTGCCATCTGGCAGCTGAACTGACAGCTTATGGTCTTAAACAGGCTGCTTTCTAAAACTGCAACCAGGTGCACCCGTACAAGAGAGGAATCTCGGATAAGCGTCTCTGTAACTGCCTCTTCTGGTTTCCAAGTGACAGCATGACCCCTCTTTGTTGAAGATTGAAATGAAAAGCCACCATCACTCTATGTCAACCACGTGGGTTTGATGTTAGAATTAATTGTCCTTATGTGTGTACAACATTTGAGATGTCATATAACATCCCTGGGAAATCAGGGTGATAGAAAGCCTTGGTCCTGCCTTTCAGTCTGTAGTACATCACTGTTTATGTCAGCCTGGACAAGTTAGGCAGATGCCATGCTGTGCACTTTATATTTATGAAGTGCATTTCATCTTGTCTTACCATGTCTTGCATGGCTTTCTTTACATGTATGCTATTTTTAACTCCATTTAAGTTAGCTTTTTTCAGGTCTGAATTTGCTCCTTAGTGTATCTAGAGCATTTAGCAATATACTATCAGAATATCTGCAAATTTGACTATTGTGTATGATAATGTTCTGCACTGGTGTTGTTCATGTTATGTTCACACATTTAAAAAAGAGGCCTCAATGTTTAGCTGATTATATACATTTTAGAAACATTTTGCTGTGAGCAACAAAATAAAAGGAGCACATAATTATGCAGGAAAATAATGCTTAGTTGAGTAAGGTATTGCATTCATTTTTTAATACTAATTACACAGGGTCCAGAACCTTTCATTATTCCCAAATGTCTTGTTTCAGCCTCACCTCCAGTACTGCATTAAGACAGGAATTGTGGGCTTTGACTGGCTTATTTATAATCTTAAATGAATTTTCCAGAGTTCACAAGAACTCTAATCCACTCACCCCACCTCCGCTGAATATGCAATTAAAAGGAGAACGCTAAATGATACAGTTTGCTAATGTGCATGCCTTTTGCCTTTATCCAGAGGTTCACTCCATCTCTGCACAAAAAGGAATGTAAATATAAGCCTGAAAATCTCATATGAGTATGTTTAGTTCTGTCTCTTGGAGCTATTGCCTGATATCAGATGACTTGTGTAAATGCATGGTAAAGGTATGTTTAGTACAAATAGTAACAGTTGATCCGTGGCTTAATCTTCTGTCCGTAAAAGGGCTTCAGAAGATACCGCAGTAACACCTCTAGACATCTGTAGTCTTTAGAGGGAAAAGATCTAAAGGTTCTAACTTTAGAGTTAAATCCATAAAAGCAAGTAAAATTTTTTCTGTCATATTCTATCATGAATGTCACCTTTTTAACATGCATGAAATCAGAAAGATAACAATGCCTGCTTTAACACAGACTTGCTTTTATGGAGCTCATATTTCACAGTGTATGAAATCAGTGTATTTGTCACAGACTGGAATTTTGTAATTACTTGAATTAACAATTGGTCTGATTTGAAAAAAAAAAAAAAACAACCCTCAGCTGGCAGAGGTGTACTGTATTGGCATTGGAACAGTAGCGCTGTACTGCCATCATCTGGTTAAACTAGTGCCATGCAACTCAGTTTCTAACTTGTCTACTGTATATTGGAGAATAGAATAAATAAGCAAGCACATTTCAACAGAAAATCACCCAATCTTTGATTTTAATCTTTATAACATAACATGCAATCTGCCAAGGGTAAGACTGTTTGCCATTTAAAACATAGAAAGTATAGTAATACACCATGAATTTTGAGTTTGCTGTAATGTACAATATATTCCAGTGCTCACATGTTCAATGTATATTGTGAACTTCTTCTGATTCAACTGGATTTGTGTAATTGGAAGTGGTTTTGTGTGTAGAGCTAAAATAATTTAAGTGGATTATGGAAATGAAGTAAAGTTTTAAAGCCTGCAAGCATTTTTTTTTTTTTTTTGTCGATGGGTAGCTTGTTGATTGATTTTATTCCTTTGATCTGTTCACAGATTCAGCAAATAACTGTAGTATTGCTAAAATCATCCTGGTTTAAAATGCAGAATTGCTGCTGAAACACAGTGTTTATACCCTCCTCCGCTTTTATTTTCCTTCTCTTTCAGTTTGGCAGTGCTAAAAACATGAACTGTGAAAGTGTTGAAATATCCACTGTGAAAATAATGCAAACTGGATTTAAGTCTTCGTCAGGTCATCACCTGCAGCTATCAAAGGCATTAGGAGTTGAGAGAAACAGCCTTTTTCTGCCATTAGTCAGGTAATCGGTCTGGATGGGCTAAAGAAGGAGAGAGCAAATTTAGAGACAAGTATAATGTCCAAACCATCTCCTACTTCTTTCAGTGAAATCTGAAGAAGTTTTCCCACCTCTCTTTCTAATTCAGCAGATCATAACAAATTGCAGTGTTCAACACGTTTTTACAGTTTATTCTCAGATGATCTAGATAACGGTATTTTATATTATAAACCTCACCTGCAAGAAGAGTAAAAACTGTTTTTTGATGGACCTTGGAAAGTTGAAAAACTGTATATGACATGAGAATTGTATTTTGCCATACAAACATCATGCTAGATGTAAATTTCAAACTTCACAGGACATATAGCATTTCAAGTTACACTCATGGCACCTTATATGATGGTGTACATCCACTAAAATTGATGGATAAATATAATTCTAATGTTTGACTGAGCATTCAACACTAGATTGTCAAGGTTTTCCTGGAGACAAAAATATACCATACAAATTTTGGCTTTCATATATTTCTGTTTTGTAAGACAGTGTTACTAAAAAAGACATCAAAGCACTCCACTCTATAATCCTTTGCATATGATTCAAAAGGAAAATATACATGCATCTGTGTCAAAAATATGACAAGAATATTGTGCAATTAAGCATGGACTTCACATTGGGGGATAAAAATTGGTTCAGCACATATCCCTGTTTAAACTGAATCCATTTAGGTAATCAGTCTGTCATGTGGTAAGCCAGTGTCTGCAGCACTGCTTTGAAATTGGTTTGGTGAAAAATGTTTGAACATTTTCTCTGCAGAAAATCATGCCACTGCAAATTTTTAAATCATCAGCATCATTATTCCTCTGTCATTTGCTTTCCCTTTCATTGTGGTCCAGATACAGTTAGTACCTGGTATGTGAGACGCACTGGTTTACATAGTGTTTGGGGCATAAAACAATTATATAGCCACCAACACAAGTGTCTGAATCATCACATGTTCCTTTCCTTGTTTAAAACCCATGTATACAGTCCTGACAGGTATATCAATGTATGACAGCAAAATATGTCAATAGGAATGTCCAAAACAAAGTAAAACTATCACTCACCTACAACTGACATGGATATATTAAAACAAACAAAAACATCATAAATTGCTTCTGCAACACACGTACAACATGGATAGATTATTTTGCATTTTGCACATTAATTGAAATGTCTAAATAAATTAAAAGCAAAAGATTTTCCCTTAGAATCCAGGGAGTGGAGCACTCTTCCATTACTTTGGCCTAATAGGAAAAGTACAGATAAAGTGTAATTACTTTTAGTGGCAGAAGGCACTGAAGCAGAAAGCACCTATATACCTTTTACATATGAGGACACAGCTTACCATTTTTCACAATAAGATTACTTCCTTTTTGGAGTAAAAAATCCAAAGAGTTTTGTCTGTCTTTTATTAAAAGATAAGAGATTTTTATGCTTTATTTCAAATATTGAGGGACTAATTTAAGTGCATGAAGAAGTTTTTTATGAAGAAATCTAATTTTTGTGACTGTATTCCTGATGCTTAAATGAAAGCATTCAGTACCTCTGAGAAGAAAATTAAGTTGTTGTTTATAATGCATTTTTCCATCTATAAGAAACTATTGGATAAGTAGATTCATGAAAAGAATTGAAAAAATTCTATATTAACTTCTGTAAGAAACATCTCTTCATGGAGTGGTGGTAGTCAAATTCTAGTGTGACAAAAAAACCAAAAGTAAAGAACAGTTTCTGAGTTTAGGCATATGTTTGTACCTACAACTCCCACTCAAATGTATATAATGATGAACAAGTATTTATTTTAAAAATTCCTCCTGATTTGATTGTGTTCATAAAAAGATCCATATGATACTTTAAATGATGTTTCTGTTTGTTGTTACTCATTATTCTAATTCTATATAAAGTATAAATATTGGAGACAAGAGTTGATTTATTATTGAAGCAAATTCAGAATTTAGCCATTCATTGATTTATAGCCTTTCTAATTAGTTCACTTTTACTAATGATACAACTTTTATACTGATGACTGTATGTAGTGTAGGTAGTACTTCTGTGTGTGCTCATGGCAATTAGTACTCAGTTAGAGGCTATTACCTTCACATTTTTAACAACTTGGAATGATGTCAGACATTAAGTTGTGTCGATGGTCCTCTAGTGGGATGGGTGCAAGGCTCGATCTTGAGACTATTTCAAGGCTAATGGTGAAGTATTATGTAGCAATAATAAACCCGCCCAGCTGGTTTCTTCAAAATGGTGTCTTTCAGATCAATGGTTACCACATACCCATTATTAAAACTGCAGGATTCTCATTTTACCCTTGAAAGACACCAGAACAAACACAGGGCCACAGACAGGGTGATCAAAAAGTCCCAGTCTGTACCTGTGAAAACTTCTTTATTTCAGCCTAAAAGTATAATATTCATTCAACATGTCTACTATTTTTACTCCTCTTGGGTTATACCTGAAACTTAAATGAGTATTAACTCTTGTAATTTTGAAGGAATTTGAAGTTTTTCAACCAAATAGACTGGGGCATCATGACTACCCTCTATAATTATCAGATCAGAGATTTCCTCTTAATGAACATAATTCCATATGAGGTTAAAGTTCTCATCCTGTTAGAGTGCAGTGTATTCAATCAGTTTGGCCAATAGTGGAGTGAGAGTTTTTGATTTGAATTGAGCTCTCTGACTGAACCTAAATCAATGTACTACACACTATATATAAATATTTTACAATCACTTTGTTGATAGCATATATATTAAAATGTTTGGACTTTAACGTAACCTTTGCCATGCAGAACCATTATGTGATTCTAAGTGGGGTGGGTTAAAATCACACCCCATTATTGGGTTTAAGGAGAGACGTTAATGTCCATTTGGTAGTTGTTTAATTCCATACCTTACCATTATAATAGTGTTAGGTTGTAATGTGTTACTGAAAGTCAGTATTGTAAAAATCATATAGTGTGTCTGACGATATTGATTTTAAAGATACAGCACAGTACTTTTTAGTATTTCAATCACTTTACAGTATTGATCTTTCTCAATCTAGCAAGTCAAAGAATCAAATAGTTGAATGGTGTATACAAAATTATTGTATACATTCCAGAGGGAAGGTAATTAATCAGAATCAAATCACTGCCCTTGAAACTATTTTGACTATGCTGGCTGTATATACAAAAAGAAGAAGACACAAAGAAAAAAGCTAATAATAAGCTAATGTTTCTTGCACCTATGCATTTGCTCTTTTTAAGGACTCTATACCCCAGCATGCTAAATCAGTCTTTTGTTTGCATCTTAATAAAAAGTTTAGGTTGAACTTTGTTCATTCATGTCAATGCTGTGGTAGCTAGGAAAGAAACGTGCTCTAGAGATCATTTCATATTATGGTTGCATAAAGGTCTGTTTAACCTTGCAATTTAAAACATGACACTACACATGCGTCTGTATATTCCACTGTCTGTGCACTAGTTCTGCAAATGCATTATTCCTTTGGTTGGTTTTCAAAATAGTTTACAGGTACACCCCATAATTTTTGAATAGGGAGTGCTGAATGTACTGCTCTACTTATTTTTCAACTTTTCCATCATGGTGAAGCTCACATGGTCCACAAGTCACAATAATCTGCTCTCTGTTTGGCTCAAAGGTGAGGAACGATTCAGCAGCAGCATACAAACATTTTAAAAAGTGTTGTGATAATACAAACCTGTAGTGTTCAAAGTTGCACAGTTTAAGATACGGTAATAGTTTAAGGTTGTACATCCTTTGACAGTACCTAATTTCACCGTGGCAATGTTTCCCACAATGACACTACATTTCAAGGTTGACAGTAATGTTTTAGCATCGGTTCTGCTAATTGCTTGATAACTCTATGTGGATAAGAGTGTCTGCCATTTGACTAAATGTAATGTCATGTAATGATTTACAAAGGCCACCCAATACCAAAGGTGGGTCAAGACTGTGTACACTTCTCACTAGCTCCAATGGCAGGCTGGCAAGCTTTTCAGTTCTGAAATTCTGGTTGCCTATAATCTGTCTTGTCACACACACAAACATGTCTGTATGTGCAAACACATGCACACACGCACACATGCATGTTTTGCATTTCAGGTTGAAAACATTTATGTATGACCTCTCATTGTTTCAACGTGTGGCTTTGAAAGTGTGAAATATTTTTGTAAACATTACTTACTTCTTTACTAAAGTGCATCGATCCTCAGGGAGCATAGACTATCAATGACTGTTCTCCATCGCAGTGATCCTGGGAAATTTTCTCTGGCTCTTTCTATGTCCAACTGTTGTTTCGTGTTCACCTCTAATTTCCTCCACAAGGTGTTCCTTAAACAACTTCTCTTCCTTGTGGGAAGAGGAAAGGCCGGGGACTCTCGGTGATGTTGGAGGGGGGCCTTTGGAAGGTGCTGCTGATTCTATTCCGCCTTCGTCTTTGGAAGTCTTCTTCCACAGAAACTTGCCTGGTCCTGTTGCACAAGTCAATGTTACTGACTCTGTCTCAGGTACAGGATCCTTTGTAGGCACTTGTTAATACATTTTTAGTGTTGCTTTAGTTGTCCTCTAAGTCTTGGACCCACAGAGTAGAACTGACTTGATGCTGGAGTTGAAAGCCACAGCTTTGTTTGGGCCTTGATCTTCCTGGACAGTTGTCAAGGTAATGAATGGTGCTCATTCCTTTTAAGTTCTTGCCTTAATGTCCTCATCTGTGCAACCTTGCTTGTTGATAACACTGCCCAGGTAGGTGAAGAAATCAACATCCTTCAGTAGTGCCACTGTGTGATTGACCGGGTTGTTGAGTTTTGTGTTGAGCTGTATGATCTTACTTTTTCTCCTGTTAATGATGAGTACTGTTTTTACAGAAGTAGATTCCAAGTCTCCTGTTTTTCCTTGTCTCACTCCAAGCATCACCTTGAATGGGTTTGTGAGCTTGCCAGAATGTGCATCTAGTGCTATCATAGGCAATGCAGAATAGTGTGAAAAGCTTTTCTGGTACTCTACAGTGTCTGAGGAGCTTCCAGAGAGTTCCTCTGTATGGGCTATTAAATGTTTTTTTTTCATAGTTAACAAAATTGAGGTGTACAAATGAGTTCCACATGATGGGCTGCTCCACAGTGACACAGGGAGTGGCAATGTTGTCCATGCAGAATCTGTCTTGGCATATGCCTGACTGGTGTTTTTTTTTTTTTTTGCCAGAATTAGGCCAGTTCATCACAAGATTAAGGTTATAAAGCATCATTTCTAAACAAAAATGTTTTACAGTTTGGCATCAAGGAATAGAAACTCACTGGTTTGTTTTATACTGAACCACATTTTCATTCTTGTTTCTCTTGTCTGTGGGCACCTACTAATTTCTCATTTCTATCAGCTACATTCACTTACAGCTGGACAGCTGCCATGCAAATAAGGTGGATACCACTTATGGCTATGGATGAGGTGGGGTTGAATGCAGATCACTAAATACTGTTGGCTTCTCTTTGGAGCTGTTTAATCACATGTATAAACATGGCACACTAGTGACTAAAAATACATTGATGGAGGGCCACATTTTACATGGTACCAGACATTCTTTACAAGGTCAAATTCTTTCAAATAAGCATAATCACAATTTATCTTTTCTCTTTATTAGTGGACAATGCTTCTTCTCACTCACTCCATACAATGATAATAAACTGTGGCATACAGAGCCCTTTCACAATTTCATTTACAGCCGGGGGCAACGAACGTGTCAGCATGTAAGTGCATTGTTTGCATTAGCATACCTTAAATTTTCAATTATTTAACATACCAAGAAAATCAATTTCAATCAAAGTGAAACCACCTGTAAAAGTGTGCACCCCTTCACACATAGATCACTTTATGACACATGGTTTTCATTTGCTAGTATTTAGTTTCATTTTGAAAACATGAAATGCAACACCTCAGGTGAAATACAATGGTATTTTTTTCAATCTATGATTAGCATCTCAATTTCTGTTTATGATATTTCATTGTAAAATGTTCATTTTTCAGTCTTGTACCACTCTGAGTGCAGTTTCATTCCACTGAGGCTGTATATGTCAGTCACACTGGGGAGAGTGTGACTGACAGATACACATTTTATCTATAAAATTTTGTTTTGGTTGTAATGGCTTAGCTCTTCTTCTTCTTTCGTTGAGAACACAAATGGTAATATGTATGTAATGCCTGCACCAGTAATGTGATTGGCAGATGCATTGGAGTGCTTTAATGATTGTGAATACTTTCCCCTGTTTGTAATAATAATTACCATTATTTGTCCAAAACAGCATGAATATGCTAATTTTTTTAAATCATATTTGATCATACCGGTAATGTAATGATAATACTCTCAGATTTACACCCCAGGAAGACAATCTCAACTCTACCTATGCTGTCTCATAATGAGTTGACTTCAACTGCGAAGTGACTGGTATATTGTGGATTTGACGCTAGAAACTGCTGCATCACGTGGTAAATTCTGGAACGATCTGGGACGTGCATGTTGATTACGTCATGAAGAGTCATCGGGGCGCGTCTGTGGACAAACAGTGAAGAGGAAGCGGCCCGACTATATAATGTTAACTCACTGGCTAGATCTGTGACATTTGGTTGTAACAGTGTTTCGATTAGGGAAACTTCATTAATCTGAAGTATTCCCCTATTTCGCTGACTTTTCTGATCAGATAACTTAATAGTGTCCTGTTAGCTAATAAGCTACATCGAGTGCCTAGCCAGAGCTGGTAAGTCAAGTGCAACTGCAGCTATAGTTGATTTTCTTGTGAATTTGCTCGCGAATAGCTAAGTTAATAGAACTGGGGAGTATGATGATGAGATGATGTTGTACAGCGTGGGGCTAGCTAACGTTAGTACACTTTCTTGTTTTACGCAGCCCGTTAGCTTCATACAATCGAAGGATTAGTGCTAGACCTCAGTGCTAATTATGGTTGTTAGCTAGCTAAAATTTTAACTCAAAATAGCTAATTTAGCTACCTAGCTTCTTAGTTTACTAACTACTGAGGTTTAACTGAATTATCCTTTAACTGTATTATCCTAGCAACCTAGCCAGTGATACTTACTCCTTTTATCTTACAGCTGTCGATATCCAATTTATATATAGACTCGCTAGCAATAACCTACTTGTATGGTAAAATAGTCAGTTTAGTTGTTTTCCAAACTAAATAGGAATTGCCAACCTTTTCACTGTTCTTCGTGACGCTCATTTGTGTGTTTTTATTTTTTTTTTTTGAGTTTAGCTTGCTAGCAGTGTAAAGGTGCTGCTAGTCTTTATTAATACATTTGATAGCAATCTAGTCTAGCTAATTATCTTTGTCCAGTGTCAGTCTTGCCAAATTACTCTAAATGTATAATCTCTGTGTAGTTAAAACAACTTTTTCCAGGTCTGCGAAATGCTTGTTCGAAATTGATGCCCGGGATCAGACCATTGTTAGCAAGTAGCTAGTGGCTAGCCAACTGCCATGATGAGTCATGCTATCTAGTTAGCTAGTTAGCTATTTGGCTAGTTAGGTACGCAGCCACCCAGTGGCTGTTTTGTGAGTGAAGTGAACTAGCCAGTCTGTAAATATTGTGCTGTGTGAAGTTGACTAAAATGCTAAAACGATACAAACAAGTGATTAACTTATGCTACTGTTGTGTTAGCCAGTTAGCTAATTCGCTACGTGCAATGATTGGAAAGTTAACACAATTTGTATCAAAAAGAAATTATGTGTGTGTGTGTGTGTGTGTGTATTATAACATCAAGTATGTGTTCAAACCACCTTTATTCGGTAAGCTAACAGTCCTAGTAGTTAGTATTTTTAACTGATGAATGGTCTCGGTTCCATGTACCTCCAGGGCTTTGAACAACGGTATAGAGCCAGTTTGTGTCATCAAAGTGCCATGGAGTTTCCAGACCTGGGAGAACACTGCTCAGAGAAGTCTTGCAAGCGTTTAGGTTAGTAGTGTTAACACGAGTGTTTCTCCTGGACTGTCAGTCAGTTTATTAGTAGCCTCTGTAATTTATGCCATTTCACAGAATCCTTAAATACAGCTGTGTTTATCATTTCATAAAGATATTTGCACAAGCGACTTGCAAGTCGCTTTTGTTAAAAGTGTCTGCCAAATGAATGAATGCAAATGTAACTTGATATTGTTATTCATTTTGTCAAAGTGGAAACTGACAACTGATCATGTAAAGTTAGTTTTTTTTGATCCCTTCACCAAATTTCAGTGTTGCTTCATTTGTAATAAGTATATAAAACAAGTTCATAGAAGTTATCAGCAGTACCTTTTTTATCTTTAACAGATTTCCTTCCAATGAAATGTGATGCCTGTGAAGATATTTTCTGTAAAGACCACATAACCTACGCAAACCACAAGTGCACTTCTGCTTATAAAAAGGTAAATGTCTTGGTAAAGTCCTGTTTGATAAAATGGATGAATGTTCTGACACATTGGTAAATCGATTAATTGAAAGACCGTTCTCAATATTTTGCTTACTTAGATGAGTGTGATTGTGGAAGTATCTGATGTGACCAGAGTTTGGTACCCTTCAGCAGGCATAAACATAAATGTGTCATATGTCAGGACGTCCAGGTACCTGTGTGTCCCCTGTGTAATACCCCAATCCCTATCCAAAGAGGAGAAATGCCAGACATTAAAGTTGGGGAACATATCGACCGAGACTGCAAAGACCCTGCTCAAAGAAAGCAAAAGGTACCGTCATCTCTCAAAAACCATTTTCACCTGTGAAGTGATCTGTCGGTTCTTTGAGAACAGTTTGTGCTTAATTTATATTTAAAAAAACAAATAAATAAAATAACATAAAAATAAAAGCTCAGATTTCTGTTTAGCTCTGTCAGATTTCTGTTTAAACTTTACTGTCTTCACTGCCACAGTCAAGATTTTAAGAATTATACTGGTTTGCCTTTAGAATTGATTCATCTGTACTTCTCTCTAACTTTTTTACACCAGATTTTTACAAACAAATGCTCAAAGGGGGGTTGCAAGCAAAAAGAAATGATCAAAGTTACCTGCGACCAGTGCTATTTGAACTACTGTCTAAAACACCGGCATCCCTTGGACCATGACTGTAAGACTGATGGCCGCCCCGTCTCCAAATCTGGGTAAGGGCGGCTACCCGCACTCCTTGAACCCTGCCTAGCTCTCCCCCCCATCTCCAGCCCCCAGCACCCAGCACAGTACCAGTGGACTAATGAGTCATGTTCTGACTGTGATGGCGCTTGTTGTTTCAGACATGCCGCTTTAATGAGGTCTCAGGGAGCTTCCTCCAGTAGCGCTGCCTTCTCTGCAACTCGGGGGACATCCAGGTCTGTTCCCAATGGACTGAGTGGGAATGCAAGGGCACAGCAAACTAGGTGAGGAACCGCACTCATGCACAATGAGTCCATTTCAAATTTTCATCAGAGTCACGTGAACAATGAGAACACACAGGGTACTTTCATTTCGCAGACTGTTTTCCCGCAGTGGAACTAAATTCTCCATCTCATTTGTACTTGAGATGAGACTTGAGACTTGAGATATGTTGAGAATCAAAATATCAGGTACACAAGACAGTTCAGTGGTGATTCTTTGCTGGGATTTTACAGAGCATTGTATGTGTGAGTTGGTGACACATTGAGGTATTGGTAAATGACTGTTCCTCTCTTTTTCCAGTGCACAGAGGTGCCAAGCAGCAGCAGCTTCCAGTCCGGCACCCCAACCAGCTTCAAGAGCCATTCCCCAGTCTGCATCTTTACAAGCTGGTCTGGTATGTACTTCTTACCACGAAGGACCACTGCATCCAATAAGCACTAAACGGCTACAGCTGTTGCACTTGCATCTAATTTAGGCTGTGTGTCCCAGTAACATGCCCATGTGACACATTGGTGCTGCTAGGTGTAATCATGTTTGTAAACCTGTCAGTAATCCATCTAATTAGCTCCCTGTGGTACCGTTTTAGAACACAGTCCCAAAAATGTTTATAAAATGGGTTATCTGCTGTGGCCAGCTACTGACTACAAATAACAGGGATTCCTTCTGCTTGGGTTCTGCCAAATGGAATGCTGTGGGAAGAATGTTTGTTTTTATAATGTTAATTCTAAAATCATGATGTATGGCACTCAGTTCTGGTACCCTGTAAAATGGTGTTTCTCAACCTTGGTCATGGGGACCCAGTGTGTATGCTGGTTTTCTTTACAGCTGAGTTCTCTTAAGGATTGATTAAGGTGTTACTTGAACACTGATCTGCCTTTGAGATTTCTTTACTAGTATTTGCTCTAAGCTTGTTATTACAAACATTGTTTGTTTAACCTGTGTTTGTGTCTCGAAGTGCTCTGTTCTCTAGAGCCCCTGAATGAAGTTGGTTGTTCATTCAATGATTCAACATTATTGATAAGAGGTAAATTGGTGTAAAAAGGAAAAGTATTCAACTATATTGATTACAAGTACTTTGTTGTCATTAGTTCAAGGCAGCCTTGAAAATTTAATTGAACAAATTGAACAACTGATTAAGCCTAACAGAGACAGCTGGTATGTGTTTTGGGCAAATTGTTTTGTGTAAACAACTGGCTTTTATATTTTACATGAAATTACTGATACAACTAAAAGAAAAATCAGCACACTGTGTGTCTTCAGGAACTAGGTTGAGATGCACTGAGTTAAGCATGTAAATCTCAGTTTTAAATCCAGATCGGTATTCAGTTATAACAGCTTAATCAATGCTAAATAAAAGGGCTTAGCCAAAGGGAAACCAGCATGTTCAGTAGGTCCACAGGACCAGGGTTGACTGCCTTAAGACAACAACACCGAACTGGCGAGGGAGGCCGTGCTGGTCAAAGTAGTGATTATACAAACTGTGTGCCTGAGAATCCCGCTTTACCACAGCCTGCAGACACAGCAGGCTGGGACCGGGGTTGAATGAAACTGCGTCACTGTGAGTGATGCGCTGATAAGAGCAGTGCTAGGGGAGGGCCTGCTGCAGTGCGGGCTCTGATGATGGTATGTGTGTGTCTGCCCATGTGCAGAGTGAGGAGCAGGCCCTACAGAGAGCTCTGGAGATGTCCTTGGCAGAGTCGGCCCGTAGCACCCAGCCGTCGCTCAGGTAACGAAACCTATATAAGAGCTGTTAATCCTGCTGCACTTTCTTTAAATTTAAACACCATATGCAGGGACCCCCCACCCCTTCCACTATGAAGCCCTCTTCCATCTCAGTTTTGTTATACTTTATGTAGGTGTGTGTGTATGTATGTGTTCAGAGGACAAGTAGTATACATGAGAGGTGTGTTGTTTGTAGATTCATAGCAAGGGAGAAGGATGGTGTCCTGAAAGCTAAAATGCTTAATGGGGATACTAATTACACATTTTATTTGTATAGGGCCTTTCTGACACCCAAGGACTCTTGTCATGATTCACAACAGCAGTACTCTAATATGGTATATATAACACAAAAAACATACAGTTGTGTGACAGGACTGATGTGTGTGTGCACGTGTGTGCATGCACGTGCTTGTCTTCTTGCTGTCTGATGGTACTCTGTCTCTCTGTCTCAGCCCTCAGGAGCAGGAGGATCTGGCTCTGGCTCAGGCCCTCGCTGCCAGTGAGGAAGAGTACAGACGCCAGCAGCAGAGACAGCAGGTATCCGGTAACCTTACCAGTCAGTAGCATGCTAACAAGACCTAACCTAGGTACTGTACTTGGCTCTTCATGCAATGTGATCTCTTACTTTATTACAGTAATTTATTGCAATTCATTATTGCACTCATCACTGCACTGTCTCAGTACTTTCATATTTGCGCTGCTCATCCTCGCACAGGCTGAACTTCCCAAGTTCAGCTGAACTTATTTATATGGTACATACAATCAACTGTACATATCCTGTCTATACTGTACATACAACCCCTATATATACACTCCACTTTCCAACTCTGTCCACTCTGTCTGGAATCGCATGTTGGCTGTCATTACAGGTTGTTTATTGCACAGCATATGGAATGAGTCCTGTTTGTCTAGTGCTTGCTTTGGTTCCTAATTCCGCCTCCTACTGTTACAGGGCAGGGATTCCAAACAGTCCAACTGCAGCCTGTCGTAACACATGGCATTGAGACTTCAAGAGTCCACAGATTCTGCATCAGCGCATGGACAGTGCAGGGATGTTCTTTAGTCAGGGATAAGAGTTTATTTACAATGTTAATGTGACTAAATGATCAAACCAAAAATGATAAAACCAAAATATATTACTGACTGGTTTGTCTACTTTGTACATACTTTTTAAAGATGTGTATTCTGTCATTTGTACCAATGGCTCTGTGTATATTGTTTATATATTGATCTTCTTAATCAAGCCTTAACAGAGATGTTGAATAAATTATTTCAAACATTGCACCAAAGCTTCTTTTATTGATGAGTGTTATGCATATAGTATTATTTGAAAACCCAGCCAGTGGAGGCCCTAAGGTAGCTTACTGTTCTTGACATTTTCCCACTATTTTACAATAATGACTATAAAGCCCAAATCCCACCTTTGCAGGGTAGAGAACTACAGAAAGTATGCACATATTCAGAGATCAATGATATGCATCAAATGGTTGCCATGTTGGATTTCACTTACAGCATTTCGAATGCTACATCGGACAGACCCACTTTGCATAATATCATAATGAACAAAAATGGTCATTAGTTGTATGATAAGGAGAGCATACATTTTTGGACAGCCGCTGCACTTCAAATCCATCATGTACTTTTAATTTCATTGGTCCTGTTAATACAAGGGATTGTGGTACAGAAGCATAACCTCATTTATCTTTTTCCATGAGCAGTTGTGTTTTACTACACTTGCCAAATGAAATTAAATTTCTTGTTTTTTTCCATCTGCATAGTGAACTTAGATGATGAAGTTTGACAACTAGCACAACAAAAGAGGGACTTCCAGTTAAGGGAGTAATTTTTTGGACATGGCTGTTGGAGATTTCTCTTGGATTTTGATCTGCAGCTTGTGGAGCCAGAAGGTTCAGCATGTTACTGGTAGTAGAAGCATACTGTTACTGCACTTGGTTACAGATAAACAATTGCAGCAAGGAGTCAGGTTATTTTGCTGTAGGCTTTTCTAAGGTTATGACCAAGATTCACAAAACTGCTTAAAAAAAGATTCCGCCTTTAATTTTGTGAATAGACTATTGGAGGTGTCCAGCCAGGCCAAGCCTGCAGCTATACCAATGTCATTTCACTAGGTGGCAGAATGGTACCATGATTGTGATTCTTAAAGGTCAATTTCCAATGCAAGATTTTCCAATATTCTCAATTACCTGTGAACAATACAGTGTAAATATCCAACATTTGCTTGAAACAGCTGATAATGAAAAACTATCATTTTAAAATGATCAAATGAATTAATTTTTAGTTACTTCACAATGTATCTCAATAAGATCTAAAACAAACACTTTTGCTATCCAGGTATATAAATTAGCTTGGAATTTTGTCAGGAACCCTGATTCTCTGACAATTCTTGGCCAAGCTCTCACCTGCCCAAAAGCTGTCACAACACACACAGATTTTAGGGGGCAAAAGATCAACTGAGGTATGTAAGCATAGCTACCACATTCTAGCTACAAAAATGCCTAGACAGTCATAATGTCAAATGGATGATGGATGACAAAAGCATGACTGATGGAGCCAAGCATTGCTCTAACTACTGCCACAAATGCACTGTCTATAGCATTGGATAGTTGTAACTGCTTAAAGTAGGAGTAAAACATGGAATCGAGTAAAGTTTATGTGTCACAATATCAGTCTATATTCCTTAGATTATCCTCATTATTGCATAAATAGCATACTATGCACACCACATCATATAATGAATATAATGAATAGTCACATTTAGCAAAAGTATGACAATGTCTGACATGAATGTGAGTTGTGTGCAGCACTATACATATGGTATTTCATTGCTCACTACACTGGTCCAGTGTAATACATGTGGATGCACTTAGAGAGAGGTAAGTAACCTGGTTGTAACACGCATTATATTATCACTATATATCAGATACAGGTGAAACATATTTTACGTGGCATTTATAAAACATTATTTTCTACAGAGAGCAGCGTTTTGATTTGATTTGACTAATGCAGTTCATGTATGTAATACATTGGCACAAATTAACACATCTTAACTATATGGAGGGTGTGGTGGTAATTGATTAAACAAATAATCAGTACATGCAGTACATGTAATACCATATTTGAACTTGCTGATTCACAGACTACTGAAACTTTAACTATTCTTCTGTCTTGCCACTGTCACAAGCTCTGTATAAAGTGCTATATTTTGACTTCATGCTCAAGATCTTCCCTGTGAAGATCAGAAAAGTCAAACACAATTGGGCACCAATCTGCAAGAGAGCACATATACACTGACAGGGTTGCAGAGTAACTCTAATCATGTTATGCCTACACTTGTAAACATATGTTTTTGGAAAAAAATCCACAGAGCATACAGATTAGTCATTTTAAGCAGATTTAACTTTAGAATAGCGTGAAATTGCAATTTCAGTGTACGGATGGCAGTTCTTCACCAGGTTGATTACACACACTTTTTCTCTCAGCAATAGGCCATCCAAACCTATTTATACCAACCATGGATCTACCCAGCCCATAATCCTATATTAAAAACATAAATATTGCATGAGTTCACATTGTCAGTAGAGTTCATGATGTCTGACACGACTGCCTGCATGTAACCTGTTTCTCTTTAAATTACTCATTGTGCTAAAGGAAAATTGTTAGACTAGCTTCAGGCTGTAACTGCAAACAACACAATATTCAGTAGTTATGAGTTTTAATACAATGAGAGGCAATGCTGTCAATGAAGGGGTACCGTTCTTTGGCTTGGAGTCTGAGGAAGGGGTCACACCTTGCTGTGGACCGAGGTCATTGAACCTCCCATTGGACATCATACACAAGAATAGAAATAGGAAGAGGATGGGGTGGAGGAGGGATGCTATGAACAGCTGATTCAAAAAGGAAGTGGTGAGTGGGTTTTTTATATTTGAAGATGGGGCAGGTTTTTGCATAGGGGTTCTCATTTTGTGTTCCCTTACAGCTGCATGAAATGTTTTATTATAGCACATATGCTTGGTTAGTGGAAACTGCTTGCTTTCAGGAATTTGACTGAATTACCGGTGTATGTTGATATGTACCCACTCACATTCAAGTGAAGACAGACCCTGCTGTATACTTTGAAGCTAAAAGGCTAATGATTGACTCCCATTTCCACTGGATTATTAGTGGTAAACAATGTGGTAACAAAACCAGAATCACTACTGTAAGTTTCATTGAGGCTGAAGGGCAGTTCGGGAATTATTAAAACTGCGGTCTGAAGTATGTATAATCATTGCTAAAACCGCTTCTAAGCTAAGTTTTGTGCTGGCTAAAGGACAGTTTATCATCACTAGTCAACCCTAAGCATTTGAAATATCACATGTATTCATCTGCTGGACACATTTATGCAAAGTTATTCACAAGGCTATTATGGCAAGCAACATCAGGGCAGGTGGACACCACAGGTCACGAAACTGTGTTGGAATTAATGTTGGAAATACACACCTGCACTTGGCATGAAGCTCATCCATCTTGTTAATGAGGGACTGCACATTTTCCAATACATTTGATGAGAGGGAGCCTCCTGAGCAGGGAAACTGAATTCTTCAATTCAGCCTTAACAGAAACACTACTCTCTTGTTCCTGTTCACTGTATTCTTGGCACCTCTTAAAGTCCAGAACCAGAATTTTAAAAGTATAAATTTTAAGTGTACCTCATGTAAATTTTTCTGTGTAATTGTATTTAGGTTTCTTATGGATGGAATATGCGTCAAACACAGGTTAAAGTTAAATGAATGAGTTATAAGTTAAATTATGTGCCCTCTTTGGAGGACAGCTTTTTAACATCCAGCATTTCATTGCATATACATCCAATCACAATACAAGTGCATATAGACATAATCCTGCAATGTTGTTATAATTATCGCTATCAGTGGCCAGTTTCAGTTACAGTAAGTCTACAATATTCAAATATACAAAGGAAAGAGGGAAGGAAGATGATAATGAAAATGGGCAAATGATATTCATATAATTGAAACTAGAAAAAATCACCAACTTTCTCTTCATTTTCATGTCATCCAGCCTTCACCTGTGTTCAAGGGCTCACATCTACTTAAGTATTCAGTGATAGCTTTCCACAGCATAACAGTGTCTAACAAAATTTTTAAACCTGTCCAGCCTGTTTCTTCTGTTTTTGTCCTGAAGCTATTTTTTCCATAAAAGTGTACTTAACATGTTTAATACTGTTTAAGTAAAATAGTTTAATATTGTTTAATATCTTCTTGCAACTTACTTAGAGAAGGTATTATTGGAGATCATATTACAGTAATACCATGGCAGAGATGCAAAGGCATATGGACATGGCTACATTCTACAATTTGTCAGACACATGCAGCAATTCCAAGAGCATGTCATTGTTGAGCTAATTCTGTTCTTAATTAGCTAACCATGAATGGCATGGCTTGATTTGTCATAAAACAGCAACTACCTATTTGAACTCACAGCATATTACTGGAAAGTTAGCTTATAATCTACATCACATATGTGGAATCACATATTACATGGAAATTTTGACAATAAAGCCTTGAAATGAGCATGTACTGGAAATGATTTTGCAATTTGTTTTTGTTGTTGTCAATGTTGTTGTCAATGTTCTCTCAAAACAATACCCAGGACTAGTTATGATGTATTGATATTTTCCCCATTGACATTTGCAATTTATGTAAATTACATTTACATGTTTTTCCACTGTAGTCCATCCTATATAACCATGACTGTTCCTTGGAACTGAAAAAATAACATCATTATGTGGTAAGCAAACCTTTAAATGAATGTTTTGCGCTGGGAGATTAGAACTTCATACCCCCTCCCTTTTTTGGTTTATCTGTTAAGAAAATGTGATTAATTTTTCATTTATAGTTTCATTTCCTGATAATTCACAACTCTTGAGTCTGGCGCAAACACCTCTGTGTCTGTGCCATTTTAGACTGGATGTCTGCAGGAATGTCAGAACTGAAACTTCACAGGCAATGGGCAATTTCAAGTCAGGGCAATGCCTAACTTTGCTTTTTCCTAGTTATGTATGCTGGTGCTGATGTTGCCTCTTGCAACTTTCAAAATCATGTCTGACAATTTGGTTCAGAGAAGGGTCTTTGCAACACAAAGTTCAAAAAACACCAAAACCAGTATGTACTGTACTTTCAGTGATGCAATTTTCAGTACACATTCAGAAATTCATCTGAGCCTATGAGAGGTCTGTCAAATCCTAGTGGAGGCAGATTATTATAATTAGCCTGAAGTTAACTGGGAATCTTCAGTAACTTTGTGTTGAAGGTTTTCAGGTACATCCACAGCTGAACACATTCGACTGCAGAAAAAGATTTCTAGTTCCTTCATTTTTTAGGTTTAAAAATCACAATTCTGGTGCAATGTTGCACACTCCCTGGCATACTCCTCTGTTGCTGTACACACAGTTTCCCTTCCATGGTGGAAGAGCTGTAATTTGGCTGTGAAATATTTCGCATTATCACGACCAAACATGAACATGGAGCCACAGAGCCACTTGTGTGTGACCTCACTCAGCCACAGCCTTTTCCACCTTCTCAATGTAAGCCTTGTTTCTCAGTTTCATTCAACTGCATTATGCATTCAGTTCTCTGTATCTAGCAGAGCAATGCCCATCACAACTGTATACCAGTTTGCTGCATACTGAATAAGCATCTTTTCATAACCCTTCAAACTCATGGCCGTTTAAACTGACTTATCTTGGCGCAGTCTACAGACTGTGCACACAAATTTTCCTGATGAATGACACAGTGACATAAAGTCAGTTTATTTGGATTGAGGCTAAGGTGATTGACTTCTTTCTTGTTTACAGCAACTTGGTAAACCCTTCTGAGATCCAACCAGAGCTGACGCACTATCTGTAGTAACACAGTTTCATTTTATATGACATACAGATGCAGCTTGGGTGTAAAATGTTGACTTTCTTAATAATGTTCATACTTACCAAACAATAACTGAAACCTGTATGCTACTGAGGTAATTTTCCAAAACATTATTCACATATTTTCCTCCTAAATGAGATCTCAGCTTTGTTACGAGAATGTCACTCACCACAAAATTACTTCGCACAACACTGTCCGTCTCCTTCTTTGGCCTTATGAAAAATCACTTGCTACATAGTGGCAAGATACATACATGTTCTGCTTGTGTTCATGCTTCAGTTCTGTTGAATTGAGCTTGTCCTGGAAATTCTTCATAATTGTATGCTTTGTGCTGAAACTTTCTTTGTGGAAAACTGAACCAACATTGATTTATATCGATCCACAAATCAGGCAGGCTTGAAGTTCATCACCATAAAATTTGACTTTTTTATTAAAAATGACACAATCTGCTTTTATTCTATTGTTTATAACCACCATTTTAACAAGAAAACATGGATGGCTAGATTTGTGCACCAACAATTTCTATACAAGAATGAGAGTTGGGACAGGACAGGAAGCTAGATGCATGACTATGAAAAAATGTAAGCTTCATCTTACCAAAGAGGTTCATACAATGAGAGGACACAGTAGTAACTCTGTGGTGTGATCCATTCTTACTCCACCGCCACATCTTTTGTGTTGCATCTTTGATTGCTATGTTGGGTTCAAGTGTTCATGTAAATTCTGAGATGTCCTGAGATATCCTCAGGTTTTGTTAGTCTTCTGCATTAACTATCATCAAGGAGCAATTCATACACACAAGGGTGAGGGAAAATAAGTGGCAAGGTTTGGACTGTGTTCTCTCTCCTTGTATAAACCTCTTTGTTCTTACATGCAAGATTTTAAAATTACAACTGTTGCCACGCCAAAGCTGAAAAGATGCAACCATCAAAACATTTGGATAATACATTTTTCAACACTATTACAGTAATTTAGCTAACACTTTTATTCAAAGCTAGTTTATAATGACTGAAATGAATTAATTTTTTTAAGGCGTTACTTATAATAGTGGGGAATTGTGATGAGCAGGGCAGTGCAAGAGCAGAAGCAGCAAGCAATCATAAGCCCTGGGAAATGTAAGATAAACAACATTCTGTTCAAAAATTTTTAACATTACTAATGTTAGAGCAACTAAACTGACAGGGTGGACTGGGCAGATGCAACACCATCCCAACTGCACGATGACCCCATAAACATAAACTAGCTCCATTGCACAAAGTCTTCTGGGAGAGTGCAAGTTCAAATCTTTAGGCAAGGGAAATGGATGTGGTGTCAAAGGACACCACAATATTTTAATCTGTGTAATATGTGTAGTTTATAAGTCAAGCAGTAAAAAAATGTCAAGGCTCAAAGGAGCATTGCAAAGTGTTTTGCGTCGCTATTCTTTATTTGCTGAAAACCATCAGCGAAGCTGTTCTTTTTTCCCACAGAGCTGCACTCTGGACATTTTCCCATTTCGGTCAGTGCCAGAAAACATGGATTCCTTACAAGTGAAAGAATTTTAAACATGGAAACACATTTTTCCACTGTATGTACTTTTGTAGTCAAGCACATCACTCAGTGCTACACATCCAGGATGGCTCCCATTCACACACTCCAACTCACAATTAAAATTTATGCTTATTATTAGTCCTACCCACCTCTATAGGGCTGTGAATCTGACATAGGATGTTACTTCTGACCACTTCACCTCAGTAGTCTATGTTGCGTGTGATGTATAGATTATCTCAGACTCATCACTGCTCACTGCATTTAACAGACAGTAACTCAATCAAATAATGTTGATTGAATTTACAGAATATATCACAATCCGTTCTACTACTGACTCCCCTTTACTGATATGATTATGCTGAAGGACTTAAAGGAAAATGTCACTAAATTGTGTAAATGTGTAGCAGTGATATACAGTGTATGCACACCGCTGAAGTGAAATATGCACTCTCAGAGTGAGACACATAAACTCAACTGACAGTGATTTAAACAAGTACCAAATTCAAGGATCTGTGCCCACGCAGATCTAGCCAAGTATTCTTTTGGAGTGACAGCTCTGCGTATTTTTCCCAGCACTACTTGTCTGAGAACATTATCAATGAAGGGGTTTTGAAGCATTATTCAGCATAAACAGCAGCTGCGGCCAGGCGCTAAACTGCCTCCAGCCCACTCCAGATCATTGTGTGCCACAAACAAGTGGCTCAGTGTTTGCGTCAAAGGACGACATCACTCATCCACTGATAGGGCAGCAGATCAAGGCAGCACTGACGATCTGCTCGGTCAAAGATGACAGGCCGTCACCAGCTTCAGTGGAAGACCAAAAACAAGCTCTCAAAGAAGGGTTTAAAATCAAATGGCAATTTGTCTTATTTCAAAAACATCTGAAAAAAAAGACTGCCTGAACTGATCCCCACTTTCTGTTCAATTCACACCTTTCCTCGCCTCCTGTTGGTTGGGAGGGACAATTTCAAAGAAGTGCAAGTGTTTAATCTGGTGACATTTCTAACTATTCTGTCCTTTCAGTGAGGATGGGCGACGATAACAGCCAGCAGCAGTTTAATTTTGTCAACATCTATATACTGTGCCAGTAATGAGCCGGCAGCTCCTGCACAAGCTGTTGTGATTGCTTGAAACTAGTGGTGTAACGGATCGTAGTTGATCTGCGATCCATACGGATCACCCACCCCACCCCGTTTGGCACGCATGTGAACCGCGGATTAATTGCAAAGTTATACATAATAGTGTGAAATACAGTTTTACTGCCACTGTTACTTTTTAAAGTAATAATTCCCTAAATCTCGATGCAGAGTTGCAGTGAAAATATACAAGCACCATTTTAAAAACCAGCAAACTTTCTTAGCAGAAGTGTTGTGAAGACGAAGGCTGCGTCTGAAATCGCTCACTCGACCACTCACTATTCAAGGTCATACAATAAATGAATAATTTTCTGGATATAGTTTTATGCTTGCAAGTTTATTCGAACATTTGTATGAACATCTTTGTGTCTAACTGTGCCAGCTAGCTAGCTAAGTGACTAGCCAGTTGCAACTGGCATTAACCTGCTAGCTAGATAATACTGCTACCTATATCACTAGCAAACTTACTGAAAGAACTAGCACCCAGCTTCATCTGTGCAAATTAATTGAAACTAACGTTAGCTAACCAGCTGGCAGTTAAGTCAAGTGTAAAATGTATAGATATGCACTATATAGTGAATATGGAGCGATTTCGGACACAGCTGAAGAACAGCAGAACAAGCGTTCGGAATTTACGTCGCGATCGAAGCTGTCGCAATATTACGGACTCGTGAGTCCGGTGGTTCCTACACCGCAAGATTATAGGTTCAATTCCCTGCTGGGGCACTTTTCCTGTACCCTTGGGGAAGGTGCCCACAATTACCTCAGTAAATGTCAAGTTGCATAAATGTATAACATTGTAAAAAAAAAAAAAAAAAAAAAAAAAAAGCATCTGCTAAATGCCAATAGTGTAATGTAACAGCTTTCTCGATCTAAAACAAGGAGTCACGGCTCTCAGAGATTTTAAGTATGTAGCTAGTTACTGAAAACTTGTAACGTTCATATTTCACGATTTGTGTCCTCCAGATGTTTTGCATCTATTCAACTTCACCCTCCGAGAGAGAGCGCTTGTCTATGGCTAATTTGAAAGGCACTGGTCAAAAGACTATCCTCCAGGATCCATTTGAATTTCATGAAATTTCAGACTTCAGCTCTACACCATGGAAACCATGGACATCAGTCTATAGCATGAATAATATTCCAATAGGTAAGAGTCTGAAACATCAATAGGGAATCAGGATTGTTGTACAATATGCATTCAGAATTCCTGATTCAACAAGATATAATAAATAGGTTAGATAAACAGGGTTGTATATAATGTAATTTCCACCATTTTATGTGTGGAATATTGTGTTACACTTGAGTGTTGGGTCAGGTGCACACCTGTGGTCTCAGCCCTGTGCTTGGCACTGGCCCTTACTCATGAGTGATTGGTGGCATCCTTGTTTGTTTACTGCTTCATGTAAGCTATATATGCAAGCTGTTTTTGTTTGTTTACAGAAACCTAATAACTACCTTTAGAAATATAGCTTTTCAATATCATTTTACTGCCACAGTTAATACTATAAAATACATAAATGTAATTTATCCATTACACCACATGTACAGGAAAAGGGCATATCTACCACCAAATGTTAATTCTGACTGCCTACAGATTCCCCTGAGAGAAAGATCTATCATGAGCAGCGTGTCTTGCTCCCTAGCAATGTCAAGAGTGCTTGAGTCGCATTAGGGCTTTCATATACAAAGTTCACATACCACAGCATGAAGACAGCTTTCTAATATATTCTATATTTCTACAGACCAGATATATGAGGTTTGTGCCACTACTCCTTTAAAGTCAATATGCTCCGTGGCTGCAGTCTCTAGGGAGTATGTACTGGGGGAATCTTAGACCCAGTAATGAATTCTGAGGCCCCGTTGCTTACATTCTCATAAAATATGGCTGGGTTTAGATCAACAAACTCAAGAAGAATGGAGATTGTGTGACTGCTCTAATTTGTTTAGGACGTGCTTGACATGTCAAAGATGCAGTCAACAGTGAGGTTCCTCAATGCACAGGAGAGCATTCATCAGAATTCATATTTGTTTAATGAATAATTCATGTCCTCCAAAGTCATTCAAAATCATATTTTTACTGTCTACAGATATTTAGAACAACTTTTGAATTTTGGCTGGGCTGTACATTGTGTCTTGATGTGTCAATATGAAGTGCCTCACTAAAGCATACACCAGTAATGCATTAATTTTCACAGACATAAAAATGCCTTGGTTTAGGCCCTGAACCCTACTAATTACTATTAAATTCTGCCACTCGTTGCATTACTACATTTACGTTACATTATTGACATTTATCAGACACCCTTATTGACAAACATATCTTACAATTTTACAAGGTATCTATTTATACAGCTGGATATTTACTAAGGAAATTTGAACCAGCAACCTTTCCGTTACAAGCCCTGCTCCTTATAACTATGCCAAAGTGCTGCACTGCCCCTATTGCAGTTCCATTGAATGTGAAAACTGAAATTAATTTCAACCACAGCAACATGCTATATATTTTGCATGCTTTTTAACTAAATTAATTGGCCCTTGTGTGACCAGAAAGTTTTGAGTTAACAGGATTTCTCATTTACATAATATGACCCCTATAGTTTCATATTGTTTTTGGGACACTCAGCCACCTCTCTGATACACTCCTGAATCCCAGATCACAGTTTGTCTTCCTGTGATGGCACTGGCCTTCATCTATTGTACATCCTTTGCAAGTATTCACTCATTTATGTTCATGTGATGACACCTCTTGTCTGCAAGAACAACCACAGGAACATCACCTGTCAGATATGGCCCAGTGAATGGAGGTTTCCTTGTGGCCTGTAGTCTTCCTTTCAGGAAGATTGTCCTTATTTGCAGTTTCCCTCATCTGGCATGGTCTGTGGGCTTAAGAGGACTCTGAATGACTCTCTTAGTTAATGCTGTGGGAAAAGACATTATAAACATGTGAGGAAAACAGGTGTGCTACACCCGTCTGTTCAGGGGGAACTAATGAGATGTAGGTTTGTTAATTATTTCAGCTTGACTAAGTTAACTTCCCACCTGTGTTCACTGCTCTGGCCCAAATCATGTGTATCTAAACAAGCTTAAAGACATTGTCTCTGCCTGATGATGTACAATGGCAGTTGAGTACTCCTATCTGTCTTCTCTCCTCCTATTCAAAGATTTCCTGGAACAGATATGTAAATTCACATATGTTCTCTTTTCACTCACAAAACCATTTCTTAACTGAGTGTTACTGTGTATGTATGGAAAGGTCAAGCATCACAGCAACAGTATCTATCTACCTGTGGGTGGTACCATATTGAAGTTGTGCCATTGCTTTTCCGTGTGAGTTCTTTGCAAACTCAGAGTCAGATCAGACAGATAGACTATCTGTCTAAAAATGACTAACAGGTGGAGTGCTAGTGACTTGCAAGTGGATGGGTTCACATACCTGGTGCCTAAGCCTTTCTTTTCCGTCATGCTATAATTTACTGTACATCAACTTCATGGCCCATGTAACAGTTTAATGCTTATCTTTTAGGCACTAACATATGTTGTACAAAAATGAAACATCTATTGAATGATTTTTTACCCAAACAAAATGAGGCTTTCACTTACCCTAACTAACTGATCAGGAGCTCTGATAACATGTAATCTTAGTATTTTGTGTAACTTAAAATGAGTGCTTTCAATAAAAAGGAACAGTAAGTTGGGGAGGAAGAACATAAAAATGAGTACTAATAATAAGTAAGACAGCATATAAAGAAGTAGGATTAGAATAAATCTTATGATTCATCAACAACTGTGATCTAAGAGACAAAAAAGAAGCGTGACAAAGTACAAAGTTAGGTTTTCTGTATGGTGTAGCAGCACTACAAACACACAGTATAGAAATGTGCACTATTAGTCTTCATTGCATTCTGTGCTGTTGTACTAATGTTACAGTGAGTATAAATCAAATTACAAACAAAAATAAATAAATGTGGCCAGGAAGGTAATTTTTTTCAGCATTCCAACAATTTATAATTTAATCAAAAGTTAACAGAAACTGGGACAGGTCATCTTCTGACCAAATTTCCAGACTTCAGCTTATCTTAATCATTGTGACATTTATCTGAGTTTCAAGTGGCAATTGTCAATAGTTGGAAAATCAGAAAGTTTTATAGTAATCATTATTCTTTCTGGTTTATAAGTGACCACCCTTCTTTACAATGTATGCTTAACCCACTTACTTGAAGCATAAACATTGGAACATTTATATTGTTACTCTGCAAAAACTGGAAAATTAATGGGAGCAGGAGTCTCTTGTTAGTAATAGTTTGCTCCTTCAAAAGCATTTAGATATTTTTTCACATGTAGACTGTTACACTCTGCAGATTGATTTAACTCCTATTTCAAACATTCTATTTCTAGTCCTTCCATTTCGAACAGTATTTGTGAGCTGTTCAATATTTCCCTGAAAAAGGGGGGAATGACAATATTTTGAAAAAATGTTGAAACTAATTAGGATGGCTTTTTTATATGGTGGGATGTGCAGTTACCCTGCTGTACCTATTTTCTTGTCACGTTGGTCTCTTCATCAGAATTTCAAACAATGTTTGTTAATGGTTTTTAAATAAACAAATAAGATTCAAATGCAATTTCCGTATGTTTTTACCACTAAAGTGCAGTCTGCACAGCTTGCATGGACAGTATAGCTAAAATTGTATAAAATTAGCCTGCAAGTGATCTACATGGCCCATGCCATGAGTTGGCTAGCTGGTAAATTAGCAGGCAGTCTAGCAAACTAGCTGGCTGGAACTAGAATTAGTTACCTAGCTAGCTAATGTGTTAGTTAGCTAGCATGCTAGTTAACTAGTGGGGAACATAGGTGGAAATAAAGTTAGCTAATCATGCAGCTACCTAGCAGGTTAGCTACCTAGTCAACACGTTAATTAGTGACCCCACTGTCTTAAAATAGAATTCACTACCTAGCAAGGTAGCAAGCCAGAAATCTAGGCAATGTGCCAGTTAGCAAGTGAGGTAGGTGGCTAGTTGCTTACCTATGTGGGTCTAACAGGCTGACTGCCTCACAACCGTTCTTAACCCAGTAGGTTACAGCTGGCTGGAAACAGCAAATTTAGATTTAGGGTGTTAAGGCCTATCTTTTAACCTTGCTATCTACACCTATATATTTAGTGTATGTGGAAAGCTATGACCTAAAGTGAAATTAGATTTTTGGGTGCAATCAAAGCCTCCTCAGTGGCACTGAGATTGTCTTTCATCACTGGAGTCTTGCAGTGCAATACATGCGGGAGATCACTCAGCCTAGCTTTTACCCAGGATGTATGATCAAAAGAATAGCCTTAATTGAACAAACCCGTTTTTACTTATCCAACTCAGAAAAGCAGACCACGTGTGCAGGCATATCTTACATGAACCTCAAAGGTTCCCAGATATTTAATATTTTGAAATACTGCATGCCCCTGCGGAAAACTGAGGACAGGGTCAGATGACAGCATAGCAGGTCTCACTGTGAAATGGCAGAGGAAAAGAAAAACCCTGTCAACCAGAGCAGAAGCTGTCTAATGCTGTACCAGGGACAACTGCCACTTGTTCCCTTATTAGCAAGCTGTCTCATTTTGCAATGCACAGATGGGTGCAATGCACAGATGGGTGCATAAAAAGAAATACATAAATAGTTGACCTTTCTCTTCTTTTTTTCCTCTGTCTTGTTCTCTCTCAAAACTAGCTTGCAAATTGTTTTCAGCCACCAGAGATGATACAATATATTATCAGATCCCACACAGTCAAACACAACCCAACTTAATAGTACACTATTTTTACAACTTAGCTGATTCTTTTCAAGCCTGTGTTTGAGTGATCAAGAACAGTATATATCAACACAATTTACTGAGAGAGTGAGAGGTGGAGCAATGACTTCTGGATTTTGAATGTAAGTTGCTCTATCAAAAAGGGATTAAAATTAGTTTTTGGACATACATATTAAAACTGGTTGTAAATCCTGCATATCAATGTGGATAGGTACATCAACCACAGAGATCAAAAACCCTGGGACTGCATTATTCATATACTAATGCTATTTAAGCATTCTGCTAACAATAGCCATTCTGGGTTAAGGTACAACATGTTATGTGATCCACAATGGTGCATAATAAGTGAAAAAAGCAACTTAGAATTTGAATACAATGAATCGTATGTCTTGCATTAATTTTTGTTGTACCTTGCTCAAATATTTTGTGAATAACGTACAGACATGGAGAGGATCTGAAGAATGAAAGATACAGAAAAAGAACTGTATTGTAATGAAATCATTCCCTAGTAATTCATTGCTAAGTTCTAACCACTAATCTTCTAACCTCTCCTCCTCAATTAGAAGCACCTATTCCTTCATAAAACCAATCACACGTCCAAGTTGTTTCACAGCTTTAAACATGTCACAGGTTAATTCCACCTCATTTATAACCATTGAATTCCGCTATGTTTGGCACACATCAATTCTCTCACACACAGAGCTCTAGAAACGCACAACTGTTCTTAAAACAAAGACAAGTAGCAAGTAAGTAGTTCTTAACACCAGAAATCACATTTAACTTGACTGTATGTATAAAAAGCCTCAGATTCTGTTACTGCTCTATTAAATCTGCCAAGAATTTATGGATAGTTCAACAGCTAATTGCATTATTCACATAGAAAAAAAGATGCTTTTAAAGCATCAATCTTCTCATGTACCAGTTTTAGCTAAATAGGTAAAACAAGTACATAAATATATGTTATCAGAATTGTACTATATATGCATCACAGGGCTTTGCTGATACATGTACCACAATACAAATTAATTTGTGAAATCTCACCATATCTTAATATTGCAGACACCTATGTTTGGATGATATAAAAATGTCTTGTAGAGTTTTCAATTCATTGTCATGTTTGTGGAAATCCTCTACACCAGAAACGGGATAAAAATTTCACTTTGGGCTGTTAAGACAATTATTCAATTAATCATGCAAGTGAAAAAGAAAAAAATGGGCTGTTTGATCATTTTACAATTTCATTATGTTTTACAAATAAATGCACAACAAGTTCTTTGGATAGCTTGAAGGATTAACTGACATTCATGTCTTATCTTGCAGAGTGGGAAGGCTGACTGTGACAGTCTCCTATTTTCATCATGAAATTTTGTTCCACACAGCTGTGACTGTTGTCTGTGTCAGCGCAGACCTGATGTTCCACTTACATGTTAGATTCATGCGAGTTTCATCAAGCACTTCTATCTTTGATTCTAGGAAATGTATAGGAATTTGAAATACATAGCACTTTCCATTCCACTGATGTAACAAAAAGAAAATGGCAAGTGATAGATACTATTCTGCTATTTCAATGTAATCCCAAAACCCAGGTCATTCATTTGCATATATCTTTTATAAGCCAGCCACCAGCAACTAGACAGAGTCTACTGTCAAAGAATTTTGTTGCTGAGGTTCTCACAGAACTGTGAACTGTGAAAGAAGTCAGTACTAACAATGATGCAAACCACTGCTAGTAAAAATTTTATATTGTTATGATACATGCCACTTTCCTCCAGACAGAAGCAGAAAAGTGAATCATAAATATAGACAGTGGCAAATAAAGCTCAAAATGTCCAACAAGTGCAAGCTTATCTGCCCTGTTTCTGTACTGCACTTTGTCTTGCTGCTCCTCTGGGCCATGGAGTATGTCCAATTGAGCACACTGTAGTGCCCATGTACCACTAGTTTGCAGACCTACAAAGCCATGCACCACAGCAATCTGCACTCAGATAAATATACACTTTATAAATATACACTACTTAGAAAAGAATTCATCCATCCATGTCCTCATCATCACTCATCAATCACCCTGTTCTAATCTGCAAAATAATGGTATGGCCTTCACTGTTCTCCCCTGATCAATCTAATTTGCTTGCAATCAATACAGCAAGAATGATTACTTTCTTCTGGATGGTGTGGTACTTGCAGTACTGAAACCCTGTTGCAATCAGGTGCAATTTAAAACAAAAAAAGAAAATTTGTAAGAGGGCAGCTTTTTTAGATAGGTAGTGAAAACCCTGGAAAATCCTCAAGTTTGTTTTTTGTGATGTTAGAGAGCAAGTACAGAACACATGTGGCCTTTAACAGAGTGCTAGATGACACTACCACTTGCTCTTTTACACATGTAAGACCATCTTTAGAATACTTGTCTTGCTTGACAGATCAATGTGACAAACTCTGTTCAAGAGAATTCTGGGTTTATCTTTTTAGATTCTGTAAGATCGTAAAAGTAAAATAGCCATGAGGAAGAGAGATTTTTGTTCTTTAGAAGTTTGTCTTTTAGTGACAGCAAAAAGACTTGTTTTACCATTATAATGACAGGTGCTAGTATCTAAGGGCTGGAAGGAGGAAAAAGCATCAGAGAAATAAGGCAACTGAACTATTCTTTGCTGAACAAACAACTTCTCACACTCAAGTAGCTTTCAGGCAGATTTGTTTCATACAAAACAATGATCAAAGCTCCAGGAAAGGCACAGAGTGTGAACACAACAGTGTAGGCTCTGTGTGGGAAACATAAAACAGGTTGCTTCAAGGAGAATTCATCATGCTGTTTCTTACCTGTAAAAGAGTGAGTATTCTAATGCCTACCTCCTTTCATGTCTTAAATCGAACGCCAGATTTCAAGAGTAAAGCGTTTCCTCAGTGTGTCAATGTCACACAGGGACACAGCTACAGAGAATCACTGATCTGCATTTGGATGGCCCATCTAATGTTCTTTGCCCATTGCCAGTGGCGTTGTTAGGCCTGGGCGTCCAAGGCTACAGCCCCAAATGATTTATGAATAGCCCCAGATCTCAATTTTTTTTTTTTTAATTTACAAAAATAAAGATAATAAAAAAATAGCCCCAGATCTGTTCATCTGTCATTCCGATCATGCATTAAAGCCCTCAAAAATAATATGATATTCTTGATCAAAAATGCAGGTATGTTTTGGGTCCTCTGTGTGTCATTCAAGCAGCAGATTTACTTCACACTACTTGGCACGCGCGCATTTTGTGTGAGCATGAGAGAGAGAGAGAGAGAGAGAGCGCTCCAGTTACATGGCTTGTCATTATTGTCATCTGGTGGTAGCTAGCTAGCTAATTCACTAAGGCAAGACTTGAAGGCTATGGATATAAGAAGCTTTTTCAAAAAGAAAAAGGATGAAGGCAACGAGGCACAGGCGAGGCTAGAGGAGGTGGAGGAAGAGTTATCTCCTGTTGCTGTCTCAGCAGATGAGTCAGGACGTGAGAGTGCCACTGCCTCATCTACAAGCTGAGGTTGGTGAAGAAGAGGGCTCTTTAGCTAGCTAGCTAGTCTAGCTCAGTGGTTCTCAAACATTTTCGTAACAAGGCATGCCATTTATGAAAACAAGAATTTCCAAGGCACACCTTTACATATGATTATAGCTATGTAAATCATCATAAATAACCCTAATTCCAAGGCACACCAGTGTGTGATGGCACACAGTTTGAGAACCACTGGTCTAGCTAGCCTGCACTCACTGTGATATTAATGTGGAACATGGGCTAAGCATAGAAAGAAAGTGGGATGACCTTACTTTGCCTTTGTAGAATCCAATTGATCAGTCTTCAAGCCATAATTCATTTCCTCTGAAGCATATGTATGAAGCATATGCATCTCTGCAACTGATTTGGCAATTGAAACACGTATTCCACTCAGATGGGTAGCTAGCTAGGTAGCTACCAGGCTACCATAGTTCACTTTAGCAAGCAGAAATATCAAACTAGCAACAGGTCATTACATGCCTCCATTGCCAGCAGCAAGGTAGGCTGCTTATAATTACTTATTATTATGATTAGTATTATTACTATTGTTATTATTAGAATATTAATATTATTTACAAAGTCGAATACTCCATCATCCTACAGGAAAAAAATGTGTCTACTCAGTCAGTCACTTTTAATTATTTACAAGAAAAAAAATCGGCCCATTATTTGAATGTGTTTTGTGTAATTTTTTTGGGTAATTATAACAAAGTTGAATGAGAACTCAGATTGCACTCATTTTGTTTATTTTGATTTCATGTTGTGAAAGCCAGCCTACACACCTGACCAGAACCTTTTGGTAGAGCAGTGTCTCACATCTTATATTCATTTTACTCTGAAATAACTTGAAAGTGGTGTGATTATCGGCTTAAAATCTAAAGATTTCTGGGCTGGGCTAAGCCTGCGATATTTCAAGATCCTAACAACGCCTCTGCCCATTGCCATTCCATCAAGATAATAGAAAGGTTAGTTGATCTGCGCAAAGGTCTCGCTTCAGTTCCAGATTACCTGCAGATCTATATTTCATCTGAATGTATTTTTGTTTTGTTGCTGCGTATTGTCCACATCAACAATGAAACCTGCTGTTTCTGTATCTCATTGTGTCTTTTGACACATCTCCTAATTTCAGTATTGCATAGCAAGTTTCAGAGGGTTTATAATGTGACTACTGTGACATATCAATAGTGTATTGTGGTCATGCATACAACAGTTAACGGCAATCTTATGCAAATATTTACGAAGGCCATCATTTCACCACTGACTGCAAGGAATTTCAAAAAGGAAACAAATACCAACAAATCAAGGCACTTTTTAATCTGTCAATCAGTCACACATCCTTGATTGAGTAACAGATGTTCAAGAACAAAGAAATTACATGTATGCATGCAAGTGAACTCCTGCCAATGACAGACAAAAGTAAATAATGGTCATAAATGTGAGTCTGTGGTCCAATTACTGGCAACCATCTCTCAAAAACATTTACATTTACATTTACATTTACAAAAAAACAGCAAGAGATAAGAGCAGAGGAGAGCAGCAATGGAGAGCAGTGGCTACCTTGGTAATATTAGCCAGATAGGTAGCTAGGTGGCTTGCAGGCTATGATGAATATCATGTTCTTTTTTCTTTTTCTTTGTTTCACAAGACTATAAACATATTCTAGCTAGCTATGGTACAGAAGTGTCATGTTTAATAAACATGTTGACCAGAAAACCAGTAGCAGCCGTGAGACTGAAAATGAAATGGTATTTCTTTTAGGAGACATGAAATTAAAGGAAACAAATGGACTTCATCTATATATAGAGATGCACAATAACTATCGGCACCGATAATTCTCGGCCCGATATTGCAAAAAATTACGTAATTCAGATAACTCCGATAATAAAATTTTCGCCGATAAATAGAACCGATATAAGAAACCTAAATTCCTTGGATAATAATAATAATAATAATAATAATAATAATAATAATAATAAATGTTCATTTGAAAAATTGGAACTGTTCTTGTTTTTATTGTGATTACAACAGTAGTGATATCATTTATATTTGGTTAGGACAGAGGCAGAGCTATAATGTTAAATTCATCTTTGCTCACTACATCTTAGCCTTTCTTACACTCAAGTAGGGATGCACGATATAGCCATCGCCATGTATCGCACAGCTATTTTTAGCGCAATAACAGCTATCCCCGGTATGTGGCGTTAGGTTTTTTCCCGTATGTTTTTCAGTGGCTGCGGGTGAGCTGGAAACAGGGGAAGCGGAAACACTACCTTTAAATCTATAATTACTTTCAGCCTGTTCCCCTTTATCCTCCTTGATTAACAATGAAACAAATAATTCACAGAATAATTGACACCAATCGTAAATAAATGATTATGCTCGCGAAACAGCGCAGATTGTAGTTTGTGTGCTTGCTAAAGCGACAACGTGAGATTGTATAATTAACAAGGATTGCATTTATCGATGTAAATTACGTTAAATGCTCATGACACATCACAGCTTTTGTGAGGTCTGTATTCTAAACGTTATTGTTCATTGCACTCAACCTAACCTGAAAGTTTATTCTCAGTAATTTAAATCGATTTAACTAAATTTACCTCCGTTTTGTAATTTGAATTGTTTAACACAAGAAAACTATAATTTGAAACATTTAAGAGAAAGCTTTGGGATTACTTGCCACTTAATTATTCAAATTGCCATCCTTGTTATTTTGAGCATTTAAAGTAATTTAAATCAATAAATGCCATCCTGCCATCCCAGGTAGTGTTTCCACTTCCCCTGTTTCCAGCTCACCCGCAGCCACTGAAAAACATACGGGAAAAAACTTAACGCCACATACCGGGGATAGCTGTTATTGCGCTAAAAATAGCTGTGCGATACAGCGCGATGGCTATATCGTGCATCCCTACACTGAAGTGTGTATATAAACTATAAAAAATGTTATTGGTTATCGGTATCGGTATTGGTTATGAGAAGCAGGAATTTATCGGTTATCAATATCGGTTGTAAAAACCAGTTATCGTGCATCCCTAATATAAACCCATTTTTTATAGACAGATACCTTTTCACTGTTTGTATGTTTTCTCACACAGAGAGGTAAGGCAGCTAGTAAGCACAGATTTTGCATAGATTTGTTACTGCACATCTGCAGTTATCTGCTTTATATACAAGAATTTTCCTGCATCTTTTGCATAAAGCATTATCTATCCACGGCACATCATTTCAAATGAAAATCCTGTCAAAACTAGTAAGTAAGTTAGGGACTGGAAGCACCTGCCAGATGTAAAAAAGTTGGTCCGATGTACTTGCAAATCACAACGTGCGTGATATTAGTACACCCAAGTTTCTTATCCAGCTGTACACCAACAATAATGCACCTAAAACAAGCTTGGTCGGGTGTATGTAATGTGTGTTCATGTAAATAAAAATGTATTAAAATGTTGTTGCTAGGTAGCACTTGTAGCCAGTGATACAAGTGATACTCTGCGGATCATGCAGCATGTGGTGGGTTTCTGCAAATTAAACATTTTCCTCATGTTAAAATGCACCATTTGCATAAAACCTGAGGGAAATCAGCCTCTGTAAGGCCAGTGGCAGCACCCCATTCCAAGTGAACACCTACTCTAACTGAGAGTGGAGCTCAGCTGCAAGGTCCCTTCTACTGAATTTAAAGCTCTATGTCAGAATAAATATCCAATGGTTTGTTTTGAGTTTGGAATAATTCTTTCCCAACCTGTTCATTTGATTTAAATCTGTACTCAAAGCATTGCGTTGCTGCCTTTGTATTTGCAGATGTATTGAGAATTTTCATTCAGTTCAATTTGCATCTCCATGGAGAATGGTCTTAATTTACATCCTACACCTTACTATGCATCAGATCTATGCCCAGGCATACAAAAATAAGACTTATAGCTCTGTGCTGCATTGATTGTAGCATTAAGCAGAATGCAAGTCTCTTTCATCTTTGATGATGTATCTGACATGGCTGCCACGCCAAGTATCAACAGTAATTCATTGGTAAAAACTGAAGATGTTCAGTCATGGAACATCTGTACCTTTTCCCCAGACACAAGACTCTCTGGTTATTTGAAGACATAAAACAGGCTTGAAATGATTAATATCCTCATTACAGAAACATGCACTTTATCCATGGTGATAATTTCATCATTTACAAAAGAAATATTTTCACCTCACACACCTCATCACACCTGCTAATGTTTATTGCCACTGGTAATTTCAGGTGTTTAAGAAATGCATGATCTATGGACAGATTTCTTTACACTTCTTCAAATTGACAGTGCTTCATTCTCATGGATGTCACAGGTGAATTTTTTGAAACAAAGAAATAAGTCTTTTGGAAAGATTCAATATAAAACTTAAAAGCTGAAAGCAGGGCTTGATCTTTTCATTATTGGTTTTAAGTAATGGTGGTGGTGTGGTGATGGAGGCAGTTGTTGTAAGTCTGTCTTGTGCAGTGAACTCATTCTGATGCACAGTCAGAGAAAATTTATGTCATTTCAGCTCAGACATTACACACAGAGTAGGCTCTGTGGTTTAGAAACAATTACATTCATGTTTATTTTTAAAATTTCTCATTGCCAGTAAATTATGAAACAATTCACACATTTCATTTAAAGCGCAAGACTATAGCAGACACCATTTTACCCACCACTTTACCCCCAATGCAAACTAAAGGCCCACCTCTTCAAACTGCATCTCGGTTCAACCTCAATCCTTGCCCTGTAACACCTGCAACTTGTAGTACTTGCTGTTTATTTTATATGTAATAATTTAATATTGCCATGTGTTTTGGATTATGTGATCTAGTGACTGATGTATGTTAGTATACTCTGCTTCCTTTGTCTTGTCAGGTTGCACAAGTTAACATAGGGTAGGGCTTGAATAGCGTTATGCTCACACTCACTGATCTGGGACTGTTGATAGGCTGGCTTGACACTGTTGCTCATTCAACTTGAATCGATACATGTCCTATGAATCGATATATATCCTATTGTGCTGGAAGTCACTCTGGATAAGAGTGTCTGCTAAATGAATGTAATGTTATGTAATGTAATGTAAAGTTTGAAAAGGCTGTTTGCTTCCATGGTGTTGAGGGGGTTAAACATTGCTAGCATCATTACTAGCATGTTGCTTAAGAAGAAATAAACATTATTACTAGGGTAATTGGCTGAATTACTGAAGTGATACAGCAGATGTTATCCAATGATGAGGTTCATAATTATTAGGTCACATTACTGAACCATCCTCATATCTGCAAACATGTAATATTGTATGATGTACACAATAAACAAGTAATGAATACCGAGGTCCACTATGATGGTGATATAAGTGTGCTTTGTTTCTCTGTTTCCCTGTATTCTACATGTTGAGGTGTGTTTTTTGAATGCACCAAGAGATGACATGACTCTGACCTGCTGTTTTCTCATTGAACTATAGGTGTTTAAAAGGAAACAGATATTAATGTTACTTCTAACCATATATGTCAATTAGACCAAGTCATTAAAAAACGGCGTGACCTGAGTCATCAATCGTGTTTATTTTACTTAGAGGAAAATGCCACAATTCTCTCAATTATATAAGCAAGGTCTCCTTATGTAATGCCTGGGTTAATAATTCACAGGGAATCAGCCTTTTGTCTCCATTTCAAAACCACACTGCTAATCTTTGTAATGGCTCAGACAAACAAGCAATTTGCATTCAAAATATGACACTTTATGCAAATATGAAATGAAGCCTAATTAAGGGTCTGCTTTTTATTTTAGAACACTGGGAATGCAATCATTTCCAGTGTGCTTTTCACAGTCATTTTAACATTGTTAAAATGCAAGCTCCCGCTGTATTTCATCATTATTATTTCTTCAGCCATGCTGGAAACATATTGGCTCTCCAGCCATCTTGAACTTTCATGAAATATTTTTAAATAACATTTGTCACCATCATTAGCATTTCGGCACTAATCTATACTATTGAAAGCATATATGAATCAAAAATGCATAATTATGTAATATATGGACATATCTTGTACTGGACCAAATGTGGTATTTATGACAAAAGATTTTTTTCAATTAGCATGTCCAATATATTGTGTGTCCTGCTGCTAGCATTGTTTGCACAAAACCTTACATTGATATTATAAAGGTATTTCTCTCTGGAAAATCATAGGCCTGAATTTCATTCAGTGAGAATTATGGAATAAGGCTCACCAAGTGTGTGGTCATTGTCATGGTTGTAGTTATGAAATGGTCACAGCAATGTACCTGTGTGAAATGTAGTCCTGAACACTCCAAAGCCTCTGCTTAAAGTACAAGTCCCAGTAAGACATTTCATGCATCAATAACTGTGTGAAAAATTACTTCGTAGTGTCAATGTGAAATTGACTTTAAACTCATTTCCACCCATGCCTTCTTCCGCTGACACAACTCATCTTGCAATAGCTTCTATATTCAGCTTTCTGAATCCGTGGTTAAAAATAATAATAATAAACTCAATTTCCCCCCAATTCACCTTTTACTGACACAAATGAGATTAATGGCCCTACTTAGACATACTTAAAGCAATGACCAAGCGCTTGAGCAATATAAAATAAAACGTGTTGCACGTCACTCCAGCACAAATCCGTGCAAACCCCACACTCTTAATAAATGAATTAAGTCACCTGAAAGTATTACCTGTGGGTGTGGTGAGGGCTGGGCGTCGTGATAACCATTTTTCTCTTAAATATCTTCTCTGCTGATTTCAAAATAGACGACACACTGGTTGACCAAGTTACAGAAACGGAGAAGTAGACAGTAGTCATTGTTTTTGCATGGACACAGAAGACTGTTCCGGGTAATGGTCTTTACATGAGGGTGACAAGATTTTTAAAACCCAAAACAAGGACAGAAAATAAGTTGTGCATTTTCAACGTGGCACCCCTTAAAACACTGCTATTAACCATATCGACACAACATAGCCTGCCAGCAATGCAGCAATTTTAAGAGTGTAATGTACAGCACAAATTAACAGGGTTACATTGATGTCTTAACAAAGCTGTATTTATCCAATTGTTTTTCTGGCGACTTATAAAGATCTGAAAACACAAAAGAATTAATGTATTAACTATTTAACTACAGGGACATTTTAGTATTTTTCAGATATTGCTCGGGACATGGGGACACTTGGCCCAAAACTGGGACTTGCATGGTCAAACCGGGACGTCTGGTCACCCTATCTCTAAGTGGCATAATATTATTACCATCGCTTTTATTCTTGAATATTGGCTAATCAGAGTAAAGCTGTGTTTCTCAACCTGCACTCTGTGGACCTGTGCCCGTCTGTGGTAAATTGGGGATGTGTGGCCTTGATGCCCCTTTCCCGTACCTAAGCCAGCACAGAGGCTAACATTCACTTGCTGTGCAATAAATTTAGTGGTTTTTGACTTCGGCTGATGTTTACCAAATAGCCTCACATGTAGTGGTACACTGGTTGTCATGGTAATGCAAGCTTTCGAGGGCTGCACAGTTCATATGGGAGGCAAATCTCAGGTCTAATCAGAATGCGTGGTATTTTACAGATTGCCATGCAGCTACTGTAGCTAACTTTATGTCCCTTCCGAAACAACAATCCCCTTCAGTGACAGTTTAAACGCAGACAAAGCATGAGCGTTCAGGAGAGAACAGCAACCTGTCACTAAAACATCACCCCTCATACAAATATGATTTTATTTCCTCTAAGAGTGAATGTCCATCCAAGTAGTCTACTGTGTGCTGTGTCACACCACTTTATGTAAAGATGGTATGAAATCATCAAACGTATGAAGGCATCTTTTTACATTACATTATTGGCATTTAGCAGACGCTCTTATCCAGAGCGACTTACATCAGTTAGTTTTTAGTTACTAATGTTATCCATTTGTACAGCTGGATATTCACTGAGGCAATTGTGGGTTAAGTACCTTGTCCAAGGGTACAACAGCAGTGCCCCATCAGGGAATCAAACCGGCAGCCTTTCAGAGTCCTGCCCCTTAACCACTATGCTACACACTGTCCAGGGTTAACTAGCAAAAAGTTAATCAAAAGTCAGTGGTCGAGAGAGAGCTTGCAATAAGCTTATAACTTTGCCGACAATCAACTTTAGGTTGCTAACACACTGTTACAGTTGTTGTTATTTATTGAGTTTATTGAAATTGAGTTTAAATTTAATCACATTAAATTATTATTAACCAAATTACAAACATTTGTTTCTTTGCTTCACAAATTGCAAATTAATGTTACATAGTTACATGGACTAAGGCAAGAAACATTGTCTCTTTCAGACTGCTGAAAGAACATGGGTGATGGGCACCTTGATTAACAGGAATAAATCAGCAGATGACTGAAAATGAAAGGCACATTTCTACATTTTGCACAAAGTAATAACAAAACAGTCACTGTATAAAGAAGAGTTGAGAGAACCCATTGCCCCATGTTTCAGAAAATAATGAGTTGGGTGGGGGTCTTTGATTTTCCATGATTTCTTTGAGTAAAGAATACATGGTTGAAGAATAAAATACAGCCTTGCACGCAAAAACCAGCCAGCTCTATTTGGTAATAGTAACTGATCAATTCAATACGCCTAACCAACCAAACACATTTTACAACAAGACTTAAAAGTATAGCTCCAACATGAACTGTTAAATGTGCTTGTGAAATCAGCACAGCATGGAAGAAAACATGCATATTTTATGATTGGGCTGTACCACTGAAATGGATTCTCTTCATAGGACTATAGGCTTTGGAGATCGGAAGGGTCTATCCTGTGTGCAGTTAAAATGAGTTTTATCTGGTTGCTGGGGAAACTGTCATAAAACCTTGAGTCATTTTTCCAACACATACACCGATGTGTGAAGCTTCACAAGCCATAACCAGATTCTTCCCACTGAGAGATTTTCATTTCAGCCACCATGTGGATTAATCCTATTTTTGGTGTGCCCAACACAGACAATGGGTACTGACATCATATGAGTTAAGGACAGACATTTAAATGAAGTTTGATTATTATTGTTATTTTATACAGAGGTGTAGATTGATTTATTGATCATGAGGCTTTTCTGGAAGCTAACAAAGGCTACTTTAGGCAGTGTAACAGCAATCATATTCCAAATGTAAAATTAATCCTTAAAACTTGGATTAGGAAATGGACATAGCAACAGTGGTCAGCACTGTACATTAGAAATATTTTGATAATAAGTTGACTCTACCAGCTTTCTATCTCTATGTAGCTAAGGAAAGAACTGGTACATTTTGGTCATCCTTATGTATGGTAGGTTCTTTAAGTCGACAGGAGCATGAGGGAATATGGGGTAAAGAACAAGACAACAAAACTTAAATGTAAACTTACCACACACTCACATAAATCCATGTTTAAATGTAACTTCTTTCACAGACTTCAATCTTAGTTACATGATTGTGAATATTTGGACTCTTGTTTACACAAATCTATATCCTATTTTTAAGTACGTAGTTTTATACTTTCAGATCTAGCAGTATCTGTGAATCACTAATGATTGGGCTCTGGGCATATATGTGGATACTTATAACTGGAGCTAAAAATGACAGGTATGTGCTTTATGAAGGATTGAGCACTATGGAAGATTCTGCAATTAAAATGTGTGCAACAGTAAAAACAAACTGATAACAGCACTGCAAAGCAAAATATGTGGACTCTTAGTTACACAGAGGAGTGTTCTACAAAAGCCTCTAATTTGTCATGTACTTTAATACTTTGGAAATTGGCTGCTGTGCTGGAGAAAGGATCATTAGTACACCACACTGAACACTGCTGCATAAAGACATCAGTTCACATGTTCACAAAATATTTGCAGTTCACAAAACAGTTGCCGCAATAGAGCTTAACGGAGCGTTAGATTTCGATTTCTTAGCATCTGTCTCACAATATTATCCATGGGAATACCTTTTTTTTTTGTTAAAAAAAAGGAATAAGTGACTTCACAGACTGTGTGCAAGCCCAAGTAAGGTATGGACTTTCAAGCTTTATTTCTGAGCAGCACTGGGTATGCGTTTTGTCATGTTATATTGTAGTCAATAGTAAAACACATTCCCTTACAGATTGCAAGCATTAATTTGAGGAACATGTGCCAAAGAAATAGAGCAATGATATAGAAATATGTAGAGAAATAACAAAAACATGCAAGACAAACACATCAAATGACAACACAACCAAGGAGATTTTACAACTAAAATCATACATCTGTCATTCCATTATTGAGTCAGTGTCAACACATGTTAAGTGTAATAATGTCAATATAATGTAAAAATGCATGTAATGTAATGTAAATGAGCAGGTCAAAACACACATCAAATTAACATGATAAATGGATTTGTCACACTTGTAACATGAAGGCAGAAAACAGGAGTTGTCCCAATTTCCATTGCCACACATACTGAACAGAAGCTTGATTATTTACCTACAAATGATTATGTGCAGCACCCACATATGGAGGAAATTAGCTTCCAATAGCCCACATAAATAAAAACACAATGGTGGCTATACTTCTGTATAATGATTCTTTATAATTCAACATATTCTGTATAATAACAATAGTAGACGTTGATATGTTGTTGTGTCCACAACACTGAGTTAAAGAATGTCAAAAAATGAGTTAAAGAACCCTAAGTACCATTTCCATGCTGTTGTTTGTGTTCCAAGAAGTTATAACATAACAACCATATATAACAAACAGCCCTAAGGGCCAAGGCAGTGTATAAAAAGAAGAAAAAGAAATAGCTTGTCTCCAACTAGAGATAATCAAATGATATTTTCTGACAACCTAGTTATTTCTGAATGTTATTTATGATTTATCTCTGTGTTATGCCTTTTTTATCGTACCAGTTAATACATCCCAACTCACTCTATGTTTTTGTCCAACAAACACTAAATTTCCAGTAATGACAACATCACTGAATTCCCACACTCCCACTGAATTTAGCTTTTAACAACCTGTCAGACATCATCAATTTATGTGCATGCTACTGCACATCATCTCATGGTAAAAGAACTGCTGTTCCCTGTAAGGTATCAGGTGAATTTCCTAAAGGAGCATGAAATGCTGTAACTCTGAAGTTCAGCTGCAATGACTCATCATTATTGTCTGACCTAAAGCAGATGAACGTGGGCTTGTAAGAGTAAAGGAGATTGAGACACAGCTCAGGGAGCTCATGGAGGGCAGCTCAGGACAACCGTGTCACTTCTTCCAATGGGTGCAGCCATATGCTGAGTGCTCAGGTAATACTAACATCCAGGGGGCAGGCTGATCAGTCTCCTGTGAATCAGCTGAGATCTCACCCAGCCTGACACCTGTGCCACTTCAGAAAAGACACATTCAGATTTCCATCTTCACTGTGCTGTAAGAGGAACTGTCATTGAGCATGCATTCTGTAAACAGAGGGTAATTTGTTATATCTGAGTGCACAGAGGTGGGAAGTTCAGTCTCAGGAAGTCTCATGTTGTTAGACTCTAGGATATATTTCTTAATTTCATGCAGTCATTGTGATGAAAAATGATTTAGTTGTCCAAAGCTAGTCATATCTCTGAGATTCTTATCAGTCTCGATTAGTTCTGGTGCAGCATATACTGCTGTGAACAAAGTCATACAATGCTTGTATGTATCTTCGTCTATGGATCAGAAGATAACAGAATTGTGTTGCTGGATAAGGAAGGCATCATTGGCATAATCAACAAGTATTTAGAAACATCATTTGTAATTGACAAACCCATTTCTGTTTATTTATGTTTGACTAGGGCAGTTAATATATTTCAAATAGGGATGTCCCGATCCGATCCACGGCATCGGTATCGGGCCGATACTGGCCCAGAACGCTGGATCGGATATCGGAGGGGAGAAAAAAAAATATGATCCGATACGCGCAGCGTGTCACATGATAACAACAGATAACAGCTGCTTACACATGACTAGCGTTGGGGCGTCAATGCAACGCTCAGCATAGGATTGACGTGCTGCTCAGTCCTCCACATGACAAGCGTCCTAGATATGTAATCATGGAAGCGCTATTTTAAAAAGTAGAGAGCGGGAGAATTAAGGCAAAGACAGAACCTCAAGTACTTACTATCTCAACAACTTTGCTGAACATGTATTTCAGCAAACAACAGAAAAAAGCCCTGGCAATTGCTCTGATAGTGCGCCGAAGGAGGAAAAGAGCCCGTAGACCGGGTTCTATTCTATTTGTGTGGGCGAATTGAGTGAAGTTCGCTCTTTTCACTCACTTTGCAGCAGAGTTTTGTATATGTAAGCAGATTTTTACTGAAATTTTTACTGAAATATCAAGGTGTTATTGACTCCCTAAAATGTTTAAAATGTTTCGGATGTTTTACTTTTACCCGTAATTTGTTGTTAAACCGTAGACATTCAAATTTGATGACTCAGAAACGTCTTCCAGATGAGCATACACTCTTTGGAATACCTCTTCCAGATCGATCGGCATAAATCGCATAGACGTCTCGGAGATGTATGTGTGCTTACAGGGATACTAATACACTAGGTACCTATCGAGTTTTTAGTAGCTCTGTAACGTTAATACTATAAACCCACGTTTGGATTTGGCACCTTGACAAAACAACTAAACTAGCTAGCTAATAACCAGGGACGTAGCAATCTTCTGAGTATGCCGAGTTTGTAGCTAATAACTATAAACTACTACAGCGTAATCTACAAGGGATAGTTTTGTATTTGTTTCTTTTTTAACAATGCTGCCCTGTGAGCCACCCAGGGGCCCTGTTTTTCCTGTAGTGTTTGAATAATGGGTGGCAGTCTTTCATAACCAGCTGTTGTTGTGGACTATATACTGGGGAAGTATTTGTTTGTTCTCCTTTTGAGTGAAATGTTTTTAGGTGGCTAATTGGCCATCATGAGCAAAGTGCTTCCATATATTATTATTATTATTATTATTATTATTATTATTATTATTATTATTATTTGTTCAAGACTAAAACAAAGGATCGGATTGATATCAGTATCAGCAGATAGCCAAAGCTGTGGTATTGGTATTGGTATCGGAAGTGAAAAAGTGGTATCGGGACACCTCTAATTTCAAGGCTATTCAAGAACCATTTTTAAGAAAGCGACATTAGATTTTGCAGACATGTATACCGGGAGATAGATGGACAAGTGCTTAATTTCATGCCCAGCACTGCTTGTTTAAACCAAACTGAAAGTGTATAAGCTTATGGTATATTCAAAAGATTTCATAGATATACTAAATGTCTCTGTGTACAGAGCCATTTGTTGTCCTTTTCCTTTTTGCTGCAGGATTATCTCCCAGCCTGTCAGTAATGGGAGCATCTCCAGATGCTACCCAGTGACAATGGGCCCTTGTGGCAGAGGGGATTACTGTAGATGAAAGGCTAGAGACTGGAAATACGGTTATATTAGCTGTGTGTAGACAGAGCCGAAAGTCCATGAGCAGGTGTGTGTGTCAGGGAATGCTATTAGGACCTACATACTACAACTGCAGTTCCAGAAGCGTCAGACTAAGCAGAACGAAAAAGGAGCCATGTAACTGTTTCCACTCCAGGCTTTTAATTATATGACAGATAATTAATAACTGAATGATTACATTATACGGGCACCAAGGCACATGTTACACATTTACTCCTACCCAATGCTGCAATGCAACAGTTGACCTTTGGCATGAATTAATCATAGGTCACATGCTCAATAGCATCTGCAGATGGCTGCAAATCATCACTAATATCTTGAAACCAGATTTCAGTAGTAAACCAGGAATTAATTTTTAGCATCAGCTCTTAAGGAGAATGTCAATGTGTCAGAAGAATTTTGTTAGCGTGTGACAGTCAAAGACATTTTCACAGCTTTAATGTATACCTGTAACATGTGAAATGTATTTAGCAAGGATGAACAGGTTAGGTGGGATAGGTTGGTGAGACATTACAATGCTTAAGAGTAGGGAAGGTATAAAAAAGGATTAACTCCTGCCATTTTTATTTTTGGATCTTCATAAAGCACTGGACCTTTTTGAGAGGGTATTAAAAAATCAGAAAACCTACAGCCAGTTGGGGAAAAACTGAATAATTATTTCCTGACCCCAGGAAAAGGTGGCTGAAAAAGACTTATGGAAAACAGGAAACGAAAACAAATAGTATAATGGAAGGAGACAAAGCTTAATAAATGAAAATATCCACCAGGTCACTCCATAAGTTCTGAGACTATTATATGGCCAGTGGAATGGCCATTGGTGTACTTGGGCTCGCTATGGTTTGGTGCTTTCCCATAGACTGGGAAGTGAGCCATGGGTAAATGTATCACCCCTTATGTATTTTATTTCTTCCATAGAACAGTTCATTTAATTGGCCTAACGTGTGTCTACATGCTTTAAGAAGCCAGTCTTAAAAAATTGACATGATAGTCATCTTTGGTAGATCACTGATGCAGGCTACATATAAATTAATAGGCCTTGCAATCACAACCTTTCCCACAATGACCAGATTTGATAGGAATTGAGCAAATTTGTGAAGGAAAGTTACTTCAGATCCCCAAAACCACAATTGCCTCCTTTACTGTAATACCAGCATGTACACATTAGCCTATTGAAGCTGGTATTTAGAGAGAAATGGAAGAGATGCTGAAGAATGTTAGCAGGTCATTGGCCTTTTACAGTTATTATATATTGACAATCATTTTTAAAAATTATTTGGGGGAAGCCTTTCAGTGCTATTGTGTTTAATATGATCAACAGTAATAAACTAGCAATCTATGCGGAGTGACTTTATTATTGCATCTACTATTGCAATAGCAATTGCATATTAATAATATTAATTTATAACATGTTTGACCACAGTGACATAACTTGCGCCCTTATAAAGCGTTCATGGTTTACCAATGAAACCTAATTACAATGCATTATTTCCATATACATTCAAATTTTAAATCAAGTGAAATTCTGAAATGTGAGGTGGTTAATGCAGAGGGTTGTCAAATGAGTAAAACAATATATGGAATTGTGGGAATAAGAATAAATGACAAGAATGTGCCCCCATTTGTGGTGAAGCCCACTAGAGTAAGGACATGCAGAGCTGTCTGAGGATTTAAAAGAACACAAAGGTCAGCTCCTCTGGGACAATCTATAAGCAGGCAGAGTTGTCAATTATTCTAACAGCTTCTCGGAGGTCTGCAATATATCTGTTCAATATCGCTTGTTATGTCTTATGGCTAAAATCCCCATGCAAAAAGCCCACCTCCCAATTACTGTAGCAGTGTTCTGTAGAAATCTATGCAGCTTGAGTAGGTCCATGCACCTGCAGTGTGTTCTTGTAGCAGAGGATGAACATTAAATCAAATAAAAGGGAGGTGGAGTTTTCATGCGTGAGAGGCAAGACAAGAGAGAGAGACAGAGAGAGAGAGAGAGAGAGAGAGAGAGAGAGAGAGAGAGAGAGAGGGTGCTGACAGACATAGAGGCTGAGTGTGGGAGAGAGGCTCAGAGTGCCTGCTGGATTGGAAGGAAGGATTACATACCATATATTTTGTAGGAAGTGTCAGGGGAAATGACAGACTGCTGTGAACTGTGAACTAGGGACCTGCAACATCAGAAATCTGGTGGATCTATAAACCCGGTGAGTAAAGACTGGTTTGTCTGGAAGAAATCAAAGAATTAGAGACTTCGATTTTTAGATGGAATTCGAGGTTTCCACTGTGATCCCACATTATTAGGTCTTTATCTAATGTGCTAATACCAACATGAATTTTTTAAAAATGTTTTTACTTCTCCTCAGGAAAAGGAAAGCCAATATCACAGACATCAGGGAAAGATGACTGATACCTCTTTATGTCTGATAACATTTGCATGCATTTTTCTCAGGAGGAGGTACAAAATGAGATTTTTAGCAAAATCACAAAATGCGCTATTGTAAGTTTTTCAGCCCATTCACAGAACCATTAATGTGTTAACATTTACACCTCTCATTTTGTTTGTTCAATGTTTGTCACATTTATGGTTTATCCATGTTGCATAGTTTCATTTACAATTTATTGTCATAGATCATTAGAGGATTAGTTCCAGTTAATTATTTAAACTTCATACCTAAATTTCTACTTTCTTTTTCAAATTGCATAAATATTGGATGTTATATTTCATGTGTTTTGATATTAATTCTGTACATATCAAATATGATCCACTTTCACAATGCATGTGTGTGCATGCACGCATGTGCCTATGACCCTCAGATAACAGAACAAGACCTTCACAGTTAGAGCTTCAATCCCCTTGACAACCGTGTTTACACAAAAATATTAGCTGTATCATCACCCCTGTACCTCTCGCTGTATCACTGATCACCCGCGCAACCTTTCTTCAGGTTCGCGATAGAATGGACACATGGAGTAAAAGATGTCCACTTTTACTGCTGCAACCGTGTAGTGGAATGGTGAGCACCCCCTTGTTAAAGGTGCTTGCCAGTTGTACATCACCTCAGCCATTTCACAGGCAGAGTCTTCCAGACCCTCCATGCCAAGCAGGCTTTCTGATACCTGTACAAGAGGGATCTAGAGGCAACAAATAAATGTGTGTTTTCATGCAGCATCAAGTGTCAGATATGTATTACAGCTTGTATCACCCCACTGCTGTCAGAAACAACGTTTTGCACTATTATCCCTCTGTCTACCTGTAATAAACCTGATGCCTTACAAAATGCATTTAAGATGAAGTGAGGATTTGAAATGGCTTCATCACATGTACACTGCAAGAGTAAAGGGGCTTCGCAAATGTCACAGACGCCACACTGAACATATAGGAATTATACCTTTAAGCCCTGTCAGATCCTAATTTCTTATGTGATTAAGCATCTTTTGAGGTCAGGCTTTGTTTTTAGAGGAAAAGGTGCATCAAAAACACAACAAGTGGGTCACAGTTTTTGCCCTCTAATACAGAAAGGGTATGTAAGTGAAGATATTCTCAGATGATATGAAGATTATCATAGTGACAACACAGTGGTAATAAAAGACACATGACACAGCTGTGTAGCTGTGACAAGACAGTGTACTTGTTTTAGGATCTTACACAAATTAGGTCTCCTCTTGGTGCATTCAGTGGTGTATTTGGGCTTCCATTGTTTGCCAGGGTGTATTCAGCCTTAGTGGTGTCTTATAGGAGTTTAATAAAATACTGGATAAGAGATGGTAAACAGGCAGGGTTACAGAAGTACCATGTGCACAGGGCGTGTGGCTCATGCACACCAATATCGGGAAGAACAAACATTACAGATGCTTTGATCCCACATTTTTTTGTCCACAGGTTGCATTTGTCTGGGGCTGTTATGAGGCGCTTCAGTGTGCTGGCTTCCTAATATGTTGCCTCAACCACATGTATTTGTGGGATTTGTTGTGCTTGTGGAGTGATATGAGTGGCCAGCTAATGAGCCTGTGCAGCTTCTTTTCTGTTCAGTCCCTCTGTGGTCTGCTGCAACCATGTATGGTCAGCAGCATTAATAATAATAACACTGAACTGCCTGAGCTTATAAAGGCACTAGACCTTGTTGCACGTTGTTTCTCCAAACAAAAAATTCAAATGCTTAATACATTTCAAACAGTGCTTGGAATAGCGCAAGCAATTACATACTGTTTTACATAGACAAAACGCCTGTGTTTTACAGGTGGTGAGGCTACGTATTTGTTTTCATATAATCTACTGTTTCATTTTTGCCCGAAACTGTTCCTTTTTTCAATATGTCAATTAATGTTATGTGTCCATTCATTTGGATGAAGATACTTGTTGAAGGCAGTTCTTAAAGATTTAAAATGACAAAGCTGGAATTACAGATAGTGGTCAGTATTTTATACAAAGTACCCGTTGCTATTGCTGCTAAATGGAAACAAGAGACCTTCCTACTGTGGAAATGCTCATAATGCAAGCCACTGAAAAAAATGGTCATACACTTTTGTCTTTTTTTTACAAGAGACTAGAGTACTACAGAGACTGTGTAGAATAACAAAATTCAAATCTTCAGCTTGGATCCAGCAGATACCAATGCCCTTTAAGGGCTCTAGTTTAATACATTTCTCTAGGAATTGTTTTATTTTCACTCAGGCAGTTTTCAAAAGGGGTACTTCTATTGTCAAAGAACTGAATATTGAGAATAAATTGAATATTTGAATGGGTCTTTTAACCCTTGTGTTGTGTTCATTTCATGTTACCTACTTTTGTGTTCCCAGTCAAAAATGACAGAGCCCTTATAACTGTTTATAAATCTCTTATTATGCATATTTTATCATTAGATGTTGCATTAGATATTTTTATCAACTTTATTTCTAGTAATTATCACAGGTTTTGTATTTCTATTTGGAACTTTTGGTCAGTAGGCTTCATTGACCTGAGCTTATACAACACATTTTTGAGTAAAAGTAGCATTATTTATGGATTATTTTGACTATAGTAAATAACAGAGGAAACATATTGTGCTATTTATCACAGACTATTATGTTTTAATGTTTAACCAGGAAATTTGTTTTGAAACCCTTTCCATTTTTTAAAAAAAGTGGCAACTGTTTCTGGTCAAATCTGACCATTGTGACAGTCTCAGTAAAGAAAGGACATAGGCCTAAGCCTATTTACACATTAACACATCTCATAGGAAAACAATAACAACACTAGTAACTATAACAGAAACATTAACAAGGTTCACAATCAATCAACAATCAACCATCACCTGATGGTTTTATGTGTGGTCATGAAGAGTAGCCTATATGACTGACAGTTTTTCCATGTGCCTTGCAAGTGTGTGCACTGTATTTTAGACACACAATGCTTGTTTTGACATCTCTTGGTGCACACGGTGTGCACCTCTTCCTTTTGTCTTTTCTATCTGTGACAGTCATCAGCCTTGGTTATGGCCCTTGTATGTCACATTTGTGTGTGTGTGTGTGTGTGTATCTGTATGCACACATGTACATATGGGGTTAGGGAGTGGCAGCATGTCCATCTAATGGATGGACATGCTCCTGAACTCTCAATTTCTCTCTTCTTCTCCTACTTGTAGCCTCACCCATTAATTTTCAATGGCCGGTCATTTTTGACCAGGAACACCACAGATGTGCAAAAGTTTAATGAAAATGACCTAAATTTATTTTGTGTTTTCAGGTGGCCTTTGTGGACAATGTCCTGGAGCTTTATTCTATTCAGATGAAATAAGCTAAAATTTTCAGACATAAAAATTGTAAATTGGTCAAACTTGCCCAGAACACAACAGGAGGGTTAACCAGAATAGCAAAAACATTTCTGATAGGGAAACCCTCATATTTAATCATCACACAGCTTGGATAAAGTAAGTGTGGGGCGCTGTGCACTTCCTAACAGGGAGCACCTACAGTCCAAAAATAACACAGCTCCCCAGCAGATGTGATAAAAAAACAACTGTATAAATGATCTATCACCATCATTATCCTCAGCACTCTCTGTCTTTTGAAAGGATGATGATCTGACACCTTAAACAGACAGAAAGAAAATCATGAAATCAACTCCGAGGAGGGTATAGAGCAATGCTGGTAATCACATCACTGAGCTGTCTCAACAAACAGCCAGGGCGCAGAATCTCCTCCTAGCAGTCAGTCTCTCTGAAGACTTCATATGAGACAGCAAACAATGAAAAAGTCAAACAGCAGCAAAAAAAGGAGGACTGCGAGGCTTTAGCTTAAACTCATATATGGTATGGTGTTCAAAGGAGATGTCTGAACCAATAAGGACCATATCGTAAACATGTCACAATGCCAGCCAGGAGCAGACTGGCAGTTCCCTTGGTCTGCAGCCTTCCTCTGTATTTGCTGTATGAAATTGAATCTCTGTCTGTCAATAGATGGATAGATATATTATGCTTTGGTCCTTCAGACAATAATGAGTGGTGTGCCTGAGTTTCAAAAGACCTCATCAGACCTTGGTTTGGTCCTCAAATTTTTATTATTTCTTGATACTCTCTCAGAATTAAAATTACTGTCCATTAACCTCAGGACAACATAGCCACCTGTCATTGATGAAAAAAATAACTATTTATCATTGTTGTTTTTTAGGTTCTGTACAAAACGGCTGAAGTTTCATGGCAGTATCCAAGGTGAAGAACAAGCTGTGGTCTTTTTTCCTTTGTCTTATAAAAGGGCAATCAGATTGCTTCAACGTCCCATGAGAGTTAACTGTACAGGCAAGCAGCTGAAAAGACGTGATCTTTTTGTTGTGTAGGCTCCTGTAGTGCTTTGCTGCTTTACAATTTAAAATTCATTAAGCTCATCTTCTTCAGATGCTCCCTTAAGCATCATTAAGGGAATCATTGTGCGATCAGCAAGTCTCACACCTTTTTTCCTCCTGTTATAAAATGAATTGTGGTTAGTCAGTGACTACGTTTGGTCAGAAACCAAAGGCAACTATGAATGTAAGTATGTGTACAGTGCCCTTCATATTTATTCATACCCCTAATTAAATGGAAATGAAAAAATATAAGTATTGGACATTTTTCTGCTTGAAAAAATATTTAAATGATATACTTCAATCTTAATAGCATTGCACAGAGCCATTGTTCACAAATACTGCATTTTATCCCAGAAAACATGTTTGGTAGGATGTCTAGTTCATAATGAACAAATTTTTAAATATTTTTAAACATAATTTGACAACTGGTTCACGTAAAGCAATTTCAATTTCAAAATACTGGGTCATGATCATCAATATGTAATATTGTACATACTATGCTAGAAACATATTGTGTACATCCATCATAGTTGTGCATAGTTGTTTCTTTGGATGTAAGCTTGGTTTGTTCCAATGCCAATATGAATGCAGCACTACATACATAAAAAAACTTCACCTTGTTTCCATTATGCATGTAGCAGTTCAATGAAAATTATGATGCAAAATACTGTAAACATTTGCTCATCCTTGATCCTTTACTGGTATACAGAATGGAAATATGTAGATTTTGTAAACATAATCACACCTTTAACCACCTTACCATCAGGAGAATATGAAATATGTGTGTATATATACATTATGTTTACTCCCTGGGCTGTTTCAGATCATTTGCACATAAATGAGCTAAAGGCTTATCTTTCTAGGTGATTTCCTATCAACACAGTTAATAAACTCGTGCGTCACCAGCTACAAATTCTCCTGTTTCAGGCAGGTTGGTCCTAATAACATCTTCTTCTATGTTAAGGCCAGCTAAGCCAGCCAGCTATGGGGGATCACGAGGACTTCAATAAGATGGGAGGGCCCGGGAACATGTCGGAGAACTACCAGTTCAATCCAGCCAGCATGATCGTGTCCGTGGTGTTCTCGCTCATCTTCCTTCTTGGCACCATCGGGAACAGCCTGGTGTTGGCAGTGCTCCTAAGGAATGGACAGATGGGACACAACACCACCAACCTGTTCATCCTCAACCTCAGTGTGGCCGACTTCTTCTTCATCATCTTCTGCGTGCCCTTCCAGGCCACCATCTACTCCCTGGAGGGCTGGGTGTTTGGCTCCTTCATGTGCAAAGCTGTGCACTTCTTCATCAACCTCACCATGTATGCCAGTAGCTTCACGCTCGCCGCAGTCTCTGTTGACAGGTATTCTACTTCTTTCTAACAGGTGCCTCTCACACCAAATTTAAAAAAAAATGTTTTGCTGTTGTTGTTACAGCACTTGGACAGAAAATTGACAGCCTACAAATTGTCCAGTATAGTATTTGGCTTAAAATACTTAATGTCGAAATGATCTGTTGTTGTAGAGGATGTGTCAATTTGATATTTTGCAGGACATGCCCATGATAAATACATGAGAAACAAACAAAAATATAACTCCATTTCCATTTATTTCAAAGATAATGCCTAAAATTTTAGGTTATTCAGTCTCTGCTAATATCCAGCCAAGAGTCCAAAGTATCTACATATGGAAATGACAAAGAATGAGCCGTGTATAATTCAAAATGTTTATTCTCAAGGAAAAAGTGAGGTTGTCATTTAAAGCTATTGCAAAGAGGTTTCAACTCATCCTACAATAACAATTTAAGGAGCTGGGTTTTTCTTTTGCTTGGATTTTTTACTACACACAGTGTGCTCTTTTGTCAAACAGCAATATGCTAAAATGCAGAAATAATAAAAACTGTCACTTTCTTAAATACAACTCCTGCTAATTATGTATTCAAACAGACACATTATTGAATAAGACGGTTGCAAATCATGCTACAATTGACACGGTAAGATAAAACACTGCAAAATAATACAGCCAAATTATGTCTCATAAATGTTCATCAGAGCTACCTGGCTAGCTAACTATAAACTAGGAACAGTATGATGATCTTATATTTTTAATTATCTGGCCGATTACATGTGATGTCGTGTATCTTATTGAAATGAAAGTTTGAACCACTTTCCTTTAACACTGAATCAAACCCAAATTTTGGATGAGGAGAGTCATGGCAGGGAGACTCATTTGTATGTTGTTCTAAGAATTGCAACAAAAAACTGACAATTTAAGTTGTTTGTGTGTAGTCAGCCAGATCATAGGTTGATGGTTTGTTTCACTTCACACATTGTTTGCATTACCAAACTATGCAATTCCCCTGTTTCTGAAGACGACAAGGATCCGTCACCCCAATTCAATATCACTGTCTATTGCCCCTGCAGGGTAGCAGATGGAAAAATAATTTGTTTAATATCAGTGGAGGATTCAAAGAACCTAAGGCAATACTGATATTGGTATTTTAAAGATCCATCACCTCAGTATTTGCTGAATCATTTGTATCTGCTTATACAATCATAATGGATTTTAGTCATTTATACTGCCCTGTGAGGCCTTATTCATATCCATTGCTATCACTGATTCATCTCCAGTTTGACTTTGGCATAACTTTTCCTGCATCAGAACTCCCTCAGGAAAACAAAACCAGCAATCTTCTGTAATTTACCCATTATCACCGAATCGCAATTGAAGCTCAGGTTCACCTCATAAAAGGTACCGGCAGAGAACATTTGGGAGAAACATGTTTCACTTGAATGGTGTGAGACTTGATAAAGATGAGTGACTCAGTATTGTCCTGAGGGCTGATAACCTGGAAGATACAGAACAGTGTGCTCACTTACTGGCAAACCCCGATCCTTACAAAAATCTGTTCTTTTTAATTTATTTACCATATTTCTTATATTGCACACAGCAGTACATAGTTCATTAAGATGTTCAGAAGGACACGGTGAAAGGAAGCTTGCTTTATTTACCGTCAAGCTCCCTGTTTGCACTTTAAAGTTGAAATTATTCAATTACTTGGAGCCGCATACAAAAGCACACATTCAATAATGTACTAGAATGTGGGTCACTGGAATCTCTGTGTTGCAAAGGCAATTTTCATATTTAAACAGCCAAAGCATGCTGAGACAACACTGAAGAAAAAAAATCATATTGGAAATGTGCAAAAGGGTAATTCCTAGGTGAGGTTTCCCACCCAGCCTGTGCAATCAATGAGTAATTGAAAGAAAGGGTTGTGAATTTGAGGGGAAATTGGATATAGCTGTAGCATGCTGGAGCTGTGAGAGAGGTTTTGAAGACCACAACCTGAACTCATATTAAAGGGAGGAAAAACTGAGCAAAGTCCAAGCAGAGGCATTTCCCAACCCCCCAAAAGATACAATGTTGATGCTCTGGGGCCAATCATTGGGCTCTCTGCAATAAATTCATATTTCCTTCTTTAGACTGGAGAGCACAGAAGGCACTTATGAAGAAGTTTAATATGGTTGCATTCATTTCTCACAAGGATATTTGTGTGACATTTTAGCAGCAATGAGGAAGAAAATGAACTGCTTCACATTCAAACTGAGATTGATGTTAATTTTGTTTATGCCCTAAAAAGAAAGGAAATGAATAAGAAAAGCCTTTCCCTGCAATAAAAAATATCAATGTGCGCTAAGGATGCAATCGAGTGTGACAATGCCTTGCAGCTATGATGTTACTGCCAAGCTGAGGGGAACATCACACATTGAATTTTCTTTGATAAAAGCATCAGGCGTACTTTTAAGATTAACCCCTCAGCAGTATCACAAAATTAAGCATGTGTGCAGGTTGTATTGTGAAATTAATTGTGTCAGTAATATAAAACAAACATTTTAATAATCAGCTATAATGTTATGAGAATTTTGAAGTACATTTAAACTAAATTAAATCAAATTAAACTAAATTATGTACATATAAAGGAAGTAGGCAAAATAATGGAAACACCAAACAATACATGAATATTTAGTAATAAAAAGCTTGGCTGCCATGTGCCCTCAGAATACCTTCAGTCCTTGGCATGCTGTTATACAAGTTGCGAACTGTTTGCAGTTGGACAGACCATTCTTCAATAAGGAAAGGAAAGACTCCAGTTCCTTGAGAGATGGAGTTGATGGAAATCTACTCAACATTCTGCATTCCAGAATTTCCCATAAAGATTCACTAATGTTTAGATCTGGTGATTGGGAAGGCCATGGAAGGTGTTTGAATTCATCCTGGTTTTCATGAAACCATTCGTCAGTTTGTATCAGGGCTTTATCATCTTGAAATATGGGAACATCAGGAGGAAACAATGTCTGCACTAAAGGGTGTACCTGGTTGCCTAAAATGGCTTTGTATTCCTGGTATTCTATAATTCCACCATGCAGGGTAATAATCAGACCCTCTGACTCCTGTAAAATGGCTACCTGCATTATAACAGATCCACCACTATTTTTAACAGTTGGAAATAGGCAATGCAGGTTGAGGGCTTCCTTTTGCTTTCTCCAAACTTAAACCTGTCCAAATTTAGTAAAAAGAGGAAAAGAACTCATCAGACCACGTTATTTTCTTTCATTGCTTAGAAATCCTGTTTTTACACTCATTATGCCAGGTTATTGTTGTACAAGCTGTGGCCTTGGTTACAAGCTGTTACTGAATGGCAGCCCTAACATAAATATCAGCTTTGTGAAGTCATGACATGCAGTTTTTGTTGAGACTGGGTTACAAAGGTGTAAATTGAGTTCTGTGGTAATTTTTGAGTTTTTTCTGCTTTTTAGCAACTATTTTATTGTGTCCGTCTATCCCTGTCAGTGAGCTTCAGCTTAGGACCACTGTTCCTCTTTCTTGGAACAGTTTTTTCCTTTTGTGGCATATATCATGATATCTCACACTGACACATTAAATTGGTATGTACGTGTCAGGGTAGATATGTGCATGTGTGTTTGTATACTGTATAAGTTGAAAGTGAATACTTGTTTCCTTATTTTGCAGGTATCTGGCAATTCGCTATCCTCTGCGGTCTAGAGAACTGAGAACACCTTGTAATGCAGTTGCTGCCATGGCAGTCATCTGGGGCCTGTCCCTGGTCTTTGCAGGGCCATACTTAAGCTACTATGACCTGATCGACTTCGCTAACGGCAATGTGTGCGTTCCCGGGTGGGAGGAATATAACCGCAAAGTGCTGGACACCTGTACTTTTGTGTTCGGCTATGTGATCCCTGTGCTCATTGTCAGCCTCTCCTACACCAGGACCATAAAATACCTCTGGACAGCCGTGGACCCCCTGGACGGGATGTCCGAGTCCAAGAGGGCCAAGCGCAAGGTCACCAAGATGATCATCATCGTCACCGTGCTCTTCTGCATCTGCTGGCTGCCGTACCATGTGGTGATCTTGTGCTACCTTTACGGAGACTTCCCCTTCAACCAGACCACCTACGCCTTCAGACTGCTGTCCCACTGCATGGCCTACGCCAACTCCTGCCTCAACCCCATTGTCTACGCCCTGGTGTCCAAGCACTTCCGCAAGGGCTTCAAGAAGGTGTTCAGCTGTATTCTGAGCAAAAAGGCAAGGAACAAGGTGCACGTTGTGCATGTGGCCAACACTGTTCCCGGATTTGAAGCTGGGTCAACAGAGGTGTCCCAGATGAATGAAGAAAATGCTCAGCAGAATGATTGTGAAATGGGTAACCGTTCTCCCGTCGTTGCACAAGAGGCCAAGATGACAGCCACCTTGCCCTACCAGCGGGAGTCTTGAATGAACATGAAAGGAGCGTTTAGGATCCTGCAGAAAAAAATATTTATAGGTTACTACTGGACTGAGGTTGTTCATGATACTTTGACAGGAAAGGAGAAAAAGACAATGGTTGCAACAACAGTAACCTTGCTGAACGTTCTGTGCTGTTTTCCTTCTTTTGTGCTTTGTGAGTGTGATTCACTTTAGTCAAGACAATTTACATGTTTACTTCAATAAACCAGATGTGATTTTGATGGTGGTCTTATTTTTTTTAAATCTTCGCTTTATAATTATGAACTTTAACATAGGTTTGATAATACAATTGCAATTGTAAGAATGAAATGCATTGATTGGTATGTTATGTAAATACAAAGACATTTTGGAATTGCTCAGCATTCCTTGTTGGAAGAATCATGTCATTGGGAAAAGCTTGTACAGTATAAGTATATAACCTAAATGATTGTTAGTCATTGTTTTGATGGATATTGTATATTGACTGTGTAATATTTTCATCAATAAAGTAATTTCTCTTCAGTATACATGAAAATGATTATAGTCATGGCAGAGAAGTTAAATGATTTTCTTACCTTCACAATATGATAGGAGGGTTAACAGCTATATCTTCAACGTGATTCTAATTTTGAGTCCGTGTAGTCTGATCATGTTTTGAGGAGAGGGTTATTGGTTTCTATATTTCTTCATTGTTGTAGTCTAAAACACAGAAGACACTTCAAGATGCTCAGGCTTTCAAAAGCTGTGTTTGACCATCCATTCATTCACCATCTAAAAGCAGCGTATCCTAAACCAGCAATATCCTCTCCTGTGGTGGCAGCCAGTAGACACACAAGAGACGTATTAGACCTAAACAGTGAATGCTCTGCCTGTGTGGATCTGAGCTGATCGAAAAAGTTTATGCCCACTCCACACTGACAAACCCTAGAGACCCAGACCCAGGGAGGCAGAACTGAGGTAGTGAAGAGAACACCTGTATGACACCGAGAATGAGGTAGAGATGCTAAAGAGAATCTGCAGAAAAGACCTGCACGCAGCAAATGTTTAATTTATGCTCCACAGCAAATGGAGCAGAGTGATGAATGTTGCATCAGAATAACTCTCTGATGCGGATCCATGGTAACACTCCACAAACAGTGCTCAGGCTAATGCGAGTGTGCATTCCTGCTTTGTTATTCAGGGGAATGGAAGTAATCAGAAATCAATATGAGGTTTGATAGATGTCTTCTCTCAACAGTTCATAGGGCCTTTATGCTTGTGTAAACATAAGAAGAGTAGCTGTCTCCAACATTCAATTATACTGGTTACGTGCCTGTGTTTTTTCATTTCTAACTGTCTAGGCTCTGGCTGTAAAAAATTGCCACAGATTACACATTGCAGCTAGGAACATCACAATTAGACTACTAATCTGAGCCCAGATTATTTTCACTCTAATAATATACAGTCTTAAACCTGCTTTCTACAAAAAGCTGGCTATTCTGTTGCTAAATCAAGAATCGCTTCAACAAAAATGTGTGTACATAGGTCTGAGGTATATGTGATCCCTTCAGGTGTACAGCAGCCTTCATCTCACCTGTTTTATCATCAATCCACATACGCACCACTAGTTACACTCTTGCCTCTGCCAAGTTATCAAACTGTTTACATTTTTGTTTCTTCATAGTTTTTTTATTTGTAAATGCAGGCACTTAATCTAAATTCACAATCTTTCATTTCAGCTCACTTTCACTGCTACAACTGACACATGTCAGCATACAAATATATTGCCAAAGGTTGAATCAATGTTGAAGTAGGAGACTATTTTTCATGATAATTTTCTTTCATGTGATCACAAAAATTTTGATGTGGAAACGAATCTTAAACTTGATAGGAATTTGCATAACCTGTTTTATAGTTAAACTATAAGTGCATTTCCCTTAATTCATTTAGAGGTCACAAGGTATACCTGATTGTAATTTAAAAGATGCCTACAATAACAATAACTACCAAACAAAAATCTATAGTAAAACATATATAATACACATTACAATGAAAATACAATCATTACAAAAGGAATTTTCATTAAAGGAATTTAAATATGACTCCTGTGGTAATCCACACTGCAGAATGAATGGTCACATTCTTGTTACGTCCACTCAGCAAAAGTTCAATGAAATACAAGAGGAAAAAAATGTTTTCTGGAACTGTAATTTTTTCCCAGTTGCAACATCCCAAAATATTGCTCTGGAGTTTTGGATTTGATTATTGTGTTCTTTTTCTATGCAAAACAAAGACTGTGAAATTATTTAGAAGTCATCAATTATAAAATGTGCTTCTGGAATGTTCAGATGTTTTCTTTTTTCATTCATGTCAGGTTTTAATGTTGAAATGTACAGTTAAGTAAAGGGTAGTCTTTTCCCAACGCGCTACAGTGGTGTATAAAAAATGGGAATTCCTATTTGTTAACTCAGGTCCCACTCCATGTAACTGTTCCTAAACAGTTTTATTGTATTTTTTAACAAAATAAGTCACACTTATTTAATAAATATTTAGAATTGGTATAGATTGTTTTTAACATGTAGGCCTTAAAATAAAGTGTGCTCCAGGATAGGAAATACAGATTATATACATAGAGAAAACAGTTAACTCAATGCTATGAAAAACCTTGGGTTTGGTATCATATTAAAGCAGAATATTAAAGTAGATGTGCAGAATATGTTGATAAAAATGGATTAGTGTATGAATATTGCAGAAAATACAGCAGCAAGACTCAGTCATAGATGAGATATATTGAGAGTATGGCAAAGTCTGTGTGATGGAGAAGGCCACCATGAACTGTAAGGATAGGCTCCAGAGAGATATCAGCTGAAGAAGATGAAAGAACTAGTGGAAAGAAATAATTTGATTAGGAAAACCTAAAATAATAGGTTTGCATGTAGGTGGATAAGCCTAATATACTCGTTGAAATTAGTGCGGAAATGTAGACTGGGTCTAGATATAACAAAGGCAGACCATACCAGTCTCAGGGCAGCAGGGTGCAGAAAATGAGCACATGGGAAAACTCTACATTATCAAAAACTGCAGGAATTACTGCAGAGGACAGACAAACTGCAGGAGAAATGAAACTGATTGAGAAGCGAGAGGAAAGAAGTCTAGGTTACAACAATTCAGTTAATGAATCCTGAAGAGAAATGTCAGGCTGGAGAAGGATGCTTTTGGAGTTTTTGAACTGAAAACAGTATGAGAGGGCAGTATGGTTTCAGGTTTGAGGGATCACATCAAGATTTTTATTTTTTAAGAGGTGTAAAACAAGCCAGTTCAAAAGGAGAATGGGAACCTCGTTAAGTAAAGGATGTTTTAATGAAAGAGGAAATAAAAGGCACAAAGCAGTCTGGGGAATATAAGTAAGAATAGGGTCTTCTAGGCAAGTGATGGGTTTATGGTTCAGGAGTTTGAGCCTGTGGGTAAGATGAACCACCCCCTGTTGCCAGGCAACCTCCCTGTTCCCATTACAAGATTAACTACGTAGTGTGATCTATGTAAGAAACTAGATACACTGGTATTTCGTGATGGTTTTGATAGCAGTGTGCATGTGATAAATAAAAATTCATCAAAGAATACATGCAATTTTACCATGACAAATGTCTACTGTAACTGAAGGGGATCAAACAGAGATGACACTGTTTTTTATGCAAGGTATTGTCACTATTTTAGTTTCAATATAGGGTGACTGATTGAGCATGGCAGCAGTTTAATATAAACGTGTAAAGTAGTTTTTTGATAGTGCCCATTGGCTAAAATGTATCCCTGGGCATGTCATATCATGCAACTTTACTCTATAACAACATTCCCTGCAGTTGATATCCAACCACCATCAATGCCAGTGTGACAACAGTAAGTAAGACAGCAATCCTTACAAACACCCCTGAGAGGCTGTGAATTGAAAAATATTTCAGAAAGTGACAACAAACCAGGGTGGCAAAATTTGCCAGGAAATAGTGGGTGAAGTGTAAAAAAGCAAAGTAAGTCTAAGCAAGCAAGTCAAGCCTATTCCCTCCTTTGAACCAAAGAAACTCAGATGATGAGAGTAATGTTGTTCTTGTGTCTGATGACTCATCAGATGAGAAAGGTAATGAATCCAGCAATGAAGACATTATGATTATGTATCAGTTAAACTCATCAAATTATTTCTTTATTCTTGGTCAGATGGAGAATATTAGTGCCAGTTGTGTCAAAATTTACAAGAAGAGTTAAGCTGCTGCTGGAAAGATCAACATCTGTTATGTTGAAGATGCCAATGATGATTTCCCTTTGACCAAAAAGTGATGTAATAAAATTATTTTTGAAGGTCTAATTCCAACCAGAACTTGAAACAACTAGGATATTAACAAGGGTAAGCAGTCCCAGTCAATGTGAACCACTTTAGTAACCTGTTGAAGCTGCTTAAATGCCTTTCCACAGGTCATAAAATTAATAAGCTCTTGCTCATCTGAGCAGACCCAGGGTGAATTTGTTAAAAAAAAAACACACACACACACACACATTTACTTATACTGTGGTAAGGGTGGATATGTCAGGGCGGTCTCCACATCTTACCACCATCAGGTACCCTAAAACTCATTACACACCTATGAGCTACTGTAAATAAACCTTTATTTACCTAATAATTTAATGTGATAAATAAATTACATTAATCGATTTCCATTGTGGCAAAAATAGGGGTAAATAAAATTTAAAAAACTACAGTACATGACAACTATGATGCACAACTTGCCAGCTGGCAGATGTAATTTGAAAAAAAAAAACATTTATAAAGAAGCTCAAGTTGCCCCTATCTCACATAGATATCTGAATCAGAGATATAAACAAAGGCATTATAGCAAGAAATGGTATGCACGGGTCAGCTGAACATTCAGGAAAATCTTTGGAAACCCTGATAATACTAATAATACCTAAGGTGAAAAGAAGGCAAAGTCATCAGAAGTGAGTACAAACTACTGAGAAAGGGGCAAAGGTTTGAGGAGCAAAGAAAGGTAGAAAATGAAAATAGTATACATGGTTTGTTTATATCATATTGTAAATAGGGCACTACAATGAAAATATGGGGATTTAAAAGAGGTCAACATCAATGGAAAAAGTGAAAGGACAGAGTAGTAAGTGCGTTTAAAAAGATGCGGAAATGTGATGCATAGCATCTGCCAGAAATGGCTTTCATATTCATAGAAATGCTCTCATGTTTTCACTCTGATCTCAGAGTTCCTTTTTTAAGCCAACATCCAATACATTGAGCCTGTTACATAGGAAACTTAACTCAATGAAGTAAATAATTTATTAAATATTACACAAATTGTTATTGTGATATAGTTTTCATTAGGGACGTTACAACATATTGCACATTGTTAATGAAGTGTAATTCAATTATTTATTTTGGCATTTACAGTACAAGATTACATGTCATTACCTAAAAAGACAATAACATTGATTCACTGTTTCTCTGTTATTAGCAAATCCCATCTCATCAATAATTCAAGTGTAGAATATAAATGAGAAGACTGAGGGATGGAGGGCCAGAGGTTACACCTTTTTTCAGCTTCTGAGCTCTGAAAATTATTCATTTACACATACAATTTGATGTCAGTGTGCTTTAGGTTGTAATTAAGAGTAAAGCCTCATGTAGTTTTTACATTTTAATTGGGCCTGTCCACTGCAACATAGTAAAATACCAGAAGCACAATATGTAAATCTCTGATTAAACAACACATGCAGAAAAGATAATAAACATTAACTGAAGCATGCATGGTAATAAGGAATCCTAACTGCGGATCCTTAGATCATTTTATTTATAATTAGGAAACATATACTCACCCTGACTGTGTAATACGATGCTGTATGAATGGAAAACAGTACATCAACAATGTGGTTATTTAATGTTCCCTGCTCATTCCACCAATGTATATTATATTACAGCAGGATTTACAAAAAAAGTTAATAAAGTATCTGTGGGAAATCACTTTTGTAGAAAGCAGTATGCTTATTTTAACCAAGTATCTACAATCAAAAATGACCATCACTTTGCAGAAGACTACAGAGGAGCTGTCGGGAGGTAAGCCGACAGTTGCCGCCGCGGTGAGCGCCGCAATCGGGGGATTTAATTGGGAACCGCGGGTGCATGCTTGAGCCGGGGAGATTGAATTATTGCCGCTGCCGAACTGGTGGGGTCCGCGGCTGTTCTGGACTGTCTTGATTAGCGGAGTGCAGGTATAAAAGCACGACAATTAAGGCAGTCGGTGGACAGACACCTCGGGAAAAAAACGCTCTGCACCGCAGGTGGGTGGTTTGGTTTGATTTGATTTGGTTTTTGGCTTTCGCCTTTCGGTTATTTTTGAAGTTTTCGGTCGGGTTTTCTTTTGTTTCGTGAATATTAAGTTTCGTTTTCCTTTTTCTTTTTGTGTTACTGCGGGGAGAGATCCCGGGAGGTGGGAGAGAGGTGGGTGGGAGTGAGGCGGGAGGGACAGCGGAGCGCTGCAGATCCGGACCGCTTCCAGGAGTGACGCCCGGAGCAGGCAAGGCAGCAGAAGCCCGCGGGAGAAGTGAGGCTGGAACAGCGGAGCGACGATACCCCAGGCTGGGCAGGAGGCAAATCGGGGCAGTGCCCCTGTACAGTAAGGGATGTGACTGGCGGTGTTGCCATTTGTGTGTGTGCCCTCTTGCAGTCTGCCCAGCCTAGCAGAGTGGGTGATTCGTGCCGCTGTTTCCCTCCCCAGCGCAGCCACAGCGCCTGCTCTGGAGCTGCGCGAGAAGGACAAGCGTCAAACACCAGCGTCGGGAAGGAGCGGTCTGGACCAGGGACACCAGCAGCACTCCACCTGTGGGTTTTTGTGGGTTTTATTTTTGGATGCAAGTGAGGCCCGGCAAAGTGGTGCGGGCTGAGTTGCGTCCCACCTTCATTTGTTGGTACCCATGTGGGTGATAAACCCCCTTGGGTGGCCGGGAGGGGTCTCACCCCTGCCACCAGGGCCGGTGCAGGAGGCGAGTCTGTGGGGTCATGTTGTGGCGTGTGTGAGTGCATAGGGGTAGTGTGCAGGGTGTTTAGTTGCTGTGCTGTGTGGGGGTAGGGCAACTGTGCTCTGGGCGCCGGGCCCGGGGAAGAGGGATGAGGAAGGGCTGCCGTAGAGAAGGGGGAGGAAGGTTGGGGGGCAGCAGAGCATGAGCCGTCCGTGGATGAATTCAGTCAAAGCATTTGTATCTGCACTCCTGCGTCCTGGTTGTGGCGGGCGGATCTATCAGGAACCTGTGTTGGGTGATGGGGGCCATCGGTGGCGTTCGTGGCTCCTGACAGTTGCTAATGTACATCTGAGGATTTTGACATTATCAATTAAGCTTGACTTTTCCAGGGACAATATCTTAAAGCAGGATGTTCCATTATAGTTGCCATCTTCACTCGAGTGTCAATCTCCCTTCATCAGTCCAATTTGCAGGTTTAAACATGGCATACAATATAGTAATTTTACTATTACTGTTGTGAAATACTATATCTGCAGCATTGTAGGTGGGAGGGAGTTTAGAAATCAACATTTCAACAATCTCTATTGTAAATTCTACATTGCATTATATGCATTTAGTAGATGCTCTTATCCAAAGCAACTTCCAGCATATAGAACATAAGTATCCATTCAGGTTAAATGAGCAACAGTCAGACCAGGCTAACAACACTTAGACCAGTGAGTGTGCGTATAAAACTATTCAAGCCTTACCTTAAGTTAGCTTTCATTGTCTAGTTAGATTGCACAAGTTAAGTATACTACATCAGTCACTAGAACACAGAATCCAAAATGCATCACAATACTACACATAAAATAAACATCAAATACTAGAGGTAGCAGGTGATGGATGTGGGGACTGAGGTGAAACTGAGATGCAGTCTGAAGAGGTGTGTCTTCAGTCTGTGTGGGAAGATGGCCAGTGATTCTGTTCTAACTTCTGTGGGGAGTTTATTCCACCACTGGGGGACCAGTACAGACAGATTGTCTGAGAGGAGTGATCCCATCAGAACAGGACAGTTGGTTGCCCCATAGTTGCAGAGGAATAGGTCATATTCCTGTCAAAGATTCTTATTGTGCAACCAAAGTACTTAAATCACAAGTTTTGAGTTCTTGTGAAAGTCAGCCTCTTTTACAAAGAGTATTAATCCACACATGACTTACTACACTGAATTTTACATTTTAAGTAATGTACCCCATTTGATAACCCTGCATGACTAGTCTATTAATCAAACATTGAACATTTACTTTAAACATGGCATAATATGCTTCATGTCATCTGTAACTTGGAAGCACAAACTTCAAGATGCATTCATTAAAGAACGTTCAACTCAACCAGTGTGATAAATTAATTTGGCTACCCGAATGTGCTCATTGGTATTACATGCACTCACATATGCACATGAATACCTGCACATAATGACCCCTGTCAGATGGTGCCCTCTAGGGACAAGGCATTCTGTAAGTGAATTGAGAGCAAAATCTCAGTCTGTGAAATCAATAACTTGCAAGCTAGCAAACATAAAAGGAAATAACACACTGCATAATAACAGTCATTTGAAAACAGATTGGCATGACTATTCAGATCTGACAACATTCCCTTTGGTTTAAATATTAGCTAGCTTGAGACAGTGCACAGTGCTGTGTACAACAGTCACCGAATACTGACTGACACAGATTAGTCAGTGTCTCCAACTATTTTGGCAGCTAGGTGCCTAGCTGGCAAGAGATATAGAGAGCAAAAACATTACAACCCTCTCTCTGAGGCAATGGAAAAGGCTTTTTTCATAATTGAAGTGATTGCTCTGTGATGACATTCTGCAATGAGGGCAAATAACTCCATGAGAAAATCTACTTGCCACAAGTCTCTGAGGAGGGAGGTGTGGTTTTTCCAGGGAAATTTACATTTGTTCACAGTTCACCACTTTGTACCATCTGTTTTAAAGAGATACATGAGTGCATAAGTCTGAACACCCAAAACTTAAAAACATGTCAGGCTCATTCTGAACAGAGATACACATGCATAAACCCTGCTTAAATGCTTCCCAGGAGAGCCGCACACTTCTGTTGCTACCATGCAAATTCAGACATGGGTTATGGCCTTTTGCGTTGCCTCAGAGAGGAGGCTGTAACATTTTGCAAGCTTTCTAGTTGTTTTTAGAGAAAACCTGTGTGGGCCAACCCAGAATCTTACCGGCACCTCACTTACGCCACTGTTGTGTACTTACAACTTCTTGTTAGGGTCGCAGAGAAAGAACCGATTTGTGTCTGTTCAGAATGAGCGTATCATGGTAATTAATGAGACACACCCTCAATTTCGGCAAACTCTGTTCCAAAAAATTGCTCACATGGGAACTTCTGAATTTGCAGTCATTTGTAGGCAACGCTTGGGAAGCAGTTTAGCAGGGTCTACATGTGCATATTCTATGAGTTTTTACAATATAATATATAAATAAAAGTAACACAAATTAGTAGTAATAGTTTATTTCGGTCCTTATTAACAACTTTACAAAATGAATACACATAGAAATAAACAATAAATATTGACCGAAAAGGTGTAGGCTGAAGCTTTAGCTTATTTTACCTACCCTTTTTACATAACATGTTTTGATAGGCAACCCTTTCTACTGGGTTTAGGCTATACAAGACAAAACAATACCAAAGCAAAAACAAAAGTTCCAAACGATTCATACACAATACAAATTATATATCAGTTATATATTTGTTTACCACCTTATTTTTAAACATTTTTTTAAATTCACAAAGTGAGCTACACATTTTTAACTCCTTGTCACAACTATTCCACAATTTTACCCCTTTGACAGATACACATCTATTTTTTACATTTGTTCTTACCTTTCTTTTTTAAATATGCATATTCCCTGAGTTCATATTGGCTCTCTCTAATTTGAAACAACCTCTGAATACAGTTAGGAAGTAAATTGTTTTGTACTTTGTACATTATCTGTGCAGTTTTAAGATCAACTAGATCACAAAATTTTAAAGTATTTAAGTTAATAAATAGTGCGTTGGTTGGTTCATAATAATCTGATCGACTTACAATTCTTATGGCTCTCTTCTGTAGCATGAAAATTGGATTTGTGATGGTTTTGTACGTGTTTCCCCATACCTCCACACAGTAGGTAATGTATGGAACTACAAGAGAACAATACAGTATATATAGTGATTTCTGATTCAAGATATCTTTAGTTTTATTTAATATTGCAATGGTTTTAGAAATTTTTGTTTTTACATTAATTATATGTGGTTTCCAACATAATTTATGATCAATTATTATGCCCAGAAATTTATTTTCATACACTCTTTCTATTTCAACATCATTAATCATAATTTTAGCTTGACTATTGATTTGCCGATTACCAAATATTATAAACTTTGTTTTGTTTAAATTCAATGATAACTTGTTGATATCAAACGATTTCTTTAATACTTTCAATTCCCTTTCTACTGTATTCAGAAGTTGTTCCAAACTTTTCCCAGAGCAATATAAGGTAGTGTCATCAGCAAATAAAACAAATTTTAACAATTTAGACACATTACAAATATCATTTATATACAATATAAACAGTTTGGGGCCCAGCACTGAACCTTGCGGAACACCACAAGTGACCTTCAGCAAATCAGATTTGACATTATTTATTTGGACGTATTGATATCTGTCATCAAGGTAACTTCTTAGTCATGAGTATGCTATCCCTCTTATACTATATCTCTCCAGTTTCTTCATTAATAAGTCATGATCAATAGTATCGAATGCTTTTTTTAAGTCTGTAAACACCCCCACAGTACATTCCTTGTTGTCCATTGCAGTAGAAATCTCTTCTACCAGTTCCATCACTGCCATTGAAGTGGACCTATTTTCTCTAAAGCCATACTGATGGTCACTCAATAAATTGTGCTTTTCTATAAAATTGTCAAGCCTTTGTACAAATAGTTTTTCTAAAATTTTTGAGAACTGGGAAAGCAGAGAAATTGGTCGATAATTGGAGAATAGATGTCTATCCCCATTTTTATAAATAGGAATGACTTTTGCTGTTTTCATTTTGCTGGGAAATATGCCAGTTTGGAAGGATTGATTGCAGATGTGTGTCAATGGCTTCACTATACATTCTATAATATCTTTTACTAACAACATATCAATTTCAGTCCAATCAGTGGACTTTTTATTCTTAATTTTTTTAACAGTGTCAAGTATTTCCTTTTCATCAACAACCCTTATAAACATGGATTTGGAGTTTTTATGAATAATATCTTCATTTACACCATCCTTATTTCTCGGCTCCACAATCTCATTTGCTAAATTGTATCCAACATGTACAAAGTAATCATTAAATGCGTTGGCAATGTCTTTTATTTTGTTTATAATTGTATTGTTATCTTTTACAAAGTAAGTTGGACTGTCTGCTTTTCCAGTACCCTTTTTAATTATGCTGTTGAGCACTCTCCATGTTCCTTGAGTGTTCCTCCTATACTGCTCCAATAGTTTGTGATAATGCTCCTTTTTATTACATCTCATAATACTTATCAATTTATTTTTATATATCTTATATTTGTTCTCTGCTTCTTTTGTTCTATGTTTTAAAAATCTCCTATATAATGCATTTTTCTTTTTACATGCATTCTCTATCCCCTTGGTAATCCATGGCTTGTCAACATATTTTCGCTTCTTAGTGAGTTTTTTAAATGGACAATTTTTTTCATACAGCACAATTAATGTGAACAAAAAAGCCTCATAGGCTTTGTTAGGATCATCATTAGCATAAACCTCATTCCAGTTTTGTTTCCTTAGGTCCACCTTAAGGGCAGCGATGGCCTCTGGTGTTCTGTGTCGAATCAGTTTGCAAGTGTTTGACCTATTTTCTTTTTTTGTCTTAAAAAAATCTTGAAAAATTGCAAAAACAGGAAGGTGGTCGCTTATGTCATTTATAAGTAGTCCACCTACTATTTTGCTTTCGATTTTGTTAGTGAATATGTTGTCTATCAATGTAGCAGTGTCTGTTGTTATTCTGCTTGGCTTTATAATCACAGGAAAGAGGCTGTTGCTGTACATTGTATTAATAAAGTCTGTTGTCCCTTTATGATCATTTGGGTTTAACAAATCAATATTAAAATCACCACAATTAGCACCTTTTTGTCATTCAATTTATCAAACATACCAGCTAATTTATCCTTGAATGTATCAAGGCAGGTTCCTGGTGTTCTATATACACAGCTAATAATTATATTTTTAGATTTTTCAACATCAATTTCTATAGTTAAGCATTCCAAAATATTTTCTATGGTGTTTGACATACATTCAACCATGCTGCATCTTAAAGCTGTATCAACATACAGGGCAACTCCTCCTCTTTTTTTATTGATCCTGTTAATCGTAAATAACTCATATCCTTCCAGTTCCACATCACGAACTTTCTCATTGTCAAGCCACGTCTCAGATATAGCGATTATATTAAATTTATTGAATTGACACAAATAATCCTTAATTTTAGAAAAGTTTCTATAGAGGCTTCTACTGTTGAAGTGTATTACTGATAAAGCACCTTCCATTCTCACACTACTATTGAATTGTTCATCTGTGTAGTACTCGCAATTGTTATTGATGTTATTGTAGAAGTTGTTTTCCGGGTCAATATCATTTTCAATCTCATACATTTTGTGGTCTATGTAGTCAAACGTTTTAAAGTTCATATTTTCATACTTACGATGTAGTCCGTGAATAGGATCACCCTCACAATCCTTGCCAATGTTTTCAAACTCCTCGTCATCACAGTCTCTGAACGGGAACGAACAGTCCTCATGAAAATCTGTCATTTTTATAATGGTCCCTGCAAATGCTCCCCCACATTGTCCAAGCCAATGACCACAAAATCCACATGCATCGACATCTCCAAACAGAAAAAACTCCATGTTATCCGCACAAGCAGACAAGAGTTCATAGTTCTTTATTCACTCAGTAAGTAGCATTACAAAGTGGATAATCTAATCTATTTAATTCATTTGTCAAATTATATATGTGAATCTGTCTATACTGCAGGTGATAGGCATCACATGTTGAAACCCTGGTTGATGACACTGTTCATCAGCAAAAGACACAAGAGAGTGGATACAACCACCTACATATGTGCACTCACTCAGTGATGGATTGCACTATTAATGTGGTAAATGGCTGGTGGACACAGCAGGCGACACACTGAGAAGGTGGGAAAGATCTTGCAGCCTGCCTCTCCTACACAATATGGCTATGAACTACAGAATTCCTTCACCATCAGATGAATGGCAGCCAGAGGACCCTTTACTGGAATTGCTCTAGACTAGAGGACAAGACTCCAATTCAGGCTTAGAATTCATTGACCAGCTTTCAATCAAGGTATGACTTGCTGAGCCCTCCAGTTTAGACCTGTAATGTTTACCCCCACATATCTTCAAATTGTTGGATATAAATTCCATTGATAGGACAATGAAATAAGGACAAGCTTTTTGTTCTAAAAATGAATTATTTAGATGTTGGAGCCATTTCAAGTTACAAAACAAATTCTTTGTCCCCTTTTGGCAGTGTTTAGGCTATAGTTGTGACTTGAAAGTCAGAATGTTCTAACATGGGACTGTTGACTGTGTTTATGCAAATTACAGATAGTATGCACAAGCATCCAATTTAAGCATAACATGAATTTGTCATCATATGACCAAAGATAAAGATGAAATTGGATGTTTCCACAAGTTTCATGAATCTGACATTACTTTCTTATGCAAACTGTTCCCTAGAACATTTTCATAAATGACACCCAAGGATTTCAACCTTGCATATTGCATGAATATTGATAGGATTTGGTCTCATATTCCTATGTATTTATTTCATTTGCTTAATGAAATTAATACAGCTTGCAAATTATAGACCTGACTTCTGTGACATTTTACATACCAGGGATACAGAAAACAGAATGCAAGTGGAATGTGACATTGCATAAAAAGCTTACAGTGCCACTGGACCTGTAACTGTATTTGCACCTGTTTGCCTTTACAGTTTAATTTGTATTCTTGTGCAAGCTAGTTTTTCATATTCCAGTTAAGGACATCTATTGACACAAGTAGTTTTTGTAGTATTTTGCATGGGTGATTGACATACATTGGTTTATGTGTTGTCTGAATTCTCATATACAACATGTATACGGCAATAGTGGGTGGACTTAAGTCTCACTTTTGTCAAAGGAGATGAACTTAGACAACTTAACATGGGTTGACCAAGACTGCTAGCTAGCTACATGCTAACCAATAGTTACCTAATAGGACTGCATTGTACAGCAGCTAGCTAACAAAAATTTGTAGGTTAACTCATGTTACATCCAAATAATCTCATTAATAGAATTCTGCACAAATAATGAAAAAAAATTGGCAGTTAATACATCTTTGTGTGAAATTATTCCGACCAGGCATTTATGTAGCTGTGTGTGTTTTTTAAATAGATATCTAACACATTAAATTCTAATGTGTTAGACATCTAGCTAGCAGAGATCTGTGATCACCAGTCGAAACATATTTTTCCCGTGAAAACAATTGTGCCTCTCCTGGCAAGTTACACGAACCTATGGGTGAGATAAATGTCAACCATGGATGTTTTTTCTTGTGTGGACAAATGTAACTGTATGAAAAGTTTCCCATTAGATCGGGTTGGATTAATGTAGTATTGTTCAATGCATTACAAGTCGAGTCCTGCAACAGCAACACATTCTTTTCCAGACCAACACACATGGACCTCTACTTGGTAAACTATGATTACACAGAATCTGCCCCAAGACATTATTGCTGTTGGATACAGTGAACAACAGATGAGTGTAAATCCACACACAGTAAAAGAAATCCAATTCGAAGAAATAGTGTTACCATACAGAGTAGCCCTTTAAACTATCCATCAGGCTTACATGGCCTCACTCTCTTTGGCCGTGAATTTTTGACTGTATTTGAATTCTTTTAGTTACAGCAACCAAAGGTATTCTGCATGTCTGCTTTTAAACAGCATGCGTTTTACCCTAACTCAGGCGAAAGGAGTGCGTACACGGATCATGGGAATTATATAGTATTATGGGTAGCGTAGTTCCCATGTGTTGAAACGTGAAAGGGGGAGGTAGTGCTGCCAATGTAAATTTTATCCCGCAATATGTTTATTTGGAACAAAACATGTGGGTTTGTCAACGGAACGTGTGTATTTCATTGTGGGATGAATTGTTGTTATAATTTTGTCACTCTTTTCCTGTAAATTGATTTTAATATTTTGACCCAGGTAATGGGTTAGTCCAGGGCGGAGCTCAGACTATTTAAGCACCCAAGTTCTGTCGTTTAGAAGGGAAGGCTGTAGGAGAGTATAAACTCTGTGAGCCAGTGAAAGAAGGAGGCACCTGGGAATAATTGCCCGGTGTTATTTGTTTATTATTGTAAATAGGTATTTCTTTTTGTTTGTTTGTTGTATAGAACAATTAAACGTCTTGTCTTCGTTCATCCCAATCTCTGTTGTCGTCACCTGTTTGCCGCTCGCCGTCCCGTCACAAGGTCACGTTAGTATAGTCCAAAAAAACATTAGTATAGTCCAAAAAAAAGTAATTCATCATGTTTAAAGAAATGAAGGGTTACATTTGATAAAATTGTTATTTATTGAAAATAATCCAAATTATTTTGATGGTATTGTAATGGTTCACCAGTGATATGAGTGAATTGCTCATGCTTTCTGCGAGTGTTAGCAGTCTTAATTGTGTGTGTGTGTGTCTGTGTCTGTGTTTTCTTTAAGGAAAATGGTCAGTTGTATTTCTCAGACTTTTTTAAAGGCACATTCAGTTTGATAAATTAATCTTCAATGCAAAGCTACACTTATTACCTGGGTCAATAAGTAATCTACAATGGAAAAATGTGGGTTATCAATTTGAAGCACACCAAGACAGCAATTCTTCACCAGAGGTTCCCAAGAGCCCAACTGACAGCTAAAAGGGACAATCAAAGGAGCTGAAAGTTGGACATAAATGAAAACTGCAAAAGCAATTCAAGCCTGATACAACCAGCTGCCATGAAAAAACACTGTGAAAGAAGCAGATTGAATATTACAGCAACATTATCTTTCTTAGATTCTCAGTATTTTTTCCATAAAAAGCCATAACACATTTTACATAAATGCATATGTGGCTGTTAATGATCATTTTGTAATGGAGTAGCAATGAAAACAACTATCATTTCATTATTTATCATAATTTTCTCAACTGACCCTGTATATTTAAAAGTACAATTATATTAAAATTAAATGAACCACTCCAGATAGTATTCTCCTTTCCTTAGCATCTCTTGTCACAGAAACTTACAATATTGCTGTGCAGTCCAATTCCATCAAACCTCCAGTCAGTTGCAGCCTCTCAAACCCCCTTTCATTTCCTCCCTTAACTCTTCACTCATCTCTACAGTTGTTCACCCCCAGCCTTCAAACAGGCTTGTGGAATTACTTTTGTAAGTGAATCCAATGTAGACCCACAGTCTACAATTCAACACAATAAAACTGCCCCCTTTCCCTTCCTCTCCAAACCTTTTGAGAAGACTTCATAAAAACTGTCTCACTTCCACCTATAGAGCAATCATCTCCTCGACTTCAACCATCCCAGCTTTTCAGCTGCACACTCCATGGATCGTCTTGAATTTCAGTGGCTCCCCACTTAGCTTGAGCAAGCTTAAATATAAAACACAAATTACAATGCAATTTTAGCATTGATTTAGCCCTGATAATTGCTGCCATGAGTTTGTGCCAGGTATGTTGTGATTCTTGTTGAAAATTGGCCAGCACATGCTGAAATCATGCATCTGTTTAACAGTTATGGTTTGCGTTAGGTGATCACATGCTTTGAGAATAACTCTTGCAAGCATCTACAAATGAATGTCTGGTGAGGAACACTTTTGGCAGAAATGTATTATGTCCAGTTTCACAAGTTTACTAGACAGCTTCTGTGAATTAACATTGAAATATAACCGTATCCTTAATGTTACATAATGTTCTGTACATATTGTTGCCAGTCATCCATACCAAATAGTAGGCAATCAGTACAGATAATGTATTGCTGAGTGAATTGTACATTTTGATTCCTTTGCTAATTGAACTTTGATTTGCAGACTGCTCTCCTAAAGGGACTGTATATTGTACACCCCATGCTTGGTGTGAAACAAAACAGTTATGTGAGAACACTTTAAGTGTGTATATTTGTAACACTGCATGTGTGTATATTGCATGTAGTATTCTACATTTGTGCGACTGTTAATTAGTATTCTACATTTGGGTGACTGGATCTGCATCCTGCTCATGACATTTAATTAAAAAATATCTGTATTGAAATCATTATCCTGGTCAGCCATGAAAAGAAAAAAGACACTCTAATGCGTTTGAACTGAAGACAGAGCATGAAGCCATTTATTTGTCACTGCCGATTTTTTTTAACAGTAATTGTATTGTAACCATTACAACCAGATCAAAGGTTACCCAGTTGTGTTCTTGGTGGTGTTGACTTTGAAACACTAACTATGAACTACATTACATCACAATGGTCACCAACATTTTTATTTTTCCACTACAACATTGATGAAGTTGAGGATAACAAACATCCCTTAATGGGAATTACCGCATTGTCTTTTCAATGAAATTTCCCAAAACATTTCAGTCCTGATTTATTGCATATTGCACAAAAAAGGTAAATGGTGTTTATAGGCCTTAGAGAAGTCATATGTTGGTGCATCTATAAGAGACATCTAAGGTATTATCAAATTGATCTGACAGGAGCATTGAGATTCACTGATGGAAGCAGACAGCTCCTACGTAGGAGGTTACAGAGACCTGGAGTTACATGCAAAGACAAATTGACAATGCTTCATGTGGCAGCATCTCAGTTTCACAAAATCGCAATCTGGTGAAAAGATTTATAATTAAATTAAATACAGACTACAGTACTTGAAAAATTCTGAATGACATTGGCACAAAGAACCATGAAGATGATGAGCATATTAAATGTACATGCAGTTTTCTGGTAACAATGGCACAAGAAAGTCTCTGCTAAATTCAGGTGCTTTACCCATAATGTCTGTATGTACTGACTTGGTCCAAGACTTAAAAAAATCTCACTGATAGATAATACATGTAGCTGGACAGGGATTTTTAGATATGCTATTTCAAATACAGAGAAATGGCTACATTCAATATGAAATTCTTTTTGTGCATAATTAGCTATCCTTGACTTCTGTCCTCATTTATTTCTGTGCTTATCAAAATGCAACATCTCAAAATTCATCATTTTTCCCTCTTGACTGAGTTCCACAGAAAAGCAACATGTGTATTTACAGATGTGTATATTTCATAATCCCACCGGGACCTGAAAAGAGTGTGTGGTTACATAAGTATGCAGTGCATAGTCCCACAGGCACACACTCCTGGAGGAGGAGGACTCTGAGGCACGCATGTCGATTTTTTCCTCGAGGCATGTGGCTTTGATGTTATCCTCAAAGAAAGTAACATACAGGCAATAAACCAATAGCAGAATGCACTCAAGACTCATGCTGCTTACCTTTACATCCACTTCACTTCACCGTACATTGTACATTTCTATGCTATTGTGTGACGCAAACATAACTATGATGCAGCGACCCCTGACCAAAGGAAGGGGAAATTTCAGTTTTGAAAAAAAAAAGAATTAGGAGCAAACAAGTCAACAGCTTGATGGCTAATTAGACGCAGTGATTAGGCAAGTTCTCAGGTGCATAAGGAAACATTTCGTGTTTTACAGCCATTCACAGATCAACACAGAATTTTCTGTCTCTGCCCTTTGTACAGGCATTTGAGAGTTTACTCCCCAGTTTTCTTCTTTTTGTCTGCCTCTCTTTATGTTTAGTATCAACAGCTAATGCTCTGTAAAAATGACTGTCAGAGGAATGATAGGCAAAGGTATTTTTTCGGTGTTAAAAGTGTTTCTTTTGGAGTCATTTTTCTCTATTTATGACACTTGTTAGCAATTACAGATAAACATGACAGTGACAGGTGTAATCATCTGTTTCCTCAAAACACAGAGACAGTATACTAATACCAAAACTGTAGAGCAGAAAGACTAACAGAATCTGCCATGTAGGAAGGTTCCTCTTCCCTGATTTGGCTTGACACCTTGATTGCCTTGGGTGTTTCAGGCAGTTGCTTGACGCCACAAACAACATTTTTCATTAATGTAACTACACCCACATAAATGGACTGTTTCCTCACACACCTTAACAAGCCACCTACACTACTAAATCTCATTGCCTAAGAATGTTAAGGTTGGCAAGGATGATTTAACAGTTGGGGGATGAGGGATGAAAAAATGAAAGATGGAAAAATGGTGATTGAGCAAGCATACCTCTGACTCTTATAATACTCTCTGACTTATAATATTCAATAATACTATTAGTGTAAATAATATAAATTATATTTTGTTTATAAATTATCACACACACACACACACACACACACACACACACACACACACACATATATATATATATATATATATATATATATATATATATATATATATATATAATCTTTTATAATTGTTAAGAATTTGTCACATGGTGTGCAAACCATTATAGCATTAGTGTGAATTTACTAAGCGTGTACAATTAACCCTTTCTGGAAGTACCCCTTGAATTACTTTATTATAAACACTAACTGTGCTACTTGCTTCCTTACCAATGTATCTTACATTTTAAATGCTTGTTAAAAATGCTACTAAATACTAAAATCTGAAACCAATGACACTTCCATTCATCTCTCCATAATACACTGAGGCCTTTTACACAGTTGTGTATGTTAGTCAGGCATATTCTGGCATAAAGCTTGTCCGTTTATGAGGGATCTCAAGTCTCACCCACACAACATATTCATAACTCTCCAAGCAGTGTACATAGTCTGTTCATTTTGCCATTGATATGATTATCAACAGCCAAGTCATTTAACTTATGGTTACTCAGAAGTAAAGGGTTCTTAGAAACACTATGCTCTCTTCTATCCCCTATCTAAAACAATTTGGCAGGTTCTTTTAAAAACAGTTCCTGGGTTGAAAAGGAACATTGATGTTTGGAGTCAGATCAAAGATGCATTTTGAATGCTGCCCCCAGATTCCCAGAGGAAATCTGTTCTGTAATATTGCTGGAAATAGGAGCTGAAAAATCTAGTTTACATGTCATACCCCAGAGTCATATGTGTGTTCATTTATCCTCCACAACAGTTGACTGTCAAACATCCATGCAATTTTTGTGCTTTTCTGTCACCTCAATCCTCAGCATTTTCAAGACTGTGAAAATTGGCAAAAACCACATGATAAACAACTGGACCAATTACCATGAAACTTGACAGCTATAAAAAAACGTCCGCCATAAGCCAATCATTTCACAGTGTTTGTACACAATGAGCAAATGAACACATCTCCTTCACCATTAGGTCAGCTGATATCAAATGTTGTGTACAGATGTTTGAACATACCCTAACACCATGCCAAAACATGGCTGCAGCAAGCAATGGAAATGTGTAATATCTGCACCAATTTTGGGCGCCATAGTCATACATCTGTGTGATTAGCTACAACCTCAGCAACAGTCTGATTCAGGTTGTTCCAGTGCCAATGAACAATCAAAGTTTTAATTACAGATAGCTCACTATTAGAACTCAATGTCAGCATTAGGTGTCTGATGAGTAGTCATAGTCATTATACCGATCAAGCAAAAACCTATGTCACTTATTTACGATCATTTGTGGGGCCGGGAATTGTGAATCTGCAATTTCACAATTCCAAGTCATTACTGACCAGAGATTCCCCAAGAATAGAAGGGGGCTCTCTTCCTTGGTATGTGTGTTATTTAAAAAAAATTCCCAATTCCCAATTTTGTAATATTTGCTGACATTTTGACTAAACCTTTGAGAAAATCTGTCAAATCTGTCAAATACCAATGGGTGGATTTTAGCTTTTACAAGCTAAAAGTTCTTTTGTGCCATGAAACTCTTTTGACTAAACCTGACTTTGCCAAACATTTTAAGCTGATGATTGATGCATCTGATATGAGTATAGAAGCTGTACTATTTAAAGATGACTCTACTGGCATTGACAGACCTGAGGCATAGTTTTTGAGGACTCGAGAAAAGCTAAATAATAAAAAAAGAATAACGATAGAGCCTGCTCAATTGAGAAGGAGGTTCTGGCCTTTGGGTTATCTCTTTAATACTTTTTGAGATGTTGCTAGAGAACTGACTGTATAGACTGACATTAATCTGCAATGTTTGTGGAATATTTTTACAGAATCAGATGAAATGAGTTATATCAATTGCAACAAACACTGCAAAACAGATAAAACTATAATAAACAACGAGGACTCTGTACAAAGCTGCAAAATCCACAGACATATAAATTTCACTCTCACTTATGTCTCATTTGCATTGGCAGCTGCCTAATACACCATAGTCACTGAGATTATTAATCAGGCATGTCCCTTACTCATCTTTCATCTGATCAGCCTGATAATTACTAGAACTGGCCACTAATTAAACAAAGTGGGAAAAGGCCTAGCAGTCATGAGACACAAAGTAAAATGTGACCCACTGCTGGTCACCACTGAGACAATATAAAAACAAAAGAGGGTCTATGTGCATGCCATCATAGTGTTAAAACAAAAAAACTTTGTGAGAGAACTGAATCATCCGACTGGTCAGTAGTAATTTGGAATCTCTATTTGGCAGAGAGGAATTTGAGACATATACGGAATTATGTCAAGTACTGAAGATTCAAGATGGACTGAAATTTTTATCCATATTGGTTTTAAGACTTTGTAACTATTTATTAGCATTTTAAACAAAAATGTGTTGTGTGATGAATTAATACTGCATTAAGTAAGAACACGTATCTATATATTCGTAATGCTTCTATCCTCCTGTGTACATACATCTACTGATGCCCCTGGACACATCTTCAATGATGTTCCTGGAATCATCGGGTGTTTCGGGTCTTTCAACATCATCCACCCTCCCCTAGGTGACCCAGCCGGGGCCGATCAGACCCCAGCTTGTGTCCAGATGGCTAGCTGCTTCTGACTCCATGGCTCTCCTCTTTTGAGCCACAGCCATCTTGAAGCCTTCTCTGCCGCATCAGTGGTGCTGCGGATGGCTCTCCTCTTCCTCTCCCCCTCGATGTCCAAATAACTGAAGGCTCTGGCTAAGGAATGGGCTGCGAATCCCCTGCATCCAACTTCCACAGGGAGACACCTCGCTCTCCATCCAGCCTGCTGACAGTCGCTAACCAGTCCTGCATATTTGGACAGCTTACTTTCAAAGGCCTCTTCCAAGCGATCTTCCCATGGGACTGTCAGCTCCAGCAGCACAACTTGCTTGGTGGACTCAGACACAAGCACAATGTCTGGACACAGGGGGGGTGGCTGCAATGTGGTTGGGGAACTTCAGCTGCCGTTTGAGGTCCACCAACAGCTGCCAGTCCCTTGCAGAGGTCAGGATGTCTGCAGATGTTCTTTCGGCGGGTTTTGGCTGCTCCCCAGCTCTGACAAAGGCAATGGCCTGCTTGGAGTCGGGACCGCTTCACCCACTCAACCCCTGCGCTGATAGCTTCAGCGATGGTCTTCAGGACCTGATCATGCCTCCATCGGTACTATCCCTCTCCAAGTGCCTTTGCGCAGGAGCTGAGGATGTGTTCCAGGGTTCCTCACTTGGAGCACAGTGGGCACGCTGGTGACTCTGCTTTGCCCCATGTGTGCAGATTTGATGGCCTTGGAAGCACATCATACACTGCCTGGATTAGAAATTGAATGCGGTGTGGCTTGGCTTTCCAAAGCTCAGTCCAGGTCACTTTCCTCTCAACCGCATTCTCCCATCTTGTCCATGCTCCCTGCTGCTTCATTCCCACCGATTTGCAGGTTCTCGTCTCCTCCACTGCTGCTCTCACCTCCTCCTGAACTAGGCGGCACCTTTCCTTCCCTCTGATGGTGTTCACTTGGGGAGTTGGAAAGGATCCTAGCCCAGCTCGGCCTCGTGTGACCACTCCCACCAGCCTCTTGTGACGCAGCCTTGCTTCTGCTTCCTGAACGGCTTCCTCTGCCCTCCGCTTCCTGCCAGTCCTCACTTGGATCCCTGCTTTAGCCTGCTTTATGCTGCTCAGGCTCTTTGGCAGCCCCAACCATCTCCTGAGGTGGTTGCTGACCCTCCTCTCTAAGGTCTCAACTGTTGAGATCGGAACTGCATAGATGAGGAGGGGCCACAGGATTCTGGGAAGAATGCCATGCTGATACACCCAGGCTTTGAACTTCCCAGGTAGGCCAGACTTGTCCAGGGATTTCAGCCAGCCATCCATCTCGGTGCAGGTCAACTGGATGGATGTTGTGTCCCTCAGAGAGCTGTCAAAAATCTTGCCTAAGCTCTTGACTGGCTTCTCCAAGATGGTTGGGATGGCTGTGCCTGCGATGTTGAACCGGAACTTATCCTCCACCTTCCCTTTCCTCAGCACCATAGATCTTGATTTGGCTGGTTTGAAACGCATCCAGGCCCACTCCACCAGCTTTTCGAGCCCCTGCAGAATCCACCAGCAGCCTGGGACTGATTCTGTGGTGACTGTAAGGTCATCTACAAATGGATGGTTCGTGATGGGTGGTTGCCGTCAAGCGGAATTCGTTCTGGGCCCTCTGCACTCCAGTTCAGCAGACTTCACGAGCACGTTCATGGCTAGGGAGAGCAGTGTCACAGATATAGTGCACCCTGTGATGATGCCGATCTCCACCTTGTGCCAGCTTGATGTAATTGCTCCTGAAGAGACCCTCATCCTGAAGTTGCTGTAGTAATCAGCAATGAGGTCTCTAATTCTGCTGGGGACGTGATGTTGTAAGAATTGCGGGATAATGTTTCATTAAGTTTGTTTTGATTTATAATTGCCAGAATTGCCTCAGTAAATATCTAGCTGTATAAATGGATAACATGTAAAAATTGCAACCTATGCACTGTAAGTCACTCTGGATAAGAGCATCTGCTAAATGACAATAATGTCATGTAATAATGAAGATGTTCTTCCACATGTTTACTCTCCAGTCCTCATGTCATCTTCTGTCTTAAGAAGCATGGCGATTTAGAGCATTGACAACGGCGCTGGCTTTGGAATTCTGTCAGAATGTCCTTGGTAGCATTAGTGCTTAGACACAGAAGAGAAACTACAAATCAGCCAGCACTAGGTAAAGTAAACACAGGAGACTTTCATCATACGAGGGGACATTGATTGAGGGGGTTATTGATTTCCCACAATTAGCAAATACTGTAATGTACTGATAATAGAGGTATGTCTACATTTGTTACAGATACACAAAACACTTTTAAAGTAATATAATAACACAGTAAACATGTGACTGTGTGTGGATTACCATGGTTAATGGAGCCTTTGAGAAGGACGCTTCCCTTTAACCAAGTTAACATTTAATGATAAAATTTGTTATAATTTAAAAAAAGAATTTGAAATAGATGTGCTTGACACTTGAAAGTAAGTCAATGTTGCCTGCCTAGAGAACACAGACTCGGTGTTTGTGTAGACAATCCTTTCATTCCTGTCCTAAAAATATTTGGCCTGCATCACCTGTACCAAATTTGTTCTCTCAAGGATGTCCAGGCTTGTGCTCATATCAATGTTCAGGTTCCTTTATGGGATACTGATACAGACCACTGATCACCCTTCTGAAAGCCAAAGACTGCACTGTAGCTGGATTTTGTCTTAGAATTTACTGTAATGTCATAAGGGCTGAATTTTTTTTACTCATCTTTAATTTCACTCCAGGACACCATGTTCAGAGATATTACTGCAAACTGTTCACTTTGATTTTGAGCCACTGAAGATCAAAAGAGAAAGCCGTTATTATGAACCTTGTCTGTGAATGCAATCACATCCTGCGGCACAGCTGGTTGCATGTGGCACAGCTGGATGCATGTTTTACACCACAGGCAAGGACGAGACTGGGTATGTCTGCCACATTGGCGCATTATATCTTGCAGGCCTTTAAACTGAACATTTGTCTGTGCAGTCTGTTTCTTCTGTTTTATTCTGTTAAGAGTAAGACAATATAAGCAAATCCTCAAGCCAGCCAAACTGTCCGAGGATTGCCATGAGGGCAAGGGTACCATATGAACGGTTAAAATATACCACTTTTGCTGACTTTGGCTATATGTTTGCTACTTAATACTGAAGCTAACAGTCACTACTGCATGCTATTTTGCACCCACATTTACTGTTGTTGATCCAATGAACTAGCCGGTAGGATCATCAATATTCCTGCTCTTTAGCATATACAGATGGAACTTCTTACTCAGGTTTAGGGGTACCTGTGTCCAACAGCAACAAGGGAAAGGACACATAGGGAGACAGCCAGGGAGTGACATAAGTGCAGCTATTTGACATAGTTTACAAATTTATGGCAACACTGGAAATTAATCTGCAGTCGCTACAAAATATGATCAAAGAATTTCACCATACTGGATAGAATATTGATAATGATTTTTAAAAGATCCATTTTCCCTTTATCCTAGCTTCAGGTAAACATATTTTTCAGCTCTCCTGTTTCTCATTTGTCTATATAGACTACACTCTCTTTTGTCATCCTCAATTAAGTGATTAATTATTTCAAACCATGCAGGTGCGCATGCAGTATATTGGCTGGGACCTTTTTCTACTAAAAATATCTCTTTAAATAATTTGACTTTAATCTCATGTTGCATACTAAAAACACACACACACACACACACACACACAGACTTGTCCTAAATGCTTTTCCATACCATGTTGGCCTGACCCTGCCCTTATGATCTTACTGGTGCATGCAGATTTGAGTTTATCTGAGAGACGTTTCATCTGCAAAATGTGTTGGACACGTATGCATATGAAGTGTCTTCCACACGTGAAACATATATGCCATTGCTTCATGTGTATGTGTGTTGAGTATACACGCATGGGGTTCAGGTGTGTGGTTGAGAGTTTCATATGAATGTGTGAGGCTTTCATGAGTCAATGCAAGGTTTAGATTGAAGTATGAACCATACATCGCCTTGTAGCAATCGTCTCCAGGCACATACCAAGGGCAGCGTTTACTGTGCATTCCCTTTGGGGAAGTGAAAAGTTCAGTTTATCTTAATTTAATAGTTATTTGCTTGCATGACAACAACCAACCTCCTACACTTCTTTGAATAAAATACGGTACGGGATGGAAATTTGATAGGAATAGGATGTATATAAAAATCAAACGTGTAGCTAGTAAGGACTTCTTGTTCATGCTCTTGATGACGAAAGAGAATAGCGACTTGGTTCAGCGGAGCAGTGTGTCACTGAAGTGCGTGCTGAAGAGTGGTACACAATGAAGGGGTGGCGGGGTGGAGATGTGTAGGCTGTTCTAATCGCAGTGTCCGTGTATTGACTGGCAGTAGTACTATTCATTTAAAATAAACCTGGCTAAATCAGACAGGCGCAATAGTAATTTCGCACATTGAATTCATAAAGGGTGCATCACAATACTTAAAAGATGGGTGTGTGGCATTGCGACGTGGTGGTAAGGAGCAGGACTTCTAACCGAAAGGTTGCAGTTTTGTTTTCCCTGTTGATGTACTGCTACCGTAGCCTTGGGCAAGGTACTTAACCTAATATTGCCTTAGTAAATATCCGGCTGCATAAATGGGCAGCATATAAAACTGTAGCCTATGTAAGTCGCTCTGAATTAATGGTAAATGACAAAAATGTAATGAGTGCTCGGCTGCACCCTAATCCGCAAGTGAGAGAGGGAAATTCAGCAGTAAATGCGCAAAACACTATTGCACACAGTTTAAATATAACGTTGTTCATAACTGACTCCAGCGGGCTGTACATTGCCTCGAAGACAGCCAGTCAATATCTCTCATGTGGAATTGGAATCTTTCTTAAGCTGTCGACCAGTTATCGATAGGCCTATCCAGGTCACAGAAGATGCAAGGATGTAGGACTCGAGGAAAGGTGACAGTTAATCACTTTGACACATAACATCTTGTGAATGCCACACTTTTTTCAGATTAGAATAAATTGTTGGGTTTTCAGGACTAAAACCCAGGAGGTAAGGAGAAGGTAATATTATATTGCTGGGTTTTTGAAACGGTGGGAGACAATAGGCCTATTGAAAAGGACACTACTGCAAAGCAATGAGAGGGGAAACATTGTTTTATTTAAAGAATAATAGTTTAGCATTTTTTGTTTGTTCGTTTCATATTTTGTGGTTGTCAATATGCATAACCGGGAAACAGAAAATGTTTGCCAAAACCTTTTGATTGGTGTAATGTGGTTGCCCAGGGTAAGGTTAGTACAATAGGCAGTCGTTTTCCTGTAACAGCTGTGCTGGATTTACACATTTTGTTGTGAAAGTCATCACATATCCTAAACACAAGATACTACATGCAGACAGATGAGTATTTGAACGTAATGCAAAAAGCCTGATGAGAGTAAATCAGTAGGCTATTAGATGTACTTTCTGTAATCGACACAGCATTGCAGCACCTCAACCAGAACAATACTACTTTCTGCTATAACACTTTAAGACCTGCAATGAAACCTCTGGTTATAGTATTACAGTAGTGGCAAATAATTGTTAAAGTACATTGTTTTCAGTAATCACATATTGTGCTTGAACACAATGTTGTCATCAATTATTACCATACAGTATAGTAGCCTTCATTAAGAGCACATCAACTGTTTTGAAGTATTTCTTAAAATTAATTACTTTTCTCAGTCTGTCAAGCCAGAGGATCAGTTAAGCAAACAGCATGCCCTGTGACTTGCTCGTTTCATCGAAAGGTAGCAGACCACCACCTTAAAAATGATATGGGTATGTCTGGGTATGTTGTTTGCAATTTAAAAAGGCGTAGGACACAATAAGACTAACAAGTAGTTAGCCAAATACTTTTCCATTTGTGTAGCTAGTTAAAACATTTAAAGATTGCATAAGCAAATAAATTGCCACTCAATCTCCTAACTCCTAACTTCTCTCAGGGACCAGTCTTTAGGAAGTTGAAGTGCTCAAGACTTAAATGTGAAGTACACTTGTTTTCATTGATCTCATTGCACTGTTAATCCACACTGACTTTTGTCACTGGACTCCAGGATTGCTGATAGTGGCAGTGCAGTAGTAGCCTTGGCAAGCTAGTGTTGTTATGACATAAAGAGGGATGCAATATTAACTGAGCTGATATTAACCATATTCATTTGTATTTTGTTGACAGTTTCTCCAGTGAGGTGGGTATGGCTATGCTAACATTCAGGTCTGATGCATAGTGAATACTGAAACACATTTTAATGAAGGATGCTAGATATTGGAAAACTACAACATTGTAAAAAATACATCAGCAGCCCCTGATCGAATTCTAGAAGACTCTGAAAGTGGCAGCATGGAACTGATAAAAGGGAAGAACTGCAATATAGGTAAATTAGTGTAACATGTACTTTCAAATGAAGATGCAGGAGAAGAATTTTTAGAGGATCCCTGTGCCATTAACCAAAAATAGACAAACCAGACCCGTCCACTATAAAAATCATACTTACCACTTCCTTTCTGTATCGCTTGTTTATACCTTACCTCCTTCACCCCATCTCCCCCATTCTTCCTGTTTATGACGTCCGCACAGCGGGTCAGCAAACATCAAGGCCCACAGCCTTGTGTGATCCGTTTGTTTAATCCCAAGCCAAATAAAAGTACTGCTATAACCACATCAAGTGCAACCTCCATGCTTTGATTGAATCCATCGATTGTATGGAGATTTATATCTACTGAAATGGAAATACAGGAATCTTTTTTTATGAATGATAGTTATTCTAGAAGCAGGTAGTCAACATGGATTCCACAGAAGGAGATTACATGTATAATTTTTTGAAGTTGCCAAAGGTTTTGACTAAAATCCAAGCTTATGATAATACATATTATCTGGTTAGCTGGAATTGAAGGGGTTATTGTACATTTCCTGATAGATTCAAAATTGGGATCAGCAGAGGGCATAGAATAATTGAATTAAATAGAGCATCATAGGAAGTTTAGTCTCCCAAGTGTTGGGATCTCTTCCTTTTTAACTATATGTTAATTCACTGATGACACCATGCTCCGTAGAGAAGCACCAGTTCAGAAGTTACAAAACAGTACAGTTTAAAAAGATTCAGTAAAGGATAGACAAGTGGAAAATAATAAGATTTAACAATACTGTAGTGTTCAGCACATTCACAGTAAAAATTTAAGGAAAGAATATTTCAGAAATCAGAAATAAAATATTTATTGCTGGAGAATTTTCAAGCAGTGGTGGGGATCACTTATGCGAAATAAGTGAAGGTTACCATAGATGCATTTAAAAGGTATTTAATATTAGCTAATGAGAAACAATGAATAATGTATTATGTAAGTGAATAGGTAAGTAGGAATGAATACATTTTGAATCTGAAAAAGAAACTAGGTTCTTGGATTTATGTTCTGTTCAATACATTTTAAATTATTTTAATTTGAATCTACATTTGATTTTAAAAGAGTATACTTAGAAAAATGGTGTTCATGTGTTGTGAAGAATGTTACAATCATTTCATTTAAATCAGTTTATATTCATCCATCATACTTGAATGGATAGCAGAAAATGGTGTGAGTGTTTTGTCCTCACGAGGGTTTTGCTTTGAACGAGGAGTAGAGGTTGTATTAACTCGATTTTTGTGCTTTAGCATTTTCATCTTCAGTGTTATCACTTTGGTTCTCACAGAACTTGAATATTCCATTTAATTTTCACTATTTTTTAAAAGAAGATGTACTGGCCATAGCCTTCTCTGCCACAAAAGAAATGAAAACAGTTACCCATTTCAAAACTTTTAGGTTTTTTGTCTTACTATTACAGCTTGGCTTTCCAGTAATGAGATATCAAATAATGATGTATTGAATTAATAAGAAAAACAGGCTTTATTTGATGATTTTACCCAGGGGGCTGCACATCTGGCTCCTGACATGAGGGGCCAATGGGAAGAAAATCCAACAGTCATTGCATTGGAGTCCAGGTTTCAGATTTCAAACTACCATGCTTATCACCAAATATCACCAAAACTGACAATTTACACAGTTCCATAGTTCATGTGGCTTAATACTGTATGTACTGGAGATCCAGTCCAGAAAAAGTCAAGCAATTGCACTCAATTTCACCTTGTTTTGCTGCATTCATATTTGGTTCCCCCCAAGATAACCAATATTTAGATGCAGTGGTTGTACACCAGCCCCCTACCAAAACTCCATCATAGACAAAGATGACTCCCAGGGTACTCCTAACCCTGTGAATTACAAGCAAATGAGGAAATGTGTTGTTCAAGGGAATGGTAGTAAGTGCATATTTCCATGGTAACAGAGATACATTTCTTTTCTTTGAAGAGACATGATGTTAGTTTATCGTATAATGCATTTAAATAAGCTCTGTGGAGCCTAACATTTTCAGAATTAGACATTATTTCTGTATAAAATGATCTATATTCATTTCTTTATGGAACTGATTTTGGTGGCAGAGAACCCTCAGGGGAAATATATGATCTGGTCTTTACATGAAGTTTGCAATGAGCATTAAATTACATTACATTGTTGTCACATAGCAGATGCTGTTATCCAAAACCTCTTACAAACGTTATAATTTTTACATGTTATCCATTGATACAGCTAGATATTTTACTGAAGTAATGCTGGGTTAAGTACCTTGCCCAAGGGTACAATAGTAGTGCCCCAGCACAGAATCGAACCAGTAACCTTCAAGGTATAACTCCAGCTACTTACCCACTATGCCACAGTGCCTCCCTGAAAGTGGGGAGCGGTGTCCTTTTAGGTGATGTCAATGTAAAGACAGGGTGGACCTAATACAGTGACAGCACATGTGAAAGGTAAGACCACTAATCACATTGTAGACATATTACAGATGCATCTCAATGGATACCTTGTTGTCACGATGCAACTCAGATCAGACGGTTAGCATCATTATCGTAAAGACAGTCATTTTGTGCAATTGTGTCGTTTGCGTCATTGTGATAATAATAAACCAAAATTGGGTGATCATAATTCTTGAGAGTAGTAGAGCCCATTTGTATTTTTTTATTAATTAGGAAAAAGAGGCAATAATAAAGAAGTATAATCTGAAATATAGACAAGTCTTTATGTATTTATGTGCACAGTTACAAGATTCTTAGCACTAACTAAATGTGTTATTGTGTAACTTACGACAGAGTTGCACTTTTCCCTTGTGGAGCCTGCATGTTTTCAGCATACACAAAAACAGTGTACAGTAGCCATATTGAAGATGGTTAAGTCTGGCCTGAAAGTGTGTAATATGTTCATGTAAAATTAGTACAAACATCAACATCCTACCGTAGGTGTGAATTCTTCACTCACTTTTTACACTCAGAGTCAAGAGATGAGGCATTCAAGTAACGACATGTAACAACCAGCAGTGGGAACACAGTTAAAGCCTATATTCCTTATTTTGCATTGAAAATGAGTTGTAAAAACCATATTATCCAGTCCAGCTTTGTGAACAAATGAAAATATTGAAAATAAACATTTTCAGTTTTACATATTTAAAGAGTGAAGCACCCAATTTGTCAGCTCAAATTGCTGATTTTTTTTGTTTTTGTTTTTTAAAACTTTGATCTATAAAGTCACCACCTGGGCAGAGGTGGCTAATTATGGTTTGCTCATTCCACATTTGATCTTATTTTCCTGTGACTAATATGAGAGAAGATGTGCTCCTCAGAGCAAGAATGGGTCATAATACCTCTTTTCAGTATCACTACAGCATTATTTGGAGATGGTCTGATAATGATAATGATTCATGCAGCATCTTCAATTATTAAAGCCAAGGATGACATTAAACTCCCTCTCTCAATTATCCACTCATGTCCAATTCTCAGAGAAAAAGGAAATTATATAATCACACACATTCTGGGAAAACTCATCAGCCCACCAAAAAAGAAAGAGTGGTATGACATACAAGGTACAATGTAATACAAGGTTAGTAATTAAGAAAACTTTGTTAATGAATTCCAGTCGTATTCAAATCTTTCGAACCTTTAAGATTTAGTCATTAGTCAGTATATTATTTTAGGATTATGGCTCACTTTTGTGGAGCCACAGCCAGTTTAAAACAGTTCAGAAAGTGTGCATTCTTTATTACAAAGAATTCATAAGGACATGAAGTGTCACGTGTACACAGGGGCAAAGGGGTACCATAGAAATCACTGGGTATGCACCTATAAAAGGTGAGTTCTTGTTCCGCACTAGTGGGACACCGTGAACATTTACATTTACATTTATTCATTTGGCAGACGCTTTTATCCAAAGCGACGTACAAAAGTGTAAATAGTGAGCAAACAACAGGCACAAGAGCAAGATGTGTACAGGTCATACAATGCAAATAGTGCTGAAGCTGAGCGCAAGGTCAGTGACGCGAGCCAACTAATCTGAACTAGGATTGCATCTCAAATACAATTACAGGAAAAATAGAGTACCGCTATACCACCTAGGTAAGTGAGGAACAAGTACAAGACAGGAGTCAGTCAACATCATAATAAGAAGTCAAAGAAAATGATATGTTTCACATTTCCTTTCAGGTGTGTGTTTTATAAGGAGAACATTTTATTCAACTGAAATGTGACACTGAGGATTTAGCATCCCATGCTGAGACAGTCTTCATGCAACAAGGCAGCTACCAAGATGAAAATGCACACAAGCTAATCTAAAATCAATGACTGCTTCAAAACCACCGCATGCTGTCTAAATCCTGTTAAAGAATGCTTTTTTCCTGCCTCAACTGCTAGACAGGGGAATGAATTTTTAATGTCATAAGAAAACAAACCAGCTTCAAAAACAAGATTGCCAAACAGTGTTTCTTACAAATTATAGAGAATCATATGAATTACCAGGTGCATGGTGGAAAAAAGCCAAGATGCTACAGGTCATAGGCCTTGTTTACATTCTGAAGTGAAAGCACAAACACATTGTACAGTCTAGTAGACCTTTTTCTTCCATATCATTACCGCTCATCTGTAAGATGAGTAAACACGTATGGTTTCCCAAACTCTGATGTGTCTCCTTACAATCACAGATCTCATAATCTAAAAATCCTTGCAATAGGTGCCAGAGTAAATGTGCAGAAATATAGGAGATATTTTGATTATGAATGCATGTTATTGAATACATGTTATTCATATTATTGTAACTACTTTAGGAACAAATGTGTACTAGTACAAAGACCACATAGTAACTAATGGGGAACAGAGGTGTGCATTTTCACAAGTGTGTTTAGAGAAAAACATACAATTCGATGACCCATTAGTTACAGTGTGTAGTGTTACAAGATTTTTTCTTTACTTCTTGTCAAACGAATTTATGGTCAATCTACCAATGAAGCATCTTCACAGTTCATATGCAAGTATATTACAAACAGTGTATAAATGTGAGGAAGGCCTCCAAGGGGTTCTCCATTTCTGACTTGTGCTGAAATAATCATGTAGTTCTGGTCAGAAGTCCAGGAAGAGAGAAACAAGACCAGCTAGGTTTATAAATAGTATGTTAAAGGATGTCTTTGTGTTCCTCTTTCAGGGGTGGATGTAGTTCAGAATAGTAGTTATCACATGGATTCAACTAACTGCAGTGATGCAGAAACAGCAAATAGAGCACCATTGTTAGTCCCCAGCAACTGAAGTTTTAAGTCCTTTTCTTTGGGTTAAGCAGGGCGAATGTTGAACAGAGGAAGATGGCAACACAATTACACTCATGCCTTTTTTCAGCTTTTCCCATCAACAGGTTTACAGTTGATTCTTTACTTGACTGCACAGTAATCATTTATATCACAAGGGCTATTGTGCTCAATGCACAAGCCAAGGAATGCTACTGTTGATCATTTGCTACCCATAAATGTGCAAGTACGCAATGCAGGGAATGAGGCAGATGTGAGATGAGCTGCATTGCAGCAAGTAGCACGTAACTAATTTAACTGCAATTGGTTCTGTGAATTAAACAGGCAGAAGAAAAATCTGAAAACACAGCTCTTCCTCGCTCACCTGAACACCTGAAACAGTACCACCTATATTGCAAACTTTGTTTGCCATAATGAAAAAATCAGTCAATGGTTTCTTGCACTTTTATGTCTACAAGCTAGCTTGTACCTTGTCTGGCCAACTACTGAACTTGGTTATGCTGCCCTTCTAATATTGTTGACTCCTTATAAGGCTATTTGCTTGTGTTGTACTCTGCCTCACCTATAAGTGGCTTTGGATAAAAGCATCTGCCAAATGAACATATGTATATGTAAATGTAAATGCAGTACAGCTACATCTACTGGCTCTTTAAACAAAGGTAAATATGGCAACGAAGTGATTATTTTTTTCCTTGAGCCTGAGAGCTATCCTGGGTTCTTATGCATTTTAAATGGATTTTCTGAGAATGAATGAAATATTTCTAATTATTAGATGTATGACTACTTTTGAATAGAGCTTTAAAATCCCAGGAAGCACTTACAGGGAGTGAGCCAATGTGAATGACATCTTGAATGGCTGCTGGAATCAAGATTTGCAAGACTAATGGTGCATGAGTTAAGGAGTGTATGCAGAAGTAGTTAGAAGTTTTGCACTGACCTTGGATGTGAATGTCTATGAATCAATTATCTGTGCATTTTTACAAATGAATAGTGGAAGCCTTTTATTTCAGAAGGCATTACAAGTCTAATAGCAAGGGTGGGTGGATGGAGAGTGGATGAAGACTCAGAAGGTTGTAGGTTCAAAGTCTGTGTGAGGTACTGCTGTTGAAAAGCAGGGTATGTAACCAGAACTGCAAATGTCGAGCTCCTTAAATGAATCATGAATAGAGTAATATATAAGTCCTTCAGGATAAGAAAGCGGCAGTGCAGCATATTGGTAAGGAGCATGGCTCATAACCAAAGCGTTGCTGGTTCAATTCCCCAGTGGGGCACTGCTACTGTACACTTGGGCAAGGTACTTAACCTACAAGTGCCTCAGCAAATATTCAGCTGTATACATGAATAACACGTAAAAAATTTAACCTATGTAAGTCACTCTGGATAAGACTGTCTGCTAGATGCCAGTAATGTAATGTAATTAAGAGTGTAAGAAGATGATAAACCAACTGCTCACCTATAAACACTGACTGTATTCTTGGATATGTACAAAACTTTCTGTAATGTTCCAGCAACTTATATTACTGCATGTGTGTTAAGTGAAACGTAGACCAAAATAGATCCCACTCCCTTTCTGCATGACAGCCCCCATGAGCTATGATTCTTTCAAATTTAAATGTGCATCGATGAAACAGTAATTGTTCCAGAGCACTTCATTAGCTTTTCTGATATACCTGGTGGGTGGCACAAATACAAATGGAAAAATTTAATTTCAAGGTGATGCTCTTTATGCAATCTCAGAATAAGTCTGTTGTTACAGCATCGATATGGAACGGAACCTCTGGCTTAGGGTAAGCCAATGGTATCAGTGTGTTCTTTGTGATCCTTTACTGTATCCCTGTGTAGGAAGGCTTGTATACTGTCAAGAGACATATAAATGCAGTTCTGAGTCTACTGTTCAATGCTTCCCAGATTTATTACACACAAAAGTATATTATTCTATAGAGTCTATAGAATTACTTTGAACACTTCTTCCGGTGATGACTTGCTTCAGTCGAGTATTTGCAGAGACAAATCTTCTTTATTCATTAATTCATTTGTATTGTATTGTATTTATTAAAGTTCCATCAGTAGAGGTAATATATAAAAAGACTGTGCCTGTCTAATGCATCTCTCATTACTTGGAGGTATTTTGATAAAATGAATTATTAAAAACAGTTACACAACCTTTAACTTTGATATTTAATGTTTATTTTTATATTGTAATTGTTTTACATTTGCTTCATCCTCCTCAAAGCATGACATTCTTCGGTCTCAGTCTTTACACAATTCAAGGCTGTAGAGGAAGTACCAAGAAAAAGCAAAGAAATAAAGACTGTCTTAAAAAAATGTTCAAGGCTATTCATTTTCATTCTCATTATCTGAGAAAGAGCCATGCCATCTTAATGGAGATGGCATTTTGAAAATGTTATTTACAGCCTGATGTATTCAGAGTAAAATTATGCACTAGCTGTTTTTCACAGGCTCACTGCATTTCGTACATTTAATTTATGTTTTCAGTAAAAGCAAACATATTGAGAAATGAGTAAGTTTTGAAAAAAATGTAAAAGTTTGACTTTAAGCCGTACCTTTCCTGTTACAACTCTTGAAAGAACCTTGGAAAAAACTCCTCTCCCCCCGCTTTTATATAATATGATGTAGAATAACTTTTTTCATATTCCATACCTCAGTGTCCTCCACAAATGCCTGCCTTAACAATAAGCATGTCTTGCTGCCTTGGCTGGCAGACTCACTGCTTTCCTCAGACAGAAACTGGTTAGCTGTTTCTGAGAAAGTTGTATTTCAGCTCTACTTGTGACATGGTTAGTTTAACATTTGGAAACTTTAAACATATAAATACTTGCTAATGTTAACACTGCGATGTGTTCCAATCAGTTTGGGTAATGTGTGCACATTTCAGGAGTATATATACCCACTGGCCAGTCCAGTCAGTCAGGCTGCTCTACATCCCCTGGCTCTGCAGTCTCTCACTGAAGATGCCTCATGTCATTGCTGTGTCAGTGTCAGATAGTGTGGAATTAAATGGTCTCTGCATCAGCAACCGAGAATATGGATGTCAAACTTCAATGACCTTCCCACAGAGAGAGGGCTTATAATTACAGATCCAGTACTTAAGCATGGAGATGTAAAGTCACCAGTCATGGAGCAAAGCTGGTTCAGCCAGGGAAGTCACTAGGTTGCTAGGCGCCAGCAACTGCCATTACCATCAGGTGATTCCCTGTACTTCCAGTGACCAGTATCTTATACTGCTTAATTATGATGGTCTATCTAATTTTACACAGCAAGTACTTAAATTAACTATGTTTTATGTGCTAAGAATTTTTCAAAATGTCAATTAAAAATGTTATCCCATAATATATTCCATATTATTCCATATTATCCTTCTATATCATTCTGGTCTCAGGAGGCTGGCTACCATGTCCTCCCCAAAATCTAAGGTTTGCTCAGGGACCCTAAATTATTAAATTAGTTGCCTTGATCCAGAAGTGAAAGACCATTTCAGTATTTGACTCCAGACTAAAATGCATGCTCTTCATTTTTAAGGCTTTTTAAGGTTTAATGCACAACATGTACTGTATTTCCCATAGCTTTGCTGCTATGTTTCTTTAGCTCATGCTGAGGTTACTGTGTGTCATATACATAACATATTGTTCTTCACTATATATTGTTCTTCCTCTGTAGATTTATATAAAGCAACATTCCACTGACTTTTTGTATGTGACATGTCAATCTAATCACTCTGTCACACACCAAATTGCACACCAACAATTACTATATGTATTGCACAAATTTCATTAAACTGTATGTTTATATTTATAGTCATTAGCTGTTGCAGAGTAGTTATGTAATAATATTGTTACATAATTATTTGTGTTTTGGACCACAGTGACAATCCAAAGAGCCATGACAAAAAGGTCATTGTTATGCTCACCACCATCAAGGCTTTTTCCACTTATCTGGACTTGATCCTCTTCTATTTCCCTTTGTCTCAAAAAGTCTCATTCATCTCATTGGCAGAAAACTAGACATATTGCACTGTAACTGATTTTTTTAAATGATTGTTTGTTATGCATGTTATTTGCTATTTGTATTACATTTACAGACTAATATGTTCTATGATGTTTTCTCATTTTTATTATTTTCTCAGTTCATAGGATTTGTGCTCTGTGACAGTTGCCTTAGACTGTTTACTCTCATTTACTTTCTTACTCTTTTACTGCTCTCTCTGTCATTCATCTGGATTGTTTTCCTCTGATATGTTTGATACTGTAATATGACCTAACCACTCAAATAGCATTCCACGTTCCTTAGTATTAGTGTCTTTCTGCCATCTTGTGAGAAAATCAAAGTATTGCCATTACTTTGAGGGAGTAGTTGACTCAGTGAGGGAGTGAATAGGTAACAGTAGCATCTCTGGGCCTGCTTAATCACAGGGAAAAATATAACAGCTGTGCGCTTAGATTTTACTTGCACTTCATGTAACATTCATTTGCAGTCATACCACCTAAATTTCATTCATCGGAAAAAATAATCAGCTTTTATGTTGTGGCGAACCTATGTGACAGGTTGACAGTAACAGTGATGATAATGTGCTTTACTGGGGTTGTCTTTCAACCATGGACCCGTATTGTGACAAAGCTTTTTCAAAAATGCTGGCATCAAAAGTCTAACCTGTTCTAGGGGCCTTCAGCATAGACATGGGCTGCTTTACATATGTTTTTCATTAATTAATACTGATCTGTAAAAGACTAGCAAGGGTATGCTTGTCAAAGGGATACATTTCCAGAACACCTGAATAGATGGCAATCTTATTCTTTTTCTCCACCAGTGTCTGGCTATTCCTCATATCCAAATATAAGTATACAACAGCAGAAAAATATGGACATTGAGAACAACCTGAAAAGGTTCCTGAAAAGTTGCTAGACAATGCAGCCTTTAAGATTTTTCCTCATCCTCATATGTAATATGGAAAGAGACTTCACAGTGTAAGTTTCCTATGATGCTTCTATTTTCATAAATCCTATTTATATATTTCTAAAAGAACTGAGGGACTATATGAAGAAAAAAGGAAGAACATGTCAACACACTTTCTGTGGCAGTCTCCCACAGTACAGGGCCTGCTTAATGACTCATCTGCAGAATATCAGTTTTGTGTCCTATGTGATGACTCTTTAGAAACATATTTCAACAACAGAAACAGTTGCATAAGGATAAGGTATCAAATTTTCCAAGCTACAGAAGCATGTACAGTACATTAAAGGATGAGACAAGATAAAAAAGAGAGGAGGCAGACTTGACCAGGAGACAGCATTTGATCATTTGTGCTGACCCCAAATCAGTGACAGAGCCCGCTGGCTTTGATTAATGGCATGCAGGGCAAGGTTAAGAACTAAGAGCCCAGAACATTTTCCCTGAGAAAGCGACATCCTCTAATTAATGTCTCTTTCCTTTGAGTCCGTCCCTCTGATTTGTTTTGAATATTGCCGCAGAACACACTAATGGGCTTCCCCTTTCAATTAAGCGTGTTCATTTTATCAACATAGCCGTGGTATCAGAATTTTATGTCCAGTAAGGGAGCCAATGTGCTCAATGTTCTCATTTGTTGATTTGCATACTAGCATTGTAATTCTATACCTGTCTGGTAAATAAGACTGGCTTTAGTCATTGCCCCAACAATAACCTGTCATACGTCAAAATACATTCAAAGTGAATGAAACTCAGTCATGCACACACTTAACAGTTGTCATAGCTGCCCTAAAATCAACACAGGGATGATCAACCACTGGAGATGAAGATAATCATGGTTTCTTTTTAATAGAGCATTGTACATTATACATTACACTATACATTATTGGCATTTAGCAGACGCTCTTATCCAGAGGGACTTACATCAGTTACAATGTCTACATACATTGTCTTGTTCTTTCTTCTTCAGTTGGACAAGAACAGCCTTGTCTGTACTATCGCTTGTACAGACTATTTTGTTTAAACAATGTTAAATATTAGAACCAACTAAGTTCTAACATACACCTACTGGTGCTACCTGGACATGTCTTCAGTGATGAACCCGGTGTTTCGGGTGTTTTGGGTCTTTAATCATCAGACACCCTCGCCCAGGCGACCCAGCCAGGGGTGATCAGCCCCCGACTTGTGTCCAAGTCACGCACTAAACCACGGATCCCCCCTCCGGATCCACAGCCACCGCGAGGCCTTTTCAGCAGCCTCCAGGATGTTTTTGGTGGCTCTACTGCACTGCAGTCCTTTAACTCCAAGGAGTTTGAGAGTTCGGTGAAGTGATTTGCCAGCAAAGTCCCGACGCCCAACTTCGACTGGCTCACAGCGGGCTCTCCAGCCATTGCTCCAACACTCTGCAACAAGATCTGCGTATTTGCCCCTTTTGCGTTCGTTGGCTTCTTCAATCCTGTCTTCCCAGAGGACAGTAAGTTTCAGCAGGACCACTTGCTTTGTAGACTCCGATGTTAACACCATGTCTGGGCCAGTGCTGTACAAAACTCAGAATTGAATTGAGAATGACTCTTGAATTTCAATTCAATTCTGGAATTTGAGTTAAATTTTGAATTTGGTAGCAAACAGGATGCAGAATTAAAATTAGAATTTGAATTAAAGGAAATAGAATTAAAATTCAAAGAAATTCAGAGAAATTCATAAACATTATTTAGGTATAGTATTTATCAATCAAACATTATATTTCAATCTGATTTGTGCATTAAAAACTCTATACAAACAACACTAGTAAAAAACATTACATTTTATTAACAACAAATGTTTTTTCCCCTAACTATGAATGTTAAAGTACCTTTCATGGATCAAATTATTACATTTGTTTTATTTTACCTTTCCTTTTGTGGATCATGATGCATTCAGAGGCATTCATTTCCCAGAATGCTTTGCCTTAACCAAAAGTCATCAAAATGGTTGCCAAACAGTATAAGATGGACAGCATTTGAGAGCTTTTTTGCCACCAAATTTGATGGTCAAGACTGGACTTGAGTTTCCAATATTGGAAAAGGTCTAAAAACACTAGATCTTAGGGTTACAAAGGTTCACAGAATTGACCTTTGTATTACAATAACAACATGGAAAAGAACAGCAGGCCTAAAAAGTTATCCCTGCTTGTTCATTTTGGCGAGCCAATTCCCACAAGGACACCAGGAAACCACAGAGCCATATGCAAGTACTGCAGTACTCCGGTCTGTGGCTCCATCAAGGCTACTTCCAATTTCAAAAGGCATCTACAGGTAAGTTAACAGACTTGTAGTCTGTACTTCTTTTTTTCTTTTTTAATATGGTCTTATGTTACTGATATTTGATATCAGAACAGTATGTGTTTGAATTCATGCAAGTTTGGACTTCTGTGTTATTTTTGTGCTTTTGCCATATGTGTTTTAAATGGTTTGGGTGGTCAGTATATAACACTTTTTAATGATGTTTTACTTACTATTTATTTATTTTGTATGGGTCAAGGAAACCACTGTTATTAATTGCAGAATTTATACTGACTTACAAATCATTAGTACAATTATCCAGATTGAGCAAATACTGATAGACTTGTTTTTTCTTCTACAGAAGAAACACCCTCAAATCTTGGACTCTGAAACCAGTGAACCAGTGGTAATCCAGCCAACCCAGAATGTAGATCACAGTCATCCTCCTGAAGCTAAAACTAGTTCCTGCTCTAAGTGGCCAACAACAGACATACGTCAAGTTGCTCTGACGGAGAGTATTGTGACGTACATTGCCAATGGTCTCCTCCCCCTCTCTACTGTTGAAAATAAGGACTTCATGAACATTTTGCATTTGGCCCAACCTTCCTTCACAATGCCCCCCCGAAGAACTCTCAGCCAGAAACTTATCCCTCAGCGCTCAGCTACTGTAAAATCACATCTGATTAATCTGATGGAAAAAGCTGATCATATTTGCCTGACAGTTGATCTGTGGTCAAACCGATCTATGAGGTCATTTTTTGGAATGACTGGCCATTTTATTATAGATTTTACACTGCAGAGTGTAATGCTGAGCTGCCAGCGTTTTAAAGGGAGGCATACAGCTGAGAATATTTGCAAAGTATATGACGAGGTGTAGCGAAGGGTGAGAGCCATCACCCCACCCAGCCTTGAACCCAGGTCTACGGGGTACCAAACATGCGACTTTGACCGCGACACCAAAGAGCCAGGCTCGTTGGTATGGCAGTCAAAGCACATACTCAACCGTAGTGACGGCACTCCGTCACACTGCTCTCCCCTTCAGGAAGCGCGCCCATGCGCTTCACGCACCAAGGCGTCCCTCACACATTCCCCTGCCGTACTTCTCCCATCCCAGGGTGCCCCACTCACTCGTGCTTCACCCATCTCTGGGGTCCCTCACACATCTCTGGGGTCCCTCATACGGCTCACATACTGGGCACGCCTCCGATGGCCTCGTGGCCAGCCATCCCACTCTGACACCATTTGTAGCGAAGGGCGAGAGCAGTCACCCCACCCGGCCTTGAACCTGGGTCTACGGGGTACCAAACATGTGACTTTGACCGTGACGCCAAAGAGCCTGGCTCGTTGGTATGGCAGTCAAAGCACATACTCAACCGTAGTGACGGCACTCCGTCACACGAGGCTCTGGAAAAATTCAACATCCAGAACAAAATCTCATTCATTGTGACTGATAATGCCTCCAACATGATAAAGGCTTTCACCCTCTTCCCACCAGAACATGATGTTGACAGTAAAGAGGAAGAGCAGGATGAGATATGTAATCTTGAGATAGTGAATGTTGAAGAGGAGATGATCTACTTTCCACCAGAGAGAAGCTCATGCTTTGCCCATAGTCTACAACTTGTGGTTCATGATGCAATGGATGAAGCTGGCTCCATAAAAAACCTATTGGCCAAGGTCCAAAAACTAGTAGCTTTTTGCCACAAGTCTACACAGGCAACTGATGTTCTAGAGGGAGGGCACAAACTTCAGCCTGCCAACGTCATCCGCTGGAATAGCCAGTTAAAGATGTTGAGGTCTGTCCTTAATGTTCCAAACAATGTCTTTGCTGAGCTTCAGTGCCCTGTCCAGCTCTCATCATATGAATTAAAGATCATCCAGGAACTCTGTGAGGTGTTGGAACCCTTTGAGGAAGCTACAGACAGATGTCAGGCAGATGTCCAGCTTTGTGATTCCTTGTGTCAGAGGCTTACGACATACAGTGAAAGATATGAAGATGACCGGTAACAAAAAGTTTGTGTCCACTCTACAAACCTCAACTGAGAAATGTCTGGCAAAATTTGAGGACATGGAATGCTTCCAGGTGGCTGCCACTCTAGATCCAAGATTCAAACTGGACTGGTGCATTGGTGAGGAGCAAATCACCATCAGAGATCTCCTCACTGCAAAAGTTGAATGTTCCTCCCCAAAAGTGAATGCCAGCTCAAATGACAGCAGCGCTCAACCAAAGAAACGTCCAAAGCTCTTTTCTTATATGGAAAGTCACTCAACTACCCTCTCAGCACCCACAGCCTCACATGAGGTCCCTGTATACTTGAGTACACCATGTTTAGGAGAAGATGCTGACCCTTTGGTCTATTGGAAAGAAAACCAAAGCAGTTTTCCTAGCTTTCCTTAGCTCAACTTGCATGCAAATATCTTGCAATACCAGCTTCCTCTGCACCTGTTGAGAGGATCTTCAGTGTAGCAGGAAAGATATCCAGACCAGAACGGTGCAGTCTCAGTGATAAAACCTTTGAGGATCTTTTGATCATTAGATGTAACAATGTTGACCAATGAGTTTTGTATTGGAATAAATGATAAATTGCATTTGCAAATAAAGGATGATTGCATTTACAGTGGATTTGTGTCTTTTGATTAAATGCAAAGGTTGCACTGCAAAAAAATGAATTTCAAGAAAGTTAAAATGGCTTATTTTTAGGAAATTAATCTAAAAATGGAAAATTATCTTATCATGGTAAGAAAAGTAATCTTCTTTTTAGAATTTAATGCAAGTTTAAAGATGAAAAAAATGCTTGCCCGGTTGGCAGATTTTTTGGCTTGAAACAAGAGACTTTTACTACATTTAAGATATTTTTTTCTGCCAATGGGGCAAGCAAACCTTTCTTCAAACTAGCAATTCATTTTTTGCTGTGTGAAAAGAAAATAATATTGCTCATTGTTGTATATGTAGATGGTAACTGGGGAAAATTTTCAGAATTTAATGACATAATTATTTATATTTTAAAGCAAATGATATGTTAGATTGAGTATATTCTGCTATGTGACTGAGTAGAAATTCTTTGAACTGCAAAGAATTTAATTCCTCTTCCTGTCATTCTAATTCAAATTCCAATTCAACTTCCTGTGGGGTGGAGCCAATTCAATTCAAATTCCAACTCATGAATTGAATGGAAGTCAATTCTAAAATTCTGAATTTTGCACAGCCCTGGTCTGGGCGGAGCGTAGTGCACTGAAAGAAGGAGAGTGGCCACCTGTTGGATTTATCTAAGCATCTTTTGTGCATTTTACACAATTGTTTCATGTTCTGAAGCAAAATGTAATAGTATTGTGTAGATTCTACATTGTATGCAGAGAGAGTACGTGACCTTGTTTAGCTCATGTTGAGCAGAGCCATGGCTCTAATGTTGGGATAAAGTGAGTCAATCAAGTAAATGTATCAATACTCATCTTCATCGCGATATCCCGCGCAATCGCGCATTACGCGCAATGCATTTGAGGAAGAAGACAGACCTGCTTTGTCACGCCATTGGCTGGAAAATTCATTCCAGCCAATGGCGTGATAAAGCAGTTCTGTCTTCATCAAATTTTGAATATTGGCTAATGCGTAACCTTGAGAATCGTCAATGTAAGTTAATGAACTCCCATGAGGTTTTTTGCTCTCGCGCTGTTTAATCACCGTGTCAACTTCAACTGCCACGTTTCCTCGGTGAAAAACGGTATACTAATGCAGTGATTTGTGTCACGACCAGCCTCACACTCTGAAGTTTTTATGGTGAGTATAACTTATATAAATGTACATTGAAGAGAGCAATGGTGTCATTTACATTTTCAGATGCAGAAATATATTGGCTATTTGCTGCTCTGCTATAAAAAGATTGGCATCAGCCATCAAAAGACATAATCTGTCGACCTCTAGTATATAATATTTGTGTTTAGAGAAATACAGTTTTGCATTGTAGAATTGTTTTTTCTGTTGTTCTTTGTTGCTGCAGATTGCTAAGCAAACTCACAGTCTGCATGTCTCCTGGAGTCAGCGCTGTGGGCTCAAGTTTTGTGGTGAGAATATGACTTTTTATTTGCTCTGTTAATGGCATGGCAGGGATCTGTAGATGGCTGTTTCAGTTGACCAGTTGAGTAGTCCTGGGCCTTTGCGCTAGCTGTTAATCCAAACGTTGGTCCTAGCCAGAGTTGTAAAGTAAAAATACTTTCTAGCTGTACCTCAGTAGTTTTTCTGGGTTTTTATCTTTCTGACAACTTTTTCTTCGCTATATTTTCAGAATAAAATGTGTACTTTTACCCCGATACATTTTCCCTGAACAACTTTGTTACTAGCTACAAATTAAAATCTTGTAAATGAGAGGCGCATTGACGCATTTGGCAAAAAGGCAGCATTGTAATGCTGCTAAGTAGCTGTGCTGCTAAGTAGCTGTCAGTAGCGATTGATCTGGGATACCGAGATGGCGGTAGCAGCCATCCCTTCCAGCAGCGAGGCTGCCCCAGCCCCACCTGCTACAGGTGGTGAGGAAGACGAGCATCCGTGGTCACATCTAAAAACAATATTTGCTTTTGTTGTTTAGTTAGGGTTCATCGTACCAGATAGGGCTGTGCGATATGACGATATATATCGTGTGGCGATAAAAAAACGTCTATCGTTTCATATTGTGCTCTATCGTTTATTTCGTTGTGTCGCAAATCACACACTCGCTTTGCGTTCTTCCACACAGCAGGGATGCAGGCAGGAAATTTGCATGAAGGCAACGCAAACAAACATACAGGAGAGTGAACGTGACACAGAACTATAGTTGAAAAGTGTTGTCTATTTACCTTTTTATATTTTATACATTGATATTTTATATTTTATTACATGCTTAACCCTTTCGCACGTAACTTATTTTTATGCTGTGTAGCGCGTGTTACTTTACATGGTTCCTTATGTTTTCATTAGCGTTATTAAGCTTCTCATAGTTTTCAGCAGTGTTGTGCATGAACGCGTTAAAAGAGCGCATTCATTGAACATGCTCGTTTTTTTTCGGTAAATGGTGAACTTGAACTAAAGAACGTGAACTTGAGCTCGCTCAGGTTCGCGCGAGATTCAGAATCCTTGGGTGTGTTAAAGTTACTGCTTGATGAATAAACACGGACGGCGTTATTCCATACTTGAGACGTTTTCATTAGTGCAACTCATCACATAGACAGCTCGCAACCAACTGCCCATGTCCCGCGTAACAATCACTGCTCATTTAAAAAATGGAAGAAATGAACTGGGACTGTGAACTTGTTCAAAATTCAAAATTGTGAACTATGAACGTGACCTTGTTGCACAACACTGTTTTTCAGTTAGCATTTACTATGTTTGCTATATTTTTTAAATGTTAAATCGCTGTTTCCTCAAAGCTAACATTACCTAGAATTTTTCCAATCTAGTGTTTTAATCGCACCGGTTTTAGCATACGCGCTAAACGGCTAATCACACCGGTGTGACCGTTCGCGCGAAAGGGTTAATTGAAAATTTGCACAAAGGTTCTAAATAAAAGGAGAAAAATAATCAAATATGAGTAAGTACCTTTTATTTGTCGAGTATATAATTCAGAATGCAATAAGAAATAGGCCTTTCCATGTGGTCATTTTATATAGACTATTTATTCATTGAATTTACAGAAAATGTGTTATATCGTGATATGTATCGTTATTGGGATATGAAATGACCTATATCGAGATATGAGATTTTGGTCATATCGCACAGCCCTAGTACCAGATGAAATGTCTCTTATGTGTGCCAAAAAATAAAGAAATACTGGCATTTAGAAACTCGCCGTCCAACTTGAAGAAAAAGATGTCATACCTTTTGAAATTCTTGTTATAAACAGTTGCGGGAAGCCTCATTGGACTCTGTCAAGTTCTTCTTTGTTCACTACTGTTACTTAGACCTTCCCCCTTTTATTATTGATTGACGTTTGATTTTCATAATTTTTGACAGCGTGTCATGCATTTTTAAATTAGAAACACTTGTCTAATGAGAAAATCATCAAATCTACATTAATCCTTATTTGTTTCCATTTCTCTTTTGCAGTGAATGGTGCTGCAAGTGTGGCAGAATGTTGCTGTGAATGTGGCGGTGTAAAGCCTGCCCCTCTGGAAAAGTTCAAAGTATGAAATGTTATTCCTTATGAGACAGCATTGGTTGAGATGGCTGCAAGATTGGCAGTTTGGTAATGTAGCAAACTGGTGTCACCAGGTTGAAACACTGGTGTCTGCAGTGTAGTGATTTTTCTTGTTGAAAATATGACATTTTATGTGACATTTTAATTTGTTCATCCAGGTTCTGGAATAAAGGTTTTGAAACAAAACTGTCTCATTGTTTTCAATGAAAAAAAGTGGGTAATGTTAAGAATGATCAAGAGAATGTTAATTGAAAAGTATTAGACAACAAGAAAATAATTGATTGCTGAAATATTAATTGTAATTTATTGTATCTATATTTAAAATCTGGTTTTATATTTACATTAAATTATGTTTATAAACATTAACATAATTTATTTAATTTTTATAATTATGAAAACAATTGACATGGGAATATTAAAATAAATATTGCTAGAGTTAAGTGATCAAATAGTGTTGGAATAAAAGGGATTGAACTGTGTTGGAATAAAGTGATCAAAATGTGTTGGAGTAAAATGATCAAAGAGTTTAATTTACTTTATTGAATCAAATTTCAATAACTTTGTATCAACACAAAGTACTTGTGTTGACTGAACATAAATAGTTTGTGTTGATTTAACACAATTCTGTAAGTTGCTGCCAAAGCAAACAATCTGTGTGCAACCAATGTCCACTACTGAATTGAGTAAATCCAATGTGTTCTTTTTTTCAGTGTGGTTGCAATGTTTTCTGGGAACTTGTGCTGCCTTCCTAGGTCGACTTGGAGCTGCCAGTCCCGTGCAGTGGCAAGAAGCCCTCCTGTGGAGCTAGGCTGATGATGTGCCTTCTCCCCAGCTCTGATGAAGGTGATGGACTGTTTGGGAGTGTGCTGATTCTTGCTGTCTAAAAGTACAACTCCTTGATAATGTCCAGGAACTATTTACAACACCCATTACACCTTCAACTATGCATTGCGTGAGAATGTTATTGTTATACTTTCCCTATTTTCTCATGTCAGCAAATATGTCATACTGTCGTCAATGAGATATATACAGTAATGTGATTATATGACACACACATACATTGTAAATGGCACTGTGATTTTTGTTTATAATTTGTTTAGAGCCTTCCATCACTGTGCACCATAAACATCATAAGAGGTTCCTCATTATCTATGATTATCAGGTCAGTATTAAACCACAAGGTCAGAAATAAAGGAATAGCAATGAACAGTGCCTGCCTAATGTATACACACCCTTAATCAGTTTTAACAAAATTATTATTCCACAAGCAAATGCATAATCCTTTTTTCTTATTAAACATCCATGTACAATTTTGACCAAAAACTGCACAAAGTACCAGCATGTTCTACAAATAACTGCATGCTTTTCAAAATGCTGCAATTACAACCTTTACTCACACATTGTAATTATCTCAAAATAAAACCTTGAAAATGGAATCCTGCATCAACTTGCTTTTGCCTGAAAGTTTACAGCAGTTTACGTCATTTATTAGTAGCTTCAAAAAAATGTGTTAACATGACATAAAAGGAGATTACACAAGGGAGTGAGTAATTCATTAGCATTTATTGCCATAGTTAAATTCTCAGAACTTTCCGAATATTACAGGCAAAAGGTCACTGACCTACAGTAAGGAGCTGGGTGCTGGCCATAAAGAAAACAAAAAAATTCCTAAAAATGAAATTATTACTTTCCACAGCACGTGTCATCCTGTTACCCTTCTCTGAATTGAGGGACAAATGATTTCAAACATATTCTGGGACATTTGGGGCTATAGCCCTACTTTCTGCTGCTGAAAAGCTCATGCTTGGTTGAAAAAGGGACATTTCAGCATGGTGATCTAAAAGAGCCTTTCCCAAACCTCTCCTGGAGTACCCCTTGTCCTGCATGTTTTAGATCTCTCCCTGCTCCAACGCAGCTGATTTAAATCATCAGTTATTAAGCAGCTTCAGGAGTTCATAATGAGTTGATCATTTAAATCAGTTGTGTTTGAGCAGGGAGAGATCTAAAACATGCAGGACAAGGGGTCTTCCAGGAGAGGTTTTGGAAACGCTCGTCTAAAGCATGCATCGATGTCAACATGGAATTGAGTCAGAGACATGTCAATGCTCTTAACTACTCACTGCAATCCAGATCTCAATGTGACAGAATGTCTGCGGCTTGAAATCATGGAAGCAGTTGGAAAGAAACAGGCAAGCATTTCTATGGAAGTTTGAACAATTTTACCAGAATAAAAAAATCTGAAATCCTTCCCCAAAAGTGCCTCATGAAACTACAGGAAATGTCATCTCCACATTATCACAGTCAATGATCTAGGCACAAAATAATGATTACGGGATGTGAATAAATTTGACAGTGTTTTTTTCCAGCTTCAAATTTGATGGTGCTGGCTTCAGACCACTCCCTGGATATCACAGGAACTGGTAAGCTCTGATAAGGTACCAAAAAGAAACTCCAGAGATGACAGTGTTTTACAGGAGAGATACAGGGAAGCTTAATGGTGTGGCTAACAGGGAAACAGCATGTTTATCAAAAGCATTACTGGCCAAGAACTGCACATAGGCTGTGCTAAGCCCTTTCTTGACCCATTGCAGATAGCTTACAATGAGCTTGATCTGATTTCATGTTTGAATGTTTGGTAGTTTTATAGGTAATACAGAGTGGGGAAAAAACTTTTGAAAGACTTAAACAGGCAACAATTAGTCTGTTCCACTTATTTATTGCACATACAGTGTGCTTTATTTGGTCCATATGTATTTCAATGCATTTACAACAGTTCACTGTAAATCCTCATTTTTTTATATTACAATACATTTCAACAAAAGAATGGGATATTGGTCTACAGGCATTTGTGACTTTAAGCAAAAACAAAAGTGCACATAATTATAAAAGCATAGTGAAACAATTGCATTTTAATAAATAAATAAATAAAATTGTATTCAGTTATTGTGATCACTTAAAAAAAAAAAAAAAAACAACCACAAATATCAGCCAATTACCACCTTGATTCAATATTAAACATGGCTTGGTTTTTGTGTTTAGGTGGCAATTGAACTGCTTTGACCATTCATGGAAAGATGAACACAAAATTTGTTTATTTACATATTAGGATTATACTAGTTAAATTAAAATGCGTTTTATACAGCTGGGGTCCCTTTTCTAATTCAGTTATTTCTCTTCATTGGAATTACTATAAGATCCACAAAATACAACAACAAACATAACATGAAATACTGAAACAATGCATTGGTCAGTACAAATCTGCAAGGTACAGGCAGTGTGAGCATTCAAATGCTAGGTTTCTTCAAATATTTTCCAACCCTTTCTTAGTAAAGACACCATGATGAAATGAAAGTACCTTGAGTATGAGAACATATATCATCCTCCTTCTACTCAACCCAGTATCAATACCTTGCAGTACCTGTCTTGGTACATACACATACATAAAACTTAAGCCTTACTGGCCTTCACAGAAATCTAAACAGCCTACCTACCACAATGAACTGAGGTGCTTTTTTGAGTGCCCTGGATGACTTAGTGTTACAGAGTAAAATAAATGTTCCAAGAGGTCCTTTATGTATCATTTAGCCTGGATAAATATGTAAATGAAGTCCATGTGACCACTCTGACCTGTGGAAATCCTCCTACCAGGGCTTGTAACTAGAATGGTCCATAGTTCCAGTAGCTGGAGAACACAGATATCTGAAAGGAAATATCATATTCTGCTAAATGTGTTAACATCACATTCAAAACTCAAGTCTAGTTTGCTGACTAATTACTGAGATTTCTATGCTTCTCTAAGTTTGTCTTAGATTGAGTGCAGATGAGATCTAATACTCTGTACATCTGACACATTTTCAAATAAACAGCAAACTTCACGAACTGTACCCACATGACAGCAAGGATAACACATCAGTGGAATAATCAGTTTTTCAGCCCCCGCTAAAATCCTATCACAGGATGAGTCTCAGAACATTGTAGGCCTGAGGGTGAAAACATGGGAGTACGTGCCCCTTGCTCTGTGGTGCAAGAGGCTCCACCCACCTTATCCTTCAGCTGCTGACAGAGCTGCAGGGAGATGGTGAAGAAGACCAGGGTGTCATTAAGCCAGGGAACCACGCACTCCACTTTGTGCACATGACTGACTTCAAACTTTGTGTTGTTGATTTCACTGATGGTGACAGAAGCACACAAGAGCACTCATGAGAACAGAAACACAACTCCACCTGTTTGGTACATGTGAGTGAGTAAACAAATGCACTCATCTTCATCTCTGACTGATACTGACACTGGAAGTAGTATTAACAGCAAGACAATATACACGTACATTCAACCCCCTTTATGTAAGCAACCACTTGACAGAGCAACCCATTACAAATTAACTATACTTTATATTTACAGGAAAAACACAAACAGAAAACACATCACTAAAGCTAAATAATAGATGCCTTTATAATTAATACTAAAGACTAACACAACACAAAAAAATGATCACAAATACTTACAACATAGCACCAGGATTATGCAAAACTGAACTTCCAGCAGGCTTAAAGTTCTAGACAAAAAATATTTATGGAAGCAGAAAATGAAATTGATAATACCCTGATATTAACTCATGTTAATTTAAAAAAACACAATGTAAATAATTTTTTTTTCACTATCAACTATATATGATGTACAATACATGCAAAAGGTTCCATATTGTTAATTTAAAAAGGATCTTGACCTTTTCATTGTAATATTACCCGAAAGTGGAACAGATGAATTATATCTGTACTGTATTATTCAAAGATCTGCAGGTTTTTAATACCCAGGAGACTAATCTGGAGGACTTTTTCACATGGATTTTTTCCTGTAGTCTTGAAAATGAGGCACATTGGTTCTAATTCATCTCTTTTGTTGCTTCAGCTAATGAGGATGCTGTGAAATATAATAAATCTTTAATATCACAGTGCTAATGCTGCCAAGTGAAACACCATTTTTCTGCACAAATTCTTCATAAAGTATTCATAACACCTTTCATGCTATTCATCTCATTTAAGAGCATGTTGTACTCCTTATACAGCAGACTGCCAAGTGTGGTGTAGGAAGTTGAAGCACTCAGAGGAATTGTCTCAGCATTAAAAAATGGACCTTTAGCTGACACTTAGATTGCAGTGGACCAATTTTAGTCCTGTTGCTGTGAGAGTCAACAAGGCTCCCAGAGCTTCAGCCAGTAAGTCAATTCAGAGAAACCAGAGGGACAGGTCGTGAAACATGCCGTGGGCAAAAGTACCTATCTGTGGATTTTCTGCTGTTTGTTTTTCTTGTGTGGTTTGAGGATTTTTATATTATGTATATATATATTGTATATATATATATACAAAACATCTGACATACTTGTAGTTTGTCTGAATTATTCTGGGTGTAATTCAGTATTCTGAATTATTCCTGTAATGTTCAGTCACATATTACTTGCCTTTTCAAGCCACACCCTCTTCTATGTAGTTTTTGTGTGAGTGTGTTGTACTGCTCTATTTACAAATACTTGTGAACACTGTGCTAACCTACCCCGACATACTAACAGTACTAAGTCTTTCTAATTTTTTCATATCCACTGCTCATTTTGACAATTACAGGACTAGGCACTATAAATTGTTTTAATGTCAGAGACTTTCAAATTTTTCAAAGTTGCTAAGCAGCAGCCTATTTTGCTGGGAATAGCCAACAGAGTGCTACCTTGGTGGTGCTGGGTTGCAGGACATGCAGCTGGTAAACAATCAGACACAGCTTGCTGAGGTTGATGTAGAAGTTCACCATCAGGTCCCCTGGCATTGGGGGCGTGAACATTTTCTAAAATAGACAGACAGACAGAGAGCCTGTGAAATGGAGAGCTCTGTGCTGGCAAGCCATGCTTCTTGGGTCTTCTAGTACCGGGCTTACCATGAGACCACTGGAGGCCAGCTCAGGCAGCGTCATTGTGGCCGGGGTGGTGAGCCGATTGCGAGCTCGTGTCAGCTGCATCATCACTGCATCCATCAGCTACCAACAGAAAGGAGCAGAGGTAATGTCAGTGTGTAAGGAAGAAACAGTACACCAAAAATACCCTTCGTTATTTGTTGTATTCAAACAGTCAATGTTTTGTTATGTTTTTTCCTCATGTGAATTTGGAAGTCATTTAACTGTACACATTATTAACTATTAAACTAATTATGTACTCCTTGCACACATCTCAAACACAAATACACACCATCCTTGAATTTGAAGTGTGACACAACATCACTCCATCATTGACATGAGTATTTTTATTTCCTGGATTTTTAAGATGTCTTATTTTCTACATATCAAGTGTGCTTCAGGCTAATGCATTCAAATTTCACTAATTTCAGCCAATTAGTGACAGGTTGTTAGGGCCATTTATTTCCACAATGCACAATGGAGCCTGGTAATAGCATGTCAAGTGAGTGCACAGAGGCTTAGGGTAAAAAAGGGAAGTGTGCATTTAATGGGAAAATTATCTTGCCCAACTTGTTTCATCATTTAGCTTCCGTAACCTCAGAGATTTCCAAAGAATTTAATGATGTTTCATTCACACAAGTAATCACACAGCCTCAACTTGTAAATAACATTTTAGCTAGAGCGAAACAGCACAGACTCAGTTTATTAGTTGCTTTATTTTGCACCATGTCATCTTGTGTTCAAGTAATAGGCAATTATGTCCGAAATACCAGTTATGAATAGCTCTATACAAACTGGTGATGGTTGCTCAGATAAATGATTGGATTAAAACTAGCCCATCTGGCCCATGTAGATTTGACAGGGCTAATTTTGACCCTGTGTCACTGGGTTTAAGAAAAAAATAAAGCTTAAACATTAATGTACAGTACTAGACATTTCAAAAAGCCTTAAACACACCTGAACAGAAAAAGGTATTATTCAAAACTAAGTTGAGTACAGCTAAAAACACAGGAAAAAAGGCTGTTTTGTAATGACAGTCATGTGAGACAATGCTGTGACTAACCTTGTTAACTTCGGCCCCAGTTTTAAAGTGGTAACTCTCATCGCGGCTGTTCAGCAGCTGAAGGGCCTGGTTCACATGGTTCCTTGCATCTTGTATCTGAGGAAACAGCAGCACCAATCAACTGGAGTAGTTCAAGTGAAGAACTACCAATAAATGGCAAAAATGTCTGAGGAAAAAACCAAACCACATGCATTTTGCAACAATTTTAAAAGGACATGGTGTGCTGAATAGTGAATACCAAGAAAGGACACAGCTATCTTTATACCAAAACCACTTGCTGAAAGTGATGACACATTCTGATATTTGCTGCATGAATATCTTCATTCCCAAGAGAAAGGGCAATTCCACACAACTGGCTTCTTTTTTCCCATTTACAGAATTATTTTTTGGTCAGGCAACTCTTTGAACCCTCCCAGACTTGCCAGGTGCAATTGCCAGATTACCAGGGTTAAAGCGTTTTGCATACACAAACCCACAGAGAAAAGGAATTCATTCAAACACAGTAACAAGTATAACAAAAACAGATGCTCAGACCAAACCTGTTGCATTTTCCATTGCTTGTCGTCTCGAAAAGCAAAATGCATAACTTGATTACTTTTGGCCATCTTTAAATTGATATCCTACAAGACAAAAAAGAGGTATTTACTCCTGGAAAAGATACTCCTGGAATATAACTTGGTATGAGAAACAAAATTATTGTCTTTCTCTTAAACCAGGATTACTTGAGTTCAGTATGTATACAAATTGAATAGTAGTAACTGCATACTTACAGCCTGGGTTAGAGCTTCCCCTTGTAATGTCAGCACTCCTTTCACTTGATCCATGCTGAAAATGAATGACATTATTAAAAATCTATTTCACAGACACTAGGACACAATAGCTCGCAGAGGGACTTAATCCATGGAATAATGACACACACAAATAAATAGGATTTGCAGTGGTGAGAGACTAGGCTCCTTGATGATCCAAATTCAACACAGTGATAGATGTACAATAGACAAACAATAAGATCTGACAGGACAAATGGACTGTTATCTTCACTATTCTTGCCTTTGTTGTGTTTTTTTCTTATGTTAATTATAAGGATGAAACCAAATACTCAATATTTACAAATCAATTACCTGGAATGGTACTTTCACTCTCCAAATGCTTATTCACAATAAAAGAAGAAAAATCTGTCTAATCACTTTTTGACATGAACAGCCTAAGGAGCTCTGCATGAAATACAGATGACTCACTAATACAGTGTTGAGAAAAAGTTTATGTATCCCCTTTGGATTGTCCATATTTTCTCATCATTTAGACTTTTATTTCTACAAAATATTACGATAACCTACTTAAACAAATAACACAAGTAAATATCCTTGAAGAATTATGTGAACCCTTGGATCCTCATTTAGCAGCAATGACTGTAACTAAACAGTTCTTGTAACTGTTTATCAGTGTCTCATGCCAGCTTTGAAGACATTGGCCCATTCTTCCTTAGAAATCTACTTTAGCTTTGGTGAGACCTGAGGGCTCATTTCAGGTCATGCCACACTTTATCCCTGAAAGTTGACTCAAAGTTAAATAATGTGAAATTACTACTTCTTCAGACATTCTGTTGCAGATCTTCACAAATGTTTAGGATCACTGTCAAAATCATGATTCTGTCATGATACATTCTGAAGATACAGTCTGTTTCTTCTGTTGGAAGGCAGAAGTTTTGGTTGTTTCTCATTGTGAAAAAAATTCTACTTTCACGACACTTCTGTCCAGAGAACACTTTTCGAGTAGTCTTGTGGATCATTCAGCAGACAGGGATCTGTTCTTTGCACAGATTAGTGGCTTCTTCTTAGTTTTTCCTAATAGTTGAGGCATAAACACTGACATCACCTTTGGTGAGAGAGGCCTGCAGATCCCTGAATGTTACTCTGGGATTCTTTGGGGTTCTTCCCATAATCATGTTTGGAGTTCACAAACTTTTTCTCGCACTGCATTAATTTTCCTTCCTGAAAGCGAGCAATTGGAACGACTTTGCAGAGCCATTATTTACACAGAACTGAAGTATCACACAGTTCTTGTGGAAAAAGCATGCCTGATTCTGTCTTATGACCCATAAAATTCTTAAATTACTCATCCCTAGTTAATTTTTCACAGTATCATAAATTACACATCAAAAGTAGGAATGAGCATAATAATGTTCATGATGGCATTGATGGCATATATTCATAGAAAAAATTTTAAATACACATCAATGAATATGCTATGACTCTGAATTTTAAAAAAAACTATCCATTTCTTCAGGCATGTTAAAATGTTACATAAGCTGAACTCAAAGGACATGCAGGCATTTATTTCCTTTGGAGCACTCTATTGCTGGATTCTGATAGGAAAGTATTTGGTTAAATAAACCTTATATTGGCATTAAAACCCTTTGATGTGAACCACTGTTGCTGTTACTCTGACATATCTGAACAGATCACTCCCCTAACATTTGCTTCAGCATGGCATGTAACTTTTGCAAAGACTAAAAGCTAAGCAGATTTAAAATATAAGTTAACCTCTTCTAAAAATGTAAAGATTGTCATTTCTAGTATAGCAATACAAGCTCCAAAAATACTATATTTTTATTGAAAAGACAGACCACCCTCCTGGAAAATATACGGATAGTTCAATTGCCTTTAGCCTTTGAAAAAAATGTCCTTTGTGAGGTTTATATAAAGTAAATATTCAACACCATTATACTACCTCAACAGAGAGCCTATGATTTCTAGATTAACACCTGGAAAACACTAGAACAGCCATAGTTGTGGACTTCTTGGTACTGATAATATTGTTACTGCTGATTCCTTTTTCTAATGAAGAGGCAGCGAGATATTTGACATTACCAATCAATGTATATAGTTTATGTTCTTATGTAGGTTTCCCTTAATTTTGTGGTTGTGATGTCATGGTCTTTTACTGTTTTTTTATCTGTTTGCACAAGTTTATTTGTCAGAATCTAACTGCATCTGCATTTGTTCTCACCAAAGAATGCACCTCCTCTCATAGCATAAACCTGAAGTGTCAAAGCTGTTTAAAAATCCACAGGCCTGACCTTGCTCTGGCTATCTTCATTGGCCTCCCATCTGTTGACTCTTTAGTAAGTTCAAACAATGCAGTGATGTGAAATGCTTAAACAAAATGGTAAGCGGTGATAAGAAATACACTTTGAGCAATGCTCAGTTCACTCATTTCTCCCAGCACTGTAGTAGTAGAACTGTATCCATTTTGATCTGTGTTCTTTTGAGTATAGAATTGATAGTTTTCTTAACTATGACTCTCTAGGCAATGCAGGTTTGTGCTGTGTCATATTTGCAAAGTTCAGCTCTGGTAACCTTATGCTGCATTTGAGCAGCTGATTACACGTAATGTAATATTGAGGAATCAAATGAAACAAAATGCAAGACACACCATTTACCTGAAAACAAAAACAGGTCATGCAGTCCAATTTTAAATACAGCAGATGTGGGTATTGATGTAGGAAAAGTAATAGGGGAGCGCGGGGAACAACCTAACGTGGGGCAAAATTTAACACAAACTTTTTATGTTATATACAAGGTCAAGCAGCGTGTGCTTCTGGCCACATTACCACATTTCGTAGCCACGGTCTCCCGCGAAAATTCTGAAAGATTTGTCAGCGTTTTGAAGAAATCTGTGCCAAAGAGTGTCTTCAGGGCATGGAAGTAATTTTTTTCAGTTACTGTGTAGTGTTTTTCAGTTACTGAACTGTGTGTGTAAATCACAAAATCCAACCTTATATTACTTTAATCACCATCTTGTTGCCTATAATGTAGCACCGTTTGAAACATGTGACGAGCTCACAGCAAGTACTAGCTAGGCTTAAGTACAGCCTCCATACTGCGGGGTTAGTTGTTACACGGCATTACAACTAAGCCACCTTTCATAAAACTGACAAGAAGCTATTTATCTCACATATAAAATAAAAAGAACTAATTTCATGCAACTTTTTATTCACAGAATGAGACATCGAATAAGAAAAACAGATAAGGGAGTCTCATGTCAGTATTCATATATAATTTGACATGTGTGTGTATCAATTGATCTGTCTGTCTGTCATATAGATAGATACTATCTAATGCAGTATGGTTAGAAAATATATTTGTTTCATACAGTATAGAATTAGATTGAATTAACTTTGTTTGCACTAATTTATCAGACTGTTCTAGCAAGTGTTACAACTAACCCTCTGTCTGTTACAATTAACCCCACCCATGGGGTAAGTTGTAACATTGCACCTCCCGTCATTTTCAGTGGAATTGTACATGAACGGTAGGTGCTAGAAAAGTTCAAGTGTTCGTTTGTAGCAGAGATGTATATGTTGCTTGTATAAAAACACGATTATTCCAACTTAAATATTTTTAAATTATTTGGCCCCGCGCTCCCCTATACACTGCCCCATAGTTACCTATCCAATGATTACAAACTAATTTAATACAACTAGAAGTGAGCCGTTGTTTATGAAGGCTTCACCATACCAAGTAAAATGCTGCTTTTTCATTGATGTTATTAAGTGTTCATCTTACTAAAAATGTTTCCCCAAAGCACTACTTTTCTAACACATTCTACCACATCAAAATACCTTCTATTATATTTTTAAAAAATATCTGAGGACATATTTGCATCCATACATACGTTGCTCTTGTTTTTAAGTACACAAGCAATTGGACTGGGGTGAATTATTTTGATCCAACCAGTAATTAAGTAACTAAGCTGAAATGTTAAGTGCTTGTGAAAAAAATATATTACTATTACTCGGACAGAGAAAACAGCCTTTCACAAAAATAATGAACAGTGGAATGTGATGTGTTGAATAAACAGCTGTTGCTCATGAAAAGAATACAAATGGTCCATTAAAACAAAGATTGTTTAAACCTTAGACTTCCAATTGCTTTCGTTCATTTCATTCATTCTTTTTTGCAGCTTACTTTATTAATACTTTGTAAAAAATCATTATTTTCTATACACCAATACCTGCACTTTTTACAAATTTTAGAAGGCATCTGTGTACAACATGAATGGAAGCATGGAACTGGTTATGTGGCACTGTGAATATGACATTAGCCGTTTCTTACGTTGAACTTCCAAGAATGAAATTTTCTTGTTTAAGTTGGCTTTCCAGGCCAGCTGCTGGCATGGCGAAGCGGCGTGATGCCTCCTGTGCGAAGAGAAAAACAAAAATATTCACCATTTTCTTGCAAAAATGAAAATGCATACTTAAAACTCTGTCACAGGCTGAGTTTCCATACATCACACTCTATGCTTGACTTACTACCTGTAAATGTAAGTTACACATTCATAGGGAAAGACTTTACATTTCTTCCATTTTAGCTAACCTTGAAATGTTTCACCATCTAAACAATCTAAAAATCTAAAAATATATGTATAAATATACAGAAAAATAAAGGGACAATTGCACAAATTATTTATTTGCTTCCTTAGCAAACAAAGACCAGCTTGAAATTTCAAGTATTTAAAAGGTACACATTAAAAGTTACCTATTTAAAAGTTAAACTATGTATTTTATTACATATTATACTTCCTCCCTATCTTAATTTTCATTTCCTGTAATTTAACTATTAGTTACATGCATACTGTATTGCAGTTCAATTTCATATTTCATAGCTAGCCAGAACTATTGTTAACATACCTAGAGAGTAATCTAGTTTGTAAGTCTTTACCAAGCATCTACACAAGGAACAACCTCAGGGCATGCAAATCAATAGCAAATCAGCAGCTTTTAAGAAGTTTTAGTGGAAATCATTCAAGAATAGCTAGATGCACTAAAGCATGGCAGGAAAAGGACAGGAGTTCTCTATGGTAGATAAATACCGTATCAGGCTTCCTGCTACAGTTATTGCACCACAGTAATTTGCAAAGACAGACTTTAATTTATGTTCAAACTTCCCTTTAAAATTAATGTAAATGGTGTTTGATTTAAGTCCAAGCTTTGTGTGCATAGTGTGCAAGACATACCTTGAAATCCATCTATATAGAACAAATACTAATGTTCAGCCCATGTTCTACCAATTACACTGATATTAGCGTAAAAAAATTACACCAATGTTACACCAAAGTTCTACCCTTGCTACATAATGAAAATGATCTTTATTGTAATGTAGAAACTGTGTGTTGCATTCAAAATGGAAGTAACAATACAGTTTTTAGGAATACTGTATCTACTCTGGTTGTATTTATACACCATATGTGAAATATGAGTCTTGGTTAATTGTACCTTCAGTATATCCTGCAGCTGCTTGAGGACAGCATGGACCTCCTCTTTCAAAAGCCATTTGAACTCCTCCTCCTGAAATCACAGGCAGTCGCAAGACACTGTTTATATAGTTGTATGTGTCCTGTTTAAACAATTTTAGTTTACCATGCCATCAGATTCTATCCATCAAAGTAAAACATGAAACTTTGCACAACTATATACAGTATATATACAGTGGATCTAGAAAGTCTACACATCCTTTCAAATTTTCTTGTTTTTGGTGTCTTAAAAGCTGAAATCAAGATAAGTGAAGTCAAACTTTTTAGTTTAATTTACACACTGTAACAAACAATATCTAAATGCAAATCAAATGCCTCAGTTTAAGAAATAAAAGTTTTAAAAACTAAAACTTTGAATGTCTTGGTTACATAAGTCTGCACACCCTTACATTAATACTTGCTGGAAGCACTTTTTGCTTTGATAACTACAGAGTCTGTTCTGGATAAACCTCTACCAACTGATCACATCTAGATTTTATAATTTTCTCCCATTCATCTCTACAGTAGAATCTGAGTTCACTTAAATTGCAAGTGGATCACTTATGAACTGCTCTCTTCAGGTCAGCCCACAGGGGTGGGGTTTCATTGGGGTTGAGGTCAGGGCTCCGACTGGGCCATTCCCAACGCCGATCTTCCGTTTTTCAGCCATTCCACTTGGGATTTGGCTGTTTGCTTTTGGTCACTGTCATGCTGAAAATTTTCCCTACCTTTTAGAGGTTTTTCCTCTAAAAAAACTTTGGTATTTTGCACTATTTATTTTCCCCTCTATCCTCACCAGAGCTCCTGTCCCTGCTGAAGAAAAACAGCCCCATAGCATGATGCTGCCATCACCATGCTTGACAGTAGGGACTGTGTTCTTAGGCTGATGGGCTGAGTTGGCTTTGCGCCAAACATATCGTTTGGAATTAGGGCCAGAAAGTTCTACCTTTGTCTCATCAGACCACAAGACCTTTTTCCACATGGCAACAGGAGATCCACAGTGTCTTTTTGCATAATTCCGAAGAGACTAGATGTTCTTTGTGAGAAATACCCTACGCCTTGCAACCCCACCCCACAGCTCAGAATTCTGGAGAACACATGAAATTGTTGCTATGTGCATATGGCGGCCAGTCCCTGCCATGAAGTCCTGCAGCTCTTCTAATATAGCTGCCGGCCTCTTGGTGGCCTCCCTGATGAGTGTCCTCCTTGCTCGGTCATCCATCTTAGAGAGACAGCCTGATCTAGGCAAGGTCCTGGGGGTGCCATCTTTAATAAGTTTCTTAATCATGATTTTTACTGTGTTCCATGATATATTTAAGGCCTTTGATATTGTTTTATAACCCTCTCCTGATCTGTATGCTTCAACAATTCATTCCCAGAGATGTTTTGGTAGCTCCTTGTTGCCCAGTTGCTTCCTTACACTAGCATGCAGTAAGAAGCAAGGACACCTGCTGAGAAAACCTACAGGAGCAGCTAATTTTATCCTGACCTAATCAGAATCACTTTAGTTGGTCACACGTGAAGTCAGTTAGCTTTGGGCATTTGGAGGGTGACGTTTTAGACCTGAGCGCAATTACAACTCCCATTATAAAGGGTGTGTAGACTTATGCAACCTAGGTTTTTAGTTTTTCCATATTAAATTTACATTCAGAAATGTGTTGCGTTTTATTTTTACTCTGATGTTGTGGGTTACCATGTCTAAATGAAAGTGGAAACAAATCTGATTTCATAGGTTTTCACTTTACGCTTCAAGGCAATAAAACAATATCGTCAAATATATATTTGATATATTTATATATATTGACTATATTTATATATACCTGACATATATATTTTGACTTTCTGCCTGAAGACAAAAAAACCCTTAAATATTGCAACTGTCAACGATACAGTATAGCAGTAGACTAACACATGGCAGGTGACGCTGAAGAATTTCACTACAGCTATTAAGAACGTTTTAATCTGCATGATCTCAACACCTTGTCACATCAAAATGCAATAAACTGATAATTTAAATAATAATAGCTGAGCTGCTTTCAAATGAAAGCATGCAAGTGCTTACAAACAATGGGCAGTAGCTAAATAACAGGAACACCTATCCAATGCATGTGCTAATGTTAGCCATTTTATGGCATTTCTGTTTTGAGTTTATGTAGCCAACTAGCTAGCTAGCGACATGGTCCCATATTTTTTGGTCCTCCAGGGTGACGCACTGCTAACGTTAAACAGCTAGCTAAATACCCTCTCTAGCTAATTAGCTCGTCTTTGCCAGCACTGATTTTAGTAGCTAGCTGGCACGGAGATGCGCAGTTCTACGCTTAACGAATGACTTCATCATTTTACAGATAGCGACTGGAGCCATTTAATGAATATTCACTCACTCAACGAACGAGCTAGCTAGATATTAACCAAGACAGCAAGGCAGCTAGCAGGCTAGCTCTAATCACACTCCTCTGCACGACACACAATCATAGCTGGCCAGCTAGCTGTGCATATCTCCTCTTAATCCACAATTCAGTGACAGTCGGCTAGCAAGCACTGTTACTCACTAGGGTTTGTTTAGATATAGTTAGACATTCTTCTGCTTACCAGGACAGCTCTTTCCGCCTGATTTGCCGCTGACATCTTAAAATTGTCGTGTAGTGTGGCTACCTATCTACGTAGACCTATAGATCTTAATTACTAACAAGCATTAATACAGAGCCGTACAGCCTACTGCTTTAAGTGTGCTTGACTTTGTTATTGAATTACTATGCTCCACCTCCTTTGGGTGGATTCTGTTGCTACTTCCGTTCTGTATCCGTTGGCTCCCGGCAGAAACTGCCTGTCTGAGCTGATCTAGGTCCAGTTCTACTGTTTATTTTATATTCAGTAATTACAGAATTGTGGTTAGGGAACCTGGTCCAAGATTAGCAGTTACGGGCAACTTCTGCCCGAGCCATTTGTTGTTAATCAGTGGCAATCTCCCTAGATTTGGCTGCCACTGGGTCACTCCTCTTCTCTAAAACGTTTTCTGTCCTCTTCTTTCTGGTGGAAGGGCCGTTATATTCAACAATAGATAGCCTTTCTATATAAAAAAACCGTTTGCTGGCACAACAAGCGTCGCCAAGATCTCACAGATTGTTTTACTTTTACGACGTACAAGATCTCACAGATTGTTTTACGTTTACGACGTAATCGTAGTTGAAATCTGTCCATATGGTATGTAGTTTCCCTCCAAACTGGTATACAGTAAATATGAAACTGCTATATCATCCTTATTCTTGAATGATGTCCATATTTAAGAAGTATTACATTTTGGGTCTGGGACTGAAGTATTTTAAAGTCTATATAACGTGCAAGCTAACAATGATATAAAACATGACAGATAACAAGACAACATTGAATCAGCATTGATTCAGTATAGAAATCGGTTTGATCATTTAATTGATGTTGATTTGATATATGTTCAGAATTTATGTGCAATCCCTTTTAAGCACTGGCAGAACACATCAATGTGCACATAAATGTTGAATCTATCTTAAATTAACAGTGCATACACTACCATATATCACACACTCACTAGATGACAATATCCATAAAACATTGTGAACGTGATGCAAACAATAACAGGAAGCCAGTGAGGTGAGGTGAGGTGGATGTGATATGTTTAGGTGGGGTGTAGACAAGTCATGAAGCTTGTCTACAACCTCTGAACATAGAAATACAGAAATAAGTACATGCAGAAAGAAAGAAATAAAGATAGAAATATGGAAATACATAAATAACATAGAAATGTAGATATTAATGAACATTATTCATTCATTCATTCATTCAATTTTTAATAAGTCATCTTTCTCCTGTTCTTCTCACACCAGGAAGGTTTCTGTATAATCCTGTATACAAAATGCAATGCAGTCCCTCAACTGATTCAAACAAAATCTTAAAGTTGCAAGTAGAAGACAATTCAGGGGTTGACTACTTTTATTTATCTTGAAACTATGACCAAGTGTGACAGAGAGTACAAATGTCAGAACATAAAATTCTAATCTCAAAAGAAAAATATTAAATTATAAATAGCCAAACAGTAACAATAATGTCCAAAAATAATCACAACCCTATGGACTTCCAGCAGTGTTTCCCAAACCTCTCCTGGAGTACCTCTTGTCCTACATGTTTTAGATCTCTCCCTGCTCCAACACAGCTGATTCAAATGATCAACTCGTTATGAACTCCTGAAGCTGCTTAATAACAAGCTGATCATTTAAATCAGCTGTGTTGGAGCAGGGAGAGATCTAAAACATGTAGGACAAGAGGTACTCCAGGAGAGGTGTGGGAAACGCTGACTTACAGGAAAGCAGTTGATAATATGGTGAAAATCCATCCAGTCTCCACCCACCCCTACTGGATACACCAATTCACACATACTTGCCGTGTATGGGTCAGACGAGCATATGTGAAAGGGATAAGGTTTTCAGCTTTCTCATTTTTAAAATGGACAGTGGGAGGGAGAGTGGGCAGGAGAGCCTAGAACCTGAATGCTTGTTACTTGTTAGTTTGTGTTAATCGTTAAAATGTTAAACGTTCAAGGGCCCGTTGTCTTCAATCTAACTGTAACCTACTAAAAGCAGATCATTTTATTAAGTGCATGAGTAAATGTAAATGCAAGTGCATCCAAATCTGTTAATTGTATAAGCATTTGTCACTGTAATTACCTGTGTGTATGTGAAGCCAGCCATTGGTTAATAGACCACAACTGCCCAATAAGAGGCATATTAAAGAGCTGCTTGTGTCCAAGGCTGGGTTTCTTTGCTTTGCATTTTAATATATTTGATTTTTATATTTGTAAGTTTATTCCTTGTATTCTGGTTTGTGAGAAGTGTTGGCCAGCTTCCTCCTATATAACAGGTAATAACGTAATGCATCCACTGCCCATTTTACTATAAGGCACTCTTTTTCTACAGTGGAATACCTTGTTTTCTTGGAACAGTGTGTAGCTCAGGAAGGCAAATGGCTTCTGCTCACCATCTTCTCGGTGTAGAAGCACTGCCCCAAGTCCCACCCCTGATCCATCCATCTGCAGGGTGAATGGCTTGGTGAAATCAGGGCTCTGGAGCATCATGTCCTTACAGAGTGCCTCTTTCAAGTCCCTCTTTGTCACAGTCCTCTGTTCAGTGAAGTTTGCTTGTTGCGGAGTTCTTTGTCAAATCTGTTAAAACGGCAGCCCCAGTGGTGAAAAAGGAATAAACTTCTGGTACTACCGCACAAGGGGCCACATGTATCAACGGTGCGTACGCACTAAAATCGTGCTGAGCACTTTTCTACACATAAAACGGTATTTATGAAAAGATACTTCCCGGGAAAACATACGTACCTCTACGCATGGTCTCGAGGTGGCGTACGCATAAAATTTGTAATTTGCAGATTGGCGACACCAAGTGGAACTAACGGTGATGCAAGTAAAGGGGTCTTGTGTCAACCATTGATGAGGGTTATCGCGCCAGGGTGAAGTGACTGAGTTAAAATGGTTAAAACGGCGAGGGGGCAAATCTTTTTATATATTTATAAAACAGTAGGTTATCATCCTGCTATGCCTATTTTTGCTTTTTTTTCATCCTGCGGGTGGCAATATAGTAGCGTTTTGACTAGATGCAAACAATTCCCTACCTTACCTTTTCCATGTGTTTGTGCGTCATGGCCATAATATGAAATAGGAATATTTGGGGCAGATTGCCAGATCACCACCTAAAATTGGTCTGGTGGTAGGTTTAATGAAATTCATTGATTTGCATTCACCACGCAATAGCCCCTGAAAGGCTAAAACAACAACACAAAACTACTGTTTCAAAATCAAATACATTTATTTCACAGCAGTGGTGAAGCCAGTATTAAACCTGAGTGTCCTCGCACAATTTAGGGAATCTAAGCACTTGGAACGTAGGTCTACAATACGCAAAATAATACAATTTATCAACGATTCTAACCACCGATAGATGACTGCTAAATCAACAAAACAATAGCCAACACTGTCAGGGTCATTAAGTAAAAAAAAAAAGATCGGATCGTTTTGTCTGTCTTTCTGCTCATGCCATGCAGCCATGCAGCTCTCCCCCCCGGCGCTGGACACACTGGTCCTGTGTGCGCTTATTCATTTTTTGGCCTCTCTTAAAATCCGACCACTTCTTCTTCACCTAGTCCATCGTACACACCTCTGGTGAAACTGCATTCATAGCAGTCACCACTTTGAGCCACTCCGCATTTTTCCGTCGATTTGAAATGCCGCTAGTCTGGCCCCAAAAAAGGAAATTTTTTCTCCTCTCCACCTCATCAACCATCACCTCTATCTCCGTGTCCGAATAGTTTTTTGTTTTTTTTGTTTTTTGCGTCCGGCCATTGTTCCCCAACGTCAATCTCTGAATTTCACTCAGATTTACCTCGGACCTTTATATGTTAATTCGACGAATTAAGGGCGTGTCTCGGTCCGTATAAGAACAATTGTGGGAGTGGACGTTAAGCGCGTTCATGTGCACATGATCTCACGCTGATTTGATTTACGATCGGATTTATGAAGACAATCAGGCGTACGTGATGCTTGATAACTGACGAAAAACCTCCATACGCACAATCTCACAATCTCTTGTACACAAAGATTGATACATATGGCCCAAGGTCTAGAAAGGACTGCACCTTCCTCTTATTGGTCAGCAGGATGACTCCCTTACCAATCACTTACCCTAGGTACAGGATTTCCTTGTAAGCAAAGGAACATTTTTAAGGCTTTATGGTGAGCCGTACTGACTTGATCAGCTGAAGTACCTCCTGGACGTGAACCAGATGTTCCTCCCAGGACTAGCTGAAGATGACAACATCAAATACGCAGCAGCAAACTCTGTGGAACCCTGCAGCACTTGGTCCATCAGTTGCTGGAATGTGGTTTTTGCCCCCTGTAGCAGGGGCGGAGCTAGACATTGCGAACATCCAGGGCTTAGCCCAGTAACACACACAGTATTGCTAGGGGGGTCCAGGGGCATGGATGTATAAACTCATGAATATTCATGAGCACAGTGACAAATCCCCCTTTTAAGAGACCTGTAGTCTAGATGGCGATGTTTCCCCAGAACTTTGTTTGGTCTCATTAAAGAAACCGATGGGAATATTCTATCAGAAATGAAATGATAGTCATCATCATTTTGAAAGCTTAAAAAAGATTCGGGGCTTTTGAAAAAACATTCGGAGCTTAAGCCTCAAAAGCCACCCCCTGGCTCCGTCCATGCCCTGTAGGCCAAGAGGCATAACAATAAAACTGTGTAGTCCAAAAGGTGTCTTAAAAGCTCTCTGGTCTCTGGAGCCTCTCAATGAGGCTGTGAATGCAGGGCATGGGATATGGGTCAAACTTAGAAATTGCCTTAATGTGGCAGAAGTCAATACAGAACCTTATGGTCCTGTTGCAGCAGTTGTAGCACCCACTCTGGGGTTCAGTAGCACTTTGTCTGACTGGAGCATCCTTCTGAAGGTGATTGGTGTGTTGGACTAAGGTGGTGAGTCCAGGCTTCTCCTGGAAAACAACAGGGTCCAGGCATGGACCTAGTTCCCTCACACAAACAGCTGCTACTGAATTGGTCGTGGACAAGGGTTGAACTCCTTCAGCAGATTAATGTGGAATGTCTGGTGCTTTTTCTCCCCTCTCTGGCATGAAGAGCTCATAAATAACTGGTCCCACCTTCCTTACTACTTCCTATGGGCCATACCATTTCATAAGCAACCTGTTGTCATGCAGGAACAGCACCTGTTGCCCCAGCTCAAAGATTCTAGTCCTGGCTTTCTGGTCATACCAGGTCTTCTGGTTCCTTTGAGCCTTCCTCATGTTCTGTTGGCCATTGCAGTTATCTCCTCCAGCTGTTCCCTCATTTTCACCACATAGTATGACTAGTACTTCTCTGTATACAAACAGGAGATAGGGCAGCCACTGGTCCCAGTCAGAGCCTGTTTGGGTGACAAAATTGCATAGCATGTTCTTTAGTTTCTGGTTAAAACATTCAACCAGACAGTCTATCTGAGGGTGGTAAGGCCTTGTCTTTATGCCTTTTATTGCTGGCAACCGGTACACCTGTTGTAGCAGCTTTGATAGAAAATTCATCCCCTGATCCATCACAATCTGTCTAGGCACCAAATGTCTGAGGACAATGTCACTTAACCCCCTTCTGCTAACAAAAACCTAGTTGCCAAGCAACCTGACTTTACAAACAATTCTACTCTATTTTCAAGTTTGTTTTAATAAGCCATCCGGGAAAATGAGTTAAAACAAAAGAAGAAGGAAAAGACTAATGCAGAACAAAATTGTAATAGTAACTTACCATGCCCAACTTCTAATCAGATGAACTGTTTCACTGATGCCATTCATGAGGTTGAATGCACATACATCTATGTATTTACCTGTCTCATTGGGGGAGGGCCTGTTAGACACTGGAGAAGATATCGAGCTAAAATCGCAATAAAAGTCCTAATTAGGTCAAGGAATTTGCCACATACTATATTCTGGTTGGTCTAAGGCAGCGTTTCTCAAACCTCTCCTGGAGGACCCCTTGTCCTGCATGTTTTAGATCTCTCCCTGCTCCAACACAGCTGATTTAAATGATCAGCTTGTTATTAAGCAGCTTCAGGAGTTCATAACGAGTTGATCATTTGAATCAGCTGTGTTGGAGCAGGGAGAGATCTAAAACATGTAGGACAAGGGGTCCTCCAGGAGAGGGTTGGGAAACACTGGTCTAAGGGACTGTTTTTATATAGTCTACTGCAATTTGTGCTCTTGCCTAAATCACTGCCTGCATTCTCTGTCTCAAGATTTCTCTGAGTTAAAGGCTTGTGCAAAATGAACGTTAAGTTCACAAATGGCATTTTAATGAGAAGGCCATACATTAACTGAGCCTGTTGCACTGTGGGTAATTGCTGCACACATAGATGCTTTTAGTAATGGATATGGAAGTCTGGTCCACCTTTCTGCACAGCCAGAAAGAACATCACACAAACCTAATTATGCTACTTTTAGCACTAACATTCTTGCACAATAAACAAGTCTGCAACTGGCCTTAGCTTTCCCATACTTGCTCAGTTTTATTTCTTTTTGATTACAAGTTATGGAAGAGTGAAGCCTTTAAAGGTGACCAAAAACAGCACATCAATTATTTAAGTAATTTTGTCAGTGCCACTCTCCAGTGCAGTGTCTTGCACATGAGCACACAATCACAAAACATGAAGCAAATGGCCCAACAGTAAATACCAGCAATTGTACATTATATATGTACAAATTATACATATTGTAATAAATAATTCAAATGCAAAGATCGTGACCTCCTTTCAGTTTTCTCCACAACTGACTCCACAAAAAAACACAGGGAAAAATCTGTCTCGTGTGGTCTTTATTATGAGTGATGCTAAAGCTAATGGGCCATATTTATGACAAAATGCCAAAGTACTATTACTGTGTATGGTTTTTGATATGGGTATTTAAATGAATAAATGGTAGGACAACATGACTTGGATAGGGACATATGTAAAATCCATGTTTTTTTTTTTTTTTCTCATTTATCATTTGCACGCATGTCATTTCATTACACACTTACTGGCACAGACTACTTAGCTGCAGCTCTGCTTACGTGATAGGCAGCGGTTACACTGACGTACGAAACATTTTCATCAAGGATTGGAGGGTTTGATTTTGTGTCAAGCAGCTGAAAAGAAATGAATGGAATACAGGCTGCAAGCGGCAAGGTTTTCCATGGTATAGCAAATTGCCTCTCAAATCTCATACATTCAAAAGGATGTAGAACATTGACCAGTTACTTTCATCTACATTTTTATCAAGGATTAAGACAGCATTAATGATCAAAAAGTGGGAAAACACTGCAGTGGCAAACATCACCCATTGTATTATGGCACCAAATGACATTTTGTCTGATCACAACAGCATTTTATATCAGCTACATTGTGGTAAAGATCCCCTGCAATTCTGATTAGGATATTTACTTAGGGTGGAGAGATTAATAAAATGAGCTTTTTCACAGTGATGCACATCTGTTATAATATGTATTTTGGAAAATTATCTTGATGACATAAAGGAAATGTTTATTAAAATGTATAAGTCATATGGCAAAGCCTACAATTTCAAATTAATGTTTGTCTAAGAACACACCTACACTGGACACATTTTCTTATCCACACATCACATGTATGAACCATTTACAGAAATACAAACATAGAAAGAAGATTTTTCAACAAAGCACCCAAAATAGTAATGGAAGTGAAACCTGACAAGTTATATTCCACAGCTGAATTTAATAATCTTTCATAAAAAGTACTGTCACCATGGTTTTGTCAACCAGTTCTTTGTCAAACCATTCAGGACCTGTAATATATTCTCACCCTCCCACAAGTGTAAACTTTTCATATCTCCATGGATGTTTGGCCATTAGTAAATTGTATGGTAGGTAGCAGTGTAATGAAAACAAACTGATGAAAGGTCCAAGTTTCTGTTCCAAAGACCAGCCGCACTCAAAAATCCTTCACTAAAAAACCTTTTTTGAGCTCTTACCTTTTCATGTGCTGTTAACAGTAGTGGAAGTATTAAAATCTGACCGTCTGAAATGCAACTGATCTAGCTGCACATCATTACAGACAGCCAGTGGGCACTGGTGCATCAACATTTAGAGTAAACATTTAATTCCAATTCAACCAATGAACCACATACAACAACTATGAAATAAAAGCAGAAATTTTGTGGTGGAAATTACTCTAGCACTGAACAAACAACTGGTATGACCTTGATGGAATGGATAGCTTTTTATATAGCCTTAGTTTGCATATTGTGGCTATCCCCATTCATTTTTTTTATCAGAACAGTAAAACTAGAACAACAGTACACATTTAAGGCATTGGAATATGCTAGATTTGTAAGACATGACAAGTCATTTTCCACATTTTCTGTATTAGAGAAATAAGATAATCAGAAAAGAAATAAATACATATATTGTGGGTTACAATATTAAGGCATTACTATGGCATTTCCTTGGTGCTTGTTTAGGATGCTCACAATATTAAGTTTTGTAATTTACATTATTCCAGACAATCATAGCAAAGTATATACTGCTAAATTAAATAACGGAAACTATGTGCAGTCATGCATGACACATTAAATCTAATTCCCCTTCAAATCACAGAACACCATGAACAAAGGGTACAAGTTTAACAAGATGAGAAGACCCCCAAAATAAAAAAAAAAAAACAGTGAGGAGCTGAACAAGCTCATATTACTATCGTACAAAGTCAGTGCAATGCTCAGGTTTAAAAATAATTGATCCCATCTCACATGGGAAAAAACATCACTGCTGCCAAACAGGCAGAATCTGAGCAAATTTATAAAAAGGAAATAAAAAATATATATGGTGCACAATCTGACGTGTAGTTTCAGATTCAGTGAATATAGGCTCTGTAAACTGCTGACATGTCATTGTCAGACTGGTCTAGCGCTTTTGCTCTCTTGTAGACCTGTGGAGTGAAAACAAGTACAAGTTAAAACTAGTAAAGATAGCCCACATCCCTGAGGACAAACCAAATCACTACAATGAACATAGGAAAAATGCACTCAAGCAAGCCAACAGGACTTACAAAAGCATGCCATGGCTGTTCAGTAAAATGTGCAGTGAAAGGTCACTACCAATCTTTAAATATATCTGTCACTATAAATCCATTGTACATTTTCTGCAGTCAGAAAGCATCACTCTTTGCCTTCCTGGGTCTGGGTGTCATTTTAAGATGCCTTAACTCACATCTACCAGGTATGCATTACATAGATTACGGTTAAGTGGACCACTAGCTCCAACTTGCTCTTTCTCAGTGCTGTTCAACCACTTTATTAGGCTGCCTGATGAGGATGGAGGGTGCCTGAATGATTGGTGGTTGAACCTCCTTCTACTAATTCCTGTGAACTGCATCATGTCATTCACCCAAAAACACTGCTGCATTTTAATAAAAGGCTGGGAGACACAGGGGAGTGACTACACAGACAGTCAAACAGAAACCAGGCCCAGGCCCTCAGTCCTGAGACACATGAGGGTTTAAACTGCATTCAATATTTCAAAGAAAATAACTGCTTCACTTCAGAACGAAGGTGGAAGAGTATCAGTAGTATTATTGCTGGTTTTAGACTACAGGTTTTAAGAAACCACTACCCAGACCCTTTAAAATAAGCACAAGGGTTTTTCGAGCAATCTGTTGCCATGAGAAACTTATTGCTTTTCAGACCCTAGGCACAGAGATTCAGGAAGTCTGAGGGAATCAGATGTTGGGTGGTCTGGACTGTCTTTTGTGAATGCGGTTTGGTAAGGGGTATCTTCTGATGTTTTCACCAGCCAACCATTTTCTCTTACTGTAATTTTCAAACATTTTACTTTTCTTAGAGCTCAGATATTACTTCCAACTGCCAACTTCAGTATGTGAACAATCAAATCTTAAATGTAAGGTGAAGTACTGACCAATTTTCAGGAAGACAAAGTTAATCCCAGGCATTCAAAACTCCTCACACCACATGAAACCTAAAAGGGTCCATGTTATTAATAAGCTTTACCATTTTATGAGAATAGTGGTAAAATGTTCTGACAACAGCTTACCTCATTGGCAGCAGCAGCCATGGGAGTTGGGTGGTTGACTGAATCACCCATTGAAATTGCTAACCGGAGATCTTTCTGAATATGTTTCAAATAGTAATCAGGTCTGAAGTTTCCCTGCAGAATATCTGAAAGGAAACGTTAAAAAATGTGAGTAATACATATAAAATGTAAAAGACAGAAAACTACAAACTATTGATTCAATGGTTATTAATTCAAACACACTTTGGCATTTCTGGTCCAGGAAGGTGCTTGCCATTTGTCCCTGACACAGAATATCCAGGAATGTCTGCTGCGATTGCCCTGTGACTTGAGCCAATGTTAATCCTTCGGCGATCGTTGCCATGAAACTGCCCTGCACCATGCTTAGGATTAGCATCATTTTTGCAGCATTACCTGCTTCACCTGTTTAAGAGAGAGGAAAGGGTGGGTTAGTCAAATTATATGAAAGATCATCTATATGCACCATTACATTTATCTCCTACAATTCACTTTACCCAAAAAAAAAAATCCCACTGTGACTGACAAGCATCATGTACACCTTGCAACTAGAGACTGAAAACTGAGATTTTAACATATACCTAAGAAGAAAGATGTTTTTCCCATAGCTTGGAAGCAGCTGCTGCAGTCTTCATACACAGTTCTGTCTCCAGCAGCTAAAATAACCAACATGCCATCATTAGACAGCTGCTGGCTGCCTGACACTGGGGCCTCCAGGAACCGACCGCCTCGGGATGTGATGACCTGAGGACAACATGACAATTATACACAGATTCAATGAAGCTGCACTGCTCTCTGGTTATTCACCACATTAGACTAGGCAGCCACAAACAGCAGCAGCTCAGGCTGAAAGCCTGTCAGAGTGAAACTGTCCAACTTCTGTGGCATAAAACAACTAGGCATTCAGGTACAGTCGGAGCAGTGCAGAGGTCCAGGCAAACAATACATGAGACTTAACATTACATTATCGTCATTTAGCAGACATTCTAATGCAGACTTACACAAGCTACAATCTTTACATGCTATCCATTTACACAGCTGGATATTTACTGGGTTAAGTACCCTGCTCATGGGTACAGCAGCAGTGCCCAAATTGGGAACTGAACCAGCAACCTTTCGATTTGGAGCCCTGCTCATAACCAAAAGTGTTCACTTTCCCCTTAGTATGGTGGGTTTTTGTTGTCAACCATTTTCTCTGATGCAGATTATGAAGCAGTAACACAAATTAACAGGGGCTTTCAGGCTTTGTCCTTTTCCTCTCTAGCCTTTCACAAGCTTGACTGGTTGCTTCCTTTTCAGTATTCTTCAGCTTCTGAAGTTCATGGTTAAAATAGCACTCAAAATTCTACAGAATGGAGTTTGATACAAAATCACCACAAAAACACCACATTCTCCCAAGAAATAATGCTAATAGGAAAACAAAAACAACATGATTGAACAGTTTTTCCTTTTTCTTTCCTTTCTTCATATATTAAAATCCTTGCCTTGCCAATGCAGTGCTACAGGTGCTGTTACTGCTTTTATGACAGGGATTGGATTTCAAAAATCAGCAGACCTCTGCTTAACTACATGTTTTAAAAAGAGAGACAAAAATGACCAGGTTATAGTGAGTACATGAAACCAGCAATCAAAGTAATACCTAGCTTGTTATGATACCTATAGTAACTTTCCTCACACCATATATACAGTAGAGTTCAGTTGTTGGCTTACTACAAGAACTACTTACTGCTCCAAAGAGATGGCAAATGTTCCCATTTTTGGTGATTTAACTTTGCTTTTAGTGATGCGTAATGTATCAATTACACTATTTGTGTCTGTCAATGTATACTGACATTAGTATGACTTACAAATCTGTTTACCAGAGCTATATAGGTGAATACTGTTACAGCTGTAATATGTATGCTGTAATGGATTGATACTAATCAATTTATAAAGCACTCTGTCATAGCACTGCTCAGGACTAATAGGCAGAACCAGTACAGCAAGTGAAAATTACACTGACACAGTATTTTGGAAAAAACTGGCTTGAGTGTAATTAGTTATTATAAATCACCTGGTAATTTGCTTTTGCAGTATGATCTCAAAGTCACAAAATATTTTGTCATTTTCTGATTTCACAGAACTTAAAATTATGACATTTTATATCATGCCTATGCTTTATATTTTTAAACAGTGTTCAGAACAGCCATTAAAGTAGAGACATTTTTGAAATTGCACAAAAAACTATACACTTTCAAAAACAGCATTTTTCTATAAAGCCAACAGAACGTTAGCTCCTCCTTCTGAGAGTATTACAGACAGCCTGCAAGTGTTTATGTCCCTGCTAGAGATTCACATACTCTTTCAAGAAAGCAGTTGAGGGATCTCCAACTACAAATAGGAAAACATCAAAGCCTACCACCCAAACTGTCCTGACAATGCTGCATACCAAGCTGAGATAATGAGTCTAGCGTACAAAACCATGGAGTCTTGATCCATCTTTCCAACATAAAGACACTCTGTGAACCCGTCACACCATTTGCCAAATGCCAAGAGCAAGTCAAATCACTACCGGATGGAATTGAAGGATACAATCAGCTTCAGTTCTTCAGTGTGTATTTAATGTCTAATAGTCTGAGTGTGCAGCATGCCAAGACTAATGAACCCTGCCAGGATCATTCTCCTTTTATTTCTTTGCAGCACAATTTTTTTTTACATAAACATACCAAGAGCAATGGTCTCAGTTCTTCATCAAGCTTTGTGCCTTCTGATTTATATACACAAGAACTCAAGTTTATGCCATTTTCCCTACTTTTAACGTGGTCTTCCTGTCATAGTAAGGTGAAACGTTCCTGGGTTAACCCTATGAACACTGCCCTACTGTATAACGTTTCTTGATGTTGGGGCACTCCCCTCAGTTTCTGGCAGATTACTGAGGATCTGTGATAGCTATCCACACATGCCGTATTTTGTTCAGACCTAATTCTTCAAATGGGAAATACCACCCCATGAAAGTAGGAACCTGATATGCCCTTTTAAATGATGTAAAATAATTTCTGCATGTTGAGAAACTATGTTTACTTGATTGCCCCTCCAAAAGCAAATGTGTAATTTCAGTTTGCGCTATAGAAACAGACAGCATAGATTGTCTGGATTGTACACATACAATAACTGCAATCGAGCTGATAATAAATGAAGTAATAATAAACCAGTTTATATTTGTAATATTACCAATAAAAAGAAAGATAGCTTTCAGTAACTGAGTATGCCCATCATCTACATGGTGAGCTGAGCCAAGAGAGACACATCTGAATACACTGCAGTAGTAAACATGAGCATAGAATCCTGTTATTAACTGAAATCTGACTGAACACCATGTTAGATGCACGTTGCTGGTAGATTGCAATAAAGAAAGTCCTGAAATGACCATGGTATTAAACGGAGAGGAACTGAAAACAAGAGAACCGCTGGTGATGCAAAATATAGGCCGACTTTCAGCAGCTCTTGATGAGCCAATTTACTGATGATATATTAATGTTCTGAAATTAACACCTGTGAGCCCACAAATGTGGGCAGATTTTCTCTGGTTGGTTGAAGTTGCAGGGTCACTAGCCACTCTGGCAGGTGGTTCTTGCATGAAACAAAAATGGATCAGGGCCTACTGCGTTACTCAAAGAAGTCTTCTAAATCACAAAATGCTCAAACAAACACTCCTTTCAGTCCAGTTCCTGTTGTGTTTTATACTGTAAATCAATGTCAGGACCCCTCTGGTTTTTCCAGATTCCTGTGAAATCTTGTGTTGGTCATCTCTGTAAAATCTCTGCTTGTCCAATCATGAGCTGCATGTGACAGCGCAATGCAAATTTGACTGCTGCAGGAAGATTCAGCTTGATTCAAAAACTTCAGTCTGACAACCATGTCTGCCACATTGAATATTTTATTGGTAGCTCTACCATCCAATTAAAATGTGAAAACAGTAACTACACTGAGTTAACAGATGGCCGAGAAATGAAGACCATGTTCCGAATGAAAAAAAGGAGAAACCCCAAATTTGAGTGGCTGTGTGAGTAAATCTGATCATTCTTCACGGATTATTTACTTTGATCATGTGTGGCTAGCTAACTACTGTGGATTTGCTGTCAGCTTTACCTGTAAGGTTCTCTTGCTGAGTAGCTGTTTTAGCTAATAACATACAATGTTGCTACCATATAGACTACATGTGTGCCTCACCATATCCAGTTAAAATATAGCTTGATTCAGAAATTATTTTGGCTTGTGAAAAATTCACCCTGGTTAGTGAACCAAAAACTTTCAGACACACTGTCACACCAGGCAAAATAAATGGGAAATTTCTATGTGGGGAAAAATGACAGTTATTCAGGGGAGAATGAGGTAAACTCATTTGACCACAATTTGCTGCTTTCGGGGCAACGGGGGTTAATATCCCTTTTGAATATTTAACATATCGCAGAAACCTTTTCACCTGAAACAATGCAACAGAATTCTGCTGACCCCAATAATGACCTTTGCTTCCGAGAGTTAACCTCCTGACATTTTCATGCCAGCATCAAATAACACTCAATTTTCACAAAACAAGTTACAGGATTTCTGTTCAAATAACGTGACATTGCCAACCACAACTTAACTTGCAATGGTCACTGAAAATACCACATTTCTATTCAAAACTTTCATTATAAGAGCACAAATTTTCATTAAAAAAAAGTGTCTACCACAAACTTCCATTACTTTGCAAAATCACTATAGCATGAATGCATTATGATTATAAAGAAATGCAGATAAAAAATAAATCTGGCAAGCTGGACCCACCTGGTAAAGACTACTGGTGAACCGTTGAAAACAATTTTAGACCATTATCTGTAGTGATACTCACCTGTGACAGTTCATTGATTGTTTCTGGGTCAACAGTAGACATTTCAACATAGCACTTCCCTGGTCGGATTCCCTGAAGCACACCACTGGGACCCAGAACTAACTGCAGACAGAGAAGTCGGTGTATGTTCACATGCATATATAAAGGGCACATGCCCATCTGAAGACATCTTCCTTCTCCACTTTACTTTGAGCCATGAAAAAAATCAATCCAATAAAATAAAAAGACATTTTTTCACATCTCATTTTAGAATGCCCCCCCAAACGTCTCTAAGAGGAAGCACAGATGGCAGATCAGTAATGTAACCTTCAATGACAAGGATTTTCTGCTTACATCTTTTGCAGCTCTTGGGTCTGAAACACAGGAAAAGGTTATATCGCACATGGAGACGACCTCTGCTGGTGTTCGCCCTAACCTGGCTCCCTCCTGAATGAACAGGTCACACTGTAATGGAGATCAAAGTACATAATAAATACACTGGTTAGAAAACACTCTGACATTTATTCATGCATTCATTCTTTTTGCCCAGTGAGAAGCATAAGGCATCCAACTCTGCTTGACTTTTGCAGCTGTGTCCCTCCCCTCAACAGATTCATTTCTTTCAGTTCCTGCTCAACACTCTGACAATAGACGTTTTAAAAAGGGTAAACATTTTTTTATATAACCAAATGGAACATTCTATGCACTGGACTGCACTCGCATGTGGAATCCCATTAACCTAATGTAGAAAATTTACAATGGCAGAAAATTTAGTCTCTTAATGGAATCAATTACTCAATGCTTTAGATTTTTATCTAATGCATCTGCCATCCCTAATTACAACAGAAGCCACCACTGAGAGGCATTGAGCACATTTTCTATAACATCTGCATTCCACACTGCAACACATACACAGCCTACTTTCCTGAGTAATATGTATCACCAGCGCATGATGAATTTTCCAGTCTTACCTTTTCTGCTGTGCGATTCCACACTGTGACGACATGACCCATCTTTAAAAGATTAGAAACTATTCCACTTCCCATGTGTCCAAGCCCAAGGAACCCTATCCTGTGGTAAAAAAAAAAAAATCCTTTTTAATGATCAGGTTGCAATATGTACATTGAAATGAAGCCATAACTCAAATGTATCATTGATCAAGCACTTTAACCTGCCATAATTATCCTTAATTCACATACAAGTCAGTTTTGCATTTGGAAGAGTAAGTAGTTTAAGGAGTGTCATTTAAGGGTGCTTTCACACCAGGGACCCAGTCGTACTCAGGCACGGTACGAAGCAATCGCACCTCATGTGAAAACACCCTAAACCTCTGCGTTGTTAAAGAATGCCAATGCCATTGGAATAGCCACACTATTTAGTCTACTAGTTACGTTTGCTACTTAAGGTTACTCCAACTTGTGCTCTACCAAAGATCATAAATAAAAAGCACTAAAATGCTCCAAGTCCATACCGTTTATCTGTGGGTGTGATGCTGCCATTAAGGGCTGTGCTGTCTGCTGCCTGAATAGATGTTGATGCCATTTCCTGTTTAAACACATCCAAACCATACAGTAAGTGTCAAGTCACACCACAAAATCATGCACACAATTGATTTAGAATGGTCAATTTTAATATAATCTTCAAAAAAAAAAGTAACAACCTCCTCTATAATCTTCAGTCTTTTGCTGATGGGCTCCATTGAAGAACCTGACTGTGGAGAAAATGTTACTCTTGTAGTTTTTCCACACAAACTTGAAATCATCTACACTAGTCGTGGAACATTTACACTGGGTTTTGTGATTTTAGTATAATTGTAATAATATTCAGTGATACTAACAAGAAACACTGAAGTCAGTATAAAGAATAAAAAACTGACCTCACCACATTTGATTTTCTTGAACATTCCACAAATGTTTGCCCTCGACACTGACAGTTTGAATTCTGAATGTGTGGTTTGGATGTTTCATTCCAGTCATTTTATATTTTGGTACTGAACAAATGATTTTTTAAATCATTTTCTGAACCCCTGTAGGGGAAAACAGACTAACCTTACATATTCATGTGGTATTATGTTTAAGACTAGATAAAACATCTTAGTATTAAATGAATGATTTCTTCAATAGGCAAACACTGTATTGTTCAAAGGGCTGACCTCAAATACAGCAGTTTTTCATAAAAGGAATGACATATTCAGATGAAATCCAAGTAAAACTATCTTTCCTGAGAGTTCCTAAAATCTTTACAGAAACACTATTTTCATTGCTTCTGCTGTGCAAGTATCTGCCAAATCACCAAAAAGACAGCAAGGAGACCATCTACATGCAATGCCAATGTGATACGGTCTGCTATTAACGGCATTCCTACAAAGCTCAGGCATATAGTTCTAAAACAGCATTCTACAGCCTAGCAAGCAAGTTACTGCATCTTACCTTCTCAGACTGGCTGAGCAGGAAGTGATGGAAATATGGGTCATCCTTTACTTGCTACAATGGGAGAGGTTGAATGGGAAATTTCTCTACACAGAATTTCTAATCTGATATAGGCAAAAATATCTACATTCAAAAGATACTGAATAAAAATACATAGGGTACGTAAGCTCCACTTTGGAACAAGGTGCCTATAATATGTACCCTTTAACAGAAGTCTTAGCACAGAAACTTCTCATTGATGAAAATGTTAAACTAAGCACCAAGTAGTATCACCACAGAGCTGGGCAGTAGTTGCTTACAGTGTTCCCTTTTTCTTGGCTAGATATTAAGCATAAGTGCAGCGTTCTGTCACTGACAATCAAGAAAGAAATGACCAAACAGAATGTCATATATTTATTACCAGTGTTTTGTAAAACACTCTCTCTAATCAGGGGCAGCTTTATCACCTACACTGCTTTCCCATTTGTATCGTGAAGCTGTTCCAGTGACCAGTCGTTGAACAGAAGAAGGTTCAGGGTCAGAGACAGTTAAACCCTTAAGGGAAAGAGAGAAACATTTACCTTCTCATATAAAGTGACTGGATATCCCATTTAACCTTAAGGTGTCATTCATGTCTTACAAAGCTCATGGTGCAGAACATGCTACCAGGATGCAGAACATGCTACCACAACATCTATAGAAGGACTGAGAGGGGCCTTTTTAAATAATGTGAAGAATCTGAAAAAATGATCTTCGACAAATACAAACTCAGGACTGACTGATATAGCAGGATTCACCAGCAGGTGGAGAACAATGGCCACTGAATAAGCCTCATTCAAGAAGCAAAATTGACCCGTTTCACTAAAATTGGCTTCACATAAAATGATCACAAAACCAATGAATTATCTACTAACCTTTCCATCCTTCTGAAGACTGATGTGTTTGTGAGAGAGTAGGTCTTCATCTTCCCCTAACATGGACTGCACAGACTTTGTAGGACCTCTTCGCTTTCTCCCATCAGCTGCAGTTGATTTGTTTTTGTCTTCAGAATTACTATAATTATGTGATGCCTAAATAAAAGATTGCTTAGGTGAGCAAATAATGTAACAATATGAAATAAAGTAATATTTGGCCAAAAGTGTGACATACGTTGGGGAACTGGGCATGGAAAGGTACGAGGAATTGCTGTTGTGCTTCATAACTTACCTGAACTGCATCAGTATGCTATAAACTGTCAAACATAAGTAGATAATGTAAGGATACTGATAAAGGATCATTCCATGTCCAATTCTGATACGCCCCACTGAGACTTTCATTTTGAAACGTTTTTACATACTTTTGTAATGTGGAGATTCAAACATATGTACTTCTCATCATAAATGTATTTCATATCATAAATTAATAGTAGTACCATATTTGTTCCTTACAACATATCTTATATGAAATTTTCATAATACTCAAGATGGCTGACTATGTAGCATAGTGGTTAAGGAGCCGGACTCGTAACTGAAAGGTTGCCGGTTCAATCCCCGCTGGGACACTGCTGCTGTACCCTTGGCCAAGGTACTTAACCCACAATTGCCTCAGTAAATATCCAGCTGTAAAAATGGATAACATTGTAAAGAACTGTAACCTATGTAAGTCGCTCTGGGTAAGAGCATATGCTAAATAATGTAAAGTATTGATGTACTTTTTTTGAATTCTGAAAATATGATTATGAATATAAAAAAATCTCACCTCTACTTCTGATTGTGCAGAAACTTTAGTATGAATTTCTAGAATCTAGGGTATCGGCACTGTACATTTTTTCTGAATCCCAGAAAAGTCACAAGTCCTAATACACAACTCATGTGAAACACTACCAATGTCCTCTTACAACTTCTGGTACACTCTCCCTATCTACCGACAAAGAGGTGAAACACATTATTTGTTTTAAACAGACTAGAGAATGCGTTCTGAAAAGACAAGTCACCTGTTCTTTCCCCTTGGATTTCCTCAAAAACTCCTCCACTGCATCCACTGCCTGCTGGAACCGTTTGCCTTTGTTAATTTTGATCATCTCCTCTTTATGTGGGTGGTAAGGCTTCAGCTGTTCCACCTTTATCCAGGCACTGAAATGTACCATACAACAATACATTAAAGCAAAGAATGTTAGCTAAATATACCAAGTGATGCAGACATGCACACAACTGTCTGCTTGGTTAAAACTTAAATCAACTATAATACTCACTGATCTTCAGTTCCAAAGAATTTCACAAAAAAGCATTTTTTGGCCCTTGGTTTCTTCAAATCCTTCGGGGGACTTACAACCTTATAATAAAGAAAAGGGAAATGTTTACCACTGTGTAATGAACAGGGCCTCCACTGTGAGGCAATCCCTCTTGTGTGGCCGCAAGCTAGCCATACTTAAAAGAATAAACATTCGATCGCATGAACATTGAGCAGTAGCTAACGCCATTGGTATTTAAAACTAAATGCGTACATACAGCTCGGCCATCTAATATATCCAACATGTAACCAGCTCTACAGTATTTTAACAAGCTAACCAGAGAGATTTCAAAAACTCACTTTTCCAGGCCAGGGTGGATAGCGTCCCAGTTTTCCCCTGAAACAAATAATGCAAATGTTCAGCTTACAGATGGCTAGCAACACCGAGAGGAAGGGTGGAACTGGCTACGTTTGCTAGCCAGCGTAGTTAAAATTACAAGTAGAATGTCATCATTTACAGTCTTTTGTACCTGGTTAATGTTGATTTCAGTTAACTTTCTATCTCGCTAACTCAGCCACGTCGTGAAAGCAAGAGTAACAAATGACAAGTTACTTATGAATAGTGTGGTGATGTATCTCATTAGCTATTTAGCTAGCAAGTTATACACCAAACTTCAGTTATGATGTGGCTTTTACTACACTCACGAAAGGTTGCTGTCCACTTAGCTAACCACTCCTTACGTCAGTGTTTGAACATCAGTAACTAACGTTAGCTATGTGAGTACATAGGAAGCTAGCTTGCTCGCATAGTACAAATTAAATATTGACGAACACAGCATCTCGGAATCGTGAATATCAGTAGAACTACTCAAACCATATCTTATCGAAGTAATTCATCGTGCGTCATGATTACAACTGTTCAAAATCTAGCAAAATGGTAAATTGTCTCACCAAACCAAGTCCCCGATTCTCAGGTGCACACTCGCCATTTTGAGACTACCAAAGCACTAGCGACGTCTGTCGAACAGCATCCCGGGAAAAAGAACACACCCACTTCGGTCACATGATTCACCATCCCGAACAAAATCTTTTAGTTTTTCTAACATAATATTTTCTCTGTTTAGGGCTTTTCGGGGCGTACTCCACACATGTACAGCACCGAGAATTAAGACATATTTTGGGTGGCCCACAGAAATAACAATGATGCCCCTGAAGTCTGACTCTTTACAAACTTACGTATCTAGTGCATTCGCTTTACAGACGCTACTATAATTTACATTGTACACAATTTATCAACATTATCCGTTTATAAAGTTGGATATTTACTGAGGCAATCTGAGTTGAGTATAATTTGCACAACAGCAGGGCCGCACCAATGAATTGAACAATCAGCCTTTGGGCTTCCGTCCTATCTGTCCCATCTAACCTTATTTAAATATCCTTATAGCACATTTATTTGCAAGCACTGATACCTTGCCGTACCAGTTTCTGCTACTGTGAACACTGAAAAGGATCTGTGCTACCGCACAACTTCATCTGCCTTCATTTACCTTTAATTTTATTCAGTGCGTGTACGTAGGCTATGTCTGTGTACATTTGCTGCATTGGGTTTCACGGATTCTTCTGTATATAATTTCAACACATAAGATACACCCAAAAATATACTGTAACAGATTTCAGTATTCAAAAAGACTAAATTACTCACATTTATATATACAACTGCAGTAATAGGTCTACATTTGTTTTCATATCTGTGACGCAAACACTTGTAAGTCATGTGTTCTCCATAGGTGCACTAATTGCAAAAATACCTCTGCCAAGCAAAGTGTTTGTATCAATATGACACCAACGTAAAATGAACAAATTTGCTCACATTACCTTGCACACTAAAGACACATTATTCCAGATTAATGCTGCCCAATGTTTTCCTCTGTTCTTTTTAGTAACTTCAGAATTCATTTTAGTATCTCAACACAGTGTGCTTTCTCTTTTTCTCTTTCTCTTGCTTTTTGCAAACTACATTACATACAGTGCTGAAATGCTGTGGGAATAACAACTAATTCTTGGGAGTAAAACATATTTGTTGAAGAAATGCAATGTTTGTGCTACTTTGCTTTAAAATGAAAATTTAAAAAAATCAGAACTCTGATATTGTAATACAGAATGAACACCAAGTTTGATTACGGTAGTATTTGGACATATGCACAATATAATATATGCTTCTATCCTGTAGGATTCAGCTGCTGCACACACCAAGGATTAAAACATCAATGTCATAAACACAGCACTGTTTGGTCTTCACAACCACAAGCTGCTTCGTATTATCAATGTAGTTAAAATTTGCTGTTGCTATTCTTCACTGTCATTTCCCTCTCTTTGTAATAGGCTAACTAAGTTCTAAATTTATAGGACTGTACCTGTTGGGCTAATAAGGTTCTTAGTACACATACTACACACTGCATTCAGTGAGAGCTCTGACAGAGACAGCGGCGCTCCAGTGGAAAAAATGTCAAGCTGATAGGGCATGGAACACTTTTGTTACCTTAAAGATGCCAAAGTTGTACTCCAAAAGACTACAGACTGGGAAGGCTCTTTACTGCCACTTTGTAAAATATCAGTTTCACATTTGAAAATCAATACATTTGAAAGACGAGAATCCCTTAAATTCTATTGTAAAAGAACAGAGAAAATGTGTTTTGTACATCTGAGTAAATTATCTTTTTGTACAAAATAAGCGTTTTGTGCAATGTCATGTACCATTTCAACTGTGGGAGTACGCGTTTGATCAAAAATTGACAAATTTAAGGGTTGCCAGATGCTCCGCTAAGTACAAAATGGTTTTAATTTCCCGTATTTTAAGCGGGTTTATATTAGTGTTTTCCCACCATCCCTTTAAAGCTGTGAATAACGAAGCATTGACATGAAGAAACATAGTATTTATCACAACTGTGGTGCTGACTCAGTCAAACAAGGTATATAGAGTTGGAGTCGTATCATATTCCTATTTCAGTGAATAGAAGGTAGGCATTTGACAAGTTTCACCGATCCATTTCTGTACAACCTTACTTTCTCATTTGTACCACTTCATCCAAAGCTCCCCAAGAAATCCACCACACTGGCAACCCTAGTAGCTTGGCGCAGTATGATGACGAAATGACCGGTTTCAATGGAGGTCCAGTCAAGAGATAAACAAGAGAGAAAACTGGGGAGTAATGCATATTTTAAATTATTATTGAAATAATTTAACTATGTTATTTTGAATAACCAAAGTAATTTGTATTTTTTCGTGTTGAAGTGATTTCCTTAAGACCCAAAGGCCGTAAGACTACGGGATAAAGTGGGAATAAGCTAGCTAACATTAGCTAAGATGTAAACTCACTGAAGCTAACTGTAGTAAGATTTCATCTTTTCCATTTACCTGTTACTAATCTAGCAGACTAGCTAGATATTGTTCACGTCGACACGTTTGTAGCTGGTTGTCTATCAATAATTTTGGCAGGGGCCCTGCTTATTCTATGCATTTTCAGACCAGTCAAGGCAAGCCAACTATCCTAGCTAGGTAGCTGCAAGTTGTGAATTGTGCTGACTTCATACTCATGATTTTAGTTAAGTAGATTTGACCATTTTGCTGAGTTAGATCACTGTTGGGATCTGAAACAATATGTGTTCAAACAAATGATGTGAAACTAATACTTGATTTCCAACGCAGACCACTTTCCACGGCATTACGGCTGTGCGCAATTGATAGCTAACGTTAACTAGCTATAAATGTCGTCATGTGTTTTCAGCAGTGGGTAGCCCGGCACCTGGCTTTTGCAGGGTGTTAATCTGACATATTTTAATTTACCCTCGAGATGTAAGTCATGACTGAACTCTAGTTATTGCACTTAAAGGCGCGTGTTAATGCGCACACACACGTGGTTTCGATGTTTGTTTCTTTTTAGATAGCCAGCTAGCTGCCAGGCTAGGCAGCAGTAGAGAAGCGTTTGTAGCTGGCTGTCCAAGCTTGCTAGTTACTTTTGCTATGGCTGAACCCCGGAGGGTGCAGTTGACCAGTCTTCCCAGCAATATCCCTCCCCCTTCAACTTTATTGAAGATACCCCAAAAACAGGAGACGACCGTTACAACACCAGCAAACGCTTTGCATACGGCCATTACAGGAAAGTCTGAAACTGCACGACTTGTCCTCGCTCTTTTCGAGCCTGATCAGCGGCGCTGTCCAGAGTTTTATTATCCTGAACTTGTGAAGAAAAAGGTAACTTACAGTTTCAGATTTTATAATATAACTAGGTGCATTGTTTTCGAATATTAACCGATGTGAATTATGGATAATCTAGGCCAGTGGTTTCTCCATTCTGTTACAGGGGACCCATAACTAGTTCATACAGGTTATCGCACCAGCCGAGCGCCGATAGTTATTTTTAATTAAACCAGCTAGATACTGCCGTACATACCGATTTGTATGCAGCATTCCTTTGACAGTTATTTTCAGTTCTTTATGAGCTAAGCGGGGGAGAGAGTAGCTAACTGATATATTATTGTTGTTCTTCAGGTAGTACATACCCTTACAAAACTTTTTTGTTTGTTCAACAATGTTCAATTGTTGCATCATGTTCAATTGTTCAACAATGTTCAACATCCACTTGAGGTTAATTTAGGGAGTCCTCAAACGTTGACACAAACTGAAGAAACTTCTTTACGTTTGGCAGCATATTAGCACAAGCTTTCCCTGTCACAAATATATTTAATAAAAGGTGTAAACTGCAGCAAATAATTTCCCATAGATGTAAAATCGAGATCAAATAAAAGCAATAGTAATTAAGAGAATTTTAAACGAGAATGCTACTCCATATCTCCACACATTTGACCATTTTACCCAGCTGTGTATTTTTTACTATTCGTTTTTATTTGTTTTAATGAGCGGGTTGGCTTTTGGTTGAGTTTTTTTTTTTTTTTGTCAGTGAGTGCTTTCTTCAGTGTATAGCGACAAAAACAATATTAACGTCTCTGCAGAACAATGTACTCAAAAAAACCACCCGAAGTTTGGAGGAGGAAGAGAAGAGGCAGAAGGAGGAGGCGGAGGCCATTGCAAAGGAGTTTGAAGAAAAATATGTAACTGTTTATTGCTTCTTCTGTGTTATGGAATTACTATGGAAAACGACCAAATGTCCTTGGTTCGCATGTTGAGTTTGCTGTTTTATTTTTCGATGTTTAGGGTGGAAATAAACGCAAGAAGGATCGCATGCAGGACCTGATTGATATGGGCTATGGCTATGATGAAACCGATTCATTCATTGACAATTCAGAGGCAGTAAGGATTTGGTTAAATTTGTTACTTTTTGTGCTGTGCAGCCAAAATGTAGTGACAGATGATGAAAATTTGCAGACCAGTCTGTGCTTTGCCAAAAATATGTGTCTGCTTGGATTAACTAAATAGTTGCAATTGGATTTGTTTAATCAAGCCACTTCTCTTACAGTATGATGAGCTGGTGCCAGCCTCTCTCACAACAAAGTATGGAGGATTTTACATAAATTCTGGAACACTTCAGTTTAGGCAAGCATCTGAGTCTGAAGCTGATGATGATTTCACAGAAGATGTAAAGAAACTCAAAGCTCCAAAGGTGTGTGAATCCCAAAGGCTTTGATTGAGCCTTTTAAATGGGAGCAAAAATATTTAACACTAAATGTGTCCAAAAATGTCTGTGTGGTTCTGGTTTGATATGGAAAAACCCTGCTGATTTTGATTAAATTCACTAGTCTTGGGACCAAAAAAATCTTGTTGTAATGTCTATCTTTTTTAGCAGAAGAAAAAACTGAAAGAAGGAGGTGATGTAAAATTAATCAAAAAGAAGACAAAAGAAGGTCAGCATAAAAAATCAAAGGTTTCAAAGATAGGGTAAGTGTTGAGCCATAGTACTGGTAGATACTGGTAGTTCACCCATTTTGACATTGAAAGTACTGAGGTAATTCTAGAGTGTTTAGAAAATACTGGATAAAACAAAACAATTTACTTTTGAGGAAAAATGCTTATTTGGAAGAGATGACATTATTTCTTCTCGTTAGGTCTGATTTCTGTCAGTCTGTTAGATACCACCTGGATGCATTCTCTCCACCATAACCTGAACCTATCCAAATCTGTTGTCTTATTCAACCCCCTCTCACTTTTCAGTTCCTTTAGAGTCTGACACACTTAACCTTCTTCTGAAAACATATGGGTCAGCTATGGGTCTTGCACTTCTTTCCCCAAAGACAGATTTATTTTTTGACTCACCCTTGATGCTTTTTCTTTCCTTCCTAATGCCATTTTTCCCACAGACTCCAGTTCTCACTGGTCATTTTCCACCTTAATTACTGTATTTTTCATTTTGTCACCTTACGTCATTCTACACTAGTCTTCTCTTCAGCTAAAGCAGAGCTCTGCTTCTTCCTCCTCCTTTCTCTCATGTGTTGTTGCGCCAGTCAGCTTCATTGCTTCCTTTCTGTTTTGCACAGTCACCACAAAATCTTTTGTTTTTCTTACTGCAGTGTTAACTGTTCTGCTTCACTTCATTTTGAGGCTATAATGTCCTTTCACTTCCAATCCCATACACTGACATCGTCCTCTAGTGGCATACCATGTCTTTCATTCTCTTCTCTCTCCCATGTCTTAATCTTGTTTTAAATGTCTCTCTTCCTATAAACATAAAATTTCCACTTTGTTGTCTTCTGTTGTCATAGAAGAATAGCCTTAATCACTGCTACTCCTTTTACCCTGCTCTAATATTAGTACTTTTCAAGATCCATCTGATGCCTTCAATGTTCTAGTGTCTGTAATGTCCCCTTCACGTTTATTGTCCAATAGTTTGTATTCAACCAGATCTGGATTATAATGAAGATTTTACATTGCATGTTTTGTATTTTTCACAACTGCATTGTTGTGAGAAGTTGCATTGATAATGATGCTGTTTGTCATTCTATTTCCTTTGATAAGCATTATGCCTCTGAATTCGACTGAAGACAAAAAGAAAAAAAAGAAGCATGCTGGTGCTCTGAGCGTCAATGAGATGCTGAAGAAATTCCAAAGAGAGAAGGAATCCTCAGAAAAAGATGATTCAAAGCCATTGCAGAGTAGCCAGCCCATGATCCTGTCTGCTCGAGAGATGGACCCCAACTTAAATGTGGCAGATCCTCTCCTCTCCCTCATTGGCTCTGCCAATGAGAGTGATCTCTTCCAGGCAGCTAGTACCATTGACTTTGATATTGACCTGGACAAACTCCTCTCTGAATCTTCAGAGCCTAGTCCCCCAGGATTGGATGAGAACAGCGACCCTTTGTCGACAGGGCAATCTCAGAAGCAGCCTCCCATACTCCCTGAAGGATTGCCACCGACATTGGAGCGGAGAATTAAAGAACTCACTCAGGTACAGTTTCTGTTGGTCTTGACTTTTATCCTTAGTATATACTTGACTATTTGTTCAGGTGTGGTGCAGGTTATGTTTTGGGTATTCAGTGGTAATTGTCCTCTCTGGCAAACAAAACACTGTGGCATGCCCTGCATATGCACACCATGTGATGGGTATTAATGTAAAATTAGGAATAAAACACAGCCCAAAGAAGGATGCTACTGTATCAAAATCTGTTTTAAGGACAGTAGTGTGAAGTTCCAGGTCAAGTGCTGGATCTGAGCCATGTTACTTTCTAGCTTGGGTGGGACACTGTTGTGGCCTTGAGTGACATTTACATCAGTTTCTGCAGTAAAAGCTCAGTTTAGAAAATGTAATTCAGAATTTGCTTGATAAAAAATTAAGTTGCTGAATAAGACCACTGTGAAGCACAATTATGTAATTAAAAAAAAGGTCCCGGACAGATGTAAATTAACTTTGTCCAGCTGAAGAAGACGGAAACCTGCTGTGTGTAAATGTCAGTTATAATTTTTATATTTTTAAAAATACTTTATTCCCATTGTACTGCTTTTGTTAACATTGAATTATGATGACACTTATTTCATTCATTTCTAATGAGCAGTGTAGTCAGTTGAAGACTCAACATCAAAACACTTTCTTCATAAATACTGTAAAGATTTTGCCCTGTGAATATCTGTATACATGATTCTTTATTAATATCGTTGGCTGTGAAATGTGCAGTTATGTTGTAAAGAGAATAGCTGACTAAACCATGCTTTCCATCTACCAGGCTGCTAAGGCCTCAGAGGGAGAGGGGAAGCAGAAGTTTTTCACCCAGGACATAAACAATATGTTGCTCGAGTAAGTAACTGCATACTACAGTATGTCCTTTATACTCTGCTCAAGTTAAATTGATGTCAGAGTTCATCTGAATTCAGATGCAAAAGCTGACATTGATATATTGATTTTTTTGTGGTGTTTTTTTCCCTTTAGCATTGAGCTTCAGTCCAGAGAGCTGAACAGCCAGATGCGCTCTGGGATCTACGCGCACCTGGCCTCTTTTCTCCCATGTAGCAAGGACACACTGGTGAAAAGAGCCAAGAAGCTACATTTACATGAGCAGGTTGGAAATGAGCAAAACAATAAAAAAAAACTACCTCAAGGTCATGTCTATAGAGAATTGTGTGCATTTCTGGTCCTCAAGGGTAATGTTCATACAGGCTTCACTAGTACTCTTCACAAGGTGACTAAACTTGAGTTTTAGCTGTTAGTCATAGACCTCAGATCCAGATGTGTGTTTACATTCATTTCATAATAGTAAATGCTGTAGCTTTTTGTTTACATTTTCTATTTGGTAGTCCAGGGACTGGTTTTACCACAGAACTGAAGTCAATCTGTTAACTCAGTGAGTTAACAAAAAATCACTAGTTCATATGGTTGTAACAAGCTCAGTACCTACAAATTCAAAAGAAGTAGATTAACAGGTTCTGGGATGTATATGTCATATGGAACATCTGCTAAAAATCACCCTAGACTTATCCTGGTCAGAAAAAAGTCATTCCTCCTACTCGAAAGGCTGCTTAAGTTCATGCTACTTTCAATGACCTCTTTTCCTGAAGTCATCACCTCTTTTAATCAAGATCTCTTGACCTTAAATATTAACTGTAAAATGTAAGCACCACTTTTTATCTCCTCTCTTCAGGATGGCCGTCTCAAAGAACCACTTCAAAGACTGAAAGAAGCCATCGGCAGGTCAATGCCTGAGCAGATCACCAAGTACCAGGATGAGTGTCAGGCTCATACTCAAGCCAAATTCGCTAAGTATGTAATGAGTTTCAGAAGCTGAGAAATATTTTCTTCATTGTGTTTCATATACTCTACTTTCAGTTTGCCATTAACACTACTTAAACTATGAAACCTCAATACTGAAAGCCAGTTAATTCCTGCACTATATCTTTTAATACCCCGAGAGTTTAATCAGGAGACTTTCCATTGCAGAATGCTGGAGGAGGGGAAAGAGAAGGAACAGAAAGAGAAGGCATGCTCAGATGAAGATGAGGATGAAGAGAAGAGTGGAAAGAGGGTTATGGGACCAAGGAAGAAATTCCAGTGGAATGAGGAGATAAGGTGTGCTGCTGGTCTATTTTTATGTCCACATCCACTGATTGTTCACTTTGGTTAGTAAAATATGGAGAATTCTACTTTAAAATTAGGCTTTGTTCTTTAGCACTTGATGATGACAACTGTATAACATTTAAAGGTTCTAAGCACGTAAATGTGCATAATATGTTGCTGTTGAAAGAATTTAGAAAAAAAGTGATGGTAAAAAACATACAGACAAATGTGCAAGCGATTCAAGTGGGAAAGCTGATTCAGGGCCTATTTCTCCGAAAAATGTTCAGGATCTAAGGACAGGTATACCTCCACTGTTTGAAACTGTCTGTGGTGTCAAATTTTCTTTATTCTGTCCATCCTCAGGAGCTCAACCGAGGGGCTATTAGGAATTAGTGCAAAAATGACATAAAACAATTAATCCTAGGATTAATTATATTTAGAAAATCCAGTAAGTCTAGACACCCATGTAATCTGTAGGTTATGTAAGGGTAACAGTGATGTCTATAATCTCTTCACCTTTAAGGAATTTCTTGACATTTTTTAACCAACAGTCTGATTATGTTTGTCTTTCTACTAGGGACTTTCTTTGCAATGTTGTTAGATTAAAAATGGGCAGCTATGAACTGGAGAGAAACAAGTCCCAGAATGCAGAGGAATACCTGAAGGCTTTTCTGGAGGCTGAGGTTAAACCACTTTGGCCAAAGGGATGGATGCAAGCAAGGTGACCCACACTGAATGAATGTACCTGCTCTACACTTGTTTTAGAGATTTACCTGTGTTGCAGGGTCACCAGAGATGCCAGCCCCTTTGAATGTGTAGTTTACGATTTTAAGCACCAGCTGTGCTGTAACAATCTGCACATGAACACACTTATTTTTAATCTAGTCACATAGCCTGCAAGTAATTTTGTCTATTTCTTAAACAGAGCAAGAGTTGTCACATAATACTGCAGACATCACTCAGTGCCCATGTCTGTTTTAAATGTTAGCATCTGCAAGTTTGACACTAAAAAATGAAATGCAAAACTAATGAATTTAAAACCTCCCACTACTATTTTGACCTCCCACTACTTGTTTCTTGAAATTAGCATCTCTGGGTTGTAGGTGGTCAACTTTTTAGAGTTCTAAGAAATTGTAATTTTTTCTGTGGTGGTCATGGAAACTCATGGAAAGAGAACCATTGCACTTCACTGGACAGAGCTGGCAGGAGAAATGAAATACTGTCCTTGTAGGTGTAAACATCTGGAAATGTGGTAAATTTACCCTGCCTTCTAGATTTAAATCTTTCAATCGATTTCTATAGGATGTTGTTCAAGGAGAGCAGGAGAGCACACAGTTACATCACGTCTGTACCGTAAGTATACATGAGTCAGACACTTTTTTAGGAGAGAAGTGTGTATTGTGCAGGTCAACAATTAACCCTCAAGGGCTGTATTATCTCAGTTAACACTTGATGATTTCAATGGTCAGTATCATCTTTAAAAAGAAAATAAATGCCATATAATGAATTACAGGTTGCATATCCACACATAACAGCTTTGCATAAATAAAATACAGCATTTTTAAATATATAAATAAATTACAGCAGTTTTTTACAAGCTATGAATTCAAATGTCTCTATTATACAGAAATGTATTATAAGTAGTCGGTGTACCTAAAAAGCTAATTGCCATTGGTGATGTATTCACTAAGGGAATATAGCTGTAGATAATTAGAATTATACTGCTAAATTTTAAACTTGTTTTTAATCATTTACACCCTGAATATCATGAGTAAATGTATAAATGTATGCATTCAAATGGCTTCCATCTGTTACAGTATGTGAAGGGATAAATGAAATCTATTACTTTCATCTTACCCCTACAGGACCAAAAAGAAAGTTATAACTGCTCCAAAAATGAAAATGAAGGTATGGCAAATTAATCACTTCAGAATTAAAATTTTCTTCAAAGATTTACATTATATGCTCTCCTACAGACAGCATTGTTCTCTCCAATGGTAATGAAAACCATGTTCTCATTTTAGTGCCTGCTTCACAGCACCGCTTATATTTCTCTTCAGGAGCCATCTGTGAAGCCCGAGAGAAAAGTGACCTCCTTGGGCACAGCAACGACCCCCTCCGGAAGCACCTCAGCGCTTGTGTCTGGTTCTGGAAACACCACCGCATTGGTATCTAGTTCTGGAAGCACCTCACTGGGACCTCCAGCTTCCTCTGTGTGCCACAGTGCTCAGGTCCACAGTAGCCCTATGAGCAGTGCTGCCCCTCAGCCCTTCAGTATGGACAACTCGCTGGATGGAGATTTAATTCATAACCCCCCTTCCCTGGGAGCCGTCTCCGAGGAGCTGGCTGCTCTGAACACCGACGTGAGGGCCAGTCCTGACTTTTGCTTTCCCGCAATGCGCAAGTCCTCCCCCAACAATGCGGCCGTGTCAGCGCTGCAGGAAGAGAGGAAGGCTGTGCCGAAGCCATCCACCTCCACGTCCGTGACTTCGATGACCGTGTCACAGTCGCCGCTCAATCTTTTAGCGGAGCAAGCGCTCGCACTTGGGCAGCTCACACAGGACAGGAAGGTCGACAGCTCCCAGCTTTTGATTCTACCCGGCTACAAAGAGCTACTGTCCCAGGCATCTTTGTCTACTGCCAAAGCCCTGTCAGACAACATGCAAGCCAAGCAAAGGATCTTCAGTTTGCCAAGGACAAGCCAGTCGTCCTTATCCAGTCCTTTACCATCTCCAGCCCTGAAGCCTTTAGTCCAGCACAGCCAACACCAGAAGCGCTTTGCTGCACCAGCGCAGTATAACTTGGGCACTTCCCAAAGCAAAGCATCAAAGTACTTTCCTCCATGCCCAGGCGTGCAGCAGCCCAAAGTCACATCAAAACCACCAGCTTTTCACTCTCTCCCCTCCCCTCCAGCAAACAACGGTCACCCAGCGTCGATCAGCATAGCCAGCATGATTCCCCCTCAAGGGTCTTCCCAGGGCTACCTGTCGAAACACAGTACCACGCCCGGCCTGCCCTTCAAGCCTGCGTTCTCCCTGCCCAGTGCCCCCCAGAATGTTGTGACACAGAGTGGCTCTGGCTTGCTCGGATCTGGCACCAGTGTGATTGCATCGCACAAGTCCCCCGCTCCCAGCCAGGCCTTGGGCCTGCAGTTGCCCAGCTCAAGTCACACAGTGAAGAAAGCTCCCTCCTCTCAGAAACTCACGTTGGTGGCGCCCCCTGGTGGTTCAAACGGGGACCCTGCTGTGGGCACTCAAGGTGTAGCCAGACTCCTCACCTCCTCGCTGAACCCAGCTGTGGCAGCCCCGGTCTCTGCTGCGGTCACAGCTGTGAGTCCGGTGAGAGTGGATCGCTGAAGTCTGTCCTTCCGTTTTTATGATCAGTTTGATGTGTCATGGATTATGTGTTCAGCGCATGTTCTGATGTGTCTTGATATCTAGGAGAGTAGCTCAGAGACTCAATTTCAGATTCCATAAATCATGCTTTGGTTTTGTGCAGTTTATGAGTGGTAAAGAATTATTGCATTTTGGCGCAAGACAAAAGGTCCACCACACCGTTAACATATCAGACATTTTTCTCATTTTATTTTTAATCATGGATTACTGGATAAGAATCATTTAAAAATGGTATTGTGTGTGCCAGCTATTTTTGCTAAGAGTGACTCTTCCAAGTGTAAGAGAGAATATTGTGTTATGCAGTCACGTGATGGGTGTAAATTAGAACATTGATGAGATGCGCCATCTACAGGTAAAGGAGATGCATTTCTAGTGCTTTTGGTACTCCATAACCACCAATTGTGGATTTAAGTATCTAATACATAGCACACAGTGTATCAAGTTTCTACCTGTGCTCTTTTAATGTCTGTAGAAATCATAGTAAAAATAAACATCTATTAGTAACTCAGAGTGTGTTGCAATATGCAAGTTCTCTTGTGTAATTCTTGACCACTGTTTTTTTTTTTCCTTCCTAATGAAGGTCACAAAGAGCTCTACTGGAGCATCTGTGCTTTCAAGTTCTGCGTGTCTTAACCTCCTCTCACCATCATTTACCACGGCTGGCCAGAATCTGACGCAGGGAACTCTGGGAATTCTCCCCGGGATCGTCCCCATGCACACTTTCAGCTTCCCTGTAATCTCCTTCAACCCTGACTCCACATCCCAAACACTGGGATCAAAGGACGCCATCGTCACAGGGCCTGCCCCTGGTACATACCACCATGGCCTCACTCACAGTAAGTGTCCATACACACAACTTGCCATCCATAGCCACACACACTGGTTCAGCACACAGAGTCTTCGCACTGTGCTTGTGTGTCGCTGCATGTTTGTATCGCTTTACTTGTGGTACGTGTCTCTTTTCCATCTTGCTGTGTATCATCAATTGAAAACAACACTCAGTTTGAGCTTTACTCTCACCTTTCCTGATGTGTATTTTCCCTAGATGACAGATGTCGTCTTGCACCCACGCCAAGCTGCTGAGGTGTAGTGCATGCTCACGCTGTCTCTCTCCTCTTTACTTGTCTGCACTTGTCTTCTTTCCTCTTCCTCTAGGTATTTTTGGTGGTTTGCATTCTAGCCCTCTCCACCCACCGCAGCTCCCACAATCCACTTTGTCCTCCCATTTACAGCAAAGTCTGCAAGGTAATCTCCCACGCACATTAAACAGTGTCCTCTCTGTCTCGTCATATTGAGCAAAACGGCTTAACTGCTTCAGCGGACTTTGTGTTCATTGTCTTGCATTTTGTCTTTTGTTGAGGTTCTGCAATATAGATGATGTTTAAGCGCTGTGAGCTTTTGAAACACAAGGTACATAAAGTGCAGATGTCATGCCACACAATAACATGAAGTGTTTTTGTGCCTGCAATGACAAAAGGGTCCGAGTTTACAGGGCACACCAATCATGATGTTCCTTTGTTAGGCAGGGATTCTGAAATTTGTTATGAAGTGAGTGGTCTGAAAATTTAACTAGGAATTTTTCCTATACTTTGTTTGCTTGAAATATAGTGTTTTTCTATATTTCAGTGTTAGATACATGTAGTACATATTATGTGAGCCATGGAGTAAGGAATGGATCCCAGCTGTTGATGAAATCTTAAAATGCTTGAAAAGCATTTGGTCTTTAGATGCTAGTTAGCAGAACTAAATATCCTACTGTACATTCTACTGGATAGAAAAAAAACCAGATTCCCATTTATTTCAGATGGGAGCCAAGACCAAGGAGAGGCCCCAAATGCACAGAGAAAGCTGCAGTGAAGTCTTAAAGGATGAAAAAGGCACTGCTGGTCTGAACTGAACATCATTAGTAAACTGAATGGCTTTAATATCCTTTAACAATTAAATATGAGATTTGGTGCAATTCTGTTATGGTTTGAAGGATTGTCTCAATGTACATGGGTGGATGTGATGAGATATATATATATATATATATATATATATATATATATATATATTACACACACACACACACACACACATGTATAATGAGATTGATAAAATGTAAAATGGAAGACAGTAATGCACAGTGAAATTTGCACTTACTGACCCCAACTGGAATTCCCCCAAATATTAAGTTGAAATTTTAATTTGACACTTGAGTAAGGCGATTGTAAGGGTATTATACCTTGCAGCTGAATTTAAGTTTAATGCTTGATGTACTTGAAGGTGATACATGTACATAGTACTGTATCTTACAAGACCATCTATTTTTTTCTTGTTTAAACATTAAATGAATTGTTGCATTTGGTGCGTACTCTTTACACATATAAGAAGTTTCCAAATGGCACTTCATTTATTGTAATTTTGCCAAATGAAAGATTATGGAGAAAGTTATTGTTTACTATTAAATGAATCTTGAAATGTGTTGTGTGTACATTGCCAAGTTGATTTGTACTGAGCTCTTGTATTGTAGGCTTTGATTTTTGGAGCATTTTAGCACTGCATTCATTTTTATTCATTTATATCTGATGTGTGCTTTGCCCCTTGAGTTATAGAACAGTCGGGGCATTTTGGACTGACTATTGAAAAAAATTCCCATTGAGTATTTTCATCCTTTCATACATTCACAGTATTTTGAATTACACTGCTGTAAAATCATGGGACCATCTTTCTTTCTAGGCTTTTTTCTGAATTGCAGTAAAGTGCAGTGCTTTTCTTTTTTTTTTTCCTTTTTATTGACTGCAAAGTGCTATCATATAAGATGGAAATGTAAAACAATGTACATTTCCAAAAGATGCTATTTCACTCCTTACTAGTACCATTGACTAATGATAAATAGTTGAAAGTAATATAAATTAATGTACTTATCTTGCTTTAGAAAAAAAATAACTGTCTAAAGAAATGATATCCTGAGATATTGTAGGCCGAAGTATTTAATTTTTGTTTGTGTTCCTCAGTTTATTGTTTGCACAAAATTCAGATTATGTTGAAAAGAATGTCAGTATTATCATTAAGAGTATATTTAACTTTGGAGACTGAGAAAGGCCTTTAGAATCTTTAATTCTTGTCCCTTAAAGAACAATGGAAAGACATACTGGATCCCTTGTGAGGATGAGATTAAACTGTCATGATGAATATATACAGTTGTATAAGCTCAGGACTTAAATCTATTGATCATTTTGAGCCATTTACTTGAACATTTAAGATTTGTATATTAAGATGTGATGCTCTAGATTGTCAGTGTAAAATGGCACTTAACTTTTAAACTGTTTTGTTGTACTTTAAATGGTTGTAGTGGAAAAAGATTTCAAGGAATAGAAATCTGTTATGTTTACCTTGTAAAAAGTACTTCATGTTTTGTATTTCTAAATTTATTTAAATGAAAAGATGAACAAAACTGACTTAAATAAAGATTTTTTTTCCCTTAAATGCAAATATTCTGTGTCTGGTTGTGTGTGCGCGTGCGTGCGCGTGTGTGTGCATGTGTGCGCACATGTGTGTATTTCTGGAATGGCCTGAATGTTGGCTGTTTGACATTCATGAAGACTCACATTATCAATGTTAATTATTCATGTGATTCAACTTTTTTTTGCTATACAAATGCAAATGCATCAGTGTGGTAGACACAAAGAGGTTTTCAGAAGGCAAGCTTAGTTGATAAAAAGAATTGCAGTGTTTATTAAATGGCTTCCTGATCATACAAAAAGTCCATTTATGAATATGTTCAAGATTTTTTCTCAGAACGTAGAGCATTAATAAGACATACTATGCCAAAAGGCTGTATTGTCACATAAATCTGACAGAGCAAATTTCTGTTAAAGGTTATGCTGCAGTGAAAAAATATTAGACTAAAGACTTTTTATAGTATTACTATGAAATAATCTTGTGTAAGCCCTCCAAGAAAAAGACCCATCTTCCAAATAGATTTAATCTGTAAATACCCAAGTAGATTTCCCTTCAATCCTGATAGAACACAGTAAAAAACAAAGCAAAACATATCCATAAGGATATTAATACATTTAGATAAGGATTCAAAATTTGCTTTGGATTCTCATTTGCTTCTGCCAGACACCATGATGCCAAACTCCTGGATGGTGATTTCTTTATTGTGGTACTGCTGCAATTGATGCTGTGTAATGATGCCAGCTTTTAGTGCATCTTCAATGGAGAACTTCTGGCCTGACTTTCTGTCATGAAGAACTGACGACTCTCCACTGGGACCCTTGACTGAGATCTCCTCCCAGTCGCACTCCTGGCTTTGGAGGTTAACGAACATTTTCCAGTCAATGAGTCCCAGTTTGTATGCCTCTTCTGGTCTCATTTCCTTGCCTGTGTCTGGGTCAATGACGATGATGGAACGTCTGAGATGACTCTCCCTCTGTTCCCTCTTGATTCTCATTGCAGCTAAATTATTGTTAAGTGTCTCAATTTCTTGATCTTTTTGTTTTGTGATGATCCTCAGGTCTGAAAGCTCTTTTTGAAGTGAAGCAAGTCTTAATTCAAGGTTCTTTCCATTCTCAAATGGAGCAGACTCTGTGATATGCTTGGTTTCTTTTACTGTGATTTGGATTTCTGCCTGAAGTTTCCTGATTTCACTCTGCAGTCGTTGGTTTTCCCTTTGCAGCTTGCTGCTTTCATCTCTGACTTGTTCCAGCTCCTTCAAAGACTTTGTGTTGGTGAGCTCCATCTCAGATATATTGTAATTAATGTCTTTTAGTTGCTGGTCCAGTTTATGGCGACGAGTTGTTTCCTCCTCCAAACTCTTCTTGAGCCTTTCTATCTCCAAAAGTGTCTCAGGGTCTTTCTCCACTTGAACCTTTTCAGAGCGCACTATTTTTTCTTGCACCTGCTTTTTCTCCAGAGTTGCCTGCTGTTTTAATAAGGCATTCAGCTCCTCCTCAAGCAGTATTCGTCTGTGCCTCTCCTCTTCTACTTGCAATTTGAGGATGGAATGTTCCTTTTCTTGCTGGGGGTCTTGCTGGAGGACCACCATTTGCTTCATAGTTACCTTTTCCCTTGTTTCCTTGTCCCTGACTTCCAGCTCGTTGAGCTGGACTTTTAGTCTCTGGATCTCCAGCTCCGCCTCTCGCCGTACCCTTCGCTCACGCTCAAGCTCCTCAAGCTGAGTTTCCAAATCAGCTTTTTGACGCTGGAGCTTTGCAAGTTCATCTCTCAAAATGTCCTTCTGTCTCTGCTCATGATTTATATTCTGAGAGAATGTTCGGCATTCAGATTTCAAAAGTGGGTCTTCTTCCATTTTCACAACTTCTTTCTCAACCACCTTCTCTCTCACCTGTGAAAGGTCAATCTTCCTCAGCCGGATCTTTTCCTCATTGGCTGACCTCTCCCTCTCCAGGTCCAAACGCTTCTTCTGCTCTTCTGCCAGTTTTCTTTTGAGGGTCTCCACCTCCTCCTTGGTTTTGGGATCCTCACGATACTGAAGGATCTCGTTTACAACCTCTTTAGTCTGTATCTGCGGTTTGGTGTCCTTCCACCTCTGAATCTCCTCCTTCAGTTGCCGAATCTCCATCTCAGCCCTTTCTGTGTGGTGGGACTTGTCAACAATTTCATTCCTGAGAGTTTCCAGTTCCTTTTCGGTCTGTGGGTCTGTCTTGTATTTGATTACTTCTTTGATGATTTCCTTGATTTCTATCTGAGGTCCTCGGTTTTTCAGTGCATTCAGTTCTTCTTGGAGTGTTTTCAGCTGAAGTTCTGCATCCTTGTATCTTCTCTGTTGTTCCACCAGGTCAAGACGAAGGTTGGCCACCTCTTGTTCAGCCTTTGGGTCAGGCCTAACAATTTCACGCAGCTTCTCCTGGATAATAACCTTTGATTTCTCTTCCTCCAAGCTTGAAATCTTCCTCTGAAGATCAGATTTCTCTCTTTGTGATGATCTCCGTTTTGATTTCTCATCTTCGTGCTGCTGCCTGAGGTTTTCCACTTCTCTTTGCAACGTAGTGTCTTTTTCTACTTTCAGTACTTCTTTTACAGAAATCTTTTCCTCAGCCATAGCCTTTTCCTTCTCTAGCCTTCTTAGTTTTTCCTGCAAGAATCTGAGCTCATCTTCCAGGTGTTTTCTGCTATCTATTTCTTTTTGTTTGCTCTCCAGCAGTAGTCTGTATTCGCTCTCAAGCTGTGGGTCATTTTTAACCTTGATGACCTCTTCCTCTGTGATTACTTCCTGCTCCTTGGACTTCTCCTGGGCCAGTGTGGCAACTTGACTCCGAATTTGGATGATTTCATTCTCTTTTATGGACCTCTGTCTCTTAAGCTCCTCCAACTCCTCTTTCAGCTTTCTAACCTCCTCCTCTTGTCCCTTGTCTTTTTCAATACGGAGTACCTCTTTTATTGTAAACTGCTGTGCTTCTTCCCTCTTCTCTCTTTCTATCCCACGCAGTTTTAGGCGAAGCACCTCAAGTTCATTCTCTAGGCCTCGGTTTGTTCTCTGTTCCTCAGAGAGCTTCTGCTGGATTTTGTGGAGCTCTTCATCCAGCTGTGGGTCAGGAACCTTCTTAATCACCTCCTTTTTGACTACAGTGTCTTGTGGTTTTTGACCCTCCAGGACGTAAATATCACTCTGAATAGTCTGAATCTCTTTCTCAAGTTGTTGTCTCCGCTGAATCTCATCTTCCAATTGCTTCTTCACCCTCCATGCTTCCTCACCCGGTGCTGCTGAGCTCACAGACTGGACATTCTGCACTGCTATGGGAACCTCTTGTTGCTGAAACCAAAAATGATTAGCTCATTTTAGGAATTCACAGTGTTTTCCGCAGTATCACCAGGGTGCACAAATATTTATTGTGATTATATAATTATTGCAAATTATGGCTTCCGCACTCCACAGGTTTCACCAAATGTCTCTGAATGCTATTTACTGTTCACATCAACAACCTTTACCTGATTCAAAAGACTTTGTGCATACTCAAGGTTCTGCAGCCTCTGCTTGTTTACAGCATTGACTTCTGTGAACTTTGCTTCGATGGCAGATTCCTGTTAAAAAAGAATCATTTCCTGAGTGACAAATCTTCATCTGCAAAGAATTGCCCTACAAAATTATTAGAGTATTATTAGAGGTTGCAAATGACCATGCATAAACACAGTTGATACTCTTGAAACTTTTATCATTAAAATATAATGTGATTATATAAATTATTTCAAAATATACAGCCAATAATAATCAATAAAAGCAAGTATTTCAGTACCTCATTTTTTACGTGTATAGCTGGAGACTCAAGTCGGCTTCTTTTGTACGTCTGTGGGACTAGGCCATCCTCAAAGTCAAGAATTGATTTAAATTTCTCAGTTTCAGTTTCATAATCCTGTGAAAAGTGAAACAGAAATGTTAAAATATAACACATAATCAGAAAACTAAACATTTAAGCAACCAGCCATGCATTACAACTTAGATGAATAGCAAAAGATAAATCTTATTTGAAAACACTGTACAAAGTTTATTTGGACCTATTTTCGATTACTGCCCTTACCTTGACTGCTTGCTGGTATATCTGTGCATTTACTGAGACATTGTTCAAGTCCACCTCCTTGCGTGCAATATCAGACAGCAGATTCTGTGAAAAGTAAATATGAATTTCCATGATTTTTTAACATAAACACATAATACTGTTTGAATGGACTACAGATAAAATAGCAATAACTATCAAATGCATCACTGAGATTAATTAAGTCTTACTTAAGTATAACACACATTCACAAACATACAATAATAAAATTATAATTCTTGTTCAAACACTTACTCTTTGGTTTTTCAGTTTTTCCTCCACTTGTTTGACATCATCATCTTCCTGTGGTTCATAGTTTGGCACTCGGGAAAGCCAGTTATTCAGACTGTCGTAATCATTTCGATAGTTGACATATGCGGTCTTGGCTCGTTGTAGACTCTGAGCCCTTGAAGGAAGATTATAGTATGCAATTTTACTAATGCTCTTACGATTCAATCACGAACATAGTTTGATGCAGATGATACGCAGCACAAATTACTGTGTTCCAACATGCTTGTATAAATGGAAAATATGCGAAACTATAACCTGTGTAAGTCTCCCTGGATGAGAGCATTTGCTAAATGACAATAATGTAATGTAATGTGAATCCAACAGAGCATATGCACAACAGATTGCTCACCTGGCATCGATCTGCCTGTTGAGGTTGTCAAAGCGTGTGCTAAGCTTGTGGACCTCAGCCTCTTGTCTTTCAATATCAGGACAGTGCTCCTGCAGCTTGTTGGCCATGTTCTCACAGCTGACCTTGGCAGACCTGAGGTTCTGCTCTGCCTCTGAGATGGTGGGTTTTTTGGATTTCAGCTCATTGGAGAGTTCCTGCGAAAAACAATTAGTAGAATTATAAATAAACTTTCTCCTGTGAGAGAACATGGACAGCCTTTAGCGAGGGATTCAAAACCCACCAACAGATCTTGTTGTGTTTTTTCCAGGGCACTCAGATCTGATGGGGCAACTTCCTCCCTGGCCAGAGTATTCTCAAAAGTGGACAACGCATTCTTTCCATTTTTCAGGGAGCTCTCTAGACGGTTGGAATTCACAAGTCTGCAAAATGTACAGAAAACGTTTATTGACTTTCCTATATTCTAAAATTACTTTTAAAATCATACCTCTCAAATCTAAGTTAGACTCAAATTAAAAGAAGTTGCATACTTGTCCTCTGAGCATGTCAGCAACAAGTTGACCTTGTCGTATTTGTTTTTGGCCTCATCCACTTTGGTGAAGAGTTGGGGGGCACTGGCGCATTTGGAGTTAGCAGTTAGGAATGTCTCTGCTTCAAGTACTTTGGATGTTTTTTCAGGCTCAATTTTCTGAATGACAGCCTTAATTTCCTACAAAGTAAATATGCATAATGAGTCAAACAACTTAATAATAATCATTTAATCCACCTTCCATAAATCAAATTCCAAACAGTGGTGACAGGTTTATTAGGGACTGTTCTACTGGCAGGCTCATGTAATTTAGTGTCAACATGAACGGAGAGGTACCTTCAGCTCTTGCAGTCGATCTGCACTGTCCTGGAGTGAACGGTTCTGCTCCAGTGGGGGGCGAACACAATTGTAAATGGCTTTCTCTTGCTTGTCCAGATCGTTGGTCACTTTTTCCAGACAAGCCATCAGCAGGCGACACTGTTGTTCTTCTTTATCTATTTATAGGAAAGGCAGAACAAACCCTTACAACTGCATTTTGTGTGTTTTAATGAATAGCAACTTATAAATGTACAATTGTATGCATAAATGTTTGCATACAATATTACCCCTGTGTACATACCACTGGTGATTTCTTTCTTGAGTTCTTCCAGTCTTGTCAGTAGTGTGCCCTTGCTGCTGGTGGCCTTTTGCTTGATAGTCTTCTGCTGGTTAGCAAGGCTAGTAAAAAGGTAAGGCCGTATTATTTCAGTCTGGTGAAAAACATTTTCAGTTCAATCATTTTGAGTGCAAAACCATTTACACAGTTCAAATATATAGTACATACAGAGAAGAGTACCCACTTTTCAGAAACAGAGATGGCTTCAGGGTCAGTAGGGGGGATAATGAAGCACACCGCAGGGGCAGAGATTTTGCGTCCAGTTGAATCTTGCACATTCCATTTTATTCCATCATGCTTGAGAAGGGTGTATCGCTCTCCACGGATGATTTGTCCCTAAATGAGAACCAAGTGCAAGAGCTTGACTTACTACCTGTAGTGTCTGAAACCTTGTGTCTACCACAATGCAAAATAAACTGGTAGTTGATTATTATAATGTCATGTACACAGGACAAGATTTAAAAAGATTTCAGAAATGCAAAAAAAATAAGTGATTTTGCAGCGTAAATTCAGGAAAGCAAGTTAAAGTTGACAACATTTTATTAAATAGCTTAAAGATTAAAACAGGAATGAGGAACAGAGGCAAGGGAAAGGGACTTTCGTACCTCCGTGGTGTAAAAGTCGCACAAGGCCTCCACAGGGAGGGGCTTCTGGGCAGGCTCTCTGCGGAGCTTCAGAGGGAGCAGCTGCAGGCTGCGCTTCTGAAGGGCTTTCACTCTGTCATCATAGTGATCTATGGCCTTCATGTGGTCCTGCTCTCACGAAAAGAGTCATAGAGAAGTTCACAGTTTCCTGAGCGTGTATTACTCTAATAAATTTGTGATTTTCTATGAAAAACAAAAAACTCACATCCAAGTCACTGATCAGACCCTCCATTTGGTACATATCTTTGAACTCAGGGTTGTACTTCTGGCTCAGGTCAGTCTCCAGTTTCTTCAGCAAGTCCTCAGTGTCCCGAGAGTCTTTATAATACTGTATAATACCATATAAAAACCACACAGTTATACCAAAGCTGCAGGAAGAACTTTGTCAATAAAATCCCTTTTTCTGCAAAACCTGATGAGAATAAGATAATTCTCCTCACGGCCAAATTCCAAAACATACAGAGACCTGTCTGAATATGTATTAATTCACTTTCCACAACTTTACCATGAATGCATCTCTCAGCAGTCCAATTCAGTGATATGCGTTTTAAAGTAGCAAATGATGTTTTTGTTTTTTTTTTCCTTTAAGCGAGGTGATCTTGAAAATAAATACAAAAAAATGTCTGTAAACCTAACATATTTTCCACTCATCCCAAAAGTACAACAGTGACAAGACTAATGTGGCTTTATGGATTTGGTGTGTATGTACTCACTTTGTGGTACTCCTCCATGTTTTTGAGGTGGTTCTCCTCACAAATGAGCAGGTTGAGGTATTCCTTCCAGTCTGCATGCACTGCTTCCATGTGTGCCTATAAAACAGCAACATCTCAATACCAATGGCATACTTCAGAACCAGCTATAACTAATCTCCTCAAATTACTACAGTATCTACCTCAATGACATTCCTCCCTGGGTGGTCTGCAGCTAAGAGTTTCTCCCCATCGTCACTCAGCTTGGTGACAGTGGCCTCCCTGTCTTCAAGAGCCTTGCTGATGAAGTTCTGTAATAATGTTTACAATTAACATCCACCAAGCATTAAAATTTAGTGAAGTGTTGCACTGTTGAGCAAACCACTTGTGTGTGAACCTTACCTCATACTGCCTCCGGCGGGAGAGGTAGTCCAAGTTGGTATCACTCCAGTTGTAGTTGATGCGTTCCTCTGCTTGCTGGTCCATCCAATAGAGCTCATTGGTGCAGCGCATCATGTAGTCCCTCAGACTGATCAGGTCCTGCTGCCGGGCTTTAGAGCTGGTCTGGAGTCAGACATTGCATATCAGCTGCAGGTGTTATCAGCATTTACACTGCAACCACTGTGGGTATTCAAATTCAGTATGGGTGTGTTTGAGGACATGTGGGGGAGAACGTAGCAGCACTTACCAGAAGTTTATTGTATTGCAGCTGCAGACTGTTCACATCATCCTGCAAAGCAAAGAGGAATATAAAAAGAGGTGGATACTTCTTACATAACTGCATAAAATCCAGTGACTTCCATGAGCCTTTTAAGTATCACCAACATTAGGTACTGTGACACTGATTTCCACACTATGAGAGAACTATTCCCTATTAGTTACTGCTGACAGAAAAAAGAATATTTGTTAATTAAGGGCCAGTTGGATGCCTCATCTGATGGATCACCTTGTCATCACTCTCAGCTATGTGGGGGGCCAAAGCTTCCACTTCACAATGGAAAATGTTGTGTTCATCCACTTGACTTTCCACTGTGGGCAAGTCACTCCCAAATCCCCTGTTACTGAGGTTCCCCTGTTTGAATAAACAGACATGGAGTGTTACCATCACTTCTAACATACGTACTGCGCTCACAATGCAGATTTAGATTTAAAATTGAGAAACACATGTCAAAAGCGAAGCAGCACAAAAGGCAGACATTTTGACCATCACCTGCTTTTCCTCAATTATCTTTCTCCAGTTGACACTAGGATGCCCTTCTGGGCGTGTTGCTGATGTGAAGTTGTAAATTTTGTCATACTCCTCACGAAGTTTAAGAACTCGTTCTCGCAGCTGCTTGATACTGTAAACAACAAAGAACCATCAAGGATCAAGTCTAAGCTCCATTACTTATAACTTTTCGTGTCATCACTGTATGATATGACAAGTTAAAAAAAAAAGCATTTGACTGCAAACTTTAATTTGTGAAGTAGAATATTGCTAGAGGAACTTATGATTAGGTTTCACACTTTCTACTGACCACTGGAGTTCTTTCGCCATTTTTAAAAGATACGAGTAACAGCTTTATACCATTAGGAAAATTCATTTTTAATATTAATAAAAACATTATTGTTCATTTTATTGTTTCAAACCCTTTTGGTTTTGTATTTTAAATGCTACCTTCCCAGCAAACTTACTCGTCTTCGATCATTTCTGCCTGTGGATGGTTCAGGCGAATTGCTTCCGCAACATCCTCATCTAGGGCCTTCAGAATATCCAAGGAAGCCAGGATCTTCTTGTTGGTGTCATCTTGGTAGAGCGCCGTCTTTCCTTCATTGATCTTGTTCACATCCTAACAATGAGCCATTTTTTCCAGAGTTAAGGAGCAGTCAGCAAGATGGCCCCAATTTTCCAGCAGCATTTATCAAAGCTGGCCACCTACATACCTTGTTCAGATTTGTCTCTATGTCATATATGCTCTTCTCCACTTTGTCAGCATTCTTCTGCAGTCTCTCCACCAGTGCTGTCAGTTCTGTGGCAGACACTCTGGAGGAAACAGAGCACAGGGCAAAAGCATTTACACCATTGATCAACAACCGTATTTCATGCCATATGGTAGAATCATGGGCTCACACCTCTGTAGCTGAGTTCATGAATCCTGTCATTGACTTGATTAATCAAGCAGATTGGCCATGATGAAATATTTTAAGCACGGAGGTTCCTCATATCTTGGTCATTTGTTCATAATAGCCAGTATTTATAAACTGTAGAAAGTGAACTGTGAGATGTCTATGACTCACACAGCATATAATAGCAAACAAATTATCATGAAGTCAATATGGTGAATCCCTTAAATTGTACTGTTTAAGCTTGAAGGGACTCCAAATTTGAAATCAAGTTTGTAATTAAATATCATTTGTACTCACTCTGCTTGAGCCATAAAAAGTAAATATTGAAAATTCTGAAGAAGGATGACAAATGGTTTGGCTGCAGTCAGCATTTGTTTGGAGGAATTCATTCCCTGAACACTTTACATTACTCAGATGGTATGCAAATACAATGCCTGACAGAATCTTCCTTAGGTAAATATTTCCTTTACCCTTTAGACAATATTGTCATTGTTGTGTACTTTCAGCTGAATCACAGGATTAAGGTCACTGTAGCAATTTCAACTTTAATACAATATTGTTTTTTGTTCTTTGTATCATTTACCAATCATTCAGTTTATATAAACACTGTGAGAACATAATTACTTGACATTGATTAAGGGATATTTAAAGTAGAAAAAAATGTCACTATGTTATCTTTAGCCAAGTCCATAATTACAACATCTGCCAAAATTTTCACACCATCTGTGTCTTGTACTTTGTTACAAAGACCACACTGCATATAGTTGAGCAAAACACCCTACTATTATTACACCCATGTTATTAGTTATTTATATATAATTCTGGAAACCCTGATTAGACTATAGAAACAATTTCTCCTCATCACTGTATACCAATGTGGCTTCAGTTAATATTACAGTTTTGGTTTTGATTCAAAAGCAAGTCTGAACCTGAGGTGAAACTCCGACAGAGAATTTTACCTTCAGGATACCTGGGAACTTTTTTTTGGTGCATACTTGCACCCATGAGTCATGTGGACATTTATTTGTTCTTAAAATAGGGTATGCTGTAATTTAATTTATGTAATGTAACCGAGTTTATTCAAACAGAGATTACCCAGTAAAAACAAAGGATAACAGGTCATGAAATACTAAATCAAGAAGCAGTTCATTTGAAAATGTACAGTTGTTTTGTACTTTGGCCCTGTGCAGTGACAAAAATGAACTGTTCCATTATCGCATAGAAAGGGTACAGATATATGAAACCATGTGGTTTTGTTTAGTTTTATTTTTAATTTGTTGCAACAGCTAAGTAATTAGTACTTACAATGTGGCTTTAAATGTCAAGACCTTACATTCTGGTTTGAAAAACAGGTCAAAACAAAATTCATAGTGGTGCCATGTTCATTCAGTGGGGTTACACAAACCTTTACCTATTTACACCATACGACAATATACATGCTTGCAACAACTACACACCGTGTACAACTGCCTCCAGTGCATGTGGGTGATTAACACAACTTCCATAAAGTTCAATCAGTGCAGACTGTTTTGTTGCATCACACAACAATATTTCAAGGTTTTCTAAATGCCCAGTAAAAAAGGGTGTGGTACTCTGAATGAATAGGCAGCTCTTGCTTTATCTCTGCATTTGCATGAACAGAACTACACTGGCCTTCATTTGACAGTCTGTGTACATAATGACAGGCCTGAATTAGTGAAGGCTGTCAATAAGTCACCAGCAAAAGAGACCTGAGCAAATGAAAGAACCATATACAAGTTACAAGTCAAATCTGAAAATACACCGAATGTTTTAGAGACCTAGCTGGGCAGAGTTGTGTATAGCCATGCAAAGTGTCTGTGCTGTATCTGCTTGTGGTCTCTCTTTTATGCTCTGGATGGTTTGCAACGACAAGGCATATAGCAGATGCCATTCAAAGGCAGACAGCAGCACAAAACAGAAACTTCTTTATTGAAATATGCTGTAAACTAGATCCCATGATGTCACAAAATGAAGATTGTATATCATGCCATGTGTTTCCTTAGGACATGCCGTTAACCTTTTCCCAACTCATTTATTTAGGATCTACGCTGAAGTGCTTAAACAGGCTGACTTAGACGTATCAGTATGGGTGGAGTGCATTCACATTACTAAGATTCCATGGAGGCTTCCATCCAGTCTAAGCTCTACTGAGACTTAAATACTAGACCTAGCAATTACATAATCGCTTATTACTGAGTAACTGTCGCATAAAGGAAGTAATATTGCCAAGCTGTGTCAGTTGGACTGTGCTCAACACTATCTCCATGCAGTATGTTGAACTATTTAAAGATCTAATGCCACTACTTAGAGAAGACAGTTTCCATCCAACCTTTGTTTGTCTGACAAAAATAAAGCAAACACATTGTTCCCTTTGTAGTGAGCCCTGTCCGTTCCAAAGAGGGGTTATCTTGTTTTAAGCAAGGCACACACTTACAGAGACGTGTTTCTTTTTTTGCAGTGGCTGAAAGACCAGTTCTGTCAGCTCGCCATGGCACCATCATGGACATCAGCTGTGACTTTCACCACATTCACTCATTCGTTTGAACTCTTTTGGCTGTTTTTCAGGCACACAGTTTTTCAAGACACATAAATCAGGGCACAGATCTGAAGAACTGGGATCATTTTTCAAAAATGGGCAAACCTGACAGAAATTTGACAGCACTGACACAACAATGATCTGCTGTGCTGGTGTTTATGTTGTTACACAATTTAGCCTCTAAATCCAGTAAAGTTGGTTGCAGTCAACTAAAATGTTGTTTTAAAAACTCAACATCTAACAGTAAGACAGTTGAGAACTTTAAGGTGTGGCACTACTCTAGTAAAGGGTAAGGTCTCAGCTGAAAGGGGAGGACAAAGGATATTTAAAGAGTAGGTGGGTAAAGACCTGTTATGTAGGCACTGTTAATTATGCGTTGTAAGACAATGCGGTCCCCTAAATAACAGAAAATTAATGTTTAGTGACTGAACGTATGCGCGCGTGTGTGTATTAAGTCTGTTTAAGATGGTTCTTTACCTTAACTGGTTCTTTGCCTTTGCCTTGCCTCACAACACCATTGCTCTACTGTCATTGCTTTACCCACTGTTCTGCCACACCTACCATCAATCTAATTTACTATAAGCAAAGACGGGGAAATGCAGAACGCGTCAGCGCATTCGAGATTTTAAACTTGTAAATGGATTCAACGCAACTTTCCATTTCCTATATCCCTTTCTACCAGGCTACAGATGTCGCTATGAATAGCATAAACGTAAACAGTAGTTGTGACATCTGGAGGCTTCATGTTAGACGGACTTAAATCCCCCGTTTTCTTTGATTGGCCAATCATCTTGTATAACTAATATGCAAACACATGCAATAAACAGGTAAATACCGAGTGTTTGACAAAGATGAACTTCTTGAATAGTGCAGTACTTACTTTTTCGGTGTGATAGTAACGCTGTTCTTGGAACTCTTTTTCTTAAACATGGTGACGGACTCGCTGCTTCCTTGAGCACCTGTTTTGGGGACAAGCGGTGATACAGTCCTGGTACAAAAGACGCGGCTCGGATATGTCCTGGCAAACTAAATTCCCACTCAAGTATAGACGCGGTACACACGGTGCCAAAGATCCCGGCTAGACTCTCGCCGTTTTGAGTCGCTGAACTGTCAAATGAGACACTTGATTCAATGCAACTGAAACACTACCAAAGGCTGGAGTGGTAGGATACGCCCATTGAGGTGGTGTATACCTGTAGCCTATCAGCGCAGAGGTGGGGCTTCTGTTTTAGATCTCGTAGATAGATCTCTTCTGTACAGACAACAGCATGACAAACACAAAAACAAACATGGTTCATTTCAATGCTGATGATCGAGTCTGATGTGTCCAATTGCGTTAATGAACATGTTCATAAGAGAGTGCAATGGTGAACGAACACTTCGCTCTGATGGCCGTTTGTAACTTTGGATGCTTTTTATTAATTCACAGTAAAATCTCATCATAAAATGCCCTTTATAATTGACATTTTATGCATGACTTACAAACGTGTCTGTGTTCATGATGGCTCCATGGACATTATGTACATGATGTTAATTCACTGATTGATTTGTACATTTATCTCTGTATCGGTCTGGTCCGGAACAAACCTGTCATTACAGCAAATGTATTTTATTGAAATTTTATTTTAACCAAAAGTTAAAACATGTTACAGGCTCTAGTTAAGTCTTATAGTATCTTGTATTCACTCATTGTGTATAAGCTCTGAAAGAGTTCTAAGAGATGAGGCTTTAGGTTTAGTTTAATTACTATAGCAGAGGTCATGTCTTGTAGCACATAAAGTGGCACTAATTGCACCGATAGTGATGATGATCATTGTAATAGCAATAACCATATACATAATCCAAATCATTCATCCAGTTGGTGGGCCCTCCTGCTGAATCAATGAATTAAGTGATCACTACTGTGATGTAATGAGCATAACACTCTGGCCAAACAGGCTGAACAAATCTAATCAGAAAAATAAACAGAGTTTTGCCACCCCAGTGACAAACATAAAATATAAAATATAAAAAAGTCATCCCACTTTCCACAGTAACCATAAAATCCCTCCATGCACTGAAAGTTGGAATACTTGTGAGGTACAGAAAGGCTGCAAGCTGCCTGCTTTTGGATCAGTGGTGGTTGGGCAAGTTGAACCAGTCGGGGTTTTGGAAGAGCTGCAAGTTTCAAAGTGAATCAGGATAAGCATGGATTGTTCCCAGTTAGAATAGGCTGGTTTAGAACGCATAAGAAAAGGTTTCTGTGGGCCATAGCAGGAGCAGCTAACTTCCTGGACAGGACCAAACCTGCAGGTTTTCACAGCTATTTATGCTGTGCAAAATCTATCCCTGGTAATTTCCTATGAGTGCAGTCAGTCACAATGGGACACGGCTGGAGTGACATAGTGTTCAACTTATGTCAGCCCTGGCAAAGTCCGTCCTGAAACAATTTATCCACTAAGCACTTTGAGTATAAAAAGGAGGGATTTAGTCATTAGTCAAGGGGGTTTGTGCGATTAATCAATGGACAAGAAACATGTGGCCCTGACTGGCCGTATGGATGTGAGCCGAGATGTAACAAGCTTTAAATCCAATTTCTAAAAGTGAGAACTTGAATGTCAATGCACGTGTGTGACCTTTGGTGACATATTAAAGGGTGAAATTTATTTTCAGTTTTTCATTATTATTTATTTTCATTTAATCCCAAGAATCAAAATGTTGACATACTTTCATTGAGCGGGCACTATATTTCTGCATGTTATGCCAATCATTTCTCATAACAGGTGTTGTAGCAAGTGCTTTAGGCTTTTGACCTTTGACACAATGATACTTTTGACCCTGCCTGTGCAATTTCATAGGAGATACTGAATATATGAGAGGGTTCCCAACTCTCATGCACTCACTGTGACTCTCACACTTTGTACCCATTACTCACAGTTGTGCATTTTAAATGCATTCAATGGTTAAATGCCTCTTAGTGCTTTTCCATATTAGTGCCTGTATTGTTCTGTGATTTTCAGAGTTTTTCACCCATAATTGTTGTGACAAAAAGACATACCTCACATCCGGTCATTAGTGATAGGCTTGGCATAGTTAAAACATACTACCTTGAAACAAATATTTATATGAAAGTTTGTGTAAAATGATGGGGAGAAGCTGTGTAGTTCACATACACTGCTGCTACTGCACTGATTTTTCCGTTCGACATACACAACACATCAGCACTGTCTATGTCTCATTCCAGCTGTTTATTTATCTTAGGATGGCAACCCTGGCATGAAGGAGCCATTGTTAAAGGAAGGGAAACAAATGGGACAGGAACAATGTGTGCTGATTAAAAGCCTGTGTAGTCCCTTTGATTTAGTCTTTGTGTTGTCACATTTGAGTTCAAAATAAAGACCAAAGACACAGAGAGCTCATGTTTTGGCAAATCATTTTTTAAGGTTTGCTGAAATTATTTTAATATCCTATCTGCTTTCACTAATCATACTTCTAGGGCGAACCACCAGAGGAAATTTCAAAGGATGGTTCACCTGACTGTTGTATCCGCAGGTGTAATGTGTACTGTTTATGACAGAAACAATCGGAAAGAGCTGAGGTGCAGTTTTCACACCATTATTTTCATAAGCAATAATGTACTGACATATTAAACAAGGACGAGGGCTGTAACAAGTCTTTTCCACTAGTGTCCTATCATGTCATATGCCTTAGTGTAATTATGTAATTGTTTCTGTTATTTGGCATTCATTTTGTAAAAACACTGTTCATTAATCCACCAACTGAAGTCCTCATGGTAAAAACAAGACAATATGTTTTTTGTTCTGTATATACACATATAATGGAAAAATGACTTCAGGTTAGTTTATTAAGTCTGAGAGAGAATAAATCCACTGGTCTAAACATTAACCACATTTTGTCCTAATGCCTGAGCAAAAATTAACAGTACAGAAGTCACACATTCACTGTCAACCTTAATGCTTTGCATCGAGGGTATTTTTATTTTTCTTATTCGAAACACTTTATGCTTTCAGCATGTGTTAATTGGAAATTGTCTCTGCTCTCTCAGATATTTTAGCCAGAGTTCATGTTGGGCTTTTTCAGAGTTCATTCAGAAGCAGAGCAAAGTAGTTGTTGTAGTCCAACTTGAAATGCCATGAATGGAATGTCAGAATTGATTTAACCTATAACTTGCTCAGTTGCATTTTTGTGTGAATCTGATAAGGCTGGACAAAAAAGGAGAGCTGGGCAGACGCATATAATTTTTTGCATAGTTGAAATGTTTATGTGTATGATGAACACAGTATGTGTAACGTAAAGATTACATGAAAAGCTGTGAGCCAACACTCACACAGGAAAAAGAGACAGACAAATGGGACTGCTTCAGCTGATTACTGCTCTTCTGTTTTCTATCCTTCCGCCCTCAAATCCAGCCATTGTGAATAGTTTAATGTTTAAAGATAACAACATTTCAACAATGTTGCAAAATGGTCTTGTAGATGGAGTTTAGCATTACAATGAAATTTCTGTGGTTTACTCCAGAGGGAATGTGTCCTGTATGCACTGTTGCAAAAAAGCTGTAGTAGCACTGTGCCCTTGGTTGTTATGTTTAATCTATAGCTTTTATTACAGTGATGGGTGGGAGGATATCTGAGAGTCAATAAGCATACCCTGTGTGAGTCAGGGCAGTGTTGACAAGGGCAGTTGCAGAGGTGTGGGGGTGGTGGGAGTGGTGGGGGAGCATTCTGTGAGATTTCTATATTTTTGTCCCTACAGGTAAAACAAGCCCTTGACTGATCTCTTGACTGTCTTTGTTAAGACAGATCAGTCAATGGAGAGATCAGGGATTCGGCCCAGTGTGTGGGGGGTTTGCAACATTTTTGTCAGGTTGGAGCTTTGTTCCTGGAGTGTGAAGAGTTAAGTGCTGTGTGTGTCGCTCCTGCACGGGTGTGTTTCAGCCAGACAGCATTGTTTCATGTCTTAAGAGATAAACACGTTGTAATAGTAGTGCTGGCACCTCATAAAGGAGATACCTACGTAGTTTTCCATAGTAGGCAAACAAATACATTACGTAACAAGTGCATACTTTAAAGAGTAGTGTTTAAAGGGAATCGTACTTTAGAGAGAATCTGTAATTTTGTTGAGCTAAAGAAGATATTTCAGTATTGTATTAATTTTGTGTTTGGACAGGAAAAGATTGCAACAAGGTCAATAAGGCAAAAGCGCCTAAAAAAATGTTGCTGTGGTGAAATTGGGCAAACTGCTGATTTCACCCAGCCTAAAGCTGGAGTTTATGATTTACAGGTTGACAAGAGACAAACAGTCTAATGTTTTAAAGATAATAAAGTTTCAGCAATATTGCAATGCAATTCTAATACACGGAGTTTCAATTTGTCATGACCAGAAAACTTCTGTAGTTTGGGGAAAAAATGTTGCATTAGTGAGGAAGTATTTATTATTTTTGAGGGACAGTTTGTGTTGAGCACACAATGGATTTTTTTCACATTCTCTTTTCCACTCCCTCTTTTTCACTTGTTTTCCTCTGTGAGCAAAGTTTACTGGGGAAATTCTGGATCAAATTTTCACTAAAGGTAGTGTGAAAGGAAGTTGGCTTTGCTATTTTTTTTTGGTTGGCATGTTTAGGGGTTTCTCAATTAGTTTATCTTTGTTGATTATATAGTTTTTGTTTTCATTTATTCACACTCTTTATGACAGCTACCCAATAAATGGCTTTTAAAGGTTAAAAGCCTGGTTTGCTATTCTATAATCAGAGAACTACTCTAGTAGTGAGTCTCACAGGCAGAGGTGTCAATGCTCACAGCTAAACACAGAGTGACATTTTTCTCACAGTATTACCTATGATTGTGCAATGAGCCCGAAGCCTGAGTCCACATTTCAAAAATGTACTCATCCCCAGTAACCATAGATCTGACTGGATTGAGACAAATCTATAAACTAAAGTTTGACTGCACTCAACTAAAGTGTTAAACCTCAAACACAAACTCAGATAGTGCCTGGAGGTTATTTCATGTTACTATTGTCGCAACACACAGTCAAAGGCTCATCGGTACGCTTGAATAAGGCCATAATGACAGTGAAATAGAAAACTGAAAAAAGTAGGTTTATCCTCTGCAGCTGTGCTTTTGAAATAACCCTTCCCCCAAAATGAGTGAGAAATCTGTGTTTAAGCAGGGTGCAACATCTCTTGTGTGTTCAGTTCTGGAACAGTGCTGTGGGATGATGTCCAGTTTTATCAAAGGATTCCAGGACAGCCCTGTGAGAACCACCTCCAGAATAACACAGGGCTCTGTGCAGGCATGTCTGCCGCATCACACAGCAGCTCAGAGCTTAATGAGAAGATAAACTGGTTTTAATTCCATTGCATGTACCCTGTATGGGCTTGTTACATGTTGAATGATGTCTATCTAATCTCATTGCCTTCCATGGAGAACATGAGTCTTGTGCAATTGTATATGTGGCATATTATATTCTTGGAAGACAGGGATTACATGGTACTACCTCATCACTGAAATGCTCTCAAACTCCAGAAATAGAATGGAAAATATGTAGGACAATACATGAAATAGATTCACAGTTATATTACACTATATGGGCACTGTTGACATAAAAATAACAATACTTAAGCTTGTGACCCTGTGATGGACTAGCTCTCTAAAGAAATCCAGTGTGATCCCTTGCCTAGTCAAGTAAGACCATCCAGAAAAGTGTTTTTTGGTAAATATTCTTTCTATTTCTTAAGATTCAGAAGTTTTAAATGTTCTCAAATGTAGTCTGCCTCACTTTGAGTCAGTCTGGCTGTGTGACATTGTTTCTGACTGAAAGAGATTAAATTAATGACGGTTCATCTTTTCTATTGAAACAATTACTACACTGGTAATCATACAAGCACTTTTTACTTTTCGCATCAGTATTCATTTATCTATATCACCATAACTTATTTTTAATGGCATCTCATTTACACTACAACATTGGGAAGCCTGTACAGTTTATAAGGAAAATTGCTAGAGTACTGTTCAATTTTGGGGGAATTGACATATTTAGATGTATTTGTTGTAATAATCATAATTAGCTAATAGGGTAATAATTAGCTAATAGTTAACATTATCTGCTTAACTAACTATATGCATGACAGCATGACTTAGTATGATAAAGCTGATACTAACCATCATCATCCCAAATTAATCCAGTAAAGATTAACATCACAGTAAAGAACACACATTTACAATATATTTTATATTAATTACAGGATACTTTTTTATTAATTCACTTTAATCCAGCTTCAAATGAACTAGCCAGCTAGCTCTGTAATATTGTAGAACCAGAATTGTTTGCAAGCACATAATCTATACTGTTATTGAGGTTGACAAAAATGAACAAAATTAACAAGGAAACAATTATGTCATCCTTAGCCAGTTGCCATTATTCAAAGAATAACATTTCTTGTCATAAAATGCATCAAGGGTGTTTAGTGAGTAGGAATGTGAAGCATGTAGGATTTACTGCAATGAGGCAATAACCATCGCAAGGAATTTCCTACAACTCCACCCAATAGGTTGTATTAGGGTGTTACTGTCCCAGGTTAATAAAACATTTCAGATAAAAAATACTGCCTTTAACCTCAGCCTAAAAAAGGGTATATAAGTCCTTAAAGCATACGTTATTACCATGGTAGCCTATACTGAAACATATTTCAATAGGAAATAGACATTTTCATCATAAGACACCAAATACAAAGTAGTCTATATGTCAAATGGTGTCTGTGGCAGTTTATTAGCAAAACTGTGGATGGAGCAATACTTCTCTTGATGGAACATAGGAGGGCATGGAAACCTGCCAGGAATCATTCTTTTGTCTAGATCTGAATGACATGAACAGTTTACCAATGTGTATGCAAATTTAGTAGATTATCAACTTACAGCTGTGTCATAGCATGTTCAGATACTTTGAAGTGTTACCGCTTGAGAGGTGAGGACTTAGCTGTAAAATATTCTGTCTACATTCCTGACATCCTTTAAAGGTCTCTCATATCACAAGTTGCATTTTCCCAACTTAAGACAAACTAGACAAACCCCCCCCCCCAGTCCCAGATTTTCTGTCCTGCAGCCTACTGGACTGAACAGTGGGCCATATGGACCAGCGAGTTTGAATCAGCCCTCTGGGGTTGAGGCAGCCTTTGGCAGGGAGCACTTTGGCATGGAACACAGAGGAAGAGTTGGAGGATCAGAAAGACTCTAACACCAAAATGCCCTTTGCTACAGAAGCTTCTGTGTTTTCGTAACACTGTTGTGTCTCCAAAACAGTCCTGATCCATAGCAATGCGCTCTAGTCACACATTTAATCACAAATAAAAGCAGGTCCTCACCAGGACACTGTCCCCCCAGATGCCATCATGTCTCTCCCTTTTTTATTTACTAGGTTGTTCCATCACTGTGACACCTGCAGATAGCTATGGCATGCTGGTATGAGACCAGGAAGAAACCTGTTCCACTGGATTTCTTTCCCAGCTGCCCCTCCCCCACAGGCTGCACCTTGGCAGCAGTGCCAGCAAATCATTCTGGTCGTGCCTCCTACTTCTAGAGGAGGGAGGAGTTCCAGTCACTCTCCCTAGCCTTGGGCTTGGCGTAGCAAACAGGGGACACCAGTGTGTGCAGACCTCAAACAGGAATACGAAGTTCTTTCAAAAAAAAAAAAACATTGCTGAAATGATCTCCTGCTGCTGATTGCAAGAGATGTTGCAAAACGAAGTTTCCAGTTCTGAGTTATTGTGCTAAAAGGCTAATGTGCTGCTACTCTGGGTAAATGTCAAGTAATAAAACTTGGCTGGGTTACTGCCACCACTGTGGGTTGGGCTTTTGTGACTTTGGCCTGAGTTCAGCCTTGAGCAACACAACAGATAACCAGTAAGTCATCCTTTCAATAGGTTAGCAATAACTTTTATATGTCATTGAAAAAGAATCTGATCCAGTTATGACAGGCTTTAAGGAATCCTCACACCAGAAAGCACAACAGTTGGTTTATACTTTATTACATGTTTCCTGTCATTTAACCCTGGGTTCAGTCAACATTTGCCCTTAACTTTGATTTACAAATAAATAGTAGTTTTCTTATTATCCATAATATTTACCTAATCCATTTTTGATTGTGCATCCTGTAGTTTTTTTTTTTTTTTTTTTTTGCTGGCTGAGATAAAGTACACAATTTTTATGTCCCTAATCTATCTCTTTACACATTGCAGTGTCCCAGGGATGAGTGTACCCTGATGGGGGTTTAAATCCACATAGACCTCTAGAGTGAAAAAGATGGCAGGAGACCTCCACTATGATTGCAACTTTACGGCATAATTTTCAGTAATGCTTGGTTTACATCATACAAAAAATCTGCAATTCATTTTGTTGCATTTGTAAAATCCTTAGTTTTATTGCATTGGATCGATATACATCTGGCATGCATTTTCACTGTCAGCTCTGGATTGTAATACCAAATGCTTTGAGGTTTTCCAACACCCTGTAAAATGTCTTTTTAAAATCCATTTTAAACCTCAGTCAAGTTCACAAATTTCAAAAAGATCTTTTGGCCAAACACTGCACCAGCATGGCAATTTTGAAGCAGTCAATGACAGCATAACGATTTAATCAACTTCTTTGAAAGTTTCTGAACAAATTTATAAGCTTCCCAGAATGAGTCAATAGGTTCTGTGACATATTTATAGCCTGTGATTGTGTGTGTGGTATTTATCTCTCAGTGCAGATTCCTTCAGAGGGAAAAGCCAGCTTGCTCATTAATCTTCAGTAGCGCAGAGCTCAGCTCTCCTGTCTATCACTGCAGCTCGCGCCCTCAGTCTTCTTAATCTCACTTTCAGCGATGCCTTTTAGCATCAGTGTTCCTCCCGCATCGCTTCTAATCCCAGGCTGAACGCAGAGGTACTCCCACAAAGTGCAAGCACTGTGCGCCTTTGTGTCTGCAGTTGGCAGCACCCACACGTTCTCTGCGCTCACTCCCCCAATCCCTCAACCCTGCTGCTCCACCCTCCCGAAGAGAAAGAGACAGTTCCCATTTTAAAAACTCTGCTGTTGGGACTACAGTGCTGATATCAGTCTTGAGTTACCAGCATTCAGACCAGTCAGGTTATAGTGTAGTGGGCAGTATGGTAAATGCAATTCAAAACAGACAGAAATTGAAATTAAACACCTCATTGCTATTGGACCAGTACAGCAAAATAATCTGATGTGTCACCGCACTATTCATGTAACATAAAGGTGTTTTATCCAAGGAGCTCCACTTGTTCACTGCCTTGATGAGAGAGGGTTGCATAAGGAGTATACCATTAAAACATGAGACTGTCCAAAAGACTGAAATCAGATCTGTGCTTGCAGGCCACAAGACCACTGGGCCAATGCTGTTCATATGAGCATGGTTGCAGGGATCATGGGTGAATGCTACAGAAGATCAAAGGTCATGTGTTGTCAGCTGTTGTTGTCTAGTAAATGCATGGCAAGGGGACTATAAATAGTAGATTTTTTCTCCACATACACCTCTGCTATTTCTGTCTGATAGGTTGTGTCAACAATGCTGACCCTACAGCATCACAATACTCAGAGGGAGAGAGAGACAAAGAGTGCCTCTTTACTTGCTGGCATGATGTCTTTGACTGAACTGTCAATTGTTTTAGAATGATGCATGCATGTTATCATCCCTGTCTCATACTGTTTTTCAAAGTCATTAAAGGCATTATTAATAACGTGTTAGTGTCAGGGGAGGGGTTGGTGTCACAATGAGCCAGGAGCACAACTCTAACTGACCATACTGCACACAGCCACACTACCACGAGTTAAAAGGTCCCAACCATATAACAGGGCCATCTCATAAAGCTGTTTCTCAGTTCTGTGTAACTTTCTCTCACAGGCCTGACCACCACTATGCAAATTCTCGTGCAGATTGTGTGGGTGTATGTAATAATAATGTTAATGGTTGCTATTGTTTCCCCCTATTATTTTAATTTGCATTAACTGGGACATAGATTTATACAAAGCTTGTACTCAGTTGTAGAGTATCTGCCCAGTGCCTTCCTGGTAACAGTACAGCAGGGATTATTCTCACAGATCTCAGTGGATGGCTGGGTAAACTGACAGCATGGCAAGTTTGCCTGGGGCAGTTCTGTAAATAAACCAATGCTCTATTTTAAGTTTTGTGTATACCTGGGACTGCTCAAACCTTTCAGCTTTGCAGTTCAGCCACAGTTGAAAGATAATAACTGAAATCATATCCATTTTTAAGCACAGAAATTATAAAAATGAACTTGTTTGAAAATACTGATTACAAACACAGAACATCTGCTGATCTGAAATTACCAGGTCATAGTATGCCCCTGCAAAGGAGGACCTTTCTGAATGTGAGACATTCTAGGATTTATACAGCAGTTATACAGCAGAAAACCTCAGAGCAGCTAACAAAGCCACATTTTTCTTATCTGTTTCCATAGCAACTTCACAGAAGACATTCGATGCATTTGACAGATGACCGGAGGGCACATTCAGGTTGTGCCTGTGGTATAGGTGGGGTCCTTGGAATGACACTGTTGCTCAGCCTGATGCAATCCATGTCAAAAGAGCTCCTCAAAGTGGGTTTTTGCATTCTGTGTGTTGTGGGATGGTGTAATGCTAAAAGAGGGCCACTGGCACTCTGTCCTCCACAGCCCACCAGGACTGCCACACTAGTATGAAAATAATAATACATTTAATTTGCCTAGTACCTTTCATTTAAGCAAAATCTGAAAGTCCTTTACAACAATTACAAACAATGCTATACAAGAAACTGGCTAATCAAATCAACTGGCTCATGGGCATATGTCACCTTAGACTATTATTATTTTTAAACACCATCTTTCATCTTGTGAAATACAACTTTATGTTGTGCTGAGGTGCAATCTATGGCTGCACCACAGCGGATCGTTGCCATGCCATAGAGAGGAGGTTATTGCAGTTACATGTGCATCAATATGTAGTGCCATACCATCACCAGTAGAGGGCAGAATAAACCACTAATCCAGAAAAACTCTTGATTTTCAGTTTAATTTCTAACAGTCATTGTTAAATCCTGCTTCGTACCTGTAAAAATCACAGTTTGTATGTTTCTCCCTAGAGCATTCAAACTCACAATGAGTAAAATACTCATAGTTGTTTTTTTTTCCAAAGTTTAACGTTCCTTTACAGATATCCTCACATAATGCAGTGTTTACCTGAAAAATTCATAGTGATGGATAGGCCAACATCCAGACCAGGGATGGGCTTTTTCAGCTGCAATGGGTGAGGTCTTCTATTATGTGGCATACCATAGCTGACTGAGTCAATACTTTGGGGCAAGCAGTGATCTGTGGGGTCCATAAATTGTATGGGTACAAAAAGAAAGAACAGACCCTCAGCCTCCATTAGAGCTATAGAGTGTGTGTGTGTGTGTGTGTGTGTGTGTGTGTGTGTGTGTGTGTGTGTGTGTGTGTGTGTGTGTGTGTGTGTTGCACCTGATGTAATTAGACAGATGGATAACACCTGTCAACAAAAAGGTTACTGTAAAAGAATTTAGATCGATGTAATTGGGTGTTTCAGTAAATATGCATTGTTCCATATCCATTACATAACATTTCAAATTATTTCCTTAAAAATGATTGATTTTAGTTCACACACCATACTGCACTCTTTCCTTACGTTTATGAGCATGACAGTAACTACCTGGAATCACTGCACGGACTCACTGTACACACTGAGGGGCGATTCTACATGAGCATGAGTTTGGCCTTACATTTCGAAAACAAGAGTTATGTCTGTTTACAGTTTTCAATACTTTTCCAACATTATTTTTCCAACTTTATTTCTGTCCTATTTCAGTCTGCAAATGAAAATGTGCAACGTGTTTGGCAACTCGAAATACTAACCATTTGAAAACTAAGTTCAAACCTTTTTGCGGTTGTGACATATTCATCTACCTAGTTCGCCTTTTAGCCAACAGGGTAGAATATAATTGTGAGGTGGGCGCGAAAGAAAGCAGCTGAAGCTACCAGCAAGGTTCATACTTCTGTCTCTAGTGGACATATGGGAGAGGAGCTTAACAATTAAGACATGGCATTGCTGTTTAGGAGTGGAGAGTCACAACACAGCTAGGGATGACGGGATGTTGTGTTGTTCAGCCTCTAAGGGATGCAAGTTTGCTCTGTTGCGGTAATGGCTGATAAAAGATTCTGTGCTTGTTCAGTTACTGTCTGTTGGCAGAACCCTAGCCTTTTAGCTTTAGCAAATGCAGCGAGAGAAAAACGTGTGTGGTTATGTGATGCAGATATGGAGTAGTGCTTCATGCCTGCAGACTAAATGTTTTTGGATAATAAATGGAAAGTGTTTTACCTGCGGGGTCGCCATTTCAGACCCAAATTACAGAATTATACCCATGGAAGTATCATAAAAAAATCCATTCCTGTGCGTATTAATATTGCTACACTACTTTGCGGTTTACTGAACAACTGACGACAAATGAAAGGTTGCTCTATTTGGTTAAATCTCTTTATCGAGTTAAATCACACAGAGACAGCCTACCTGCCAGGCACAGGGTTAAGAGCAGATTGCACATTGCAATCAGTTAATTTGGCTGTATACATAATACTTGTATCCGAACTAGAATTTGTACTTAGATCTTCCACTTGGCATAACCCAGGACCTTTAATAAAAATGGTATACTAAGTGCGACATTAGGAAAAAGGGGCACTACAGCAATCCACTGCGTAACGGATGGGGTAGACAGGAATTATTCTGGATACAGATTGACTGATTCACGTATTACTTCCATTTCTTGGGCGAGACAGGAACACAACGCCTTACACCCAGGGCCAACGTTTCTTTCATGGATTTGGCTGATATATCTTAACATCTAGTGTATGAGAAATTACACTCCCTTGTATGCGTTAAACAGCACAGACCTCAATAAAATAATATGTTAAAATGATGTGAGCGCTGTGGAAGTAACAGTGTTTTCATTTAACAGACTGTGTGGTCAGCATAAAATCACGTGTCATACAGATTAGAAACAGGGTAGCTGCGTCTCCACTCCCAGCTTGAAATCTCTTTATCATTAATTTGATTGTGAACGAGTGCTGACAGGTACACTTACTCAGCGAATGATGAAGCGCGTCGGAGAACCGACATGAAAACAAAGTAATGTCATTTTAAAATGACTCTACAGGGCTCCGAGACATCCCTGACACTGCGCAGCGTGTGCTGAAGATTTTTAACCTGACGTTTGGTTTGGATGCAATGTCCTATCTGAAAGCACGAGGTAGAGATCTTGAGCGTTTTGATGGACTCTCGCTCATCTACTGGTAAGAAAAAGAGCGCTGGTATTATTTTACTTTGGGGGAAAAAGTTTAGAAAAGTACATTTCCTAGTTTGTGTTTAATGGTTAAACAAATGTAGGTCTACATTGTTTTACATATACTAAGATAATATTTCACAGGCAACTAATTTTTATACAACTATAAAGAGCATGTGCATTACTAACATATGGCTACTCTGCACGGAGTTCTTCTGGGACACCTTTTCGCACTCCTGATATGCTGTAGTGCTTACAGTCAATAACGTATAGCACAGCAGCTAAACGGAGCCTCTTGCTTGCCAATATAGCACTCTCTGTAACAGAAACTGATGTCGATGTTATATTTAGTTGCAGCAATGTATAACTTTAATTTAGAGTAAAAGAAGATGCTGCCTTTTGCATTTACAATTAAATCGTTGCACAAATGGAATTGTGTTAGACGAAAGATAACCAGCTTGCTTTGGCATTGAAAATAAAATCAAGCTTTGATTCAAGATGTAAAAAGTAAAATTGGTGAAGTTATGCTCACGTGCTAAACCTATATATTCTATGTATAAGTCAATACATTTTTGAATTGCTATACAGAGTACTATTTATCTGAGCACCATGTGCAGATGGTGCCTCTGGTTGCTTGAATTTCTTGCCAAAGTAAACATGATGCTTTTTCAGTTATGTCTTGGTAATGAGTAATTTAGAGAGTTAATAGTTATTCCTGACTATTGAAGTACAACATGCTTAATTTGGGTTGTGTGAAGAAATATTCCTAGTTTTTCAACTGTGTCAAATTAAGAATGATACAGAAAATGCCTTTCCCTGAAGTAATGAAATTTAAACCTGTCTTAGTATTGGACATAGGCATCTGATTTTCGCATTTAGCATCTTAGGGTTGCTACACTTACCTAAAGGAAAGGTGTAAAAGTAAGAATACTGACTCATTTGTGCTTTGTAGAACAAGCACCACCATGGTAAAATAAAATTAAACTCAGCATTATGTTTTTGGTTTGTTTGCTTTGTTTTTATTGGTAGTTCATACTAAAAGGCAGAGACTTTACATCATGTTTGCCTGCTATGCAATGTGTGTTGTTGCCTGTCACACAAATCATGTTACATGTGGAACACATTTTTCTCCAGTTTATATTCCATTGATGAATTGCAACAATCCTTTCTGTAAAGGGCAGCTCATCATCATGTAATATTTAGTGAAATGAGATTAAGTCAGTTGTTTCAAGGAGGTAATACTGTGTGCAGTCAGGGATGGCATTGCCTGGTGGCCCTCTAAATTTAGAGCTCAACTCCAGACTACTGTGTGGACAATAGGATAAAGTCAGAAGAATACAACCAAGTATTGAGAAAGGATAATCAAGGATACAAATGCAGTCATCATCTTTATTATTGTGATGTGTTTGTTTTAAAAACTTGCATCACCTACCACATGCCTTATATAATCCCAAGAAGCAAAGAGAGAAGTAATAGATGTTGCCATTGAGAGCCTGAGACGGAGCTGTTTTGTATTGCTTTCCCTAATCAAGTGAGAGGTCCAGGTTCTGCCAGGTGCAGATTGGGAAGAGAACAGCTGCTGATGTTTAATTACACATTCTGACTGCTGTCCACTGAATGCACAGTAGATAGCCTCAGGGTTGGGTCCTTTTCACCAAAGCATCTCTTATTATTAAGGCTTACATCACATCGCTACAGTGGATCCCTTGTTTCTTGGTGTTTATGTGTTCACTGCAGTATTAGTTCTATATTCCACCTTTATTATTAGTTATTGAGACAATACTGTTTTGGTTTGACTTCTGTAAGTTTTGTGATAATGTACACTCTCACATTAATATTGCTTTTCCCATGAGACATTGTTTTTCAGTCAATCCTCTTTTTTCGCTGTGTTGTGTGCAGTGAAGTGAATTCTTTTATTTGATGAAAAACAAGCTCTCTGTGCTAGATTAATCAGTGCCTCAGCAATCAAATCTGTAATGAAAGTGGATTAGTGTATGCCACATCATGGTTCTCACAGCCAAGGGGTCATGCTCCGATTACATTTTCATCACTGAAATATATATGTGGGTTTAACAAGAAGTTTGCAACTTTAATCTGTAACCTGTAACAAGAATTCAAATTATGGATTTTTTTAAAAGAAGAAAGAAAAACAATAAAAGACACATGATGACTGAGAACATAAACAGAGGTGCAGATTTGTTTGCACATAGATTGCATAACAGAAGGTATTGCACTTGCTCTTAAACATTCCTACAGACACATTTCTGTTACATGTGTATCATGGTATTATAAATATGATCACTTCCTACCATCATCAAAAGTCATAGAGGGATGTCCTAGTTAATTTTTTTCCTTTTTTTATTTGGTATAACTCAGCAAGGTTTGAAAAAGTGAAATTAGATTTGTTGGATAATATTTTAGCAAATCCATCTAGTATTACAGTCATTGTTGCCATGTGCCTGGAAAAGATATGCTAATATGCCAGCCTCCCACTAGAAGTTGGAGGCTGTGGAAGTGGTAGTTGTTAATTAGACAGTTCTTTTTAGCATCATTACATGCTTTCAGGTCCTTAATCAAATAATTACAATCACTAATGCAATATTTGTAAGAGGAGGAAGTCATGTGATACCAGAGGGGAAATCAGAAGGCTTATCAGAAGGACACCACAACAAAGTAAATACAAGGCATTAAATGAGCAATAGTAAAAAAATAGTGATCGGGGAAATGCAGTGGTATTTCTAAAGCAACGTGACTTTTGGAGACAATGAACAGGAAGGAGAAATGCCTCCCCTCCCATGGATTACACTGAATAGACACTTCCTGTAGTGGTTTATGTGGGTCTGGCCTTTCTGAGGGGGAATTCTTGACCACTCCTCCAGGCACAATTTTTGTAGGTTCTTCAGATCAGATGCGTTATTGGTGAACTGCTGTCTGGAATTCTATCCACAAATGTCTGACTGGATTGAGGCTTGAACATGGCCAGTTTATAACATTTCTTTTGGTCAGTTCATTATTTCATTAGATTTGGGTGAATGTTTTGGATCATTATTATGCTAGGAAGTCCATTTTCAGCCAAGTCTGAGCTTTTTCACAAAGGGAACAGTTTTTGGTGAAAAAATTCTGGTATGTGCTGGACTTCATGGCTCCAGGGCTCTAGGACCAATAGATGTGGATGTGCGTCTAATCTCAACATAAACCTCACCCTTTTATGACAAACAAAATGTTAATGAGGATGTCCAAACAACTGAATTTTCATTTAGCCTGACCATAACACATGCTTCTAATTGTTATTCGTATTTGATTTGGAAAATTCATATTGCCTATATTTTGTGGTTTCCCTTAAGAAGAGGATACTTCTTTGCCATCTGGCTATGAATGTTATATTCATACAGGTGATATTGAATGGTACTTTGTGACACTTTGTATCCTGAAGATGCCAGTTTGCTTTGGAGATTTCTAATAGTCCTCTTTAGGTTTACAATTACCTTCTTAACCACATGTCTTGCCACATGAGCAATATCATTTTGTTCAGTGAAATTAGTTAGATTAACATACTGTATAAGAGTTTTAAGTAATGTGCTGTCTGTTAGTGAATGCATGATTTCATTTTGGAGGTTTTTTGTTGATTCTCCCTCTGCTTTGTTCAGATAGATTTTCTGCATAATTATAGCTTCACTCACTCCCAACAATCCCCCATAGCACTGTGAGTTGCTGCCCACGTTCCCATGAGAGACATTCACATTTTCCAAGTAACCAAATGATTCTTGCCCAGAAACGTATTTTGATTGTCAGTTGAAGCTTTTTGATGAATGTATTAACAGGTGTCCAGACGTTCATTTGTTCCTCAGATGTGAATTAGTTGCTACCTGGCTACACTGAGACAGTGAACACTCTACATATTGGGCAGTCATCTGTGGGACAGATGTGAAAAGAAAATATGGAGTATGTCTTTGCACAAATCATGAGGTGATTTTTGTGATGTTTTTGTACTATGGCAGATTGAATGGGAATTTAATGGAACAGGAAGTTTGTATTTGACTTTTATTGGGTCATTAGTGTTTTTCTTGTATTTTTGTTTAGCTTCTTGTTTACCTGTCATACGTCCCCTGCTCTCTGCTGCCTCCAGAGGGCAGACAGGCATCTGTTTTCTACTGCTTCCATAAACTCAGATTACCCCATTTTAGGTCTTGAGGCAGTTCACATCACATGAGCTGTCCCCCTCTCCCACTTCAGTCAACGAGCAGGGGGTTCATCTCGTGGGTTCCCGCCAGCAGAGGAGAGGGAAGGGGGAATGGGTACCAGCCCCATCAGAGAATTGCTCTCAGTGTACCTCAGTGTACTCTGGATTATCCCTTAATCTGATAACAACCCACTGTGCAGATTTGGTGATTAATGGTCTGATGCAAATGGTGGTTGCTATGGCAGCTGGATGGAAGAAAAGAATTTTGATTGTGTGTGTGTGTGTGTGCGTGCGTGTGTGCGTGTGTGTGTGTGTGTGTGTGTTCATACACTCCTCAAATCCACCATTTTTTGGTCTGAAGATTTGTAGATTGATTACCGAAGACAGTTTTCAGTCAAAATGTGCTGATTTGTCAGTGTGTGTATTTTTGGGGAGTGCTGTGTGATTCGTGACACTGAAAACACCAATGTGGGTGTTTTCCTTAATAAGAAAAAGAGCAGTATGCACCTAATGTACATGTGGCCTTCTTTGCAGTCAAAGACTGACCTCCCCACTACAGAAATGTTGAACTGAATCTTCCATCTGGGCTTGGCACATCACCCCCTTGTCCAAAACAGTCACTCACTTACTCTAAGGCCAAGTGCTGAGTTGTAGTAAAGACCTTAGTACAGAATGGATCAGGATGGCATAGCTGATTTGATTGTTAAGCCTCATAATAATATTATAATAATCTCCAACTAAGAGTTTAGGAGCGATTGAGTCTGAGTGAGCCTGATAAGGTGTTAAGAGAGCAGAGAAAACCTTTGGTCAAGAGCCAGTATGTGGGACTTGGCAGCCAGCAGTGTTATCACAGGAGGTCAGCCAGAAACAATGAACTAGTAGTCCTGGTGAAGAAACAGAACCTACCTATTAAATAGGGTTAGTGTCCCTTTTTTTTTCCAAAGGTCAGACTTTTGAGTATATTACTTGTTTTTTAATTTCCTATTTACACAAGTGCAAATAAAATTAATTCACTATGATGCTAATGATAATGGTAACTTTTAATTCAGTAACCTGCAGTGTCAGTTTTATTAGAGAGGCAAAAAGGAAGAGAGTGCAAATTTCATTTGACATTTAATCAAGCTCCTTGCCACAGATTGCCCATCTTGTGGTTTCATTTTATTATTCTTAAGTCTCACAGTACATTGATGTAAACTGTGACAAGGAGTGCCCGCTTTAATTAATGTGTAAAAACTGTATGTGACAATACATAAGCAGATGTGTCAGTCCTGCTCTGTTGAGGCTATTGTAAAACTATTTGCTGGATGTGTTATTATGTTAACAGGTTTTAACAGGCAAATGACATCACCAGTTCTAAAATTGGAAGCTTCCAAGAGACTGATGGTAATCGTGTTTGACTGTCATGAGCTTCATGGCAATTTAATGGATTTTTCATTTGGTGATGAGTATGTGGAGTACTGCATTGAGTGATAGTTTCATTTAAGACATTTTCCTGTTTTAAACACCTGGAAACGTGTCAATGCCTAATTTGTATCTGCTGTTAACTAAAGGTTTATGAGAACAGATTCTGGTGGGGAGAATAATAGAGGAATAGAAAAGTATCTGATAACGTAAGTATTGTACATGCTTACTTCAGGTCAGGCAGTAATGAGATGACACTGTCACTGCACCACAGCTGAGGAAAAGAAATTATGTTATGCAGCCTTTGGTATAACCCAGCATTACACAGTTATTTTGCTGAAAGAGCAATCTCAGGTAATGACCAATAATATTGAACATGGTTATTTTGGTTTGACTCACTTATTCATATTAATGTTTTTGTTTGTTTTTTTTTTCATAAATATGCAATTATTTTCTTCTGCCTCTTAGATACTCTGTTATACACAATGTATTAAAATAGAATAATAATCATAGGGCAGAACTATGAGCGCATAGACATTCCAAGAGAAATTGGCCAAATGTAAATTGGAGCAAGGTTATGTTCAGTTAGCAGTCAGTCTGTTTCAGCATTATGGTTGGCAGTGGTGTTGTGCAAATGGTGGGAGTGGTGCCATCCAGAGGTGAGGACATGAATGAAGTGTGGGACGCAAGACTATGTGAGTGAAGATCACAGTTTATTCTGTGTTTATTCATGCATCCAATATATGCAGAATTCTATTCACACATTCACCTTATTTTGCAAAAAAATAATACCCTCACATATACATTTGGCAACACACAACTTACATGTTGAATGCATTTGTCAGACTGTCCCGGTTTGATATAGCACCTCTGGGATTGGCAACATTATTTTTTTGTTTATTAAAAATTGTAATTAATTGTAATTAAACATAGTGCTTTTGCTTCTGTCTTCAACACACTTCATGCACAATAACTAAATGCAACAGATGTTCAAAAGTTCAACAGCAGTTCACTAATCTGAGCACTCACTATTGCTCAGATTGCTGTCTATTTGGGACAGAAACACTGGCTTTCAATGAGATGGCTCTGTGATTGTCTAATTGGGTTTAGCTTTCATTATCTTATTTCAACCTTGTTTTGCTTAGCTCAAACTTTATTTCTGTTATGTACTATGTGCAAGTTCGTTGTTAAAATTTGGAATATTTAATAGAATATAATTAACTGATAGACGTCTTGAAGCAAATACAAGGCTGGGAACCTTCATAATGAATGAATACTATTGAAAGACTGTATGTAGTAATGAATACTTGTATCCTCATAGAATTGTGTCTAGTTTCTGTCTTTTTTCCCCACACCCCCAGTTGTGTTACCATAGAGCAATCTCTTTACAAAGTTGAGTTACCACAAAGTCTGGTTCAGTGTGACCTGTTAACTGTGAGTTGCATTAGAGAGCAATCGGATCATGTGGTTCGCACTGGCGAGGGAGCGCGCGTGGTGCTGAAGCAGCAGGGAGTGGGAAGTCTGTGACCGTGGTCTTATACTGGAAGTGATTTCAAAATGCCTACGTTTTCTGTTATGTATAAAGGAGCCGTCATCATAAGCAGGTAATTAGAGAACGCAGGGGACGGGTTTCATTGAATATGTAGGCGAATGGGTTTAATTTCTTAAACTGTTGGTTGTGCAAAATCGCGGTGCGCTGGCTGCGTTCATTATGAGCAGCATTTTGCGCTCGTTCGGAGAGCAGCTAGGGTTTTCATGACATGAGTAGGTCCTAGTGTCCTTGCTATGTTAGTGATTTTCATTCGTTTTCTTTTTTATCGTGCCTTTTCTTTTGCATGTTTAGATGTAAACTCATGAGCTTTTTCCTTCGCAAAGTACCTAGTCCCCCCGTACTGTGGCAATTTGTTGATTTGGTTGTATTTGTACCCGACAATTTTTTTTTTTTTACAGATGTTTTTGTTACTCTTGTTTTCTCGTTTTTTGTCAGCATGCTGTATAGGTTCAAATAAATGTAAAACTCCTTGAAGTGACACGGGGGTTTCAGCTCCTTGTATGTTCACCTTTTCAGATCAGAAGTTTGTTTTTAGCCATTACGGGAAGTGTATAGGAAGGTGTGTGGAAAGAGAACGACATCGAGAATTTGAGGTGGACTATCTCAATACAAAAATGTTTACATTTGAGATATATGACACAGCATTGTGAAGTTGACAAAAATATGCAGCGTTTACAGGCTAGAAATGTTGTATGACATAATGGTAGCACGTTCCGTCTCACCATTTAAGTATCACATTTTAACTGAGAAATCGCCAGTAAGGCTGTTTTCTGCCCAAAACACTCTTTAAATAATCATTCATATGGTCTGAAGCCAAAGTGTGTAACTTGTTTGAATATATGAATAGCTTATTGTTTAAAATAGTAGCTCAATAGGATCTTATTTAGAAAAAGTATTATCATAATTGGATTGAGTTGGAGAGGGACAATGCAGCATGCTGTCACTCTTTGAAGAACATGTGCAGTCTAGGGTAGTATACCGTACAATTGTCTTCTTGGATGTTGGCCCTTACTCCATTGTCTGTCTTTACTCTAATGTATATTTAAATTTGTTTAATTGCATTTAACTTTTACCTGTTTTACAACACAATACTTGTATGCTCACACGTGTTGTAGTAAGTATGTGTGGTCAGTGCTGTCTAATCAAAAAGTGATTTGGTCTGGCACTGACTGAACATGAGCATTGACTACACTTGAGTTTGCAATGAGAAAAAAGCAACTTTGAAAAGAGTGAGACCTTTCCTACACAGAAATCCTATGAGACAATGAATGGATGTTACACATGTCTGTTACTCTGAAACATAAAGCTGTCATTCTTTCATTCAGTTCACTCAAAGGCTAAGGTGGGCTTTGAATGTCTAAATAACAGTAGTTAGCCGTGTCTTCCATGAAATGTGACACTAATATTAATGTCATTTAATGACAGGGTCTATTTGATCAATATTTCCAAGAAAGGTGCCTTTTTCCAAAGTGTGTGTAATTTCCTATCACAATATTCTATGTTTTGACTGGCACAGAGCTCATCTTTCCCAACTGAATTTGTTACACAGTACTTTATCAAGCAGTATTAAATTTGGCCTGAAGATGAAGATGTGTAAAGTAATACAAATTTCAATGTTTTTAGCAGCTGCCAGCAGGAATCCATACTGAAACACTGAGTCCAAATATAATTTTCTGACTTTACAGGACATCTCTGTGTTGCTTTAACTCTCCACAGTGTAAAATATGAGAAATATATGTGCATACATTATATTCATTTTTGAAAATTGCTGTATGCTTGCTATTTTCAGTTTATTTGTAATCCACAAATCACCTTTAAGGATTACTTGATGAACTATATTTTGACCTTTACTACCTACAGCATCTTGGGTTAATCTTCATTGTGCTGCATAAAATCATCTAGGGTAAGAGACTGTGAGCTGTGATGGAGTCCATTTTAATTTTAGCCCAGCTGTGTGTTTGTTTTTGCTTTGGTACTGGCTGATTTCATCAGCTGTCCATGGTCATCGCAGGACTGTTATATGATCGTCAGTCACTAGCATTACATAGTAGTCAAAATAAGTGCCACATTACTGCATACTCCTTCAATATGTTTCTATATTGAGGCAATAAAGATAATCATGTGTCTTAAAAGTGTGTCATTGGATCTTACAGCCATAACACAGTTCTTATTAGCAGCTTTTTGTTGTTTGATATCATGATTCCAGTAAAGTGTTTACTGTAAATCCACCCTACAGTACTCACAAATGTTTTAATTTGAGAAAGGTGTGATTAAATGGTTTGGCTGCAAAGCTGGAGAAAGTACAAAAGGTATAATGTATAAATGTTTTCTTCCCTCTCCTACGAAGGACACTAATGGGTCCATATGGAGTAGATCGAGCTGTACATTCCATGGAATTTACTGACTGTGAGAATGGATTAGGTAAGTAAGGTACTCTTTCTATTTTCATAGGGTTGTTTCAATGTGACAATGTGTGCTTAATGCACAGAAAAAATATTTTATTCTGACCTTGAATATGTTGTTTTAGATTCATTGGAAACCCAAATCATTGCTTTAATATTGAACTGATAAACACTTACATTTCATATGGTAATTCACATGCAGACATTAGTCTCAGTCAATGGAGGCTGCCTGCCTGGTAACATCAGTTGAGCCAGAAGCAAAAAGAAAGCTCTGCTCTGCTCACTGGGAGGATTAAAGTACATGTAGAGGGGCTTATATTTTAACACAAGAGAGAAAACCTGCTTAACAATGTAGGTACTTTTAAAATCACAGACATTGTTCATATACTGCATCAGAATATAACCCAGTAAAAATCAAAAAAACATATTACCAGTAAAAATGTAATGAAGATCAAGTACCTTTGCAAAACACAAGCTTGTCGACCACAGTTTTGATTTTATGCAATTAATGTCTTATATAGTTTTTCACTAACAATGGTCTTTCACTTCAATTATCCATTGTTCAGAGAGTTTTTAATGGGTCCAATATCGTATGCAAATGTTCTGGTCAATTCTGGCATGTAAAAAAGAATATCCTTTGTCTGTGCCCATTTATTACTGTGTGGAAACACAATAAAGATGCATGACAGCATATCAGGTGAAATGCGTGATAATTTTTTGAGAACTGAGCTACAGAGCTATTAGCAGTGCAAGAGTCACAGTTAGAGATGGAAGAGCAAATTTACACAAATTTAAACCTGAAATGTTTGAAATATTTCTGCTTAGCTCATGATTTATTCAGACTGCCAGATGTTTTTATCTCCATAACTGCACGTTGTTAATGGTAGACCATCTTCCAACATTCATATTATCTTCCAGTTTTCTTGCAACAATAACTGACAACTGATGATTTGTCTATTGTTAACTGTTCTTCTTCAGACTCCTCAGGTTGTAGAACACACAGGTGTCTATTGCATTGGTAGCATCTGTTGTTGTTGGTTAGTTTCATTAGCATGTGGGAGTAGGGTATTAGCATTGCTAGCCAATGAAGTTGTGTTTATCATTGGTCAATTGGCTTTGTCTATTGTCTGTTCAGTTATATACTTTTCTCCTTCTTGTCTTATGGTCTGTGTCATGCAAGCCAACATGTTTTTATTGGAAGTTTAGCATGGTTTGACCTGAACTTAACCCCAACCCCAACTGGCTGTAAACTGGCATTCTGACCAAATGTGGATTCATCAACCACAAGCTAATTCAAGAACCCAGCCTTCACTTGGGAGTGGCAGCACTATATCATACACACTGGGCTGTAGATGATACTGTCAAAGTTGTACTTGTACATGTTGTCAGTATAGTTTTTGGAGTATGAATTTTCCAATGGTTGATATTATACAATGGTCTAAATATATTCTTTTTCTCCTTATGTGCAGTCTTTTAGTACATTTTCTTGTTTTATAAAAACCATCCTAATTTATACAGGAATAGAACTAAGAGGTGTGAAACATTGGCTGTATCTATGTGAAAAGTTGGCTGTTGTCTGAAATGAAGCTGGATGTCTAAGCACTTTGCTAATGTGTGCAAAGAGGATATGTGGATTGAGCTGAAGTACTGTAATGATTGGCCAAAGCAAGCACACTCTGTCCCCATTTCTTAGAGTTTGGCCTGGAACAAATTGTTTAATCAATATCTTCATCCAAAGTACTGAATAACAGGCTTTGTTATGAGGAACTCAAGAACTTTATGGGAAGAACTGACCCCCCAAGTTGTAATCTTAGAGGAACTATTACAAGCTGTCCACTGAATCACATAAGCGGGTGTTGTTTCCTTTAAGTTTTCACTTTCTTAAGACTCAGAGAAGCATCCAGTTGAGCTGTTAAGCTGTCAGTGGCTTTAATTAGCGCGCTGGGAATGAAAACTTGCAAGTACAGCATGCCGTAAGAACCTAGGGGACCCAAGGTGGAATGAGTCTCACTTGAATGTGCAAAATCAATCAGGACCATTTGATTCAAGCCTGAGGTACTGCTAATGGTGACTTAAAACAAAGCCAAATTCAGCCAGGAAACCTGTGCAAGAGTCTGATTCACACTTTTGGGTTACCCTGAAGTTTTAATAGCAAAATGAGGAGCCTTTCTGTCCTGTAATTGAGGAAATGGTAAGACGTAGCTTGTTCTTATGGTTTTAAGAGTGGCTTTTGCAGATGACCTTTTGATAGCTTGCTTGAACCACAGTTCCATTGCTCTTTATTTGAAGCCATGCCAACCCTCATACTTTAACTGCTTACTCAATGAATGAGGAATCAATGAAGCCTGATGGTATGTGTCCTGTATAAGTAGCCAGTAATATAAGTGCTTTGACCTACACAGAAGAGTGTGGAAGGTGTTCAGGGTGATTCAGCAAGCCATGGAGTACCAATAGCTGAATATGTTAAATGTGATCAGCCTATAGATGTCCTCTTAAAAGGGTTTATGCAGGGCTTATCTGACAAACATTGAGATCTACAGCCTGGATGAAGCTGGCTCCACCAGGTTTTGTAACCTAAGTTTTAACAAGTCTAAGCAAGTGGTCTTCCTTGTTGCTTGTTACCCATTGAGAGTAAAAATAGTATTCTTGGATCAGAAAAAAGAGAGGCATCCCTGCCCTGACCAATATTGGATGAGAGGCCCCCATCCATAGCCTGCCAGCATCTACCAACAGCTGTCTCTCCAGCCAGCTCACAGTCTGAGCTTAGCAGTGAACTCATGAATATTTCCATTTATTAGGCCTCATATTTCATTTTCTACTTTTTTCACAAGTTTCTCAATGGCCTTTTCCTGAGAAAAGGGAGTTATTTTTCCATTTTTCCTCAGTTGTGTTACAAACCAGCATCACATACTGATAACTGTATGGGTTTGCATTTTGCAACCTTATAACTATTTGTCTTCCCAGGAATTAAAGTCATTGGGGGCGTAAAGGAGTTAACTGGAGAGGAATTTGGAGTCTATGTGAAAAGAATTTTACCTGGTGGTCTTGCTGCAAGCGAGGGTAAGTAATTTTAATGGTAATTCCCAAAATTATAACCACACCATAAATTCTTTACTGATTCCAACTTATATTATTTCAGGAGGTAATTAGCCTCATAGCCAATATTTAATTTTCATGAGTGTCTTAGTTGTTCAGATTTGAAGGTTATCTGTACTGACACCACTTGTGTAGTGGTGCTGCATGTGATTTTAAACTCGTCATTCTCGCTGAATTTTTACGAGTTAATGTTAAACCGATTACAAAAGATTTCCTTGGTAGTGTCACTGGTCACATTGATGTGGACCTGTGGGTGTCCTTTTTGTTTACTTTTTCCAGGACTGATGTTTCCTTTTCTCTCTACTGTTTCATTATGAATCTTTGTCTTTGGTGGGGATGTGGTCCTTCAAACAGATCATCAAAGGGATTGCCGCACTGACATCTGAAGCGCTCTTTAATTAACTGTCTGTTATCCGTACAGTTTGGGGGCGCTTTCACTAATGAACAAAAATGAGCATGTTATCATTTGGCATCAAGAATCTTAAAGTCAAAATTACTTTACCACAGATAAAGGCCTTAAACAGTTTATTAACTAAGAAAGCTAGCTGTGAAATTAGCTGTTTCAGAAAAAACTAACATGGCTAGGAAATGTGGATACTGAGGGGAATATTTATTTGATCTTAATCCACTAATTGTTTTTTTTTTCAAATAACAACAAACAGAAATGACTCATGAAATTGTAATGCTCGGGTGAACCAATGGGAGCACCACTAATGAGAAATTGAAATGTAGAATTGACTCACGGGTTGAACTTCCACTTGCACTTTATTGCATATGTGTTGCCGTAGAGCCTAGCAAAGTGACATCCAAACTGTCTCCCCATGTATTAAAAATAGGACATTTTAGGTTCTGGTCTAGAATAAGGGGTCGTCTGGCTATCATTTTTGTTGTATGTTGACAGGAGTGTGTTTTGGAAGTGCTATACATACCCACGATGAGGAGTTGCAAAGAATTTTGAAGACACAAGTGGCTACATCCACTCAATCTATTGCCCCTCCACACATGCCCATAAACATCACACTAACTGTGATGTGCTGTAATCCTGACTTCCTGCAAGAGACCTGGCTCTCTCTCTGAGAAGGACTTCATGAATAAAATACAAACCAATGTGCCCCAGTTTCAGTACTCCCCACATCTAACCATGACAGGAGGCAGAGTGGGACAAAGTCACTTGAGGAGTCCGGCATAGTAGAATGGGTCAAGTAACAGTCATACCTACTGACTGCTAGATGCACTTCAAATACGCTGATACTAAAATGCACTCACTTTCATCTTTTAATTGAAATCCAATTGAATGGGGATTCACTGTATTTTGTAAGAAGTATAAGGATTAAAGAACATGCCAGTGATAAAACTGCTCTGGGAAATCCTTTATGTCTGGGTTCAGTTGTCCCAGTGACATTTTTCAAAGAGCAGTCTAATGAGCTCAAAAACATGTATGTGTTTTTAAACTTACAAGAAGCTAATTTAAGAGGGATTTGAAATGATTGATGCACTGTTAATTAGGTCCATTGTAACCAAGTAATTACACCTACTCTTAATCCATTACTGATTTCATACTCTCTGGACTCCACTTGATTTGAAGTGTATTGTTTGTGCTGTCCCTGTGATGCACTGTGCTTCTTGAGTGTGTTCCAGCCCCTCATTATGTGCTTTGTTAGCAATGGTTAAATATGGATTTTCTTTTCTGTTGCTAATAAGTGTACTACTTTGTATAGCATTGGAATTGTAATGTTGTTATGACATAAAATATACATTGGCATTTTAGCACATGAAATCAGAATTAGATGGGTGTAGTCAGTATGTTGAGTACATAATTTAATAACTGAGATGTGTGTAAATTAAATTTGAAGGATAAGGCTATATCGCATGGTCAATTGATATCTATATCTTATTTCAACAGACTGTAATTCTGTAACCCAATTGTTGTTGAAATAACCTACACAGAAGACTAATGAAAATAGTATTTGTTTACTGAATTGTACTGATTATGTCTACATTGAATGTTGTCAGGCTTTTGTTAGTAGTTGTTTATAAAGTCAGTTTCATTAAGGTAAACAATACATTTTTTCCCTGTCATTAGTGTAATTCACAAATGTGTGCTGTTGCTGTCCCACACCCTATACTTGCTGAAACCACTCAGTGTTTTCACAAATAATATTTGCTTCTCGTTATATTTCTTTTTTGTTCATTTAATGTTCTAGTTTGATACCTTAAAACAGGTCAACTGCTCTGACCACTCCCATCTGTAGTCTGAACCACAGCTTTCAGCGTTGATGTACTATGAAGGCACAACACTCATTATCACTCAAAGGAATGAGTGTCACTCCCACCTTAAATCAAATGCAGTGTGGAACAAACTGCCAGAATGAATGGATGCAGGCCTGCATAAACAGAGGGGGCCCTTCATTTACATTTGCTTTTATATCCAGTTTCAGATTTTGATTAACGTTTCTGATATCAAAGGGAAGGACACATTCAGCATTGCAGGTGTTCTTCTGCCTCTCATATTGATTTGGCTGGTCCTCTCAGGGATCGTGGAGAATCATACAGCAGCACCTCTCAAATTTATGAACTTATGAATTCTCATCCAGCATAAGGATTGATGATGGACATTATCACTGGTGACTAGTGGTAGCCACCTGCGTGAATAGCATTCACAATAGTCACAGATTGCTTTGGTGTATAGCATGTAAAATGTATATGTATCAATCAGGAAAACTCCTAAATCTGAACATCAAGAAACACTTTTTCTGCTCGATCATAGATATAACAACCTAATTCCTGCCCCCCTCACAATCCATGTAGCTGCCTGTAGCGCTGCTGGGGATGGGAACTGGCTTTTAACTTCATGCTTTTAACAGTTTCTCCTGTTATGTGTTCTACAGGGCACAGTTTAATGTTGATTAATAGAACTAAGGCTATAACTCAGTGCTGTACCCAGGTGTTAGCCTGACAATATGATCGTATGTGTTGTTAACCACTGTGTTGTTTTCATCAATGTGGTGCATTAGTTGATTTATTCCTGTTAAACTCTTCTTACAGGCCATCTCCAGCCTGGAGACCAGATTTTGGAAGTGAATGGGGAAAGTTTAATTGGAGTCACAAATGAAAGGTATGCGTTATCCTCTTCTAAACCAAAACCGAACCGCATGATGACAGAACACCTTTGACCCCTTTTCTCTGTGTTACAACAGATGGTTGATTATGATGGACTTTTTCAACAATGCCAGCTGCCAGAAGTTAATATTAATTCATACTGTTTATTTTCTACATTATATCTGTCAGCACAGTTGGTTTACTTGCATTATGTATTTTGTCTGTGGTTTGTGTGTTACAGTCATTTATAATGTATTACCAGTGAATAATTTACAGCCATGGGTGAATGAATGAATGAATTAATGAATTTGTCATAGAAACGTTACACAGTGATGCAAAACTCCATTTTATAATTAATATGTGTTAAACGCAAACTACAATAGCTATGTTCTGCAGACATGATTTATATGGAAGGGTAAAGATAATATGGCATAGGTAATAAAGCTGAGGGAATTATTCACATGCACAGTGCCAGTTTTGAATGCAGGCTTGGTGCCAGAAGAAAATACAGAGGTGTGCAATTGCAATCCATGGGGGTGCACAAAAAGTCATAAATACTAAGTTGACATTGGGATATAAGGAGACAGCTGGGGGTTCACTGAGATCTGTCTTTGGGTACAATGCACCCCTAGGCACCCCCATAGCACCGGGCCTGTTTGGATGTCCGATGAAAAGATCTGATGTCTACTGTGCTGATTTATACGGACCCATATAGAAGGAATCATATTTGAAGAGGTTAATGATGTTAGTTGACCTTCATAAAAGTAGATATTTATTGTTTTAGGTTTTCCCAGGGGAAAATGAGATAATGGCTCATATAATTAGATTCCCTTGTTTCTCTATAGCTTGAGTATATTTTCTAGTATTATTTTTATGCATTTAAGATCGCTAAGAATGAGGAACTTGATGGCCTTCTTAGATAATATCTTTTTGAGTTAGTTTTCTTGTGTCTCTATTTTGTGTGTTGTGTGTGATTTGTTTTTTTCTATTTATAGGGCTGTTGACATCCTCAGAGCAGCATCCGCCACTAATCACATGCACCTGCTCATAGCGAGAGATGAAGAAGCGAGGTAAGCCATTGCTGATCATGTGCAGATATGGGCTTTATATCCTGCTGATAAAAAGCTGTGTGCATTGTAGGGTGGATCCACAACACTTCAGCACTGAGCCTGTTAGGGACCTTTCAACAAAAAATGAACATCAGAGTCAACTCCAAGCTTCCTTGAGGACTTCATTACTCTGAGGCAATTGATGAAATAATCATTTGTCCATCTAACTGACAGTACATGTGCATGTATTATTGTACTGGAAAACATCAGTTTTCAGTGTTATCAGTTCTGCCTTTCCCGTCTGAGTCACCTCCTCTTATGTTTGGTTTTGTAAAACTGTACTTCACACTAATTTGTCACCATTATTAGTTAAGGCCTATATAATGTCCCCCTTTAATTTTTTCACTGTTTTAATATTTGAAGACAAAATAAATAATTTTGTCTCAAAACTAGATCTGTGCTAGTGTTGGCAGAATGCAGGGGGTCTTGGCTGCATCTTCAAACAAGCCCTGGGCAGCTCTTTTCTGGTTTGGGGCAGAAGGCCCTGTGCTTCAGCTCCACAGCTTCTCCATACTGCTCATCCTCTTTCACTGAAAACGGAAAATCATTAATGGAAAAAAAAACTTGAAGAAACAGATCCATCCCTTTATTTCCAAATGGAAAAAAGTCTCAACTTTCTGAATCAGTCAGAATAATCAGACGTTTTCTCCTTCTGAAGTTTTTAATGCTCTTCCCCTTTTTATACAACCTTACTTTGGAATCATGAGTTGTATACAGTAGTAGGCTCATCTCACCATTTTGCTCTGTGCTTGCAAAAAAGCACCACTCCCACATAGCCAACCCTTGTATTTTGCACTGAAATTAACACAGTACATCACAGCGAAGTAGGCACACATTTGAATATAGGCACTACTCTGCTGACGTGGCCTGAACAACTCGCAGGCACCTGATGAATCGTAGGGTGCCGGTGAGATGAGTAATACCTGCTGACATGCCTATCCCTGTCCCCATCGGAACAAAGCCAATTTGATCCACTGCTGAGGACACCCGGTCATGGTCGACTGATGTGTCTGGGATTGGACCCGTGTCATAGAGCTCAGCTTGAACTGAAAGTGAGCACCTTAACCGCTTAGGTACTAAGCTGTCATCACTAAGCAGCGACACTCAAGGTATACTCAAGTGCATACTTGAAGAGTTATGATTATGATGAGTATAATAAAAGAAATAATTTGCTAGGATTTGTGAGTAACAAAAGTATTTATAGACCAGAATATAAATACTTAGACATCATGCATTTGTCATATAAGCCATCAGTTTACGTAATCCTGACACGTGAACTCTGATATGTTTTTCAAAATTCATTTTGAAAGCCTAATGATTCTCACTTGAACTCCTGAAGTGTTATGAATGGTGAAGCCTGCAGATTAAGATACAATCCCTTTCTAGTTTGACATAATCAGGGTCATGTCAGGGTAGCTGGCTAGATTCCAGATATGAAGAAGACTTGGACCTCTTGCAACTTGTATAAGTCCAGCACTGCATATTAACAAGCAGTTGGCCCAGAAACAAGTGCTTACATACTCTCAGATGTATTTCAGACTGGAACACGCTACTGTTGTATTTATTTCTTATTAATGTGGTAGACAACTGTACAGTATGTTATAAGGCTGGTATAGATCAGTACTGTAGACAGTCATGCTTACTGAGCTATATTCTTTCTCTAATGATTTTGAAATATTTTTCAGTGAAGGTGTTTATATCACTTGTGGGAAATGTGGTATACTCACTCGCACAGAGTGAAGAAATAATTAAAGAAACCCTGTGAATAAAGTTTGAAAAACACTTGGGCTTTAGGGACCTAAGCAGAGTTCTAATGATGAGATGAGTGCTATGTGCTACTGAGCCTGTGTGGTTCAGTTTGCTCCTCCTTAATCACTGCTGCTCCTGATGAAAACCTCTCTGTCAAGAACCTTCTAGTTGTTGCCAGGGTACGGCTGTCCCTCAGTGCAGTGTCCTGATAGCAAAGGACAATGATACTGCCCTAGGCCTCACCCATGCCGATGTTTGACTCAGGGAACCTCTGTGTTCCATACTTACAGCTCTATAAAACAAGTGGTAAGACTCTTAGTCACCTGAAAGCAACCTGTTACTGCATTTGCCACTCAGCCCTATTTGACCTCTAGTGTTTAAATCCAAGGGATAAACCACTGTGAAAATAAAAAAGCAACAATCCGATGTGCCTCCACCCTAGATTCTGAGGAACTCTGAACAGCAACTCTGTCTATGAAGTTTTTCATGTGGGATTTACCCAATGCACACAGTTTACAGTTGGCAAGATAATGTCTTGAAGAGTGCTGACAGCACATTGCCATTTGATGCCTGTCAGAGGGTGAATAATTTACAGGTGCTCCGGCTGAGATGGTGCTGCAGGAAGCACTAAGTCATGTTGGGGGAATTCCTGTCTAGTCATAAAGTGGACAGAGTGGGTTAGACCACGAAAGGGAAAGGTTTTCTGACCTGTATCTGACAATCAACAAGCAATGGGAATATGAAGAGTGGGCCATTTTACTTAACCCTTAGCCAACAAGTGAGAATTTGTAAAATGCCCAAAACAATAGAAACAGTAGCAAATGCTTTTCTACAACTGATTAGACTCTGGTCATAATTTAGGCATCCTGTCATGGTTTTATTGTAAAACTGGTGTAAAGTGCTTTGATATTGAAAATGTGCAATGTATTTCCCTGTCATTGTTCAGGAAAACAAGCAAGATACAAAGGTTTGGAGGAAATAATTTATATTTTAGGCCTGCAGATAATTATAAAAACGAGGTTTGTCATAAGAAAGCACGCTTTATATTAATGCCTTTCTGTTGAACTTGAAAAAAAGAATACATCTGCCTTTTTGCCCACTATTTCTAAACTCAGCCATAATACATTACTGATTACAACAGAACATATGTACTTAATATATGTATCATGTGTACTTTAATTAGAAATACACTTCTACTGTGGTTTTTGTAAACAGGAAGCACGTTGATTTTGCGTGGAAACAAGGGGAACCCATTTTCCATCCAGATAACTTGTGTTTTAAATTTGTGACTATTCAAGATTCCTGACTGCTGAAGTGTGGTAGGCCTACATGCAGGAAGTCTGAGTATTAAAGGATATGTATGTGTATTGTATGTATGTACATTCATACAGCTTAGGAAGAACGATAGAAATCATAAATTGCAAACTGTTTTTTAAGAAGTCATTTAAAATACAAGTTCCTTTTTGGTGGAAACATACTTTGTCGCATGTACATATTTGACTGAACAAGCATTGAACATTGAACAATAAACATTCAGTTTCATTGATTTATTAATCACACTTTCACATACAAAAATATGGTTGCAAGCATTTTCCACCATGCACATGCAATTTTCATGGTGACTCTTCAATCTCAGGGTTCAGAACTTTTAAATCAACTTAGAGCTTATTAAACAGTTGAGTATGGGGAGAGCAGGGAGCCGAGCGGTGAAAGGAAGCTGTGTTCACTCTGTCTTTCCCTTTTCTCTTTATGCATAAAGGAGAGAATTTGCTGAGTTGCTAGAGAAGTACGGATCCAACAACAGCAGCACAGGCTCTGCACGGAATTCCCCTATCCAGCATGGTACTGGCTCTATTTCATCACCCCTGAATCAAATGCATCTACTCAAGTTACTGCGCATAATGAACTGCATTTCAACCACATGCCCAGTTCCGTAAACTCTAGCAATGACAGTGGTGATCACTTCAGTCAGATAATATGACGTGCAGTGTTTTTAAGCATGCAGATATTTAAAAATAAATATAACACGTGTACCTGAAATTTTATCCTTTTAAAGTTGTGATGCTAAATTAATCAGTCTTTGAAAATGGCTTATGACAGCGCAGCGTGTTATGCAATGGTGAACATCTGTCTTCTGGTACGATAGAATCTCTCTTGGAGTACTAAAACAGAATATGTTATATGCTGTGTTGGAATTTATTTCAGTATGCGCATGTAGACTGTTCAATGTCATTTTCTGTTTTCAAATATGGATATTTGGGAAGGAACTTCCCCCACAAGTCAGACAACACTAACAGGAGAGTTGAGAATAAATGCAGGATTTAAATTCTTATTCCTTTGTACAATTCAGCAAGTTCTGATATTACCAAAATGAATGGGGGAAATAGTCTTTCTATGGAAAGGTAACAGTTGGATTGTCTGTAATGTCAAGTCAAGGATAAATGGTGATGTAATCCTGGGGAATATGTTGCTAATGAGCTAATTGCCATATTCAGTCAAATTAGTTATATGCATCATGTTCTTAGCATGCTGGCTATTTACTCCTTTTGGAGTGCTGCAGTTTCCTTTTTCTATAAGTATTCATTATGATCTATCATCTTTAATGGTGTATTTCATGAATTTACCTCTTTCCTTCTGCTCTTTTTGCAAGCATCATTAACTTGTTAATTGTTTAGTTAATCCGTCATGTAGCTGGAGGTAGATAAGCATATGAACAACATTTTTGTGTCACCTGGAAATTTTTTTTTTCTCATTGCATGTGTTGGAACTTTAACAGATAGCTCATGTGTTACAGATAAAGTGCAACTGTTGGTGTATTGTGATTTCTCAGATATCTCAGATAATGTCTTCGGTCACATACAGTTAATGTCAACAAGACGTAATTTGTTACACAGATGTTGTTTAAGAGGTTTTCTCCATTATGGTACAGATAGGTATATATGTATACATATTGTGCACACTGCCTTATTTGATTTGATCAGCGTATTGTCTCTTGTTGATATTTTACTTTACACTTGAAATGAAATAATCGGGGGTTATGGTGGGAAGAAGCTGGCCGATGTTTCTCACTTAAAAAACAGGAGCAAAATTTTGCAATAATGAAATGATTTATTTTAGAAATTAACACAAAACAGAAACCGTCCAGTATACGATCACAGCAAAACTAACTGCTATCAAAATGGTGATGGATTTTGTTTTGATAAGGCAGATAAGGAGCCACTTACCCAAGTGCTGGTTGACAGGTAATTCACACACATAATTACGCTTAAATACAGTTGCAGTTAAAAATGATAAAAGTTTAAAATGTGAGTCTGGTGACAGTAGATCTGTTTTTGGACAACTGGAATTGATGATTTAAACAAAGATTCTTTTGTACCAACGACATTTCACAATGTAAACAACATCGAAACAGCTTTTGGGGGGACAGGTGAAAGCTCTCCTTCACATATGGGCTGAGAGACCTTCTCAAGCATTTTGTGGTAAATGTATAGTTTTGAACTTTTAGGAATACCACCTGCCTTTTAGTCATTTTGTGCTCCTGGTGGCCAGTTAGACTGCCATCTGGTGGTACTTTTGAAATGGTGCACAATATAGTAGCATTAGTTTTGTTTGTGTGAGTGGAACATTACTTATTGTCTGTATCTGAAATCTTTGTGTATTAGTTTTTCCATTTTCTTTCACAGTCTTTCCTGATTCTTTCTTGAAAATTGGTTCTCTTAGATATTTAAATGATAGGCTATGGCTCATGAATAATTGTCTTTGTATTGTCTTTCTGTAAAGCAGGCAGATACTTAGATAGCACATCATCTGGGTCCTCATCACGGTCACAAAGTCCATTGCTGTTGAGCCCTGCTGGCTCTCAGAGCACCTACAACGGCACTGGGCCGCTACTGCGGTCTCTCAGGTACCACGCATAACCTTAGTATGTTACAGTATCTCTATATAGCAATGGGATTAGCACTGTGAGTGAGAAGTGTGAGTTGCAGAACATCCCATAATTCCTCTTTACACATGACCACTGTCTTTCTCAATACACTATTGTATTTCATTTTATTTCATTACACATGTAGCTGTTTGCATTGGTAATGTGGATGGAGAATACTCAGATCATATGTAATGGCACACCTTATGTCTGCTGTAATATTCTGCATTGCTGTTACTGAGCCCTATTTGCTTAAGTAGAATATGTTTGGTCACAGCTGTAAATTTATGCAAATTCAGAGTTGGGTTCCATGCTCATATTGGATTAAGTGAATTCTGAATTCTTTTTTGAAATTATGTACAGTATGTTAGCATGCCTCAAAGGATTGCACTCTTTTACATTTATTTGATTTGGTTTCACCAAGAATGCAAAAAGCCATCAGGATTAAGACAAGGAGACATATCAAAGTGCAGCTAAAGCTTAAGAATCAAGGAAACATCACCGGCATTAGGAATGCACCAAAGCTGCTCTCCACAGCTCCCAACCTGACTTCATTTTTAAAGTGACAAACTGTGTAACTGGAGAAGCACAAGAGATGACAAACATTTTATTTCACTTGTTCATTTTTTCACATGGAGGATTAGATTTTCACCACACAATCATACAATGATTACATTGTAAAAATGCAGCAATGTTCCTGTTTTATTTAAATGTTGAGTTTGGTGTTTCGATTGCTTTTGCGTAGTCCTTATCCCTACAATTAATGCATGAGTAAGAAAAATGAGAGAAAGAAGTACTTACTCATACGAGACTGAAACGGTTATGGATATAGATACAATGCTGAGAATGCATATGTGTGTATTGTGTCAGTCACCCAGGGGAGGGAGTCATCCAGCTGATCTCAGTGACACGTTCCTGCAGCCTGGGCATCATTATCGGCGGAGGTTCCAACAGACCTGACGGCCCCGCAGTTTTCATCCAGGAAGTGCTGTCTGGTGGTGACTGTCACAGGGTGAGAGAGATAGGGTGGCAAGGCACTGACCTTGGTTCACTCCTCCCCCATTGTCCTCATGGTTATAATTGCACAGGGTCCACCCTATGCCATACCAAGCTACCATACTGAACTCTCTATCCACATAAAATTCAAGGTTATATTGCTCCTGTTTATCGTCTATCTGTATTAGAATTAAATCTGTTTGTATAGACTCGTGTACACAGTATCTCTCTCTCTCTCTCTCTCTCTCTCTCTCTGACCTCTGATGCTGTCCTCTTCATAGTGCTATCATGTAAGAAAAGCAACGAAAGGGGTACATGAGTCAGTGAGTGTGCAGACCTTTGTGTTCAGTAGTTATGGTCGTCATCCCAGGATCCACTTGGGGGGATCAGCAGCAGAGTAGAGGGTCGAGACAGAGTGCAGAGGTCAGGTCTTTGTGAAGACTTATCGGCTTGTGGTGTCTAGCACATCACCTGCTCAGGAGCACTGCATCTCCTCAGTGACGCCCAGGCCTCTGGTAGCTGCTGTAAATAGTCTTCCCCGCGTGGCTGTGTATCTAACTTTTCACTGGCACAGTGCCTGCCTTTTTTCCTAGACGATATTGTCCTTGATGAGACAACAGATGTGTTGTTTCTGAGACTCCCAAAATAATAAGAAAAGAAATTAGTTTTAACTCTAATCCAGTAGTGGCTGCCTTAATGCCGTCTTATGATGAAACTGGGTTTTTAATGTGGATCTGAATTTCCTTGAGAGTCTTTGCAGCATGCACACACCAAACTACAAAATAAACATGGTTAGAAACGCATTCTCCTGTAATCGTCTTACAGTTATGAAAAGAAATAAATTAGTCCCAAGATGGTTTTGAGATGGTTTTCAGTATTTCCTATGTGTGTGGTGCTTTATACAGTATGTGGTTTTGCTTGCTAATCTTCTGGAAGTGCCTCTGTTAACACTGGTGTCAGAGTCTTCGGCATGTCATTTGCCCTGCTATACATAAACCCTCTAAATCTCATGTTATGCATGTTTTTCTGTCATTTTAATTTGATGTGCTAGGATCATGGTCATTGGATATATTTGTAGTTCCATTTTTAGCTTTGCTTTTGAGAAACGGGGTCAAAATTACTTAATGTAATTACTTAGTGTTTCAGAATTTCCTATATCTCATAATCCGTCCTCACACAGGTTGATGAAGTGAAAAGGCATAGGCTCATATTCCTGCTATTGTGAAGTGCATTGTGTTCCTGTGTGTATGTATATTGAACAATATGTATGTATGAGACATCTTGAAACGCAGTGTAAGCACTCTTAACACACTCATTATTTCACACTATAACCTGCAGGATGGCCGACTGAGGCCAGGGGATCAGCTAATTGCCATCAACAAAGAGTCCTTAATAGGAGTCACCCATGAAGAAGCCAAAAGCACACTCAACAAAGTTAAATTCAGGTACATCAACATTAAATAATCATAGGCCACCTGTCACAGTCAATCATGTTATCACACGTACTCTGGATTCACAGCTGCAGTACAATGGACATTAGTCTTTGCTTCCTTTCTCTGGCTTTGAAGGCAGGAGGGGGCCGTGGAGATTGCATTCATTCCTGGGAAAGGACCCTTTCCTTGCAGTAACTCCTTACACAATGGTGTCCAGAGGGGCATGGGGAACGGATTCAGCTCCGGCAGGTTAAAAGTGCATGTCAGATCTCCTGAGGTGAGGAAGGAGCCCTTTCTTAAAGATCATACTGAATATGCTTTAAGGAATGGGTTCTTCTTAATTACCCAAGCTAACTTGTGGAGACATATTTGCTCTGATACTGTTTTGGCACTATGTGCTGTAACTAATTTCTTTATTCGCTGTCAGCCCTTGTTAATATCTAGAGCACAATGTCCTCTTTCTGTTCTTCACAGACACGACAAGAGGAACCTGCATCAGTGCCTTCTTCCTCTCCTGATATATGTCCTCCAGACATCTTTGTCTCAGGTAGTGTACCCATTAGTTGTCATTCACATCCACTCTTCACTCTCATATTTGATTGGCTTTTACATTCGGTACCTCTGTTTCAGAGTTTCTCAAACTCTCTCTTGCAGTCACCATCTCCTGTTCTAAGGAACTACTAAATTGCCACCTTTATATGCACAAGGCAGCATTGCTTTCATTGCCTTTCTCACATCCTTCACATCCTTCCTATGTTAAATCATATTGAAAATGCACTTGCATATACAGAAATCTAGGAGTCATTGAAAGTACAATTTATTTAAAGTAAAAAAAGATTTGTGAGTGGGCCACTTGTTTGTAGTTCCATATTGTGTCATTTTTTAGTATTTTCTTTATGCTTTTTCCTTTTTCGCCAATTTTCAAATTGCTAGGTGTCCCTGAACATTTTAGCATTGCCAGTTGGACATTAGGCTCCCTGTTACATTTCCTGTATTTGTGCAGGAGTATTGGGGTCCAGCGAATCCACTGATATACTCTCACACCAACTATTTCTCATGCTGACAAGTCCCACTGTGCACCAGGAGAGCAAATGCTCATAGGTGCCAGATGAGTTTCAGTGTACTTAGAACAGTACACCAAGGGAGCCCTTGCTGATGAAATCCATCCTACTCCGGAACAATACCAGCTATGGACTCCCTGTCATTGACGGTGAATGACGGCTCAGACACTAACTTGGGTCTGAACACTAGGACATAGTCTTAACAAGCCCCTTAGCAGACTGACCTATGAGGGAGCAGTGTGTGTTCATTTTTACAATTGCTGCCATTGTAAGTCTCTCCTCATAAAGTACATGTGAAGTGCTTGGTCTGGAGCGGTTTCATGTGCTTGTCTTTTAGGGCTATCTAAGGCAGAGGGTAAGTGGCAGCCGTGCTCTTCAGTATTATACCCACTGCTGTGCTATCTTGCCTCATGAGGCAATTTCAAGGCCTGTGCAATCTATGCATGAAAGGGTTCATTGTTATCAGAAAATGTGAAGTTATCTCGGCAAGTCATGATCAAAGCAGAGAGGAAATTGAATGTGAATCGTGTACCGTAAGTGTCCTCTTAAAGCCTATTAAATTAATGTCACTCTCAGCAACCTGTGTCAATATTCTTCACACCGGGTGTTAAATCAAACAGAAAATGCACTTGCATGCGCAGAAATCCAGGATTCATTGAAAATGAAATAATTTATTTAAAGTAAAAAAAGATTCATGAGTAGACAGGAGCTGCAGTTAAAATTTAATGAAACCCGCAGTGGGAAATAATGTGTGTCCCCAAAGGGCATTCATGGGCAAAGGGTGTTTATAATTCAAATCAAATTCCAGTATGTATAATAGACTCTCAGATAGCTGTGTTATCAAAGATTATTATTGTTGCTGAGTTGCTGTTTGGCCTACTGATTTCCTGGACCTTGGGTTCTTTTCATTATTATACTGGGCTTCTTAGCAGGATGTCGTGTTGCCATGGAAACCAACTGTCAGTTGTAAATTAACTTCTTTTTTTTTTTTGCTGTGTAGTACTGCAATAGAGGTAGTAAAAGGCTAAATAACTTTAAGGACATCTCACAAATGATGGTATTGAACTTTTGGCAAAGACACTGGAATTTCACCTTCTTTGCTGATAAGACTGGAAGGGAATGTAAGGCTAGAAATGAACTCAGTCTTTTTAATTCATACTGCATAGTGCATGATGTGGCTGGCCATAAAAGTTAAATGTGTTTTGTCTGTTGGTTTATGAGGTTAATACACAAGTTAAAAATAACCAGTCTGATGATCATATTTTGAATCAAATAAATTCTATTGTTTTTTCCAACAGTTTGGAGAGGTTTTAAAGGTCAGCAACTGATAGAAGAAAGCTTAATATTTATTTATTGAAGGTCAAAGGTACAGTTTTAAGATTATTTGAACCCAAGTGTCTTAACTGGCAATGTGCAGGCTGAGCTGTAAGGATATGGTTCGACACCGGCCATATTTGCTGATAATGGCCAGGAGCCTGCAGAGATGCACCCTACAGCTGGCTCTGTTCCGCCACAGACAGGAGTGGGTAGGTCAGGGTCTCCTCATCTCACTGATGTCACGTGCCTGTGAGTTGCTCACATGATGTCAGTGGAGTAGCATCCATACTACAAGTGGTGCCGTGTGGGACTTTCAGTGTTAAAAAGTGGTCATTTGCTATGTGCAAACATAGCAAAAGATTTCATTTTCCTAGCTTCAACACAACTACAGAGATTGTCATGGTGAGACAAGCCAAGTGTGCAATTGGCAGTTCCAAAAAAGGGTTGCCTAAAAATTGGCCTTTAACCCTAGACATGTCAGTTGTGAAGTAAGTGTTGTATTTAAAGAGAAAGCAGTTAATCCTCATATGCTCTGTCCTGGTGATCCATTACAGTAGCCATGACTGTGTTTCTTCCCCAGTCTGTAAATCCCATGCTCAGCACCTTTGACATTCTTCGTCACTGCAATAACCCCTTTGAACCAGAGGTCACTGCTGATCATAATCTCATTTTCAAGGAGCACCCGACAGGTTTTTCTGTGTAAAATCTGTAGACTGGTGCCCATCTCTCATTGGCTTGGAGGAAGCTGTCAGTGTGAGAGCTGTTGTTGCCTGTGACAGATGTCCGCAGGAAGTCACCTGAAGGAGGATGTGAGGACAGAAGCAGGTTATTTAGAAAGCAGTAAATATGCCTTTTGTCTTGTGCGAGACCATGCAGTGTGTACTGTAGCTGCACTGCCACACTTTAACTGATGAAGGCAGTGCTGCTCATTACATGATACGTGCTGTACCCGGTTTAATTTTGAAATGGAACAGCTGTAAAAAAAAATGATCATCCTGTGCACATGAGTCAGGTTTTTAGAGCTCTGAATCTGAGAGGCTTGTACATGAGGCACCACCTGTTCTCTGTTCTCAGAATGAAACGCTCCCTGCTGCGTGGGACTGCTCCCAGGCAAAGCGGAGCACGGGGGCTGGTGAGATTGTGTTTAGCCGTAAAGCCCCTCTGTCCCCGTCGCGCCTCTCCTGCTGCCGTGTCGGTGTGTCAGTCATTTGTGTCGGAATGGGATAAATCCCAAGAGGGACGTGTCCCCAGAGCAGGGAGCAACAGTGAGCTCATTTTTGTCACAGCAGGTGAGCGCTCTGCCTTAAGCTCGGGGGACAGTGGAGAAGCAGCATTACTGCTGCTGAAACACTACGAGCTCAGAGCAGCCCGCCCCCAGAGAATGATGTGGACTTGTGCTTGTACTGTGGTGTCGTCCCTCAGCTAGTGCTGTAGGCTTTGAGAGTTGGTTTTTCACATGACAATATTGTAGTTGAAAGGTATCAGTAGATTCATTGTTGTTTATTTGGACGTAATACCAATCCCTCCTGTTCACATAGATGAGCCCCGTGTGTGGGTAGAATCAACCATCTCACAGACTCTTTCCGAAGTGCAAAGTAGCGTTGATTGTAAAAAGAGGGCCTTTTGATCTTGACTTTCTTGCTCTTATCCAACTACTAAAAGATGGAAAAGCATTTGACCATATTTTAGTTGTCCAGGAAATAGCCTTTACCTCCTCCCTGCAGACATTTAGCTACATATGTTTGTGTTGCCCTGTGCCCAGGATCCACGTCCTGTCAGCGAACAGCTGGAACAGCCAAACCCAAGATCTCTTTGGATCCTCACATCCGCCTCAGAGCAGACAAACTAGACCTGGTAAGTCGGCAAAGTTCAATGGCGGATCATAGATCCAGAGCTCCTGTTAATGTGGCCATACCCCTTTGGTACCGGCCATTCAATATAGTTTGTTCGCCAAGACAGCACAGAGGATCTTACTGTCTTTTGCTTCATATTTTTCATCATTCCATCTGCCTTTTGATCGTGATTCTGTTGTTTAGTAGTGATTTAATCTTATCCTTCTAATCCTGTGCCTGACCCTAATCTACCAGGCCATTAATAGGATTGTGTTTTGGTGGAGAGCACTTTAATGTGGAACAGAGACACAATGCACTCTATATTTAGTGAATTTTAAACCTTCTATTGCCATTAGTTTTAAGAAAAACCTTGTTTAAAAGCTAGAGGAATGTTATTTGTAAAGCAGTTAAAACAATTAAAGCATAAATCCATGAGGCAGTGTTTTTTATTCAGATGTGTGTCTTACATTCATCCTTAAGAGATTTAGAGTGTAACTTGTTTCTGTATGTACATGCACACCATAAGAGGAAAACAACTTAATCTGATTTCATTGACGGGTAAACTTTTACTAGTGTTGTATTGCCCCCCTGTGGACATGTGTGAAAATGTAAATTGCAACACCAAAACAGAAATGACGATTGGAGGAACAGATGATGATGATAATGGCTGTTATTGGTGTATGATCCCTGTCGTAGGCTCTTAGGTATCTGGGGCTGGATGTATCAGAAGAGAAGAAAAGGATATTGAGGCAGTGTTTGCCAACAGACACTCAAGGAACAGTGGCTTATGGAGGTGAGTTCAGAAGAAAGGAGATAGTGATTGTCAGAATGATGTTATTTCCACAGCACCTGATTGTCTGTGCTCAGTCTGACTGCATCCCCCACAGTGTCTCAGCAGGGGGGCTGTGCTCTATAATCTGGCACACATTAGTGAAGCTCTGCTTCAGCTGGTTTATTGCAAAAAAAAGATTAATCATACTGTATATTCAGGGTATCAAGAAAGATTTTTTCAAATAGCATTCTTATCTTCTGCAGGACAAGCGCTATGCTACAACACACTTTCTCAATCTTCTGCAAATATGTGCAGCATTAACATTGCTTTTGTTTATGGAGCAGACTTTGTGGAGGCCACGCGAGATATTCTGCAAGACAAGCTGAACGAAGTTGGTCTTGCCCAGGGGCCTTTCATGTTCTCTTATCACGAGGCAGCCAGCCTGATGGACACATCAGCTTTCCACTCTCCAGTAAATTCACTTAATACTTTTTCCCCCTTCTTTTGAGAGAAAAATCAGGTCTGACTTTGAGTCAGGGTAGCTTGTTCTCACTCAAATCAGTCCTCAGAGCACCCGAGACATGCAAACTTCAGTTCCTTCTAAGCTCACTTCGAAAAGGGATTTATTCAGTGTTTTTGAAGCGATTTGCTTCAGCACAGGGAAATTATCAAAGCTGCCTTGTCTTATAAGTACTTAAACTCTCCTTTCCCAGAATCTCCCCTTTTCTGTGCCTGCTTAAGGAAACATATTTTTTATTCATGTGTCTTTTTGTAGGGCCATGAAAAGAGACTAATAATAACAGAGGTGCAGACTCCTTTGATTTGAATATTATCCCCCTTTTTGCATCCATACTGGCAGATGCAGTAGCTGAACAATGCTGGATATTTGCTGTGTCATTTTTCTCCACTGATTCCTGATTTCTTTTCTTTGTCATCACAGACCTATGACTCAGAGAACAGCTACAGCACTGAGGAGCTGGAACAATTTCAGTCTGAGGTTACCCTGCTTCAGCAGCAAATGAAACAGTTAAAGGTGAAAAGGATAGTAAGGGCCTCATGCAAATATCCTGATAAAGTACATCTATGTCCAAGTGTTTGTATGAATCAACATTTTCCCAGACATTACTGAAGGATACAGAACACATCAAGAAAACACTAGAAGAGGAGCTACAGAAAACCACAGAGATAGTTAGTTGAGGACACTTTCCAATTATGAAAGTGAAATTACTCCCTTCTAGTAATAATACACAGATTATACATTACAGTCTTGCAATTCACCCATCTAACAGGGTGTATAATCAAGATATCTGTATAAACATCACATGGGATCACATGGGAACAATTCAGACAGTCAGAAGGACACTGGGGACAAAGCAGCAAAATGGGTCGCTTCCATTTGCACTAAAACTGGAGTGCCGCTCATCACGCTCATAATATTACTCCATGCTGTCCTTTGGTGTGTTCCAGAAAGCCAGCGCCACCATCGTGGAAAACGAGACTCTGAGGAGCCAGCTGCAGATGGCAGAGGCAGTACAGAGACAGACACACAGCGCAGAACAGGACTACGAGGAGGTCATTCAGCTCCTGGAGGCAGAAATCAAAGACTTGAAAAATCAATTGGCTGGGAAGAAGCAGAAGAGCCTGGAGGCTACTAAAGTATGTACTTTCTCTTTCTCTCTCTCTCTCTCTCTCTCTCACACACACACACATACACACACACACTCTCACTCACTCACTCACTCACTCACTCTATTTTGCCAGGAGGATGTCATTGAGCTGAAGAGAAGGCTTTCTGTCATTGATTGCCAGCTGAGGAAATCTGAACTCACCAGAAAACATCTGGAAATTTCCAACAAAAAGCTGCTTGGATTTGCCCAGGTAATAATCTCTCTTGCTGTGTTAGAGGCGGAGCCCAGATGGTGACACAGTATGTCTTCAAAGCAAAGCAAGGGGAAGTGATGGCAAATAATCACAACTGCAGAAATTCAGCAAACAGGATATATTAATCCCTATTAAGGAGCTTATGTAATGGGTTTCAGAAAGTATATCCAATATTACCAAGTACCAGCAATTTCCCTCTCATTACAGTACACATGTATTTCCCCACTGCTTGAAAATATCTGCAGACATTAGGAGTTCTGAAATGAAGTGTTTTTAATGTGGCTAGAATCGCTTTCAAAATGCATAATTACCTAAATATAAGGTGCTTCAAACCTCCCACGGTTTAAAAATACTAAGAGTCACACAAAAATAAATTCTGATGGACATATCTTATTGGAGTAATGCAAACTGGCTGACGACCAATAATACTGTTGACCTCATTAATTAAAGAACTGGAGAATAATATAGCAGAATTTATTCATATTATATAATAATATATTAGTAATTCTGGAGAAATATACTTTCCATAAAGTATCTGCAAAGCTGGCATCAGTGCTTTCCCCTGTGTGGGGGGACATAAGTGAGCTCAACAGGATTACTGGTGGTGATATTAGCAGTTAATAATTCTGGCAGAGTCGTCGAGGGACGGGATGAAACGTCAGCATGCTATGGTCTTTACAGATGTCACTTAATAATCTCAGTTTATCATTAGACTTTCATCATGAGAACATGAAGCATACTATATGCATTGCCAGTCAAAGGTTTGGACACACCTACTCATAGGTTTTTTTAATGTATTGTTACTGCTTTCTACATTTTAGAATAATAGTAAAGACATCAAAACTATGAAATAACACAAATGGAATTATTCAGTGACCAAATTCTTGTCTCCCAGGTGTGTCCAACCTTTTGACTGGTACTGTATGTATATAGTATGATTGATATACACACTTTACTGCACTGTATATATTTAAAGGTAAAATGAGGCAATGAAGCATGAGGCATGCGGGTACCAAATACCCATCAAATGCCACAGTACTGAGATATACAAAGAGGACTATCTTCTGGTCCACAGAGAAGACACCTACACAGAGAAGAAGTGCATTCAATTAAACCATACGTGAACACTGTAATCAAAGAAGCTTATCACAGTTAATACCAGATTAAATGTATCACAATTATATATAGCAATGATGATAGGCCCCATTTTGCCCAAAAGGGGGAGAAAAAGCATATACATAGACAGCAAAAAGTCAAGCATCTGTTAATACTATTCATAAAAGTGTCCGATAGCATGGAACAAGTGCCTATAAATCTAAATATATTCCTGCACAGCTCACAAGACATGTCTAACAAGTACATTTTAATGGGAGAAAGCGTCATTGTGTACAGATAATAATTCAGAAGACATAGATTACTGATATATGAAATGCTAATGAAAATAAGAAATAAATATATTTTAAAGAATAGGCTTTATAGCCATATATTAATGACACATACCATACCATATTATTGTAGGATGCAACTGAAAAGTAGATGGAAGAATCTGAGATAATTCCCTGTTTTTTGTTTTTGTTTGTTTTTTTTCCCAAAATAAAACATTGTTGATTTCAAGATATTGCAACGCATGTGCCATGGTTTTGAATGAAGTCAGTACAAAGGGGAAATGGCATGTTTGAATTGTGTTCTGTTCTTCATATTTGGTAATGGCTTTTTAATGAAATAATAATGTCTCTGTACCATGGCATAGTGTCTCTGTCAGGTCTAATATCCAGTTCCAACCATATAAAGTACATTGTGACATTAGATACAGCAATGACAGCTAGCTAATAAGGTTGAAAAAAGACTAATCTTGCTTGCTGGTACTTAGCAACTTTCTAAGAATATTGCATTCTATTCCTATGAATTATTACAACTTTAATGTGTTAAATGTAATTCCATCTAAACAGGTGTTTTTGAAGGAATGCAGTACATTTTAAATGTCTCTTGGTTACCATTTTTGACTGCTGTAGTTTCATAGCACTGTGGTCAGGTTGTAACATCCTGTGTATTATAGACAGATACAAGCCACTTAGCTAGAAAACAATACATTATTTTGTATTGCATGAGTACTTTTTTAGCATTATTGTGAAATTTGTAAAAATTATTTACTGTTTTACCTGTATATGGTCTTGTAATTTGCACTGCAGTTGAAATAACAGCTATTCAGTAATGTCCCGTTGTTCTACCATCATAGCTGTATGGCTGTGTAGTGTGGAATTTTTTTTTTGGTCTGATTGTGTAGCAATTTAAGAGAGGCAATTAATCACAGATGAAATTCTTGCTTAAAAATAAAATAAAATATTCCATAAAATCAATACATTCTTAAAAATAAACATCTGTTTTTACTGGCTAAAATCCTTCAAAATAACATTGAAAGTACATAGCGCTCTATACACTATATTTGATGACATCTGGCTCAGTAGCACTTTAATTAGCCACAATATGCATTTTAATATGCTGCTCAGTCCTCCATAATCCTTACTACACTGACACCTTGTGGTTAATAGTTATAACATCACTTTCTGAAAAAGGACTCAGAGCATTCGCTTGAAAGGAAAATCTTCACAAAAGAAAGGAGAAAGGAAGTATAGAATATTTAGGCTATGTTTATTTTATCTTGTGTTACAGAATGTTCACAGAGTACTGTCCTCCTCCATCTTATTTGATACTGAAAATGGGTAAGTTGTTTCTTGCTGTAGAATAATCAAGTACTCAAATTCCACTTGTAAAAAAGTGTTCTTGTGAGACTGCATGAATTTTAAGAGAAACACGCTAACAGGAAGAAACTGTAGCATGTGGTTAGCGAAATTTTTGTGTCCCACAGGAGCGCCAAAACATCCCCAGCGATGGACAGCCCTGACACCCCTTCCCCCATTCGTGACCCAGCAGGACAGCTGGCAGCTGAAGCCAAAGAGCTGGTGGAGAGAGTGTGCTCCTTCAGCAGAGAGCATGGTGAGTGAGGGAGAGTGCAGGTGACTGCACTCAAGGGCATGCAATAGCTGGTGAAATGGCTGGTGAAATCAAGACTGTGTGGTGCTGACTGACATTGGAGCTTCTAAAAACTACTCATTCTTTTGTAAGCAGCATGCAATAAGTGGCTGTCATTACCTTACAACATTTTTCTGTTTAGCATTAACCTGTGATATGGCGGACAGTAACACAGAAGATGGAGATGCTTGTGTCACAGAGTAAGTGTTCGTAATTTCAGTTTGCTGTCTTACTGGTTTCGAGGCAGGTGTTTAGACCCAGAATGTTAGATATTTTATAATTGTGTGAAGCAGAGGACTTTGTAAAAATGAACTTTTTAATATTCAATTGTGTTTAATGTTAATGGTTTGGCATGATTGGAATACACAATCAGAGAGCACAAATCTGACTGGAATGCAGATTTTTTAATGCTTTTTTCTAAAAATCTCTAATAACACATTATTCACCATGTCAGTTGACTTTAAATTCCTGTTCTACAAGACACAATGAACACTGCTAAGAAAATATACATCACAGGAAGGTTTCACAGGGTCTGATTATCACTTTTCCTTTTACAACTGTAGAACCATACGTCGCTTTAATATTGAAATTTACGTGGGAATAGACATCTGGTAATATCCCACTTTGTTATGTTGTTTGTAGTTAACATTGTTGTTGTTTCTGATTTGTTAAGAGGGCATGAAAGGAATGGGGTGAAGATCAGGAGAGACTGAAGTAGTGCATATATCCAGTAACCAGGTGAGGTCTCTCCCTTCTTGCTGCAGCACTGTGCCTACTCACTGTGAAGCTGCTATACCATATCCCCACTGACACCACCTGACACAGAGGCCTCACTCATGTCAGGCTCAATGACATGTTAGATTCAATTCACAGTTGCTTCGCACAGAAGCTATCAGGAGCGCGTTACACTGAATATTCTAGACCAAAATAGACCAGTTTACTTTGGAAAATAATTTGGTGTATTTTTTGTGTTGTGCATACATATATGCTCATGCTAGAGGTTTTGCCAACAGTATGCTAACTAGTGACTGATTTTAACCTTGTCATTCCTATGGCATATGATTAGTGGTACTTAGTGGTAGGGGTGGAAAAAGGAAGTTGCATTTTAAAGGAATTAGTTTTTGTTTACATTCAGCAGTATCATTCATTGCATTATTGTTTGTTGCTTCCTGTGTAATGTTTGTTGGGTCCAGTAATGAGCATAGACTTACCTTGGATTTGTGCTGAGCTTGGGTCTTACTAAGACTGGTCATTCAGCACTGACAATTACAAAAGCAAATGTTTCAAACACTGTGGACTACATTAGATTGTGATCCTCACGTAGGACTTTAAACATTCATTTGAAATTGAAGCTTATGCAGTATATAATTCTGTGACGGTTAATGAACATGCTTCCCCTTTTGCTGAGCTGTGCCGCCGTGACAGGTTGATTTGTCAGTGGCACAGTTGCGTGCACAGACTGCAGGGATCAGGCTGCTTAATAATGCTGCTTTTGCTTTAATTGGGGCTATTCATGTCAGGCTCAATGGACGAGCAGATGTATGCAGATGGTGCACAGTGCTTCCTGCTGAAACCGTCATCCCACATGATTGAGCAGCCCTATTGGAGCCATTCGCACAGCTGGCCTTTCCCCACGCCACGTATTTTACACTTTTTATTAGAGAGGGAGGATATGTAGCTGCCTCAGCCTCTTAGTCAAACCAGTCAGGTCCTTGTCTTTCTTTTCCTGCAGCTGCTACAGTCTCTGGCCACAGTCTTTACTCCCTGGACCTTCTGAAGAAGACAAGCAGTACCAGCAGAAAGACTGTCACAGTGAAAGTCACAGAGAAAACAGGAGGATTGAGGATTTCAAAGAAGTGAACAGGAAACAGAACTTACTGAGCTTGAAAAAGGAAACAAAAAAGGTGCACAGCAGCTCAATTGACTAACCACTGTGCAGGCCATAAGATGGGAGTTTTTGTAAATAAACCATCAACATTAATATGTGCATATTAATGTTTTGTAAATACATCTATAAGTGTACCTATTGAAAATATTCCATATTATTTAAAATGTTCTGAAAATTTTCTGATGCAATTCAGAAAGGAGACATGTTAACAAACAGGGTGAGTGCAGCTCCTAAGAGAGGCTGCTGGAGGATTGAAGTTGCTATTTAAGGATAACTGTTGCCAACAAGGATGTGATGCAATATATCAGCTAATTTCAGTTGTGCATGTGGCTGTTTTGCCTAGTCTCACATGGACATCACATAGTTTACTGTAGTTATGTCCAGAAAAAATATATAATTTTTTTCAGGATCAATGCAATACCAGTGTATTTCACTTGAAGTCACTGATTGATGAAATAAATATATGTGCTGTCATGTATGCTGGCACATGTATTTATGACAGGGAGTGTGGTCTGTGTTGGTGTGTGGTTAATGTTAACCAAACCTGTAGCCATTCCTCTTGCTTTTCATCTCAAAACACATCTACTGAGGGAGTTTGAGATGATAGTTCCATACCTTCTGCTCTACTACAGTATGCAACAAATTTTGTATGGTTGCACATTTGTATGTTGCATATATTAAGTGCTCTGAGATTTTCTAAATCTGATGTCTCATCTCATATGTCAATATATAATAATATATAACCATGTAAATATATATGCAGTAATATAAACCATGTAAATCTTGCAACCAAGACCTTCAAGACTTTCCATTTTGAAAATACTGTTGTTATGTAATGGATATGGCAGTGATTTAATTGACATTTATTTAATGGGCGTGATATGCAGGTATACCTCACAAATGCATTCCGAAATTAAACATTTTGTTACCAGACACACAAAAAATGGCATGTATATAGGGATATGTTCCAGGACTTCAGAAATTTGGGCAATTATATCATAAACTGCTAAAGAAATAGCATCAAGTGCACCTTAAACAGGAACACATATGTTTAATAAACATATATTGAAAACATATTAATAAAGATGCATTAACACATTTCACTCAGAACTAGTGCTGTAATTGTGATTGCATTAGCTCAAACTGTCCCACTCTGCCAAAGTGGCAGTGGAGGGAGAAGATATCACAGGGGCTACAGGGATCCATGCTGTGTCATGTCTTTTGCGCAAACACTTAATATTTTCTCAAATTTCTGCATAACACTGCACTGTTAGTCTTGTAGCATAAATGTCAGTAGCATGCTACACTGAAGTCTTCATCTTTTATGCTTGAATTAAAATTATTTTCAATACAGACGGTGTTAAAACCAGTGAACGTGCCACTTGACTTTGTCCTGATTGTATGCTCTGCCCTCCTAATGGATTGCATTTTAGTGACTAGAACATTGATTTATCTTTTGTCTCTTACTCCAGTCACTTGCTGTGGCATTAGTTGGCTGTTTGAAAGGGAGGAGTGACACAAGGATCATTAATTCATAAAGGGAGACCAGAAAACTGCTTCTCTGATTGGCCTCTGATAATCAGTGGTGGTAACAAGTGGCTCAGACAGTTAAGACTAAGAGTTCTCAGTGCAGGCTGAGCTTCACAGACCAGGTTTCAGCCCAGCCATGTCATCTGCTGACTGGTTCAGGAGCCCACTGTGGCAGACCAAACTGGCTTTGTTCCACTGGGTTAGTGGTGGATATGTCGGCAATGGTTTCCAGAGTCACACTGCTCCCGGAAACCTGTGATTCATTTAGGTGCCTGTGAATTACTCAGTTGACATCAAGAAGATCTGCCTATTGTCCCAGTGGTGTCTGCTTACTGGAGCATTGTGGAAAAAGTAGTAGTGTGAAAAGTAGTCACATTGGCATGCATTTGTATTTGCGAACTACATTTGCCTCACCCTGCACTCCTTTGCAAGTGCAGAGGTTTGCAGTGGCAACAGAATTTTATAACAATTAAAAATGTTGACTTTATTGAGTTGCTTTGTTCTCATAGGCCTCATCAACCAAGGTATACCTGTATATACTTGCTTTCCCATCATGCATCTGATTTTTCTGGCTGAGTCAGGTGATACTCTAGCCTTCAGTTCATTTGGGATAAAAGCAGCAGTGGCTTGTTAGCTAAATTACAATGTCAAAAAGTGTCATCAACTACACAACAGTGATTTAATCACACAACATTCTGCACTTATTTCAAAATTCCTTTAGTTACCAAGGCAACATGGTATTAGTATGTCCCCTTAGGTGCAGCCTTGGATGCCCAGATAATAAATGTAAACCACTGTGCATGGGTATTATAGTCATAACATCTTACTAACCAAATGTATTGCACACAAAAGGCTACATTGAAAGTAGAAGAAAAACCAAACAAGTGCCCAGAAAAGACAAGATTTAGGTAAGGACAGTGAAACATCCATATATACTGGATGCATTAAAAAACTGTAAACACAATACTGTTTCAAAGCATACATAGAAATCTTTCTTGTGACATGGAAACTTGTATCACAGATTTACTATGTCTGTATCAGTAATTTTGTTTGTCTTAGAAACTGTACGTGCTCTGAAGAATATACATTAAGACCTGTACGTCAGCTAGATTCCATTATGATTGTGGCCTCAGTCTTTCTTTTTTTATTAAAGCAACAAACAATATATCTTTGTTTCTTTTTATTTTTCTTTGACTTAATTGTGTTCTAAAATGTGGGTGCAAGTTATGAATAATGTAGTGGAATTTTCTAGGATTTCCCAGCTTTTATTCATTTCTAATGGCATAACAGGTGGTGACCGAGGGATTCATGAGGATGTCTAATCAGGTTTATTGATGATATGTGACAATACCAGGATGTGCCATTGGCATCATTGTGGTGACTCTCATGCCATTTATACCACACAAGGAAGTTAATGCAGAGGTGCTGGTCTCACTGGACAAAATGTTTGCGTAAATTAGTCTGACATAATCATAGATGATACATATTGTTAATGTTCTGGTCCCATTGTCTGCATTGATTTACAGGGGATTGTACACTGGAAATCTGTGGTACCCTTGGGTGCAGTGAAATTCAAAGTAACATTAGTGAAGAGGATCAAGGCATACTTGTCAGTATGATGTATTTCAATAGACAGGTTACCCTAAAGAGAGTACCAGCAGGACTGCACAATCTGTGATTGATCATTGCTGTGATTATTCTTTCAAAGGTCTGGAGGATGCTTTTAAAAACTAATTAATCAGCAGTGGCAAGATTACTTGCATTTTTCTGTGCCAGCAGTGAAATTCAATGCAATGCATTGGGTACATAATTTACAGCTTCTGTCAGTGAATTTTTTGTGGATGCTGCTTCAATTAAAAACACACTGTCCACACTGATGTAGAATGTGGATTGGAGAAATTTGAATTACTTGTATTCAAATATCCATTTGGTCTTTTTTTCATTCCATTACACTGAATATGAATGTATCATAACATATCACAACAACCTTAATTTTCTTCCCTGTGTAAAAGTATTCCTCTAGACAACAGTTTCTCTTTCTGCCTAGAAATTTCCACATTGCACAGTGTTGGCATGGCAGCCCACAGAATATTTCTTAAATACCAACCACACAAGAGGCAGGGCTGTTAACAAACAGTCTTTCACTCCCTGAAAGTATAATCGTTTCTACTGATGAATCATTTTGCTTGGATGTGAGCGATTCTATTGCTTCTTTAAAGAGTTCTGAAGTACTAGTTGAATATGTTCTACAGTTAAGTAATTCAAGACCCTCACTCCTATCCACTCCCATAAACAAAAAGCGTTGCATTTCCAAGCTACATGAGCCGAATGCTACTATACAGTTTTACAGTTACAACCAAACAGAAGGTCCTGGATGCTGTTCAAAGGTACATGAAGACATCATACTATTATATCTGAAAAGGATCAATTGTTACCTATTTGGCACTGATCCGTAGCCAAAACCACAGTTGAGAATGATGCGCAAATGCAAAGGAAGAGGAATAAGTACATTCTGAATGTTCAGTGTCCTAAATATGAATTCTGGTGGACAGAAAAACAGTTGTTCTGTTGGAGGTTCTTTCCCCTGGAGTGGTTTAAACTTTTCTAGGAAACAAGAGTGGCCTTGCTCTGTTGCTCTAGACGGCCACTGATGCACTAACAATCCCTCAGGGCTGGAAACTAGACACGGTCTCACAATCTTAACACTGGGTGAGCGCCGCATGTGATGCAGTGCCTGCCTTGCTAATGACAGTGGGTAGTTGTGGCACGGCCGTTTTGTGTGTGACATAAGTCTGCGAGAGTGATGACGCAGGCTGCTGGTGCGGTCTCACAAAGCACTGTAATCAACTGACTGAAAAAAAAAAACGGAAAGCCAGTTCAATCATTTCACATCCATTTTCAATTCATAAGGCGCAAAAAGGTCAGTTCTTGATCGTGTCAACTGATGTGCTTGGTGAGTACAGTCAAGGAGCGCTATTGATCCTGCTACAACAGGGTATATGGTGAGTACAGATGAGCACTGTTTATTTAATTATTTATCAGCTTAATCATTTGTCATAATATGACTAAAATACTCCCACCTTAGTCAGGAAGAGCACTGTACAGTGTAACAATATCGTGGTCATTAACAATACATCTGAATAGAGGAGAGGTGTAGCTTGTTTTTACACAAATTGTTTCTGAACATACAATCGAAACATACAAAAAAATACGATGAATGCTCTCATGACAATCTCACAATATTGTTCTCTCCATACATATTTGGCAGATAAACTAATATTATTTATGATCAAGTAAGATTGCTCAGTAGTCTGCAGTTTTTCCGGAAGTCCTGTGAAACATTAAAAGATGTGTAAAGATAATACAGATGACATTGTTGTTACCAACGCTGTCAATACATATCTACCTTATTTTAATAATAAAAGCAATTGTAACTGCTAAAAAAGATCGCATACCACGCAACCATCGTCTTTCTTAAGGGTGACTTGTTGCTCAATGAGAACGTCATGCCAAAGCAACGAACCGCATTTGTGTATGAAAACCAACACTTTTGATTAAGTGCTAAAGCAGAGTTCACTATATCACTTCAAGTTGCACTTTGATTCGTGTAAATAACGTGAAATAATATCATTTGAGATAACATAAGTCAGAAAAATAAATAATACAGCACTATAGTTTTACTTATTGTAAATTGTGGTCCAGTTAGTGTCACTTCCTGCAATAATGACCGTATTTTTAGCTGGTCAAATTACGAAAGCAGAGCCAGACGTTGCCTGTTGGGGGCGTGTTCTGATCTGTGTGGCTGCAACTAATTTCGTCAGTGACATCACAGTAAGCTGAGGGGTGACAAGCGGACAAGACGGTGTAGCCGGTCAAGGAGCTGTGCGCTGATCATGCATAGGCTAAAGAAAAGTACACGGATAAGTAAAACAAATTTAGTATAGCATATGTAACGGAGCCTCCGGAATTTCAAATGTGTTGCGGCCGTGTATGAACCCAGCGCTTCATCTAGTGCACAGCATTTACGGTGCGGGTCGGCGATAGCTAGCTCTCAGTATCAATTAGAAGTGTATTTATTTTTATTTTATATATAACAGGAGAGTGGGGATTCAATTTTAGTCATTAGATACACATGCAAGCATGTTTTGAAGGTCGTTGTTTAATGGGGGTACGAGAAGATAGAAATATATGTATCCAGAATGAAATAGGCTACTAGGCTATGTATTAACGTCTCTTTAGTCAGTAACGTGAGCTAATGAATGAACGAGCTGGTAATTGTTTTTTGGTCGTGGAACGTGCGCACAAAGCAAACTGGACCACTGTCAGAACAGGGACAAATACATGTGCGAACGAATAAGGTCCGAATATAGCGGAAGACGAGCACGTTGTCTGGACGTAGCCCCCTAATGCGAGGTAAGAAACTCGATAATTGAAATGCGGGTTATATGTAGAAATGTCTTGTGACGTGTGCTCTATGATTTTATTTTATCAAAGGCATTGATTAGGTAGGCTACTTGCAGCAAATACTCATCCTCGCTGTCTCGCTGTTTAATGATGTTGATTCCGTGGTACTTGAAGTGCACTGCGGGAGCTCTAAGATATTTAACAGACGATCTATTGATCGAGCAAATAAATGAGCCGATGTGTCTGTCAGAATGACATAAAATTCATGCTGTTTATATTCTTGTGGCATCTAAAAGATGTCTGCTTAATTTTAAAGCGACATTATTTGAGTATACATAATCAACGTTTCTGTGATTCATTGTAGGCTATACATTTCACACATCTTATTTTGATCAGGTCTATATGATTAATGGAAGGACACACAGAGTATATATTCAGCAATAGCTCCACAAAATAAAATTCCATCCTGGCTTATTAGAGTATTTCAAACACTTGCAGGTATTGAACTGTATTATCTGACGTTAAGACTGAATCCGTTTAGCCTCGTTAACAGTTTATGCGTTTGATACTGATATATTAACAATATATGTTTCTAAATTTTAGAAGTCACCAATTGATTGCGTATTCTTTTTTCCAGTACATGAAGAATTATGTAGTCTCAGATGAAACCAGCAAATGCATTTTTTGTGCTTTCTATGCACGTTCCAGTGGAACGTTTGGCAACAGTGAGTGTGATCTACAATATGCAGTCTATTGTACTGTAAGTGTGGCATGGCCTTGCCTTAGTTGTATCACGTGCGCAATGTATTCGGCAAAGAATGAAGGCATAATGTACTGGAAAGGACTGGAAAGGTAAATAAAAATCACATGGTTAAAATGGTTGGCATACATCCACTCGAATGTCTTCCGCCAGGCTGAGCCCTGACTGCAGCATCAATGTCTTCAGACAGGCTGAACACTGACCAAAGCATCTTGGAATAATAATCCTCTTTGAAACGTAGTAAGTATTGGATTTTGGCCACTTTACCAGCAATCCTTTTGAGAAAATTGTTTTGAGTTTGAACAGCATTGTAAAACTTTGTAATTCTAAAGATTGTTAAACGTGTTATATGAATTAAACAGTACTAATTGAATGCTGATAAGCAGCATTGTGGTGTCATTGTTTTGGAACTTGACTTGTGATCAGCAGGTTGTAGAATCCAACCGTAGTTGGGGCCACACTCACTTCCCTTTTAGAGACTAACCTGTCTAGGATCACTTCCATAAAATGTTCAGCTGTAAGTATAGATACTATGGGGAATATACGCTCCGAAAGCTGAGCTGGTAAAATAAATCTGAATAGATAACCATACCTATGCTGATTAATTATTACTTTAAAAGATGATGAACCCATCCATGATATGTTTTCAAATAATCACCCATCTCCTGTGGTATTTCCACTGTGCCTTGATCTGTTTTTTTTTTTTTTTTTAATGAAATAACAATACCAAGATGACATGGTCACATCACATGATCTTGGTTCTTCCAAATAGCCTTTTGTTTGCCTTTGGAAGTAGGGATTGAGTGATCGCTCATTCATTTGCACATTATTGCAGCTTTGACATCATGACCGCACACGCCTGTCCCTGCTGATTCACTCCTGCACCAGGCCAGTTGGTTCAGGGCAGCATACGCTTGTCTGAAATAATTAGTGTTCTTAGGCAATCTGGAGCAGATGCCATTCATTTACCTCTGAAAAAAAACAATCATATTTGGCTACATGGAAACAGCACCCATTATTGTGCATGCATTGCAAGTTAGATAATGCTGGTTGTACTGTGTTATGTTGTGCTTGTGCAGCATACAGTTGCATATTTTTGCTTGGACTCAATGAGTGTTTTAACAAAAGGTCCCAAAAATTCTGCTGACGAGCTTTGATTTACTCTTGCACGCTGCACTTGACTAAGTAATAATCTGTTATTGTGTGCTGTGCACTTACACATTAGCAACAGCTGTAGTCATCGCAGCTTGGATCACTAAAATAATGGTGAAAAACAACAGTTTACAGCACAGCACTGACGTTTCAGCAATATATTTATTGGGAGAGAATATAACCTCATGAGGATAGGCATATTTTGTACTTTCCTTTTCCTGTGCTACCATTACAGATCTGCCTCAAAGGTGTTGTTTGTTTTGGAGGCTCAAAACATATCTCATATAGACTTTTGAGTGCTGACTCAGGGGTGAACACAAAAAGAGCACAGTATGAGGGCAGAGCATGTTTCCTGATATAGTTCTGAGTCCTGGTGGTTTTTTCCTCAACTCTGTGAATGCAGAGTGCCCCTGTATTGCTTCGACAGTTCACCAACAATCCATATGATAACAGCTACGCTGTTCTCTTCCTGCTGTCAAGAAATGGTGAAATTTGCTCTTTATTGAAGTTTTCTCTTCCTTGTTGTAGATTGAAAATGGTGCAGAAATACCAGTCTCCAGTGAGAGTCTACAAGTACCCGTTTGAGATGGTGATGGCGGTGAGTATGGTGACATTAAAAGTGTGTCCGAATCATTGCTTAATATGTACACCTGCATGTGCACGGAAGATGCTCCTCTCCTTACTGCACTGTACATAGACAGGGCATGAAAAATGGTGTGTAGTCCAAACATTTGGAGATGTAGTTCATATTTCAACCGTGCCGTTTCAGAAACCACAAGCGCTTATGTCAGCGTTGATGTTCATTTGCCTTTGACGGCCAATCTCAAACTCAGGCACATATACACACAGGCGCATTTGTGCATTTCCACTCAAGCACAAACATGTATACAGAAGGTAGGTGTGTGGGTGTGTGTATTGCGCTCCTTTCCTCCTTTTGAGGAAACAGAAGGAGGTGAAGTGCAGTGCGCTGCTGCAGCAGGAGACAGTCCCTCATACTGTGTGCCATGCGTCTTCTGCACACACTCGCTACCCCATTTAAGAAAAACAAAACCACCTGCTCAAGGTCTTTAGTATGCAGGCAATACATGCCTGACAAAATCAGGTAGCTATCAGAACTCTACTGTTGGGTGGGCTCTTTAGAGAGCACTTTTTTTAGCAAATTCAAGCACTCTCACTTGGGTTCATGAAAAATCCTCTTTTGTGCTCGAGCATGGAATGGAATGGAAAATGTACAGTGATGTACAGTGGATAGCGCACCCACATCATACAATTACACAGGTAATAGGTCCATGTGCAATTTGTCCAAAGAGAAAACCACTGTGCATTTGTGAATTTGTATCTCTGGGCATTAATCAGCCTTGCTTGTGTAGAGCGTTGCATTGTGCTTTATCAGGTGGTAATTATAGAGGCCATCAATCTGAATGCGACCCTTTTTGTTGCTGCGTAGAGTGGGCAATCCTGTTCTGTTGCTGAAACACATTCTGACTGCAAATGAGTCTGGACTCCTGCTTTTACAGAAGTGGTGTTAGCTTATGATTCAGATTAAGCGGAATATGACTAAAGCCAGGTGGTCGTCACATTCTTTTGTCCTGTGTTCCAAGTTTACTCAGGAAGTGACAGAAGAGGTCATTAGGACCTTTCGCTGCATAAACAGTGGAGCTGTCCATGGTTCTGGGATCCTGGGGTTTTGCTGACACTCAATTCTTAGCAAATTGCCACTTTCCAAAAAGAGACAACCAATTAACATAGATTCTGTGGTGACACCAGCTCTAGCCCCCTCTCATCAGTTAAAAAAGGAATGTAACTGTTGTTTTTTATGTCAAAATTGGTTTGCTAAATTAAAATTTTATTTAGGTGAAATTATTGGCATGCTTTTTAATACCAAAATGCCTTAAATACAAAAAATGATTCATCTTCCAGGTTTTGCTTGCAAGCGGCAGAAGACTATTTCAGCTAAATTGGGTAAAAATGACACCTACTGCTATTTCTAGCTATTCCAACTTGTGAACTTTCACGCCATGCAGAATTGATACCAAGCATTTCTCGGAGTTGTAGCAATCTTGTTGAGTAATTATGGCCTATTTTAAGCATGCTTGGTATTCTGTAAGCTGTGCAGTGGTGCAAGAAACAACAGATATGTGTTTTAACCCCTTATACAGCCAGCCCACCCTTGCCTAACATGCAGCGCTGTACAGAAGAGTGTTGTCGGGGAAATGTTAGCTGGCCTGAGTTGAATGAGAGTGAAGGGCGAATTTGCTTCAGCGCTGTGTTGCTGTGTTTCTGTGCTGTGTGGGGTCAAAGCCCAGGGTGTCACACGCAGAGGGCAGCAGAAGGACAGGCCCAGTGGGGTGCAGTTGCTAGCAGCCATTATTGGAGGGTGCAGAGATTTTACGCTGTCGTTAATGTCAGACTTTCCTGTCAGTTGAAAGGCTAATTATTCGGGATTGCTCCTAAAAATACCTCAATATGTTTTCCTCGCCTGCCGCTGCATCCCTAAGTGTGGCTGAAGTGTGATTCCTCTTACAGACCGTGGTGTCATGGTTTTGCACCAGCATGGTGAGGTTATGATTAGTGTTTTTGATAACTCTAGACGGAGTGGGGTTCCTGCCTGACTGAATAGATTTTTGTGAATGTGTCTGATAAAAAAAGTGGGAGGCGGTAGGGTGGGGGGGGGTGTTAGACTGGCAAATGTTATTTATAATATGGGGTGGTGGTGTAAGGTTTTGTTTGTCTATTGCCAAGTGTGGCTCTAATGTCAGGCAAGAGATCAGGTTGTGTTTTAATTAAGGGTGCTTTGGAAAGGACGGTCTGCTGGGATCACTCATTTTACACTCCTCCTAGCAGCAGAGAGGAACGTACTGAGCCCAGCGCTGCCAGGCGGGGAACATGATGTAGCACTCAGTGTGGGCGATGTTACAGTGAGCCGGTTGCACAAAAGACAAAAAAAAGTCCACAGTCTGGAAGAGTGGCTGAATACATCTACAGCAGCCAAGATACAACATATATTTAATTGTCAATTAAGAGGCTGTAATATGCATATATATAGTGCCAGACTGTTTTCAGCCCTATAACATACAGCTTAAGACATGTTCATACAACTGACACTAATGCCTGGAAATGCTAAAGAAGTTAGATTAGACCTTGAGAGACCATTAGTTTGCCAGAGAAGAGGTTTTATGGGACAGCATGGTTATCAAAAATGTTTGGAAACAAAAAGACACACAGAGAGTAATACAACTACTACTAAATTTCTGCTTTTTAAGTGTATTGCATTAATTGTTGTCAAGGTTGAGAAATATCAGAGAGAACAAACAGAGCGACACATATTACACTGCAAGATAAAGAGAGATTGTAAACATTTAGGTGTTTGTCTTTTAAGTGTTTTTCTTCTCTTTTTATTTGCTGTAATACATGAATCTTGACATTTGTCATATGTTTAAACATACCTGAAGAAGACTTTACGCTAAAATGCATATGTGGCACCTTGCAAGTTCAAGCCAGTTAGTTATATGTGTGCTCTGTTTTATATTATTGAGTGGCAGTGCAGTTTTTGTACAAACATACATCCTTTACTTCAATAAATGTCTGCTGTAAATGAAAATTTTGATGATCTGTATTGCTTTTAAACACCTGGCTATTTCACTTCATTTTTCTCTTCCTTATGTAAGACACCAGGTTGAACTGTGCATCAGCAGGAAATCCCCTTAGCCTCAGATCGAAGTATATTTGCTCCAGATTATCACAGCAATGTTCTGGCTATAATCCCAGAATGCAGATAAATCTGTGATCTGAAATCACCCATAAAGTCACACATAAACTATATCGCTATAGATTAGTGAGGGTCTTTCCTTAAAATTAAACCCTCAGCTCATTAGCACAGAGCTGAAACTGTCTAGTGGTTTTATGTAAAGCAGACAATGTGCAGGGTGCATCAAAGTACATCACATGGATGGAGGCACAAATAATGTCTTCTAACTTTTGTGTTGTTTTAATGTTATTGTTTATAGCCTCTGGAGGCTTTTTATCAGCACAAAAAGTGTTATTGTTGCTGGTCTTGTGTGCCCACATTTGTATTTGTGGTTTGGAACAGATTTTCTCCCTTGATGAAAAGGCGAGAAGAAGTCTTTTGCATTGGCAGTCATTTGGGTAGATTGTACATTTTAACACTTTTAGTATCCTCACATTGAAATGACAATGCATGTTATATGTGGTGCAGAACAGAGTTGCATTATTTTGTATATTTGTATAAATATGTATATGTTGTTGTGTCACCAGCTTCATGTCAATCAATGAAATAAGGTCATTAAAGTATTTAGTTCCACTTGGAAGCCCATTAAAGCTATGAAAACAGTATAAATAGTTTCACAGGAGTCCTTATTTTCTCAAAAATACACCATGAAGAGTTTATCACAATGTAATGCAAGCCTGACACACAGCGATGGCATAAATCTGCTGAAAAAAAGTAATCATATGGAACATTTCTGATGAGTGCTGTATGCACTATGTTATGTCAGGGAACATATGGGTAGGGATTTCGCTGGTGCCCTGTTAAGATTAAAATGTGCTGATTCCCAGACCATCAGCTTGCTGTGCATCAAAGAATGTTAGAATTAACCTCTGATATTTTCTTTGGAAACTGTCAATGAACCACCTGGTTTCTCTCTGTTCAGAGTGGAGCTTCAAAATATGGCCTCCAAATATCAGAGGGGACCCTGTATACTCAATATACAGTGCCTGGAAAAAGGTTCAGATACTGAACTGATTCCTAAAACAATGGGATGACCAGGTGAATTAATCTGTGTGTTTTATAGTTTGAAAGTAGATAGTAGTAGAAAGTACAGTTTTCTTGTCAAATTCTCATTTAAATTTAACTGCAGAGTCTGTGATTCAGGTTCAGTCGACAAAAGTGAGCTGACACCTGACTTCTGAATCGCACATTGCAGGAACTGGAGCTACACCATTTGGGCTTCAAATCAATTTCACTTAATTTCTTCATTTATATGGTTTATTTTATACATTTACATTACATTACATTGGTGTCAACATCTGTCCCGACCAGTTGAGAAAACATGTTGTAGCATTGTTTCTGTGTGGACAGAATGGTCTCCATAGGGTGAGACCTTGAGAAATAGACCTGCAGCAGTGACACCTGAGTAAATATAACAGCTTAGCTAAGGGTTTAATGAACCTGTGTTGTAGAGAAAGCTGTAGCTGATGGGAAAGCTGCAGAAAGCAGTGCTGGGTGATAGACGGTGCTGTATGCTGCATTTCTAAAGTGTTCCCGTTTTGCTGCATGCTCAGTCCTAGCATCTTAACAGAGAGCTGCGGCTTCTCTGTCCTTGTTTACACACATGTTGTCTGAAAACTGTCCACTGCAGCAGCCTTCCAGGACATATGCTATTCATTGTTTGCATGCTCCAAATGTTTTCTAACTGCTCCAGAGACAGTTGGAAATGCCTCACAGGACTCCTTGTGGCTATTCATAAGTTCAGCCCTATACTGTATTCCTGTACAAGCAGTAGTGAGTAGGTTTCTAAAGCTCCTTTCCTACCAAATTAAGTAACATGTCTAGTTTCACCAAGCATTTAAACAGACCGCTGGCTGCACTGATTGGTAAAATTTTGACTCATGTACATTTTGTTAAGTGTCTGAAAAATGATATAAAGAACTAGGAGAACCTGATTGTCTTGAACAATATTCTCAGTGTTCCTGTGTGCTTTTTGTTTGTGATGAAGATATTTTTCCTTAATATGGCAGCATTTACCAGGAACTTGTGCCATATAGCAGCAATACAACAGCTTGTGCATATTTTTTTTTTAAATAAAAGCAGAACAGCCAGCGTGAAGCAGCACATCACAAAACACCATCTGCAAATTCACAATTCAGTTGGCTTCAGTACTTCTGACCTTGTTCTACCCATCCTGCATTCAAACCCTCATGTTCACTTGTTTGAAACACTGGAAGGGTTACTATTAATACTCCAGGAGGCTTCAGGCTTAAATGTTCAGAAAGGCAATCTGTTACTTATGTATCATGGATGCCTTTCTCATGCCGTTTGTAGTATATGAGCAGTCAACGACAAACAAGCTTCACTTCAAATAAGGTCGTAGTTCAGCCATCTTAAATAGAATTTCCTGTGTGATGAAGGTAAAAAGGTAGATGACAGCAGAGCGTGGATCTTTTGGGAAAAAAGTAAAAAGAAATTTGTTGTGACATTTGTATTATGCACTAGGACTATGTCAGAGTTATTCATCATGTTTTGTATGCCCTCTTCTGTAATTCTGTGAAGGAAGGGGTAATTCTTTGTGTAACAGGTCATTTTTCCAAAGGTATAATTTAAATTTACATAATGAAGTAATGTGTAATAATGAAGTGGGGTGGTAAAAATAATATTTGTTCTAAACTGACTAAACAAAGCTGACCTTATGAAGTTATGCTTAGGGCTGCTACGAGTTGATGTCAGCTGGTAGCATGCAATGTAAAGTTGGGAGATTGAATTTCACAGCTGGTTAGTCAGAGGAAGGCTCTTCACCTGAGAGCATGCGCATGAATTTCAGGCTATTCTTAGGAAAATCTCTCATGCCGTAACTGTGGATGATAAGAGTATATGTAAACATATATATTACATAAACATAAATATATATTTTATATAACATATATATTACATAAATATAAATATTTCACTATACACTTATTAGTATACATCATATGGAGTATTCATTTCTTAGAATCAGTGCCATTATGCTCTTCCATCAGTAAGTTCAGAAGTCCAGTGCCCTGTAGTAAACCAAACTAATCAAGCTGTGGCTGCATTTTAAGTCCACTGGCTGAAAAGGATAGTGTTTCATTTTTCATTTGCAGTGTCGGTTTCTGGAGCTGTCCAACTGTCGGCTATTCAGTAGGCAGACCGTGGCAATCTAATCAGGATGATGCACAGTACAGTGAAACAGGAGTCTGTCCAATACAAGCAGTGCTCTTACAGTTAGGTAACCAATCAAAACAGGTTCAATGTATTAAATGATTTGTGAGTGGAATGATGTTTTCCTATGTAGATTATGTGCCTTCATCTTGACCTTATCATTCTCTTCTTTTCTATCACTTGCTTCATTATTTACAACTAGTTATGTTTCAACTCCACAATCCACCTTAAAATTTAGCAGTTAATTTCACTTTTAATTGCCATCACCTTTATAAATTATGCAGTAAAGTTATGTCAGTGCAATTACAAAATCTATATTTTTGCCATCTTCCAGATACAGGTCTGGCCCGAATTTTGAAGGTGTCTGGTTGAAATCTACAACTTGACAGGAATATAATTTGTGTCAGTTACTTTTATTCATCTTTATAGAAGTGTCAATTCCACAAACTTGTGCTATCAGTCCCTCTCTGTTTTTGACATGTACACATTTAAGCAGCTATAAGTGCCACCCAGTATTACGTCCCACAACTATTTGTAAACTATTAAGTTTCATGGAAGTATTTGTACAGCATGAGGGTGTGTAGACACGTAAATACAAAAATAAAGTTGTACATATACTTTAAATAGGAATAAAATATACTTTAAATGGTCAGAATAAAAATGGTAAATCTGGAAATCTGAATATATAGTGTTTCTATGAGACTTTTCAGCATTTTCCACTAATTCACTCTGATGTTGGATGGATAGAAGTGTCATCAAAGGGAAGAGGGGACTCTGTTGCAGTTTTTATGTGGCATTTTGGAACTGTCTTAATGTAGAATGTAGAAGTGTTTGATACACATTATACATGTGATATATGATGTTATAGATAATTAGGAAAACTTGTTTAATATTCCTGGACAAGGACAGATCAAAATTGCTGCTTCTGTCTGATTTAGTGCATGTTCATAGCTATGTCTTTATTTACCATGTCACCTCATTCAATCTCTGTTACATTGTCAAGAACCAAATAGCCTTCCTTATGTAAAGGTATTGTTTGCTATAAGATATCAGCGTGTTAACTACTGAGTTTGTCTACTTAAACGCTTTAAACCTCTACACATTCAGTCCTGTGTGATAATCGTCACTGCATTGAGATAGAAAAGGACTGGAAGTTGTGCAAAGCATCAGGAAATGTGTCACATGTGCTGCAGAGTTGTCCTGTTTCTCTTTTGCTGATACAACTGTCACCAAGCACAGGAGCGCCTTTCTCAGAGTCCAGCACGCTCAATGGAGCTTTTGTGAATTCCAGTGCAGCCACCAGTGATGTCAACGGTATCATTTTCAGGAGTTACATGTATCATCTTTCCTAATTATAGAAGTGTGTGGGATGGAGTGTACAGCATTGTTTTTTTATTTTTGTAATCCCTCCTCTGCATTAAATCTGTCAGGCAGTGGCATTAATGTGAACCGAGGACACATTTGTGCTATCAGAGGCATCCCAGCACTTTCCCACCTGTGTGCCCATCCCTGGTAGGATTTAGACTCTCACACTGAGAGCATTGTGTGGTTGGCAGGGGCAAGGGCATTTTCTGAGTGCCAGTCTTTGCCCACAGGTCTATCCAGCACTATTAGAGGACCGTGCTTTATAGACTCGGGATACATCTGTCCATGAGGGATGCAGCCCTGGGTTTTTTGAGCTGATTTATAAACTGCTCTGGGAGAAATATGTTCCTTCCCTCCATCACATGAAGTTGCATAATCTTAGCTGCGCTGCAGTGCAGTTTTGTGTGGGCCTGTGTTATTGAGAATGCTTTCCCCCGGAGAGCTTCACAATGACCTTAGCTCCGGTTCACAGTTCATCGTACCCACCATCTCCTGTTACGAGGAGAGGGTAGGGTGTCTTGCTCCGTGTGGCTTCTCAAGCTGTTTGACAAATTGATCGCAGAGGTTTGATTGGTGGAGGAAGAGGCTCCTGCTGCCGCAGCGCAAATCACGTGGCGCCTTCCGCCAAAACGCGATCGTTACGTTGTCCCCAGGGTCAATCCAGTGTTTATAGCTGTGATGAAGAGGCTCTGTGTGGGGGCTGTAAATTAGCCTGAGGAGAGAAGGCCTTCTGCCGTGCATCTCCCAGCACCCTGCAATCTCGACACTCCTCTCCCAGTTAACCACCCGGACTGCATTAACACTGTGGTTGCCATAGAGACTGCCGCATCAGGGCCAGCTCTGCAGGCTCGCGCTCGCCGCTTTTAATGAGCTCCGGTTCCCAGCACAATGGCTCCCTTCGGAGGAGCCATGCTTCTGGGTTCCTGGGAGAGGAGCCGTTCATGTTCTGGGAAGGAGGGCTGCAGTCACAAGTATAAACAAAAGCCGCGGAGCCACTGTAATTCCCCATTTCTTTGGCTGCTCTGTGACCCAGTTTTGTCAAAGCCAAGGGCATGTCTGCATGAAGGATGAATAGAGGCGCGGCTTCACCGCCAACAGGAGGAGCTTCTTTCTGGGAGAGAAGGTGGTATTGTCCAATGGTTAAAAGCAGAATACCTGACCTTGAAGTTCCGCATTGTAATTTTTCATGTGATTCTGTGACAAACTGGGGGACATATATCTGCAGTGCTGGTAGAGCCACCTCCTACTTCTCCTGAAAAACCCTTAATGTAATTAGTCTTCTTCAGTGTCCAGATCGAGGCAGCACTGCTTCAACCCGATGAATGGAATGGATGAATTCAGTTCAGCAGATGTTACAAAGAAAGATAAAAGACTAAAGTTTCGGCAGGCCCGGAGAAAGCTATTGCTGATGCCGCAGTGTGTGTGAGCGGGACTGCGGTTATCAGGTGTCCCTGTCACACATGTTGCTGGTCACAAAGCGTGACAGACTCTGTGACGCAAAATTGCAAGCGAGCCCTGTTTAGGAAAAACTGAGTCACTTAGTTATTCTTTCACATTGTGCCCAAAATAGAATGGTGCAACCCAAACCCAGTACCTTATTCTACACATCATAAAGTATTAACACACAAATATTTTTTTCATGAATGCTCATCAATTAGATTTGAAAATTTGAAAGAGGTTTTGCTGTAGAATATTGCTTATTAGAGAATGACCCTGGAACGCTCCTGTACTTCTATAACACAATATAGGTTAGACACAGAAAGGTTTGAGTGACAAAAGAAGACAGTTGTTCATTTTGAATTCTGTAACAGCCGATGATATATGGGACAAACTAATTAAGCGTGTTCTGCATGGGGGAGACTCATAGAAACTGAAATTGGCTGTTTACTGTGCAACTGCAGAGGGGAGTGTGGGCAGAAGCATGCTGCGCTGGACGAGCTCCTCGCCATGTTCCAGAGGAGAGAGGCGAGGGCGGCGGTAAACATTTGATGGGTGTCTTTCTCCTTCCAGGCTTATGAGAAGCGCTTCCCCACCTGCCCGCAGATCCCCGTTTTCCTGGGCAGTGAGGTGCTCAGCGATGTCACCAGCGATGACGGCTCCGTGCACATCATCGAGCGCAGCTGCAAGCTCAACGTGGACGCACCGCGCCTCCTCAAAAAAGGTAAGGGGGGCAGGGGGGGGTGGCTGTCCCGCCTGGGAACCCCCATGCACCGATGGTTCTGTACCCAAAAGAGGGGACCTCACCCCAAAATGGCACTGGCATTCAGAAATAGTCTGTTATGTGTGACTGGGGGAGGGTCTGTTGGCTGGTAGGTGAGTCATTGTCATGGAATGGCATTTAGACCAGCAGGGGATGATGCCGTCAACTGCTTCTTCTGCTCCTGAGTAATGATTATGTTGATTTTTAAAGACTAAATGTAAAATAATAATGCCTCAAATTTGGATATGTCCAATGCTGAATTATTACAAAGATATTTTTAATTGGAACTTTCCAAAGGAAAAGAGACTCCAGACAGTCAGATGATTACCTACCAATTACCTAAACCTGACAACACCTGTTTTCTTAGCTATTTAATCCAACATACCTATTATCTTCGATGTCTGTGTCCGTGTCTGATAGGCTGTTGTGTGCTCTCCTGACAACCTTAGCCCTGTGTGTTGTAGATAGGATAAATTACGAGGCTCCTACATTTTCATTGAGGGCAGCGGTGTAGCATAGTGGTAAGGAGCAGGGCTTGTAACCAAAAGGTTGCTGGTTCAATTCCCCCTGGGGCACTGCTGTTGTACCCTTGGACAAGATACCCAGAATTGCCAGTAAATATTCAGCCTTATAAATGGATAACATGTAAAGATTGTAACCTATGTAAGTCGCTCTGATTAAGAGCGTCTGCTAAGTGACAGTAGCGCGTGGTGTTGTCTGTTGTAGTGTATGCTACCCTGTTAGAAAAGCATGAAGAATAAGCCAAAGCAGGCTCTTAGTGGACATCAGGAAGCTACTCTGAACCACCTACCAAGTATACATGGGGCAACTGTGGCCAATGTCATAAAGGTTAGGCAGCAGGAAGTTTCCAGGGCAGCTGGGAGGAACTCACCAGCAGAGCTTGAAAGGCCATGTTGAAAAGTTACACTGCTGAGAGATGCACGGATGGGCTCACTGGCCCTGTTCTGAGAATATCACCCTGCAAGCGTGGACTATCCTTGCTCCCTCTCTACCCCTGTCTGCCTCACGTACCGCTCTGCTGTACTGTTACAATTGGCCGCAGGATGCTGGGATTGACGCAGGCACGTCTGAGTGACCTATTTGTTAGTGGCGGCTGGCTGTAAATGCCGGCTGCTGGTGTGCGTGCGCTGACTCAGGTCAGGCTGTGCTGGCTAATGGATCTCTCAGTGCTGGAGCTTAGCGTGGGAGAGGCTGTGCAAACCCTGCTCTGCTCCTGGCCTGCCAGGTCAACTCTGCTGCCCTTCTCTGGTTCTCCCGGTCACATTGGCTCAGTGTTGTTATTGTTGTTGTGGTAGGGGTAGTAGTATTATAATTGTTATTTTTGTTGTTATTATTAGAAGTGTGTCCAATGTGTCATTTAAACATCATTTTCTACATTTATTTAGAGCACTTATTTGGGCAATATCTATAACACCATCATTTTTGTCAGTGGTACCAATCCCATACAACTAATGATTTGAAAGCAGAAGAAGAGACAGACAATGAGACTGTAGTCAGCACACCTGTATAAAGTGAAGCAGTGTGGTGGAGACGACATATGTGTGGATCCTGCTCGTCCAGACTAATGCAGTGCCCTCTGCCTGATGCACTTTCTGCAGATCGCAGGAGTGGAGTATGTCTACTTCATCCAGAAAAACACCCTCAACTGGAAGGACCGGACGCTGCTAATCGAAGCCCACAATGAGACTTTTGCCAGCAGGGTGATGGTCCTTGAGACATGCAGCTATAGCGTGAGTGTGTGATGCATCTGTGTCTCTGCGCTAGCAATGTTTTCCTGTCAACAAAATGCCGGATCACTTCTGGATCTCCCCTTATTAATATCATGTCAGTTTATGCCAGTTGCCCTGCCACTACTTGTTTGTAATGAAAATGGTGTAAACATTTCATAGTATTTCATAGTACCTCAGGGATTTGTTTTGAGTGTCTGTGTGTGTGTGTGTGTGTGTGTGTGTGTGTGTGTGTGTGTGTGTGTGTGTGTGTGTGTGTGTGTGTGTGTGTGTGTGTGTGTGCGCATTGGGATGGGGGTTACAGCCAATCTGCAACAATACAGAGGGACCACTGCCTCGAGAGACCAGAGAAGAGTTTTAGAGTTAGAGTTTTAGCTCTTTCAAATGAACAAACAAACCACACTATCATAAAATAAAATTTAATCCTCTGCCCCCTCTCTTCTTGGGAAGTGCTGAGGTTCTCAGGAACACAAAAATCCACCTCAAATAGACGAGCAACTTCTGCAACTGGAGCCAGTCCTAAATCCATGTTTCTGGGACAGCGCAGCAGGAGTGTGTCATGCACTGCTACAGGACCTGTTCTGCTTTTTCAAAATCCCTGTCCTGTTAAAAGATTAATGGCCTGAAGTTAATGCTTTTTCAGCAAAAGCAAGGTGTAGAAAAAAAACACAAGTGGCAGAAATAGATAAATGGAAACTAACAAAAAGAGAGAGCAACCATTATCCTGCAAAGGTACACAGCTATCGAATATTACCTAGCACAGAGCCTTGTATTAAAAGCTCATATCAGACTCAACGTCTAACAAAACAAAATGGCTCCTACCTGATAAACAGAACACCAAGCAGACATCTACCCTGTGCTTTCTGCATGGTTCTGCATTTGTTTCAAACAATCGGCCCATAAGTGTGACCTCTCCGCCGGCTCTGTTTTTAACAATAGCAGTTTGTTGCCCTTTTTCCAGAGGGATCTCTCCTTGTACCCTGCATGTACAATGCCCAGAGATTTGACAGTTAGGTAACGAAAGACCCTTGCCCAGTTCACAGATTATGTAAACGTGGTACCCGCCCCGCAGTGTTGCTGTTTTTCTTTCTCTGACAAGTGGTACATCGCATCCAGTGCAGTGAGGAGCTGCAGCTGTAATTTTCTAGGCAGATGGAAGGACGCCCTCTGTATACTGTGGAGGCTTCTATAAAGTGTATGCTTTTGGCTTTGACAAATGACATGCCTTCAAGGAGGAGACAGCCTTATTTATTCCAGCCTGCCCAGCTGTCGCCTTGTGTAGACCCACAGGGCACCGTCGCCTCACACTTCTAACAATTCCACGCCCTGCAGACGCCTATCAGCTTGCGTAAACAAGTTAAAAGTAGGATGACACTTGTGACAGAATTGACGCATTTAGATGTACGTATTTCGAAAAGTATGTTTATGTACATTTTACAGTGGTTATACATACATGCATCTGTGCGATGCATTCTTTATTGTTGATGTTGATACTTTGGATATCTAGAGCTAGATATCATGGATATTTTCTGTATTCATGTTACAGTGTCGTCAGTAAAGCAACGCTTTCGAAAAATCTAAGTTTGCATGTTCAATGTCTTTACAGGTTCATCCAGAGAATGAAGATTGGACGTGTTTTGAGCAGTCTGCCTCTTTGGATATCAAATCCTTCTTTGGATTTGAAAACACTGTGGAGAAGATTGCAATGAAACAGTACACTGCCAACATCAAGCGGGTAATTAGCTCAATACGGAAATCCATACTGGGGAAATATATCTACTTTTGAGTAGTTTCAACTAACTTTATAGGCTCAGAAGATTGAATTCAATGTGCAAATGACCCAATTTAGTCATTTTTCACTATTATACATATCCAGAATTACACATAGTAGTGCTACCTCCAACAAGAAGAACTTAGAGCTCAAAAGAGAATCCTCATGTCAATAGAATATTAGTATCCTTTTCTCATTGTACAAAGCAGATGAAGAAAAGTCTATTGAAAAACCCTGGACAGGAGGAGGCTATTAACACACTTTTTTTCAAAAGTGTAATCCAATTATAAAGCTTTCAAAATAAGTGTTTTCTGTGAAAGTGAGTCTCCAACACCCAGTAAGGGAAATGTCAAGCAGAGTGCTGTAACAGCGCTTTAGGAGGGGAGAGCACTATTGGAGTGCATGGCACTCGGCTTTGCACCGGCCGGCTGGCTGTGCTTTGATCTGCTGCATTCCTGGGCCAGGTCATCGCTGACTCTGGAGGGCGCGTAGATCAAGTTCGCTGAGCCTCTGACGTGTCAGTGCTGCGATGGTGTCAGCGACACACAGCCATGCCTCTGTTGCCATTGAGCTTGCCACTCAGACCAAGGGACGCTGCAACCAAATCCTATAGCAGAGCAAATGTTCACAGTGTGCACATACTTGCGCTGTTTTAGTTCTTAGGGTGGGATAAAGTGCACTTCCCTCTCAACGCACTGGGTCCAGCATAGCACCACGGTAATCTAACGAGTAATGTATATCATATGATATGTAGATGTGTTCTGAGCAAGTCACATGTATTTTTTTTGAGCAGATTGAGTGAGCCCAGGTGTGATTAGTACAGAATGTGTGTCTGTCTGGGAGAGGGAGACGGAAAGTGCTGTTCCCCAGTCTGCAGTGGTGCTTAGCAGCGACCTGCTCAGAGCTCACATCTGGGTTTAGTGCGTCACGCCTGTGTTCTCTCTTACCCTCAGAGGCCCACAGAGCTCACCCACTGCAGCAGGAGGGGAACTATGTGGGTCACCGGTGACACTTGTCTGTAGCCTCCCCTCTATTCCCTCTCCTCACTTCCCCGTAAACACGATTAACCTTCCGGCCCCTCCAGCCTCAGTGGGGTTTATATGCCTTTATAAATTGAATTAAAAACTGAAGAGACCAGCAGTTCTTGAAAAGAAAGTTGGAAATTTAATGTATTGTTTTATTATTCGCTCATCAGCAGAATGCAGTGTGACAGACTGTGTTATACAGCTGTCCCCTCTCAGATTTGTTCAAGCTACCACTGACTCATGGCATTACTCTTGTCTTTAAAACTCAAAGCGTAAAGGACCTTAACTAACTTTGTTTATTCACAAGGGAGAAAGCAGCAAACATGTTCACAAGGGCGAAGGTTCTGAGTAGCTGATGGGGAGATGAGTACAGGCATAGGACCTTACTAGCTCCATGTACTCAAAAGGGGGAAGGTGCTGAGTATATGATGGGGAAATGAGTAGAAAGTGCACAGTGTGTTATTCTAGGTTTCAGCAGTGTGGCGAGTGCCAGAGCAGGTTTTTGACAACTCGAGCACCCCGCTACAATATGAGCAGGTCAGCCCAGGTGAAATGCACTGCGGACCTTCCCATTATTCAGCTGACAGCGTTAATTGTGCAAACGGCGCAGTGGCGGCAGGCCAGTTTCCTTGCACCTTTAATCACTCTCTGCTGCAGATCCTCTCTGTCTGTAGCAGGACAGGCCCGGGGAACGAGGCATGACCAAATGAGAAGGGAGAGAGCATCGTTTCCCGCTCTGGAGAGTATCACCGGTTACAAATGGTCTCAATGCAAAGGGCTCTGGGTTGGAATAATGCTGGAAATCTGTTTACTCTTGGCCTTCTCTCTCGCTGAATAGGATTTTTAAGCAACACCTTTCAATTATACTCAATTCCAATGTTAACATGTGTATAATAACAGCCTAGTAATACACCACCGTAAGGAGAGCCAGATTTGATGGGCCGCTGAATGTGAGCGGTCTGCGCTCTGTGTTCCCCACAGGGTAAGGAGGTGATCGAGTATTACCTGAATGAGCTGATAGCAGAGGGGATCACGGAGATCCCGCGCTGGGTTCCGCCAGAGAAGCGAGCCCTGGTGAAGCCCGCGGCCCCGCCCTGCGCTGCGCCCCTGTGCACCCCAGCGCCCGACTCCAGGCTGGACCTGGACTCCCTGGCGCACAGCAGCACCAAAGACTCCAGCTGCAGCCTGAGCGCCGCGGCGGAGCCCACCACGCCAGACGGTGAGCAAAAGGGCTGGGGAGATCTGCTCCGAAAGACTGAGGAAGAGAGCAGGGGATGCAGACAGCCTCTCTGTGTGTCGATCTCCTGTGAGCCTCAGAGACAGACGTTTTGAGCTGGGGTTCATGTTCAGATGGCCTTTAAGAATTACTCTGTCGCTGTTAAAGGGCACCTGTTTTGTTGATTTGATAAATGCAAGTCTCGCTTGATGGGCCAAAAACAAACCTGTTGTGCCTCTACAGATGGTTCATGGCAGCAGTTTAAGAAGCACTTTGAAGAGAAGAGGTTCATAAGAGCTGAAAAATGGAACTCATGTTCTGAGCATTATATGTAATAACATTTAAGCTGGTTAAGAGTAGTAGTACAATGGAGAAAACTGCTAGTTTTTTAGTTTTGGTGCAAGGATAAATTTCCAAAGAACATTTCCTCAAAAACACTGAAAGAGAATTACATTATTTAGCAGACACTCTTACCCAGAGCGACTTACATAGGTTACAGTTCTTTACAATGTTATCCATTTATACAGCTGTATATTTACTGAGGCAATCATGGGTTAAGTACCTTGCCCAAGGGTACAGCAGCAGTGTCCCAGCAGAGATCAAACTGGCAATCTTTCGGTTATGAGTCCTGCTCCTTAACCACTATGCTACACTGCTGCCCCTTACATAGAATTACACAGAATAGCTAATATACAGTACCAAAATGAAAGAACCATAAAAACATTAATAAAATTCCCAAAAGCCACAATGAAAACTGTAGGTTTTCACATCTTCCAATATTTGTTACCACTCATCCATAGTCAGAGTTCAATAACTACTGCACTGTAGTATCAAGACGGTAACAGTGTTGTACATCTCTTTATGACAATTTAGATACGGCCTACTAGATGCATTTAGATCAGCGGTATGCAATGTAGTTCTATTTATTGTGGAACTTGGTGAAGTAGCTGCAAATGCTTATGTCAACACACTCTCCAAATGACGCTCAACTATCTTCACAATGTACAAACAAACAAGCGTTACGATGGAGTATTTGGGCCACATTGGGGAAAAAATAAATTCTGAGATTTCAAGAATAAGGTCGTAATATTACGAGAATAAAGTCATAATTATCATAAGTATCAGGACCTTGCACAATCTTTTCAAAGTCCTGATACTTATGATAATGTGGTGCTGATGTGCCAAAAGATTAAGTATGTTGTTATTTGTGAAACCTATACTAAAGTATAACTTCACAAGATGCTCCACGTCCCTCATTATAACGCAGGCAGTAGGCTGCTCTTCTGATATTTCTCCTCTAAAATAACACATAGCCTAAAATTACGACTTTATTCTCGTAATATTATGACTTTTTTCTTGTAAAATTACGACTTTATTCTCATAATATTATGACTTTTTTCTTGTAAAATTACGACTTTATTCTTGTAATATTATGACTTTTTCTTCTAAACTTATGACTTTATTCTCGTAATATTACAACCTTATTCTCGAAATCTCAGAATTTTTTTTTCCTCAATGTGGCCCTAATACTCCATTGTACAAGCATGGCAGAACCAATGTGGTGTGTTAAAATCTGTGGAAATTACAAGTACAGATTACTGTAAGAATGTCATGGTGTTAATGATGGCCATTCTCAATTATGTAATTTGGTAACAATGGCTACCAAAGTGGCCGTAATAATTTGTTTATTAATTTATACAGTTATGAACGATACTCCCCATGGTTACCATGAGTAAGAGTAGGAGGTCTGTCTGTGGGTCTGAGTGACAAGATCAGTGGAGTAACAGGCCGTTTGGGCCCTCCAGTCTCCCCACTGACATTGAGAGCAGAGCTACTGATAGCTGCTGTTCCTGACAGCCAGGTGCTGTGATGGGAACTGGGCCAGGGCCCACAGTCCTAGGTTATGTCAGTACACTGTCCACAGTTATTCATCAGTCCAGATATGGACGGCTTTCCTGAAGGTGTGCCGAAAGAGAGACTTTCACCTCATGAAATGTTTTGGTACTGAGACAGTAACATTAATACCTACAATAAACACTAGAAAAAAAGAGATGGAAACATAACTTGAACATCCATGTATATGCACTATGTCCGTGGAGAGTAAAATCAAGAGGTAAAGAATCAGATGAGACATATCATGTTTTATGACACCTGTCAAAATCTCTCTGCACGACTATGTTTGGTGACAGATTTCTTGAAATGTGTGCTGATGAAATGTGTAGGTTGTTCAAGTTAGTTAATAGTTATCCCCTAAAAACATGTTTTCTAGCCATTGAGCTTAATCACTGTCTGTGCACCTTTTCCAACCTCTATAAGAGTGGAGGAACATACTTTCACTCAGATTTCTGCACACAGAGACAACAATCTGCTGGAGGAGAGCTGTCTAATCCAGAGACTGATTCAACCAGCAGCTGCACATTGCTGTAATGAGACACAAAACAGTACAGGCCTTTGGATTTGTGTTTCTGAGTGCATCTATGTTTCCATGTAGATTGGAGGGTTTCTGAGTGGATTTGTGAGTTTCTGTGTAGATTTGTATGTTTCTGTTTGTATCTGTGTTTCTGTATCTGTGTTTTTGTTTGTGAATGTATAACAGTATCTGTTGTCTTCCAGTCAGCCTTAAGATAACCAGAGGCTCACTGAGATCCCATGTCAGCCTGTTAGATCAGAGTAATACAAACCTTGTTTTCCCCTACAGTCACCCAAACAAATCAATATACTATTGGATAAGAGGATAAGAGTGTGTCACAGCAAAAAATCACACTCCTACCCCTGTGTTCAAAGGGCATTGCAGATAAGAGCAGGTACTGGAAGCGGAAGCACACGCAGATAGGGGTGAATTCCTCCAACTGCAGCATATCAGAAGATTGTCCCCAAAACACAGGGTCATTGGCTAGCAGCAGAACCTCAATGGGTCAGTGGAGCAGATGAGAAAACCTGCTATTCGGAAATGAGTTGAAGGAAGGTTTCCAGACAGTGCGGCTATGTCGGGACTCAAATGCAGAGGTGAGGGGAGTCATTCAACAGTGCAACTAACTGACTGTTGTTTGTTGTTGCAATTTTTTTAGCAGACAAGTTAGATGCTGATTACATTGAGCGCTACCTTGGGCAATTGACACCAATGCAGGAGAGCTGCCTGATTCAGCTGAGGCAATGGCTGCAGGAGACTCACAAAGGAAAGGTATATGTCCTTTAAGCTCCAGGCCTGCATCCAGTGATGTCTTCATGAACACCTTTACCTCTTTTTGTCAGAGCCCTAACTTTTATTTTGAGTACGTGTACTGAGAAGCAGTTTTACGTGTGGTGTGTCCTAAGTGTCCCAAAGACATACATTTTAAGGCGTGTTCTGTGTGTGACAGCACCGAACAATGTGCCTTTGTGTGGTTTATAAAATATATGTATGCTTTAATCATCACTCCACCTTGCGCATTTAGTGCTAACACCAACTTACAATAAGTGCACATGCAGTTGCATTTAACTCTGTAAGTTTCCCCTCTAACCATTGTTTTGTGCAGTTAAATGCTGAATTCTTTTAATACCAGGGATGCTTAGCAGAGCTTTATAAGACTCAAGTGAACTGTCCTACCCATATGCTTGGACTAATACCCTGATAACCAACTTCAACACCTGAAAGTTCAGAGCAAGTGGTTGAAGTAAAGCATTTGATATCTTTGCCTTTCAGGCATTAGGAGCTGCAATAGTAATAGTGGCTTAACTCTATGAAAATAATTTCTCTTTTCTGTAGTCAGAAGCTGGTGAATGGAAAGCAGAGAAGGTAAAAAGTAATGCATGCTGCGTGAGACGTGTGGATAACCTGTATAGATCTGAGGAGGAACCCACAGCAGACAAAGCAACAGGACTAGAACTCCACTAGTGTGTTTGAGCAGTATAAGCAACAGCATAAAGGCATAGGTCTGTTGCTCATAATTTTCATCATTACAGCGTAGCTCAGGATTGATACAGTAGCGGGCAAAAACATCTCTGATCTGAAGGTGTATTGTTCTTGCCTCAAAATTTTTCTAAGAGTACTTAGTAGAAGTTAGTACTTGGCGACAAGAGCCAAGTCATAGTAGAACAGGGGGTAGGATAATAGCTTTATGTATGAGGAAATGCTGATAAACTAATGTCAGGAATGATTTATCAAAGGGAACAATTGTGTAGACCATCGAGGATTGCAGAAGGAAGTCATGTGGGACTTCTTTTCAAGCTGTTATAAGGAAACAAAAGTGTAACAGAGTAACAGAAGACAGTAGCAGACAGTAACAGGAATAAGCTTTGCTGGGTTTGATGAATTTTACTATAATCCTGATGAAACAGATTTCTAATTAATGTATAAGCAGTAAATATTAGTAGAAGCAATACACATTCTTATTGTGTAATTCAACAATATAAATATTAAGTCATAGAGTCTGAGTGCAGAGGACACAGAGATTCTTTACTGTCTAGAGGGGGCACTTTAAGTGTAGCAGTAGGTGATTCATTTCCTTTCAGAAAAAAACTACCTCCTTGCAGATTCTATTTCCACAGCAAATTCTAAGGATATTTATATGTTCACACTATAGCAATAGCCAGCGATATGTTTCTTCTTTGGAATCTGTCCAATCTTACCAAAGAGCTTTAGCCAGCTGGTGTCCATGGCTGGCTGTCCATCACATATGCATTGCTACTGACTGCCAGTTCCTGTAGAAGGACTCCTTCATAATATTTAACAGAACAGCTTTTGCAGTGAATTTAAAAGAAGCACAGGCTATTGCTACAGATCTCAAAACATAGAAATTTCCGAAAACTGCTTTACTCATAGTCACTTTTTTTCATTTTGGGGAAAAAGCCCTGTCATGTTGTTTTCTTTGTAGCTGATGCTGCAGCTTTCAGTCACTGTAAAACGAATCAAATGCATTTCAGCTTACTTGGCCAATCAGATACATTTCACTTCATTCAAATCGTTACAGCTCAATGTCTAAATCAAGGATGCAATGTCAGGTTTGACAGATCAGTTTTACCAAAGGCATAGCTAGCCTCCCGCAGAATGCCTTTCAATCCACAATTGCAACTGTTTGCATGAATAAACTTGGGAATGGTGACGGCATTTTCAAATAACCTACAACATTTTGCTTATTAGCTTCCTGGCTCTCAGTAATTTCTTCTTTTTCCAGAGCTTTTGTTTTGATTTATCTGCATGACCAGGCACATCTATTGATAATCTGAGCAACATGTTGAAAACAATCCATTTGTTTTACAACATGAGCAAAGACTGCATTCATTCATGAAACTTATCTGACATAGCTACTAATGATTGCCGTGATTTCTCTCACTGGTTTTCTGAGGGGGGCCGTGGTGCTGCAGTGGTTGTGTACTCTCCTGATTTCCTCCCTCTCCGTTAGATCCCCAAGGATGAGCACATCCTGCGCTTCTTGCGCGCCCGTGACTTCAACATTGACAAGGCGCGCGAGATGCTCTGCCAGTCGCTCACCTGGAGGAAGCAGTACCAGGTGGATTACATCCTGGAGACCTGGAGGCCCCCTGCCTTCCTGGAGGAGTACTACGCCGGCGGGTGGCACTTCCACGACAGCAACGGGCGGCCGCTCTACATTCTGCGCCTGGGTCAGATGGACACCAAGGGTCTGGTGAAGGCTCTAGGAGAGGAGGCCCTGCTTAGACACGTGGGTATTCCACTGTCACCCATTTCCTGGGGACGAAATACAAAGAAGAATCAATGCTAACTCTCATGTAGTTTTGTTGAATGATTATGTAATCTTCAAAATTATAAGCGAGATAAGTCAATGCAAAAAGGCTTATTAACTCCCTGGATGGTCTCGTTGTAGGTTCTATCCATCAATGAAGAGGGGCAAAAAAGATGCGAAGAGAACACCAAGATATTTGGAAGACCCATCACGTCAGTCCATGTTCCAGTATCCTGTTTGTTGTTCCCCAAAGATGAAGTTGTACTTCACTTAGTGAATGTAATTATCCCATAGTGTTCATTTCACCCAATCAGAAGTCTGACAGGGCTGTGTTTTCCATCCTCAGATCTTGGACTTGCCTGGTGGACTTGGAGGGCTTGAACATGAGGCACCTGTGGAGGCCAGGTGTGAAGGCCCTCCTGCGGATCATTGAGGTGGTGGAGGCCAACTACCCTGAGACTCTGGGCAGGCTTCTGATTGTGCGTGCTCCACGAGTCTTCCCTGTACTCTGGACTCTGGTGCGTACAGAATATTGATCTTCTGCATGTTACAAATATTGAGATTTTGTACCTCTCTGCTTAGCACCAAGCCAAGGCCTAGGACACACCCAGATCTATGAAAGCAGTTTTTTTCTGTTCTTCTTCTACTGAAGTATTAACCCTGACCATTATGATAAAGCATCATTTGAACAGAGTGGGTAAATAATGGAAGTAAGCACATTGCCTCTCCTCTGCCTCTGTCTAGGTCAGTCCCTTTATAAATGACAACACACGGCAGAAATTCCTTGTCTACAGTGGTAACAATTATCAGGGAGTGGGAGGACTCGTAGATTACATCGACAAAGAGATTATCCCTGACTTTCTCGGGGGAGATTGTCTGGTAAGCTACTTTACTTCAATCACATTTATAAAAATAGAAAGGGTGATTTTTTGAATATTAGTTCTTGCAGTTTTTTTCTGTTGGTAGTGAACACCTTGACCTTTTCTATATAACCTATTGTTTATCACCCAGGTAAGGCATCTTACCATAATAGTGTGTGGAAGGTGTTTGCTTGCTTCATGTTGTTGACTGTGCTGTACTTTATACTTTTCAGTGCAACGTCCCAGAGGGTGGCCTAGTTCCAAAATCCCTCTATCAAACCGAGGAAGAGTTGGAGAATTCGGATCACATCAAGCTGTGGACAGAGACCATTTATCAGTCAGCTCATGTCTTCAAAGGAGCGCCCCATGAGGTAACACAAAGCACAGAAAGCAGCAGTGTAGATTACAGAATATCATAATGAGTTCTTGCAAGCATCTGAGGTCATCGCTTAAAAGAATGCACTCAAGGAACAGCATTTGGCAGTACTTGTTTCAAAATATTGAATGGTCCAGTCTTATGAAGGAATGTACGGTGTGAAATGTTACAACATGTTTTGATTTATTGAAGATCGTCATCGAGATCCTGGAGGGCTCCTCTGTCATCACCTGGGACTTTGACATCCTGAAAGGGGACCTGGTGTTCAACATTTTCCACTCCAAAAGGTCCCCACAGGCTGCCAAGAAAGATCCGTCAACCTCCACGCCCGGCGTTAACAACGTGCAGCTGATTGAGAAGAGCTGGGTGCTGGGAGTGGACTACAGCATGGTGGAGTCGCCCCTCATGTGTCGAGAGGGAGAGAGCATCCAGGTCCATTTCTAATATTACTCTTCTTTGCCACCTTTCAGAATCAGAATCAGACTTTATTGGCCAAGCATGCTTTTACACACACAAGGAATTTGACCCCAGTTCCAGTGTCTCTGGTAGTGCTTTCATACAACGTCAGGTGACAGCAACAAATACCAAACAAGAGTAGTGATACAACAAACAACAAAAGTAGTGCAGGATACATACATGGAATAAGGATGGAATGAATGAGGTATATAAAAATAAATATGCACAGCTACTGTACAATAAGTTCACAGCTACTGCACAATAAATTTAAGTGTACATGAGTGCAGGCTGTGGGTCTGTATAACTATTAATTATAGACAACTGTTGCACTGTGTTATATATAGCCATGGCACAAAACATAAGTACCTACAAACACTAAGCTGTCCAACCCAATTCAGTTGTATACAACACTCATATTGGCCTTGTTCAAAGGTAGTGGGGTCCCTTTGGGTAAAGCAGGTAGTGTTTTAGTCGGTTGTTAAGGATGCATTGCAGACATTGAATGTATAGCCTGTTGACAAGCCGTGTGACTTAAGGAACACTTTAATAACTTGCTTAATTACAAGGCAAGGAACATCGGATGATGACCCTTCAATTCCTCAACTTGTGTGGTGTGTCAACCCCAACTGCTGACTATCAAGAATCGTGATATATGTATTAGGCGTCATGCACAGTGGCGTGGTCTTAACTTCACACCGTAGCAGGGTAGCGGTGATGCAATTACACCACAACCTTTTGTGTGTTACAAAGCTGGCTGACACTGCACATCTCCATTACATTTAAACAGATGTTCATCAGAAATTACAACAGTTTTATGAATGTATGAGCAAAGAAAAAAAAAAAGATTCAATCAACTGGATGTTAATGTCAGTTGTTGCTGGCTGCGGAAATGGATGCAACACCAGGATAGCCACAATTGTGTCAAGAGTGGATGTGAGAGCAGTAGTGTTTGTCCGTCTGTTGTGCGCAGGGCTCTCACATCACCCGCTGGCCCGGCCTCTACATCCTGCAGTGGAAGGTGAGCGGCCACGCATCTAGCTCGGGCACCGCCCTGCCGCGCGTGGACGACGTGCTGGCCTCCCTGCAGGTCTCCTCCCACAAGTGCAAAGTCATGTACTACACTGAGGTGCTGGCTTCTGAGGACTTCAGGTAGGGGCCTCATAAGCCGCTGCTCATCTGCTTCCCTGGGAATTATGCATTCATAGCACTTGGAGAGGAAATGAAGAGTAGGGCCAACCGCAATAAACACAGTGCACTTCAGGGTTATGTAGCCAGAGCCAAAAGCATAATATAGGAACCATCCCCGTCTCTCCACACTCTCTCTCACACACACACACAAATAAAAAATCTGCACATTCTGTTTGTTTCAAAGGAGCCAGTTTGCCAGAAACCAGGCATGTCATCTTATTTATGCTGTGTTAAGTCAGAAATATTGAATGTCCAGTTTGGATCCTAAAATATGAAAGGTTATATTTATGTTTTTGAGGAAAATTTACTTCATCTACATATGCTGTATTCATCAATTACTAACTGCAAGCTGATATGTAATGTCAGTAAGCTGCAAATATTAGTATTCATTCACTTCACTTTGTAAATAGTACTTTACAAAATATAAATAGTGAAAAAACCAAGTGAGTTATCTGCAATTCAGGAATTTTTGTAAATTGCTATTGCCCAGTTTATTGCCAAACTGTCTGGCAAATGGGAATTGACTGGCATAGGAATTGACTATAAACATACTATTCTTTCTTTGTAAACTAATTACAGCGCTTTGAGTTTGTTGCAAATGCTTCTCGAAGACATCCGAGTGTGTCTGTGTGCTTTTCAGGGGTTCCATGACCAGTCTGGAGTCCTGTCACAGCGGCTTCTCCCAACTAAGTGCTGGAACCACCTCCTCCAGCCAATCACAGAGCAGCTCCCTCATCTCCAGATAGTCCTTCAGGACTGGGATCAGAGGGGCAGCTGCAACATGAGCCACACACACACACACACACACACAAAACATGTGACAGACATACACAAAACATGTCACACACACACAGAAACCCATCCAAAACAATATTCATACACACATGTAGGTATATATGCAGATGTACTCCACACAAATATCCACACAAGAAGGGCTAGAAATACTTGAGGATACAACAGTTTGTCACTTTATGGAACAGTCCAGGTATTGTAAGTTGCATTTGAGCTACAATTTTTTTAAGTGAGTATAATGTAGAAAATTAATGTACACATATCTGACCTCAAAGGGGATTAGAGAAGTACCTGAAGTATGTATTGATTATGATGAGATTCGTAATCTATTGCAGTAGATATTTTTCTATGGTCTTATAACAAATAGAGCCACTGCAGGTGTGTCATGCTGTTGACATTCTCCAACCGCCTATACTAATCAACCTTTGTTTCATATATCCGTCATCTGGCAATACAATAGAGTAGTTAAAGGTGATGTGCATGGATGACCAGTATGTAAGCCTTCTGTAGTTGCTGCTGATACCTGTCATTTCCATGTTTCATTTGTTTTAAAACGAAACAAAACCGTCCAGCTCACTTTAAAAGCACAGGCAATGTGTTCTGGCATGTTTTCAGTGCAGTTCTGTTCTTAATAGCATGTACCAGAGAAACTACAGGAACCCTGTGGGACAAACTGAAAACTGCATATCACTGCACTGAACTGTGCAAACTTAACTAGCACAGGGCTATACTCTGTAAATAGATTTCACATTTTTTGTGTAATTTAAAGCCATATTCGTTTTATGCTGTAGTGTTCAGGAGAATAGAATGTACCTGAAAGAGAAAAACTTCAAGACAAAGGACCTTTCAATTACAAAAGGGCTTTTTTATAGCAATATTGACGAAGCACAGTAGATGTCGATGACTTCTGAGCCAAGAGGCTTTTATTATTTCTTGCCTTAAAACTCCATTTTGATTTGAAGTGAAACAGCCATTAATTGGAGTGACTTAGCAAATAGAGGGGATTTTAACATGAGTAATACTGATAAAACTGAAAACAAACCATAAAACAAAGCACATTTGAAAAGAGACATGTTTTGCTGAATTTTTAAGGCTCTTTTTAAAAAAATTACATTTTTTTGATTGGAAGAAAGTTCAACATGAATACAGGGAGTTTTCTTATGTTCAAATGAAGATTGTAATAGTGATGATTATAGTTGACAGGGTAACTGGATGATGTGACAGTATGTGGTTATTTGGTTTTTTTTTTTTTTTTAAATATGATAAGGTCTCGGAAGAACTGAACTATATTTTTACATAATTTACAACGTAATAGAGCAGAGCTTGAAAGCCATTAATAGTGTGTCCACTGTTTCTACAGTAGCTAATACTGCATTCAATACTGACATGAAAATGACGAAGTAATTTTATGAAAGGAAAATGAAATATTACTATGATGTAACTGTACAGAAAATGTTTCTGTTACTACTGTATAATAAACAATTGCAAAGAAATCCCAGTGTTTATTCATATTTGATTCCACATTATTTAAATACAACATTGACACCCTCACAGAAGGCATTCACTCTCAATGCATCAAACCTCAAAACAAAGAAGCTTCAATTACTTTAATTACTCTATCAGGATTAAGCTTCTGTGAATTACACAAAAATTTATTTATGAAATGATCAAAGATGAAAGACAAACAAAACAAAGGAAATTCTATTAGCCTTTGAAATTTCACAGAGAAAACTAGACCAAAAGCACACTCAGTCCCTACCCTCAGGTGTGGATGAAATGGACCCACTTGTTCCAGTTAGCCTCCTGAGGGAAGACTTTGCCGAGCCTGAGACAGCAGTCCACTGTGGGCTCATAGAAGGGTACGGCATTGTCTCTGAGCTTCACGCCGCCGTCCTTTACTTCAGGAATATGGGCAGGAGAGAAGAGAGATGCCCGGGGCTGTCCTTTTATGTATCTCCTCAGTACACATCCCATCTCCTCCAGAGCCTGGACAGGGAGGGGAAAGTGGAGGAGTGGAGGGGGTGCAAACTTTTAGGAGTATTACCACAACAAAAAAAAAAAAAAAAAAAAAAACCCAAACACTTCCTGGACAGGGAAGTCCACTCCTAACAACTTACTGTTACCCAGAATCACAGCTGAAAGTAAAAAAAAAAAGAAAAAAGCAGTGGCTTTCTGAAATGCATTATTTTAAAAACAGTTGCCATAGGTATCTAGACCACATGCACAAGCAAATCAAGGGGTGAGTGCTGGGTACCTTCAGAAGGTCCAGGACGACCACGGGCTGCAGCACACCCTTGTAGTGCTCCACCAGGAGTGGCTCTGTGATTCCAGGCTTGGACATGATGTGGTACAGCAGGGACTCCAGCATCCCTTTACACACCGGCCTGTTGAGGCCCCCATCCACGATGCGCCAGGGCCGGCTCACAAAGCTCACCTTTTCATCCATGCTGCTGTGAGGGGACAACAGAGCTGAGCCGAGCCGCCGTGCACAGGGAGCCCAGAACACACAACGACACACCTAGTGTCCCCTCAGGAACACAGCCACTCAAGGTCACCTGACCTGAAACACTCAGTTCTTGTACACTTGGTTTATTTAAACTGATACAGAAAGTTGTCTGACATGCTTACCTTGTGAGAGAGCTGCTATCTTTATCTGCAATGGAAAAAATAACAGGGTTTTGCATTTGCATGGAGTATCTGGGAACGAGTAGGAGAGAACTGAAAATACGTTGCTTTTGCATACTAATGGAAAATGGCTAATGTTGGGTTTCTATCTGAACCCAGCATTGGACAGCTCTGGGGAATGTACTTGCCTTTAGACTGTGTGTGTGTTGTGTCAGTCTCACTGGACTGAGTAGGTGGGTTGTTAGGTAGAGAAGTGCTGTCCAGCATCAGCTCCTCCTGTCCCTCCAATTCCTTATGTCCCTCTTCCTTAGACGCCTCCTCAGTCTGGGCTGTTATCGCAGCTTCTTGGGCAGTGCTTGTTGTTGGCTCTTCTACCTCCACTGGGAGAGCGGTTTCATCTGCTGTGGGACTGCTGTCTGTGTCTGCTTGTTTTTGTGTACAGTGAGGCTCTGTCGCCTCCTCCCCCTCAGCCTCCACGGTGGCTCTTTTCTTCGGTGGCGTCAGCTCCTCCTCTGCTGGCTGCAGGCTCCTCTTCCTGGGCGTGGCCTGCTGCGGGTGGAGCCCCTTGCTCTTCGCGCTCAGTCTCTCGGTGGTGTGGAGCAGCCAGGGGTCTGCGTACTTGATGGCCACCAGGCGCACAGAGTTCCCTCCAACCTCCAAAACCTCCTCCAGGTTGGTGAGGTCCTGCCCACGAGCACAACATTCAGATGCACAGCCAAAAATGGCCACTACTGATGAGCAGTCCCTCGCCCCCAGAGAAATCAACACAATGTTCACAGCCCCCTGAGCACTGATAGAAACCACTGTGTTTCTCCGTAGGGAGCACACTAAAGGAAAGGGATGTCCCTGTCCTCTGACACTCACCTCTAGGTACTGCTGGAAGCTCCTGGTCCTGCCGTTCTGCGCCTCCTCCAGCTCCGAGAAGCTGTGGCTGAGCTCCAGCCTGTCGCAGCCAAAAGCATGGGCGGCTTCGATGGCGCTGCTGATGTCCAGCACAGCCTGCAGGTCCTCGGTGCTGTAGCCGCACTGGTTGATGCACCAGTCGCTGAAGCACTTGAGGCGGCTGGAGTCGTTGCTGGGCCGTATCAGGCGGGTGAAGGCCTTGGGCAGGCAGGCCTCTCCCTGCTGCATGTCGTCTACCACGTTGGCTGCTGAGATAGAGAGACAGAGGCAATGAGAGTGGGTGAGAGTTACGGGGCGTGAGGGTGAGAGGAGTCAGGAAAAGAGAGAGCAAGATATGGGAGGAGTGATAAAGCAGAGAGGAAAAGAGAGAAAGGGAGAAAGAAGGGGCAAGAGAGAAACAGTGAGGCTGAAAAATTTTGCACAAGAGCTACCCCTCAACCAAAACAGGAGTCCCATGAATCTGTCATGCAAAGACAAAAACAGTGACTGACAGGAATGGTTTTAGACTGAGCCTCAGATTGAATGAGGGACTGACGACAGTTGCTGAATAATATTAATAAATGGTTATAAAATCATGAAGAAGCAGTCCCTCTCCACAGCCTTAGTGAGGTACAGAAGCAGAGGGAGTGGTCCAGCGATGGAGAGGACTTACAGGCGGTGGTGAAGAGGCCATGGGCGGGGCTGCAGCGCAGCTTCACCCTCACGGTGCAGGAGTTGACCACCACGTTGTCATTGGTGTTGAGGTTGCGCAGGCTGACGATGCCTGGGACGCAGTAGCCACGCATCAGCAGGTAGTTGGTGTGGGAGGCCTGCCTAGCCTTCACCTCAATCTTCCTCTTCCCTTCACCCTCCTCTGCCTCATCGTCCTCATCTTCGTCTGCCACATCCTTCACAATGCTGAGACAGAAGGCAGGAGTTTCTAATTCAGTGTGAGACAGGGCCTCCAAACCCCTTACAGCTGGTTAAACTTTTACGCAAATTAGGGGATCCAGGTTCAACATGGAGATAGTAAGGTGACGGGGGATTAAAGATTGTATGTTCAAGATGGAGATCTGTTCTTTTCTATGTTTTAGTTCATTCTCACGCCAGGATGAGAGATCAATACACACATATGATTTCCTTTACTACTCAGATGACCATTCTTAAAATGGCTGACAGAAAGGGGAGTGTGTTCAGGGACATCACTGACTATAGGTGTAAATCTGGGCTTGGTGATTCAGCACGTCTGCTTTGTTTCATGTCATGTTTAATGCTGCTTTCATGTCGCTACAAATGCAAAATTGTTTTTTAAACAACATTTTTTTTAGCTCCTGGCATACTTATACAGTATTGTATTTCACACGAAGTTGGACTCCCAGTTATTATATGTTACATTGATGAATCAGCTGGCCATGGTTTAAGACCACACACATCTCCCATTACCTCTTCACCACCTCATTGTCCATCATGGTGCTGTCCACCACCACAATCTGCTCAGGGATGGACACATCCACAGCAAGCAAGCCCATTATCATAAGACTCAGGGCGGCGACGCAGGAGCCCCCAGGCGCATCCAGGGGGAAGAGGACCAAGTCTGATACGGTCTCTGGCTCAGCATTCTCCTGGTCCTGGAAGACGAACGTGTTGGGCCTGTCCTCCCTCCCTGCACTCCGCAGCATCTCGAGGAACTGGTAGGCCTCGGAGCAGATCGTGTTGGGGATGCGCCATGAGAAGCACCTGTTGGAGGGCCGGCCAGGGACACAGAGCAAGAGGATACCAGGTCACTCGCTGCACTGGATGACTTGTGACACCGCAGTCCCGTCCCAACACACTTTCATTCCTTAACGCATGCTTAACGCATGCAGCAAACTGCATAAGGGCATGAGCACATTCAGACAAGAACCCGCTTAGTGATACCACCTACCAATTTCCTACACACTGTGTAGCTCAAAGGCTGACAATACTTCAGGTCAGTGGAAGGAGTTGAAAAACATATGAAACTAGGGTGGCAGTGTAGAATAGCGGTAAGGAGCAGGACTCAAAAGGTCAATCAAAAGGTTGTCAGTTCGATTCCCCACTGGGGCTGTTGTTACCTTAGGTAAGTTATTGTACTTAACTCCTCAGTAACTTGCCTCAGTAAATATCCATCTGTATAAATGGGTAAGCTGTAAAACCTAACCTATGTAAGTTGTTCTGGATGAGAGCATCTGCTAAATGCCAATAATGTGTATTCATATAGAACTAAACAGAAATAAAGATTGGGAAAATTTCTATGCATATAAGAAATTGGGGGGCTGAAGTTCCAAATATTGGGCATTAGTGAAGCCTAGTGCCAGGTGTACTTCCAGGGTAGAGAGTTCCCACCTGTAGTAGGACTGAGACAGCTGGTAGGACATGGGCATAAAGGGCAGCGCCCGGCTCTTCTTGGGTCCCAAGACCTTGTGGACGCGGCGGCGGTTAACAAGGCCCCGTCTCTGACACTTGAGAAAGGCCTGGTACAGAACGTCCTGATTGTACCTGCTGTACATATGGAAGGTCTAACGGACCAGACAGAGAGAGAGGGACAATGAGACAGAATGACAGAGAGCAGAGCTTTAAAGGTCAGTGCTTTTCACTTGGTGCTGAAAAGTGGCTACCCATGTGTGCAGGGTGGTGGGGGTTTTCATTATGATAAAAGTAATCAAAAAAATGAATAGTACTGCATATGGATTACATGCTGGGAACAGCTGACATACTAGCAGGTTTTTGTCTAGTTACCTGAAAGGAGCGACAGATTTTCATCTGTGAGTTCGACAACACCAGGGTGCTCTGGATCAAGTTATTGAGAACCAGAGCATGGATGTCTTCATAACTGCAGTTACAACAGAGCTTGAGTCAGGCCTCAACAGAACATGTGTATATATGAAATGAACCATTGATTAAGACTGCTGAATATCACCCACCTAGTCAGGTCATCCTTTGTGCTCTCCTCCACTTCCTCTCCAATGGCATACACCTTGAACCTGTGAAGAGTGATTGCATTTAGAGTGATACCATTTTTAGCAAAGCTGTGCCTCTTTAAGACTGTTCTCCACATACCTCTTAAAGAGCTGCTCTTTGCTGTCCGGGATATCGAAACCACAGTCCCCTGAAGCAGCGCTGAACTTCTGCTTCAGCGCAGCCACAAATTCTTTGAACTCAGATGCGCATACCTACAACAGCACATCAATCTGTGAATGCAACAGGAACTCATGTTCCACAGGAACAGTGCTGGCCTCTGATCATTTCACTTCTGCTCTGAAAGAAAGGTAACTCAACTTTTAAAATGTAGTAGTTCGACCTTTTTACACCAACAATGTCTTTCCAGGTTAATAGCATTTAATGGCACCCTTAACAAAAAAGGTAACAGATTTGTTGACACTTGACTTCATGTGGCTTTTGAAGTTAATGAACTTGAGTGACCATGCTTTTCATTGGACACACAGAACTATGCTGAAATGGGGTCAGAAACAGATTCATTTGCTAACTGTGTGCATTTAAAAATGCATCAGAATGCCAGTCCTACCTCTGGGTCCTCATAGTTGTTGCGCCTGTTCTGAAATTCCTCAATGATGGATTTATCTTGATATACCTCTGCCAGGCATATTCTACAGGCAAAAAAGTAAAGCAGGGGATAAAAATATTAAAAGAGAGGATTTGTTACCGAATTAAAGGGATGTTATCAGACCAGATGGTGTTGCTTTTGTGCTGTGATTAAGGTTAAAAAAAAACCACAATCTGAAATTGAAATGTTAAAAACGCTAAAGCTCCAATGGCACAGATGTGCGCCCTCCTGAGACAAAGCTTCGGAGGTTGAAGTAAAATCCAGAGGAGGCATGCGAATAACCCAGTTCGAATACCCCCCCCATGACATAAGAACAGGGATAAAAACTGTCGCCCACCTGAAGTTCAGGTAGGTCTGTGGGTTCTTCATGATGTACCGCGACCGCCGGCCCACCGACAGTGAGGTCTTGTCCAGGGACTCCTCGAACTGTGCGTGGAGCAGGTCACGTACCACTTGCCAGGGAACGAAGGGTTTCCTAATCTGTGAGACAAACACGACAACTCATGGACACGAGCAGGGGGCAAGGATTCTCAGAGTTACTAGTTTTAGAACATCTGGTCTATTTGAAAGCACATCACTGCTGGCATTACCAGCATTCCAGTGCCAAACAAGGCCTAATGACATGGATGAGTTTTGTGGTGGAACCAGGTCATATTTAACAGTTTCCCCAAACTCTTTTCCATGGCTGTGCTACCTTGCGATTGAGGAAGTGGCTGGCAACACGGCACAGCAGCAGAAGGCTGTCTTCCTGCAGGGTCCAGGCCACGCGCTGTCGAGTCATCCTCTTCAGAGCGCTCAGGTCGGCCTCGTCATGGAAGGGGAGACGGATGCGCTTGTCCTGCTGGTTCCCCGCTAAGACACGGCACAACAGAGACGGCATGACAAACCAGCCTGTCTGCGCAGGGAAAAACCTTTCACTTTCACACCGCCACTGTGCCCGCAGAGGCTATGACCGCTCACCTCTTTTCCTCTTCCTCGGCTCCTTCACTTTCTCAGTCTTCAGTCTCTTGCGCTTCTGCTTCTTCCCGCCCACGACGCGGCTGTTCCTGCTGCTGGGCTCGGTGGTGATCTGGACCTCCTCCTCCACCACCAGCGTTTTGGGGTCCATACTGCTTTTCACTTTACTTCCTGGGGAGAGCAGAGGAGCAGATATGTACCTGTGCCTGACTGAGTCAGCGACACATACACACACACACACACACACACACACACACACACACACACACACACACACACACACAGATAAGCATGACACAGCTCCACACGCACACACCAGAGTCTACAAACAGTCTACACAGACACACACACACCCACACCCACTCACAGGTTAGCATTAGACAGCCCTACAGGCACATCTGACTCAGACTAACGCCACACTCTCATGCAGCCCACTGTGTAATCAACCCAATCTGTATCTGTATCTGTGTAATCTGATACACTCACACTCATGCTCTCTCACGCACACATAATCACGTTGCTCAACCACAGAGGCCTGAAAAAGTGAATAAAACACACATCACAAACACAAGAAAACCTCAGGTTTAAAACAAGGTGCCTTACCACCACACATAGACAGAGGTAAGGAATGCTTTGTCAGGAGGTTGTTCAGTCGGAGGGTGGGGTTACTCTCTAAAGTGCTGCTAGGCTGAAATGAAAGATGGCAAGTGTAAAGAGCACACACATACTGGAATATTTTATCAGTGACAAGTGTACGCTGTCATGTGAGGGAGGGAAGAGAGTGGAAGCACTGACCTTTTTGGACTTGGACAGGAGGTAGCTTGTCCAGATCCAGTTGCGCTTCAGGTGAGCAAAGAAGCAGGAGTCTAGCCCCCCCGCGCCTAGACCGTCCCCAGGAATCACACCATCATCTGTCACCTCTGCACTCCCCCTTTTGGGGCATACAACACTTGGTGTCAGTCTCCAGACCACACCCATCAACATATTATTCCAAACATATATCCATATCGCTTCATCCCGTCATCATTTTGCTCCACCCCATCAACATATCGTTCCGCCCCCACAAACATTTAGTTCCACCTCCTTCAACTTATCGCCCCGCCCCCAACAACATATCACTTCGCCAAACTTACTTGAGCGTGTATGCTATTCTGGAATACTTCTGGTCCGGCCGCTCTGGCTCCATGGCCGCTGAGGTGTCAAGCTCCTCCTCTCCCTCCTGCTCATCACTGGTTTGGCTTGGCTTTGAACGTGAGCACCTTATCACACCTGCACAGGGAACAACAATCTGCATACCCACAGCGGCCATCCTATCTGAGCATAGCTTTCCAAGTTGTTTTTATTTGTGTAGGTGTGCACATTTGACCACAGGGTGTCATCGTTGCTCAAGCAGAGAGGATGCCACGCAACTCACACTGCACACAACCCCCAATCAGAGAGTGTTGAAATCAGGTTTACACAGTTCACTGGCTTAGCTTCAAAGGATTACTGATAACCATTCGGGTCAGGTGCTGGGTAAGCAGTACTTCCACCGACACTTCAAAAAAGGACACAAATGTAAGAGAAAGTACCTAAAGGTGTGTTGAGGCAGACACATTGCAGGTCAAACCAGAAGTTCTCAACATCCTGGAGGGTGTTGAAGGTGTAACTTCGACGTTCAAAGGGCCTGGCTGACAGGGCCAGATTATAGTGGGGCTCGCACGTGGTGGTGTCCACGATGGTGCCTTTCCTCTTCACAAATACAAAGACCTGAGACAGATTACCACAGTAATAAATACATACATAACCCCTTCACGCTATTGAGGTTCCACGCTTATCTCGCAGCAATAATCCTCTTTGGGTGTCTGTCCTTTACATAAGCACTTTACGCACATAGATTCTTTTGGAAGAAAATCTACCTGATCTTTGTCCTGGAATTTTTCAGTTGGTCCAAACTGCAGGAGTCCCATGTAGCACAAACGCTGCATGCTCTCGTAAAAGCTAAAGATGTACTTCCTGCAACACACACAAACCATTGCACAGTTGAGCTGAAACAGACCTCTAATTGTCTCTTTGCTGCAGAATTATAAAATCATCAGATGAAAAAAAAACAGCACCACCTAAAGCTCCTGGTACCTTTTATACAAGAGTTGCCTTTTCATCTTCCCTGGCAGGAATCTAATGAGAAAGTGTTGTTTCACTGGGTCATTCAGATAAGCGTCCAAGCCATCAACCTGAATTCAATCACAGAGGTAAATTATATACAAGTGCTGTAATACAATATTAAACACATTAACAATAACAATATTGAACACAGCTAGATCATTTTCAGTTAGGGCTTCAAAGTAGAGACACCTTTTTAAAAGTCCCAAGGCTATATGTATAAATGTATGGATGTAAAAACGTACACACCTGGTAGTTGACTTGGATGATTTGGACAAAGACAGAGAGAGGAAGAGAGAGCAGGATGTCACTGGTGAGAGCCCAGCCATAGCCAAACTCTCTGTGCAGGGGTGTCAGGGGTATGTACCGTTTCCAGGACAGGTCATCCACGTACACTGGCACAAACACACACAGCAGGACAGTGATGCCTCATCCATTTCAGTCATATGTACTGAAAAGATAATCAGACAATTTCTCTTTGTTTGTAGTTAAGACTTACCAATCTCTCTGCCCTCCTCACCCTGCACCAGAGACGAACACAGATCAGGTGCACAGGCTGTCTCTTCAGACCTGGCGGTCCCGCCGCTGGACCTGTCCCCAGAGGGCAGGGCCTGATTTGATGACTCAGTAGATTCAGTAGTCTGATGGGCTGCTTCACTGGGACCTGGCTCCTCCCCCTGTTCCCCAGTGCTCTTGTTCTCATCTGGGGACCTTCTCAGTGGATGGCCATAAATGAGGTACCACAGGAACGAGTGTGCTAGCCTCAGGCGAAGCATTTTAGGCTGAAAGCCGCGGGATCGACCAAGACCTGGAACTACATCCAAAAAAAAGTATTTTAATAGTTTCTAAAAAAAATCACTTCAGATATTACTGTTCAAAAAAATCTGTCATTCTGTATGCACATTAAGTACATTTGGAGAGCACAGTGCACAGAGCACGGTCTTGATTACCGATGGAAGGCCTGAAGTCCTTCAGCTGCTTGATTCCCATCTTCTCATCTGTTTTGCTCCTTGGGGTTTTGGAGGGGCTCTCAGCGTTTTTGTTGCTGCGTTCATCCCCTCTCTGAGCCTCCTTGCCCTTCACTTCCTCCTCTTCAGTCTCTTTCATCCTGTTAGGGCGAGGAGGCACAGCTCCTCTAGAACAAGCCTAGAACAAGCACCCATGGTCCTCTCTCCACTCCGTTGGGAACTCGTGATGGCAGAGTAACTCCTCATTAACCCTATAAAGGGTGGAGCTACTGCATGCTACCATATACTTACTTATCAAAAAACAACCAAACAATGCCTTTCTGTAATGTACAATGCAGTGGTTCCGCTCTGGTTTCTCTTCATCATGCACAAATCTTTTGCCTTTTACTAAAGATTTCCAAGGAGAGGAACAAGGGTGAGCCTATGCTATTTTTGGAGTCCCCGCTTTTAAGACAGGGCATTTTCTTTTCTAGGGCAGCAGTGTGGTCTAGTGGTAAAAAGTAGGACTGGCAACCAAAAGGTCACTGGTTCGATTCCCTGATGGGGTACTGCTGTTGTACCCTTGGGCAAGCCACTTAATGCAGAATTTCCTCAGTAAATATCCTGCTGTATAAATGGATAAATGCAACGTAACGTAATGCAATGCCTAGTTCAAACCACGGAGTCAGTGATACCGCATGATGACTTATCAGAACTTATCAGAACACTTCTCACCGGTGTGCCGAGTAGGAGCTGGAGATGCGGAAACGGATCTGTTCGATGGCACTTCTCACCAGGGGATCGTCTGGGCTGATGGAAGGATGGACTACAAACTCTACCTGATACACACAAATTAAAAAATAACAAATAAAAAACTGTGCCTAAAGACTCAAAGCTTTGAGCTTGATGAAGCTGAGCAGTGTTAAACAGAACTATGCCTGACATCCAACAAAAATACCAGCACTGTTCTGGGTTTACATGTCATCCGTTGTCATCGCCGTATGTTACTACACACCTTCAGCAAATCCACATTCACTCAGCCCCCGATTATTTTTGCTGATACCTTTTTGCTGATGCCATCCTGTATGATGGTAGTGCACAACACTTTGAGCATTCCCTCTCGGGAGAGGCTTTTCAGCAGTCTCATTATTGACTTCTTGCAGCACTTGGTGGAAACACCATCTTGTTTCTCCTCATCCATGATCATTCTCTGCAACCTGGCCACAGGAGACAGATGTCAGTGAAGAGGAAACTCAGGTTCAGTGTGCCAAAAAACTCAACTCCAACACCGTATACGAAGGATACATCAAAACCAGACCATCAGCACAGCATACACACACTAGCAATGCTGTTCCTATTGTCTAGCCTTGCTCACGTGTACAAGCTCTCAATGATTTTGAGGCTGCGGACAGCTTCAATGATGAGGTTCTTGCGTTTCAGCAGCCTGTATGTCTGATGAGGCCCATCAACGTAGCCGGTACTCTTCTTTGCTGCAACACTGCATGGCTGCTAGGACAAGAAGATCACTTTCGTAAGACATTTGGAAGGAGAAAAGAGGAAAGAGCAACCAACAGCCTCAATTAGGCAACAACAGAATCAAAGAAGCGTTAAAAAAAAAAAAAAAAACCACCTTTTGACTGACAATTTCTTCTATGACTGTCACACAGGCGTCATTTTCAGCTCCATCGCTGCTGCTCTTGCTGCTGAGGATTGTGGCCTGACTGGAGGTGGCGTCCAGACTCGGGTCCAACTCCTCCCGCACCTCACTTATGTCACACCTGGCCAGCTTCACCTTTGCCTCTTTGATCTCATCTCCACGCACTTTCAAAGAGGGTGGGATTGTTTCTGTTACACAAGGAGTGTGACGTGAAACACAGGTAACCAGAAAAAAAGTTAAATATACAGCAGCAGCTTGCTGTAGAAATGTTTAACGAACTGGGCCCTTAAGCAAGACGTTGTGGATTAGACTGCCAGGGTGCTATCAAATCCTTGAGTATGTTACTTAACCTGAAGGACATTCTGAGTCTAATGGGACCAACTTTGGTATTGCTTTCTCTGCCTGCAATATGAGATCTATGCGATCCAATGAGAGTAAACGTACACTAAAGAATGGGTGGGGGGCGTAATCAGCTACAGTCTTAAAATTGCTGTTCTTACACCATCACCTGTAGAATCCAAAATCTAACAGCGATTTAACATTCTATAAAATAATCATATTTTTGAAATTTGAAAAACTGATCTATTTCATCAATTTTCAACAAACTTCAAGAGCCAAAAATATAGCAGTCTTTACTAAGAGCTTTAACAGGACAAGATTGTGACTGCATGCTTCATACATCAAGTATTACAGTATCTTGAAGGACACCTGGGTAGGCACAAAAACAACATATTTCAACTACTTCAATTAACCATATCTTAGCAAACCTGCACAGGACAACCCTTTCAAATTCTCAGAGGATAATATCACAGTTCCTCCATTTCACACAAAATGTCTCCGTAATGGCTGGCAGATGGTATTCAGTTGGATATGAAGATATGTGTTTAGTAAACTGTGAACATGAGCCTGAAAAAGAAAACTTGTGTCGAGCAAATAAACAACTCCATGTGTAATGCACACTCACTCTTAATAGGCGTGGAGTGCTTGACAGTAAAGTCCAGCTTGGTTTGCTTTAGCGGGGGTTGCTTGCTTTGTTTGCCATTCTTGAGATTTTTCTTTGTACTTTTTGTGCGTTTTTTAGATGAGCTGCATTTTGGTGGTGGCTGCTGCTCCTTCTCCTCTCTCTCTCCATCCACCTCCTCTCGCTCACCTCCAGGACACACACTTGACACGGCCTCTGTGCACAGGGAAATTTCAGCCTCTGACCCTGCCAGCGGAGCCGCTGCGCCTGACCTCAGCTTCTCGCTCCGAGCCTGCTCCCTAACGAACTGCCTGTTCAGGTCACTCTGCTCCACATAGACCTTGCTGATGTACTTAGTGGTTCTCTGACGCCCTTCATCCTCCATAAAGCCCTTTGGTGAAGACAGACAAGCAATCAAGTCTTTGCCTCCAACTGTACTTCCTTTGTCACAGGAAGCTACCAACACAGAGTATACAGCAACCAAGACAGATTTAGGGGAAAAAGAACAAGCCTACCTTGACCATGTCATTTCGCTCCAGAAGACGACATACCATACGTGCTTCTAGTTTTCCCACGTTCATTCGCCCTCGAAGAGCAGATTGGGAAATCCCCTTTGTTCCACTGGATACAACTGTTAATGAGAAAATCCAGCAACCATCAGCTCTTTCAATGCTAGCCTTGGTTTTTCTTGCAAAACAATTTGAAATCCATCTATGCACAAAAACACTTCACTATCACATTTTCACTTTTATATTTGTAATTTGCAGAAAAATAAAGATACTACTCTCCATCTGCTCGTTACTATGATCCACACTAGTTAAACATGAGAGGGTGAACGTACTTAATTCGTAAGCCTGCATCAGCGTGTCTCTCTCCATAACCCGTCCGTCCACATGAGGCACCTTCCTGCCACCATCCTCTTCATCATTTTCATCATCATCCTCCTCCTCCTTCTTCCCATACTCTTTCAGAAGCTTGAGGCATCGCACCATAATATCAGTTCCTGCAGGGGAAACACACACACACACACAGTGGAGCTGCCTTTGTGTCCTTTGCGCTGAGAGGTCATTAAAATCCTGGTCGCTTGTGGAATGTATATTACCTCTCTTGGTTTTGCATGGCCCTCCGTCTGGGTTCAGCTCCCTCAGAGGAAGGCACATGATCTGCACCAGCTTTGCAGCCATCATGTACTGATACACGCGCTTGAACGTCCGCTCGCTCACACACTGGACAAGAAATGGAACCACGCTATCAATTTCCACTTCCCTCATCTTGTTCTCCACTGGTGCTAATCTAAGTGTATTTTTCACTACCGTTTTAAAAGCCTCTTACCAGTTGCTCTCGCAGTTTGATCATGATGGCAATGTTTCCTGGACTTGCTGCCAGTATATTGGAGGTTTTTTCCATAAGGATATCATACTTGCTCCGCCTGAAATGTTGTTCAAAACATAATGCAGAAATGTTTAAAGACTGGCTTTCAAGAGACTTGTTTTATCTTTTACTATTTCAATATATGATCAAACACCAAAACCATCAAAGCTCTTGTAGTCCCACGAAAAAACTTAATTTGGTTGTTGCGCAGTACTTAATTTTATAAGCAGTTGAGTCAAGCTCTGTCAGTAGCTTTGTCAAAATGAATTACAAACAGCACAGGCCACCTCACCTGTCCACATGGAACCTCTTCAGAAGAAGCAGGATGGAATGCTGTTGGCCACCAGTGGACAGCCGGATCACATGCGACTGGAGGGTGATCAGGCCATTCCTGTCCAAAGACTTCCTCAGGTAATGCATTTTCCCTGCATCCATTCTGATGGTGCAAAACAGAAATGCAGAATGTCACCCACTCATTTCAGCAGGAGTGGCAAACCCTGGACATGGAAGGTTGCAGACTAACAGGATTTCTAACGCAATTTAAATGGGAAAATAATTTCAAAACAGGCAGGCATCGTAAGGTTGTAACTGAGCTAACAAATTAGTAAGTGCTTGGCTGGAAAGGAATCTCCAAGGATAAAACAGGGCACTGGGTACTTAGACCAGTCTTCTCCGTAATGTTTAGACAAAAAAGTACACAAGTAAACTGAGGAATATATGAAAAGTATTCATTCATATTGGTGTAGGTAATGATATCAGCATTTGTACTTGAAGGCCCTGCTGTGCAGATCCCTCTGAAGTTCTCCCTGCCATCTTGCTCTTCCCAGTCGCTCCAAGATGCAGTATGAAGAATCTGCCAATTTCAAGCCAGGATCGCCCTCGGGGCCAATCAAAGCTCTGTAACGGACCAGTTGAGAGGCGACCACAACGAGTTTTTCTCCCCATCTGAAAAACGTTGAAAAATGACAGTGAATTACGATGCTTTGTAACTGGTTAGCTACCATGGATATTAAACTTGTTTACTGGTCCATGGTATCTTACTTATTAAATGCGTCTTCAAGTGTGTAGTGTGCTTTAAAGTCTTCAGTCCTTATAAGACAAGTAATATTCTTCCTTTCTTTAAAAAACAGACAAGATCCTTGGATCCCGTCTTTGTTTTCCTGAATTATGTGAACAGGGTAAACGTCCTCTCGCGTGTCTGCAGAAGGCGTGGTTCCTCGAATCTCCTGGATTCCTGTCTCTGGGTCGATTTCTGCAAATCTACAAACAGAGAAATATGAAATCCGAATATCAGTGAACATCGCGGATCTGACACACATCATTTAGCAAGATAGTCTGAACATGGATACATGTCACGGATAGATGAAGCAGCAAGTTAGCAAGCTAGTTAGTTAGACGACTGACTGGTGTGTTTCTGTTTGTTATCATTAGCTAAACTAGCTAACCAACTATATGACACTTACCGGTCAAATAACACAATTTGAGCCCTCTCTTTTGGTAACGCGTAGAATTCAATATCAGGGTCGCGCACCAACGCTTTCCAAAGATACTCCTTCGTAGCAGGGTCTAACTTCAGAGGAAATTTGGGATTTCTGGTTTCTAGACGGATCCAGAGCGTGGGGACTGTTATCCCATCCAAACCTTCCAAAGCAACTTCATCAATAAGCATCTGGAGAGCATCCATCCTCACCAGCAAACGCAGAGTTGCTCAGGCGTTTAGAAAAATGGGATCGATTGATTAAAAATACATTACGGCAACTCTAAAGGATTTCAGACATTGAATCAGGCACAATCAGCACACTAGTAAAACATCTCTTTGCTGCAAAGTTACACTGCATGCTAACGCTAGCTACTGACATTTTACGAAAGCAGTTCGGATTCCGTGCACGTGACGTTCTTCTCATTTCACCTTTGACATTGAGCTCTACGTCATGTACATATTTGGAGGCGTTTGCACATTTTCTGACATGTCAGTGAGTGACGCAAGGCATCTAAAACCTGAAAAAATGATTCTGGAGTTGTATTTTGTCATCCACTATCTCTTCATAGTGTGCGCAGGTTCAGTGACGTATACAGTGTGAGAGTAAACCATGCAAATGTGAGTTTAGTGCTGGGTGAACTATTCGGATGGATTGAGTATCTTAAACTGAGCCAAGTGAGAGCATGTTTTGAATCAACTGGATGCTAAACATACGATCATTGCTGACCAACCCGTTATAATCTGTCATTTGGCGCTAGTTATATGAAATGTTTCTTGCTTCGCTGAGATATTGTGTTATAAAGCAAAACTGTTGATGGGTATTGTCGTAGATCAATTGTCATTTGTTGCCGTCCTCGTCATCTTTTCTACCTTGCCCGCATGTTTATACTTGGGTGTTGTGTGTACATATGCCTGACAGGAGAAATGCGGATATTACTCTAGTTTTGTTCCAGTTAAACTGAAGACGTCTGTATAAGAGCTTATAGCAGTTTTAACAAAGTTGTCGCAACTGCAGCTACCTTCTTCCCTTGACAGTACAACAAAGGTGAGCTGGCCTGCCTCCAATCCTCACTCAGACTGTTTAGCGTTAGTGTTAAATTATTATTCATATCAAGGAACAACTGTCACAAACATAAACGGTCTACAATAAAACAATGCCTACACCTATAGGACGACACGAATTTCCGCAGAAGTCATACCAAACCAAAAATTTAACAAACACATCAGCATCTATGGAAAGCCGAAAGGGTCAAAATTGTTTAGGACCCACGTGTTTATTCCTCCGTTCATTCATGTGCTGTAGTACATAGGAAAATGTCTGCGCATCGCATGCATCGTATTTTGAAGAAAATACCTGATTACACATACAAGAGCGTTGCTTTATAACATTATGGTACAACGATTTACAACTGAACGGTAAGATTTCTTGGTGTTTGTGGCGAGACACCGTAGGCTGAATGCTTTCGAAAAAGAGCTGGTGATTTTTTCCCTATCTCCCCTTCCATACTCGACGCGACTGAGCATGGCTCCGCCTCAAGCGCTTGGAGAAATATCCAAACAAACCACAAACCAATAAGACACTAGGGGTGGGTTTATGAGTAGCAATCATTTGAGCGCAGTCAACTGGACAAAGAATATCCTTTGTGCAGGATTTAGACCAACAGCGGGATACATTTTTGTGATATTTGTAATCTCAAATATGAAAGGAGTGTTTTAATTGAGTTATAGCTGTAGACAGCCTATGGCGCAGTTACACAGTTACACGCTTGCACAAAGACGCCACAATAACTCTATTAGTAGTGAACTGTTCCGTTTAGTATTACATCAAGGGTCAAGGGGTCAAGGGTGTACTTTATTATCCCCAAGAGGGGCAAATTGTTATGCAGACAGCAGTATCGTTCACACAGCAATCATTCAAGCAATAAAAACAATAAAAAACAACAAAATCAATAATAAACAACAAAAACAATAAAAAACAATAAAATACAATAAATAGCCTTAGAATAAATAGGAAGATAATAAATAAATATAAATACTACCGGGCATTATTTAAAAGAACAATGGCACTTGGGACAAAAGAATTTCTCATCCTATTGGTCTTGCATGAAGGCAGACTGTATCTGCGACCTGATGGGAGCAGCCTGAATTCGTGGAACAAGGGGTGGCTGTGATCAGCTAGGACCGACTGGGCCTTAACGAGGGTCCTGTTGTGAAATAAAAAAAAGTCAGGTCGCTTAAAGTAGTGCCTGCAATTTTACCGCACAATTTGACAATGCTCTGTGGTCTGTTTTTGTTCTTGACTGAGAGCAGCCCATACCACCATCTTCACCGTTCACTTGCATTCTGCAATGTTCTGTTAATGATGGATTTTTATAAAACTATTTTTACGTTCGAGTTTAATGCTGGCTAAAGCCACAAAACTCTTGAAATAACCTTTGCATCAAATTCGGGCTGTGCACTGCTAAGACTTTTCAACACATTGTTTTGATAGGATAGACGCGATGATACTTTGCGTGTATCATCAATTGGGTTACTTAACACAACGTGTATCAACACTGAGCAGATTGCTGAAGACTTCGACTCAAACAACAAAATGCATAGCCCTTAGTTTGTTTCTATATGGTTTGCCACTATATGTGCTTGCATAATAATTGATTCACGAGAGTTTACCAGTTCTATGTATTGTTACTATCCAGTAAGTAAATGCTTGAGTCACTAATCACTATAGTGGGCTAGTTTTCTAGACCCAAATTAAACCAACTCCTGGGCTGAAAATTACTTTGAATGAAAATCTTTGTTCAAAATGATATATACAGGGCGTAGACAAAATAATGGAAACACCATACAATATATGAACATTTATTAACTAATGACGAATTGGGTCATCCTTTGTAACCAGAACAGGGTCAGTCCTTCTTGGAATGTTGCTATACAAGTTTGGAACTGTATCTAGTGGTATATTGCATGATTCTTCAAGATGCCTCCAGTTCTCTCATGTTTAACATTTGGAAACAGGTAATGTGGGTTGAAAGCTTCCTTTGGCTTTCTCCGCACATAAACCCATCCCAATGTAAGAGAAAGAGTAAAAGGTGACTCACCAGACCATGTTGCTTTCTTCCACTGGTCAGAAATCCAGGTTTTGTGCTCATTACACCAAGTTATTTGTTGATATGCATTGTTGATTACAAGCAGTTTCGGAATAGCAGCTCTACCACATATATCAGCTTTGCAAAGTGCACAATATACAATATCTTGGTCACAGATTCAGTTTCAGTTCTGTGGTCATTTTTGAGGTCATCTTTTTGTGGTTTTTAGCAACTCTCAGTTACGTGTCCTTTAATCCCTACATGTGAGCTTTGACTTGCAGTCACTATTCCTCTTTCCTTTATCCATAGTTTATCCATCATGATTTTCTACAATGTTCCCATTAGCACATTAGATAATTTTACTGTTTCTGTGATTCACCTGTAATTTAGGCACCAATTATTTGACCTCAAGATCTGTTAGATCTCTCATGTTGCTTTTGAAACTCACATGTTAAAGTGTGGATTTAAAAGCACCTTTTATAACAGAAACATATTGGTAATTAGTATACACATTAACATGAAATGTCTGTAAACTCCTTTTTAATTGTGATAAGTTGCTTCAAAATTCCTTTTCCTTTTTCATTTATAGGTGTTTATATTATTTTGTCTTCACTTCACACAATAGTCTGTGTTAAACCTGTCAACCCCAGCAGCAAAATGGATGTTTCTGTAACACCATTACCATCATCTTAAACATCATTTAAATATAAACTTTCAGTTAAAACAATCACCCTTTACCAGTCTTACTAATGATTACTAGTATGCTCAAGTCTCAGACTCATCACAGAAAGGTCAATTAAGTTTTCCGTGGTCCTCGGGCCCATGTGTGAGTAGTCATCTGGTGATCATCCCGTTTGATGCTATTCATTACCTACAGATTTTACATACCCATTTCCATACACTAGTCTGTCACAACATAGGTGGCAGACTGTACCACAGCTGCTACAGTCAAACAGCAGAAGCTAATCCCTTTACAAAACTGCTAATGTAATCCAGTGTGTTCCAGGGTTTACTGAATTTAGTAAAATATATATTTCAACTACTTAAGTCTTATTTGTTGAAATTCATAACCCAGAGATTTCAAAAAGCACAAGTCACACATTTGTTTAATTTCTTTATTGTCCAAGTACCTTTTAAAAGATAACTGTACAAGTCAGCACACTGAAGTATGACCATGGTACTAAATATCCAAATGTGCTGCTGGTTCAAGACACATGAAAATGTACATATTTACATAAGGGCATATCTGGACTGAGATAATGCAATGTCAGTTAAAAGTTACATCTAACAATGTTGGGAGGAAAAAAAGAATTTGTCCCTGGTTGAAAAGCAAACCTTCTGACATTTGGGAATCACACAGCAGACACACGAGATTGCAATATAAAGGCACTCTGTGATATACATTTACAATATGGCCACCTTGAAACAGGATAGTCACTTTTGGGCTTTCACAGTAATTCTGCCATTTTGCTTTCCATCATCTGTGACTACCACCAACAGCATGCTGACAGCTACAATCCAATAGAGAATGGAGGGGGGAAAAAACATAGCCACTTGTTTTAATTCCTATTCCAAAGTTTGGAACATTCCAAACTCCAAGGTTCTGGAGATTGTAGAGAAATGTGGTTTGCATTATCAGCAAAATACACGTATTTTAAAATTTGTGTTTTCAAGGTGTAGAAATTCATTCACTAGATGTTAACTTTGTACAGACCTGCAGATTAGAAAAAACCATCTAAATAAATACAAAAATAGCTTTTGGAGAACATTAACATTCCCCTAAGTAGGATGAAGATATATGTATGTACCCCCAGTAATTTAGCACTCTTGTATAATCTCCTAATAATTCCTATATTCCATTTTCCTTCCTAAACAATCTAAAATATTAAACATTCTACCTCTGACACCTGTAGAATAAAATATATATTATGCCATTCTGTGCAACTGTTTTGAATTGAGCTTTGAACATGAGGGAAAGAAAAAAACTAATTCTTGCAGATACTGTACAAACAAAAGTAGTAAAATAAACTTTTTCAAACAAATAACTGATTACAAACATGTCTTTAATGTGTACGGTGCTCTTTGGTGTTTCATGATCCAGCAAAAGGTGGATCAATTTATTCTAAAGGTAATTAAAAAAAATCTACCAGGCACCAGGATTTAGCCAAAATGAGCTGAAAAAGGTAAGACTTGAGAATCTTCAGTCTTTAATACATTTAGGTATGCGTAAACATGAATTACATTAAATCTAAATAGCCCAACAGCACAAGTACACCACTGCTCAGTGCTCCAGCATACAGACAGTCCCTGCAGAATGACTGATCAGTCCTTTCCTCAAATCACTCCCTCTCACCAACTGCCCTTCGCATGCTTCCCTTTCACAACCTGGCATTCCCCTACACTCCTGTCCCCAAACAATCAGTCACCTCCTCAAACTCTTGGACCATATTGTTGTGGTTAAACCTTTCACACATTCTTGAGTGTGTGAACAGTAACATATTTTTCTAATGTCAGCTGTTAAATATTGCTTATTTTGGTATTTATTCAGTATAAACAGCATGATTTAAACATTGACTGGGGACCAGTTTCATCAGTTTTGAACTGTTTTTTCTTTGTTCCTACATTTGTGGAATACATTCTCTGATTTCCTCCATGTCAGCATGGACCTGCTTCAGCATGTGAATGCTCTGAAGTGTACCTGGATAGGATCCCTTCTCTGTGCACATCCCAGCAGACACAGGCTATGTGGCATCATTGTGAACAGAACAATCCAAGAAAGAGCAAAGCTTGCAGTGAATATTTACTCCACTGGGTGAATGCAGTAGGTGTGGTAGGCATCACTTTCAGCATTCAGAAATGCATGAGTGTATACGTTCACACTGCATAATATTGCATTTTGTGCAAGGGCCTGGGAGGTTTACAAGCACTTGGGAAAGGTTGGGCAATTAAAGGATGCAGGAATAAAAGTGGTACACTACAAAGAGAATGATCTGGACGCTTAAGAAGAGCAACTCAAACAAAAGAGTGATCACGAAATGGAACTGCCCATTCACTGAATGCAAGGGGAGCAAACCAATTTTTTAAAAAATACTTTTAAACCTTTTTCTGTTTTTTGTTTAAACAGATGGCCTATACACATCTGGTAAATTCAGAAGTACCTGTACATATCAAAATTACAAGAAAGTATTGTTACATTACAAAGGCTACTTTCCTTCTATTACATCATATCAAAAATATGCAGCTTTAGTAAACAGATTCAAAGTACAATTTTTCTAGTACAACTTTACAATGCTACATTACAGAGTTAGAAATATACCAAAGAAAATAAAATGCTGCATCATTCCTTTTTAATTATGTTGTTTTTCAAAATTTCCCACAAGATGCAGTTTCTGCTGTTAAAGCACCATTTATTCTCCTAAGCACTGAGCAGCGGGTAGAGGAAAATATAACCTCTGTGCAGAAGTGGAAGCCTATAAAGTCTATATTAGATTTCCCACAGTGACACTTTCCAACCTCTGCTTCTTCTTGAATTCTCCCCTCCAGCTGATCAAGACATTCCCTGTACCATATAACAGCTTTGCCCTTCGATCTCCACCGATCACGTTCCCTTTCACTCAACAGGACCCCTTGTCTTTTCCCGCTCGTCGGCCTTCGCTTCTGATGCGTCTCTCACTTTCTTCTTCAGTCGATCTTTTCCACTTTGCCGATGATCTTCTCCTCGAAGATGGGCAGGATCGCGTCATCTTCGCGTACCTCTTCGAACACCACACCACAGTCAAACTCGTCGCTCACCTTCTTGAAGTAATACCTAGAAAACATTCATACATATCAAATATGACCTTGCAGTTCTCCAACAATGCGTACAGAGCTGTCTGATACCAATATATATAGCCCATGTGTTGCCATGCATGTAATATTATAACAGAATGAATGAATGACACAAGTGTGGGGCGGCAGTGTAGCATAGAGGTAAGGAGCTGGACTAGTAACTGAAAGGCTGCTGGTTTGATTCCCTGCTGGGGCATTGCTGTTATACCCTTGGGCAAATTACCCATAATGAATCTAATGACATTTAAAACACATCGGGCAGCAATGTAGCATAGTGGTTAAAGAGCAGTAACTTGTAACTGAAAGGTTGCCGGTTCAATTCTCCACTGGGGAACTGCCTGTACCTTTGGGCAAATTACTTAATCCAGAATTGGCTCAGTAAATATCCAGCTGTGTAAATGGGTAACATGTAAATAACTGTAACCTGAGGGTTGCTCTGGATAAGAGCATCTGCCAAATGCCAATAATAACGTAATAAACACGACATGGCTTTACCTGTAGCTCCCTTTCTTTGTAAGTAGCTCCTTGAACTGACCAAGCGTGACAATCCTTCCTTTGACAGATGTCCTGTAGGGGATAGGCTCTCCACAGAAGTAATATGCCACTGTAATGTTCTCACAGGGCAGCTTCTTTATGGTTTTATGCCTGGAAAAGAAACGTTAACCTGGTCAAATGCTATGATACAAATCACCACAACGAAAACACCACCACTTACCCTTTTTCAGGGACCTCAAACATAATAAGCACAAATATAGCCTATTATTTGTTTCACACTCACTCATTATCATGAGATGCCACATGGTGACATTGTTCAGCAAATCATTGGGGCAGTTTCTCAGTTGTGGATGTAGCAACACTAAGCCTACCACAGTTTTGTCAGCCCTATAGGCCCAACTGTGTGAAACAGGACCAATGGCCTGATTCATGACCGATCCCTGGGGATATCAGCACAGCGGTCAGACACCAGAAACCAGCAGTAAACGGCACACGATGAAGAATTCACTTCTGAGGGAAAAAAAAAAAAAAGAAAGAAATAGCCGGTCAGTGACCTCGTTCTAAAAAGCCATTTTTTTCCATCAGGCAAAAGTCCTTTGAAATCGCTTCAAAGTAACGCAAAGTGACACCATCTCTCCTGAAAAAAACGTCTGATCATATTTTATGAGCTGGCGTCATCTCTGCCGGCCTTTTAATGCGGGCCGCGGAAACACATTAAAAAGTGGGGCGATGGTAGGGTGCCGCTTTGGTCCTGCGCTGTCCTGCCAGCAGGTAGCGTGTTCCTCCGTGCCCCCGTCCCCTGTGAAAGCATGGCAGGGGGCCCCACATCAGAGCTGGGTGCAGCCCCGTGGGGTGCCGCCTTTCATCTGCTCGTTACAAACGGCTCTGAAGTCTCGGCACATCATAAAGCTGCCTGTCTGAGTGAGGACGTGCCTTTGGAGTCTCGGAGGGAACGCTGACTCCCCCACAGGAGGCAAAATCCATACACGGCATATCAAAGCTTCGCTCTCTCCGCTTCGGATTGATCAACATAAGCCAAACCAGCACCCCTTATGTTCTCAGTGTCAGAACAGACACTTGAAAGAAATTAAACTAAATGAGACTGGGCACTATAAGTGACACACAAACAGGATTAGTTTTCGCTATGCAAAATTGTATCAGAGTAATATTAATCATACACTAAGGTTCATAAGAGACTTTGTTTCCTCTATCAATGTTAATTACAGCCATCAATATTCCAAAGTCATATGCAAAGTGTAACTCAGAGTTAGCCTCACCAGTAAGGTGACAGTGAAAATTACTCCTTGCAACTCCTTAAAAGACAATCATCATTTACGTAAATACACACAAAATACACACTTGGGGGTTTTAGTGTGTTAGTGCACTACAGGACCTTAAAGATCAATCCAAGGCCTTCCATTTCACCACCTGTACATATACAGAGCACAGCCTGTATATTGACGGCACTGGACACAGGGGTTGGCTGTTCTAGGGCAGGGCAGGGCTAGCGCTAGCACTACAGTGGGGTATGGGAGCTACGGTGCTGGGAGAAAGGGGGGGGAAGAGCAGCTGAACGTACTCAGGCTCGGAGAGATCAATGTCGGAGACCGCGGGCACCACGCTGAGCGGAGGGAACAGAGCGGGCCTGACGGCAGCGCGACCCCTCTGGATCACCTCCATCACATACCTGAGGAACAACCCCGGGAGTTAGAGCCCGCCTGGGGAGGGGGGGTTGGGGGGTGGTCTCGCGAGGTCAGCCTGCGGCATGCATGCACACGCACACCATTGGACACACACACACCTCACAGGGTCACACATACAGCACAACATACAGCACCACACAATCACTGCTCTAGTCTCACTTTCACTACGTGATCGGGTGAGGTTGCTATGGCAGTGTGTGTCAGATCGACCCACCTGCTTCCAGACAGACATGCGCTGATGAAGTACTTTACCTCTGGGACACATCTAACCACTTTACAGCCACTAAGGGCCCATTCTCTGAGAAACATGTGAGAGGAAAATCCAGCGACATAATCGCAGCCAGTTGGGTGGATTCACTTAATCGATGTTTGCTTCAAGCTTTGGCCGAGGTTACATGTAGGAAGCCGACGAACCGTATGATCACTCCGCAGACGGCGGAGATCAGAAGGCTCACCTCTGTTTCGTCTGCAGCGTGCCTGACTTCTTCTTCTCCTCCTCAAGCCGCCTGCGGGCCTCCTCCAGCTGGGTGAGGGGGTTGGGGGCGGGGTTGGGAGGCATGGTGGGGTCCTGGATGAAGGGGTGCGAGGGCTGCACGTTGTTGCGGAGCTGCGCGCTGATCCAGGGGTGAACCGCCCCGGGGCGCTCCACCGAGCTGGGCCGCAGGACCTCGTGGCTCGGGGTCTTCTTGGCCCCGGCGGTGCTGCTGCTGGGAGGAGGAGAATGCGAGAGGTTGCCGTTTGATCTCCGCTCACAAAAGCTGTGTCTCGCAGGGCTCGGCTTAAGCTTTGGTTATGTGCTGCTCAGACAAGCCTAAAAAAAAAAAAAAAAACGTAATCCTGAATCCCTCTCCCTCGGCAGCGGAGATCACACTCACCCGTATGGAGTCTTCTTGTGGCGGCCCGCCTCCTTCTCCCCCTCCATCATCCACTGGATGATCTTCTGGTTTCTCTCCAGGTCCTCTTGGGGGACCTGCATCTCAAAGCCGCGGACATCCTCGCTCTTCCCAGGCTCCAGCTTCTTGGAGGGCCGCTTTGACAGCGTGCCTTTGCTGCTGCAAAGGATGAAAGCGTTCAACACTTGGGGGGAAGTGCTTTCAAAATCAAAGTGTTGCTGCACAGCTCGTTTTCAAGCAATAAAACGCATCAGCTGATATTACACAATTCATTACAGACTGAAGAAAAGGCAAAAGATCACCAGGTTTACACAGGACGCCAACGACTGGTACGTACTTGTGTCCCAAAGATTCCATGGGATTAGGGACCACCCCCATGCTCTCGGCGTAGTTGCGAGACTTGGTTGCATAGTGATACGGCTCTACATTCCAGGCAAAGTTGTTCTGCACCCTCTGCATGGCCTCGGACTCAATCTGCTCTTTGGGTTTGACGCCACCCATGTGGTGGATGTGGTACACGTGCTTGTGGTGGTACATGCTGCCCGCGTCGGGCTTCAGTCCCTGTTTGGCCGGGTGCTTGCCGTGCCCGGGGCCGAGCGGCATCATCAGCCCCGGCACCTTGCCGGACAGGATCCCGTCCGGCGACCGGGACTTGGGCGAGTGGCGGCCGGTGCCTGGAGACTGGCACCCGGGGGTCTTCATGACGCGCTGCACGTGCTCATCTAATATGGACTCCGGGTTCTCCTCATGGGCGTCACGAAGCTGGAGTCCATTGTAAGCCGTTTCCGAGTAACGGGCGTTGTAGTGTTGGGGGACGGTGGGAAGCTTGTGACTGGCTAGTGAAGGCGTTGTTGAGACGTCAGCGTCATCCCCTTCCTCTTCCTTCAGAGGGGAGAAGAGAAAACGTTAAAACAGACTCATCACTTGGAATTACACGAGCACACAAAATTCTTTCGATAAATAATTAACTAGAGTGGCATACAGCAAGTGGCAACTGGACAGCTCTCCTGCACTAAACAGCATTTAAACCCAAATAATTTATTTCTCCAATTTTCACTCACATCTGTCCAACATCCCACATTATAGACACTTGCAATTTGCCCTTTAGCAGATAGTCTGAGCCAAAGCTACTTACGAAGTAAGAGAATAAAGTTCCCCTTACACATTGCTGCGATAACTCCACAACCGAACGCATAACTTTGAAGGCATAACCTCCAGACCACCCGGGGGTGGAAGTATTTCATTAGTTGCAGGTTACATAATTTCATGTTTTTGACATGTACATTTGGCTAAATGTACTACCAGCAGAGGTCACTCTAATACATTATTTATAACCAACTACCAAATGACCGCACTCACTGCACTCATGCAGAGAAAAAAGGAGAAACAAAAGATGATTTGCAGAGATAGCGCATGTACAGCATGACCAGTTCAAATCCAGGTTTCTGACTTTTTAATGCTGGCATCATTATATGTACTGTAATTTTCTTAATGGGATGTTGGTACCACGCACACAGCAGCTTTCATCTGAACTGGAAAAAAAACAACTCTACCCAAAAATAAATATACAAATTAAACTGTAAAAGCAGAATCTGACTGGGGCCTGGGCTATAATTTCCACATCCGGAGATCGCTGCACATATCTTTGCCGTCCATCAGCGGGGAACACATCAGGCCAGCGGGTGCTTCACCTGTTCACCCGCGTTTGAAATCATTTGGCGTGGAGGGCCTTTGGCAAACGGCGGCTGGTAATTTATGAGTGTGTGGGGCCTTGATGCGGACTCCAGGTAGTGGATTGTGAGGCTTTTTGATGAGTGTCTGGCGCACAGGCATTTTTTTTCTATGAGCAGCTGTGCAGAACATTACTCTGCTCTCTCATTTTCACAGTTCATTTTGACGAGAGGCAGAGATGCCAAATTTGAGACTCGCTTTTTGCACGCACACAGCCAGTCTCTTCTGAATTCATTTAGCAGTACCAAACGGGTCAGAGAATGTAATGAATTTAAGGAATGCTTATTCTAAGGAACAAACAGGTTCATTTGTGGTAATATTGGGATTGTGGATTAACTGCTGCAATCTTTCAGCCTTTGTCAACTCCCCAAGTACCGCCTCATACTCAGAGCATGATATCAACTGGTATGTATCAATTACTTTTATACTCCCTTCGTTCCAAAGACAAACACAGACACCTGGGTCACACAGCACAGCCTGATTAGCGTTACGGCTCTGCGTCCCATAATTTGTAAACGGATGCAAGAAGCATCCTCTGCCATCGATACTCACTACAACACACACAAAGCAGTACCCTCAATGTCATGGGATTAATCTAAGAAACGACTGATTTCATTGATTCTTTGGCCTTCATGTTAAAAGCCTGACATGAGCCAATTCAAATTATCTCATCCATCAGAGCTCCAAATTACTTGTGGATTTCCTCAGGCACCAGCTCAATATACCTAACTCTACCCCATTGCACTCCTTCTATCCCATCCTTATCCAGAGGGCTGCTGGTGCACATTATCAGACTTTGCAAATTCATAAGGATAGGTTAGATGAGTGTACAGTTGATACTATAGCATTAAGTCTGAGATTGTGTTTGTACAATCTAACTGAAATTTCTTCTTATGCCCAAAGTTCCAGAGGTACATTAATGGCAAGAATAATAATGTACAGACAATGAAAATCTTTCTAGTTAAGGTACTTAATGATTGAAATGCACTGTACCGTGACGCCAACTGGATTTCCAGGACGACTAACACTGTAATTTATCTGCCTTGAGACTTAACACCCAGTCTTCTGTATTGCAAATAATCTATTTGTGGCATTTCTTCACACCCCAGTGGAGTTCAAACAAACCCATTAGAGCGCGCTGAGCTCATGAGTGCCTCAATCTGCAGGTGTTCCACCTTATATTGAACACAAAGTGCACAAAAACACACAGAAATCCTTGATCTGTCGCGGCAGGAATTCCTCTAAATAAACCACAGTGGCATATTTGCGATTTTTGAAACTGAAAAGCACAGGAAGGCCTGCTTAAAACCACAATATGAGGCTTTGTCACAAGCAGGCCACTATAGAGATCCACAAAGTAAATTTCCTGTTCATGCATATTTTCCTTAAACAATTTTACCACTTCTGTTTTACTCTGCTTTACCTACAAGCTAATTAGTACATTACTTTATGAATCTCTAACCACAAAAAATGTAATAGTAATGACTGGTATTTACTGGCTTGTTCTTCTCAGGCAATTGCTAATGGCTTCACAAACAACAAAAAACACTTCACTGTTACAGGGGTCATGCACTGTGGATTCTGTGCAATACATGACCTGAGCAAGATGGATGACTAGAGTTCAACAATGGTGTTTAAACATACTCATGGCGATTTAATTGCCATTACCTACAGCTGCTACAGCATTACTATGCGGACTACCCCTACTGTGGCGCAGTCTAAATAGGGGTCCTCTTGCAGACTACGACTACCAAGAGTAAAAGATACATTAATATTGTCATTTTAATACTGTATATTTACCATTTTAACATGCAAGTAAAAAAGTGACACCACAGCACTTTGTTTACCTTTTACTGCTCTCTTTAACAGAATGTACATTATGAATGTATCTTTTTACGAAGAGGAAAAACATTCCCTAAAGATGGGATTTCTGGCTAAATAAATGAATATATAAGTAGTGTCAAATGTGGGAGGATGCCTCTTAACCCCCATAAGAATTATTTTCATTATACGAAAACCCTTGCTTTTTTCTCCCACAAAGCAGACTGTTGCCAACCACTCCTCTGAGTAGCCTAACAGTGATCCCCTTCACTGTGCTCAGTGAAGTCTTGATGACCAAACATCCTGTAAGCAATAAATATGTTGTTGCTAACCATGCTGACAACTGAGCTGACTCTCCTGTTCTCTTCCATATCAGGTCATCTGATTTAACACACACGCACCATCCTCACCAGTAACAAGTGTCATTACAGTCCAGGACAAATCATTATTTATACATTTTTAAAACATACTACTAAGGGAGTTGGGATATTATACTATTTGGCCTGTATTATAGTGCATGGAGGGGTTTTTATGCTCACTACTGTTAAAAAAAAATCCCCTGTAAATTGATGTCAAACAACATTAACAATAAACCTATCCACCCATCTTTAAAATGCCATTTACATTTTGCCATTTTGTTGTTGTCTCTGCAACAATAGCTAAAAATCGGCACAATCGGCAGAGTAACAAAAGTCAGGAAAACATAGTCATTCCCACAAACAAATCTCCTAGAGTCCATAAGTACGTACCAATCGAACCCTCTTCAGTCGCTCCTCCAGCTTTTCCTGGGCCTCTCTCTCCCGCAGGACGCCTTCCAAGCGCCTGATCAGCTCTGCAGCAAATTTTTCCGGGTCGACGTGAATATCCTTTGGCATCCGGTGTGTGCGCTGCAAAAGGGATTCTTCTCAATTCAACATGCCAAGACGTACTGAAAACGTACATGGTACCCACTTCCCCTTTCAGTTTGAAAAGATTTTTTGCCATATCTTAACGGCCCACAAATGTCACTCCACTCAGTGGTCCTAGCTTTGAGAACATACAATAGACCCTTTCCTGTAACTGGAACCAAAACCATGCAACACTAGAACCACAAGCCAAAAAGTTGGCAGATTTCCAGTAAAAGTTTCCAGCACATTTCCTTTAACAGTGCCACTATCACCCACTGCCTGGCCCAGCCCATAAGGGCAGACTGAGAAAGATCAAATTTCTCTAATATGATGGTAGAAAATATACTGGTACGATGAGCCGAAAGGTAAACAGTTATTCTTGAAGAAATACCTGCCCTTAAACTACTCAACATTATGAAGTATTTATCTTTGATCATGTATGTGATTAACCTTCAGAAATATAACATTGCAGCTTGCTTAAATAAAAATAAAACCTGCACTAAAAATTGCAATGACAATTGCTTACCACAGATGTCAACAGCCATTACTGACACTGTTTTAACCATCTATGTTTGGCAAATCATGTAATAAACTTTTTTTTACAATTATGGCTTGCTTGAATTGAAAAGGTTTCTTTTCTGGTAAAACTGAACACTGAACAGAGCACCATCAGTATGCAATCTCATAACTCTACCCTCAGCCCTGGGTCCATTTATTTAGCACCCGCTTCAACATGGGGCTGAAGCAGCAGCTTCATATCATGTGGTTCTCATTCAGATCAACAGCTAAGCAGGAAACCAGAACCTTATGGTTCCGCTGGCTTTCAGTTCCTACACTAACGGAGGGGGTTAAACATACAAAATCTTAAAACTTGCTAGTACAGTTCTGTTTTGCTTTGAAATGCTAAAAATAAGCATGCCACATTAAAGTGAACAGTGTATTACTACACACTAGGAAATTCTTCAATTCATTAATGCATACTGTTTGGTAAACTATTAGCCTACAAGCTTTAGGGTGACTAGCTGACAAAATAAGCCTTATTCTGTGTAGATTACATCAAAGGGGTGTCTAAACTTAACACAAAGGAGACACTGTGATATTCTCAGCTTTAGTACCAGCGGGATTCCCTATACAACAAGTCCCCAAAATAAACTCTGGAAATAGATGGCTCGAGAAGAAAATAAACAGATTACCAATTAAAATATCACTGCAACCACCTTTAAAAGGCAACTTGCCAAATGCAAGACTCATCACACTAGACCTAATTCACTTTGATCTCTATTAATACAACTGACCTACACCTAAAGAGACATGCACAACTGTTCTTTGATTTTATTTACACAATTAAGGTTTTGTATTGTTGATGACATTGATACAAAGACTGGTCCTGTAAAATGCTGAGGTGAAACAATGGTGAAAGATAGAGGTCTTAAGATTTTCTGAACCATGACTATGTCTCACAGGTGAAGACCATATTCACTCTGTGGGAATAGACCATAAGGAATATATATTCATGTGTATTTGTAAATGTGACAGAATCTCAAATACTGAAAATCTGAACACTAGGGGTTGCAAAGGATACATGTATGCATTACTATTTCTGTAATATATTCAGTCCACCAAAAAAGCATTAAAGACATTTTTCCCCAAACTGGAGTAAAAAAAATCTGCTCCTGCTGTTAACAGAAGTCACTTTGGAATGCTGATATTGCTTTTGGAAGTTTGCGTTTACAAATGGTAGAATGATTACAATCCTCCCACTTGTCTCAATGAGAAGCAAGCTGAATGTAAAGCTTGCGGTTTTCATATACATAATTTAATAAGAGAATGCAAAAAGTAATGGGGCACTCATCAGCTGCCTTCCTCCCCCCACCATCGGTTTCAAAACTTGAGGCCCCAATTAGGCTGGAACTTCCACACTGGGAGATGAAGAGGGAGTCACAGCAGTCAGAAATGTCTGCTCAGATCTGCTGTGAAAGAAGCCGTTTGGGCTCCTGCAAAAATGCGACAGAGCATTATGGCTCAGTTTAGACACCTCACTCCCTGCATCAGCTATTCACAGCCAGATGATCAAAGACCTGCAGCTACTGTTGCGAATCTTAAGAATGCAGAATCTCATTTCAAGGTGTGGCTGAGAGAGAGCGAGAGCAAGAGAGGGAGAGACAGAGAGAGAGGGAGAGAGAGAGAGGCGCCTTTGTGCTGAAGCTACAAGTCAAGGATGGAAATGTGCAGAATGGCCACAATGCACCTTGAAAAACTCAGGGTTGTAGCTTCTCATCTGGCTCAGTATGAGGGAAAAGGGATCGATTTAATTTGACATGCAGGTTTTGTTGTTTGTGTGTGGTCTTAAGGCCATGTCTGGATGTCTTTTCCGCTGTCTGACACACCAGTGCGAGCAGAATGAGAGTGGGCGCAAGCCGTGGGTAGACTTACAGGAATATGAGGTAGTGGCACTCGCCCATTTGCTTTGGCGCTTTCCTGCATCTCCCGTCGATGCTGCTTGCGGTATCTATATGGTGGTATCCCATCTCTGAAAAAAAACACACAAAGAGAATAACATTTTTTCAATCCTGAATTTAAGATAAAGGTCAAGTAAATGTACAAAACATGATGTTATACAGTACTGTTGCTTGACTAAATGTGTTGCTCATGTAAAAACACGTTGAAAACCACTTAAGTAAGAAGTCGGGCACTGAGCTGTTTCGCCCCATACAGACCACCGGTGTGGGGCCTGAGAGCATGCAGTACAGCGATACTGTTTAGGTTTGGCTTTGCACACAGCATCCTTGCTGGTTAAGTGCTGGCACCTTCACAAGCTGAGCTTCTTCAGGAGCCCAGTATTATGGCTTTCTCCTCCCAAACCTGTGTTGGTCTGCCAGTAAGATGGAACGTGTGCGGATAGGGCGCTGTGATTCCGTTTCTGAAACGCTGCAGTCCCAGTGGGAATGACTTCTCTTTGTTGGAAGCTCCGTGGCAAACAGCTGATAATGGCCTCTAATCTATCCTGCTTCAAACACATGTTTTTGCCCTGCTGTGCTGCCTTTGATGCTTCTCTAACTTAATTCCCTGGTGCCATCTCTGAACTTAGCACATTTTTTTTCCCACTGAATGCTCCCTGGCAGCTCGTCCCAAATCTGCTCTTTCAAAGGAAATACTCTTCCGGCTCAGGGAAAGAGAGCGCTAAATAACGGCATTTGTCCAAATGCTGGACCTTGGCAGCTCGCGAATAATAACTTACAAGTGGCGGCGACGGTTGAAAAATAAACATACAAAAAAGAAAAGCTTTTCACCACTGAATGTGTTTTCTGCTTTCATTCCTGGATTTATAGTTTTACAATAGAAACAATGGCTCTCAGTATATTTATAAAATAGGATGTAAAAAGTATCAAGGTGAACAAAATCAGTGTGCAACAGAGATCACTAAAAATCTTAAAAGTATCAAGGTCCAAATTAAACCATTGTCCCACTACAGTCATTTATATATTTTTAAGCACAATGCACCAGGAGAATCGAATGCAAAACTGCAGGAAGTTCCAGTGACATTTCCTTACCTTGTTGGAAGCCAAGAGGATGTGAATTTGTCTATAATTTGCTTCCGTAGATAATTAACATAAAACACACTAGAGGATTTTCTGGAATACAAGATGATGATTCTGTTCCAACACGATAAATATGTTTCCATTATGACAGGATTTTTCCCTCCCTTTTCCCCATAATGGTACAACACCAGCCACACTTATCACTATGCAGTTGAACTGTTGCTTTGGGCTTTGTGAATAGTAAAGAAATATGTCTACATGCCATCTACAATTTTACAAGACTGTGTCAAATTTAAACTGTTTCTTTTCTTTTTGTGAAATTTTCCATTTGAATAATTACAAACATCTGTACCTGATTAATTTCTTTTCATTAGGCTAATCAATTGATCAAAAGTGTACAAATGTTCAAAATGTATACATACTCCCATAATGAATCTAATGACATTTAAAACACATCAGGCAGCAATGTAGCATAGTGGTTAAAGAGCAGTAACTTGTAACTGAAAGGTTGCCGGTTCAATTCTCCACTGGGGAACTGCCTGTACCTTTGGGCAAGGTACTTAACCCACGTTTGCCTCAGTAAATATCCAGCTGTATAAATGGATAACGTTGTAAAAACCTGTAATTGATGTAAGTCACTCTGAATAAGAGCGTCTGCTAAATGCCAGTAAATAAAAAATTTAAACATTTACACATCTCTTTTACTTTAATTGGTTACGACATGCAAAATTGATCAGTCTTCACTTAATAGTTTACTGTATGATGCTAGAAAAATTCAAGTTATATAATTCTTTCAATGACCACTCAATTTGTGTTTCAAAATTAGGGACATAAAGGCAAAAAAAAAAAAAAAATCAATCTTGATGTTAAAACTAAAAATTCCTCATACATTCTAAACCCCTACGGTTAACAAATTAACACTAATGACATTTTCAGCAGCTTTGACTGGTGTGACCAATGAGCAGCTGTTAGACTTCAGAGGACCAGACACATATCCTCAATGAAAGCTGATTCTCATCTGCATGCAACTGCTCAAATATCCCTCAGAGTGGTCAGGATGCGGCTAAAAACAGCTCAAAGAAAACACTTTTCAAACGTCTACGAAAGCAATAAAAACAATGAGAGGAATCTGGCCATTACTCAATTTTGCAAACGTACACTAAAGCAGCTTTCCTTTCCTGAAATAAAGCAGACTAGCCATTTGTGTGTTCACGCTGCATCTTGCTAAGATTCAGCCGGGTAAGCTGTGGCCTCTCGGGAGGTACGTACACGCTGCTGTCCGTCAGGGACAGTGTGTCGGCATCGCTGGACATGCTCTGTTGCTCGCTGTCGTTGGCGCTGGTGGCAGGAGCCAGGGCGTATCCGGTGTTGACGTAGTAAGGGTTGATTGGCTCCCTCCATGCTGCTTGTCTGATGTGAGAAAAAAGGTTGGTGTTATAATTAGAGGCATGTTTAATTAGTATTCATAACTTTCCCAGCAAATGTAGCTGATGAGTATTCAATTTTCAATTAAATCAGCAATACATCACCCTTCACTGAGGCCCTTCATTGTCATCTCTCTGATCAGGAGATGACAAACATTTCATTGATAACATCATCAATAATGCAGTATCATACATTTCTCCTACATTACACCTTGATGCCTCTCAAATGTCCTGGGAAAATAATATTGCTTCTAACCATCAATATTTGTGATCATAGGCAGACCAAGATGTATTTACAGGAGAAACATGCTACACACAAAGGCACTGTCTCTCTGTCAGAGAAAACAGCCTAAGGTCTGGCACAGAATTCCTGTGGATTTCACTCACAGCCCTGACATCACTAAAACTGACTTCCCTTACAAATGGTCTTCTACCAAAGGCTGGAGAGTTCAATTAATTGTTCTTTTCAGAATCCAGCAGAGCTCCACAACTGAATTAAAATCCCACAGAAGAACACTGAAACCGCATCCTTTTCATGAATTATAAATCTTGGTGGGATTTGGTTCTCTTCATGTAAGTAGAATGTCTCTTAAGAATCTACAAACCTTCAAAAAATCTGCTCCCATGGCTTCTCTCCTGGCAACTGACTGAACTGAACACAGCTTTCCTGACCAAATTCTACTCTTTTAAGCATATAAATCAATATCACTCAAGAGTGAAACAGAAGTTAATTTCATTCATACACTATCAGTTGTTTATAGTGATCATAACCTAAATTAAGGATAAGAAATAAAATGTGCAATATATCATAAACAGCGAGTCATCAGAGTAACCTAGAGTGTTTAGGAATGGGACTTACAGATGGCCAGTAAAAATGCTGCTATTAAACAAAGCATGTAACAAAGAAATGTGATAGAATAGATATACTGCCAGATCCTTTGTACTGGTGCAATTCTGTTTTGACACATCTGCTTCTCACATTTTGCTTTGCATTTAGATATACAGGCAACATAAGATGTCTCAAACAAGGTCGTTTTTGAAAATGGAAAAATTAACAGGAAAAAACTGATGAATATCAAAGTTACATTATTTGATATTGACATAAAATATCTGGAATTGCTCAAGAGTTTCAGAGCATGTCAAGTGGAATGTTCAGATCTGAAGCAGCAATTTACACTGCCATGTTACAGCTACCTTCTTGTTTTCCCTAAAATGTGTACAAATGAATTTTAATATAAATATTACTTAATCAACATAGTCAATTTCCCCCTTGTTTAGGTATTACAGTGTTTCAACTTACTCTCCTCTTTCTGAGGGGAAAAAAAATCAATGGGGGGAAAAAAAACAAAGATTAAATTGCAACACACCACCTCAGAAGCACATAAGATATGTGGACCCTGAATTCTGAGACTGAGTTGACATAAGACTCAATTTCATTCACATTCATTGCAAATATGCCCATCTACTATTACTGTATAAACAAACATCTGTAAGCATCTCTCTCATCTTATACAGAGAATTAGGTATTCAAACCTCCATAGTGGTCTTAGTATCAAAGTTTGTGTCTCTTGAGACTACTTTAATTTATTACCACTTGCTTTGTGCAGAGCATTACTGTAGTGACTTGATTAATATCAGTGTGTAGCTGCATCACCACTTGCTGACCAATGACGGATTGATTTCCAGTGGAGCCCCTTTTCATTCTGGCACATTAGATAGCAGCCAATGCCTGAAGAATATCTAGAGCTGGACGACATTCTTCTAAAACCTCTGTGGTGGAAGATGGGAGACCAAAAAATACCCAGGCGATCCAGTGGTACGTCGGACAGCTGCTGAAAATTACAGCAACCTCTCTCACACATGCTGATGGATACAATAACCCAGCAAAGCTGCTCTGTCCGCTCCCCTTGCCAGCTCATTTTGGCGGAATCTTCAAAACTTGATTCCACAATACCCATGCAAATTCAGAAAGCCTGCGTTTGGACACCCACGAGAACTCTTCCCTCCTAAACACCATGAAAATAAAATCATGATACTCTGCCATGAGTGGAGGAATCCGAACACACGTGAATGATGTAGGTAGGCAAGTCATTTCCATTTCACAGCGGATGTGGATCGGCTGGTTATTTGCCTTACATTGTTCACAAAAAAGGGGATGCACCAAGAGCCAACATACATCTGTTTTAGGGAATCGTAAGGGACAAGCTGCTGCGTTCTGTGGCTTCAAAGCATTTATCTTCTTGAGAACACATGGCCTTTTGTCTTTCAAGCAATGCAAGTTAAGCTGCAATCTTGTACCTCTCACCACCTTAGGACCAATCTACTGGAAACCATCACATTCAAAACTAGGTTTTTTTTCCTGCACTGTACACAGTGTAGGACTTCCCTTGCCAGTGTTCAACCAAGGTGACATTCACCGCTACCTGACCAAGAAAACTAAATCATGCAACAAAAAATCAGATTATTAATTATTACTACTAAAATAAGACCGCATCGCAGTCTGCAGGGTATAAGTGTGACTCTATCAGATCACATCAGGTTTTTATTTCCACAAATGACAATAACAATTTCTTAAATCATTACAAAGTTTGCTTACTGAAATAGTATTTTTCTCCATTTGAGTTAAGATGCACATACCAGTAACCAGGTATTTGATTACCCATGCTCATATCTGGCCACAATACGACTTTATTCAGCTTGACTGTATTCAGCTTTCTTAGTGCTTATCCCCAGCAAGGCCTTTTCCACCTCTCCATCTTTCATCAATCTCTCAACACTACATCAGAGCATGTGGTTATTACCACATACTGCTACAGATCAAAAAGAAAACATAAATAAATAAATGCTTTCTATATTAAAATAAGGCTATGATCATTAATTAAAATAACTGCATAACAAAGATTTTAAGAGATAAATACACTATGAGTGTTCAGAGAGTGTGAGTGTGGTATGATCGTTTCCTCATTCATTTTATAACTGGAGATTTCTGGGGGTAAGAGCAGGCACAATTACATTTGGTTTTGGCATTAAGAAAAAACTGAGGAAACAGAATTATAATCACTGGTTAAACTCACAGAAGGGATACCTGTCCAGATAGTGTAACTCCCATTTTAGTTCAGACTTGTTCAGTTTAAAAAAAATAAAGTTCAGAATGTTTCACGAAACACATTGATACAAAACACAGGTAAATGAAAAATGACCCCCCTCCCTAGGCTAACTCTTCACCACTGTGCGAAAAACTGTAACTGCAACAAAAATAGTGTGAAGAATAGAGTGACATTTTAAGGACAGCTTTGGAATTCTCATTGCTTTTTTCACTTCCTAAGGTTCCCCTGCAATGTCAGATGAAAGGCAGAACCATATGCGCTGGCTTTGTACATAAGAGACCACACACAATGCAGCCTTGGGGACCCAGGGAGGGGGTGGACACCCATAAACTGCAAATGAACTCCTGAGATCCACAGAGACCATGTAAACTGCATGGAGTTTGAGTCTATACCTGGCTTACTTTAACACCTGATCTTACAACAGGTGGCACACCACACCCTGGCAGACACAAACTTGACAAACTCTGAAATTTATGCTCTCTCTACCCCCTCCCTCCACCCACTCCCAAACCCCTCCATTTGAAAGCTACTGGAAACTGATTAATGCTCCATTACTAACCGTGACAAAGGTATTTAGGGCAGTGACAAAGAAATGAGTGACACCACAGTAGAGAATTCCAAACTGAGGATAAGGCACGTGTTGACCCTGTAGAACCTATCCACAAAAAGGAACCCAAAGTAAAGCAATCCTCTGCAGCATCAGCGTTTCACATTCCCAAGAGAGACATGCTAAACTCTCCATATTCATCCTCTCTAACAGCACTTGATGAATGTAAGCTTAATTAGCTAAGCTGCACTGTATGATCTCTGTGAAACGGAAGAAACAGCCTATAATGCCTTTGTTTCACACCACATTCTACCATCATTTCATGGGCTCTCAATGTCCACAAAGGTGATTAAAACAGCTTACACTGGAACACAGCAGTCAGGATTATATTGATATATATGTTATATGTTCAATTCTCTCTCCATGAACATTTTAGATTAGGTTATTTAAGGCAATTTATCTGTAGTTGATACTGATTAAAGTTTTCCTGACATAATTTCTCAAGCATTGATATGTAGCACAGATTTCAAAGGGTTGTTCAACTGAAAACTTATCTAAAAGAGCATGTTTTGAGGTCGCCTATGCTCAAAAACATTCTTCCAGGCAAGTGAGTCTTGTTCACTTGCAAATGTTCAGTTAATCATTCCAGCATCATTACCGAGCTAAATGCTGTTCAGTAAGGCAGAGCAAAGTGTCAAAAAATAAGCCCTTACCATTTTGCACAGCCAGACAAAATAGTGTAACATATAGCTGCTTAAATGTTACTAATGCTACATCAATAATTCGATCAAAACTCTGCAGCCTTTTTATTTTTGAGATACGCCTGATTTACCATGAAAATAAAATAAACGTGTATGAAACAACCAAAATTAGTTTATGACAGGCGGCTGAGACGATATGGAGGGTGTTTGGGCCAGAAAGCTTTGGTCACAGTTGGTACTAGGCCTTCAACCTTGCAAGGAAGCACAGTTTCAGCTTCAATCATAATTAGGGAGTTCCTGATTCTGGGGAATCAGTATTCTTAGCACACTAAGAATTGTAATTTCTCATGTGTTGAAAGTTACCTAACATTAATTTGTCATGACCAAGTTGTTCTGAGATCTACTTAGTAGTTCAAATCATTAAAATTGCTACCTAGCTCTCATTAAATGTGCTGCATTATCATGACAACAGCACATTCACACAGAAATCTTCAACATAAAAGAAAGCTTTTTTCAGTACATATCAAATTCATGCTCAATACAAATTTTAGTACATTCACTTTAGTAAAATCTGCTTTTAGAAACTGCTAAAACTTTGTGGATGTACAGAAAGATACAGCAGCACAGCACATGGAGTTGCAATCATAACAGCACAAGGCTAAACTTGATTTCTCTAAGGGAGATGGCTTGCACTTTTCTTAGATGTAAGCTGCATACTGGATAAAGCTTACAGTGAAAGCACTTCCACGTACAAATTGAAGATCACTGCTCTTGGTGGGGAAAATTATTCTCCAGACACTTTCATTCAAGATGACCAATAAAACCTCAAAACATATCTTTTAGAAGCAGGCCTTATGAGCGGGCAATTTAGACTTATGTGAAAGGAAATAAAAAGCATGGAGGCAACAACCCCCAAGAGTTGCCGATCCTAGGAAATAAAAAATTGTGGTAATGCCCGGGATGAAACATGACTGCAGTGCACCAATTTCTGCTTGGCGAAGGCTTCGAGAAATGAAAGGATCTCGGAGCGAAGGGTTTTGCCTAAGCTGCAAGCGAATTAAATTTCAGAGGGGGGAGTTCTGAGAGGAACCCCAGATGAAATATGCAGCTGGTGGGGGCCATGATCACAGACATGGGGCTGCCTTCGTAGGCACACACGCGGCAGGGAGGTCAGAGCAGAGGGTGTGCCTGTCTGTGTCTGGGGTCTCTCTCCACCTGGAAGCCGAGGGGGGGGGGACTCACTGCTCCCTCTGCTAAATGAGTTCCAAATGCCTGTCTCAGGAGCACTGGAGGGGAAATGGTGGGCTTCTGCGCGAACCCAGGACAGTTAAGAAAACGTGATACTGCCGTTTATGAGTGGGCTGCCAGGGCAGGGGAAGAGAGAATCAGCCGGGGGATTATAGCAGCCTTTCCTGATTATTACTGACTGTGAAAATAGCCAGAATTTTTACATGACTTAAGCATGCAGGCAGGCACATCAATTTGTAGAGATTCCCAGAAAGATGGAGCAGAAATTAAGAGGGATTTAAGGGGAACGCCTAAAAACCTGTACCAAAATCTGCAGATATGGTCCTTTTCACAGTTCTTTTCAAACCTAAAAATCACATTCTAAATAGGCCTACATAGGTTCAAATACATTAAACCAGGTTTTATGAAGTAGTTTGATTGGGCGTCACCCGATACACTGCTTTTGCTTTAAAACACGCATGGAAACATATTGAACCATCACGTCCTAAAAAAATATCTAGCGTGGGGGGGGGGAAGAGAAAATAAGGTTTCACTGCTGCCATGCAAGAATGAAAATACCAAAAGTGGGCATTTAACGCAGTGTTATAACAGCAAAATTATGCATGTTTAGCTTAAAGTCCAGCACTCTGTACAAAACAGACAGCTTCATTTGGTCAAGTAGTCTAACAAAACTTTTAGGATATTAAAACAGGAGCCATAATTGTCCAAAGAGGACAATTTAGAGAATTCATTTTACCCGAAAGTGCCTTCACAATTGCAATGCGTGTGTGTGTGTTTGTAGGGCAGCGAGCAGGAGGCGAGACGACAGCTGTGGGATTCAGCGGGTGTAGTGGACTTGCAGTTTAATAAGTTCTGCCGACCTCTGCAACAGTGGAAACACACTAGGGCTCCAGAAGGGAAACTCATCCTCTATGTATATCTAAGGGAAGCAGCTACAAAGTTTTATGCTTTTCTGTCAATGATTCCTGCACTTTGGATTACCACCTTTAGGTCGTCCTTTTCACATCTGACCACTGCCGCTAGTTCGGGAATGCAACAAGATGACTTGTCAAAGCCAAGGTTATAAACAAGAACAGCAATGAAAGAAAGAACCCTGTCTACAGGTTACTCACTGCAGCATCTGCCCCAGGTGATTAACCACTGGTGAGAAGTGAACATGAGAGAGAGAAGGTGGAGAAGACATCACCCAGCTGACAATGTAACGAAACCAGCACATGCCAAAGCAAATATACTTTGTACATTTGCGATTCAGAGCAAGGTTGGTGTTACACACTGGAGGTGGTTGATGTGACTTACCCCCTCTTCATTACAAAGCACTCTGAAATCCTTGAAAGGTGCTATATAAATGCAATCCATTATTATTAGTATGCAGCTGCCCTATTCAATGAAACTATTACCTTTTATTGTGGCAAGGGCAGTCTGAAGCATTTTCATTTAGATCCTAACTCCTAGAGGGTTAGCAGGAAATAAAGATGCATATCCACTTTTGAATTTTATGCAAATTTGTGTTTTACAGCCACATTTTCAAAGGTCACTTGACTTCTCAGTAGTAGTAAGACTGGTGTATAGAATCTTACTATCAGACCTTAAAAGACTTAGCTAGAATGATACAAGGGTGGCTTAATGGAGCCTTTATGTGAAGAAGTGACTGCGAAAACCTATTACATTTGATTTCACATGTATATAAAAATACAGAATACGAATTTATACTTCTCCTCTTTGGGATCAAACAAACCTTTGAATTATTGCACTTCCAATACTGAACTGCTTTCAGAGTCATTACCAAATAGCACAGACGCACTCCTTAAAATTCATCTCCATTCAGATTCATGACCTGTAATTATGAGATGAATAGTGTAAATACACAGCTGTTCAGTGTTACATCAGATATGACCTCAGTGTCACACTCCTTATGTTTTATGCATCTGAATAGAATTACACAGGAAGTTTTACCAAAACTCAACACTGTTCATCCACACATTATCCTGGATTTAAAATGTCAAGGTTAGTCTACAGGTGTTTCTCTTCCAAGATTATTCTACCCTAATCATAGCTGAATCAAATGTGCAGGCCTTTACCCCTGACAAAACCAAACCCCAAAGATGATCCTAACAAATTATTTGAAAGTAGGGATGCAATGGCACATTGGCTTATAGGGAAGTACCAATGTAGCACCTTACAGTTTGGTGAATCAGCATGTATGGTGTACAGTGAACAGAAGCATTCTGAATATAGCCTAGCTACGCTAATTACAGGGACAGAAACTTCCCCACGTCTGAGACCTGCAGCTGGAAATACGAAATTGCAGATAAATGTTTGTGTGATCTGAATTTTTGCAGGGAAAAGAATGTCATAACATGTAGAACAGCAGCAGCAGGGTATAGTTCACCCTGAGAGATGCGCTGCAGATATTAGGGAACATTTTGACAGCATTTTTATGACACCATGTGCAGCCCATGACAAACAGCAAACTCTCCAGTGCGGTTTTTTTCACTATGCTTTCCTTCCAGGCATGTAGTAAGACTGAAAGATAGATACCGTTACCTCAAGCAGCAGCCCTTAGACTTTTTATATGCAAGTATCTATACCATTCTCATTGTATTAACATGAACTGCAGCACATGTATGCCATTCAAATATAGTTAGCTAGCTATGACGTTACAGTGCTAACCCAGCTAGCCAGCCAGCAAGTAGACCAGCCTGATATCAGGCCAATCTTGCATAAATAATGACAAAGGCCATCAGCTCTGAAAAACATGCTGGCACCTTTCTGCAGGTAAAAAAAAAATGCAGCACCTGGATCAATTATGCCAGGCTGGGTAAAATGGGAACTTTTTGCTGTTTTCAGACCCATTTCAATATGGGTCTGAAACATCTTTCATTTACAGAGAGTATTCTGAGGCATGGGGACTATTATAAAGCATACAAAGGCAACAATACACACTGAAACTCATCTAGAGCAATGGCAAGAACAAATAAAACCCATTGCACAAGTTACTGCAAAGCATTGGCTGGCTGGACGCCTCACTATAAATTACAGACGTCAGCTGAACCCAAATGAATGACTGTCTCTTAGACATGAGAATACATTCAGGTCACGATATGTTGCACAAAATCGAGGTCACGATACAAAACTATCACGAAATGATATTCCCCCGAGAAATAATGCTGAGAAGAAAACAAGTGTGACATGATTGAGCAAGTTCTTTTGTTTCTTTCTTTTACTCATCTAATGAAGTGAGTAGTGGCAGTAGAAATTCATTCAAAAATAAAACGTCAAAAAAAAAAAAAAAAAGATTTGGATTCAAATTTTGAATCGCACACACAAATACAGAGATGAAAAGACTTAGGTTTGGTTCCATGCTCCCTTCATCTAGAACCCTCCTTGGTTTAGGAGAGCATCACAGATGTTGTTTCTATGGTACCAAATAATGTCTTTCAATCTTAGCAGGCAAATTACACAAAATATTTGTGAAGGACACAAAAAACAAAAACATCTCATAATTATTAACTTTATACACATTACTGAATTATGTATCTGTTCAGGTTTAGTTCAGAGAAAATACTTGCATCCATGACTTGGAAACAGGCAAGATATGCCTTCATTTTAAAATGAGTGAAAAAATATGTTCAGATTATGTCCAATTACTCATTGTTTATATGAAACGTAGTGTAGGGTTGTGTTCCTAAAGATGTTATATCCAGAATGATAATTTGACAGAGACACAGATAATACCACATGTAAAAAATTAGAGTGTATCAGGGTATGCACCAAACCATGACATAAAGAGCCCCCATAATATGAACTTATAGAAGCTTTAAGTCTCTATTTAAACTACTTCTTATAATTCCAGCCAGTAATTTAACTTATTGAAATTACTGAAGACAATCTCTTATACATTCTTCTTTGTAATTAAAACCACACCATGCCTTAAGGGTTTATGAATATCAGGAAGGAAGAGGGCTAACTTCCAAGTGTTCAAATGCACTATTAATTTGATCACAACATCCACTGGAACAGTAATAAGGTAAACTGGCTGAGGAGTCCATGGGGAAAAGATTGTAACTTGGTGACCATTCTGAATTCATGTACCATTTTCTTCAGATACAGGAGGCGGTCTACCAGACCTCCTGCATACAGAAGATTACTACACCAATCAACCAGCCTCGCACGTGTCTAAGATGTGCGGCCTACAATGCTGCACCCTACACAACAGCACACATTACAATACAGAGATTCTGAGTTCACAAAATAGTCCAAATGTCTTCAGAAAATATACAAACTAGCAATAGTCACTCATTTTAAAATGATTACTACTTTATTTTCAACCAATGTAAAAAGTTTCTCTCAGAGAAGTGTGGGAAAACTAGGTCACTTGCAGGGATAAAATTCTGGAACCCTCAATCACCGCACTACAGAATGCCAATAGCAAATACCAAGAATATTTCTGAGTAATTCTGGGGAGCAAAATCCACCTGCTACTCTCCTTGCTACCAGTGATAAAAAAAAAAATCTAAGAAATATAAATAGAAATTTCGGAAAGAACATCCTTAATAAAAACATATCAGCACTGCCGCCTCTATCACTAGTACAAAGCCCTGTAATCCTTTGGAACATACTGCGCTTCCAAGCCCGCTTCAAATGCCTATAGGTGCATTACCATTTCACCATGTTACGTTTTCAATTGCTACTTGGATTAGAGCCTTTATGCAGCCAAAGAAAATCCCATTTTCCTCACTGGAGAGGTAGAATGGGTTCCAGTGTATTCAAGCGCTGCTCATTTTACAGTAAATCTTTAAATCATTCCATGTTTCTGCATACTAACAGTCGTGGGTAATCGGATGCCCCTTCTCCACTACAGATCTCAAACCAGGCCGGCTTGCTGGGTTTAAGGTTCAGGTGGGTTTCCATGATTTTTGGTCAAGCCAAACAAAAACAAACCAAGTGAGCTCAACCTGCTGATGTTACTGGTGCATTCATTCTAACAGGCCAGCTGTGTTCAGTAAACTGCGCAACTATGTTGCTTTCACAGTGATAAACTGTTGTTTCAATTCCTGAGTGTATTGGCATTGCAGATTGTTGTATCCTTTTGGTTTTGAGCTAAAGATATCAATCAAAAAACAGTACATTTAAACAGTATATTTAAAGCTCCACTATTTTTTCACCTAGCACAACTTCCTCCTTTCTCCATTCCAGAGGACTTCTGGATCACATATAAGGCCTACCATGCCCAACGGCTTTCCAAATGCTCATGACATCATATTCTACAGTCCTGCATCATATTCTACAGTTCTGGGTAATGCAACAAAAAAAACCATCATGCTGAGCACCTCAACTAGCTTGGTCTCTGGTTTATTCCACCGTGGTTCCAGCTCAACAGTGGAAAAGGGACATAAATTGAGATACCCTGCATCAGACTGCAATAGCACAGAACTATAACACGGTACTAAGGACAGCTTGTTATGACAAAGGCTATTTCACCACCAATGACTTCTTGTTCTGCAAATTTCCATAAATCAAACATTGATTAACATTTTCAACTCAACTGAGACTGGCCTTCTGAAAAAGTCATACTGCTTTGTTGTCTGTAAAACTGTAGGTGGAGAATGATTCCTTTACCTTCACACCACAGTAAAACCCTGATTCTCTATTTTTACCACTCAAGAGAAATCCTGTTGAGCTTTTCTCAGAGAAACCTTTATTCTTCTTTAAAAGCATGCCTTTCACAGAACACCTGCATGGGGAGCACAAAGAGCTTGCGGTTCTGTCTTCTAATAAAAGAAAAAGCAGCTTCTCTTACTTGGCTACAACAGTGCTTCCAAAGTCACAGATACTTAAGAGCCATAGTTTCATGGTCTACACTGCTTTCTCCTCCTTTGCACTCAGCTGTGTTCCAACTCAAATTCCTTTGAACCCAATGCAGTGTAAATCTTCAGTCAGCGCTGAAATCATCTGGGAGTATGAAAACATTAGCTCCTTTCTGATTCATTCTGTGTAGCATTAGACTTGCACAGAGAGCCTACGCAGTCTCAGCTGAAGAAAACTACACTGTGTGAGGGTTTACCTGTACTCCCGGTTGTCCTGGTACCTCTTGCCAGTGACTGCCCTCTGCGGGGCAGTCTCCATCAGCAGCTTCTGTGTAAGTCGGTTGGTGGGGGTGGGGTCACACTCCAGATGTTCATCCGGCTCCTGGTCACACTTCCATTCCTCATCCTCATTCAAAGTCGGTAAATATCCAGGCAAAACCTTCCCATTCCCTGATGCCGAACTCTGGTCACTATACAACTTTGGGCTCTCCCCACCTGTCCTGGTGTACTCCAAATAAATATCAGACTTGAGAAACACAGGATATGTGTTCTCTTCCATCATATTCTGGATTTCAGTCTGGGCCTGGTCAAACATGGCGGGATCAATGTGCAGCTTCATCACACAGTCCTTGATGAAGCTCTTAGTGGCTGGCTTAATCTGCCTTGACACAATCCCATTGTTGTCCAGGATGTATTTTTTGTAAATGGCCTTCGCCAGTTTTAGTTTTTTCTCCTCGCTGCACTCATTGGCCTCCAACTTCCGGAAGCCACTGCATGCGAACCAGAAGTCCAAAAGGTCCGCGCAGTCCTCCTGCTTGAGAAAGGTCCTGAACAAGTGGATCCCATCTTGGTCATCCAGGAGGGAGTGCAGGGACTCGGCCCACTTCAAGTAGGGCGGCGTAGGGGAGGCACTGCCCTCGGGCTCATATCCCAGGTCCAAATCCGGCCGCCTGGGCGTAGCCGTGGAGGCCTCGCTTTTGAGGCTCTCGCCCTTGCTGGAGTAGAAACTGTGGTTGTATTGCCGCACATCGCTAGACACCAGCTCTCCCTCCTCCCCAGGGACAGGGGGTCTTGGAGCATCTTCAGTGAAGTTGCCCCCCAGGTCCACTGGGTAGCCCTTTTCTCTCACGCTCATAGTCGTAATGTCCACTTTCCCAGTCCCAGTACGGGCAAAACTTCACAACAATTAAATCCAGACTTCTACCAGTGCCGCTGCCAAAGAATTCCTCCTGAAAAAAAAAAACAAACATATTAATGAGACCAGACTCCTTTTCAACTTGCACCAGAAAAATGATAGCATTCCGAAGTCTCTCAACATGCAGGGCCTGTGACACATTAGGGACACAACACAAAAACAGACTGAACTGTGTACTAAACTATAATCTTGAATTCAGTAAACATTTGAAACATTCACAACTAACAGAAAGACATCAGGACAAATAAAGAAGCCATTCAAAAATGCACAATTTGTGCAAAACATGGCTTTATATCTACAAAAGGTATTTTTATTGACCAGATCTTGGAGCTCAACATTTCATACAAACCAAGACGTGTTGTTACTCTATATGTCTAAAAAAAGCATAAAACATAAAGACCCTAATAAAGGTCTCTTTGTCTTATTAAAAATTAATGTCTGCTTCAAAAAAATGACATAGGTATAGAAATGTGTTGACCTACAGCTATTATATACAATATTTTCACAACACGTTTCAGAGCAAAACATAACGACCTATAAATACGTATCAAACACATTTTACCGATATCTACAATATAAGAGTTGAAACACTTTCAAAATATGCCAGTTAGAGAATAAAATTAATTTATTCTATTTTGGTTCAGCAGCAGCCTATGGAAGGAACAAAGTGCTATATGGCCTTTGCATACACGATAATCAGAGCCATTACCCAGGTTGTGCAAACATGACAAAGATTAAAAAAAAAACATGCAACTCCAATCTCAGATGTTCTAGAATTTTAACCAGAGAAATTTATGCTGTGCATTTCCTCACCAGTTGGTGATTGAAACCTGAGCTGCTCTAACAAGCTGGGAAAGTAAAAACCAGACCTTTTTCTTAAACAGCTTTACCTGGATAAATCACAGTTGAATCCACTGACTACATTATTGTGGCAACATCTGTACCTCGTACCCAGCCTTTAGACTGCTCCTATTCAAATTTTTCCCCATCGACAATGACACAATTTGAACTAGCATGAAGCACAAATCGCAAAACCATTTGAAATGGTTATGGATCCACTTACAGCAAGTAAGAGAACTGAAGCAAACAGGAGAACCACTGTGAATGACTTCGAGCAGGATTATTTTAGAGTATCGGGTGTCTGCTTTTAGTGTCACATCATCATGTAGCCATTGTGTTTGCTTGACATCAGCCCCACATTATGACCGTGAAACAGACTCTCTGGTTGCAGTATCCCTCAGTTTACCTTTTTCGTTGCCCACTGGTACAAACAGACCACAATGACTTCACCTTTTTGCTCCAATTAGTCTTTTTTGTCATTTTTTTCCATCAAATCTTTTAAATGTATCCAAATCCTCAAAATGATATGCTGAACCCAATGAGGGAACCCTTCACATCAATGCATATCATGATGTTTCTTCTTATGACAGTTATATAGGCTAAGCTTTGCTTTCACCCCCGCGAAGGATCAATCTTAGCCATGTTACACAGACTGCAAGCTGCAGAATCCAAACAAGGACCGAACATTTCCGAGGTTAAAAAAGCAACTGCAGGACACACGGAGCACCACAATCTGCCATGACTGTGACGGTTAGAGGAGCGTATGCAGGCACACTGATAACATCAACAGACGACCTTGGCTAAAATACTTTAGTCCTTTCTGGGTGGTGAGAGGAGAGGCTGAGGGATTATGGACCAGGGATCCAGTTTGAGAGAGTTGATTTTACACAGCTTAAACAGTACATATAAAGGATAATGTGGAGTTTATGCATATTCTGGATGCCTTGTTTTGGTGTTCAGTGAAGCACCCCGTTTCAGAAATAGTGGATGCAAGTGCCAGAAACTGGAGGGTATGAGGAGCTGGTGAATTAGGATAAAACTAAATAAGAGCTTCCCATGTATGTACTTGTATGACGGACACTTGGCACAATGAGTGACACCAGTGAATTTTCTGTACATCCAGATGCACAATTACAGTGTACTTACATAAGAGAAATTAAATGCATTATACCAGTTAGCTAGTAGCTAGCCTACCCATGCAATGAAGTTATTTTGATCTTAACATTTCACAGAACAAACAAGTTTAAGATTCCGTCCTTTACTGATTATAGCTGTGAGTGTTGTTCCAACGTTGCCGAAATACAAAATTCTTATTCAAGAATGTATGGCAAAAACATCTCACTTCAAACTACAAACATTTTATTGGTGATAAAGCAAAGCAGAACAATGTATTAACCGCCTCTTACTCTGTACAACATCCAACGTTACGTATTTTATCAACTCTAAAAGGTTAGATAATGTTGGCTCAAACTGACTCTTGCAGTAAGGGAGGGAAAGGGATTCACAGAGACAAGCAACACAAGAACGGATTGCTGAATAGCTAAATGCAGCAGTAAATCAAAGTCGACTGAATGTGGTGAATGATGCTAAGTATTAACGATAGAAAATAACTTTCCCTTGACCTAAAACACAACTGACTAGTTGATGCATCACACTCAGCTATAAAGGAAACAACATATGTCAAAGTGCACATATTTCCGACTGCACGAGATTAACTAGCAAGTCAGCCTGTGACTTATTTTAATCAACATCCTCTCAAGAAACTACCCTATGCTGTCCACCACCCCATTTGTGTCGCAAACTATCACTAAATGTTTTAGTCATCTTACATTGTGGCCATCGAGCTAGCTACCTGTTGGGGAATCTGTGCATGTCTACCTAATGTTAAACAAGCAGCCAGTACACAAGATACTAGATCTAGACTGCTAAAAACAACTAAGGGTTCGCAATGTGGCCAGCTAGCAGTGAAAATGACGGGCCACGGCCAGTGGAATCTTGTTCTGCAAAGCGCATTTCAAACTCACCACCTTTCTCTTATCAAACCTCAGCTGCTGACCAGTAAGTAACAAAGTAAGAAGTAAGAGAATGGCCAGTTTAGCTTTAGCTTTACACGCTACCTAGCCAAATCATATATAAGGTTAATATTTCAATTTCAATATAATGTTAGCTTGCTAACTAGCCATCTTAATTGCTGCTGGATTTAAAACAACCGCGAAATGATTTCTAAGTTGGTCAGCCAGCCAGCTAACCTTGCTAACAAGCTACCTGCATCTACTCATCAGGGCTTTTTTACTTCCCTTAGATCGTTCTAGCTAAATTTCTGGCAAGCCATGCTGAACTGGTTGTTAGCTGTATTGATTTAGATAGCGAGCCAACGTTAGCAAGCTAAAATTGCCTGCTAACGATAGATCTACATGTAGCAGCTAATCAACCACGCGAGTATTCTTACGGTTGCACACATACTTAGCAAGCTAGCCAGGAGGCTTTAGTAACAAACCGATGCATTTCAACTAACCACGCATTTTAGTTTGGTTGCTAACTAGTACTATGATACCCCCTTTCGCTACCCTCTCGACTGCTTTGAAGTAAGCCCCACATTGCATTCACGTCTTGGCCTCTTGGAGTCTCAGCAGCAGAAACGGATGGGGGAGGGGAAGCAGAAACAAACTCCACACACAGCCAGGCCCTTCCTCAGCAGACCGACAAGTACACAACTTTACAGTTCACATTATTTACGGCAATGGCGTACCGATTTGCACCAAATACTCATCGATAATATGCACGAACCTCACATCCCATTCTTGTTTGATCGATCACAGCTCATGGCCAGAATCCGCTCGATCTAGAATTTGATTCAAACACAGCAAAGCGAGGGCACATTTCATCCTTGGCTACCGCAATCCTAAACCCCGTGCTGGAAAAGTTTCATACCATACCTCTGAAAGCCTGCTCTCCGTTTTCGAGTGCATCGGGGATCCTGGCGTTTACAGTTCACTGTGAATCGTGTCATAAGGACGAGTTACAAGAGTTTAAAAATAACAAAGAAAACAATCCGTCCTCCTCCACCTCCCCATGGCTGTCTCTCACTCTCATTCTGAGTCGGTGTCTGTGAGTGTGTATGTGTGGACCAGCAGGCGCTCAGCAGCGCCACAAGCGTTAGCGAAACCAAACTGCAATCTGGGAAAAACAGGAAAGCCTGGACGCTGAGCAGTAAGACATACATCTTGTCTCTCCAAAATAAAATGTGAGCTATTCTGTCTCGAGAGGTCACACTATATATACCGCCTCAAACACCAAATACTTCGGAATCCGGGGACAATGATCGAACTTAACAAAAAAATCCAAAATAACTTCAGTAAATTCGCATGTCGATTTAGGATGAATACCACCCATGTGTGAGCCCGTGCAACTAACACTAATGTTGCAGTCCACATGTTACAGGCCACATTAAACTCATCATTAATGATGCTGATAAGTCCTGATGCACATCCTAAACACATTATGCAGTTCCCTAAAGTAACATCCACATGCTTCATTCAAATAGGTTGTATCACATGAAAATAAAAAAACAAACATAAATTAACCTTTAAACATACAGATGAAATTCCAACATGTGCCTCAACAGGAAGGCACATACCATTTAATTACATGAAGACAATGAGATGTGAAACATTTTAAAACTTAAATATGGAGGCTTAGTTTGGTACACTCCCTCAAGTGTAATTCACTGCAATCTTTTTAAAATGTTAAAATTACCCAACCTTTGCTTATAAGCAAAAACCTACAGTCCTATTAAATTTATTTAATCATGGCATTCCATAGAAATGTGTATATATATATATATATATATCAAACTAAACCTTGGAAGCTGAAATGCAAATAAAACAATTATCTGAAGTATTAATTATACATCTTTAACATATGCACATACACGTGTATGTGAATCAGCCCAATAAAACTGACAATATAAGCACTGTAAGACACTTACGTGTTTACATAACTTACATATTTGGCATGTATTTAGCATAGCAACACAGCTTTATGTTTTCATAGTTAAATTCAAGGAGTCTTTTAGTAACAAAACTAGAATGCTGTTCATTCATTTTCATCTTTATTGTTCTATGGGTAAGAGGTCATTATTAAAAAACCCAAATGAAATCAGTTTTTAAAAATCAATGATAAAAGTGCCTGCTATGCAAATAAATAACCTATACCAGACAGAATTTGGTACAAAACTGATCAGATGCCTAACTTCAGCATGGAAACAACCATGATGTGGAAATTTCTCTGCAGCAACTAGTATATCAGAGACTACATTGAAAAGCTCTGTGTAGGAAGCAAATCCCAAAATTATCCCCTCACACACTGTTACACATTTATGGTATTCATGGAATTTCTGAGATATTTTGGTTATTTAAATATTTTGCACCAAAAATAAAAATGCTAAATCCAAAGAATTATGTTTTAATCAATCAGCCTGAAACTGTATTTTTTTGAAAGGCCACGAGAAAGCTCCTGTTTGATATATAATGCCCAGGTTTTACAGTGAAATAAACTGCATTATTTCATGTGTCTGACCTACACATCTCTAAATCTACATAAAGGTTTTAGCACACAGAACTGAACATGCTATTCCCTCTAATGAATTCTAAATATTCAAATTTCACAACAGGCATAGAAGATACTAATAGTCTAGAATACCTACATTTTTAACAAAGAGCAATTTTGCATTGTTTTTTTCCCCACTGTTCCAACAAGAAGATACATTTAGCAAATCATTTCCCCTGTGCTGATGTTTCACTGTGCAAATCATATCCCCCTTGTTGATGTATCACTATGTCAATACAGACTGCAGTATGAATCTCATTAATAAAAACGGAATCCATTATTACAAATCTGCTTCTGAAAGGGTGCTAGAATATTGTTTAAAAATGCTTTTTGTCTTAAGCCCGCGTAACATATGGCAAGCTTTTTATAAATACAATGGCTGTAAAGAATTAAAAAAATTCACAATGCTACCACCTGGAAGAAAAATGCTTGTATTCTAGTTATTTTGAGCCCAGACCCATTTCACAAGTCATCAGTAATAATCTTACATGATACAATTTTTATTTTAAATAGACCCAAGTGGTCTGACACCTGGGTGGTCCGAGTGTAACAAGTGGCAAATAGCAGCTACGGGATCAGACTGTTCTTAGTAGCTGAAGGGATCAAAAGCAGCTTGATTTTCTCAAAACAAAACTGCGAGTGGATATCTTTGGTTTAAATATCGGTGCTGGATTTTAAAGAAATTCTTGTTGGGAGCCAGTACCAATATTTCAAATTAATACTCCTGTTGTCACCCAGTCACAAAATAATATTTTCAAACCAAGTTCTTATCATCTAGAAGCAATATTTTCAAACCACTGTGCAGGTTGTCACAATGTGAACACTGAAACTTTATATTGTACTGTACTTCTAACAACTGTCACAAATGTGTACATACTACAGGCCAGTTTAAAAACAGCACAAAGCTGAAGACAAAAGCAGTATGAAAAAAGAAGGAAACATAAAACAAACTGTGTAACGATGTGTAGTTATAATAGTAACTTTTTTTAATCTGTAAAAATGGAATCCACTGTCATCTGTTTACAACAATGTCACCTTCACTAACCATGGTAATTATGATCTTCACTGAGAGAAGTAGAAATCTCATCCATGTGTGCAGAGGTCAATTAAATACTCGAAAAATAAAATTAAATAGTCAAAAAATACTATACTGCCTGAAACAATTTTAGAATCAGCATTTGTGATCAACACATATGACAATATAAGGGCTAGAATACGTCAAAGCTAAGTAGTACTGGAAACGGTCATAAAATAAAAACTGTAAAAATGACATTTACCTCCTTTACCACTCAGCTACAAGCAACACCATTTAGCAGCAGCAACCTACATCTGAAATGTGAAACCTTACCTACGTCCAACTGACGTTAACTGCGAGTCTATTTACTTAAGATGGTGTTCACTGATCATCGAAAATATGTCGTTAATATAAAAGGCATACTCAAAATACGTTCAATAAATTTCATGTTAAGTTTCCATGTGCATCGCATTTTGGTTAACATATAGTGAGACACATCGTGCACGGACGGTCTAATTTTGGAATATGAAAAGGAAGATATTTACCTGTTGCGATCAAACAAAGGATTTGGATATAGCAAGCTAATTCAAAGAGGATAGATATTAACGTTATGAAAGTGAGCAAACGCAGAAATCCCAGAACTGTTGTATTTGGCCATCATAATGCCGTACGTTGTGCGCCCCTGAAATCCATGACTTCCCGTACGTCAAATACAGAAAGCACAAAACATTTCTTTATCAATACCTTCACACTGCCGCTGCAACGGAGGTGCTGCCTTTCCATCTCCAGAGGGACCCTGACAGATCCACGCGGTTCGGCGAGCTGTTCTCTTCTGCTTTTGCAGACTGAACTTTGATTGCGGGAGCGAGTGTAAGAAAACTGTTTGAATAAAAACTAAAGTTAAGAAACCAATGTAAACATGTATAACAAAGGAGATTAAAAAACTAAACTACTTACATCCACGTGTAAATGCCCAGCAGTTTAATCAATGGGAAATGTAAATCATGAGAAAACATTTCAGGTCAAAAAGCAATTCATAGATATCTTAGCGAATGCAACAAAACACGATTCATCACAGCAAACTTAAATATTAACTTCACAAGACATTAATCACTGCTCAAATCAAGGTTATCACTGATTTAACACGAGCATATTAACGAAAACACATACAACAAATTTGCCACGTTCAAATCCATTACAGAGCTTATCCAATTCCAAGTTGATTATAATGCACAGATTCAACGCATGAAACCTCTAAGGAGCATGCTCACTGCGAAGCACAATGTCTTGTGGGACATTTGGGTCAAGTGAAGGGGACAACGCATTTTAGTAAATCGATGTTAAAACCGACCAAAAACATAGAGGACAGGGGAGACTAACAGATGTGAGACACGTAGAACTAAACTTGACGGATTTATTCCGGTTATTTTAAGGCGCATAAGCAATCTGTTAGCATTTCTGGCTTCTTTTTACACGTACTGACAGCACCCATTCTTGCGTATCGCTCTTGAACGAGCAATTGCAGTCTGACAGAAGTGATATCTTTGAAATCCAGAGGGTCGACATAATGTTAGCTGTCCCTGACTTCTGCGCTTTTCTGAATTAAAGGAGTCAGTGTTGTTTACATTCTGTTAATTTTCACCTTATGAGAAATGTGATTTTTGCCACCTGCTACTGCTGCGGCAGCTACAGTATTCCCTGCCACTACTTCAAATAATAATAACGATTATTATCATTTATTATACTTACTTTTTTGGGGACGATACCATTAATTAAGAATTAATCATAACTCTTCATAAGGATTTTTAAGAATTTGTATTATCATTAAATTGCTCTTCTGATCAAAACCTCAATGTTCTGTTGTACTATTGGTTGTGATCATGGTCTTCAAAATACGTCAAGGAAATTTATTGTAAATAACACAGTCATAACACAAGTACATATGTACATATACATATCAATACCACAAAATGCTATTTATAGTTATGTAATCAGTACATGTGTCTAGGGGCAACGGGTGTATGTCCATTAGACTACAAATGCACAACAGTGATTATAGGAGCCCTGAGTAAAATGGGTGTATACTCTCTCTGAGGCAGCGTTGATAATGAAATGATCCATAGTTCAATGGAGGACTGAAACTGGAGTCATTACAGTTGTTTTACCCTCTTGAGGCAAAGTGAGGACCAAAACAGTGGTGCTCCAGACTGTGTGCTGAGAGGGAACAGCTAGGTCTCATACTCTTGATGTACTGTGTAAATGATTGTTCCATGCATTACAAAAACATGTTAATTGCCACTCAAGTTAAAACACAAATATTGATGACTGTCAGATATCATTTATTTTTATATGAATTAGCCTGTGGCCCAACTTATAGGGGTCCACCTTTACCATTTACTTATGTACTGTCACCACATGTCCTGTACATTATCTATTACCTGATAATCCTTTAACATCTCATTTTGCCTGAAATGAAGCTGTTTTTCCCAAGGTTAGCATTTGGCTGCAGTCATTTTGTTTCGTTGGTTACATTTTCAAAGAGCTATATTTTATAGTCACCGAATTATACTTAATGTGTGTTTTTTGGTGAAACACACGGAATAAGATGAGCCTGAAATTTGAAGTTCATATTATGTTCAGAAGGTTTTTTGTTCTTGCTATGCCCAACTCACAAGCCGCAGCATACTCACAGTGCTATGATTAACCCTTCCCTGTAAATATTGCTCTTCAAAAAATATAATTTTCACAAGTGCCTAGTTTGAAGATGTGTGCATTAATAAAAAGAGGTATGAAAAAAGAGCAAAACATTGCACTCAACTATGTGAAGATGGAACAAGCAGGTAGAGTACCTATGTGATTTGCATCATTATGTCCAAGCTTCTTTCCCACATAAGAGGGAGATACACTGATCGGCTTTGTGAATTTTAATGCAAACTGAATATAAAGTTCAAATCCAGCCTAAGATAGCACTAGTAGGCATTCAAACAGTGTTCTCTAGGCAAAGACAGTCATATGTGACAGACAGGATTAGCAAAAGTGAGGTATGTATGACCTTCCCTGAAAAGCATGGCTAAGAAACAGAGCCTACCTCACAGATGAGTGGGATCCATAATTTAATACCAGGGAGGCAAGATGCAGACTGAAAGTTTAAGAGCTGAAAGTTCATTTATGTTTCACCACTATTGTACATTACCCATTCTGGAAAAAAATATATGATAAAAACAGGAATCTATTTGGTCTGTGACTTATTTTTATCTAGACATTGGGACAGCTCAATATATTTCCCACTATCCTTCATGATGGCGCAAAAATAATCATTTCAATTCAGACAAGACTTTCATAAGCTTGTCCCTAAGTGCTATAACCTCTGAAGAAATTCAATGTAAATGAAGTACATATAGAACTTAAACTATTGCTTAGACAAGGTCACAGTTCATTGTGAAGTGGAAATTGATCCATTCATGAAGGTTTGGTGAAAGACATTCATACAGATGTGATGTTGAATCTGTTTGCACACCAATATATTCACATTGGTGTTATATGAATTCTTATCTTGGAAGGTGAAATACATCAGTTAAAAATAATGGCGGTATGTGCTTCATGATATTCTCTATGATGGAATGCAGGGCAAATTTCTGAAAAGCACTATGAAGATTTGCCCATTAAGCAATGTGAAATTACTTTTAACAAATGTTGACCAGGTAAACAGCACATACAGAATGTTCAAATATAGCACTGAGCAGGAAGACAGTGGCCAGTTCAGTTTTTTATTTAGAGCTGAATTCAATTTATCGCTGAATTTTCTTAATTTGGGAGATAAAAGGGGTAAGAAAATTCCAAAAAACAGTTCCAAAAGAGTTCCTTCCAAAAATCTGCTTTCATTTATGTTGTTCATTCATGTTGTAAATACTCTCTATATACAAAATGATACTATGATAAAAACAAAGACAAAATGATGATGATGATGATGATGAGGATTGCTGTTGTTGTTATCAATTCAATGTGCTTCCATATTCAAAAGAGGGCACATTTTGTCCTATGTCTATGGCAGATGCATTCAAAGACAATAACAATACACACATAAGATAAATACAGAATTAATTCCTAAAATGGCAGTATTTCTGAGTAATAAAATAAGGAATCAGACATGAATAAATGCCTTAACAAAAGAGAGATTGTAATTGCCGCCCAGAAGGACTGCTGAGGACCTGTAGAGCACTGATGTCAGCCTCTCTCAGTTTTACCTGCTGCTTAATCAGTTAACTCTGATTGAGTATGGCAGTGAAATAGAACAATCTGCAGATGCAAATGCCTTGACTGTGTTTGTTCTGTGCTGCAAGCCGCTGTGTACCTGCCTTAGGAAACTAGATTCGAGGCAGAAAGATCCACTATCATCAAATGCACATACATCACAGCAGCAACGGAATGCATTTTAATCCTATCATTGTGTTCAATCAGCTCGAGCTGGGGCTCACCAAAAAGACTGCGGTATCCTCTGAGCATGAAATGGCCCCTTGCCTTTCCCACTTTCTTCTCACATCTTTACAGGAGATATGAATCAAGGTTTGCATTAGACTCGATCCCTCCCTCTGACTAAGAGTGAGAAAAAATATAGTAGGAGTTGTTCTTGAATTACAATATAACTGATCTTGTTAAAAATTTTAACTTGTTAAAAATCTTAAAACATGTTAAAAAGCTACAGCCAACAAATGATTTTAGTAAATAACTTTGCCTAGAGACTTTTAAGATTTTAGCATTTTCTTCTTTCTGAAATTTCCTGCACATCAAGTTGTATGTGGATAGATAATAAACAAAACACTGTAATGTATTATATGAAAATGAAATTATACAGTGAACAAGAGTTACAAGGAGTTTCCAGCTATGGAACTGAAAATAGTTTTTGGTCCTAGAAAAAAAATACTCAAATTTACAGTACTTTTCACACAAAACATTTCTAGCCCTGAACTTAATTTTCTTCACTTTTGTAATATGTTGGTAAATTATGTTGTCTAATGATAATTATAAATGAGTTTCTGTGATATCTTTTTTGTAAGTGCTAAACCTGCATACTTTATAAACTGCACACCTGCAAACAATTAGGGGTGTAATCTCCTGTCTTAACTGTACAGAGTTCAAAGCACATTGGAATGCAGAAAACCATTATTCTACTTTGCTGACTTGATTAGATCAGTTTATATGAATAATTTTCAGGGCTACGATAAGTAAAATAAACAGAAAAAAACATGGAGGGTGAATGCATAAGTCTCATGAGAGGCAACCAGTACGAAGCCAGTCACTGCACATTGTATTGCTGGACTATCCACACTATTCCTTGCTGGGAAATGTGCCCTTCATTCAAACTATTCTATTATATATTTATAGTAAGTCACAGAGTGTTTACAGTATGTTAAATGTTAATTAAAACATGATGGTAAGAATAACTGATGGGGACATGACTGTAACCTTCCACAAGGATAAGGATGAAAATATCACAGGGAATCCAAAGAGATGAGGGTCAGTCCCAAATGACTTACAGTGAAAAAGATGTATAGCTGCATGTTGAGGATAACTTAAATTTAACTGTAGTCTGTTCAATGCACAAACCATAACAAACAAAACACTAAAGTACAAGGTCAATGATTTCTCTCGCTGCTAACTCTGTTGTAGCCTCTAGACCTTGACAGAAGATGTCTGAACATGTTTTAAGGAAACATATAAAGAGAGAAAATTCTTACAAACTGTAACCAGGTCTGCGGTGCTTGAAGCGCTGAAGTGGGCATGAGGTTCTGATAGCCTCAAGTCTGAAATGATGGAGAGTAACTGACAGGAGAAGCATGTTCATTGTTAGCATGTGTGACTGTGAATGTTCAACTCTCTATCATTCCTTACAATGCTAAAGCCCACAACAATTTTGCTCAGTGTTGTGTACCTTTCAGAGTATCTCCCAAGTATCTCACACACATATTGTACGTGACTGGTTACCTATAATTTTAATAGATTAGTGTTTTCCTTACATGGTTACCATACCAAAAAAACATAAAAAATTTACCATTTACCGCATACTGTCTCCCACCTTGTACAAGTCACCAAATTCCATGTCAAGGCAAATACCAACACATTATTACTGTATTATTTGTTTTTATACGTAGGAAATGTAAGCTGCTCTCACATTAGATACAGCAAACTCCAATATTCCACAAAAACATATGTGGCGTCAATAGAAGCACTCGCAACAGTAAATTTGACAAGACTGCATGTGAGAGGATTTGTTTAGTAGGTGGAAAATGTGATTACCTCTCACATTAGGTTCACTAAAGTCCAAGATACAACAAAAACATATGTGGTATCACTGGAGCCCTTATGAAGAGAAGTTCAACAGGGTTGTGAATAAAAGGATCTACATACATCTCTGTCCCAGCAGGCCCTGCTTACCATCCAAGTGATCGCTGCCTAGGTCACCATCAAATGAACAGAGATCTCTTTTCACTTGTTGCATCATTTTTATGCTTCTCATGTTCCAAAAATAAATACATCATGAAGAATGCTGTATGAATGGTACATCACAGAGACATGCTTGCTCAGAGTGGGACTATGAGACAGCTGAGCCTCATTAAAAACATCATGCATACTGTATTAACTCTCAGGCAGGAGGCACAGTGGGTTGGCCAACCTGACTGCAGACAGGCTCAGGAAAATTGCTAGACTGTTTAAAATGAAATTGTGAGAGGTTTATCAGGTCCCCTGTGCTTTTTTAATGAATCCAGCCCTTTGATGGGCAGCATTCAGTGTTTGAATGTATAGATTTTACATGCTTTCCTTCACTAAATGCAAAATATAATCTCTGCCGGAATGGGGTTGAGGCAGTTATCTGACAAACAACTCTAACCTCGGACTGCAGAAACTGTTTTCAGGGGTCAAGTTTCAAGTGTCTAAAAGTGATAAAAATTAGTATGCCCTCAGCAGTGGTAGGTCTCTGCTGCTTTCACACCATGCAGATTTCAAATGTTGGACTGTTCAATTTTCCAAAACGTTGGTATGAAACAGCATTGTAATATAGTCTTTTTTTCTCCAGTATGTTTCCCTGTGATTTGGAATTAAAGAAGGTTTACAGGCTATTCCAGGTATAGCTCTCTCAAAATAATGGAGCACCAGCACTGCCTCTGAGAAGAGTTTTACAGCTCAAATGGACTGAGTCCATAGCTTGCTTCGTTTGTGGGAGTTAACCATACACACCAAGCATGACTATTCCACTTATAGAACGGTAACAGAGCATGGCCAAGAATAAACATGAATTAGCAGTCTTGCATTTCCGAATGCTTCACATTGCTCACACAACTTGTCTGCCTCTCCAGCTTGAAAAGATATGTACGTGTATGTGTATGTGTATAGATAGATAGATGGAAAGAAATATCAAGCAAGCGTACAGTTCCTATGTAATAAATAATCTTTCTTTTGATAGAAATATTTTTTGATAGAAAGCATTACATAACAACTGGGCTCCTAACCTAGCTACCAAGCCGTGCTAAATGATCTCTGAAATCATAGATAATGAATAAGAGCCACTAGTCAAGAAATTATTGGCAGTGGGCAGTATAAGATGGTGACTATCGTCATATATAATATTTATTGTGATACACAGTGTGTCTTGATCCATGATATTTCATGACATCTAAACTTCATACCACAGAGTGTGCACCCTCTTGCTTGGCTCATGCCTGGGAATAAATATCCAAAATAAGACAAAAAGTTTACTTAGTAAAGTATGCAGACTGATGTATTATCTCTGTATTAATTTGCTTTTTCGCCTAGTCCTCTAAATGTATGATCATTATTATAGGCAAATCAAATGAAAAGAAATGTTAGGTCCACTTTTTTGTGTAAATCAGCAACACATGTCTTTGGCTGTGGAAATCATTGCGAGAAAACAAAAGAAAGCTGTGAATAGTTCTAGGTACCTTATACAGCTAACTACCCTCTGACAGAAAAAAATGAAGCAGTATTTTGAGAAGAAAGTAAACAGGGTTCTTTGAGAAAGTTATTCACTCAATGAATTAGTTGATTAATCGGTATAACTTCATCAAGGAGTGAAAAACAAGGTCTCTTACCATAAAACAGCTGCATCTGTGCTGCATGGATTCTGACCTTCCAAACGCATATCCATGAGCAGAGGCTTCCATAGCCAGATCAGTGTATAACTGCAGTCCTTTTAAAGAGAACATCTTCTTCCTCAGAAGCGGAACAAGTCTGACTGTCAGCGGTTGGACCTGCCATCTTGTACTGCCTCTCCTCTCCATAATTTTCTGAAATAGAGAAAAAAGCAGCATTCATTCAGTCATTTCTATGTATTCACTTAATTTCAGGGATGAACATAAACACAGACAAAACATATGACATCTAATATTGTTCAAATAACAACAGAACATCCTTAAGTTCCAAACTTGCAAAGATGCAGCTGATAATTTTACTGTTCATCACCAATATCATCATTACAATGATCACCATATAAATGATTTCTTTAAAGGGCCACTTCAAAATATATTTGATATACAACACAAAATTTGTTGCATGTAAAAGCTGCGTGACAGTACCACGAAGCTGCACTCAAGAACTGTACCACCAAAGCATTTCATTTCAGCACAGTAAATATGTTTCCTTGACAAAGAAACTTGTGTTGAAAAGACAGAAAAGCAGGTTTATGAAAAATGTCTTGAGGTATAATTTTTAAGACATTAATTATTATTATCATGAATTAATGTTTGATTAAGTGGTTGATTTTTAAACTATATAACCCTTTCTAATTTTATAAACAAGGTTTAAATATTGAACGGACACATTCTGTGTCATAAGAAAATTTGACTTTGCAATACGTTTTGCATGTAAAACATTCAATATTTTATAATAAACATTAGTAAAGAATCACACATAAAATGACAGTAATGGCTACTCAAGCACAATTATTTTTGCTGCACACAACACATCATTTAAAAGTTCATTTAAAAATGTACATTCGCTTGTGAAAAAAATTGTAATTTGCAAATTTGTGTGTATGATGTCTCAAAGAGCTACTTTATATATTCTTCTACATACAAATCATCTTTTTACATTAAAAACAGCAGAGTCTTCATTGATTTTGTCCATTGTTTGAACAATTCAGTGTAATGCTGGGCCTTAAAATTAACTGTTTCAGCGCAGAAGCTTTAGAAACCTATGTGAAGGTGGTGCTGGGGAAATGAAGTTGGCATACTTCTTCCTGTAGGATTATACATTTAGTGATAATTTGCAACATATAGAACAATATTTCTGACCTTTACAATAGCAGGAGGGTTCCAGCAAGTTTACCCTCATGAATAATAATGGCAACAATTTGTTAGTGGGATCTGTCAAGTGAGTGAGGAAGGTATTGACTCAAAGAAGCTCCCCGTCAGGGCTACTGTGAGGAGCGGCGTCCAGGCCCCTCGCTGGGGGAAGGTCACCACACAGGGGAGCGTAGGACATGCCATCGCCTTCTGCTCCACTCTCAGCATCTTCCCTGCCTTCCCAGCCCCCTGCATCCTTCCCAGTGGAGGGAGGGGGAGCTGTGTGGTATTTTCCATATGACTCCTCAGCAGAGATGCCCCAGGTTGTATTGTGTTTTACCAAGGTGACAGCAACCGTCTTTGGAGTAACCTCTTGTGCATGCTCTAAAATTTAAAAAGCCAAACGAAAATTAGTGGTTATAATACCTGTAAATAGAATTATTTATATCTGTCCATCAGAAATGTCATTATTTGGTTTACATTTGCATTCTTCAGTACACCAAGGAGGTTGTAATTTCTTAACAAAGAACAGTAATGATTTCAAAACGGCAAAATAAGTTTAATACCAATATTGCCAATTAATGTTGTTTCTATAAAAGGATGATTATCTAAATGCCAACCCACATTACAATCTGCATGATAATGATGATAGTCCTTAAATAAGTAAAAATGTATATTAAATGCAACATTAAAATGTCAATGAATCTATCAGGGTGAGCTGCTAATTATTTCTCTGAACAGCTCTCAATCCTACTTCTCCAGAGCTGAACTCAGGAGGAAAAAATCATAGTGTAAATCCAGTGAATACAATAAGATCAATGGTATTCTCCACCGCACTGCAGAGACTCAGCCAGGAAAAGGCTCACATCAGATGCCATCAGCATATGTTCCTACAGAAGCCCTTTGCTTGCCCTTCCTCAGGCCTTCCTTTGATGGCCGGGCCCCCCACAGAGCTCAGACACAAGGCCTCTGGATATATCAGTACAGTGCTCTCAGAAGCAAAGCCACCCTCAAAAAAGAAAGGAAACAAAAAAAAACATATATACAGAAAATGATAAGGCCAGTGGCAGGGTTTGAGAGAGAAGACATGCTCTGTTCACCACTTCCTGCATCTTATCTTAACATAAGATCAGGCTAGACCATCAGGGGCCACCATTTTGCACCAAGCAAAAGGCTGTTTTTCACTCACTATCTTATAATCTATAGTGGCAGCACAGAGACTTTCCAGTTTAAGGACTAAGGCTCCCTGCTTTTTCAGTCTGATTAGCAGCATGTTCTTTTCTGAGGTGCCTAAAACTTCATACATGAGCTCATTTCAAAGGAAAGCCAATACCCTTGGCAGTGTGTCTCTTTTCTTGTCTGTAAAAATAGAATCCAAGAGCAACAGTGGCCACAAAGCAAGCAAGAATCATTAATGGACTCTGAAATAGTATAAATTTAACCCAATAGCAATTAATCTTCTCAGTGAGCCGCCTCAGCTCTGAGGTTCTTTTTCCGTGTATGTGCCTGTGAATACCACACAGGGGAGGCCTCGATGGGTATGTGTACTGCAAGAGGAAACTATTGGAACAATCTGACAGCTGCATTTGGCAATGAAGTACCTTCTGTGACTGATGGTTGCAGCTGCCAATCAGCTGCCTGCACTGAGGCCTCTGGCCTGACTGACAAATGAAGTGACAGGTGCAGTTGCAGCTTAAGTACCTGCTGTGTTGCAGGGTTGCAGGGGGCTGGAGAGGGGGTAGCAGTGGTGGACAGAGGAAGTAATTGACAGCTGGAGCTGTCTGCTAAGTAGTTTATCCTGGTGAGCATATAACAAGTGCCAAGGCATCTGTTCGTCTCACATCCCTCTCCCCTTGCTGGCACCACTGCTGCCTGAGTACCCAGAGCTGCGGAGCATTGTTATAAACCAGCAGGCAAAGAGATGACATTCCACAGAGACACATGCACATTTTCACACACACACACACACACACACACACACACACACACACACACGTGTGTGTGTTTGTGCCAGTCCAAAATTAAAGGATCTGAATTGCCTGAGAGATACCTGAGAATTGCAGTCACTGCACAACCAATCTATGTGCACCAGACCTCTTGCTGGATAACAAAGTGAAAAGGTCTGTTGTGTTGGGTAGTACCTGCAAAGAAGCCTTTAGGGTGAAAATAAGAATCTACTTGCTTGTGGCAGTATTGCCAAAAATAGAGTACAACACAGAATGGTCAACAAAAGAGAGGCACAATAACTTTGTGACGGGCTGCTCTTGATCCTTCTACGGAGAATTGCTTTTCCATCACAAATGACAGTTGCTACTGAGAAATTTGATTGATTAATGGAATAACACATTGTTAGATCTCACATCCATTAACCAATAGGCAGGACTCCAGTATACATACTGTTTTTTCATTTGTTACAATGTACAGTAGAAAGAATAACCCTTTCTACTAAAGCCTGAATTTGTCTCTTTTTAGAGGTTGTGTATTAATTTAGTTCCATTCATGCTTGAAACTCTATGAAACAGAGATATGTGCCCGGATGGAAAGCAGATTATTTCTGATCAAGGGTGCTTATAAGTGGACATGCCCTGAAGCACAAAAAAACAGAGACAAATCCAGGTTTGAAAGGAATCTGCCTTCTGAGCATGCAGTATGTAACAGACCTCATCTGAGTCTAGTGCACATGCTGCCAGTCAAAGATACAGTCATATATTAGATTACTAGTCAGATTGCACAAGTTAACTTGTGGTAGGGCTTGAATGGTGTTATGCTCACACTCACTGGCCTGGGAGTGTTGTTAGCATGGTCTAAAACTTATGTTCTGTTGCACTGGAAGTCACTCTGGATAAGAGTGTCTGCTAAATGCAGGTAATGTAATGTAATATAATGCAGAGTGGCATTTGGTTTAGTGCCTGCCTCTGCCACCCTTAGTAGCTGTTGCAGAAGGCCTAAAATCTAGTAACTTTCCACTTTGTCCCCAAGCAATACACTAAGGTTTATGGAAATCCTTCCATTATTTAAATTCTGACAGACAAACAGATACACTGGAGCAACCTCCATGTATCATGGGTGAAATCACTACAGTTTAGTTTGATGCCTGAGCACCAGTATACCTAATGGGTAAAAAGGCAAACAGGATGTGTAAGAGCTGCTGTCATATGATTACCTTGTCTCAGAAGGAAGGTTTATCAATTTTACCATGTATGCCCTGAAGTGCCTCTACTACATAGTTACATAAGCAGGTAATAAAAGTAGTCCAAGAACACTTGCTAGGTTCATGCAAAGTGCACATAACTGGAGCTGCCTCTACCTTTGTGTTTGAAGTTGTTACACTGCATGCAGAAGAACTGCTGGGACGCTAATGATCAACCCCAATAACAAAGGTGATTAAGATCCTCACTTCCAGGATGGCCAAGGACTAGATGTTTATATGTCCCTATCTGTTGTGGGGGAGGGGTCATGGTTTCATTACACCATAAAACCTGCTGAGAACCAGGAGGATACGTGACACAGTGTGCAAAGTCAGCCATAAAATCAAGTTTTTGATGATGTCATTCTCTGTCACTTATTATTTGCCTCTCTGCCATAAAGCCCATTCCTTGGAGAACTTTAAACCAACTTTGCACTCTTTCCTAGGCCATCACACTATACCTACAAAATAAGACAGGATATTTCATATATTCATCCCTCATACTGCACACTTGAAGCACGGTGAATTCCTTGGGAAGGATGGCCAAATGCCCATTACGGGTAAATGCAAACACCATCATTATGAGAACAGCATAAATGGTTATGGGATATAAACTGCAGTGTAATGTTATTTGCGTGCACTAGCACATTCCACATGCCATAAAACAAAATAAAGTGAAGTCATGGGTCAATGTACACAGCAGTACAGTTTTTTTTTAACCCTTTCTGCATTATTTCAGAGGAAATCACTCAACTGTTTCCAAATCATCTGGTGGACGGGTAATTCCCTTAATAGTTGAAGATAGAATAATTTTGCGGTAACAGGAAATAAATGAGATAAATAATAACAAGATATAGTTCTACTGCCAACATCTTTGCAGCTTCCATATCTGAAAGGCATACAATATCATTCATGCTGACTAATTTTCATGAAACCTAGAGTAATAAGGTCACTGTTTTTCCATGTTTTTGAGTCTGTGTATCAGACATTAAGTTATTCCTTCATTAAATGCAAGGGAAACCTCAACAAGGCTTAACACATCTCACGGGGGACATTGAGTTTATCTCTTTCCTGGACTTTTAAGCTCATTTGTATTGGTAGTCAGGATTAGCAGAGTCCACTAATTCCCATTAATTTGATCCCAAAAGATTTGCTTACCTTTCACAGAGAGATGCAAAACACTTTCATGCCTTTCACAAAGTGCCCTGAATTAAGATCCCTAACTACTATCTATGCAATGACCATATACAAATGTCCAGAATGGGCACCTCTGATTAAATCCCAGAATTTCTGTTTTTGCTTTTTGACTGCACATTATACAGCTACCCATGCTCACTAAGGCAGTGGCGAGTAGTATATAGGGTTTGCGTTTCATGTTTGCCACCTTCTTCATATGTGAACGAAAATGGACTGCAAAGGCTTTTGCCTTAATGATGCTCATAGAGCAGATGCTGTGAAGCACTTTTGTTTTTACTTTGGAGGATTTACCAGGTTTTCTAGAAAGCTGGCTATTCAGATTTCTCTTACCAATGATTACCAGTGAAAACATAATTTTGCTTAAATTCAGAACTCTAGCTAATGTTTCCTCATTTCATGAAATTGCTAATAATGAGCTATGTCCTCTCTTCTGTTTCCACAGGACTTTGTTTCATTTCTGCATTTCATTAAACAGTACTTTTAATGCCACTGCAATATTGTTAAACACATCCTTTTTTTAAATTTTTGTCTTTGTTACATCTGGATTAATCAGTTTTCCTTGACCAATGACTTGGTGTGCTAGATTAGGAAGAATGTATACGTTTCTTGCTAGAAAGCATATATTTTTAAAACTGTCTGCCATTTAGTGCATTAGACAACAGTAGCCTGTTTTACTGCACCAAATTACATTCAATTTCTTTCCTCTTATTTAATGCTATTTAAGTGTGGTCTATACAGTCAACATGTATTATGACATGTATAGTCACATATTATTACCAATATTACCAATAGGAACAGAGGGTACACAGCTGATCATAACTGGGTGATGTAGTAAATATTTTACATCAAATATAATAATATCAATGAATAATATATACACACATGTCATAAAGCTCAGTTGACAAAGCATTATGGCAATCTACAGAGAAAAATTGTCCTTCTCTACTCTCAGAAGCACTGCTTACATATTGTCCACTGAAAGGTACTGGAACAGAATATGAAACATGGAAGGGGCTTTACAATTTATTTATTCCTCAAGGTCTTCTCTTAGAGTCTTTCACAAAAGGAGTACACTCCAGAAATCCTTCTTTGTTTTCCTTTCCAGCCCTGGAACATATGGGACTGTATAACTATTCATTCCAAGCACGTCTTGAGCTACTTAGGAGGACACTCCATTGCTGAAATCATTTGAACACTCAAAACTCATCGCACTCTTCTTCAACTTTCGGTGCTCTTGAATATCTGCACAAAAGCCTGCTTATGCTAACCCTTTAACCCCTTCAGTATGTAATCCGAAGATAAATATGAGGTCAAAATCAAGGTTGCAATGTTAATGTGGGTCAGAATCAGTTTTTTGCCTAGGTCTGTCTATTCAAATTCAAATTTATATCAAATTCAAGGACAAGACAGTGGTCATTGAAAAGCTATCTGCATCCCAGAAGCAAGAGAAAACTGCCATTCTACTACACAGCCATTCCATAAAACTCAAAATGATTGCAGGAGTGAGTGGTGGGTAGTGGGGTAATAGTGAACTGAAATAAACAACGTTAAGAAAAGTGGACGGGAGGTTGAAGGGTTAGCAAACAGAGCATAAGTAGTGGATAGATTTAAGAGAGTATAATAAAGTCAGCCAGGCTTGATTTACACAAGGAAAGAAGGAAAGGTCAGATGAAGATATAAATTAGCACTGCACTTGTCTGTTGAAGGAGTAGGTGGTGGAGCTGCAGGAGGATTCAACTCTCACCTCTGGGAAGAGAAGTCAATTCTGACCTGGAGCGCTACCATGAAGCCCACTCAGAGCTCCTCTGGAAAACAGCAAGCCACCAGCAAGAGAACCAAAATAAAGACAAATGAAAGCATTGGACTGTCAGAACAACAAGTGCCCTGTGTTACAGGGCTGGAGGCACTTCCCAAAAAATGCAATTTTTATAGCGTCTTTCTACAGCCTCCTCGAAATCACTGAGCGTAACAAGTGAATCTACCCGTGCTTCACACTGGGATTTGGAAGCAAGGTCAAATGGCCAAGAAGAGAAAAAAATTGAAAACAAAAGCAAAGGTAGCGATTTGTCAGTACTAATCAATGTGAGAGCTAGCAGAGAGTGGAACTGGTCAGTTCAGAGGGAGTATAGAGATACAGCGCAGCAAAGGTCAGGAAGGGAGTGTGTGTGTGTGTGTGTGTGTGTGTGTGTGTGTGTGTGTGTGTGTGTGTGTGTGTGTGTCTACATATCAGGGATCTCTGCAGGCAGGACCTGTCTCCACATCACGCTGTGGCTCAGTCTCCTCGCCCCACAGTAAACTCTCATGCATAATCAATATTCTGCAGACTCCACAAACAAACCTCAAAGACACTGGAGGAGTATGGACTGACTTGCCTAATAAGAGGTGCATGCAGATCAGTCTCCATGACATGGATGATTCTGTTCTGGTACAGTGCAGTAAACCTAACCTGTGTGCATGCTTCAGGTGTAGGTGTAATGCATACAGTTTGAGATTCTTCCTTGATTTTATTTTTTTGTGGGCATTGTGTAATTTATGAATATTAAATATAGGAAATAATAGGTGAAGTCATAAGCCACTGAGGAGAATTTATTCTCAGCATATCTCAGTTATGTGTCAAATCTTTTTATGAATCACAGTAGAGGCCAGAAGAACGCGCAGGGAGTCATGTCATGATGAATTTTCTGGAATTTTTTGTGGCAGGTTTTATTTATAATGACGATATCATTAAAGTTCTAACAGATTAAATTTAATTTTATACATTCAAATTTTTTTGATCTACCAAAAAGTCTGCCACCGCAGTCTGATAAAAATATTAGTACACATTAGCTGTTATTCTTAAGGAGTACATTCTTAAAACTCAAATGGAAACCTAACTGTAAAGTAAATCTGTCAATGTCTGATTTTTGAGCCACAAATCACAAATCACACCACATGCAGACTTTTTCTTTCAATTAAACTGAACACACTAACAGTTTCACCAATTATTAGAATCATTACCCTCCTCATTACAATTTTGGGTAGTCTGATCAGCAACTGTGCAGCTCATTAGAAAATATGCCACTGCTACGGTACATACAAAATCCACGACAATGTACTGAGCTTTAATGCCTTACAAAAGATTTAATCCAAACTGACAAAAATGTTCATACTCTGAGGTTTAATATGTGAACCCTTCAACAGCCAGGCTTTATTCTGTTGCAGTTCACAGCTGGTTAGCAGGATAAGGTGGCTCCCAACGTGCAGCTTTTCATGTTCTCTATTGTTTGCGACCGAACCATCTGCTCTGTATTCTCTGCACCAAGAGCAACAGCAGACAAGAATCCATGCCATTAAATCACTTAAGGAGGCAATCTGCAGACTGACTGACAGCATTATTAATGCCTTTTCTTTCTCTCATCCTCGCTGAGGTAATGCTTCCGCATGGCAGGGGAGATTGTATTTTTTCCAATTCCTTGCTGACGTTGCTCCAGTCTTTCTCATCCCCATTTTCCAAACATGTTTCCTGTTATACCTAAATTAATCTCAGTGCCTTTTTTTCCAGAGCCTTTCCCATCTCCCCTTGTCTAACATTCTCACTGTGTCCCCATCAATGCAGCCCTCTGAGAACCTCATTAATTTTGAGTCAGCCTCCCCACAAAGGCTCATCTATAATGACAAATACTATTAATCACAGTTATACAAGATTCATACAGTATGCTGCTGTCAGGGTAATACTGTGGGGGAAACCAGCACCGTATAATTTCAGTAAGACATTTACACTGCAGGAATATCACACCGAAAATGGAACAGATGACACTGAGTATTTTTTCTGAGTGCTCTAAACACAAGCTTTTTAATGTATTTAATGTACATAAGTGTTCACGTAACATTTGTAAGATCTTTTTCATTAGAGAGTGGGTGTAAAAAGCTAGAAAAAATTCAATGGCTAACCCTTTATGCATTATCAAAGCATACATTCATCAAATACAGTAAGGTGCTAATAAGTCCTCAGATTTAGAATGGAAAAATATTTAAGCATTTGTTTTCCAAATGACCAAATCTATGTGAAAAGATCAGAGATTTATTTATGCCTGGGAAGGCATAAACTTGTGCGAGCAGCACAGTGAGTTAAGATGGAATATCCATGCTAGAGTCATAGGAGAAGAGATGAGGAAAGAATATTCATAAGAAGCTCTGGTTTCTTACAAATCCATTTCACAGTGAAAATTAATAGCTTTTGTACTTTATTGTGGCTATAATTTAACATTCAATATATTTTCACTCAAAAAGTTTGTGACAGTAAAACATTTATATCTGTGGCTTGTATCACTGTAGGGGATTATATGAAAAAGGCTAGTCATGTTTGAAATGGAAAGGAATATTCATGCACAGATGTGTCATTATTTAGTGGTTTACAGTTTAGACCAATGAGTCCAGTATATTCATACTGACACAGAGTGATCGGTAATGATGCTCCTGTAAGTACACACAAGCAATTTATCACAATTTGCCCACATTGTTTTGACACAAACAAAATTGAGCTATTTTCTTCTCCTGGAATCTTCTCTGAATAGCACAAATAGGTAAATAAATAAACAAATCAAACACAACTAGCTACCAGAGAATAAACAAAAAAGACTCTTTCTGTTTCTGTGGAAAAACAGAAATGTTGACCTATGAATACAATAATGTCCTCCTATGAATTCTCACCGTCTCAGCTATATCCTTTGCCATTAGTAAAATGTATTTACAGTGCTAGTGACATATTAAGTCTACCATCACCATACTTAGAAGAAAGAAAGATAGAAAACGAAAATGTTATATATTTTCATAATGTGCATAATTGCATGTTTCATACACAATGCTCCATACATTGTGCATTATATTCGTGTAAAGTATGGCTGCAAAATAAGACTAACTGACACAGTGCAGGGAATACAAGTGGGAAATAAGATTTATAACAGACTACTTGGCTGTCTGTCCCCACGCCTGCAGGTCCATTGTTTACATGTGCAGTTTCCCAAATATCTGTCTGAAAGGGATGGAAGCTGCAGCAGAAAGCACCATTAGCAGCTATTCTCAGTGCCAGCATGGAAAATGGTTCATAATTATACTTTCAGTTTTTCAATTTGGACAAACAAATCTAATTGAGAAACAACAATCTGACCAATGGCTAACTGTTCACACAAAGAAATTACTTCCTGTCTGTCTAGCTGGATCTGACAGAACAGTACTATTAATGTGTTCTATGGGCTACCCCTGATATTACCTTCAACCTCTTTATTATGTGTACCAAGGAAATGATCTGAAACACAGTGGTGACAACTCTTTTATGTTCCCTTTCATTTTTGAAGAGCAGTGTATCAAAATTTTCGAACAGTAATTTAGCCCATTACTGTCAAGAATATTTGATAACCACACATTTTATCTTCAATCCAGACAGACAAGGCAACTGGTCTTGTGAATTTCTTTGAACATTATGAGGGGATCTAGGATGTGAACCAATTTATCATGCGGATCACACAGTCTCTGGAATCAACAGGACTGGTATCCCAGTTGCCCTACGAAATATGGTACCTACAGGCAATTACAGGTATTTTTGACATTTAATGTTAAATTAAGTTTAAAGTTTAAAGAAAATTCATTTTGTAGGGATCACTTTAAAAGTGCAGGTAAAGTCAAGAAAAGAGCCAAAAACTTGGGTATATCTAATTTGTGGTACAAGGGGTAGTCCCTGCCACCTATAGATATAGTTGTGTGTTATTCTTCAGTCAGCTACCCACTGTGGTAGGGCTTCAGACACTTCCTCTGCTGAATATGAGGACATTCAGGGACACTTCTTCTGCACATAGAGGAATTAGGGACACGTCCACTGCTCAACATATAGAAATCAGGGACATTTCCTATGCTAAAGTTAGATCATTCAGGGAAACCTAGGGCTTTCAGGGAGGATGAAAACTAGCATATCCAATCAGGGAGAAAGGCCTCAGGGCTTTGCTGAATACCAGCTTCTGACAACCAGGCAAACACAAAAACATAGCAACATCCCCCAAACATCTTGAACTGGGTTTTACTAAAATAAAATCACTGTTTCCGCTCAAATCCACTGAAAACCTCTGACCATCTGAGCAAAATGAGATACAGACAATCCTACCATGTCTGTTTCACCCTCTGAACAAGAACAGAGAACCTTTGCTGTACCTAGTGGTGCTTAAAGACACTCTCTGTAAAGTGCTGACATCTATGCGACATTTATTACAAAGAAAAAATGACTCATTGAACAAACCCAGCATTTCTAATTCAGTCTTGTAAAGTCTTCTGACCTAGTCTTTGGTACAGCTAACTCAACACTGTTTCTGCTGTTCATTTTCAAATACCAATGGACTTTTTCCAGAAAACCTAAAATGCTTCATGGTCCCATATGTTGAGTGATAATTGTAAGGTAAGCTACTGAACAGCCCTAGGTGCTCTTTAAGTAAGGAGGATGTGGATGCCTCAAATATATTTGCCATAAAAGCCTCCTGCCACTGCTTTTAGCAGCTGTTATGAATCTTCTTCTCTTGCCTAATTTTAGTTCAGCTATGTCATTGGATGTAATGACTGGATGCATCCCTCTCAGCAACTGAGACTGTGGTTGAGGCACCAGTTTGCAAATGTAAGCCTGCCCGGATGTCACATACTTGTCCCTGTAGGGTGAGCAGTGTTCATTCAGTGCACATGAGAGGAGAGGGCAGTGCCACCATAACTGAAAGAAACAAAAGTAAATTCCGTCTCTAAGGTGTAAGACACCAGTATTCCCTTCCACTAGCAATCACAGAGGAAAATGCTGCACATACTTTCCAGCGAGAGGTTGTATCAGCACTGTGTGGAAAATAACGCTGAGAGAAGGAAAGGAATTATATGTACAGGTGCTCTGTAGGCCTCTACTCATCAGAGTTTAGAGAACATGAAAAAGGTCTCAGACACTTTTGTGGGTATAAAGCTACACAACAACATAAATCTATTGTGTTCAAATGAATGCAAGATAACACATGTAATGGTTCACAAAGATATACTGTCAGTGTCATTAACTATGACACAAACTGCTCAATCAGATGACATTCATCTATAAGCATTGTATTATACAACAAGAGTCACTAAATCAATGAGGTTTATCTTCATTTTGATTTAAGTGTTACTTGCAAATTTCAAGGTAAAGTACACTGAACACAGTGCTGCTTGGCATGTTTCTGATTCATTAACCAACTTAGACACTGTGTTCTCCTTAAACTTGAGTTCTGAGCATGGCTATGCACTTCTGTGCATTCAGCCTGAAGGATAATTAAGATACAAACAAGCATGCATGTGAACAGATACATGCAGTCATCATTACACACAACACACAAGTACTGTTCACGTCTGCTAAGCGACAGAAGGACACACATTTTTATTTGTTTTTTTTGTTGAGGTAAATGACCAAATGTTTTTCTCTCATAGCTTTTTGGCCTTCACTGAGACAGCTGCAGAACAATACATCAACCAATGTGATATCAAAGTGGTTTGTGATATCAAAACATTTGTTTGTACAGAAGTTTGCAAAGGTCTAGTTACTATGGCATCTTTTAATGTTCTTTGATGAGTCCAGCAATTTCCCTTGCAGACACACTTATACACTCACAAAGTCAAAGGCAGGGAGGGAAAAATTTCTTCAGTTGACTTTGTCAGCTTGGCAAGACATTTTTTTTGTTTCATTTATATGTTTCCCCTGATCTATCATGGAAAATAACTTTATTATTTCCATTTATTTACAAGAAACTTCTGACTAAATACAAAAAAGAACATTTGTTTTTAGTTTGCTCACGTTACTCCCAAGAAAATCTATACCTCAAAATGCTTCAGTATGATTGGCCATTACTGCTCTAATAATTATTTCATTCAAAATATGACAGAAATAAGTTAAGCGCTACCTTCTACTTTTGGGTTTTGTTATTATCACTTATTGATAATGACAATTGCACTATGACATTTTTATGGACATAACATCACTGCAAAGTACACTCCTGCTTTAATAGTCCTACTTAAAAAAGACAATATGATAGATCACTTATACATACAAATGTGCTAGTGTTCTGAACCCATTGCACATGATGACCATCCTGCCATTCAAACAGTGAGTGTGGTATAGAGACAATGTGAAAAGCTTTCCTATTCCTTAACATCTGCACACGTCTGGATACTTTCAAAAGAGAAAGTTGCCTTTTGTTCCAGCAGTCCAAACTGTGAAAAAAGCCTTTTCAAAAGTGCAATCATTCCTTCTTTAATAAGTAAATACAACATAACAGAGTTGCTATGGCAGCAAAGCAAAACTTGTGTTTTTTAAATTCTCTTGTAAAAACAAGTGTTAAAAACGTGATGAATATCAGTCTTGCAGAATGCTGCGGAACACACAGCTAGGCCTACAGCAGGCGCAACCCCCTGCGGTTCCTGGCACACCCAACAAAAACTTTATGGCCAAAACCGCAAAGCTGTTTTCTTGCAATAAATTAACCCAGAAGACCAGTGAAGTCCAGATTAGTGGATCATGCTTAGTGGCCCTAAAAAGACTGTGGAGAGAAATAACAAGGGGCGAAATTCAAAAGACTGCTATCAAAAGGAACCAAAAGAAAAATTAGTGAATAAAGCGTTGAGTTACATTTATATCACAGCACACACTCTTATACTACTGTGAAATAAATGCAACTCAACTCTTTATTCACCCTTCCTGTTTGAACTCATTTGTTATGTCAAAATATATTAAAGCACAGATTTAGAATGCTTTGAAAAAGGAAAAAGAATGTGTTCCTTAATTGTTACACAACTGCCTGACCACCAGTTCAAATGATGTTTTCCAAAATAAAAAACTTCAACCAACAGCAAATGATCATCCATGGGATTAAAGAAAAAAAAAACTGTGACAACATCTCGAGAGAAGCTGAAGCTGTCAGTGTAAGGTAAGTGAGTTTTCTACCCATGGTCTTTTGTTACACCTGCCAATTTAGATTTACACTGCCTTGTAGGGCCTGCTTGAAATAGGCTTATCTTTAGAGAGGCCTCCTCACATGACAATAGCCCATTTAGACGTTAAAAGGAGAATACAATGTTTATTGTACCTTCAAAAGTGAATAGGAAAATGCCATTTTCAAGAGAATATCTTTAACCAAGGTTTGTCATGCTTTGCACATCTGAAATATCTGAGTACTACTTAAAGCAAATAAAAATTCTTAATGCAATAAAACCAAAATGACTTTAAATATGAGACTAGAATTTTTCAGTAATTAACTACAATACTGATAATATTGTATATATAAAATGTGATTGCAAATTTGCCTCAATTGACTAAAAAGTGTCTGTAAAGTTTGAATCTGAAACCGATATTAATGGGTACTACACATCATCAGTTTGGACTAAAAGCCCTTAAATTTTGAGATTTCCAAGTTATCTCAACCAAAAGAACACAGAAAAACAAAATAGTGTCTTTGGTGTATTGATATGCTGTTCTTTATAGTGCTGCCCTGAAAGAGAAGAAGTACCAAAAGACTGTCAGAAAATGTATTCTGGAGTCCCGCTGATGTCTTTTGTCATTGTTGAATATATCATGACTAACAAACCCAAGAGTGGATTAGCCACAGTGGATTAAAAGATTTGCCTCCTAGAGTTTATTTAATATTGTATTGGTTATTATAGAGCTACTATCTAAGAAAACATGCATAAATCACTGAGTCTAGTGGCTCTCTTCAGTATATTTAGAGAATGTGGAATGGCACACCATTGACTTAAAATGATAATCGTGCATCCAAGGGCGATTCCTAATCATGGCAAGTCGGTTGGGGAGTGAATGCAAGCAAAGAAAACATAAGCATGAAAGCTTGTCATTATCTCTGATAGGTCGAGTTTTATATGCGCTTCAAGCAGTCACAACAATTGATGTGCCGCCTTTGAAAACAAGGAGGCCGAAACAGATGCAAGTCCACAACGAAAAAGAGGGAAAAAAACACACTCGACAACAAACAATGCGACTCCAAGAGAGCGAAAACGACAACAACCGCTTTGAAGGTTCAAAGGCGTGTAATATTGGAGATGTGGTACCTACCACCGTCATCTGAGTTTACCTCGTTGCGCGGTGTTTGTTTTCGTTGCGCTGAAATGCAAAGCGATCCGATTGTCTTGCTACAGATCGGGTCTCACGGCGCGAAGTCTGCGGTAGGCACGGACGCCATCTTTAATCATAACTGGGTTCATTTGCGATAGTCCCCCCGCTCCACTCCCTGTCTCTCTGTTTCCTTCCCCCTCTTCTGATTGTTCTGGTGGTTCTCTTTTCTGACTGACATTACGTTGCAGTATCGACAGGCTCTCGGGCCGCTCGGCAGGGGGGCGGCAGGAATATGGAGCGCTGGCTGCTGTCCTCCGCCTTGCTGCAGATTTACCGGCTACATTCAAACCTTCCTCAAACATAAGAACTGCAAACAAAAATTCGTCCCAGTTCTGAGGGCCTTTGATCTCGCGTAGGCCTGCATTTACAGCTCCTTAATAGAGCCTTTTGAAAATATCTTTCCCTCAGATGTTCCGAGTAATGAGATTTAGAATACTATGATTAATCTAGGCCCTTCTTTTTTTGTACACACAGAGGCGCGCATATGCACACACACTCTTTCAGACCAAACTGACTTTGTCGCTGGATTCTTCCAGCAGAAGAACTGGAGGAAAAATGTATCGGAACTATACAAGAGCCCAGCTGGAGTGCTTTGATGGCGCTGTTTTTAACAAAATTTGATCTGAAAGGCCTACGACAATAATTTTAAAAAGTATGACCGTCCGCTTTTTCGACCCCCTGCCTTCCTCCACTCCTCATCCCTACCAAATCCTCCTTTGTTTTTTATGTCTTTCCTCTCACTTTTTTGTTGGTAGCTCAATGTTAAGACTAATCTTGTTTACTATCTGTGTTATTGTTTCATAGAACAGTTTAGGAGAATAATGGGAGTTAAATCGGAATGGTTGATGCTCTCACCTGCCTCTCCTGCTGTGTGCTTCGTCGGGTCTGATTTTCGTGTTCCGCCATGACTGGGCGCAGTCGCCTACTTGCTACCCTGAGTACTTTCCTATACTCATGAACCTGTTTCTGTTTCTTACTACTGTGTTGCTGAAAGATGTGCATCTTTACTTTATGTTGCAGCTTTGGCTCTGCAACCTGATTGGATGACGCAAGGACCAGATGATAGTGCTTAGAACCCATTGTAACTATGGCAACAGATCCCTAAGGCATGAGATTTGCTCATAATTGCTGGGTAAATATTGAACATAAGCCACTTACTATTAGTATTTGTTATTTCAGTAACTGATGACTCTTAGTAACAATGAACAAATCAGGCCAATTTCAAAATATGAATACTGCTGAACAAGTTCGATCCTTAGTCTAGTCTACTCTGGGAAAAAAAGGATACGGTCACAATGTCTTCTCTATCAGCCGCTTGTATAACTTGCTGCATTCACAGATAAAGAATAAAGTTGGGTTCATTTTGGATCAGGGAGGTTCGCATGGGTTATACTGATGATGAAGACAAAGACGAAGAACAAAAAACAAGCGTAACAAGAAAGCGAAGGTTAGTAGATGAAAGTGAAGGGAAAAATGAGGAAAAAAAGGAGAGAAATAATATTGCCTTTGTAGCGAAGTGTTATCAGCTGCTTACCTTTCATATGGATTTCACACTTGCTTGTCTTGAAGCAGCCAGGGTCAGACACAGCAAAACCCTTCCCACAATAACCGATTTTCCATTCACACTGTCCCGGTGAACCTCTTTCGTGTCGCCTGCCACTTACATTTACGTCGATGATGCACCCCGAAAACAAATTTTACATACAGGTTTTGTCTCGCTTTCGTCACTCTTTTTACCCCCTTTTGAAAACACATCTGGTAGTGAATGGACATAAGTTAAAAAAAAAGAAAAAAAAAGCATGCGGTGGGAGTGACCAAACACCGCACCGTTCACAAACACAAATGTGACAAAAAAGAAAATATTTGCCCCTCACAATACATGCCTCACGTAATGTCTTCAAGTTACCAGCCTAATTTTTCTCAAATAAGCAACACATCTTACAAGATACTGAACTATTTATTTCATTTTAAGAACTGTAATTTTTTTCTTGATTTTGTTTTAAATTTTTGTAATTGTGATTCAAGTCACAGCAATGTTATACATTCATTATTTTTATTTTTTATCATAACATGGGTGACCCAACATATATGAGGAATATGCAAATCCTTCTTTTTTCAGACACTTAAATTATTTATATTCTGCTGACGTGCATAAGTTTAACTAACAACAAACAGGAAAACTGGGATATTCTTACACATCCAGAGGTGAAGCATTAAAGATGCGATGTAGTGGAAATTAACAATGAGGGTTAAATATCCTTGTTATGTGTTGATGGAGACTAATGTATCTGTACGAAGACTGAAAAAACCATTAGACATCTTAAAAAAAAACTTTAGGATGTGACCACACGGCACAATACACTTGGTTGTGTGTACACAGATTCTTTACCAAAATGTCAGATTCAGATAACATATCCTCAGTCATTTAAATTTATTTCTTCAGAATTGGTAAGTTAAGAAAAATAAAATAAGTAGGCACACATTTGCTGACAGCTGGCATACTGAACACTCTTGATTTAGCTCACATGACAAACATCAACCTCTATCAGCTTTAACAACTCTAACAACAACTCTACAGAGGAGACGGTATAAGTATGTGTAAGTATGTAAGATGTCATATTAATCACAAAAACAGTCAATGAGCTGCAGTCATTTGGGCATTAAGAGACCAAGTGCATGAATAGTATGGCAAACACTATGGGGCATGAAATTCACAGTACTTACGGAATATACCAAAGTACACCTTATAATGGATGGACTTTAATAACATACTTTTTAAAGTAATTATGGAATTATGTAATAAAGTAATGACTTCAGCTAAAAATTCTCTAATTTTGGTTTGCCTATTCAGTCTGTTCTTGCCTGTTGTTGCTGTTTCTGCTGCTCAATCTAATATTTCCATGGAAAAATATAATTGCAACTATGATAGCCAGTTAGTTTGCCATACAAACTAAAACATGAAACAGAAAATTTGATAATTGGTGCTTTGCTCCATATCACTAACAATGAAACCTAGTCTCAATTAATACAAGATGTCACAGGGAGACAGCCTGGCTCTGGAGTGTGTCATGTCATTTTGCACTTTTGATCCATCCAAGCAAAAATATTCACGTACATAAAATTTTATGACCAGCCTGGTGTTTGAATAGGAGTTATTTGGATATTTTCTGGATATTTTTATTACTTCATGGCAGCAACAATTTTTCCATCTGGAAATATCATTTGAATAAAATTTGATAAAGAACTGCTAAAAGGTTTACACTGGTCAATCAAAGGAGGAGTCATTTAGGTTTTTTGTGTATCATTGCAGATCCTAACATTTTAAGTCAGGTATGGTGAACATAATATGTCACAATTGTAACAGGGGATGGATAAAATGGAAGTATTCAAAGCACAAACAGTTTATGAGTAGCAGTCATTTAAAAGCTTATTCTAGGTTTGAGTCACTCTGGACGCTGTAAGCGGGCTCTCATTACACTCATAGCACTACAGTAACTAAACACTACAGACAAATAACTTTACCTGAATGAGTAAGAATGCCAGTGGTCCTGACTGAGAATAGGCAGCACTTTGCAGCAGGTGATAATGAATGGGTACCTCTAATGTAAAGGTTGAACTGCAAGATGTTGCAGAAGACTGATCTGACTTGGAGGTAGTGGCTGCATACTGATGGTGCAAGTGAGTCATCATGTTCATGATTTGCCCAAAATACAGAAGGGCCACAACTCATTATACACTGTAGGTTTCCTGTCTTTCAATGGAACAAGGTATTTCCAAACCAGTGTTTCCAAACCAGGCTTCCAAACCAGTGGCCAAATCAGTTCAGGTTTGTAACAATCCACCATTTCCCAGACCTTACATAAGCGCAAACCTTGGCTATAGAGATTAGGCACATAGAATAAGCACTGTGGAGGACAGCACTGCCTCCCTTGTCCTTATGTTAAAAGTAAAATACCCACGCCCATACTTTGGTTTGACAGCATTTTTTCCCAAAATGTTTATATGCGCAGTACAGTTGAAACTGCCTATTTTAATGTATCATATGCCATATTACATAGTTTAAAACTACATAGTTTTAAAATACATTGATTCTAAGGGCACATCATTAAGATCTGTCACCACAACATTACACATTAATTCTGCAATTCAGTTGATTTATGGCTGTTATATGTTCCACAGTCACATCTGTACAATAAACTTGACTAAAGACTGTACAAAGATAATGCAAAAAAAATATGCAAACCAGCTGTTAGTGCTTTCTGCAAAATTAAAAAATGGCTTAACCATGTGACTTTTCTGGATAGAGTATTTTAAGAAGTATTTTAAAAATCACTATTAAGAGTACTAAATGTCTACATGGTTTTGTGATTGTACTCAATACTGACTGAATTTTGCAGAAGGTCCCAAAAAAACTTCAGCTTTGACAACTGTAACATGTGACATACTCTTCAGTTTTAGGATATTTCTGATAGATTCAATCAAGATTTTTAGTGTTATTTGTTCAGCAGAAGTATAATCTTGACTATATTAAACATCAGGGCGCCAAAGCACCATCAGTTCTTAAATTTCAAAAGACAACAAAGAATTGTGGCAAAAACACTTGATGATGCATAAAAGAGGGGTACACAAATGATTTCCACAAAGAGATTTTAAAAATTATTAAATATTAAAAATCTAAAAAAAAATCAAGAACTAAAATGTCAACAATTAATAAGTATTCATCCTTTTTAGTCCTTGGTGGAACCACCTTTTGCAGCTATTACAGTCATCTTTTTGGATAAGTCTCTATTAATTTTGCTCAGTGTGATGGTGAGCAAGGTTAGCCTTATAATTATAAAGGGTATGAATGCTTTTTAAATCCCAAAGCTTTAGTTTATTTTTTTCTAAGTTTTTTGAAAGGTTTTTGACATTTCTTTCGATTTGTCATAAAGTACAATACTCTGTAGATATCTTACTTTGATATATTTGAAATTTGGAAACTGAGACAATAAATTGTGAAAACAGTATTGGGGGCTGAATACTTTTTCAAGGCACTGTATGCATGTATGTATGTGTGTGTGTGTTTTATATTTTATATACATACATATATATATATATGAACTTCAACAGTATTAGGGAAGCTTGGGTACAACAGAGGAATACCTGGTGTCTTCCTTTAATACACATATACTTAAAACACAATACCAATCATCTAGGTCATCGCTTCTGTAAACACCATTTTCGTTATCCAGACACAACACCTGTGAGGCATATCGCTCAGTTATCTGCATCATTACATTGGTGGGATGATAACAAGGGGACTGGGACACAGGGTCAGGACTGGGGCAATGTGGGAGGAAGTAATGTTCCAGTTTTCTTCCTGATCTTCATGTGCATCTGTAGAACTCACTTCAGAGGGGTCGGAAAAGGCCGTTAGGAAGATGGAGATGGCCTTGAGGGCCAATGCCACGGAGGTGCCTGCTGGCTTGGGAGGGGAAGGGGGTTTGGAATGCGGACGATGGAAACTTCCCCGTTCATAATTTGAAGACTGTGATGGTCGTAACCCTTGGTAAGATTTGGTACCTTCATAAGTCAAAACTGAACAATGTGAACTGAACATGAATTATGTGTAACTGTTTATGTAATATGTACTGTGAACATGTGTCACTGTATTATCTCAGCATGTGGCACAATAATGCAGTACAAAACAGTGTCATCTGTGTCACACCTAAGCACTCTACCACTGAGACTAAACAAAACAGATCCTTAGCTACAGCAGTAGTACACCTACATGTAGTGTGGACAGTGCAGATTATTAAAACACAATTAAGAAACAATATGCCCCACTCACCAAAAGAAGAATACATTCATAGTGTCAGTATGGTAAGCCTGGACTCATTGCATTGTAACCTGCCAGCTGGGGTGTTCAAGACCAGCAATTTATACCTAGGAAATTCATTACAGCCTAACACAGTCCATGCATAACAGGCTACAATCTGGAAGACAAAGTTGGACTTTTCCAAAATCAAGAGATCATCAAGCACCCTCTTCATCTCCTTCAACTGCATACCCAACTAGAATTCATATTTTTGTAGCATTTTCTTCATGCTTCTCCCCCCTTTTTCAAAATTCCAATTAGACATCAGCCTTAATCCTTATGATAACCTCTCCAATCCAGCAGGACTGGTGGGGCACAAAGAATTCAATCCTCCAATAGTTACACACCAACAACTACTCGACACACTACAAGTCCCACAATGCACCAGGAAAGCAAACACTAAAAGCAGATAGGTACATCTCCTTGACATCATCTGACAAGCTCAAAAGTGGTTGAACAACTCACCCGACCCTGGTGAAACAAGGGAAACACCTCCACTACAGACTCCCAGCCATTCACAGGGAATGACTTAGTTCAGACTCAAACCTGACTTGACTGGCAAATGGAACAAGTTCTTAAATTGACTGAGCCACTCAGGAGCCCCCAAGCCAACAAGATGTCTATTTCAGAGCCCTCTGCTCATGAACTGTACATCACTAACAGGAAAGGAAGCTAATTTGACTTAAACGGCAGATGGGTAGAGGATCTCATTCAGTTAGTACTGATGAACATACATGGTGCATGGAAAACTGAAGTCTGAAACATAGTATCTATAATGTGAACCTTTACTTTGCATTTTTCTAGGAAGCATTTTGGGCCATGGCACAGATGTGGGCAGGCACAACAGGCCATGAATGATATATGTATCCTCTCTCTGATGAATGGTTTTAACCACTTCATTTAAAAAACAACAGAGCAGTAACACCACAGTATTTTTAGCACATAGCAAACAAAGCCACACCTCTTCAGAAATCTTCATTATTCCATTTCCAGATTAGATCTATGTCTGATGTGTTAGGTAATACCACAATTCCTAATCTTGATGAAAACAGGCACAGCTGAATAACATAAATTTGCAACCTAAAATTCAAGACTTATTAACAATGAAAAATAAAGGAAGCGTTCCAACCCATAACCTGTGAAGATTTTCCTTTCTTAAAATCACAGCCATTGTTTTGCAATGTAGGCTTGTAAAACAATTGTATGGCTGTGTTTCCAATACTAAACTTTTTTCCTGTAAGGCCTTTGCTGTGATGGAGAAAACTGGAGTATTATATCATTACTGTCTGGTATGGGGGGTCAAAACAACCAAAACATGCCCCAATATATAGACAGCCAAAAATGAATCTTCAAGGAGCAGATGAATACATTATAATAATGTATGTCTGCTTTAGAGTCTCTGTGTTTACTTGTCTTTGATTCTTTCTATGCTTCTTTGCTGTGTAGTAGCCTTTGTGAACATCCTTGTTATTGTGGCTTGACTCAGTTCTCAAAGGTAAGGGGTGGAGGGGTCAGCGAGTCTGGCTGCTGCTCTAGGTTCCTTGTCCTGTCTTTGTTCCCAGCACTGAAAGTGTGGAGCTAAAAGGTCAGACACCAAAGCTGAACCAAAACCGTGTCTTGAGCAGAAACAGATGGAGGGAGCCAGACACAAGCTTAGGTTTTTCAAACCAAAGAAATGGGGGGTGGTGAATCGTGGCTTAAATGAAACTGCTACTTAAAATAAATATGACCAATTTATTAAATGAATGTTTAAATTAGTTGTCCATAAGCAAAAAAACTAACATGGAAGAAAAAGTCTGAAAACATTTAATTTCTTCCATTTATGCTGGACTTTTGAAGTTGTCTGTTGGCTGGAGGGTCTGCCTTCAGTGGAAACCATGTTATCAACACAAAGATACTATAAGGCAAATCTGGAAGGCATTAAAATGGCTGCTTGAAAGATTTGTTTCAAGCTGTCTCCACTCCAAACAGCAATGAAGTGATTTTCATTTCTATAACCAGCCTGCCAAGCACATTCTCACATTTACACAGGCATCAGTTTCCTGTGCCCTGACAGAGTGAGAGCAAGCACAAGGTGCACAGAATGGAAATCAGTATTTGTTATAATTCCAGGCGAAATATGATCTGGTATTCTGTAAATGGACCCTGTTCCTGTCAATGTCATTGAAAATAGCTATTTCCCTCCCCCCATGAACCCCCTGAACATTTACATAAATCTGTTATGATATAGGGGCAGATGAAACATTTGCAATTCCCCAGGGACTGGAGCCATTTGGCCTGCAGTCAAATGGAAATTGTCTTTCCAGCAAGTTCTGCAGTCAGAACAACAAATGTCAAGGTCAAACTTCTGCCAATCTCTGCCCCCCAATTCTCCCTCGCTCTCTCTCTCTCTCTCTGTCTCTCTGCAAAAGAGCAGCAGACAAATCTTTGCAACACCTCACTATCTTTCTTCGCTGTATAACCAGTTAGGAAAAATATGCTTACTCAAGCAGTATGTTGGTGCCAGAGTCACATTAAAGGGTCACTGAATGACAGTTAGAATGACAGAAAACTAAAACTAATGAAGGCAAGTGAAACTGACATGTGTTGGCAAGGTATAAGGAACAAGAATAATTTCACAGGGAATGGTAATAGTAAGGTACAGTACAGTGTGCTTCTTTGATGTCTCTGGATAATGGGGTATTTGTTTGCAGTGTTTGAGCACAGCATTTGCTGGAAACTGAAATACGGGAACTGAATAATGATTATCCAGGAAAATAATCATTTTAGAAAAAAATCAATAAAAATACTTCATTTGCTACATAATCTAGCTAAAAAAATGAAACATAGTAGAGACCGTATGGTATAACTAGGTCTACATCTATATCAAAGATGTCATACTCTGAGGTATCCAAGTTAATACTGAAGGTTTTAATGTTAAAACTATCAGTGTTAAAACTATCAATGATGTTTAAAATCATTTGAAACATATGTCTATTTGCAACCATTAACCTTAATGTTATCTAAAGAACATTGTATATTTCAAATAAAATTAAGGAAATTACATGGTCAGATGTGTAAGGCACAACAAAAGCAAACAAAGTCTGATTTTCAAACACTTAGATCCTCAGACTAATTATGTTTCCTTTAATCTTTTCAGAAAATAGCTCTAGGTGACCTTGAAAATTGGACAAGAATGTTGACGTGTCTAACATGAGAAACATAAATTTTGACAGTGACAGGATTTCTTGAACATAGTGATTTATACATGATGAAGAGAAACCAGAGTGGATGAATATAAATGGGACACTAGTCTGGGTTTGTGTTGCTCACACAAAGCATAAGAGCACAAGCCTCCATCTGCCACCCAAAGGCAGGACACAGCGCTGCTAGTTGATCAGATAATGACATGCACAGCAATGGGCCAACCCAGGATAAGGAAAGAGTCTCGCCTCCTTCCAGTTCACTGCCATTAAGTGAACTCACCGCAGCAGAAAATGCACTTTCCAATGGGGTGTTTTTGCAGCACTGATCTGTAATTACTTCAGAGTAATTTACAGCCTGTTTTACCATTCCTTGATTTCCAATTCAAAACTGACAAATTACTGAGTTGCAACATAAAAGTTTTCAGACTCTCCCCACTTCAGAAGCAATCTCCCAGCGTGTTCCAGCCTGCTCTCCTCCTTCGGCTGGGCTCCTGGAGTCGTTGCTGTATTTCTTCACATTCTGAAGCTACCACATGGCGCACTGTGTCAATGCTTTCCTCAGAGCAAGAGCAGTGCAATATTTCCAGAGAAAAGTTTGAGGCGGTGGCAACATGAATACCATAGGTAACGTGACAGTGCTGTAAATCTGTATTACCCTCACACCACAGGGAAATGCGCATTTTTAAAAAATCTTGCAAAGGCAGCTCTCTGGGTGGGAGAATACCTGACAATGAAAAAGCTGGCAGTATCCTCCGGCACTGGCAGGAACAACTGAGCTTTGGCAGGGAGGTCCACACACTTGTATGCACATGGCCATGAACAAAGGGAAGGTATTTTGGCCTTATCAACCTATGTGCAAAGCTTAACATCCAAGTGTTTGTGGTTAGCGGAATCACCAGGAACCCATCAGGGAAAAAAACAGCTGACGACCACATTTTCATGATTAAGGATCTATATGACAAAAAGACAACAATCTTTGTTTCTGAATACTTTACAGTAACAATAGATGAAAAAGGACACAAAAGTAATGGTGCCTTTCTAACATCACATAAAAAACAGCGCTGAGAAAGTGCACATCAGAAAATATATTTTTTGGTAAAAAAGTTATTCAGGTTAAAGCAGCTTTCCCTTTTCCTTTTGTTTTTTTTAGAATAAATGTAGTGTGTACAATGTTAAACACCTGGTAGCTCATAAAATTGAGACAATGTGTTGAAGATCAATTGTTTCTTCATACTTAACAAGTGTCTCTCAATTTATTTTTTTTTTGTGTAATTCAGTACATCAGATTAAAATGGACAAAGGGGCTCACAAAAAGCATGCTTTGTGACCTTCAGTGAGTCGTTCACCACAACACACTCACAGAGAATGCCTGCTGGTGACGCAGCCATGTTTTGCCAATTTTTCTCTGTGCAGCAAAACATAAATAATGCATTGGACTGGAATTTACCTACTGAATTGAAAAATTAATGCCGTTTGACCCATGTTTCAGGGAGTCATTGGTTTTTTGTTTTGTTTTGTTTTTTTGTACTTATATATTTTTTCTCAACAATAAGTAGCAATGCAACTGATTTAGTGCAGTAGCTGCCAGAAACAATCTTTTATCTCCAGTTCTGTTAATAACATATTAGGATAATCATAATATGACATGATTCATCGTTTTATCAATTAGCTAGCTGCCTACATAGCTCATTAAGTTGGAAATTGAAATCAACACTCTGCAGGTACCAAAGGGACTGACTGTGTTTACACTGTAAATTACATTGTGCTAAAATGCTGTAAATTATGTTTACTTCCACTACAAATGCCTGTAAGTGTAAGAATCTTTCGTGCCCTACATTGTCATGGTAACCCTTGCTAAAAAAGGCTGTTTGGCCATCTGAATGTCAGCCAGGGGCTGTGGCAGACTGCCCATGGCAGGAACCTTGCACTGCTCAGTCTTCAGCTAGCAAACACACAATGTATACAATGAATGTGCACAAGTATAGCCATGTGTCTTTTTCTTTCCGTTCACCTAATAATAATAATTAATATTAATTTTAATCTAGACAGTGTCTTGTTTACCAATGCTGGCAAGCCACCTTTAGGTTAAGGGTAGATTTAATTCATGGCACAGCAAATAAGTATAATAAGAGTAACAGTACAACTTGCTAAGCTAATTTTACATTAACATTGCATTTGTCTCAAAATTTAAAACATGACATTGTCAAAATTATGGTTAAGCATATTTTATATGCAAAATCAATATTCTGAGTGTAACGTGCATGTTCTAAGCAGGGATTAAACCTTCAACCTTCATAACCACATGACACAATTCCTTGACAAAGTTAGCTCACTGCAGAAAGCACCCAGGATCTTTGTGTACTTATTTGTGGATTTATCTGTACCCCTTTTCCCACTGGTATGGACAGAGCTATGCTGGCATCAGTCAGAAAATCGCATGGCACCAATGTAACTGGTGTTGTGAAGCAGCAATTGAACTGGAATCTGGAAAGTAAAGAAATGCAGCACAACTACCCAACAAAAAACAAAATCCACTCCTCATGCCAGAGACACACGTCTCTTCAGTACGAATAAATGAATGTCTTGCCTTGTCTCCAGGAGGTGACGTCACCATCTGTAGTGGTCTCACGTACACACTGAGCTCTGCTGCACAGGTACACCATGAATTTTGTAAAACATACAGGCCTCTCCCTGCAATCCCTTATGCTAGGAAATGCGACTCTCATGCAAACTCTGGCTCACACAGCACCATATGGACAATGTCTGACCATAAAATTTCTGAAGCAGTGTTTTTTCCCCTCCCTAAATGACAGCATCAGAAAGTACTGTAACCTTCGACTTCAGCTTGAATCACTCTTGATGTAACTCAATAATACTGCTGTGGTGGTGACATTTTTTTTTAAAGTTTCTCCTAATGAAAGGTGTAACGTATGCATAGACGATGAGCACTGACTGATTTTTTCCCAAATGGTATCTACAGACTCACATTGGATTTTAATAAATTGTGTTGTAAAAGATATTACACCTAAACACCTACATTACCCACTTGTAATGTCTTATGGCATATCATTTAAAATCTTTCTAATCTAAAATCTAAGTGGCATAGATTGCTGAAGATAATATATTCATGCACAAAGTTGGATATGATAAAGTTTTTTGAACTGAATAATGTTTTTTCTTTTCCCAAACAAACTACAGTCACCAGTTTGGTCATTTATGAAGGTGAACAGTGATCAATTTCCTGGCTGTTAAATGTCTTGCAACATCAGTTTCCAAGGTATTCTGTGCGCTGAACATACAAGTTTAAATAAATAGTGTGTTCTAATCTGTCAAGCCTAGCAGAATTCCCACTGACCGACTCCTTGAAACAACAATGTGAAATCCTCCTGTAAACCCAAGAGGACAGAGGAGAGGGAGAGGGAAAGAGCACAGGGTGACCTTCTCATCGATCATAATGGAAGTTGCTAGCAGAGCAGAATTCAGAAGTTTAAAGAATGCTCTGCTGCTGGAAGAAGAGTGTGAAACCAAGGAGAAATCACTTCTTAATAGCAGGTCTAATTTTTTACAGGGTGCAGAAAATGAAAAAAGTAGGAAAATTGGCTCACCTAATAGTGGGATTACAGTAGATATTTCTGAGAGGAAATGATCCCTCCCTTGCTCAGCTTTATCAACCATGTCCTTATCAACCATCCAGATATTTCATTACTCAAAGGTGTTCTGAAGTTAAATAAATGATGTATTAGGATTTCTGTTCACAAGCTTGCACAGTCATTCTGCCTTATTCCAATCTCAGTCAGTGATTTCATCATAGAACTCTACAGGCCCGAGGTGAAACCCCTTTATGAAGGCCTGTTGGAACTGAATACCCTGTATTAATCAAATAAATACATCTGAATTTGCAGCTTTACCCAAAAATAATATTCCCCCATGTTTCCCCACGCCTGAAGCACACAAAGTGTGAATTCTTTGCATGAGAGATTAATAAAGGTGGTTTCACCAGGCCATCTCAAATTCACCCCCGACAATTGTTTTGTAATGATCAACTTAAAGGGCCTGACAAACTCCTTTCCTGAAAACTGCAACTAATTAAAGTGTAACATTCCTGAAGGAGTCAGTAAATGTTAGAAATTGTTTGGCAGAATGTCCCTAGGACATCACAGGTAAACACGGCAGATTTATTGATTCTTGGAACATCCAACCACATACTTTGGGTATCGTCTTCTCAAAGGGCTGCCTAATTTGCCTTTTAAGGCTGGCTGTTGGTGATGTAAAGCGGCAGTGCCCTTGCTTTGTCAAACACACCCCTAACCAGTGGGAGCGACCTGCCTCTCTGGGCACCAGCTCTTTCACAGATCAGCCATTAAGAGGTAGCCAGTTCTTCTGTTTACTGCCACCACTAGTAAATAACTACCGCAGTTCACACAGGTGACAATGAAAATTATCATTGTAGAGAATTGAATATTTATAAATGTTTTATTCTAAATAATTTTACAGTGTAACTGTAAAATTTTTCAGGGCACCTGTACGCTAGGGTCAGTAGTTAGTTTCATCAGTTTTTTCAAAGAATTGTATATTTCACACCATATTTCCTTTTAATCTATGTGGACATGATCAATATGTAGAGACAGGGACAGCAACAGCAATAGTTTGAAGATAGCAATAGCTTTACTCCACTCCTGCTGCAGCCAGTATTATACTGCTCTGCAGTGCTATACTTTTCATGATTCCTCAAATGCCAGAGACAAATCTCATGCAGGGAGATCCAAGAGGCATAAAAAGCATGTGGCCATATGCAGGAAGTGTATGAAATCCAGCAATAATAATGTCAACATCACTGCTAGAGGTAAAAAAAATATGGATACAAAAAACAGAGGAACATCAGGGAAAGTAATATCCTTTACTTTTAAATTTTATTTCTATTAGAAATCTGTTGGTAATATAAGGGCTTTGGAGCTGCAGCAAAGTCTGTGTTTTTACTCAGAGGCGGTTGACATCTGGCAATAATTAAGACCGCATCATAACAGACATCTCCTCTTGTTGATATTTTGAGCCTCACACAGGAATTCACATTCTGAGAGCTTTGATGAAATTATTTAAATGTTTTCAAAATTTCACCTTAAGCCATTCTTTTTGCAATTTTTGGCTTTAGAATCTTACTTGCCCATGGTTTACAGTGTAGCAGATAATCTGCATGTATTCTTTTTTAAATAATATTTTTATTAAATGAGTACATGAGCACATTATTTTTGTAAATTGTGGGAATGCTCTTTTTGATCCTAAAATACCATTCATTATTCGGCAAGCCAGGTACTCATAATCTGTGGGACTAAATTTCAGTGTCAAGTATTTATGCTTGGACATAGCCACTTGCCATCACTATAATCCTTATACCATGTCAATATTCTCCTTGATCGTCTGCATAAAAATGTGGACACATCCTAGATGTATTTAATGGATACAGCCAAGCTGGAGGAGGGCCCAGGAGGCTGACAGCCAGAGCGGTGTGCAGACACAGCACTCATTCATAGTCTGATCACAAGCAGCACTGCACTGAGGTGCAGCTCTGCTCCGTGGAAAACGCTCCCTTCATTGTGGGGTTTTTTTCTGCCATTGTGATTATTACAGCTCACATCTGCAGTGTGTTTCGTACTGCCATATGTATAATAAATCAGTTCTGACCTTCATTAAATATTGATTCATCGGCTGTTGCTGTATTTTTGCCCCACCGTCACGGTTCTGTCCTCAGGCTTTGTCAAAGTCAAATAAGGAAAAATGCAACAGTGTTTAAAGCACTGTGAAACTGCCATTTGTAAATGGCTTCCACATGAATCCATGGATCAACATACAAGGAAGGTTTTAAAGCATGACAATAAAAAACAACACTACCAGCTGTAAAAATGCATAAGGTCATCACAGTTTACAAAAGTAATTGCATTCTTCATACGAAAAAAAATCCTGCAAAGTTAGCAGCCACTTATAATGTGAAAAGTATGAACTAGATTACAATAGTCAAGAACTTTTGCATTTCTAGTTACTCTAAAATATTTACTGTGATAATTTCTTTTTAGAATCCTATAAAATACAAAATCTAGGAGGCCTTGAACTTGGAACATTTCATTCAACCTGTGGAAGATCAGAGAGGGGTTATATTTCATTCTCCCCCAGTCTCCTCACAGTGATTATGCTCTGATGGGGAAATCACTGGGAAGAACTGGAGCGGTGGTCCGGGCATAGTCCAGTCCTGACTCAGTCCAGCAGGTGTAACGCTCGGCAGAAGAGAGCACTGCTCCAGCCCCCTGTGAGTTTGTGCACATGGCTTTCTTTAAATGCACAGCCATTAGGCTGCATGCCTTGGGAGCTGGAATTTCCTGTTCCACTTCTAAAGACATCACATAAGGCCCAGTCCCCCGCCCCCCATCCCTCCCACTTGCTTACACACACACGAGCAGATACACACACACAGATACACATAAAAGTATCAGACTAATTAAGTTTAGAAACAATAGAATGAACCAACAGACAAGTAAAAAAAAAACTATTTACTATACATACTGATACATGTGTAGATTTAAGTATTTGAACAGTAGACAACACAAAAGTTTTCCCCCTCAAGTCTCACAATACTGTTAGTTACATGGCATAAGATATTATCTTTGTTCATTCATTAGGCAAAGGTATACTTTTTATCATTCTAAGTTCATGGTACTCTAACTATCAAAGTACACATATCAGTCCAGAGACAATTTTGGAAAAGGTGGCCCATGTTGAATAGTGCTTATATTTTCTGCAGGATATCTCACATTTCCTTCTTGGGCAGAGGAACAGCAGCACATCCTGCTATACTTTTTCAGCTGTCACTCAAAACTAAGACCAACGACCTTCAACATCATTCAAAAGAGCCAGAAACAGCCTCCTCCTTCACTGTAGAAACGCCTCTCTCACACTGCTTTACATACAATTTTCGCAATTTCATTTATTCCATTTTGAGTTTTTGATAAAAATACTACAGTCTAATATACCTGTAACTGTACCCATACATGTACCATACCCTTGTTGGATGAAACCTCTTCTCATTTTGCCTACACTTTGTATGAAAACACAGTATGTCTGCTTTAATTGTAAAGGATTTCCTATTGACAGAATAATTGTAAAGGATTTCCTATTGACAGAATAATTTCTAATCCTTTGGCATTAATTTGAACAACTATTATATTATAAATTGTGACCTGGCAAGCTTTGACTAGTCAGATGATTGCTCCTTGATTTTTTTTTTTTTTTTTGATATAGATGCATGTAAAAAGAGACAGTGATACATTGGAGTCGTTTTCTGTATTGCTTTGGTGGAAACAGAAACATGTTTTTTGTAACTTGCAACTGACCAATCAGATCTAATCTTTGAATGCACAATCACTAAACAAATTAACACAAGAAATATCAACAAGGTCAGGTGAGCATTAGATGGGAGAATTATCCAGAAATGTCCACAGTGAAGGCAATAAACATATCTGGCCATGAAAAGCAGACTGGCTGAAAAACTGTCCTACATCATGTTAAATTTCTTATAACTATCCTTAAAGCCTTATTCAATGAAAGGTTTACATACAGTTCAATATTAAAAATCAGTCCATCCATGCCTGTCACATTTGAGTGGGACGTGTGGAGGGGAGAAGGTCATGTTGAGGGTGAGATGAAGCACATGGGATGATCAGCTCTAGGAGCACAGGAAAATGCCTGTCCTGGATAATATTGACTTACAGCAGCTCTGAAAAAGACAGGAAGCAGATTTTGGAGAGATAAACAGAAAATGAACAAATCTGTAATAGTGATGTTTAATGGTCAGGCAAAGATGTAAACTTCAAGTTAGGAGTGCTGTCCTATTCTTGCTTCACATTCCAGTATTGAACGACAAAATACTATTAAGTGATCTAACTGAGGTTGGTCATTATATTCTCAGTGTTTGAGGAAAAATATTTAATGTGTTTAAAATATATTTCAGTTTTTATGATAGTCTACTTTCATTTCAGAAAGTAGTCTTTAGTCTACTTTCATTTATTCAGACAAGCATGACCACCACAGTATTTATGATGCTACAAACAAAGCTCAAGTCAAAATGTGTCACTGCGTTCAAGAGAAACGCATACTGTCTTGAGGTGTCAAAACCTGCTCTTCTATCTAACACGCTACATGAATAATAACAGTGAATTGTCTGACTGAGCATAAGCAATTACCCCTAATTGGCTGGGAAATGGATTTCAGGTTACAGTGTTGGATTGATTATGGGTTCAGTGGGGGATGCTGTTCAGAGTGCAAATCAATGCTATATATCATTATACAGTCAACGCTAGCCCCGGCACAGACTGCCTCACTTAAATTAGGTGCAATAAATAATTACCTTTCTGTTGGGTTGATGAAGGAGACCAGACCTGAAGTGAGGTGATGCTATGATTTTTCATATGTACACATACGACTAAGCATAAGCTGCTTCAATCACATTTCACATGCTCCTCTAGCCGGGAAAGGGCTCTCCAGGACCTCAGAGATCTCACCAGGTCTGCTCTCTGCTAAGCTCTTTCACAGCAGGCATAATGCTGCAGAGCTGCTTTATCACACACCAGGCAGCACACTGGAAATTAGGAACGTGTTCAGTGATATAGCCATAGAAAATACAACCACCCTCACTACATGCTGCATATGTCCCAGACAGTAGAATAATACCATCTCTGTACTCACTATTTCAGCAGGATGCAACACACTATTTGACGGTTATAACACTTACAGTAAAATTCTGAATATACATACACACACACACACACCATACATACATATACATACATATATATATATACACACAGTATATAAAGGTTATGTATTGTTAATTGTAATTGTGGTTAAGTAACATCAGTATAATATGACATTACTCAACAACAATTATCTACAATTTTTCAACAAATTACCTACTATCATTAAGTCTACATAACACAATATCCATCCCACTTACAATGTGCATGCTGGATTTCTGACTGTGAGGTTATGCATTCATTTACATAAGCAAATCCTTCCCCTTTGAAAAACAAGAGCAGAAGCTGCAGAAGTGTTGATGTGCAAAATGTATCCAGAATATTGACTGCAGTAATAATGAGGGAGTGCCCTTGTCTGGCATGCTTGTGCAGCTTCCACGCTCTAATTGCATGAACACCAGAGCCAGGAGACTCATTCTGCTGAAAGGAACACAGTTGCAGGTTCAAGGCCTTTCAAATGCCACAAATTCAATAAAACTGCAACAGATACTACGTTTTTGTTTCCAGCTTTTCAGCTAATGCAAAACAAACAGTGTGTAAAAGATACAATAGCCCGCCTCTTCCATAATTCAAGAACATCGTTACTGTTCTGAGTACACAGCCATGAGGAATGTAATTCTGCTTTTAGTCTCAATGTCTAATGCTTTCAATAGTAATAACCATCAAAAGTTTGTAAATGAGAGCTATAACCAGCTGAGGATTACCAGTCTGGTAACTATGTATTATGTAGGGCTTTGTGAGGGCAGACAGTACAGCATCAGTTTGGCAGCATCTAAATCAAGGAGACTGACAACTGAAGACTTTGCTTCAGTAGGCCCCATGCTGGCATCCAGTAATGATGGTGTTATTGTATGTTTACCCTAGAGAGGAGAAAGGAAAAGTTCAGCACATTCTGGCTTTGGACAGAGCTATCAAAGCAAAGAGAATTTTCAGAACAAGAGTCTGCCACCCTGAAGCATACAACAAGTTTACAGTATCATCCTTTGAAATCTGAAACTTGCAGCCCTTGTTAAAGTCCCAGAAAGGATAAAATAGACTTCCCACTCGTCCATCAGCTGAATCTAAACTTCTTCTACCCTATCAATAGTGTAGGAGCATACTCAACACTAATCTATTATTAAACATCACAAGAATCACAGGAATAAAATAAAGCTACTCTATTCCTCTTGAGTCATACTTTTATAGAATCTAGTAATGTTTAGACTTATGCAGCAACAATCTCCTTTTTTGGCAACTTCTTTTTTAAAAAATTGTAATAAGGAAAAACAAGATAAGCCTGCGTGAGGGCAGAAACACCACCCACTGTGTGGCCCCAGCTTAAAGGAGCACAGTAAGGCATGGAATGACTAAAGCACATGCCATCACTAAACAGAATAATACAGCAGCTTACTTCCTCACTGTCAAAACAAATCTCTGAGAAGAACAAAGCACTGACATTAATTGAAGCATTGGGGGAAGATTCACCACTTCCTTGTGTGAATAAATCTGTTTCTAGGCCTTAATAATGTAGGCATAGAATCAAAGTTAACAATTGGGGGGGGGTAGAAGAGAGAAACCCACAGACATTCCAAAGACATACAAATGGGAAACTGACAAATGCAAAATGGAAGATGAAGAAAATAACATGCTTTGAATGATACCCCTCAGTGATTGTGATGGGGACATAAAATATTCCACAGCTACCTTCTTAAAGTAACTTCACAGAATGTTGAAATTTTAATGTTGTTCCCTACATCACAGCTTTGCAGTTATGTATACTGAAAAAAAGGGAACAAGCTTAACAATTGAAAAATCTCCCTTTCACAATTTAAGTGTGGCATCAGTATGTCACAGGTAGTAATGAGGTCTGTAATGAACAATGAAAAGGCACTTGATTTGTCTTTTCTGCAAGGAGGTTTACAGAAGGAGAGAGCATTGCAGTCCAAACATTTCACCCTTTATTGGAACTGGACCTCAGAGGCAGTAGGACTAATGGTCCTCCAACATTTCCCACTGTTATTTTTAGGGCTTAGAAAGGCCACATGTGAGGCTTATGGCCTCATCCTCAGCCTTAATAATACCCCTGAGCCAAAAGGGGACAGGAGGGCTGGAGGCAGGGGATATAAACTATGTAAGACTATGCATGCTGTCACCATTTCTCAGCAGAACAGGGAAGCACAGTGACCACATTTTCCAGGTGATAGAAAGCGAGCTAACTGGGAAAGGTATGAGAATTTACTACCTACATTTTTCATTTTAGGTTGGGTCTTATGGAGGGAATGGCAGGTCCAGCTAATGTTAGCTATGATCACTCCTACTTTTCTTTGAGACTCTTGCTTGCTGACCATTACACTGAGCAATTGTTTGTCTAGCTGGAACCGCTATATATCCTCACCAGCTACATGAAACATGACATCCATACCACACTATTTTTTCCATTTGATCCTTGAATCTACCCATTCCAAGGCACATTGCTAGCTAACAAGCCGACAGCTGTGGATGTGCTCAATTAGCTAATAACCTAATTTTTTCTTTTCTTTTTTCTTAAACAAGGGGATGTGCATTAGTCAAAATGTTATGCCTGCCCCCAAATCCACACAAGGGATGTCATAAACATTCCATTTGAACACTGAAATATTTCATTCTCTGCATTTTATTCTTGTGCTCAATAGTTAATACATTCAGTGCTCTACGTCCAACACGGTCATGTTTTTGATACATGTTACATCACAATTATAAGCATCCATATTCTGTGTGAATTGTAGTGTCAGGGGCCAGAGCACTCACTTTGGAGGGGTAGTGGAGGAGCAACAGGTCTTACAGATTTCTAGGTTAAGTTCTTGGTGGGTCATTAACTGAATTAGTTATAATTATGGTAGCCATACCTTTTGGTGGGAACACCTGAACCCAATGTAACTGTCAAAGATGGGCTTTTTTACACAGGAAACTAAAGACACTGCAGGCACTAACTGAAGAATGTATCACTGCCCTTTCCTTCTATAAACCTCCTGGCCTCTTGAAAAAATCGGTCATGTTGGTCTAGTCAACAAAGAGCCTTCATAGCATGGAAATATTTAAACCAGTTATTATTTTCAGTGTCAAGTTTCTTTGAATTAGAGACACTTACTTGAAACCTAATGTATTTAATCTAACTTCATTCCTGGCAACCTCCACTCCCAGGAATTCATTGTGATACTTCCCATGCCCCTACTACCTGTTATTTTGCAGCCATTCTACTGCAAAAACTGATAAAACGTCTAATTCCACAAAAGAAGACACTATGACAATATACCAGTACTCTGTATCAATAACGTAAATGAGATTCCGGAGTGGCTCAGTCGGCAAGGTGTTTGCTTTGAACACAGGGTGAGCCTGGGCTGGAAACCAGACAAATCATTGGCTTACAATTACTGGGACAATCTGCATTTTGTATGATGGCTATATAGCCTGAAGTAGGTCACAAAACCTGGAAAAGCTTGTGGTCTTTGTCATTAAAACAAACGTAAGGGCTTATCAGTGTGAATACTTACTATAGTAGAAGTAAGGACGAATATTACATTGTGTAAATTTATAGTTCAATTCCTTCTATAACAAGTATGGTCTGTAATTTGAAAAATAAAACATAAAGAACATGGTGCTGAATATGCTTGCATTTTTCTACAATAAGGAAGTACATCTGTGGAAACATAAACCGGCATTTAAACTAGGTGAGCGTGTGTGTAAAATTAGACCAAAGGGCCTCTCCCTTTAGAGGCATGTTAGGCTTTGACTGTAACATCAGAGAGCCCTGGCAGCCAGCTCCAGGATCAGAGGGCTATAACTCTAAAACACTCTGAGCTCCAAGCCACAGGAAAACACTCATCTCCCTTCAGAGGCCCACAATCCCAGGATCCTTTAAAAATGTGGATGCTCAGCTCGCCAAAGGAGATGTCTGCAAATTAAAATACAATTTAACAAGCTGCAAGCTCTGATGAGGATGCTAGCCACAAACACACAGGCAGATCGAAAGCCCTTTTGGAATTACAGTAAAAACTTGTTAGAGAAATAAATCCTTTTTTTAATGTCCACTGTTGTTGCCTGACATACTTCATAATGACAAATGTGAACTCGTCTGTGGATTTCTTGAAGTCTGTGGGCTTGCTGATTATCCCACGGTGGTCTTATTCTTCTCCCTTTTTTCAGACAGTGAATTATACCCGCTTAATTCAATTGCAGGCTAAATACCTCTGGGTGACCTCCCGCTGGGACAACAGCAAATGGGCCGTTACTTCCAGCCAAATTCCTACCAGCTTGCCAGTTCCAGGCGAGAGTGACAGTCAGAGGGCTTCAGATGGGAGTGAGGGGGGACAAGGAATTTTGTCAACCCGGCCGTTCGACTCCACATAAACCAGCAGAAGAAAGGGTCAAGCCACACAAGGTCAGAGCTAGCGTTACTATGCAAACTAAGATTTCCATAGGGACTTGACCTGTAGCCATAGCTGTGTATGTACAATATATTGTATATAATATATAATTCATATATTATATTAAGACAATATTACTATGGTCTTAAAATAATACAATTCATATCTTGCCTCCAGCTACAATCTGGAAGTGACCTGGGCTCATGGTGTGTGCTGTTAACAACTAGAGTAAAATTCAGGATGTGACACTGCTTCCAGTGGAGAAAGCAACCTTGATGCTGCATTGTCTGCCTTTGACACAGATACAAATGAAGACTAACCACACCATTTCTTCACATAAATGCAAAAATGACTACTCCTTTTGTTCAGGGGATTTTTTTTGGATTCACAAGGGAATCAAACCTACAGGAGGAGATGGTGTGGTGTGTGGCCTTCCCATGAGAAAAAAAACTCAACTGAATTTGAGATTTCATTGCTGAAGATTATAAAACATCACAAATTCTGTGGTTTGAAGCCCTAACAGGTGACAAGGATTAGGCTCTGGAAGTAGTGCTAATATGGGAAGATGCTATAATTAAAACTGAAAAGAAAAAAACAATCTGCTCATGCTAGTTAACGTCAAGACCACCTGGTAATGTGTACACTAAAAACAACCTGATTAAAGGCAACAGCAGATGAAATTCAAGCACCAAAAGGAGTGAGTCACGGTTCTCCATGCAGTTTCAGAAGAGGCATTTAAAGAAACTTACCTCAGTGTAGCACCACAACAGCCATCAAGGACATTTTTGGATTGAAACAATCAAATGAACATGGAAAACAAGCTCTTTCACAGCTATCACTAAAAGCACCTTAATCATTGCAGACAAGGATAAACTGTCAGTTATAATTGTCAGTCTCTTACACTGAAGTACAAGAATTCTCATCTTATGTCTCAAACTATCTTATATTAAACAGATATTAATGTGTGAACAGAAGTGAACAGAACAAGTAATTAAGAACATGAATAACTTTCTTCTGTGACTCCATTCACAAACAAGAGTTGAAAAAATACTTTTAATAAATATCTTCTTTAGAATGTAAATCTAAACTTGAAATATTATCAAATGGGATTTTTGTAAGTTTTTTTTAAAACAAGCTAATGCAAGAGAATTTTTACAGATTCTTTCACAAATTGCCCCATGTCAGATTCACTCTTGAAGCCAGAAAAAATGGTAGTCTTCACAATCCATTTGAGTCCTTAGAATAGATCACTTTCGAGGTACACGATTCAATAAGTGTATGAGATTCAACATGCTGCTGATGATGATGATAATAAAGTTTGCTTGATGAAAAAACACTCTGACCTTGATTGCAAATGTAAAAACAAAAACGTCTGGGAAAATGCTGCCTCTTGCACAAATACAGAAGCATATCTATGCAACTAACTCATTGAAGACAGCAACTGTGTAAATATAAACTTCATAAATAACATTTATGAAAATACATAATACATCATACAAATCTATTACAAATAAATGACAAATACATTTCAAAACAACCTACCTTTGTTGCACTGAAAACAATTGTAATGTACCAACAAAGTCTGTATAACTCACATAGTTTAAGTCACATGTGCTTTATTTAACATTGCTGTAATTTCACATTACACTGTAGTTTGAGTATTGTGTGCTCAAGAAATGTTACTCATATGCATAACACATAACATACATATAAAATAAAAGGAAAAAGTTTGAATGGGGACCGTTCTCTGGGCTTTAACAAAGCAAATTAATTTGTCAACATGTCATTCACCTAACACATTTGTGTTAACAATTTCATACTCTCAGGCTGAGAAAAAGAATCAATGGAGCCACATATTGTTTCCTGTCAGTAAATAATTTAGAAAGCAACATGGAAAATGGGAGGTAGTAATAATCAACTGGTCTCTTAAATTTTTCCTCAGACATCTGACAACTCTTTCAAACCTGGTATCCAACTTTGTGTAACATGAACCAACAACCAGTCGCAGTTAGAGAAGAAAGAGCACTGATGGAGAGTGCAACCGTAATGAAAACTGGGGATGAACACTAAGACCGTAAGCATGACCAGACACTTACACGCGTCCCCCTGACTTCTACACAGTGGCAATTTCTATCCTCTGCTGGTTTCCACCCCTAAAAATAGCTGCACTCTCCAGGCGTAAAGATGGATATGACGGTACAGTACCTTTGTGCTGGTAAATCCAAATGAATTTCACTTGGGGGGGGTGGGGCACAACAGTAAATAAATAAAAAGACATTTAACTCAGTGCCCCTTTCTTTTCCTGGACCCAAAACCCACTGCATACCTCAGGAGAATAAAGCCTGTGTGCACCTACAACTGTCAGACTGTTTCTCTGTCTGACCTGGAATCCTCCAAGCTTCTAGTAGACTTACCTTTGCGTTTATTTGGAAACAGGAGCACCTTCATATCTGCTGCCAAGACCAAAGCTGGAAAGTGAAGGAGCTCTCTAAAGGAAACTAATATGAACTTTGTTACTGTAAACACCTTGTTTATGGAGGCACTTGGGTAGCTTGCATCTGGAATGACTTTGATACCATGAAACTGTGTCTGTACTTGATTCTTTGGCTGGACTTCACAGAAGATTTGACATCTCCTTTGATCTGAGGCTTCAGAAAGACTGAACCTTCTTGCAAGGATTCTAACGAAGGAAGCAAGAAGAAAAAGACATATTACACAAGTTACCCATATTTCAATCTTATTTTCTGGAAAAAATTGCAGAGTACATGGTGGCATGTGCATGCTACTTTCTTACCATGGTGATGGTGTCCATGGCTTTTGTTATTATTTTGCCTGTGAATAAAACAAGTAAGTGTTTCTAATATTCACAACCTGCCTTGCACCATAACTGAGGACAGGCTTTTTCCCCATATTTGACTAGGAAACCTAAAGCACACATGCCATGCTATACAAATTAATTGGTTATTTCCTGCACCAAACTTGCATAAAGGCTGACAGGTTGAGCTGTTCCACTGACGGTTCATAGGAACATTGTGCATTGCCTGGATCCCTGTATTGTGTGATGTAGAATGGAGAAGGTGTTTTTGTGGGTTTTTAAAGTCAATTACTTTTTCTGTCAATCTTACATTTTAGGTCACTGTTTCTGCACCTTGTTTGATTAGTTGATTTGTACCAGCCCCTGTGCTGGTAAACAGAATTGTAAAACACTGCTATGGAACTAAGAAAATTTAAGTATAACTAAAATCAAGTTTTATGAAAAAAAAAACATAGATTGTTTGAAAACACAGTTTCCACTGTCTTTTTAAAATATCAAACATAACCATACTCATACCTCAGGAAGAAGCATATCTATATTTCTGAAGTAGCTATTGTGCCAATCTAAAAGGCTGTATAGGTTTAAAATATAATGTATTTGGAAAACCGCCGCAATCCAAAATACAGTCCAATATGATATGTGCAGAACAGCTCCTGGCAAGAGATGCAGTGCCTCACAATACAGTATAATGTGATCTATTCCCTTTGGCCAGAGTTGGCCAGAGCTCTAATGAGAACGGTGAGAGTGGAGAAACAGGACATCCATGTTCTGATTAGTATTAGCTCATGTTTTAAGTTGCTCTTCTCCTAATGATTACTTTATGGCAGGTACTTAATTGTATAATACTGATACTAACACGTACCTGGGAACTAATGCATTCACAATTTAATTTCAACAATAACCAAGGAATCAAATTATTAACAGGTGTCCCTTTTACCTTGTTTTTTGTCATTCAGACAATAATGCAACAGGAAAAAACTCATCTAATCTTGATTGGCATGTAATTACAGTGGTATTTGGCTTGGAGTTCCTTGATGTGTAATTTCTGCAAATTGCTCTTTTTAATGTTGTCTTACCCCCAAAGCTTGTTTTGTATTGTCATTATAAATCACTATTTCTCCAGGTATCCTCTAATTTCATCAAAATAAGTAAATTTGGCAACTGTTTGCATAGAAGGGAATCCTGAGGGATCACCGAAAGGAGAGGCTATGAGAGCACCATCCCTCCTGCCCTGTATTACACAGCAGAGAACACAGCAAGACCCACACCGCACTCAGCGATGAAGCCCTTTTAAATTCTGACACAGAGGGGGAAAGCTGTGTGCATGCTGCTCTCGGTGAAACAGGGCGACTTCATAAGGCTGCCTGATGACAAAACCTTTCAAGCCATGTAAAACCATTTCAATAATGCTCAGCTGGCCTGTAGGCATGCAGCTATCTCTATGTCAGGTTTAGACCCATCTCTCTCCAACCTCCAGTGTAATTAGGGTGCAGGAAAAAAATACAAGATTGGCACCACTTCAAATAAAAGCAACTTTGTATCAGATTCTTTGATGGCAACATGCTCTCCTCTGTAGTCATGGTATGTAATTTATTCAAGAAGGGAAAGAAAGAGGCAATTCAGGGATTAGGCACAGGGAGAACTAGACAGCGGTGATAAAAGAGTGCGCACAGCTAGGATAACTATGGTTCACTAACGCTGCAGGTTCTCAGAAAAAAGCAGGCTTATAAACAGTATCGATTAAAATACTGTACACTGTTTGTTGTATTGATTTAAAAACATTCAAAACTCCATCAAAAACCCAGGAAAAAACAAGTACATTTCTGTGTGACATGGAATTCAAAAGAACATTCAGCTTTCACAGTCAAATTGCTTTTGAAGAGGGTAAACACTCTGTTTGCATCATTTTTAGGGTTATTTTGGCATTGTTATATTATTTCTCCACATCTTACCAAGAGAAATGGCAAGAGAGTGTGTTAGGAATTACAAATCCAGATGGCACAGGCCATGGCAAGGAATTGTTCAAACTTGTTCATCCTCCTGTCTTCATTTCCTTATCAAAGACCACAAAGGAAAATGTAAACACACTATCTGATTTCACTATGAGAGAAAGCAATGCAAAAGTGTTATTCTCCTACTTTAAACATGTAACAAATATATATGAAAAACATAAGTATGTGGCTTTTAATTGAGTCTATGAGTATGTGCTACAATATTTTGAAACATTTTCCAAACGTTGCTTCTAATTTCTTATCCTCGGCCCAAAGAAAAGTTGACTCCTTTCTGTGAACTTGCTGTGAAGGTTCCTGAGAGGACACCTTCACACAGCTTTTGTGTGTAGGGTAGGATTAATGGGGTTTATGCTTATTCCAGAACTGTATGCACTTCCCATTAATTGAAACTTGTCAAGCCAAACACGCTGTCAACTCTTTTCAGTATCAGGAACATGTGGATCATTATTGTTATAATTAGATGTAGCTGAACACTTAAATGTTAATAATCAGCTCACTAAAAATAGTGAGTGCTCCCAAAAGACAAACCTTTTACAGATACTTTAACATGCTGACAAGTAATATTGCAAGAAAAAAAATCAATCACTGTTGGATGTTGAGGGAGGACTTACAAAGAATGCTATGGAAGATTTAAAAGAAAACACCTTTTAATGGCAGTGTGTACAAATGCAGGAGCTGAAAAACTGAAAAGCATTTCTCAAAAAGTTGAGGTTCATTGAAAAACTACCTGTACATTATAAAATCTTGCTCCCTTTCTCACAGCATTTTGATAGACGGAGAAGTGGGATTGCAAGTTGTAATCTCAAAACCAAACTCACTTTCACAGTATATTTGATTCTGCCTTGTCATTATGGCACTCTTAAACCCACCCACTGGAAACAAGCCTATTGGGGAGTCTGAATTCTACAAAATTCAGTTAAACTCAATGCATACTGATTATGGGGTTTTATTACTTATTTATTAAGAGAGGGCAACAGACCTTGCTAATAAGTATGAAGTACTAAAATGTAATGAGGTCACACACACTTGATACAGTAGGATGTGTACCTTTTTAACACACTCAACATTTGTGTTTTACTTTTGCATTTTTTCTTGGAAATTCCAGTTGAGCATCAGATTTTCAATGTGCATGTCCTACACTCACAGGGAGAGATGAACCTCAGTGTATCACTAACTACACTTGTCTGTCACTATCTTCCATTCTACTACTCCAATGGTGCACAAGAAAAAGAGCCAACAGCAATTGTTAGATAACTGCATACATCACCAATGACATATTTCAAACATAGGCACCTAACAAGAGCATATGTGTGATGAGACAAATAATCTTGGCTGACTTAAGCCCACTCTAGCCTAGCAGGAAAAAGCCAATTTTGTCCTGCCACTGTGGAAATCACCATTTCTTGGCACTGACAACAGCAAGACTGATAAAGGCTGATTTATGATTCAAATCTGTATGCAAACGTGAATGCATACATGGACACGTCCACACCCTCCACAAGCTGTCAACCCTTTGTGCTACTTGCGTTTTCGTAGGACAGTATGTGGCCGTATGTACACAACCACTAAAACAGTGAGTTCCAACCTACTGTTCCTGTTGGTCAATTTGAATTCCAGAGTTGATAATATCATCTGCATAGCCCTTCGCATTGTTACAATATCCAGGAGATGCGCGATAGGCAGCACCACCTTCCACAAGAAGGACTGCTATTGTCACAATTAAGTCATTTTGTTCGTGCAACAGCTGACCAAAGGAAGTACAAATCAGCCTTAAGCCATTGGTTGTTCCTTAAAATAGAGACATCTGTGCTGACACCGACACAGACAACTAGCATATTAATGTAATTAAATGCCATGATGTCTAAGTAATATTTTGTTTCTATGATAAAAAAGCTCCCCCCTGCCTTGCATAACTTATCTAAGTCATTAGCTTCTATGTAAATATGCACAATGGATATAACAGCAATCAAACAAATTCAATAAAGTAACATTTACCCAGTGTAACAGATTGTGACTCAGTCTGCTCTCAGTTTAAGAAACGGGGTACTATGAAACGTGAGCAAACCTGATGAATTTGATTGATTTGATTCCTCTGCCAAGGAAGGGGATATTAGCAGATGTAGTCCACATCCCTTACAGTAGGTCATGATATTACATTTGCTACCTTCCAATAAATCACAACAAAGATGCTTGATGACCACACTTCCACAATTCTAATGCCCAGTTTCATTTTGGTGGATGATTTTTACACAGTGAGGTCTATTTCTAAGAATTAACGATATAAGAATAAAGTGCATGCTGAAATAAAAAAAAAACTTTAATTAACAATGAATGCACCTTGTGATAAAAATGTTTTGTGTACTCACTGAAATATTAATGCATGTAATGCATCTGCTTCACAGACACTAGTCTTTTACACCGGGGTAATCTCCATTATCAAATGTACATCAGGAAAGGCTAAAGGCCTGGTGACATCCCTACTCAATACACAAATAATTAAATAGATTGGCCCCAATTTGTATGGTGTTCATGATGTTCCTAAAAAAAAGTAGCATCACCTTAAAGTATGGGTTCATATGAATGCACCATTTCATGCTGGAAAATCAAAGTTGTGTTCTATGTCACCTTTGTGTTCCTGTTGTTTTTGCAGCAATCTTCTATCAGAAGCAGTTCTGTACATCCAAAATTAATGTACTGAGGTCTGTACTAGCTGATCTGTTGATTCACTCACACTGCAGGATGCTCGAAGACTGAGGAAGTGAAATATGTGATCAATGAGTTTAAATATGGGTTGGCTGAGGGTGTAAATCAAGTTAGTTTTGTGGCTCCTATCCATCAAAGATATAGGGTGTTGGTGCACCAGGAAAACACGTTGCACAGATGCATGGGGCCACAGTAAGCCCTCGTTTGGTATAGGGAGACCTTATGTTTATACGATATTGATGATAATGAACAGTCTATCATGCCCATCTATCTTGTTGGTGTAGCTGCTCTATAAGTGGCATGCAGTATTATTTTCAATAATAAGCATATTTGAACAAAACTACAAAAAATTACAACTAGTTATCTACCTACATCAAGTGAAGTTAACAGAAGCTACTTTCTACAGCATTACTAAATAAACATAATCAACTAACTACTTTATCAACAAAGAACAGTTTAGCTGGCATCAGAATCAACTCTGAAATATGATGATGTAGAGGCAATGAGTGCATTTCTTTGCTCATTCCAGGAAATACAACCAGATGTGGAAGGAAAGGATTCCTATAAAGAATGAAACAGGCTAATATGATGACAGGTAGATAAAGCAGTCAGCCAATTATTCTATGCATTGTAGCACTTCCTTTTCCACCCAGACTACCTGCTGTTAAACTAACATGAAGGCAAAGGAAACCAGAGAGAGACTGTGATGGCTACTATATTAACTTCAATAAAATACCTCAACCTGGTGGAAAAAGCACCTATAACGGACAGGAGGTCCTTTGTTTCAGGTGAGTCACTTGATGGCCTGAGGAAATGAAACATCCCGAAACACTCATTCAGGGAGGACGGCTGCCTGTGTAGACAACCCAAAACAAACAAATGCAGCTTTCAAAAAAACATACACCTCCAAAGTCCTCTCCAACCCACGTCAGTTCATGCTGAAGCATCTGTGTCTGTTGTAAACAGAAAGGTTTCTCTCCTTTCATGATGTTTTTATAGTCCAGCAGTTAAGGCTTAAACAAAAAAGGTGTAACCTCTTCAGAGAAGAGGCTTTGCCTGCAGTTCACATCTCGCAATGTCAAATGTGTAACACGTTCTCGTAAATGTTGATGATTAATGAGACACAGGTCAAGGCCCCATGCACAACATCTGTGGTTTTCAACACCAACTCATTCTCATTAGCAATGAGATTTTTTTTCCTGTTTTTAAAATCTTTTGAAATAACCTAAGGATCTCTCATGAAATGAAAAAGCCCCAAGGCTACCATTTGTTTCAGTGGTTCTGGAGAAGGATGTAGTAAAGGTTCATGCATCTTTTAGTCTGAACTAAATAATGTAACTTACCAACTGAAATCTAACTACAGATGTACAACTTGCAATGATATCCTATATTACAACAGACAATAAAAAGCGATCAAAATAAAAAAAAAAACTTAAAAAGAAAGTGAAGTAAAACAAAACTGCAATTTAAAATCCTCATTCTTTCCATTACAGTTTACGGCATTATCATCATTAATATATACTGGACAGCATGGGAACATTTTTATATTTACCTCAATGTATTAAATCAATACTTCTGAGTTTTATTAAGTTCAACACAGGGTTTGAAATTCTGCTTGTAAACACAGGTTTTAGCAATGAGAGATGACCCCCTCCTCCACTCAGTCCCCCACCCACTACCTCACCCTCAGCCCCTGGCCATCTATACCCTCTCCCAGAGGTGCTTGTTTATTCCTCCCTCCAGGCTGCAAGGAGAGAGCCAGGTCTGACTATGAAAGAACACACACACACAACAAGGGAAAACTAAAGAGCTCAGAAACAAGCATTGTGCTGCTGACCAAACCATCTGTGCTCCACTTGCATGCACATGCACACACACGCACACACACACACACACACACACACACACACACACACACACACAAACAAAACAAATATATAAACACATGCAGAAATGCATACACACACGCCAGCAGCATTATTCACTATGTCAGAGATAGTATTCTGAGTAGGTGTCTCAAACAATGACTTGTAAGTCCCAGTACCAGTAACAGTAACCAATTCAAACCTTGCTTGCTCCCCCTTAATTTAGGTACAGAGACAGACTGTTTTCAATTCACCTCTTGACAACTCTGTGTGTCCAGTGCTTTGATGGCTTTTCTGATCAGGCATAAATTGGCATTCAGAACATTCTGAGAGGCACTCACTGGAGCATCATTTAGCACTAAACACAACAGCACAGATGACAGAAGACGACATTAGTTTGATGCCATATAATAATTAATGGCATATAATATGGATCCACAAATTAGAAATAGAGTCATGTTGATATGTGTGGTGAATTATTAGGTCTACTTACCATTTTCTCAGCTGACAAAAACTGACACAAAACTGTATTTTTATCTTAACATGTAAATGCGAAGTCAGTTCTTAACAGTGACAGCTGCTGTAACACTATCATCAAGATCCTTATTAACTTGATAGCCCTATACTCAGTGGAAAAGAGTTCATGCAATATTCCTAAATTGAAAGGATGAAATTACTGGCTGGATTTGAAAGGTGGATAATTCAGCTTAATAAAAAACAGGTCAGTCACAGGAGACAGTATTTGAAGCCTGTTATTTAATAATACAGAAGAATATCTTGTTTTTTCTATTTCAGTTTTGGTTCTATCGGTTTCTGATATTTTTTCTTTACTTGAGGAAAAGAACCTTGGAGCAAGGTATGCATGTATGAGTGAGGGGTGATGGCTACTTGTTATCTGCATTCCCCATCTATGACACATTATAACTATAGGTGTTTACTTTCTATTTTAGCTTGTCTTGCATTTGCAGCCCCCCAGGTCAGCCAAAAACATTCTTTTTCAGATTCATATTCTATGTATACAGCTGTGTGATGACATTGGACAATTGCTGAGGAACTGCTAGCTCTCAAAAAATGCAAGCTGGCTACCAACATGACTGTTCAGATACAAAACAATGAATAGGCACACACACACTGGTTTTCTGATCACAGGTGAAACATAACAGAATAAAACAAACATAATACAGCTGAGCCACAATTTGTGGAAATGCAGCCAAAAAGCTTACATATCACACTATTAAGAAGCACTGGTGTGGTAACAGTCTATGTGCACAAGACTGCCCAGTAAGAGGCTGCTTTGTTTGCAAAGATCCTGTGATGTTCTGGTCTCTGACGCCTCCATCTCCATACCTAAGCTTTCGATCCCAAAGCAAAACACACCTTTTTGTTATCACAAGTAGATGACACCCAGAAATTAAAACAGGATTTCTGGAAACAAAGATCAATGTACATTTGTTTGCTATATTTTTATAATACATACCACTCCATAAACTAATGTAATAAATTGTGTGCAACCTTTAAAAAAGGATGGAGTAGTAACTGAGGTTTACATTCAGGGGGTTTCATAATGTTCAGGTTTTCAGTTACCATTGTGCTATGTTTGTTTCTTTTTTTTAACTTTTTCTTAACTTATTTCTGGTGTGCAGACAGTAAAAATTGACCAACACTGGCCTTGGGTCAAAGGCTCTACTTAAGACTGCTTAGATTGTTTTATTTCATGTTGAGACCTTCTATTACCATAAACGTTTTGCTTAATCTATTTTGGTGTATTTTATTTGTACTAGGGAAGAGTTGCACGGCCTATTAAGACTTGTGAGTATTATGTTAACCAATTAGGGAGATGACTCACAGTGCAATTATTGCGATGGAAATCGGCATGTTTTTCCTTTTTCCATCTCAATGCCAAAAGTCATGTGAATATGTAAACTCTGCGAATTTGTCCCCAGATTCTCTGAAGAAAGCAAACAGTCCAGATCTTGGTGCCCAATTAAGGTTAATATGTTTTCATGAAATAATTATATATTGACATATAATAACATATAAAATGATGCAATTAAATGTTAGGTGTCAAATTTCTAAATCTATGCATGGACCCAATGACCCAGGTTTGACTCCAGATTATGTAAGTAATCTTGACATAAGTTTACATTACACCATCAAAATATGTCACAATGTGAGAGTAAAAATACAGAACTGTGCCTCATGTATCAACTGACGGGAGCTACATCAAGGCTTGAAATAAACACTAAGATTGCTTTAAATTTTTTTCTGTGAAGACAAAATAGTAACATAGCTTTATGGAAGCATAACAGATCAGCAAGCACCATATGTAAAGCTGGTGCAGAGAGCGCAAAGGTATATCTCTGAATTAGAATTGCCTACAGGCATAGCTCAAAGCCTGCCATGCCTGGGGAATCAACAAGGTTAGACAGGACAATGCGATGAAGTGAGCGCCATTGTCAGATGCATTAAGGACGTCAATCAACTGAATGTAACGCAGTCCATATAGCAAAGCCTCCCTCTAATAATTTGGAGAGTAAATTTAATCTACTGTGAAATAGGTTATTAAGAAAATCTAATTTTAAAGAAAGAATACAGATAGTCCTCATGTTCCTTTTGGCAGGCTTTAATGCATGTTTTACTGAAACAATCAGAGATGCAAATGTTTTTATGTCCACCTTAAAATTATGATCATGCTGCATTCACAGCTTTAATCAGAATGCACACAGTTTTCCAGAGCAGTGTTGTTGCAATTAGGGAGTATTAAAATGCAAAAGAAAGTCAATTTTGCTGAAGGGAACACAAGCCCTGTTAATTTTGGGAGCACATAAACAGCATTCAGGCCACTGGGAGAGTGAAACAGTGCAGGCGGTTGTGTTGGCAATATTCTCAATTAAAGCATTTAATTGTCTATTCAAAAATAGATTCAATAGGGCACAAGGGTTGAGGTTGTATATATGTATTCATACATAGCCGCATGCAAAACACTACCCACAACATAAAAAAATCTATTTTTTAAACCATTTTTCCTGTTCCCGGATTCTTAATCCCTTCCAGTCTAATCAGAACAGCATCATTTGCTTATTTAGTCTCTCTACAAGCCCTGGGTCCAGGGAGACTGAAAAATAAATAGGCAAATCAATACCAGCACTGAGTGCACCTGCTGCGTTGCATGGATTGTTATAAATAAAAAATGAAGAGCTGTAAAATGCTGATAAACATTCCTCATTATCAAGTCACTTTATAAACCAATACACAGCGGGGGGATTCATTAAGGTTGGATTTTTTTGCACAAATGAATGCAAACCACATTCTGCAACATGGTGAAAGGCACCACATGTGTCTTTACAGATATAAATTTGTGAGTGTATATATATAGTGTACATTAATATATAAATGGGAATCTGTCTATGCATTTCCAAAACTTCCTCTGTTAATGGGGATTCCTCTCCTGTAATTCTCATTGGTTTCTCATGTGTGTCATTTCATGCTATTAGTTTAAGGTACTGTGGTAATGCCAAAACATGTCAAATTACACATACAAGTTTGAGCTAACTTCAGTGTATTAAACTGATAGTCTAAGATATGAACTTTTGCTTAAAAAAGCTACTATATGCTGTATATTTCAAACCTTGACAACTGAGGGAATTGTGTTATTTTCATAATATCTGGCCACCAAAATTTTAAGACAAGCTATTTCAATTTTAAAATCTTAAAACATCTTGAAATATTATTATTGCTGATATCCATAGCCTGAATTTTATAATAAATCACATTAATGAGATCTGCTAAAATGCCAACATTAATGGTTTTATGACACAAAATCCATATACACACATCAATGTATAAATTTCTAAAGTACTGGTACCTATCAGACAGTCTTGAACATCTTTTTCAAATTGAAAAGTTATTTGCCACTAATAACTGTACAGTTAACAGTCAATGTGGGCATGCTGATTTCACAGGTCTTGTGCTGTATGTATTCCCTCGTAGCTGATTAAGCTCATCAAGGACCCTGTGATCATATCAGCATGAAAGCAAGCAGCGGCTTTCTGCTTTATAAAATTTAGAAGAATATGACTGTTTGCTTCTGCTCAACCATTGAAACCTGTGTGTGCAAAACTGAGAGCAGTCTACCAGCAAATGAGTATTGACTTCCACAGAATGTGGCTGTTGATCTAATTAGTCTAAGCAAGGCATTACTATAATTATTTCCTTCTGGCTGCAATGGGTAAAAAGGTGTTACAAGAAGAATGGTCTGAACACAAAACAGCACATATCCACAATCATCTGTATCACTTAAATAATCATTATTTTCCCTACTATTGAAGTAAACACTTTTGATTATGTAATTTTGTGTCCAATAATGTTGATCACTCACTGTTGTCTTGTAAACTTTCTTCAATAAGCGTGTAAAACATGAATTCACTGAATTATTTGTTATGTAGGTCTTTGTTCAGATCACCAAGCAAATTCATATTCAAGCTGCAATGAAGTGATTATTGTATGTATTGTTCTGTTCTCTTTTGAGGTGTTTGGCTAGCATAATGTTAAATTTTGTTTTTTACACTAAATAGAGGATCCTCACATTAACTATAAATGACTGCTATACTTTTAAATAGAGGAAAATATATTTTTAAAAAATAATAATTCTGTAAGACCAGGAAATATCACAATTAGAATAAAATTAGGTTAACAAAAAAAGTGAAGAAAATGGTACCTTTGACAGTTCATTTCCAAACATACAAGAATCACTATGTTTTTAAACTTTAATTCCTCAAAGTGAAGATGTATTTACATTAATTTTAATTAAAGAACAATGTGGTTCAAACCACTATCATGTAAACAGAAAGGAGGAAAAAGCTGAAGTATCTGTTGAAGCTGGACTACCAACAAACAGACAAAATATATATTTCTACAAAGCAATTAGCTTTTGATTCCTTTCATATATTGAGTTTTTATTTGTAATTTTAATTAGCTGTCTGAAAGAATAAAAATATTTCTTTTAGATATTTAGAGGTTTTAGTTATGATTACAGGTCTTTGTCACATTCACATTTGGACCAGCCTGACATTTTGTAAATGATATCGTCATACAAGCATACAAGCATTTTCTTGTAAAATATTACCAAATAAAATTAGGGACCAGAATCAATCATATGATTTATGACTGACGCAGAAGTGTCTGCAGCAAATTGGACAATGGGTCAAATGGTACAGACACCATACTGTATTTTGTACAGATTTTTAAAATTTCTTTAAATAATTCTCAAAATTCACAAGTGTGAAGTAAAACCATGAAACTTGTTACACACATTTTTACGAAAAGTATTCTGAGTATCAAGTACTTTTTTTGTACTTCTCAAAAAAAATATTTATCAGTATCTCCCTGATCATTTGACCAACAATCAACATTCACTAATTGGTTAAGACACTCTTCTTATAAGATTGTTTTTGCATTTAACAAAACAGCCACCAGCAGGTAAACAATTTATGACTATACATAAATTTGGTTTACCTCATTTTCACATTTTCAAAGTTCATGGTAGCATGTTAAGGAACTCAGCCACTGCCAGTCATTGAATTTCATTGACTTGTCATTGTTTTGGCTACCATTTATGTTATACATATACAGTGCTTGGATGTCCTCTCCTCCCAGACTGCTCGACGTAGTGACATGTAACTTTCACTGATCTGTTATTGAGAGGTTTTAAAGTTATTCCTCATCACATTAATGACACCTGCCATGACTAATGGTGACCATTTTGTGTGTGGCCCCTGGTCATTGCTGCTTGCAGTTATTTTATTTTAATTGAATCTACAGTGCTAAGAGCGGGCTGAAACAATAATGAAAACAGGGTCCGTGGCTATGGCTGTGAAATGCAGTAGCTATAATATACTATGGTAACACCAGTATGCCATTTATATTGACAATATATATATATATCCCTTTAACCTGCTATAGTATTTGTATTCTGCATTTTATTATTCTCATTTTTAATTCTGTAAGTCACCCTGGATAAGGGCATTTGCCACATAAACAACCTGTAAAGCCAAATGTTTTAGCACATTCGTGGTATTTTTTAATTGTGACTTTATTCCAAGGATAAACATTACTATGGCTGGTATTAGAATAAGTCCTTTGAATGCTTTGACGACATTGTCTCAGGCAATGTGTAAATTAATAACTGCTATAACTTTAAACTTGGACAAGCTCTTTCCTTATATTACTTATTTTTTCTATCAATCTCTACATTTTTCAATCTCTAAATTTCACAGAACAAATCCTAAATTATGATTTATTTACTATTATCATGTTGAAACCACTTTAAAAATCAATATGCTTTTGCCAATAACATATAGGTTTACAATTCTAACTGCCTAGGTCTCAGACTCTAGAAAATACTGAAACTTTTCAGCAGATAAAAAATTTGATTGACATATATTGTATATTGTGTTTTAAACTGCAATATCTTTAATTGAAATATTTTGGAAATATTTACACATTTTTGTATTTCAGCAGCAAAGTTTCAGCTTCCTAAAGTGAAGAAAATAAAAGTCAAGTCGAACACCCAGGCGTATTATAAAGGTCTCCTTGGATCATAAAGGTCAATCATACGCTAAGCAATTTTCCTAATGAATGCGAATCATGTCATTTGGGAACGTGTACTAGTGGAGCTTGTATCATTGTTTCAAATACCCATGACCTTTAACACAAGTATTACTCCCCGCAAAGCCTGAAAGACAGATTTGACTGGTTGGATGCCCAGGCACCACAGGGAGCTGGGATAATTATCTGTATTCAGTATTAAATAGGTCTGAAAGAGTAATTAAAAGAAAAACCTCCGGTGTGACTTCTGCAGGACTTCTCGGGCAGTCTCGGGAAGGACCTGCATTTGAAAAGGTAGGCAGCGACAGACTGCCGAGTGATGTGAATCCCTCATCAATTAATGCACAATTAATCAGCATTGATAACACAGCGCTAACCTTTCCAGCTCCCGCTGTCTGCATGACATTTTGACAGCGCCTAATGGAGCGAGTCAGATTCAGTCAGATGAGGACAAATTCAGCGGTCTTTATGGGCGAGTGCTCTACGTGTTTATCCCCAATGTAAATGATTTAAGGAGGACCACAGAGTGCCATGATTTAAGCCAACTTTAATCGGTTATCTGGAAGTCAAAGAATGACAAATCTTTTCAGGTAACCTGTCATTGTTGAGTGCCTATGAAGTAATTATTTTATATTCCAGTATGGCCACTTGTCCTTTATGTGCCTCATTAATTTAATAAGTTTAAAACCAACCAACAGTCACAAAGCAAATTAAACTTTGAGAAATGCTGCCGAAAGCACAGTAAGAATGCAGTTTTTCCTCCCCGACTTTAATTATTGCATTGCATGAAACAAACAAGTAATATCTTTAATTTCAGTATAACTATAATGTCTATTCTCAGTCTTTATATAATATATATATGTATATATATATATATATATATATATTATAGTTATATAAAATGGATATTGCTGATATCTACATTGGATATGGGGAGAAGTAAAGAAGTGACATAATCAAACAAAGACCTGACATTCAGTAGCTTGTTGTAACATTAAAAGTATGTGAAATTCAGACTCAGGTTGCTTCTGTTGCTTTTTTTTCTTTGCAACCAGCAAATCTTATAATTTAGATAATTGTACTGCATTTAACAACCACAATGACTTCCTCACTCCAGTCATCACTTTCATGAAGCACCACTCCATAGTTTAACACGCAGATACGAGACATTTAATTACATTAATGCTATAAAATTAAATATGAAATTGAATTTAAAGTGGTTTTACAAGCAAAACACACTCAAAAAACAGACAAGACAAGCAATGCCTTTTACTTATTCCAATATCAACCTCAGCTCTGTCAAAAAGACCAACATTTTCTTTATTTTCATGAAATATTCCCATGTTGACGTTCCATTTGATACCCATTTATTGTTGACTGATACATTTACTGTTGAAACAAAGGGCTCTGTGACAAGGGCCCCATGAAACTCCTTCATTTGGTTAATAACTTAATTTGTAAAAAAAAAAATCCAAACAAAAGAGAGACTTCTGACATTAAAGTTTATGTGGTAAAATGATTTCAGAAACTGTATTCTTTCAGGCAAGAAAATTACATCGAGATGAATTAGGCTTCATTGTTGAGTATGTATGCATTCCATTTTGAGATTAGAGAAGTTCTATTAATAAAACAATTATCGTTCATCTTACTTATCTTACCAGCCTGTTAATGTCCGTAATTATCAGCTGGTTACTCAAACAGTGTATTGTGACATACTTTAACATTAATCATTACATTTACAAATTGCCTCAACAGCTGTATATTTTAAGTCAATATATTAGTTTATTTTATAGCGTTAACTGAAAGCAGACCAACACTATCTGCCAAATGCAGCTTCAGACAATGTAAAATCTCAGATACTTGAATTTTAACTACTCCTCATAAGACTACAGTATGAGTTTCTATTTCCCCATAAGTCTTAAAAATGGTGTTCTATAACAGCTATTAAAACAAGTGACCAGGATTACTAACGATTCTACATGGCTAGCATGGTGGGCATGTTGGAGATGAAATGGCTCTGGCACAGGCTAAGGGCTACGGTACCTGTATAATGACCCAGTGGGGAGATCTCCCAGCTACTGGCAGGAATGCCCTTCACCAGGGAGAAGGACACACTTCCAATGCACCTGCTGCTCCTGCGCCCCCCTGCACCTGCTCTGCCCTCATCGTTACCCATCTTGTTTCTCCCACAGATTCATTACAGCATATACAAGGAAGTGCACAGGTTCCAACTGGTGTCACTGGAATTTGACCCAGCTCTAATAAACCGCCTCCCCTGCCCGTGGTTTAACCTGAGGGTGTCGGCCATTTGTCCACGGTGATATGCCATCACTGAGCCCACATGCATTTGCTCTCTCTCCTTGCATGTTGAGAGTTTTATGCCGGACTTGTGGCAGGCGAGTTTTTAATGAACGAATGTATGAATGTCAGGAGTGGAGTAAAAAAAAGGCTTGTGTATCCTTTTCAAGCACCATTAAGATTCTCATTCTATCTAGTGAATGTCAGGCTCAGGGCATCTATAATGGCGTGATTCTAATTCCTGATGAAGTGGGATCCACGTCACAGCCTAATGACGGACAGGTCGCAGAGAATGGGTTTCTGCCCAGGTAATTAGCCCTAATGAGGGCAGAGAGTGAAACTCTTCTGGGAAGTGTGAGCTCCAGCCCAGCTCTGGCACAGTGAGGAAAATCACATTAGGCAAAGCTGAAGTCCTTGGGACTGGACCCAGGGAGAATCCTACGGGCCATTAATTAGAGAACTCGGTGACATGCACTGGCCTGGTGTGTACCCACAGCAGAGCCGCTCAAAACACTGCTGAATTACAGCATGCCAGACTGAAGTGAGAAAACCTCACAGGCCTCAAAGGTGTACACTATATTAACAGCACCCCTATGGTATGATTTTGAAAAGTTATCTGAAGCACAGTAGCCTATGTCAAGAGATGCTTTTTAACTATGAAGATGTCAGACAATGAAACAAACAAAAAGGATTGACAAAATAAGGATTTACAGGGCACATAAATGCTTGAATGAAACAAAATTTAGTATCACACAAAAGCTTGTTTGGATTCAACATGAAACAGTGATTTAAATGCAATTCACAACTTACTTGAAACAGATCATGACCATAAATTTGGGAAACCTGCAGCTACTGTAAGATAAATCACTACAATTGGTTTTCCATAACAATTTAATCTCTAAAAGAACAGGCACATACTGTTTCCCAATGCACTCCCAGCTGGTTAAACAATAAAGATAATACTATATATACACCAAATAAACCATCCTCAGTACTGGTAAAAACCCTAATTTCAAAAGCCTTGTATGACAATCAGTAATGTAACAACTGCCTTCCCTCAGAAAATACTTCTGTGAGAAAGAATAATGCCTCCAGTTTACACTGCTCCACTAGAAAATAACCTTTTTCCCCTCATGTAGAAAGACTAAAGCCTGCAGTTTACACTACCCTACTAGAACAGAACATTTTACAAATATAGGAAGATTAATGTCTCTGGTTTACTCTACTGCACTAGAATATAACATTTTATTTACAAATGTAGAAAGACTAAATGCAGCATGTTGCTTGGTGTATGTCGTATTAACAGTATTCATTACAATCATTGTAAGAATGATGTCCATATCATTCTTTTGTCCAAAAATGTATGTGTCATCAGAAGTGAATCTACACTGCACTGAAATCTCTGCTAGTCTGCTGATCTGTCAGTCCTGTCATTCTGCCCCTTGTCAGTGCTTACCACATCTTATCCCAGGTGAAAGAAATTCCAGTTTGTGGCTCAAAAAGCCACTACAGACACATACATATAAACAGGGGTGCCGCTAGAAATTTTGGGCCCTATGAAAGAATATAATATTGGTCCCCCCAAACCTAGACCACCCACCAACCTAGAAAACCCATTTGACGACCCAAAGTTTAATCATTTGTAGTCTGGTAGCTCTAGTGTAGTCTAGTGTTAACTACCTAATACTTAGTAACCTAATACCTAATACTTAATAACCTAATACTGTCACTGACCACTGATGTATAGACGGTCAGAGGTACATGAGTGGCATCTCTCATTAGTGTTATTTTCTACCAAAAAGACATGTGAATTCAAAATCAGTTTTGAGGAATTCATTAAAATTCAGTAGTTGAAATTTTGGTCAGTGTGTTTCCTTGTCTCCTCCCTGGCTGCATGGCTTGAAGAGGGCCCTGGCTCTAGAGTATCCATAAGGTACATAATTCATAATCTGTCCTGTAATAGTATTAACATAGCAAAACATAGAAACAGAGTTATCATAATACACTAACATTCTGCTGATTGATTTGGAATGAGCTGGGCTGCATCCTTAATTAGTAGCAGTGGTTGATTGGAAAAAATAATCATAAAAAGGGTGACAAAAGTGGCAATACCCCCCTTTACACCAGATGAGGTAGCTTAAATGTTATCTAGCTATCTAACTATTACATTTTAATGTTCCAGTTGTCAATTTTCATTACTGGAAGAACTACATGAGCTAAATGTGACTATTAGCTAAAGTTATATTTCATGCTTGCTAGCTAGCTAGCTGCTCACATGGTAATACAGGATACATTAAAATATTCAAAATCAGTTTGTATGAGCCTTAACCCCAAAGACCTTTAGCTTCATGGATTGCGCTGTAAATATATTATCAACGAAATACTGCTCACCTCCTTCTCCTTCAACTGGGAGGTGGGTTGAGGGAAGGGTTCCTAATCCTGAAGCTGCATCTGTGTATGACGAGGGCAGACCTCATTAGTGAACAAACTAGTTAGCATGTATGCTAGTTAGCTAGCTATAGCAAGAGTGCGCACTAGCTGGCTACAAATTCACTGAGCTATATTAATTATATTTGGACCAAAATTGCACTCATCTCATTTCCGGTGGCGATAAAGTTAACCTACCTAATATTTAAGCGAAATGACAGTGACACTGCACTGTAAGTTAACTTAACTTGTTAGTTAGCTTTTCGTTTTTGATATCCCTACTTCTTCGATGACGACATGTCAAATCTACTGACCGTTCACCATCTGTTCAGCTTGTACTGGAAAGAAAAGATTCTAGCGTGCTCTGTAATCGTTGCTGGAAAGTGAACCATGCAATGAATAGAGAGAGGGGTAAAATATAAAGCCTATCCTGATAAGTTTGCCAAAAATGGAGAAACAAACCACACGTCTGTTTCATTTGTAACTTTTTAATAGATAGAATTATAATTTTAATGACATTAACTTACTTATGGATAATAATAATAATAATAATAGTGTTCTATGAGGGCCCCCTGTCAGTGTTGGGCCCTTGGAATCGTCCTAACTCCCCCGCCCATCTTTACATTTGTTACATTGATGAGGCCACAGACGCAAATCTTTCTCTGAACAGGAGTCAAGGCACTGCAGCATAATTCTCCAGCGCACATCATGAAGTGCTACAGCACTTGTTAATGTGATGTGTGGTTTTACAATGTTCCGTAGGATTCACCAAGGCCCTCAGAAAGGAATTTTGTGCTACCTGTGCGCCATACCTAACAGCGCTCATGCTGAATTGCTAGCGGATCAATCTCACGACTTCAAAACCGAAAAGGATTATTTTGCATGACAAACAAAATTTAGTTGGGATCTTGACATTACCAGAGTTTGGTAACTGGACATTTTTCCAATGTTTTTTCACCTTGTAATGTTCTTACAAATTGTAAGCTGTGGTAACATATAGAAGAAATAAAAGCATCCGTTTAAATTTTTGTAGGCTAAATTATTTTCTTGATAATCCTATTCTAAACCTTGTGACAACCGTGTAGAGTTTGTATCGGACCAGTGCAAATAAAACTACACCTAAGAGAAAGGGCACAGGGCAGTTTTGGTGATTTTATCTAATTTAAAAGCACCCCCACTAATAATGGCCTCTAGAAGTTATTCAAAACAAGAGATTATTATTTTCATTATTATCATTAACAACAACAGCCAACAGTTCTACAATAGTGAGAATTATATTTTCCAAATGCAATTCATTTCCTATAATGTGAAAAATATACTAGGAATGTTTTATGGCTTTTTTTTCAAAGGTTTTAAAAAGAGACATTTTCATTAATGCATCTATAAGCTTCAGGCATGCAGTATTGTTTTTTCACCTGAGACCCTGGAGAACTACTGCCAGTTAGTCACACAAATGTTGTCACCTAATTAGTACAAATGAATTGGTGTTCCAGATACAAGACTGTGTACCGCCTTCAGCTATTACAATAGTTTAGTCACCGAGTTTAAGTGACATTCATGGACTCTTGGAATTAGTTTACTGACCACATTCAACACATAATGATTGCTAATTAAAAAGAGTGAGGCATGATTGGCAACCACATTTCAGCTGTGCATTCAACACAGTCACCTGTTCATTTTAAGGTCAGGTTTTAAAAATATATATTTTTAATTAGCTCAGGAGAATAATGAGAACAATAGCACAATAATGAGAACAATACAAAAGTATATCATAGATGTTTAAACTGTTCATAAAAAGCCCCCATATAAAACTATTTTAAATGGTTTTCTTCTAAAATGATGTGCCAGAAACACTGAAGCAGTTTTTTACTTAATGAAACGACATCTTTTTAAGTTATAGAATGTCATAAAAAATCAAATATGAATTTATTTCAGAGGGATAAGTGAAACAGGCCTGTTATGTAATTTTGTCATGGTTGTCAACATTTCTCAGCAACAATCAGAGCAAATCAATGTAATGTATAGATCTTAAGGTGGTATTTATAGTCCACGCACGCATGATTCCTATTTGCACAGTTTCCTTTCTTCACTTCTCACAAAATCCATGCATATACCTCTAACCAAAATGACAAACTTTATCTTGGCTCACTTGTCATTTTGACTCTTGAAAACATTCTCATGAGAAGTTGAATGTGACAAGTCATTTAGGAAAATTCTAACTGAACTGCTATTTTGTATTGTGGGTACTAGAGGGATGTTCAAATAGAAAAAAAGAAAAAAAAAAAACATAATATTTGCTCACCTTCCCTTCTGCATATTTCAAGGTGCAATATATATTAGCAAGTCTCCATTCTTAATGCTAAAGGTTGGGGATCAATTTCAAGTGGTCTCAACACCATACTGCATCCTAATGTTCCCATTTGTACTGCAAGCCATGACTTCACTCACCACAGACCTTCGGTATCTCCTGCGGTCTCATCATTAAGGTGCTTCTTGTCTACCTCCTGTGTCTTCCACCTACAGCTGACCTATGCAAGCTTGTAAATCACCACATCTAAAAAAACATGTAAGAGAGAATTAAAAGGATTTAAAATACAGACGTGTATGTGCTGACTCTTAAGCTTCCAGTCTTTTTTTTAAAACATAGCAGGCACATACTTGCTTTTACAATTACCCTTCCATGTCTAGGCTGAGTAATGACGCAGAAGCTATGTTCTAGCATTATCAGAAATAGCTGCCTACAGTTTGCATGTTGTTCTAGCACTGGCCCCATGCCCTGTATGCTGTCACCATGGCTAAAAACATGAGAAAAAGTTCCTTTTAATGAGCCAATCAGAACTGCAAATAGCTTCGCCTTTTTAGAGATACAAACCCAATTACAAGTATTTTCTTTGTATAAAACAACATGGAATTATGGACTATTTCAATTCAATACAATACCGAAAACAGGAGTTCATACCAATCATGATCACACCATCACCCTTTGCAGTGACTTCACACCTCAGTGACAGTAATGCTAGTGTTTGCAGATTTGTGATAGTTGCACAATCCACTACAGTGTATACTTTCATTAGAAGAAATTCTAGCAGGTGATATAAGTACTTCAAGACTTTCATGATTAAAATATTTGGGGCTGAAGAATAAGAGGATAGATTAGTCAGATTAGTTCCCCAAATTAAAAAATGCATAGTTTTTTTGATTACCCATTATAGGAAAAAATAAAAACATTTAATCATATACAAACATGTTCTATTGTCTTGCACAGCAGGCAAAATTCTTTTTAGTTTGACCTTTGGCTCCAGTAATACTTTTACAAATGCAGGCTGAGGAATACGTGACCATGTCCTTTTCACAACAGCTGGATAAATAGCAGTTGAGCATTATGGAATTTTAATTAGATGGAAAGCCTGCACATTGAGTTGAGAGAAAGCACGCAGCATCTGATTATAGACTGAAGCTGAATTTTTGTTGATTTTGTGCTGTTCTTTTTTTCTTTGTTTTTGCCTGTGGTCTATTGTAGAGATACTGGCTTGAAGATCAGGGTCAGAATGAAAAAAAATCACAGGATAAAGACAAAGCCAATTACCTGCACAGGGACAACTCAATATGCCTACATGTTTTCCACTCCTTTTTATTAAAACAGCTCGCACTGCACAGTTAAATTACAAACTTGAATCACATATCCCCTTGATCCCCACAGACTCATCTGATTTGAATCACTTAGAGTCTTCAGCATAAACCATTGCTGGAGGCAGAATTTAATTTTGAAACTCTTGTAACAACGCATACTACTTGCTAGGAAACCTGTTAAAGCCCACGTTTTATTCAAAATTCTGTGAGTCTTTACTGTCTGTTATCACTGGAATCTAAAACATAAACCTTAAAAGATCTCTGAGAAGCCTATTTAAACAATATTTCTTGGCATTTTTACATTACAAATATTTAAATAAAGCAGTCATGTTTATGTGTATGAAAACAGCCATGGGGGGAGGGAGTCTCCAAGGACTACATTTAAGTTGGGAAGGGTTCTCTTCTCAAAACATATCCCTCTGATACATTTCTTCAAATATTCCTGCCATTTAAGTCAGCCTTCAAATTTTCATTGCATGATGATTTCAAGTGATTTATTGTACATTAAATGTTAGCTTCAGCACAGCTGGGGTCCTGACATTATAAGCTAAAACAAAAGCAGTTTTGAACGATTAAGAAGTTATGGGACTGAAATAATAAGGCTAATGTCCTGTGTGCTGCAACTCATACGGAGACCAACATTGAGGTTATAACAGAAACAAAGAGCCATTTTTGAGAATGAGAATAAATCCATGGACAGATATGGCCATGACTATGAAGAGACAGTTAAGTCAAGATTCTACATGTCTTATCAAACAATCATCAAGACTGTTATCTGACCCGCAGAATATACTGGTTTTCTTCATTGTACACAATTTCAGCCTGGGCCTAGCAGTTTCCTGAAAGTCAGACTTATTCAATATGTTACACTGAAAGCATTGACCAGAAACAAGACCCTTCTGGACATGAACTAAAAGGCTAATAAATGATCAGATGCACTGACACAGTTTTATGCATTTTTGTCTTTAAAAAAATCAGATTTCGAAGCCATTCATTCAAACAGCAAAATTGCTCTTCATTTCCAGATATCTATTAATATTTATCTAACAAAGTTGAAAGGTATTAGCAATTCATTTTACAATTTAATAAAAAAACATTCCAATTAAATGCTTCTCTTGAAATGACCAACTCATTAGGACAGTACCTTACTGAGGAAAACGTATTTCCATGATAATATACCAATTACACTCCTACAATCAAAACTCAGTTGGTGGCATTCAAAAAAGTGCATGTTTCTTCTCCCTAATTTAAATGTGGAAGGCACAGAACATATGCTATCTTTGTATAGCAATTATGCCGTGAATCAGATTTAGTATACACCAGGCACAGAATGCAGCAGACAATTTGGATGCTTTATTTCATTACCAGGAGCAGTGTTCATCTGTTTTGGATGTCTTGCAAGTCAAAATTGCAGAAATGGCACCACCTAGTGGAACATACAAGATATACTTGCACTCCATCCTTGATATTAAAGGGCACATGGAACAGCTCCCTGAAAAGAGGTCAATATTTCTCTTCACTACTACAATTTAACAGTCTACTGGGAACTTGAAATTACTTTTAAGTTCACTGGAATAAGGTGATATCTTTTTAAAGAGCAACCCAAGAAAACGGTTTGACTGGACAAGCCGTTGAAGTTGATGGCTCCTACAGGTATTACTGGTGAATCCTTAGAACAAGCCTTTAGGAGTTTAAAATTCAGAGCACAATCCTAAATACTCCAGAAATAAATAAGCAAAATAACTCATCTTCAATAATAACCTCAAATTAAAGCAGAATAGTGACACAGGTTCTCAGTATGATCAAAGAAACATTTACATCACTGAAAACAAATTTTTTTATTGTGAACAACTGTATACCAAACCATAACCAACTCGAAGTCTTTCTAAAACAGATCTGGGAATATGACATGGTAAGGCAGTGAGAACTAGACATTTCCCAGATTTACAGGTCTTACCACTGATTGGTGACAAATATATTGAAGAAAATGGGACAGGCTTAACTGCCATTATTTAGATCCTACATGTGACGGAGCGCCATCACTACGGTTGAGTATGCGCTCTGACTGCCATACCAACAAGCCAGGCTCTTTGGTGTCACGGTCAAAGTCGCATGTTTGGTACCCCGTAGACCCTCGTTCGAGGCCGGGTGGGGTGACTGCTCTCGCCCTTCACTACAAATGGTGTCAGAGTGGGATGGCTGGCCGCGAGGCGATCGGAGGCGTGCCCGGTGTGTGAGCCGTATGAGGGACCCCCAGGGTAGGTTGACCCCGGTGTGAGGGACCCCAGAGATGGGTGAAGCACAGTGTGAGGGACCCCAGAGATGGGTGAGGCACGAATGTGTGGGGCACCCTGGGATGGGAGAAGTACGGTGAGGGATGCCTGTGTTGAGTATGCGCTCTGACTGCTATACCAACGAGCCTGGCTCTTTGGCGTCGCAGTCAAAGTCGCATGTTTGGTACCCCGTAGACCCAGGTTTGAGGCTGGGTGGGGTGACTGCTCTCGCCCTTCGCTACACTACACAAGGAGAAAACACAGGCTTCCCTCATATAGTGTTGTAAAATTGTCATTCAGCAACTAAAATTAACTACTGTGTAGTTCTAACATTGTATTTGGAAAGGATACAAGTAAATGAAATGACAAATCAAAGAACATACTTCTGAGACTCTAGGTTAGAGACTGAACACCACTGAGGAGACAGAAACACTCAAACATAATGCCAGAAAATCAAGTTGTTTTCAATTTGAAATGTAAACTGATACACAATATGAAAACAGTAAAAACAGTAACACATCAGTTACTTTAGATCACATCTCTTGCAAATAAATTCATAAATTACCTTGGAGCTTTCAGCATGCTGGGGATAAAATCAAATATCAGGAAACCATTTATTAACTTCCAGAGCTACCCTCCGTGCTATACAAATCATGTCAGAAAGCTGACTGAGAGCTCAAGTACAGTTATAACTTACATCATGTAGATATCCAGTATGTTAAGGAAAAAAAATCTATTATTTGAACATGACTGATTCACTGTATACATACAACAGCTTTAAAACAGACACCCAAACCATTCCCATCTACACCAAGAATATCAATCACTGCATTATGATATACAAAGTCCTTCACTACTGCTTGTCAAGAACATGGCCTTGCCCATCATTGTTGCCCTCTTCTATTGGTACCACTGTCTCTTCTTCCTTCTGGTCAGCAGCACCATCTGCAGCTCCTCTGTCCTGCTTCATGGCCTCCACTTCCTGTCCACCTGCTCTTTCCTGTGATCCCTCAATCCTCCGTGGCGGGTTTTGTACTTTATCCACCTTCACCACTTCCTGCACATTGAACTTCCTGAACAGCATATAGTCCCGCACCACACTCACACAGCACACGCTTTTAATCACCTCAATTATGATGGTGTATTCAGGGTTAGTGAGATCCACTTTGTTGTTGGGATTCAACTGCCCAACTAATCCTAAAGGTAAGAGTCAAAACAGAAAAGAAATATTTAAATTACTGCACCCCCAAAGTATTAGGTAACACAGAGAAGCAACTATTTCCAAACACATTTAATATGCAAAGGATCCAACTTAGAGCCTGTGGAACACAACCCTCTGCCTCATGTCCATAAGTACTTACCTGCCAAAGCCTTAATGACTTCCTCTCTCTTATTGTGGCTGCTGTTGCGGGCTTTGAAGACAATTTGAAAAGTGCCCTGGTTAGGGGCCTTGAACCACGGCTCCAGGAAGGTGCCCAGGTACTTCTCCATGTCCTCAATGAAGGCCTTGCAGGTTCCGCTCACTGGCAGCATTCTCAGGATGACCCGAGATTTCTTCTTTTTTGTTGTGTAAAGGTCTTGCAAAATGTGGTGCACCAGTTTGTCAGGGTCTGTGGGAGAGAGACTTTTTAACCACAAAACACAGATGTATGCAAAGGCCCATACACATAAGTACTGCCTGACTGAGAGGCTTAGACACAAGAAAACTGTAACCACAAGAAGCCTTGTCAATAAAGGGGAAAATTGTTAGATATGGTAATCATAAAAGCCACATTAAACTTGTTCATCTTCTAGCAATGCAAAATCACAATAAAGCTAACCAAAACACAAAACTCTTTCTGCAAGAGGTATATACTCTCAAAATTACATTACATTCATTTTTCCTGTATAGATATTTTTACAAACAATAACTTGAATTTTCTTTTGCTACCAAAAAACTTTTTCCACACCTCAGAGTGAAGCTTATTCCCTCCTGTGATTGTTCCTTTACATGGCTCAAAGGGTTTTGATGTTGGTGGTTAGTAGTAGTGTTAATTGTGTTAATACTGAGGCCAGGTACAAAATTCTCGAGCCATAAGAGACACACATCAAAATTTCCTTTGTGTACGCCTTTTGATTATATACCATTTGTGAATGCATAAAATGCTGAAGAGACCAAAAGGAAAAACTGACACAGCTGTTAGGATCTACATTGTATCACTCATCTAATTGCCCTAAATCATGTCAAATTTAATCATGGCTAGACAATCTGTCTAGATCACACCAAATCGTCTGCAGGAACTTTCCCAGAGCAGCATCACCACCATACCAATGTAGATCACACCAAATCATCTGGTAAAGCGTCACCACCGTATCGGGGCAGATCACACCAGCTTGTCTACGGCTGCATTTCCCAAACCTCTCCTAGAGAACCCCTTGTCCTGCATGTTTTAGATCTCTCCCTGCTCAAACACAGCTGATTTAAATGATCAGTTTGTTATTAAGCAGCTTCAGGAGTTCATAACGAGTTGATCTTTTGAATCAGCTGTGTCGGAGCAGGGAGAAATCTAAAACATGCAGGACAAGGGGTCCTCCAGGAGAGGTTTGGGAAACGCTGGTCATCAACATATCAATGCTTGTACTCCACTGTTTCTGCCAGTCTGTCTAAACGCAATCAACAACTGTTGAGATGTGGCCTAATCACACCTAGGTATTTCTGTGAGTGCCAATCTGAGCCTAGGCAGTCTTAAGCTAGGTTCACACTGTCAGTCCAAATCCGATTTTTTGCATATCCAATCAGAATCCAATCTTCCTGATTGATTGTCCGCATTATATATTGCAAGTGATCAGATCCGATCTGGGTGTCTGGGTGGAAATTCTCATTTTCGGTGTTATCCACATTGGTTGCTAAAGTAATGACATTGCACCTGGAAGTAGCGGAAGTAGTAATGACATTGCACACGAAAGTATTATTTCTGTAGGTGCCTTCCAGGTTAGCCTGCACTGAGGCATCCCCCCACAGTGCCAGTAGGCAGGCCACCTCGTCACTGGCCCATGAGGAAGATGACAATTCTGATAAACACATGTTAGCTCCAGCTCTGACTACAACCTACAACCACTCATCAATGGCTCCCTCTGCCACCAAACTAGCATGTTTCCTGTGTGTGTGATGTACATGTGAACTTAACGTGGTGTCAAAAGTCACAGACATAAAAAACACCTGAAATCAGAGCAGTCAGACCAAAATGGATTTGCAAAAATGAGATTTGAATAGGATTTCAAACCACATAAGAATGTGGTTTGAAATGGATTTGTACAAATCGGATCTCGTGATTTTTGGCTGTTCAGACTTGCTACATATGATCGGATTCCAATCGGATATGCACATAAATCGGATTTGGACTGACAGTGTGAACATAGCTTTAGTCCGGGAACTGTTTGCGTGTGTAACTTTGGCTCCTGGGGAATAAACCTTGTCTCTGCAAGACTGGGTTTGACTGAGGTTTCCCAATCGGCACAATGCAGCAATTTGATTTAGAACTCAATTAATTTCAATGGCACAGTGTACATTTGCAGTATGCCTGCTTCTGTGTCAACAGGTAGCCACATACAGTGTTGGTTCAACTCAGAGCCACAGTATATTTTCCCCATGCTGCCAGGCAAAATGAGGGGTCCAAGTACATTAAAATAAATTGCATAATAAAGCCACATTTCAAGCTACAAACAAAATTATCCTGGTTTTGTATTATTACTATCCCAAACTTGCAAATAAAAAATTACTGGAAAATCTGTGGGTTAACTTCACAGTATTTCAATTTATAGTCTTGAGAAAATGACACCCCATCACACCATTGACCTCACCAGCAGAACTGATGGCAAAATTTCAGCACACTACCACAAGTCTCTCACAGAACTGAGACAGTATTGAATGATGAGCTTACATGCTCCTACAAACAATGCAGGTGCAAGGTCATTGGACAGAAGATAGCACCAGCAACAATGGCATATGCTGCATTCCATGTGCTGCACTACACAAAAATGTGTGTAATGATAAGCCCAAGCCCACTAAACTTGTCAGACAGAACCTGCTTAGTACGAACAAATAAAATGAGTGTGTAGAAAGTTACCAATTAGCATTAGTACCCCTAACACATGTCAATCTCACCTATATTTTGTGTCCTAATGAAGACAACATTGTTAGCCCCACTGTCCAAAGCCTGGAATCGCCTCTCCCTTTTCTGTGTAGATGAGCGAATCTGTTTGACCTCCTTCTTCAGGGCTGCCTCTGCATCATCATCATCATCCTGGCCATCATTAACATCACTGTCACTCTCTTCAGCATCAGAAAACTGCAAAACAGAAGAGGATAACTATCTTTATACATATGAAATCTAATTATCAAACACTCTGACCCCTGCGTTAAGCACTAACACAACTATTTAACCAAAATGTTTCATGGTAGAACAGTAGAGAACAAGTCGTATTCAAAACGACTTGGAAAAGTTTCGCAGAAGGTGCATATGACGAGATAGTACCTTCTCTGGTCCATACAACTGGTCTGCATACTCGTTTAGAAGGCTGAAGGCTTCTGCTGTGCACTTCCTCTCATTCATGTTGCACGTGATGAGAATCCCCTGCATTCCAACCTCTAGCTCGCGGGAAGTTTTAACTTTCTTGTTTCCATAGTTGGCATAACGCTTTTTGTTCCTTTTCCTGGATTCTGGTGTTTCCGCCATTCTTTACCTTTACACAAAACATCGCCATAAGTCAGTTGGCAGGCAAAATAAAGACATTTACACAAGGAAATGACTCCTTACAATAATTAACAGGTAGATCGCTGCATTTAAGACAATCACTAACAAGCCAATTTGCGGAGTTACCATAGGGAGATGTTAAGATGTTTTCCCTATGCAAGCTCGCTATTATTGAACACGGCACTTAGTGCTTGCAAACACTAGAAAAACAAATAAATGAAAACTGTAAAACTTGCACGCTAGGGAACCACCTTGCTTTTGACAAAGCAAGTCTCAGTTGCTGAATACCTTGCCCAGCATCTTGTTTGAATTGTTTGCTAGTTAACATATAGCGAGTAACAGAAACCTGCTTCCCAAATATACCAATTCATAGCTGATTGTTAGGCAACAGAATCGCTGTTTTGTACTCGCTTATTTCTTACTGGCTTATTTTTTTCATCGTCCAATTACACACACATACCTGTTTGTGTTTAATCACGCTCACTGTGCTAACCAGCTTTCCACACGTGCAGCTCCCCAAATCTTCCTGCTACTTTTACGTCGCTTCACTGACGTAATGTTGCAGCGACACCATACCGCCACTCTCAAGCCGAAATCACACCGCACGAAACCAATGGAAGACGAAACCTGTCAATATTAAACAAATAAATACGTAATGCCGCGAAATCAAATAGAAATAAATGATTACATAATGTAATCATGTAATGTAACAAATAATGAAATTAAGCTTTAAATAAACGGGCAGTGAGGGTTGTAATGAATACAGATGTCATATTTGTCTGAGGGCATCTTCACGGAATTTTGTCTTTTAATTATAAAAGGCAGACATCTCTGAGTTTGAGTGTTCTGCTTTGTTTATGTAGCCCGGATGAGAAAACTATATTACCCCAAAATTCTGTTGATTTACAAGCAGTCATGTTTAAGTTTTGTAACAGTTCATTTATCTTGAGTATTTAAAAGTTGAAATTCATTAACATTAATTAATGATGTGTTTGAATTAATATTCAAAATAGTCCATGATATATTTTAGTTACCGAAGTGTGTGCGAGATTTCAACCCGAAGCAAGGACAGGTAGAGCCCACGCGTGACCGGGAAAGCCGTGTGGTTCCCCTGTTGAAGTTTCCCGGTAAGGAAAGTGGACCAACGCTCACCTGCGACCAGAAGAAAGCAGCCCGTCTTCCCCCTGTTTCCCACCTCCACGGAGCTAAATCATCCTTCTCGCTGAAACTGTAAGTTTTCACTGTGTTTTGCTCCTGTGAGTGAAGCGGCAGTTGTGTTTTGCCTCACCGCACCCCAGCTTCGTACAGGCCTGCAACGTTTGTTATTTTGAGCGTGTGCGTGTGTTTGGTGTGTGTATGTATTTCAGGTGTGTGTGTATGTATTTCAGGTGTGTGTGTATGTATTTCATGTATGGGTGTAAGTGCATTTTGAATTGTTGTTTATAATACGTTAGCCAAGGATTGGGTAGCTGGTTAATTAATACTCATATTGTTCATAGGAGTGTAGGATACAGTACAGTACAGTGCAGTATTTCCAGTTTATGCTTTCACAGGTTTTGTTACCTTTATTGTGTTTCATTTCATATTCATGTTTAGTACTGTGTTGCAACCAAAACAGAAACTGACTATAAAGAAATTAATCTGAACAAAACTAATCTTGTTTAAATAAAAAATATATACATTTTGCATTCTAGCACAGTGTCTGGTTGTAGTTATTAATAGGCTAAAAAAAAGACTGGTCTTACCAATCGTAGGCTCCGAGTGAAGGTAACACTTTAACTCTAGATAAAATCACGAACCCAAACGCCCTATTTTCCCAGTTTTATTCAATACAAGGTGTATATAATACAGACGGGGGTGGGGCGCTACATTTATAATTCTTGGAATTCTCAGTGCAGCTCTGTAGCCTATGGGAATATACGAATATTGGACTGACATCCCTCTCTCGCTCTCTCTCTTCAGTCTTATAAACTGCTAGATGAATAATTTATAAAATATCATAGCCAACACAGGCCACAGTTTGCCTGCATCCTAATACCCTGCAAATCGTCTGAACTCAAAAGGATAGTAGTACAGGCTAGTAATGGGCAATTTCTATTAATCCAACAGTTCAAGTCAGTTGTCTGTGAGGATCTGGTTAACAACTCACTGATTTGTTCTCACTTGCCCACTTACCCATTTGGTGCTAGAGTACAATTAAATCCAAACAGGCTGTCTTCATTGGACGTGTAACCCAGTCACAAATGTGATCCAATTACACCCTATGGCTGTTTACAATTTTATAGCCCATTTTCACATTCGCATTTCAGACACAGATTTCTCAGCCAGCTCTTATACACTGAGAAGCTGCTGTGCTATAGCGACCTCAAATGGGGACGTAAGCTATGTCTTACGTAGATCATTTTTCAGTTAGCTGCAGAGAGAAGTTGAGCTGTTTGCCCTCCGCACATAACTGTGAATATAATTCACCAATCTTTATTGTGCTCCGTTGCATTTGTGTCTGAAAAGTACTATTTTCTTATACAAGTGTTTTCCCGGTGTGAAGACTGCGTTCCTTTTTTCCTGTCTGGACGGATTTTTTTTTTCTTCAAGCTACACGGGCGACGTAGCAACGTGCTTTTCTCCGCTGGACAGACTCTGGCAAGCTACCTAGCTGCTAACATTTTTTAAACGCTCTCAGTGCACGCGTTGGGACTGGGCTCGCTCTAGTTGAGCACAAAGGTGGTGCACCACATAGGCATACAGTATTCTAAACTCTGCAGTGTGTGTGTGTGTATATATATATATATATATATATATTTTTTTTTTTTCTTTTCCCTTTTTCATGAATATTTTTTGTCTGAATGGCCATTCGTATCAGTGGGTTATATGTAATGGTTAAACATTATTGGATGATTTATACAGTCATACAGATTTACTGTATCTTTATTTCATTTGATTTTCTTTATGGTATGAATAGTTTGGGGTACACGTCTGTGAAAGTGACTTTCTGACCATCTATGCAGAGAGAGAGGGAGGGAAAACAAAATCAAAAGTATTACATTAAATTCTGTCTTTATTTGAACACACTTATGAGAACAGTTCTGGTCTGTATTCATTTAAATAATAATGATAATAATAATAATAATAGTTTTGTCCACAGAATCCTGAACCCGGGACACAGTTTAGTATAATAGTTGTGATCCTAGACCCTGTAGGTTAAATTTCCAGCAGTCAGTGCCTAGCCTTCATCTTGTACTGGGTTACAGACGGACGACATGAGTGTTTATTGAATGTTGGAATTTCAGTTTTTCACGCTGTTTAAGTACGTTAGGTTTTCCCATGGTGGTGCATTTTTGTATGCGACAAACGGCACAGTATCACCACGGACCCAGGTGTTGTGTAAGGAAATACACATAATGACGTGAACGACATCGAAATAAATGAAGGAACTGGAGGAACTGAATGGACTTTAAGAACTGAACGAATCAGTAGTGAGTCGATAAACGACATCAGATCCACACAGTCAAGAACCGAAAGAAATGAACGAACGAACCAACTGTAGGAGGCACTGCATGAATCAATGTACTGTGTACTGATTCGTTCAGTGTTTGGGGCGTTTACTTCCAGAGATGTTCTGATATCCTGCCTGAACAGGAGCCCGTACCAACTTAACGTTTTTCCTCCGCTCTTTGTCATTTCTGGCTTCAGGGTTTACTATCGTAGTTGTCATTCAAAGCGCCTGGGAGGTGTTGCCTGACGGGTGAGTCAAAACAAGGAATATCACTAGAAACGCTTTGATACTAGTTAGCGAGCTGCACACCACTACAGACTACACTTCCTGGGAACCAGACATGATGCTAATTGCATGCAGGCTAAGTTCTCCGCTCTGTCGTGTCGTTGTTTTGTCCAAGAGAACAGAGATATCTGCATAATCTGTAGGTTCGTGTCTTGAATGCATGTCAAGTGACATTGAAACAGTTGAATGCGTCACTTATTAGAATTCCTTTTGTTATTTATTTATTCTTACTAACTGTCGGCCTCCCTTGAAGTGTTTTGTTTTTCACTTTCCTTTTAGTGAAGAAAGTGCAGAAGTGTAGTAATGCTTGTAGAAGTGCTTCGGTTTACTACGCAACCACAAATTTGCATATTGTTACATTTGAGGCTTGTCTTTTCGCCCTTCCCCTTTGATTTCACAGGATTAGAATGTTGGCATTCATAATGGGAACGTCGTCTTTCCATCGGCACACTTTGAAATTGCTGCAACAGAGAAAGGCCATTTCATGCTGTGCAAAGAGATGTCATCAATTCCAGGGATACAAAGCCTGTGTTCCAAATAATTTCAAGGATTATGAAAACCTCAGACAGGTCTACAATCCACAAGTTCCTGAGTATTTTAACTTTGCAAACGATGTGCTGGACAAGTGGGCAGAGAGAGAGAAGGTTAATGTTTTTTTTTTTTTTTTTGAGAAGATTTCTTTATTTGAATTTATTGATTTGACTGTCACAATGTTCTGAACAAACAAAAAACTGTTTTAGTTTATGATCTGATATTATGATCGCCTCTACCATTTTGGTTGTGGAATATTAAGTGAAAATACGTAAATGAATACTTTGCTTGCCATTTCAGTGTGGAGAAAAATCACCAAACCCAGCTTTTTGGTGGGTAAATGACCAAAAGAATGAGATCAAATGGAGCTTTGAAGAATTAGGATTCCATTCTAGAAGAATATCCAATGTTCTGTTGGGTCCCTGCAATCTACAAAAGGGAGACAGAGTGCTTTTGATCCTACCCAGACTCCCAGAGTGGTGGCTCGTGAACGTGGCTTGTCTTAGAACAGGTTGGTGTAAATATCAAGTCTAGTTTTCTGTGCAAGGACAGGAACAGAGTATAATTTTTATGTATTTAAAAAAGCTTACATCATACTCTCTCTGAAATTGATTGCTAAGGACATTAAGGCGGGAAGGAAATACCACACCCCCCACCTTACTCACACCATGGACACCTAACACCTCACAACACTCTTGCACCTTACGGACTGGGTTTTAGTACTCAACTACCTCACCCCCTCTCACTCTCCGGGTCTCTGTCATACAGAGTCTTCCCCAATCCATTGGTTTGTTTTGGTTGTGCAATAATTCAACTCAATAGTGCAATAATTTGCTGTGCAATACTTCATAGTGTGTATTTGTATATAGTGTGTACAGTGTGTATTTATTCATAGTGTGTCTTTTTTATACAGGTGTTTTTATTACATATTTTTTATGCTGCTTTTTAATTGCCTTTCTTTGCCTGTTTTTTTTTTTTTAATAAAAAGCTGACTCAGTGAGCTATGCACAAGAATTCCAGTGCACCTGTACTGTCCTGTACCTGTGCAAATGGCAATAAAATCTCTTGAATCTTGAAAATGCCTTTTAGTAAGGTGCAATTCTTATCACCTCACCACCACTCTGATGTACAGTGCATGTCTGCTTATTTCTTAAAATCTATGCCAATGATATGTTATCAGATGTTCCTGTGAACAGCTGTCTACCATTATGTGAGCTTCTACCAGTACAGTGTGATATTTCATTTAGGCACAGTGTTGATCCCTGGGACCTCTCAGCTGACAGCCAGAGATATCCTCCACAGACTGTGCACCTCCAAGGCCAAATGCATCATAACAGATGACACCTTGGCCCCAGTGCTCGATTCTATAGCTCCAGAATGCTCTTTTCTCAAGACAAAACTCCTGGTGTCAGATAGAAAGAGAGAGGGCTGGATGGACCTTGGGGAGTTGTCAAGGTAAAACACACAACAACCTCCTCTAACTGGAATCGGAAGGAAATAGTATAGCTGGAACATATGCAAAGCATTTACTAAGTCTTTTTTTCTGTGCTCAAAGCATGGCGTCAAGCGACCACACCTGTGTGGAGACGAAAAGTGATGACCCTATGACCATCTTTTTCACCAGTGGTACTACGGGTTCTCCAAAAATGACACAGCACAGCCACTGCAGCTTTGGGATAGGACTGAATGTCAATGGCAGGTGCTGTCATAGCAGGAGCTTTGTTTAATATTTACCAGTGGGAATCTCTGCCTTTTAAGCTTTGTGTAATGTGTAATATCTCTGGGTGAAGGTACTGGCTGGATCTGACTGAACGGGATGTGCTGTGGAATACCTCAGACACGGGATGGGCTAAGACTGCCTGGAGCAGTGTTTTTGCTGCCTGGGTCCAGGGAGCATGTGTGTTTGTGCACCACATGCCACGGTTTGAAACCAAAACAGTGCTTGAGGTGTGTTTGACAGTGAGAGTCAAAACAATGAAATATTTTAAGACATTATTGTGCACATAAGATTATAAAACGGTCAAAGATACATTGCACAATGCAAAGTGCTACTGTGGCATTGAGTAAACAGTACTCATCGCTAATGGAAACAAGTCTCAGTTTGTCAGGACAAATTAATACTTTAGTATAGTTATAGGAAGCATGTATTACATCTACCCTCACAGTTCCACCAGGTTCTCCCACTGAATCTGTGCAAGGAGAACAAATATGACCCTTTGGAACAGTTTTAGCTCATGGCAGCAGCATTTCATTCAAAAGGCTAGTCAAAAAAGGCTAATAATTATCTCTAGCTTGGTGATCTAGACTTTGTGATAACTCGAGGTAGGTTGTACAACAGGATTTTTTTCTGTCAGGTGTTATACCCTTTACAATTAAATTTTGACACTTCTGTGAAAGTATCTTGTATTTAACCTTTCCTCTTCAATACATTTTTTTTCAGACTCTGGCAAATTATCCAATTTCAACATTCTGCACTGCTCCAACTGCATATAGAATGCTGGTACAAGAAGACCTGTCCAGGTTTCAAAACTCAGATTATTTTACTCTTAATTATGTTTTTCATGTTTTTAAATGGACTTGTCATAATGCAGAGCTAGTTCTGCTAAAATATTAATCACATAAGAATTCAGACTGGTGAAAGTTATGCTAATTTTAATGACACACTGAACATCTCGTTTATTTTCTGGAATTAAGGTACCGGTTTCAAAACTTGCAGCATTGCTTGTCTGCAGGAGAGCCCATTAACCCTGAAGTGATGGAAAAATGGAAAGCCAGCACAGGATTAAATATCTACGAGGGATATGGACAAACTGAAACTGCAAGTTGTTGCATGAATCAGAACAATAAAGCATTTGGCCTATACAAATTTAGAATCGAAGAATTAACTACGTCTTTTTTTAAATCTTTGCAGGTGTTGATTGCTGGTACTTTTAAAGGAATGGATATCAAACCAGGGTCTTTTGGAAAGCCATCTCCAGCATATGATGTGCAGGTAAAAATGTAATTGATTTTATAGAGCAGCAAGTATGAAGAGATATGTACTTTTTTAACAAATAGAAATATTAACCACGCAATTCCTAACATGACATTTAATAAACTTGGTTTATATTATTTCCAGCTTTTATAAAATGTATAGACCTTAATCAGTTACCATGTGATGCTGGCTTCAGGTCGTGGATGATGCTGGTAAAGTTGTGGCTCCTGGAACAGAGGGAAATTTGGCCATCAGAGTGAAACCCGTGAAGCCCTTCTGCCTCTTCACTGGTTACACGGTAATCACACTTTGATCAATTTGATTAACATGCTTAAGATACACCTTGAGGAATTATATTTGCTGTATTATATGCACCACTGTGTGAACAGGACGATCCAGAGCGAACGGCACAGTGCTACAGAGGAGATTTCTATCTGACGGGCGACAGGGGAATAATGGATAAGGATGGTTACCTGTGGTTTGTGGGTCGAGCAGATGATGTCATCCTATCTGCTGGGTAATCATGTTACTTGGAACTTCGTTTGATGAGGAAAAAAAAATTAGTTGAGTAGAACCAGACTTATTCCCTTCCATTTTGGTTTTTGAGGCAACAGAACTCTTTATCACTTCATGGTAGAGGATGCAATGTGTACAGTAGCACATTCTTTAGAAAAAAAGTTGAGAAGGTGTATTTTTCAGGTATCGCATTGGCCCGTTTGAAGTTGAAAATGCGCTGATTGAGCATGAAGCTGTGGCAGAATCAGCTGTGGTTAGCAGCCCTGACCCAGTCAGAGGAGAGGTACCTTTAGTGTTGAAGTATTTTACCTAATTTATCTTGTATCCAAAATAAGATGAGAATACCAGTATCAATTGATTTTTTTCCTCAGATTGTAAAGGCGTTTGTTGTACTGAACCCAACATTCAAGTCACACAACCATGATCAGCTTATAGCTGAATTGCAGAGGCATGTGAAGAAAGTGACTGCACCATATAAATATCCTCGCAAGGTAATGATTTTGTTGGATGGAGTTGGAATTACTATTAATAGTTACATTATCTACTCAACGGGAAATAAAACTGAAGCCCTATGTATGCTTTGCATGATAGCAGATGGTTTGAATGCTTTCTGTGGTTTATAACACACTGAATCGCCATAATATCTGATTTTTGCAGTGATGAGAGCACAGCCTTTTGTTTTGTTTCACTTCAGCTGGTTGTTCAAGCCTGCATCATGTGCACTGCATGTTTCTCATGGTATTTAGTAAATACGGTTTCCTACATCACACACACACACACACATAGTGTGTATTTATATAGAGTGTGTATTTATATAAACATGTCTGTATGTATGTGGTGTCACTTCTTCACCTGAATACTTGAATACTTAAACACCAGCCTTGGATACTGGACAGTAGTGATGCGCAGGTTGACCCATAACCCGCAGGTCCCGTGGGTTGACCTGCGGGTCGGGCGGGTTCAGGTAAGCTTACTAAAAAATATCACGGGTTCGGGCGGGTCGGGTCAAAAAGTGACAAAGCAGCGTTCCGACTAAGTTATAAATAACTTACAGAAACATTGCGTGCAATAGGCTTTGCGTTCGCAACTCTCCGAATTGCTTGCTCCGGGCTAGGCTGTGATTACTAGTCCACCTTCCCTTCCTCTCTCAAACACACACATGCAAGCACCGGAGGGTGCAGGTCCTCTTATGCCCTGGCTGTCAATAATCTGCATTACCGAACTATAAAGCAGAGGTGGGAAGTAACGAAGTACAAATAGCCTACTTCGTTACTGTACTGAAGTGGAGTTCTCAGGTATCTGTACTTCACTTGAGTATTTATTTTTCTGACAACTTTTTCCTTTTACCCCCTACATTCTAACACAAATATCTGTACTTTCTACTCCTTACATTTTCAAAACAGGCTCATTACTTTAGTTTTAATGCATTTAAGGGGAATTATCGATTATTTTTATTTTGCATCGTTGCGCACCTTCCCAACATCAAGACCGATTTCAACTTAAATGTATGGGACAATAACACATAGAAAAGACGATCCCTTGGTGTATCCATCGGTGCATGTCGCGCACGACAGATGTAACAAGACGAAAACGACGTAAAAGACGTAACAAGATGAAACAGACAAGAAAGGGAGACTCCACCCCGGAGAAAAGGTGTCTATTGAATTTGATTTCCGTGACAGGGAGAACTAGTAGCGACATGGATGAAAGTGAACCAGACAACACTGTCGACGGAGTAGATTCAGAGCAGCAAGACATTCCCCATCCATGGTCTTATTTAAGAGAAATGTTAAAGTTCACCGTTAAGATGTGAAGGATGCATTGTGTGTGTGTGAGAGAGAGAGAGAGAGAGAGAGAGAGAGAGAGAGAGAGAGTTCATGTCTTTAATGAAGGGTTACTTGTTTTGCTGCTATTCAACAATTTTGGAACAATTCGTCTGTTTATTTAGTAGCCTAGACCCAGACGCTATTAGACTAAGATAATAGGCTATGCCTTGCAATCAATGTATTATGCTAACGTTTGGGCAAACAGCCCAAAAACGAAATGGTGCAACACTGCTCACTTTTCTGTAGCCAACGGTGGCTCCTGCAAAACCTTGTTGCCTACACGACTGTCTGTGCTTTTTCAAACGTGCACTAAATAAGAAAACGTTCTCTCTTACTCTATGATATGGATGCCATCCCTATACAGGCTAAAGTTGGCGGTTTGCGGGTCGGGTCAAGTCGGGCGGTGCGGATTGGCTCTCATAACGGGTCGGGTGGGTGCGGGTATTAAAAAACCCTGACCCGCGCATCACTACTGGACAGCCAGTGTTCACACTACTGTGACACATAGTAAATACTCAAATTTTGTACACATTTTTCTCCTCAAAGGAAATTGCCCAATTCCAGATTAACCTTTTTAAAATGTTCCTCTTGGTCAGATTGAGTTTGTGGAACAACTTCCCAAGACCGTGAGTGGTAAAATAAGAAGAGTTGAGCTGCGGAACAAAGAGTGGGGAAGATCTTGAAGTAGAAACAGCTTCATTTTAAAACATCTATAACTTCATAGAGCCAAGGATGTTTCACTCTTTAGGTAACTCTTGAACATGTTTGTGTGATTGTTTATTAAAAATGTTCATTTCTTAGTTTAAAAACACCATGTCTGAATACAAGGGCGAGTTACAGTATATGGAATATATACATAATCCTATGTACCTAATACCTAATTATTAACTGCAGACCAGATTCAAGACAGAAAAATTAATTACACACAAAGCAAACAGGCAAGACAGATTTAAATAAAAGCCTTGTAAAACGTTCCTTACAAACGTTTTACAAATATTTTAAACTTGTCTACTTGTAATTTAATTTCTTAAAGACGTCTCAAGACAAGCTTCTTAGCTGGAGGAATACAGAGGCTCTTGTTACTGAAACTCTTCCCAGATGACAAGCAGCCTGCCCCAGGTACAAAACACAGAGAGGTGGAAGCTTTGGATGTTGATTTATCTTTCACAAGCGCAGACTCCCATTTGAAGAACCCACAGCTCTTTTTGCTTCCAGAGCCCATTTTCCCAATGGGACAGCTATAGAAAACCCTGCCATGATTAGGTCCTCCATTCGCTACAGTAAGCCTCTTGGCTCTGCGGCCACAACTGCACAAAGGCGACGTGACTTTGATACTGCCCCTCAAGGGAAGAGACATTCTGTTCACAGTTGAAGAGAGCTGCAAGGATGGACCCGAACCTGTTCTACCTGAAGACAACCTGGACCCACGAGAAGCATCCTTATCCTCATAGATTGTAAAAGAGCTGCGGGGTGTGATCATGTAAAGTTCTGAACGTGTTGCTGATTTGTCTGGACCACAGGTGAACTCTTTGGGATTTGCTAAAGAGGGCTCACTTGAAAACGATACACTTTTATCTTTAGGTTTGTTACATGACATAAGAGGAGTCTTAAATACACCACTGTTGAGGTGACAAGGTCTGGCCTTCTCAAGTGAATAGACTGTTGTGTTCAAATTTTTGAATACAATGGGATTGGAATGGTGGGAGTTGACCTGTGCAAGAGAACAGTCTATGTTCAGTTGCTCACTAGTGGAGTCACGTGACAAACATGCATAAGTGTCTGTGGTGGTAGCTGGTTCAGTGTCCTCCAGAATTACATCATCATATGAGCTTGACTCCTCTGTTTCTACCAAAAATGGAGTCTCACATTCAGCATCCAAAGTCGTATTGTGAGAGATTACATCTGTGTCTGATTTGAGTGCATTTGTGATACAGTGAACAGTGGTGGACACTAGCACCAGGCTGTGACTTGGCAATGAAGGTGCAGCTACAGGTGATCCTGCAGAATCAAGCTGACACAGAGGTGATGGCACTGATGTCTTTTCTTGAACTGAAGTTGTCACTCTGTTCAGAAGGGTTTTTGGCAACACCAAACTTTGATATTGACAGGTAGAGTTTGAACTCACTTCAACGATGCCCTTGTACTTTGATGAATGAGCTTCTTTTTCATGACTGCCAGGCTTTGGTTGTCTCATATCATGTTTCTCTGACCCCCCTCCTGTCTCATTTGCACCTACATTGCCAGGGCCAGGTTTCATCTGGGTATTGATGAACAGGGGGTTTGTCCTTGGTGGTTCCTATTAAAACAGTATTTTGTTGGAGATTTAATTTTTCCATTTCATGTGAACCGTACTCAGCAGGAAGTTTAATGAACATGAATGTCAAATACCACATCACTATAAAAACAAATTCACCTGAATATACTTGAAGGATGAATGGCTACAACAGGGCTGATGTCATACCCACTCACCCTGTTCAGGCTCCTGGTCACTTTCATGAGGCACCCATCCGTTATCATTCTCCAGGCTAAATGGGCAGTATTACGGGCATCATCTAAACCTAAAAAAAATAATTTTTACAAATGTATACACATAGGTGATTACAATTATCTCATATGTCACACCAAAACTGTCGAAAATTTGTTCACCTGAATGTTCTCGCCCAGAAAATTCAAGTCCCAGATCCTGTAAGGCCCCATTCAGTCCTTTTGGTTTCCTGTTATAAAAAAGCTGAGAGAGAAGAAAATACCTGCCTCATTAAATTAGACTTTAGTTAAAGCCAAGATGCCACATTTCAATTTTGAGTATTACAAATTTAAAACCACTGAACAAAGGTTAACAAGAAAGTAATGCTCCACATCTAAAGGAAATATTTTCACAACTTTCCACTATGTAACACTTCATAAGCTGATATAATCAGTTCTGGTCCCTATTTGAGCAATTTACTCCAAGCTTGGCCTCTTTGCTCTTGATCACCAGTTGCTTTTTGCAGAGTAAGATTTTATTGATTAATTTCAAGGACATTACATAATCTAGCCAGTGGGTTGCTTTCTACTGGGTTACTTTATACCAATTGACCAAAAATGGTTCTCAGGTAACTGTGTCCCCGCAATAACTGTAAAGACATAGAAAGGCCTAGATTTATCAGTGCATGTCCCTGAATTGTGGAATGCTTTGCCAGATAACATCAGGGCCCCAATTTAAAGTCCCTGTTAACAACCTATGTACTTATAAACTTGCTTTTAGCAACTGTATTTTTTTTATTTTCATACATTTTTGTTATATAACCAAATTGCTTATTACTTTATACATTTTGCCTATATACCTTTTAGTTTTTAACTTTTTTTTCACTGTCTCTTTTTTAATGCTTGTAACTAGAGAGCACTTCAAACATCCTGCATGAAAAGACTAGATAAAGGTAATTCTTTAACAGTTGTAGTGTCATCATTATTCAACTAAATCTTTATTACCCCTACAGGGTAAACTACTGTGACCAGCCCACAGATACAAAAGATTAAAATGGGTTAAAAAAAAAAAAAAAAAAAAAAAAAATAGGTATAATATTCACCCTGTATGTTGCTCTGAGATCTATCCAGCTGTTCAAAATGTCAGGTTTGCAGATTTGCTTTCGTTTGCACTCATACTGTAGACAGACTCCCAAATCCCAATCTGAAGTAAAATGAATAAAAATAGGTAAAGTACATCCCCAATACTTCACACTGCTCTACCAAATATACCATCTTGAAAAGTTTACACCATGAGTGGGATAAGGAAGGTGCCATGGTTAGCAGAACACATTGTGTACTCCACCTGACCAAGTGACAAAAGCACAGGGATGAGCTGTGGCGGCAGAGGTTTTTTCATTGATAAACGCTATGCTCTTTTCCTGTCGTAATGTCTGAAGCCAGCGGGTGAACCGTGACAAGCATATCTGAAGGGGAACTCCCGCTTCAACCTGTGTCTGAAGACAAAAGCAAATATGGCAAAGGTATGAGAGTATGTCAACAGCAGAAAGGACATACAAGGCTCTGTTTAGGAGAAAAAAAAAATTACCTGTCTGATACCAGTAAGCTCTGTACAAAACTCAGACAGTATGGGATGCTCCTGAGGTTGAACGTAGGTATGAAATTCTGAATCAATCTTCCCATTAGAGGTGTTTAAAAGAACAGCCGGAAATTCAACTGAAGTGAAAAATTAATTATGCTCATTAGTCACATTACACAGAAGACAGCAGGCTAAACATGTCTATTTCTGAAAAACAACTTACTTATTTCTTGTCCATAATTGTTTTTCTCTCTCCAACATGTAGATTCGAAGTCAATGACTATCAGGTAGGAAAAGAACTGCCCTGAAAACACACAAATATCTAAGGTGTCACCATCAGGATTAATAGATAGCTAAATAGTTAGATATAACGTGAACTTAGGTAAGTAGCTAGCCTGCCAGTACAGTCATTATTGGCGCCAGACAGGGGTACGACCGCAAAATAAACACTTACTCGAGCCCGTCGGTTTTGCTAGGTTTTCATCTGCGGGCCGGCTGCGTTTTCTAACCAACCCAAGTTCCCTGTAAAGTGATCAGAGGTAATTATTCAACAGTTAATCAGTTATTGCTAGCCATCGTTAGCTCTTCTCACAACTAGCTATGCATTCGTCTCGTCTCAAAAATCCCATTTTCGGCAGTGTAGCATAGTAGTTAAGGAGCAGGACTTGTAATCGAGCTGTAATAATATCCAGCTGTATAAATGGATAATGTTATAACTGGTGTAAGTCGCTCTGGGTAAGAGCGTCTGCTAAATGCCAATAATGTAATGTAATGTAACTTTCAGTGAGGCAAACTGGATACAGATAGCTAACGTTAGCTCATTTACAGACATACAAACATAACTTAAGCTAGATGGCAAGTTTATCATTGTAAGTAAGCATAACTTATAAAATACAGGCTAACTGCATTAGCTAGCTCTAGCAAGCCAAATCAAGGGCACTTTCTCCATAAGTTCACTGCAAGTGATTCATATTGGGTGCACGCTCAAACTACCATCTTAATTTTATCCTTTTTTCAGGACAGGAAAGTTCATTCGAAACTGAATGCAAAGTACAGTTCATTCGTTCAGAACCACTTCGTGTAACATACGGATCAGTATTGTGTCTATTGTGTAATGATCTAATGGGTTAACGCACTTATCTCTACCAGCTAGCTTGTAACAAATGTACCTTGTCTGGCCAACCATTGAAACGTGGTCATGCAGCGCTTCTAATATTGTTGTTAGGTTTTGGTGTTGTAGCCTACTCTACCTCACTTGTAGGTCACTTTGGTTGAAGGCGTCTGCCAGATGAATAAATGTGTCGTTTTCACATTAAGGTGATAGGTTTTGTGGGTGTGTGTTTTCATACTACACAATTTTGATGGCGCAAAGATCTGTGGTGATCTCGGCTCGTTTTAATTACTATTTCGCCACTGCGGCTGTTTTAGCCACACGTATCTCCAAACGAGCACAACCGTACTTCTGTTCTAACCAGTCAAACGAACTTGGTGTTCTTGGTTCGATGGCATCTTAAGATGCTAGGTATTTACGATCTACTTAACGTTTGCTAGATAGAGAGAATTTTGAGATACGATAGTGTTTATGCTAGCTATAATTAGACAGCTACCTAAATAGCAAACAACATTCGTACTTAGCCAGTTTCTTTGTTGCCATGTCGCTTTCTTCACACTTGTTAGCTGATGCGTCCCATCTGCCTAGTGGGAGTTTTGTCCATTTTAAATTTACCGGTGACGATGACGTAAAGACGTCACTTCCCTGTGTGAAGGGAAACTACCACAATTTCGTAGGACTACACTTTACACTGAAAATTCTGTATCGCGATCACAGGTCCCATCACAGAATCTCCTCAATGACTCCTCAGCTTTTCCAAAAACTTAGATATAGTTGCAGAAGTGAGGAACGCGTAGTATGTAGAACTAGTTGACGTTGTCTCCGGCTCTACTAGGTAGGTCTGCACTGCAGGAAGACTTAATCGAACTCTATCGGAAACATGCGTTGTATGGTTTCCGTCGGCAGGCAGGAGTTGCGGCATGACTGAAACGTAACGTTCGCACAATGTTGGGAAAGCATGGAGGTATCCTCTTTTAATTTTACACATTGCGTTTCTAGCTACGCTGCAATTGCACATTTATTTGAACTTAAGAGTATAGTTAGTTATAGTAGCCCCCAAATTTACTCAAGTAACCTAATGTAATTACCGAGGCTGCAAGCTGCAATATGTCACTGTCACGTTACAGTGAGTGAAAGTGAACACTAATTAAACGTGTTCAGTATTGTGTAATTCATGAAACGTAGTTAAGTAACTTTCTTGGTAGTGTGTTGCTAACTATATTTAAACATTTCCTTTGACAAAGTAGATAGCTAGCCAGCGAGCTGTTTTCAGTAGCTAAGAGCTTCTAAAATCATAAGTTTCAACGTGTGATAAGGGGACTTTCTGACGAAAGGTCCGATGCTGCGTTGACTTCAGATCGCTGGTGTGCTGCCTCTGTCCAAAGTAAAGGTTTCACATAGACCTATAAGCAGATGGCAGTTTCAGCCACATTTGGGTGTAAAAGGAAGAGCAGTGATGCCCTAGTCTCAGATCACAGAGCTGGAAAATCAAGGAAGCTGCATGACAACGCCGGGGAGCCGCAATTATCCCCACAGCCTCAGGAATCAAAGGTAAGTAAAGTCTCATTTATGTTCTGTGCTGGGTAGCTTAACTATTTACTGTTTTCTAATCTCTGAACCATTCTTTACAGGGCACTCCATGTCTGTCACTGTCCTTTGATGAAGTCCATAAAACTATTACCCAGAAAGAGCTAATAGAATTACTCCTATTTGCTGCCTTGGGGGATAAACACAATGTGAAACAGCCAAGGTAAGCTATTGTGGTAAACTCTTCCCTAAATTTATTGTTAACACTAAGTCCAGTCATCATTATTGATTTTCTCTTCTTCCAGTTGGTGTTACCTCCATCACCAGAAGAATGTATGTGGAGTTAACGTGACAGTTTTAGAGGGCCTCACTCAACTCCATTTTTACAGATATTACCTGCAGTTCAAAAATCTCAGGAAGAGGTACAGGATTGTAAGTCAGCAAGTTAATTCTAGCACTTACACTTTGCTCTTTTAAAAAGTTCAATAATATGTTTTTCACTGGATGTGTTGTTTCATGAAGTGTATACCATCCTTTCATTGGTCTCCAAGAACTTTACTGTAAAGCTCACTCACCTCAACCACTATTATTATGTAGCATTCACATCTGCCCAGAACAGCCACCACATGTCAGCTGAGACAGAGAGGGAGGAATTTATGTAGCCAATTAAACCTTGGCATAATTAGATGGGAGGTGCTCATGAGATTCCCCACTCTTTGTAGCAAGTATTAGGGGTTTTATCAAGGATCAAAGTGAGTTAGGACCTTTGTTTTACATCTTATGAAGAAGACAACATCCCTGTCTTTATGCTGGTGTATTGGGTTTTCCGCTTTGGAAAACTGCCTTCTACTGGCACAAACACTTCTCTTAGTAGCAACAGGATTTGCCCAGCAGGTCTCCCATCCATCTACAAACCAATCCCAGCCCCACTTAGCTTTAGCTATGCCACAGCAGAGGATTCCAGGGGGGTATAGTTGCTGTTGCTTAGTTGTTATCTATACTAGAATAATGTCAGCCAAGTACATCAGTATTCAGTCATTGCTGTTATTAGTACATCAACTTATTATTAAATAATTTCTCTCTTTCTCATTAGAGGCAAAGTTTTCTGCCTTTCTCTGGCAATGTGCTGTCTGACATCTTCAATACTGAGCTGCCAGTTTCAGAAAGTAACAGTCCATTACCTGAGGGAACTATACCTGTGACCACAAACAACTTGGAACATGAGAAAGGTGAGATAAAATAAATATAATGTGTGAACATGACTTAGCAGCTCAAATAACTGGAAATATTTTGAACCTCAGGTCAGAGTAGACTGAATTAAAAGATGTATTGCAAATGTTGAACAGTTTTACATTTTTGTTTTGTAATAGATTAGGAAAGTAATTGTTGTAAGTACATGAACAAAAATATTTGTTTGTGATGAATATGTGAGTACTTGGGACAAAATTGTATCACCTATGTACTATGTACTAAGTACTCTGCCATCACCTATGATGGCTTTCTTATCAGTCTTTCTTTGCTTCATGTGCTAATATTCTGTTTCCTCAGAAGACCTCATCTGGCACCCTGTCATCCGCAAATATGGAACAGAGACACAAGGTCTCACTCACTACTTGCTGAGCACTGAGGAGATGGGCAAGAAGGCCTTCCCTTTGAAGGGTGAGGGAGAGACCACTCTTTTAAGAATGTAATGATGACAGCAAGCATTCGTATACATTGTGCAACATCCCGTAGAATGGTAGTAAGAGGCAAATTCTGTGTTTTTACCCCTCCAATTTCAGGGCACCCTGGCTATGAAACGTTTCTATGCACGGAGAGTGATGACTGCGTCACAGACAACAGTCCCATTTATGGCCTCGACTGTGAAATGGTTCGTTACACCATGTTGCTGTGACATTCAGCCAGGCTGGCAAGCCCTGACACAGCTTCCTCTCAAATAGCTTTAATTTATTAATTCATGATTTATGTATTTTTTATTTTATTTATTATTATTTTTATTTTTATTTATGTTTTGTTTTTCTGTATGAAATTTCTGGAAATTGTACTTTGAATCTATAGCACTGGTGAGGGAAAAATTCTGCCTCTCGAACAAAGTGTGTGTCTCTAAAACCTTCTTTGTGTTTCTCAGTGTTTGACAGAGCGTGGAAACGAGCTGACGCGTGTCTCCCTGGTGGACAGCGGGGGCCGCTGTCTGCTAGATGAGCTAGTGAAGCCAGAGAATCGAATCCTCAACTACCTTACCAGGTATGCATGCACCAGTGCTCAGAGCGACAGCCCCATGCAATTTATAAAAGTGGGAAAAGGACATAGCCACATAGTTTGCACAGGGACATGCAGTAGGACAGAAGTCAGGATAAAGGTGCTGCTCGTGAGGTGGCATTGGGTTGTGCTATGGTAGGATTTACACAGAGCTACAAATGCTACAAAGTGGAACATGCTTTCTGTGTAATGTTGCTTTGTGAGGTTTTCTGTGTAAATCATGCCAAGGATCAAGCGTTAGCCAGTCCCACCGTGTGTTCTCCGTTACCTTTGCAGAGTGGATCTGCCAACATCACTTATAAAAGCCTGGGTGGCTGAAGTTTAGAAATGCTGTTTTCCTCAGGGTTCTGGGCTTTTTCCCCTTTTTTCTCCATCTGGATCTCGTTTATGCCTATGAAAGTTTCTGGGTTCAGCTGAGGTGAAGTTGCAAGGAAGGACTCAAAAAGGGATTGTCATTGAGGTTTCTTTACTCTGCTCATCCAAGGTATTCAGGGATCACAAAAGCTTTACTAAAACCGGTTACGACAAGGCTGAAAGACGTCCAGGCCAAGCTGAAGGAGGCCTTGCCCCGTGATGCTGTGCTTGTGGGCCATTCTCTCAACCATGACCTTCAGGCTTTGAATGTAAGGCCAGTAATAAAACTGACAACCACAATGTGAAGCATGTGTACATAAGGTCATAGTATGAAGTATAGGGAAGTCAAGTGAGTTTATGTGCACTGTATTAATCTATGGATAAAGTTTAATCAGTGAAATATAAAATAAATATCCAAACTAGGCACACATCTGTAACAAATTAAGAATTTAAAAGGAAAACATTCACCACTAGTAAAATGCTTAACACACCATTGCACATTATATCAACTGTTTCTTTCTCAGAGAATAAAGGATTGAACTTACAAGGGCTTTATTTATTTCCCATGTAGTGATCCTGATGATTGCTCTGTGTTTTACTACAAACTGACAAGTTACTTGTGCTTCAGAGTGGTTCTTTTTCTCCCTCAGTTGATCCACCCTCACGTCATTGACACTTCGCTGCTTTTCAGAAGGGAATCTGGCCAGAGGTTTAAACTGAAGTTTTTGGCAGAGGCTGTGTTGAAGTGAGTGAGCTGGCTTCTGCGTTTTCCCATGTATTATTTGTGCAGTTATTTATCTCTTCCTTCAGGCTACAAAAGATTATCTCTCAAGCCTTTTTGAAAGCACAGTTTTTCTCTTCTGGTAGTACAGCGACACCCCTGTTGACACCTCAGTTCTCTTCATGTTTCACAGCAGAAAGATCCAGTGCGAGGGGAAGAATGGTCACAATCCAACAGAGGATGCTGTGGCCGCCCTGGAGCTGGCGCAGTATTTCATCAGCAGAGGCCCGAAAAAGGTAAGTCAGAATTCTCACTCGCTGAACATGGACGGGAAAATAAGCGGTGCTGAGCTCCTGCTCTCTTTTACAGGTTGTTGAGTTAAATTTAGACAGAGTATGGCGAGGACATGCCACAGTGAAGGAGACGCCAGTGAATGGGACCGTGCACATACCTCACATCAGGTGCATTGGTAAAAACCATCTCTGCAGCACAGAGCTCTGCACACAGCTGTTGCCTGTGTAGTAACATGGTGCTCTCTCAGGTTTGCAGAGGCTCTCCAGGCTGCAGGTCGATCTGCGGTTCACTGGGGCACAGCAGCGAGAATAGACACATCATGGACTGCAGAGCAGTGGCACAGGGTGAAGTGCATCTCGGATCGGGAGGTCAGTCTCAGGACAACCGCTGCACGAGGCCTCTCCAGGCTTTGTTACACAGTATGTGGGGTAGAGGCCTGTTCTGAGCTTACTGTACTGAGCTGTTTGTAGGCATCATTTCTTTTGTTCTTCTCATAGGTCCTGTCCTCCTTCAAAAGGGAAATACCATCATGCTTTTTCAGCATGGTGGAGTTTCCATCTTCAGCCGAAAAAACAGAGGCTTTCTCAACTGGCAAGAAAAGTGATGAACTTTTTCAAAAGGTAGCAATTCTTGCATATCTGAAAAATTGTGATCCATTAGCGATATTATTCTGATCACAGGCTTCTCTTGTCATATTCCAGATGCTTGCCAGACAGAGAGAAATGTGCACAGTTTATGTGGGACCTTTACCCAAAGACTGGACTGCTATGTCAGTGAGGAAACTGTTTCGAAGATGTGGTCCCATTCAGTCTGTGAGGCTGCTAAATTTCACAAAAAGAGTAGGTTTTCTCTGAGCATGCCATGCACATAGGTATGTTTAAAGAGCACGGTGTACACCAGATAAATAACATGAGGATATAAGGTTTGTGTCTCTTCCATTCCAGGCCCATGCAGTTATTGAATTTGAATTGCTGGAAGGAGCTTGCCTGGCCGTGGACTCATTAAATGGCTATGAGCTGGATGGTCACTCTATTAAGGTGGGCACTGTTGTAAACTAGTGAAAAAATTGTAGCCAGCAGTGTATTTTCTACAGATAAACCAAGATGATATTCTCTTGCTTAATATTCCCCTCTCCTTACCCGTTAGCTGTGATGCTTGCTATGAGGGTCCTCATGTGCTTCCATCAGTCCTTTTAAAATGAAAAATGAATGATTATTGTTGTAAATAGTAATGAATGATAACAATTAATAATGAATTGAGGAATAATGAAAAATTAATAAATGATAACAATTATCATATCATTAGCTATCAAAGCCACATGACATATGTAGGATTAAGGATCTGAACAGACCCTGCAGCCAATAAAAGTCTTAAGGTGTTTTTTTGCTTTACTCCCATGTGCACATGCATGTAGCACAGTTTGTATGTCCCCCACCACAGTTTATCATTCCTCTCCCAGGTGCTGAGGCCTGTCAAGGAGTCCACGCTGGATTTGGAGGTGATCTTGCAGGAGCTGGAGAATGATGTGCTCAATGAGAATGTCATCTACATCTCGGGAATGCCAGAAGAGGACCTTCACCAGGCCTTCTGCCAGTTCGGCACCATTGAGGGCGTGGCTCTGCCCAAGAAACCCTCTATGAGGAAGCACAGGAAACATGCCTTCATAAGTCAGTATTTCAGACTGGGAAGTGGAACAGGCAGTGAAATGATTAGACTGTGACCTCACAGCAGTAGGCTGTTCATTGTCATAATGAGGTACATTTGAACTTGTCTAAAACTGGCCACGTAAAATATGGCTTCTTTATTTCAGAGTATCAAAATGTGGAGAGCATGGAGGCTGCCTTAAACTCATCTGTGGAACATAAAGACAGAACAGTAAAGGTGTGTAAGGCTTTGACTCCCTCCCACCTCCATTCATGGACTGGCCAGACACAACATCGACAGTATCATTCTGAGGAGTGGAACTCAGGGGAAGGTGAATCCAGTGTGCCTGAAGACTCAGACTGCTCTGATCAGCAGCTTTGTCATGTAAGTGTCCAAACTACAGCACAGAGTCATGCATCTCAGACAGATACATGGATACCCAGAGATCCATTGAGTAAACCAGAGGTACTGCATATTAAATGGTGATTTGTAATGGTTTAAACAGCTACATGGCCTCCTCTGTGTGCATGTTCCTCTACACAGGAGAGTGAAATGAAGGATCTGATGAGAAAACTTGACCGTAAGGTGGGAAAACTTTTCAAGGCTCTACCGAAAAATACTCTGAGTGTAATTCTTCTTCCTGGACAGACAAGGTAATAAAGTTATATGGTATTGTCGTAGCTCAAGGATATAGCATGTTAAACTGAAATTCTAGTAATCCTGGAATGCACAAACTGTATATTCTGTGACTTCAGTTCTATTTCACGTACCTTCTTCAGTGTGCACAGTCATTAATACGTTGCCATCAAGGATTTAATATCTTTGGTGGCCAGCTCATTGTTCATTGCTCAGTTCTCATCAAAACCAGCACATATGACCTGTTTTCAGGTTTATGATGTCAACATCTAGGATTGGTGGTAAAAAACAAGTATAATTCTTATTCATACACATAAACTCTTCAATCCGTCAGTAATCATCATCCTGAGAATCAAATTACAATGAGTCACCCGAGGCTGTGCTGTGTATATTATTAAAATTCTAACAGAAGCATTGTGGGTAACAGGATGAGAGCAATGTTGGCTTTAATATTGTATTCCTGCTTTCTTCTGTGTAAGGGCTGAGTTGCATTGGGTTTATATACACTATACATGATTTCCTCTGACAGCACTTTGCATTATCAGCTTAACAGTTGCAGGAGGCTGCCTTGGCCATGTAAAGTGAGGATGGAAATAGCAACTACTACTCAATCATCAGTCTGTAGGAAAGCACGAAAACCTGTGTTAGTAAATATTGTGTGAAATCAATGAGCAATAAGAAATACCCGTTCTGTATAACAGTCAATGAGCTGTTATATAAACTGCCATGGTTTTAAGTGGTAGACATTTTTACTAGGGAGATGCTCAGATCCAGAGGGTTTTCTTCATGCTTGTCCCTGGAAACAGTTTGTCACTGTATAAAACCACCTGATGCCAGGCAGGTGGCATGATGTTTTCATCATGCATTTTATATTAATTTTAAATATAATTCCCGTTTGTTGTGTTTTCAATGACGTGTTTTATGTGACACTAGTTGATGCAATCAAGTATTCCCGATTGCTTTGGGTAGTATGGTCATAAGCACTTCCAGAAGAAGAGTTTTCATTGTCCCTCTTCATATTTCAAGGTCTGAAAAGCTGTCATCTTTCTGTTTCAGAGCTGATGGAGATTTCTCAGGTCTATGTTTCATTGGGGTCAAAAGGGGTTCCTCAGCCGAATCTACGAAGAATTGTGAATCTGAACTGGAACGGGACAGTGAAAGAATTGTGACTCACTACTGATGATGTTTTGTTCAATGCAATGAACGTATTGGGGATTCCATAAATGTTTAGCTACTGTACCAAATTGTTTGCCTTAAATAACGTTATCATACAGTATCTCTCTTTTTATAAATCAGACTGTGAACAATATAAATATATTGTTATACATTTAAAATGCAAGTTACTTGTGTTTATCTCGTTATGTAAACCTCATTTCTGATTGTAACGGAGATGGTTTTGTGTTTTTGTTACCACAGTTCCTTACGGTATGTGGCGGCAGCTAATCCAACCACTCTTGATAGCTAACATTAGTTAGCGTGAATGCAACAACATAGCCTTCTGGTAGATATTTCATAAGGCTTTATTCAGTTATTGTTGGCATACTTTTTCCTGATGGTTAAAATGAATGCGTAGTTGGTAGTATTGTCACGATAATAGTTCAGCTGTAGGCATGTGTCATGTTGAAGGCTTATACAGTACACTTTTATGCAAGAGCGCAGGCGCGGTGGCCAAGTGGTAAGGCGTCGGTCTCGTAAACCGAAGATCGCGGGTTCGAACCCCGTCCGTGCCTTTGGTAGAAAATGGCAAGTGAAATTTTGGCTGATTGAATGGCTAGATTGCACTGCAAATCAGTGATGAATTTAGCTTGCAAAATTAACAAATCATAATTACTTAACCTTGTGAAATCGTAGGAATGGTTGTATAAGCAACAGTGAGAAAGCCCCCGTACAGCATGACCAGGGCCAATCTGTATGGCATGTTTGCATTGTGTTAGCTTTCAACCTTGGGAGACAGATTGTCACATTGTTGCGATTTATTTAGTCAATAGTTGTGTTTATATATTTATTAATGGCATTGAGTCCGGTAAAAGAGTCCTTTACATGAGCATGTGCTGAATGACAAAATAAATGATGATTATTAGGCTATTATTACTGTAAATCTGAGACAGATTTGTTGACAAACCAGTATCTACACTTTAGTCAATGCACAGCATCAGCATAAAATGATATGTCAAGTGAAACAATATAAAGTAATAGGTGAATTGATCTAGTTGTATGAATTTGGAAATGAAATTCCAGAATATAATCTTAATATGTAACTTTTCCAAATGATACTTGTTTTTAACAAGATGCCCTTATCCAGTACACAATTGCATTTTATGATAAAGAAAACATTAAGTCCAGCAGGGGGCAACAGATAGCCCTAAGCGTCTCAGGATTTTTTGCTCATCATGTTGTGTAAAACACTGGCCTATAATTACTAGCGAGGGCTAAATTCATATTTATTGTACAATTATGTTGTCGTCACACGTACTGCGCTTATAATGAAGCACCTAAGGTAGACCTAGGCCTACACAGCCATAGTATTTAAGTTAAGGGATGCAAAAATGAATAGACTTAAAACAACATTCAAAACGCTAAAATTACTTATTAATTGATTAATTGGTATGAATTGATTAGCCCTTTGAAGGTAATGGTCTGTAAGTAGATAAAACACGCACTTGCCTCATACACAGATTCGATCCACTGGGCTTGAATGGAAACAATAGCTTAAAGGATTTGTATTTTTTTTATTCAAGAACTTGCTCAAGAAGTATGACTTTGGTGGATGGAAGATGCGAGAAGTGCCAGCGGGCATCTCAAACTTCGACAGCGCCCTATGTCGGCCAAGCAATGGAGTCTTTTTAATGTTATGACGTCCCCTGGATTTCTAGGAATGGCCATTCCCAGTTTCTATATTTGGAGATTACTTCTAGGAAAATAAAATTTGTCAGAACTGCACACCTCCATACCGAGCCAGATGCGATAAACTTTCTCCTTTTTTTAAAGCATGAGGATAAGCAGCGTCGCCAATGCTGCGTCTGTTAGAACATCCATGCTGTTATCCGCTCGGGAGCTGAGTGAGGATCCTCCTTGCTGCAAATCTTGAAAGGGGACTATAATGAGCTGGTCTTAGATGGAGCTGCTTTGCTTGCTGTGGATATCTTTGTAAAATGTTATTCTCTTTTTAAATCTTTATTTTCTCTTGCGCCTCCCCCTCGTTTGGCCTCTTCGTACCCAGTGGCGTGACCATGAAGAAATGTTTGAAGAGCAGGCAGTGTGATCTTAAAATGCACTGAGTTAGCAACGCTAGACACGGCTGCACTCACCAACATATATATTCTTAAAGAAACAAGGACCCGAAAATGAGACGTACGTGTCATGTTAGCCTGCTGGTTTCCTTGAAATAATTATGGTAAGTTTAAACTGATTCAGTACGTTTCTTTTTACCAGTTAAGAGGTTATTTAATGTGTTTAAAAGCGTGCTCATTCGCACGTCTCCTGATTCACATGGTTGGAAAAGCTAGCAGGTGAGAGAATGATATCTTAATGGCTTGCAGAATAGCTCAAATTATATCAGGGAAATGTTCGTTATTGTTATTACACATTGCGATTTTCTGAATTGACTTTTTTGTTAATTAAAATCTCTAATTACACAGACGTGTAGAAATTCCATTGAATAAATAATGCGGGTTTTGTAGTCCTTTCTCTACGTGGCTGAGCGCAGACAGATTGTGTCTGAGAGATCTATACCTGAAGTCCCCCGGGAAGCACCGAGGACATTGTCTGAGACTCAATCAGGTTAAACGCCCAGTGCTGACTTCATAAAAATAACCAGCCTCAGACATAATATTTGATGATGAAAGATCGATAAATGCTTGTCATATTTATTATATCCCACAATGACTACATTATAGATCCATAAAAAATGCAGCACACGTGTTGACGAGTCGCTTAAATAGCCTGCAGTTACGATGTTTTATCCAGAGGTCTTAATCAATCTGAAAGTTTCATGTAGTCATTGCCAGTAAAAGCAAGTATCGACCACTTTGTCTAAGCAAATTCGAGTATATTTTATATTGATTTCTTTTGTAATGCTACATGAGTGAGGAACATTACAGCATGTAAATATGGCAACATTATCAAAATCCAAATGCACTGTTGGCTATCCTTCACAGCATGAATTGGACTGCAGATTGTGGTTAAATACCTTATAAATAAACAAAGAAACAACGTAAAATGGCTGAGAGACGCACCAAACCGATACGTTGTAGTACAAGAGCTGCCAGTTTGTTACTACTAAGTGACTGCCACATGCCACATGATATATATTTTTTAACTATCATTTCTACTGATTAGAGACGACCAGGGTCCCAATGTTGAGGTAAAGGGAAGCATCACATGGATGACCCCATGCGGGACAAAAATACTTACACCTGAATACCTACTAAATATGAATGTTATATAGTAACATATAATGTAAAAATATAAAATGGACGTGACTTTCTAAAATACTAGGATCTAATAGGTCATTAGTAGCGAATGCACCGTCTTGTGCCATATAAGGATGCCTCTGGCTCTTGGTGGTGACCTCAGATACGGGATTTTGGGGGCTAGATGAGTTTCATTACAATCCAACTGGCCCGCAAAGTCCCGCTTCTGGCACGCACTGTGTCAGCATGAACAACGCCTTTCCCAGCTTCAGTGAAATGTTTGCAATAATATTTCCCAAAAGGAAACCGCTGGCATTGATATAAATACAACTCTACATAAGAGCAAATTCAACAGACGTAACAGATCAGGATTTGGATGCCTGGATTTGCTAAAGTGGATACAGTGACTCCTTAATCTCAAATCACAAATCAACATTGCTGCACATTTCCCGAAACTCTTTCGTCTGAAAAGTAGCGGCAGTCAAAATCAATGTGATCCGTATCGGCAAACATGCCAATTCATATACGCTGCTAATGCCGCAGGGAGAATGAGGGGCTTTTGGGGGCAGTTGTGTTTCAATTTCACCATCATAATGCCCCTAAAAATCCTTATTGCTCTTGCACTTATCACCAGTGCGGTTAGCGCACAGATATCGCTCATAGCCGACACTGGTCGAGTTTATCAGACATGTTTTGGATGATTGCTTTTTAAAAATGGCTTATGCTTTGCCCCCGTGTTTAAAAACCCTATGGCTAATACATTTGGAAAAACGGCTGTTTTTGTACTTTTGTTGAACAGTGATTCAGCATGCTCATTTTATTGATTTTTTTTTTTCCGAAACCAGTGCTAGTTTTTTTTTTTTCGTCATTTGTTTGGAATGTTATTTTTTGTAAAAGTTTATATTTAACATGCAAAACAATATTTGAGCTACGGAAATCAGTTAATAGTAATCTTGAAATAGCACTGTTATGACGTATTTGAGATACACTATGTGCATATAAACTATGCCCGTACCTTGTGTTAAATGTTACATAGATTGATTTGAAGTTCACACTAAATGTAGGCTTTACAGAAATCAGTCCCCCTTTACCTTGTTGATTATTCCTCTTGTTGACATTCTCATTTGGCATGTTTAGTATTCAAACTTACATAACTATGCAATGCAATGGTTAAAGAAAACATTCAAAATTATAAGCAATATCTCCATCTAAAAGGTTGTGAACTGAAACAGCAAGTAATCAAATCATTCTATTTTCAAAGTAGTAAAGCTTTCAATTTGCATAATTAAGCACCCTTCAACCAGTGCAACAACATTTCATCAAAAGCATTGGAACATCTCTATGTGCACTTCAGAATCAAAAAGCTTTTAGAATTCATAATGGGACTGGTTTTATTTTATGAATTGAAATATATCACACACAAATAATGACATTAGATGATATGCATGGATCTCTGCTGTACAGATTTTATACTACAAATTGTAAATCGTGTTTAAAAGTAAAATGCCTGTTGATTTACCCTGTGACAAATGTTTGACTTATGTGCTGGAAAGAGGACTTTAGAGTTTTGCTATCACATTAATGTTTATTTTTGTATCCCACATATTTTATACTTTTGTTGTTGTAAATGGAACTGAATGTTATTCAGATGTAGGCATGACTGTGATATTCCAGGCTGAATTACAACTGGTGTAGCCTTTTTTCATCATTATTTTAACTGAAAGGAGAACTATAAAAGAAACACTAAATCCTACGTGCTAAACCCCCCTAACTGTTTGGTTAAAATTGACTTACGATTTCAACTGTTGAAAATACGTGAAGAATCAACGTTTGAATTCGACACATTCAGTTTTGGAATGTGCATGCATTTCATTCTGAGGATTCACAGTGTTTCTTCTGTGATTTGTAGGGATGGGTTGAGAACTCCACAAAGTTGTGGTAGTATATGACAGGATTCAAGCTATTGTAGAATGAAGCTTCACAGAATATACCACTGCTAGTATAACTAGCACAGAAAAGTTTTAAATAATCATGCTTTCAAATTGGGCTGATCATATTGCTTTCAGTACTGAAATGCTCCTTTGTGAGGTCCTTGGTTATCTTCTGTATTTGTTCATAGTTGACTGCATGCATCCTGGGTATTAGCTACAGTAGCAACATTTAGACTTAAATAACCTTAGTATTCTTTAAAACCCAGTAGGCCTTCCATTAAAAAAGATGCAGCACAGCTTTTCATAGACAACGACCATCTATTTACCAGCAGAAAACATCAGGTGATTCTACTTCTGTGTCTCACTGACAGACACATGAGTAGTGCAGACAATAACCCTGCTGTTGTAGGGATACTTGTAATGTATTACAAATTACACAATATTAGCAACCAATATCTAGAATTAATTTGCTTTGGAACAAAGTAAAATATTACAGTAGCTAGTTTGGGTCTCTTCTGATGAGCTAGAGAAGAGATTGAGATTTCAGAATGAAAGCAAAAGGATTAGATGAGACTGCTGGCACATGATGTCATGGGACAGGAGGGAATTGAAGACAAAGTGACAGAATGCTTAATATGGCAGTAAGCAAGAACAATGACTGAAAAATAAATGTAAATACATTTAAAGATTAGGGAGAGGTTAGCCACTTTAGCCAGTTACAGTTCTAATGATTGGTCACAACTGGCAAAAGTAGAATAAATAGCATAATCATAAAAACCGTAGACTATGGGCTATGATATATTCACTCAAGGCTATCCAAATAAAGTTTGTGTTCGGATGAAGCTACATTTTCAGTACATGAATGTCTGCTTCTGGCAATGTATGGAGGAAGATGCAGGAAGTGAACATTTTTATTTGTATGGGTGAGATGGCAAGGCACTATGTGAGGAGAATATTCCACTGAAGTTAGTATCACTGTCACAGAGGCAGGGTGTGATCTGAAAGGAATGAAGTAAGCCATTTCCCAGAGTCTGATGTTTTTGTCCCTGGCACTGAAGGCCCAGCTGCCATCTCAGGGTGGGATACAGCCCTCTCATTCACAAATGTTTTTTAAAAAGCAGCCCATTTTTCATCTTTTGATGTCAGCTCTTGAGAATTTTTATTTATTAATGTTAGCAAGATTTTTTGCTCTAATTAATCTAGTTTACACAACTATATTAGTATTCAAGTTATTGAAATGGAATAAAATAAAATTACTATCATTTATTTTAGTTCATACTTTGATTAGGATCAGACACCCCCATGAGGCAAATGTGTTTTGTATGAAGAAAATCAACTCATCAATTGTCTGGAGCATACATTAAAAGACAAAAACATAGTAGGAAAATAAATCTTGCACAGATAAGTTCATTTAATTTGATTTGTGGTCCATACTGAATTTTTGCATTGATTTGTGCGTGCTCATCAGGGAAAGGCCTTATAGAGCAATTGAGTCACTCAGTGAAAGAATAAACCTCAGGATATTGTTTGGTAGGTTATAATAGCTGTTCATTTAAGGGCCACATGTTTGGTGCGTGCTTGGTACATCCAGTCAAACACTATTCCTTGGTTTATATTAAAATATGTGACTGAAATTAATTCTTTTCTCGTGCAACTAGGTCTATGTTTTTACTTCCGAAAAGGTAAAAAGTATAAATTTTCTAAAGAGCCACCATGGGTGTCCTTTAATCAATAGCTGGCAAAAGTAACCTACTAGTGTGGAATTCCACAGCTTAGTAAGTAGATGGTCATTCCTTCCTTATAAACTAATGGCCAGATCATTTTTTTGTAACAAAGCTGCTTTAGCTTTAGTTTAATGTGTTCGACAACTAATTACATGTCATTCTGAGATTCTGCTGCGCACACCAATTGTAGTGGGAGGAAATGGAGCCAGTCTGTGTATAATTATGGTGTTGTAGCTAGACAGTAGGACCAAGAGCAACAGAGTACAGCAGTTACATTCTCTTTCTTCAAACTATACAATGAACCATGTTGTAGCACTGCAGTCGAAAATCATGCATTGCTGGGGGTGGAAAGGAAAGGAATCCACAAAATTTCTATATATTATCATAGCTGGTTTAGGATTCTCGTGGTTAGCAGCCACATTCTAAAGGCAGTGAAAGGAGAGGGAAAGTAACAGCTGCCAACAGTAATACCAGCGTATTTAGAGTTGGATAAATCTATACTGTAACTTTCATTTAGTTTTTTCTTGTACCCAAAGAGTTTCCTTGCTATGTTGTATGTATGCAGTTGTCTCCCAATACCATACATTTCAGTTAATTTTTTACTAAACACTTCAGTTGTAAAAATATTGCATAGCTGAAAAAATCCAGGGGTTTTATTCAGACATTTTCATTTACAGACACACATCGGCAGCAAACTTAGTCACTGCCTAACAGGACTGTCAGCTGGTGAAGTCATTGACATTCTGTGCATTCAACAGATGTGTGTGGCTTCTTCCAAATCTAACTGAGCCAATATGACATGGCAGGAGAAATCTGTACCCTTGCTCTCCTTTCTCAAGTGTCTTAATGAGAAAACAAATGAGGAGTCACATAGAGTTCTCCATATTGATAATGGGTAAAAGAACCTTCTCTGTAATCGCTGTTGGCGCTTTGGATTTAATGTAGGATTAGGTTGCCTCCATATTTTCATACCCCTCTCATTTTAATTTTAATATTTACATTTACTGACTGGTTCAGTAAATAATGCAGTTGCCTTAATAAGACAAACCCATTTCTTGACTTGAAATATGAGTCTTTGTACTGCCAAATATCACTTTTTTCTCTACAGGGAAATTTGATAGTTGTACATCATTTTTATTAAATGTGAAGGAGTGTCTCTCCAGAAAGGCATCAGCAACAAAGCAATTTCACATGCCTACCCCTTGACAACAATATAAATGAAACAAGCAAATGTAGACAGCTTAATTGTCTGTAAGTGCATTAAAGGGCTGGTTGGTGCCACTGTGGTTAATAAGCTAGACACAGATCAGGCTGGTCTAGCTGTAAGAACAAGGTCTTCCCTCCTGAGCCAATTGGCAATTGAAAGACTTTTGACTTTCAATACCGTGTCAATATTGATTGCAAAATTGTAGTTTCAGATAGTGAGATTTGCTTTCTCTCAAAAAAGGCTGAAGCTACCTTTTTGCAGTGTTCCTGCACACCAAAACCCAATTCTAGAAAGATCCATTACAAGTATAAACCAATCCACACATGTACTTGGCTCTATCCAGCCAGTACACACATTTCTTCTCCAGTAGAGAATAATTTTCTCTGTGAAACTATTTGGAATCTGGATAGACAAATTGTGCCAAACATTTTTCAAAGCAGCATTAGCCATGTTCTGGCATACTTGAATCAATACCAGATCAAAGTTCAAAGTTTGACATCAGTAAAGCCCTTTATAAAAATGAGTAATAAATTAGAAGAAAATGATGATTAAAAGCCTTATGACTAACGAGTAGCATCAGAGGAGAGGAATGCACTGAAGAGCGTATTTGCCGAGTCAGCAAGCACATGAAATGGTTTGAGACAGTGGCTTGCATTGTCGCAACCACTATTTAGATTCCTCTCCTGACCATACCTTGAGGCTAAGAATTTCCCCTCATCTTTACAGCTCAGTTCTAAAAAGCCTTGATCACTAACTGATATATGCGGCCAGTTTTTTATCAATTCATGCTAAACATGCCTCAAATTTTGTGTCAGTTAATTTAAAACTGCAGTTCAGTTTTCTCAGCGAGTCACTTTGCTGTATGCACTTTTATGTAAACAATTCAGGACTACATTTAGCTGTGTCTGTGATTCCTCAGGGTCATATTCTCCCGATTATCTGCAAAATCCTTAACGTTTGCTTGTGTATTGAGTCAGAACAGCAGACTTTCAAAGAAGTCAGCCATGACGGTTTCCATGTGGGCAGTTTAATAGTGAGGAGGGTGCACACCTCAAAAACAGGAGCCATCAGACAGTAAGTCTATAAAGAGATATGGAAGTAAATGGATTGCAGCAAGCACCATTTATTCCTGTAGAGAAATGCTATGTGGAGTTTTGCAGCCACACACTGCTGTGAGAGACTACAGAGAGGGACACACTTAGTGCTCCCCTAGTGTTGGTTTTACTCTGATAATCTTAGCTGGCATGTCCCACAGTTGACAGGCAGCCAGGGTTACAAGTTAACTGACTAAGTGCAGGGCCTCACCTGCCACCTCACTCATAGGGGCTGATGCAGGGAAAAGGCTTGGGGAATAGCAAGAAAGAAAAAGCAATGGCATGGCAGCAAGAAAGACAGAAATCCCACTAGGTCAACATTCCCTGGCTCCTGTCATCGGTGTGCATCGACATATACTTGGAAAAGCTCTGGGCTCCACTTTCAGAGATGGCACAAACACTGCAGCTTTCCACCAGATGATCCAAACATTTATGTCTCTGACACCCACTCAATATCCTTTGTAAAGTCATCACTATAAATCTTAGGTTTGCATGGATACATATGATGGATGTATTGATTTAGGTGCTCCATCCTGGTACTCATATTAGCCACACATTTAAAAATATATCAGAGAAAGAATATGTAAAAAAGGAATATAATGACAGAGGTGTACTAAGAAACATTCTTTAATTTTCCCCCCTTTAAGGAAATACTTTAAATTTTCATTATTATACAAAATGCATACATATTAACACATTTTGAAAACATTCTTTGACACAGGAGCAGTGATCTGCTGGGAGTGGCTAGCACAACAAAGAGTGACATCAAACTGAACAAAAAGTTGACATACAAAATCAACCACATTTACCTTTTCTAGAAATAGATGGCAAATGTCATCAGGGAATAAATACCAATTTCCCTTGTTACATTACTGTTAGCTAAAATCTGGGAGGACTGTGGCTGAAGTCTACATATTTAAAAAGGAAAGACAATCAGATTTAAAATCTTACAGACCTTTGACTCAATTTCTATTTTTACTGTATCAGTCAAGTCACATACATTTAACAACTACACATTAATTAATGTTGCTCTTATTTCAAAGCCATTCACCCTGTAAACACTCAGTGTGTGAATAACATTGAAAATTAAAACAAACAAGATTACACCACACAACATAAAACAAAAACTGAGACCCCCATTCACACAGTATTGAAGAGTCTAGACAAAGTGAAGCTTCAGTATCAAAATATGACATGCAGAGAATGTGAAGGTTTAAGAAGGATGTACATCTGACATTACCGCATAGGGTCATTTTACTCAGAATATAGAGCAGGGGCGACTAGACTGAAATCTAAACCTTTAGTATTTGATAAATCACATTGAAAAGAATACAACACAATAGAAAAACAGCAGCAGATTCGAATGTTTGTTTTTTTGTCATCAACTTTCATGAGGAGGTTTCTGCCATTTGTACCCGTTCATCAACACTGAAATTTTCTTATGGCTTTTTAGACGGTTAGGTACGGCTGCCGTGGGAAATGTCCCATTTGGGGGATTTCATCAAACGGTTTTCGTGCTACCAGACCTGTGGGACATCAAACAGGGTGGAAGAGGTGGTTGTGTCAGCACCTGCAAAAGATATCACATGCAACAAAATTAGATCAAACTCCCAATCACACTGTATTGCTATAGGCAACTGCTCTGAGCCAAGAGCACTTTAAGTTAGTCAGCTGTTGCCATCAATGGTTCTTACATCATGCAAGGCAGGAAATGCATGCCCAACCAAACTATGATCTTGAAGGAAACCCCAGAATTCATTGCATAGGTTATCAAACTCATCAACTCTGACTGCAAATTAGATATTTCCAGTGAAGCAATTTTCCAGTGTTGTCACAGTGGAACATGGTCAGGAGAAAGGATGAGACAGGTTGATTAATGAATTCTCATTCAGAAATTATCCCACCGATATAACTTAGGAATTATTGGTTTTGTTTCTTGGCAGGAGTTGCCAACATGAAAGTAATTTATGCTTTAGCAATGAGTGTTCCACATTATTTAAAAAACTGACCCTCATATGAGCTTGTAAAATGCTTGAGCTAACAATCAAATATGCCAATTTTTTATCTGGTTATGACCTCAAAACACACAGCCCCATCAGGGCAGTATCAGCGAGAGGCCATGCAGATTCCACGTGGTCACTGCCATCTGTTCTTACACAATGTAGATGCAGCCACCCAGCTCCTGCTGCCTTTCAACAGGCACAGCCCTAAACTGCTGGGAAAGTAGTGACCCTAAACAATACAGCAAGTGGGTGACTGCGTGCTATACAGCCCAGCTCTCCAGGGGTATCTGTATTCAAAGACACAAGCAGAGCTGCATGAAAAGAAGTACGAGTCACATCAATTCCCTGCAGTTATGACCACCGCATCACATCCTGTAGCGCTAACAGGCAGGCCATTTTAACTGCTGTATGTGACACGCACACGCACACACAAGGGCTTAGGCAGTCACACCATTCTTTGCTTTCTCCATCAAGATGGAGGGGCAGTTGCTGGATTCTACAGGGCAGAGCAGATGGAAAAATCTCACGACAAGCCACTCGAGTGGAGCAAGGGGGATAAGTTTACCCTTTCTGCCTCTGTGGTTATATTTAGAGCTTCAAAAGAACCAATGAACATTGAAAACAGGAGGCCATGTTGCGTCAAACAGAAAGTGTAAGCGAGATGATCCAAACTTTCTTTTTGCCTTTGCTTCCTATTGTGTATCCTACTCAAGACAATGCCGAATTTATATTGCAGCTCCAACTTTGATCTGCCTTAGTGATGCTTCACACAGAAGCAGCCATGTGAAGGTATGCACAGTAAAACAGGATTAATTCCAACACCCTTTCTCCTTTAAATTAAAATTATTTGCCCTTTAATTTCTTTATTGACTTGTGCAAGTCAATGTTTATAAGCTAATACAAATACAGCCAGTGTTTAGTAGATGATCATATTACTTGTTTCTTAAATTGTCTCACATGACAGTCTCGCCCTGACCCATATTACATCACAGCTGAGAGGAACATGTGAGCTGTAATAGTGAACAGGGACAGACAAGGTTTCAGGCTGGAAACCTTGGGTGCATAAAGCAGGGCCTTCCTCAGAGAGACAAAGGCCCTTGCTTGTCACAAGCACATGCACGCTCTCATGTTTCTGGGTATTAACGGTTGTCAAAATACTATAAAGCAAAAGGTAATGGTAGCTTGGGTATTGCTGAACGACATTGATGAACAGCAGCAGCATGTGCTTTGATGCTGAATGCTGGGTGTGCAGTGGGCTGGTGCATAGGGCAATGCTGTGGCACCACCTCTGTCTTTCGCCAGTATTAGTCCGTGTATAAATGAACAGTAGCAGCAATAATCTGTTGCTTTCAGATGCAAAAAACAGGGTAAATACAAGTGCTGTCAGCTACTCACAAACAGTATAGCTGTACTTCGCCACTGTGACAAATATGACTGCAAGAAGCTAAACAGTTATCTAGTTAAACCATCCCATTCACTGTATGTAGTCTCCTAAAAACAAAACATTCTCAAAACCTGACTTAGTCATTTAAGTGTTTTAAAGCTTTCTGGAGTTAGTAATTAGTTTATCTGCCATAAAAATCACTGATGCAAGCTACATAGTTACCTGTGTTACCTGGTTTGGGCAATTTCCCTACTAAATGGGCTTTTTCCATTTGAAATGGAATATAAATTGGCCACAACTCTTTTAACAAAAAACAAAACCAAATGTGAATGGTTGCCTTTGAAAAAATATGAATCCCCCCTAGAGTTATACATGAAGTGATTTTGTTACCATGTTACAGCAAATACATATGGCTGCCAGATTCATTCAACTTTTATCAATATATTTGAGCTTTGACCTCTTTCCCCCTTTTTTATGTTGTCACCTAGACCCTGGATTTCAACTTCTGCAAATGTCACACTGATACTCTAGAGTTTGTCAAGAGAAAAACTATGCAGGATGTCCCACTAATATTCCAATAGATATCCTCTAAAACTACCTGAAATTTTAGTGCCACAAGTAAATGTGTGCGTTTCAAAATTGAATGCATTTGAAATTCAAGTAACGTTCAAGGGCTTGTTTCAGACAGACACTATAATGTTCATATTGCTTTGGCTTACTCTTAAATCACTATCTATATATCATGCTAGAAGTGTGACTGCTGGTCAATTTAGTTTGTCAGTGAAAAACTATTAACCTCGGTTAAACAAGGCCTCACATGTAATTATACACATTTTATTGGTTAATTTAAATTGCACAGTATGGACAAAATGTCAAACATTTACTGAGATATACTTCCAGACAAAAGGAGCCAACAGGCTTTTGTCATAATGTTTTGTCTGTACAAACAAAAATACTTGAAATATGTCCCACCATCTGCCTACTTCCAGATAGTCAGGTAAGATTCAGGTGTGGGGAAAAACATGATTTTAACTAAAGTATTTTTTTGTAATGTTGCTCGAACATGCATATTTAAATATAAAAAATATAATTACATATTATGTAAAGAGTACACACTTACACACACACTCTGACTCTGTTAACCCTACTAAATTAGTGAGAGATAGTAACAAATGATGCACTTTCTACATAGTGAAAAACACGGCCTGAAATGGCTGAGGAGTTAAAACTATTATGACTAAGAGCCCCTGTCTACTCAAATAGGTTGCTTGTGATGCTGATTTTGCATGCATGCCTTAAAGGATATCTACTGAAACTACAAACATTCCAAGCATGCTTTTTTTTTTATCCTCATGAGAGCTGTCAAATATTAAGCGACTGCTTCAATCGCAAGACTCATCTGACAGTGCAGTTAAGTCTGCTGTACCTTAATCAACAGCTGGCACTGAAATAATCAGACGAAGCAGACAAGAATCTAGACTACAACATGTAAAAAAAAAAAAATCCTATTATGCACTAAGAAAAATGTTTTTTTTTTTCAATACATACTTTTCAACAGAAATAAAAATGACACTAGTGTTCATTTAGCTTTACAAAAGCGCCATTTCCATCCAATTTCAACATATCACGATGAAGCCAAAAATCATGTGAGAAGAGCTATGGAAAAAACTTTTAACATGACATTTAGTCAGTTAGACTTCTGTTACGGAACCTAACAGATCAAGGTAGAGCTTGGAAGAAAAGCTGGTTTTGATGCTGATCAGGGACATTGATACATCCACATCAAATGGCAAGAATTAAATTCTGCTGTATTCTGTCTTAACTTGTTTGAACAGATGAAATGCAGATATTATTTCATTGGTTTAAACTTGTTTCTGTGATATACAAACTACTTTTTTGCCTATAAGTCACAGAATTGAAAAGCAGATGGAACCAAGACTTATGACACCTGGAATAACCTTCAGATTCTAAACGGTGGGGGAATATGAACAGAAAAACATGGCATGAAAATATGATATCAAGATATGAAACCTGAAATTGGGGGAAGGTAATTTTACACCCTGCATAACGTCAGCAGGAGGTGACTAAATTCAAGTTACGAATTGTTATCCTGGATTAATCTAAACCTTGTCAATTGAAAACTTCAAACCAGTAAAAGAATAGAACTAAGTGCAAGTTCCCACCTAATGACATTGCTTCAATAAGAACTGCATGCATGGAGTCTGTGTCGGGGGGGGGGCATGCTGGCCAGAGTGGAAACACAAATGAAAAAAGGTAGCACAAAGGAATATTTCTGGCCAGATGTCACACTGGAAATTCATTACATATTCATAAGAGAAAATCAAGTATTGGGCTTTTTGAGGTTTTTTTGTTGAACAGCTATTTGATCACTGATAAATTTTCATTTTTATTTTTTTGTAAATTAGATGAAGTTTAATGTCAAACAGGATGTTGATGGAAGGAGGTCAGAATATACAGCTACTCAGTGTGGAGACCATCTTGAATAATTTGACATGCTTTGATTTTCCTATACACTACTCTCATATTTTTGAAAAAATTCCATGGTTTGGCAGAGTGAAAAACTGGGTGACCTATATCCAGTATCCAAAATCCAAAAAGCAGACCCAACCCAGGGGACCTTATAAAAATATTGATTATCATTGAGAGACCTGTTAAGTTCCGCGGGCCAGCTTTCTTTTTGAAGTGGAAGCATTGGTAAGAAAAACATGCATGACGAACAGCAAGCACTCTCAAAGCAATGGCACTCCTTTAGTATTTACACATTCTCTCCAATGCCATTCCATACCCCTTGGTTTCATGTGTTAAATGTTAGCTTCATCGAACACGTATGAACTGCTGATATGAAATCCAAAAAAGGCCAAATGATACCCAACAGCAAAGGGGTGTTGTGTTTGAAACAAGCCATTTCTACAGTGGGAAAAAGTCCCTTTAAAATAATCTCACCAATAGCCTTGCTATTGCTGCTTCATCATTACAGATTGCTGGCATGCTAATGTGAACTTTGTGGCACAGCTGGTTTGATAGTCTGTCAAAAATAAATGCGAAATTGTTGGCGCAAGTGTGTCTAGCCTTTCATTTTTCCTTCGAGTTACTCCAGTTACACTTTCATTACTCTGGGTGTGTCCATCCATTCACTTTCAAATCGTAGGACACATCCTGTGAGAGACTTCCAGGCATACATTCTACAACTTGGTGTGTAAAGCATACCCTTGTGTCATCGTATGGCTCACTTTAAATTTGTGTTACTGGAAGTTTCCTTTACAATTTTTCTTTCAGTTCAAAAAACCCAATGTTTTTTCAACACAATTCAACACCTGCTGTGCCAAGGAAAGACCCCAATTAAATCTGAATGGGACTGAGACACCTACAGAAAATGAATTCACTTACAGGTATCCCCTTCATAGGTGGCCTGCTGTGATCACCTCAGGCTGTTTAAACTATGGAATTGGCAATGGTCTGAGACCACCTGGACGGTGCAGAAGCATCGGGGTGACAGGTACACACTCGCTTGCCGACAGCTCACCTTCAGTCTTCCTCTTTTTGTTTTTGCGGCCTTTCTTGCCCTGAGCAGCTGAGGGTAGAGGCCAGGTGCTGGTGTTGGCATTCCCGTCTCCCTCTGTTCCATCACAGCCCTGCTCCTCCTGAATTGGACTCATGCTCCTTTTCTCTGCCAGAGGCCTGCAAAACACCAAGTCACAGGACCCAATGCATCCTTAGGGTGAGTTCAGCTAACAAAATATTCATTGCTGTGCCAATTGTTGCCAAAGCAACATTTAAAGCTAGACTTCACCACCCGTCTGCCCCTCTGTGAAAAAGTTGCTCAGTGTTTACTTCCTCTGCAGTGTGTGTCCAGCAACTACATTCCCCATACGGAGAACCTAGGGTATCTTCATGCATTTTATCACACGGTTGACCTCATTTACATGGTATCTGAAAGGAGAGGACTGATCTCCATTTTACTGAGGGTGTATAAAACTCTCAACACTAATGTCTTATATCCAGAACAACCAGCTTATCTAGGGAATCCAATGACCCTACTAAGCCAGTGTGCTGGTGTGGGCTTGCAGGGCATACATTCATCTCGTCTCCACAGCAACACATCTATACGCTAAATATATATGCTTTAAGATTAAAATTCAGCTTGTTATAAGTGCTTCCTCAAGCTTGGGATCTAACTATTAATAGCAGTGTGGATTCCTTTCCCGATCCATACGCCAAACTAAAAGACGAATTTATCATGTAAGATTTTAAAGTAATACCATACATTTTAAAATAGTTTCTATTGACTTAATGTTCTTGCAGGACAAGTTTTTCACAGCATGCATCCATCCATTTTGTTTCATGCCAGGTCCCTGGCAGGCAATTTAAAGCCTCTTCAATGAAACTGAAAACCACCCTGCTCGTCAGATCTTCCTCAACTACGAGCCCCGACCCTGGAGCTCCAGGCAGATGCATCCATTAAGCTGTCTAAACTTAACCGTCCTGCTATACCATATGGCAATTTGTGGTTCTTTACTCATCACACTGAAAGAAATGAAACACTCTGTCTTCCTCAGATAGCTACTAAATTAATGAACCTGTAGTGTGACTCATCACACTGCAGGTTTCTATGTCTTTATATCCCACTAAGAACACATGTACAGGCGGTCAGTGCATGACATTCATGCACCCTACACAATGCCATTCATGGCTGACATGAAACAAAGATCAATACCCAAGGACACTGCCTGATGTGAATTTCGCTTTTACTCATTATAGTGTGAAGGTAGGTCATGCAGGGGGAGAAGCAACATACTGTGACTTCAGCCAGCTGTCTTCTGTCCTGTTGTCCACAATGTCGGCATACGTCTTAACCTGTCCACCCTCTGACGTCCTGCCTGTGTTCAGGGTTGCCAGGGAATACATTTTCACTTTTTTGACAATACATTCATGCACTCAGACAAAATCTCAACTAAATTTCTCATGTCCATAGTGTACTGGAGCACAAATTCTAGCAACAGTATGCAAGCTGAGTCTCCCCAATCCCTCCTCCAGACAGTTTAAGCAGCAGATGGTGCAGTAATAAAAATTACAGGTGTCATGTGGGAACAATTCAGAACCCAAGAGATCTATGTGCAGCGGGATCTGAGGATGTGTTTTAATTGAGTGTTGGAAAGAGGTAAATCATTCCTACTATCAATTTTCATCTTTTTGTTCCTCTTGTCCGTGGTGGTGGAGTGACTCCAGGTGCCGCTGTGGCTGTCGGTGTCACTGCTCTGAATCTCACCCTCCTCAGTCTCGTCAGAGCCCTGCTCCTCCTGGATGGGGCTGATGCTCCTCTTTCCTGTGAAGGTCCTGAATAACGCAACACACACACACACACACACACACACACACACGTTACCAAGGGCCCTTACCATCAACACCTCCACAGCTGCCACAAGGTTGACTATGGTTATGCAGCTTCCCATTACAGACAGGTTAAATCCAACAAACAGCTTCCTTTACAATCAAATTTCCATCTTTTCTTCTCAGTTCATTTCAGTTCATCTCATCTGTATACTGATATATACTGATTGTCCCCATGCTTACATCTTTTCTGCAGCTACAGGTGTAACAAGGTGTTACAAGGTGTAAACCAAGGCAGAGTGACTGAACTTTCGGCTGGATGCTTGCCTTTGTGCTGCTTGAAAGCATTTTGTAGCCACTAGCTGTCACATGTACAAAATCATGACTTACAAGAAATATGCCAAAGATTTAACTATTTGGTCAATTTCCGAAAACCATACATTTGGCTGCTAAATTCCTCAGTTTGCTATGCATGTTCTCTGAAGTCTAGCAGTGGTGAAGATGGTAGTTGAAGTTTCTGCAGTACTATTACATTTGATTACAACAAATTCAATGTTTTTTTTGTTTTTTTTTTTTTTTAACACAAGAAATTATTCCAACATCTTAACCTTTCCCTAAGGACTTTAATTCCCAGCAGGACCAAATGAATGCAACAGCTAATCACACATTCAGTACAATCACAAAGCTCTATGACATAACATATAGCATGCCCTTTTTAACACCACAGGTGTCAGTGTGTGAACTGCAGAACCAACAGTTCATACAGATTATCATTTTTACCTGAACAATTTAACCGATTAAATACAGTGTATTCTATACTGAGGTTATCAGAAAGTCATTAAAACATTAACTTTGCAGAAGAGATACTGGATGGTGCATGTAATGAGCAAGGCCAACAGACTGGATGAGACACATTCAAAACTGTAATGACACTGTTTACGCCAGACAAGTCAGAATCAATGCTGTCTTAACATAAAGCAAACAACTGCCTGTTCAAAACTTGTACATTATAAAGTATTTGGGCATTCTGAATTCTAAATAAGGTCAAACATTTAAATTCTTGATAAAAAAGGGACTTCAGAATTATATATCTCTTTTTTCCTACTTCAGATGAACAGTAATTGGCTGTGGGTTTAGCCACTTCCTCAGCTCACACAGTGTGTTGTTCCCTTCCTGTTATCCTGCTTGGTGTGAGCAATGTATGCACTACTATGAAATTCCTTTGAAACTCCTATGCGCCACACAGACAGCTTCCATGTTGTATTTAATGAAAGAAGTGAAAGAAACTGCAAAAATTCACTGCATCAACTGACACACCAAAAAGAATGATGCTGGCAAGGATTTGCCTTGAGAATTTCACTGCAGTCTTTAGGAGACACCAAACCTAAGGGAGTGCAATCTGAACTGGGTACATGGTTCAAACTGTCCAGGGAACCACAACCTTTACCCCTCTAAAATGAAAAATGAAGGTCTGCCTCAAAGCAAGACAGTGAGCTATGCTCTTACTTGCAATGGTTGTACCCATAGCTAGGCACAGCTGTGGTGGTGCTGTAATGAGACTTGACCCATCCGTCCTCTGCCCACTTCCTGTGGCCCTGCTTGTCCTCCTTCCTGCTTTCCAGGTACTCTGCGTAGGTCTGGATACGGTAGCTCTCTGCGTAACGGCTGGTGTTCATGGCTGCAGGGTGGAGGGGGAGAGCAGGCAGCTTCACAAAACACTGTACTGCAAGCTTATTCATAGCCTTTCAGCACACAGTGACATGTGCTTTCACAGGTAGGTCCAAGGCCCACTACCCAATATTGGCTACACTAAATCCAGTTGAAAGGAGTCTGTGGGGGTAGTGTGTGTGTTTGTGTGTGTGTGTGTGGGGCAGGGGGCCCATCAAGTGTAAGGTCCTATTGTACACTGTAGAACAGACAGGTACATTCTACAGTATTCTCTTTTGAAAATTAAACTCTTCTTGCATGAGACTGCCATGCCACTGAAGACTGGCCCCTGTGTGCTGCCACACACGTTCCACAGGGCCAAGGCATTCAACTCCCCAGCTCATTCAACACATCTCGTCAATTTTACATCACGCTATGCCATACCTCTTCTCGAATAGGATAGTGAGTGGAGCAGTCTCATGACTAACCAAAAAAAATAAATAAATAAATAAATAATAAAATAAACACACACACAAAAATTCATTTCCAATATGATAATTCCAACTTTCTCATAAGTCAAATTTTGAGAAACAGTAGCCAATTTCATATTGTAGTAAAAAAAATAAATAAATTTGAGGTCTCTGCTTTGCAAAGCTTAGAGGACTACTGAACACTGTCCTGCGCTGAATAGTTCAAAAAGCCAAGATGTTTAAACTTGCATGAATCCTGTAATTAGAACCAGAGCAGTAGCTGAGCCTGAAGGCATGCAAGTGAGTGTTTCACATGACTCTGCTGTTCAGAGGGACACCCACAGAGTTCCCCAGCTTGGTGTCACTTTGGGAGCCTACAGCCCTAAGCAGTGGGGTCACAGTCTTCAGACACTGACGCTTCTGTCCTTAGGACCATCAATGGCTAGGGACCTACGCTACTGTTGTACAGTGTCCATATGTACAGTGTGCGTGGACCCTAAGGATAAAGGATAAAAGGATAAGGATAAAATTACTCAATTTCAATGCAACATTCAGCGACAACTTACATCTAAAAATATTACTCATTGTTGAAATATGAGGTTTCCTCTCTCACCTCCCATCAGGATACGTAACTGAAAAGCATCTTGACTCATACAAAGAATACCAATGATCTGATAGAGATTACTAGTGGGCGAGAATGTGCATGTCGACCTAAAAAAAAAATGGATGGATGACTCGGTCGCAAAGTATAAATAGTGGTTTACTTCTACAATAGAGCTTATCAAAAAAATAAAGCAGTAGACTTGGTATGAATATATGAATTTACATACACCTGCATTTGGAGTTTTAAATGTGGTTAAATGGCTTTTCTCAAAGACAGTGAAAATGCATAGTTAAAATTAAGGTTATACCAAACTCTCAGTACCAGAAATATCCCTTTTGTTACCTTTTTTTTTTTTTTTTTTACCCATTCCTACTGATATTAGAATGTTACTTTCCCCTCTTCAGGGATCAAGAAGTGACCAACAATTGATTTCAGACTCCCTGAAACAACTATTTGGTGATCTCCATAAGCCCTCATTGCACATTCTGGTGACTGGCCTGCACCAATTGTAGTATCTATATTTTTACAAGGATGTCATTTCAGCAGAAACAGACACTGACCCCCTAAAATGTGTTCCTGTCTGCCGCCTGTTCCCAGCATGTACAGTGAGGTAGATCACATCCTTTCTCTCTCCATTCCCCACCTACAGTATTTAAACAAGAGCAAATTGTCGTAGTGGTTTGGTGTCAATTTTCCTTCTGCAAAATCTTTCTGTTCCTTGTTCCCTCAAGACTTAATGGGGATTGCATCTCCCAGTTCTACAGCTCAGCTTGTGGAAGAGACCATATTTGAACCAAATTTATTGCAGGATGAAAATCAAACCACTGCAATTTCAGATTGTAATGTAAGCACACTCATTAAATTATATTACTGTCATTTTGCAGACACTGTTATCCAGAGGAACTTACATATGTTACAATTTTTACATGTTACCCATTTATACAGCTGGATATTCACTGAGGCAGTTTTGGTTTTAGTACCTTGCCCAAGGGTACAGCAGTAGTGTACCAGCAGGGAACTGAACCAGCAACCTTTTAGTTACAAGCCCTGCACCTTACCACTATGCTACATTGCCACTGAAACTGGTGACATATTCTACAATGTTCATGGTCACTTGCCTTGATTGCCTTTTTCAGCAGTTATGACAATTGTCTCTTGCTAGACTAACTGGCCAACTAGCAAGCAGCTTGCAAGGATTCAAGGACTCTGAGGTTCAGTTCAGCATATTTATGCTATGCCAACAAATGGTGACATTTAAGACTGTTTTATTGTAGCATGAAAAGTGAAAGTTCAGGGAACAGAAACTGTCAAGAGTTGAATTCTAAAAAAATGGCAAGAGTTATAAATGCAACAGCATCAAAAAACTAAATTTGAAACAACGTCTTCTGCACTGCTTTGTATCATTATTGCCATAAAAACAGTTTGCAGAAAGGATGAAGTTTGACCTGAATGTGTTTATTTTTTCCTGGATTGTGAAGATTAGAGTAAAAAAAAGCTGGATCACTGCCTTCCAGGGTGCTCCAGTAGGGATGGACATGACACACATTTCTGTCCATTGATCAGTGGATAAGAAGGGCAACTATTGATTAATCATTAATGGACACGAAATGTTAAGAGACAAGCACTTTTTTACCTTTTCGATACAATTTCACCGATAAAAATGCACCTATCACTTCAATAAACACAGATTACGAGATTTAAAAAAAAAAATCAAACACACAAGTGTATCCTGCTTGATACTTTCTTTTCCAAATGATCGCTTCTGGCTTCCTTTGGCCTGGATTATAAGAGTCAGGTGGGTATCAAACAACCCAATACCATATCTGAATTGCCTTCCAACCCATTTCAAAAGAAAATTATATTGTAAATTGACAAAATGAAACCAAGACTTCATGACTCTCACTTACAGGGGCAACTCATTTCATGTGTGTTGGTTCATTTTCCAAAGCAAACGGTATTTATATTTTAAACTAGATGGGCTTGTATTATTTAAGACCATCAAGTTGTTTGAACACAATTTGTTATCAAGACACACTGAATATTATAACAGTATAATGCATGCATGTGTCCACTCAGTCTTTCCACTCTACATGAAGTGCATCTCCCTTTCGTGCAAAATCAAAGACACAAGACCAACAATACAGGAGACTCCAAGGGTGTACCTGACCAGTACTGGCTTTAGTGTGAAAGTACTTCGTACAATCAACCAGTTGTAAATGCTTCAGGGGTGTTTGAGAGAAAGAGAAACCTTAAATTTACTGCTAAAACTGACATTTTTTGCGTCAGCACTATTGGATTATCTCCGTAACTCACGCAACAGTAGAATTCTGTTGCCATGGTAACTCTGATCCCTCACTACAGGTTGACACTTCATGGGAGGAAAGTTCATGAAATGTGTAGCCCATGGTTAAAATAAATTCTACAGCTCTACTACCAATGTTTGCAAAAGTCTAAAATCTAAAATTGATCACATGTATTACACACATCTTAAATGCTCTTCAGTACCAATGCTGGCTGCCTAGATAACATGAATTTGCAATCTTCTGAAGTAGGGGTGACACTGTTATTCATTGAAGGAACATTCTCCTTTAATTTTGACATGTTACATCCATGTGAGTAATTAATCAAGATTATCAAACATGCAAAAGGACACAGCAGCTCAGTCTTGAGAATGTCAGACCAAAGACTGAGAATCATTGAGCTAGGGAGAAGGTTTGACATTATCTGGAAAGTTGCCATGGAAATATACCCAAGTTGAACTTTAACATTATGGTTTCCAGCCAGGTACTCTATCCAAGTTTGCAAAATGTCTTCCAGCCCAATGAAGGTACCCCAATGTCCTGAGAGGGCCAATTGATGGAGGCAGAGCAATCTTATAATCCTGATTATTGCAAAGGGGCTCCTGTCCACAAATATGTAATCTGCTCTGCATTTTGGAAAATGAATGCAAGTCCATTTTTAAGAAAAGGGTAATACAACATGGGACTCATTTATTGGTCCATTTCCCAACTAAATCATAGAGGTAATGCTCCCTGTCTTTTAGTCTTGGCCACCCACCCTCTGTCAACACTCATTCACTCAGGATTCACAATTTGTTCTGCCGAAACCTCATGTCTCTGAAATTGCCAGTAAATGACCAGCTGCAATTAAGGAGCTCATGGCTAAGAAATGTTGGGAATCCCCACATTGCACAGGGGGTTCTCTGTGGAGATGATCCACTCACCAGTGTCCCATTCAAACATGACTGTGGACAGGGCCATGTGGCTAGCACAGACTTATGCTCACAGTTACCCAGATGCACCTGGGTCATCTGCAACTCTTAAAAGCCCTGAGTTTTTATTTATTTATTTTAATTTTTCTATTTTGCTTTAATTCCCCATTCCCCCAGAAATAGGTAGAATACTCTCCCCTCTTCCCAACAGGTAAAAAAAAAAAAAAAAATCTCATGACAAGTCAAGACATGTCTTGGCAAACTAGATAACCTACTCTTGCTCTGAGACTTTAAATAAGCCTGATTACAAGTTGAGGCATTGAACAGATGCAGCGTCTATTTTACTCATTCATCACTACAGCTACAAGCTAGCGCTACACAAGTCTAGTGCTACCAGTGCACGGCTGTAAACTTCACTAAAAGATGCAAGAGGATAAAAGAGGGGATTGATAGAGTCTACCTGAAATGATTTTTTTAAAATCCCTCTCCTAATGAACAAGCAGCTGCAAGGTGAAAGGGTCATCACATCCTCCAGGCACTAAAAGGAAGGAGGGGAGGTGGAGACGGAGACAATGACTCTCACTTTGACTCAACTAACTGCAACACTGACAGAGTTTATTACCCCTCCATCTAATGTGGTCAGGCCTTGGTTTAAGGTATGCCGGCAAAGCCGGAGGCTGGTGGTGATTCAGTTCCCCAAGGGGTGTCAGGACAGGCCTCGGTTGAAGGGCGATAGTGCCGTTATCACACCTGTCCAGCCAGCTGGCCACGTTCTGATGACTCACAGTCTCCCGCACAAGGGTGTGGCAGACAGACGCCGGCACACATCCCCTCAGACCAGACGAAGAGCTTATTGAAATTCATACCACTACGCGCTGCGTTCAAACAAGGCCATCAAAAAGACAGCACTGTTGTTCTGCAGCCTTCACATAAAGAGCAGGATTTTTTTTAGAGCACTGACATAGCTGATGCAGTGGGGATTTAATACACTAAAAAGAAATGCAACACTTGAAAAAGTAGTGCTGTCAAATGCAAAACTGCATGGATGTCAAATATGAATAAATAGGGCAATACAGAATGAAATGGTGAAAATACTTAAATCAGGAGCACCTTGACCAATGCTGATAATGTAACAAAAGCAGAGTGCCACTGAAATTTTAAACAACTGCAACTGTTTGATGAGAAAACTCAACGTATCTGCTGCTATCATGAATGTGGCTTGTCTTAAATTAACACTTTTGAAGACTCACTTAGTATCATTAAATTCACAGCTTTCTCAGAATCAATTTCTCTTTCCTAAGAAAACTTAGGGTAGCATAGCAGGCAAGCAGCAACTTCCCTTCTCCCACTCCAGCACAATTGAAGAATTTCAGCACAGAAGAATGAGAGAGAGACTATTAAAAATGTTTTTAAAAAGAAAGAAAACCCTTAGGTGTTCAAAATGGAAAGCAACAAGTTTAAGAGGCATTCAAAATATTCAAAATGGAAAAAAACAGCAGTTGTGCCAGACAAGCACAACGTTGGTGCCCAAAACAGTAGCACATGAGCCGTTTCTAGAATATTATCAGCCTCGAGCACGGCCTGTGTTGGGTCATGAGACCATGGGTGCAATGATGCAACACTGCACTTTCCCAATAGCCCAAAAACATCTTTGCTCCAAAAAACTGCCTTCTTGGCAGTGAGAGGCGCATTTCCTGGCACGGACTGTAAGGTAAGAGGTGGCAGGGAGGAGATCCGTGTGCCAGCTGGGGTCCTCAGATAACTCCCCGCTCCCGAGCGTTCGGCTCGCAGTTTCTCAGCCACGGCCTGCAGCAAGTCTCGTAAACAAGCTCCACCAAACGCAACGCAGCACGTCTCAGAGTGCGCAACTCTGCCGAGTGGTGAAAAATGCACTTGAAGCACGGGGATGGGGCAGTCATAAGGCCATGTGAGAAGGGCCACATGCTTGTTTGAATAAAACTGTGATAAACAAATATCTGGCACCCTTTGCTATTATGACATTTAAAACCCACAGTCCATGTAATACCTTTCTTATGTTTGAAATCGGATTAACAAGCATAATATCCTTTCTAAATATGAGAGCAATTCGGGATAAATATACTGTATGCCAGAACAGTACATTATGAAGACTTCACTAAAAATCTCAACTAAGGCACAGTGCTCCAAAAAATTCCCAATATATAGCCATGTTCTCTTTACAGGCTACTCCACTTAATGTGCTGTGGAGTGTTCATCCAGTCAATTGAAGAGCTGGAAGCACATTGGAAGTATTCAGGATGTAAAAAAAAAAAAAAAAAACTTCAGGAGTTGGCTACTTCCTGTGGATTCTGCTGCACATGATGATTGTGTGAATCACACTCAACATCTGTGTTATCAGACACCACCAAGGTTTGAAAGGAAGTCAAGCATCAACTGTGTAAACAATACTCCAAACTGATGTATACACTCCCACAAGGCTAAATAACCCTCACACCTGAATATGTACTGAACACAATACAATGGAACCGAGCTTGAAGCCAGAGGCAGATCACAAAACTAAAAATTGTTCACATGCTTCACACCAGAACTTTCACTAAGGAGTTAACAAGCTACGGCATGACACAGTCAAGCCAAATGAGAAACTCCTCTGTTGCCTGTCAGCTGTGTACAAATTTGGGTGGTGGGAAGGGGGTCTCAAAGGAAGTAAACAAGCAAACTTGAAAACGAGGAATAAAAGGCAGCCCTCTCCACTTGCCAGCCATGTGACAGCCGTAGCATATGACTTTCATAACTTTATCGCTCATTACCCACTGATTGCTGGACACAATTGAGCGTGTGTTTCTGGAGGCGGCACCAGATCCAAGGCTCCTTCTCCATTCGTCAGTGTTCCCCCCTTGGTCTGAAATCCATTTCAGGCCCATTCCCCCGGCCCACTTCAGTCTGAGGATCTTCACATGACCTCTCTGTGTAAAACCAGCAAACCACCCGCATACCTCACTGCGTACAGTGATGTAAAACACTGATCTAGGGCAGCTCTGGTGCAAAGGCACTATCCTCTATACAAAAAAAGAGACACACATGCGTCAATTACTTACAGATCAGGATCCTTGAAAATTAAAGGGAACAAAAATGGCCAGCAAAGGTCAAGTGTGTTGAACAGACAACGTCCCCGTTCCTCTTCCTGACTGAACGTCAGTGTCACATGGCTCAGGACCCAGATGGTCTGAGTCACAGGGTCATCATCAGGGCAGAGCACAACAGTCCAAATGTTCTTCTTGCCATTGGATTGTCCAAACATTTAGAGAAGAACAAAGATCCTTGACTCAATTCCTTCCATTCTACTGAAAGTGCTAAACCTTATTCATGCACATTTGGGGATTAGTGGAACCGGAAAATCCTTTCCTCCACGTCAGAGCTGTCTCGTGAGTCATAGTCCTTTGGATAGGCAAGGACGCTTGAACTGCACAGGTGATAAAATAATGCAACTAGGAGTATCAATTGTGCACTAAGTCCACAGCATTACAGCACATAAATACACTAGTATACGCCCCCCCAGAAGTGGAATGAACTTCCCACAGGGGTCAGGACAGTGGAATCACTGGCTATCATCCAACGAAGACCCACCTTTTCAGACTGCATCTCAGTTCTACCTCAGTCCCCACCCCCTAATACCTACTACTTGCATTACTACACATAAAATAAATAGCAAGTATCACAATGTGTTATGGATTCTGTGACCTAGTGATTGTGATGTATGGTAGTGTGTGTACTTCCCTTAGTTTCTAGGCTGTCTAGTCAGGTTAGCACAAGTTAACTCGTAGCCTTCAATAATGTTACACTATGCTCACACTCACTGCTCTGCGAGTGCCTTAGCCTGGTCTCACACTGCTGCTCATTCAACTTGAATGGATACACTTATGTTCTCTTGTGCTGGAAGTCACTCTGGATAATGAAATGTAATGTAATACAATCACAAAAGATGCAAGCTAACAGAGATGGCTGGTGCAGAACAAAATGTTTCTGAGCTGTACATCCAGCTAGATATTGAAAACCGAAATACATTTGCACGAAGAGACATACCATTTCCACTAGAGTAGCAGAGTTTTAGAAATGATTAAGTTGCAAAGCAAAATAGTTTGACATTAGGTTTCAATACGTTTAAAGTTTCAATTGTTTTTTATCCTGTTACGACTTCATTGTTGCTTTATTTTCTGTGCGAAATAAAATGTGTCACTTAAGATCTGCCTTAGATGATAATTAGAGTTAAAGCTGTAGGACCGAACCATACCTAAGTCTTCAAAAGGGCCTGCATGAAATGTGTGACTGTTCCCATCTGCTGGACACCCACCATGACTGCAAGTCTCTCCCAATGCCTACATTACATCCAGGGCCAAAACCAAAATAGAAGCCTGCCAGGGACTCATTACACATTCCAGTGCCTTTTATAAACCTTCACGGGGATATCCCTGACAGGGCACTCGAAATACCCACCAGCCTCCTGCCTTCCAGCCTTCTCAGGCAGTAGAAGCAGGTAACACTGAGGAGGTGGGCCACATTCCCCCGCGCTGACCTCACTGTTGAGCCACGCAGTGAATGACGCAGGGGAGAGCCTTACACAAACAGCACCCTGAACTGAACTCTGGAGCTGGATCGTGGCCCCCGTGCAGCCACCAAGAGGTAGAGCGGGACTCCTTTTATAAGCATGCTGTGGAAGTTAGCGGTAGGAGTATATGGCATGCACGCTGCCAACTTCCGAATGCTTCGCATTCCTGGGATACTCTGCGCAAGGGTGCCTTATTCAGAAGAGTCAAATCTGCACTGCGCGACCACAAATATGAATGAACACCCATGCATTCACAGACTGGCCCCAGAAGCTGATGGCACAGCGATGGCATCTTGAGCCCATTCTGATGAGGAGCAAAGCACACAGGACAGAGACAAGGCAGGGGAGGATGTCTGTGACAGAGAGGCCAGCTGCCTGAGACTGTGAATCATATACTGGGTTCTTATGAAAGGGGAGGGTATTTTCAGTGATAATTCCAAATGCACTGACTGAAAAGCTGTTACACATACAGTCCCCATTATGATTCAAACTATCTGATTCAAACTCAAACAGAATGTGGAAATTACATGGCTTACAAGAGGAAAAAAATAATAACATTGCTAGTGCTACCAGCTCTTACAGCTGAGTGTGTTGGTTTCATCTGAAGAACGTCCTTTCATACATTTGGAATAGATTTTAGTTAAATTGCTTTTTGAAGCAATAGCAACCTCCAACTAAATGGAGTCTAATCAATCTGTGCATGTTCACAGACCAAACAGCCGAGACCTACTTTGACTTGTGCTGACAAAGATGGAGGATACAAAGAGAAAAAAAAAAAAAAAAAAAATTAAACCACCCTTCCATGGTTTCCAGCTGTCAGCCATTGACTATAAGGCCTCAAATTCAATGCTGTTCTTTCACCACTGAATTGGTTTATGAATGGAAACAGAAAATAAATCAAAGATAAACAAATAAATTGTGCGTTCACACTGTGTGTAGCAAAGTTTTTTTTTTTTACTGGTTGTCAAAATAAGCCTGTACTTATACTACTAAGTGCAATACAGCATTAGCAGTGATTCAGCAAACTGAAAAAATTGTGAAAACTTTCCACAAATTTAACATATTCTATACTGTTGTCTTTAGAATAAAGCTATGGAGAAGCACATTTAAGAGTACTGCGACTTGACAGCCTGTGAGAACAACTAGCAAACAGCAAAGTGCCTTGCTGCGCCTAACACCCATATAGAGTACTGTACTAAGAGATGAAACTTGAGAAGCACACCTACCAATCTGTACTTGGTCTGCCTGACTCAACGACACAAATGCGGACGTGTCATCAATCCAGGATACTTGTATGTTTCCTGGAATTAAGGAGAAAAGGAGGTTTAAGAAGGGAGGGAAAGAGGGCAGCTGAGTACTCCATGTTAGTACAGAAGGGTCCTGCTTAGGTGTGCTGCTCACCAAAGGCACTGAAGAGTTGGTACAGATCACTGGTCTTCCACTCTTTGGGAAAGGTAACATAGAGGACATGGTCCCTCTTCGGCTGCACTGCAGGTATTTAAAGGGGGGAAACCATAGTCATGTGGTCAAGTAATGCATCTGAACTCAGAAGCAAAAATAAAAATGAAATTCATAGTAATGTACTCACGGTCTGGACCACTGATGTTGAGGTATGGGATATCAATGATTCTCATGAGGAAAAGCCTATGGGGGACAAAAATATACCCACTAAATCACTAATTGGACAATTTTAGTCGCACTCTTCTGAAGATATACTCAAAAGGAAAGGCATAATATGCATCTTCAATTATACTCTTAGTTAGTTCCAGAAGGGGGAGAACCATAACGACTTTGTCATTATTGTTCCCATTAGGTTTCATATCAGGGTGCTAAACAGATGCAATATTAAATTCAAAGGAAATGTAGTAAGGCTGTTAATCTGCAAGATGAGAATGAACAACGGCAAAGTGTTGTGAAATTTATTGCAGGCTGAAGGCAGATTGAGAGCTCATTTAGTTATTTTTCTTGATATTACCCCTAGCTTCCTTCCCCAAGCTGGGCCCTAATAATTTCTCCTGATATCCACAGTTATAGCATGCAGTGCCCAAAAAAAAAAAAAAAAAAAAACATCTACATTCACCATCATGACACCCACTCTCCTGCTCCTACTGTCTTCTACAAAGAAACTCAAATTCTTTGGTTTTCTCTGCCATAAATGCAAGCAGAATTGATAACCTGCAACCACTTTCTTACATTTACATTCTTCAAAGATTCTTCAAAGAGAATCCTTAAAACTTAAGGTAGTCAACTCTCTAGTTAGCCGAAATTGCTTCATTAACTGTGCCACAGTGTTAATCTATAAGGTGTCAGATATAAGTTCTGAAAGACATCCTGGATAAAGGAATCTTCAGAACAAATTAATTACACTCCCAACTGCTCATTTGGTTGAAGCTCCAGCCTACTTTAGTTTCCCAGCCAGTGAATTTGTTTTACTGGCACTCTATGCATTTGCTGTCTGCCCTTCTGCTTCAGCAGAATCTTGTCCATGCTGGTCTTTGTACATGAATTTCTCTTCAGTAATCACTGTGCTTTTAGAATGTTCTGGAGTGTTAGGGCAGCCTCTGTAAGTTTCTGCTGGTTTGAGCTCATTTCTTCCTTTCCTAACCACTTACGGACTAGAGTATGCAGTCAAAGATGTTCAGAGGATAGCAAATTTCATTAGTAAATACACAAACCAAACTACTTAGGGTTTTTCTTTGAAAATTGACCTGGCACACTAAGAGAGGAAAAAAGGCAAGTTGATACCCAACTTACTTATTGAAAAATGGCTCAATCAGCTTGGATCTGGCTGATATGTGTTGTTTGGGAGGAGTGAGGAAGGTACCTGAGGAAGGAAAGTGTAGAGTAAAAAGACTGATTATCTAGAGAAGAAAGACCTGGCCTCAAACATTCATTCTCCAAAAAGGGCAATACCTAAGTAGTTGGCCATGGAGATGAAGCACAGGCCGGTAATATAGGCATCATAGCCTGCCTCGTGGAGCTGTTCTGCAGCGGTGTCATAGCTTGGGAACCCTTCTGCACTTTCTGAAAGGATAATTAAGCAACAAGAACTTAGTGAGTGATTTTCAATATTCTTCCATAAAATGTCCAACACAACATGGCAGGCAAAAACGGGATAGGGCATTTTTTGCAATACAAAAGAATCCAAACTGCCGTTCCAAATATAATGTACACAAATATAATCCAGTTCTAATGTCATCAACAGTTTGAGTCACAAAGCACTGGTCTTCCTTACCAACTTTTGGGGCTTTAAATGGTGTCTCTTTCAACTGCTTTTCCAGTTCTGCCAAGGATGTGTTGTTGATAATCTCCTGAAAGGAAATTAAATGGTATGTAACAGCTACAGAATAGCTGCAGTAATTATTTCTTAGTTCCATGGTACATTCCAAAGATTACATTAGGTTAAACTGTCACTGGTGTGTTTAAAATGGTTGGTTATAGTAGAAGCCTTGAATTCTTTAAATTATGCAGACTGAATTTCAGTCTTAGGCAACTAAACTATTTTGTAATGAAAGAAAACGTCACAAAAGTTTCAATGACTGACTAAACAGATCCCTTCAAGAACAATTAATGCTGCCACCTAGTGGTCAAGAACAGGCCCTCCAAGACAAACTGTTGTCTTCCAACCTTCTTGCTTGGATTTGGGTGGGCCTTATTCCAGATAATGTAAGTGGACCCAGTCTTTGAATGCAAGATGTTTGGCTGAGATGAAAAAGTCTACTTTTCCTAGAAGAAACTAATTAAAGGGTGCATTTCAAAATAAGTTTGACAGGAGGTGCCCAGTACAAGGTCTGGAAACATTCTACTAGAACCCATTTTTAGGAATGAGCATCACCTTGCCCAGTGTGAAACATGCAAAGAAAACCTTTATACATTACCTTAAATGGTTGTGTGGATGCCATGAGTTTAGTGTCCAAAAGCCTGAGAGGAAATTACAATGATCAGGTTATGTGTCTGGAAACAAACCTAACACAACATAGAAGTAAAATTATATACTCTTACCTGGGAAAGACACACATTGTCACCTCTTTGAAGTCATTCAGTTCCTAGAATAAAACCAATTGAACACCATGAGACATGTTTGATGACAATTTTAAATGCAAAAAGAAGCATTAAAAAGTAAATTAAAAGGCAATTGAAAATGGTGCATTTAGCAGGTTATCACTTCACTCAAGTAATAATATGAATTTCTGCACAAATTTACAGATTTACTCTTTGTTTATAAACACCATAACAGTCAGTCTTTTCCATGTTTTCACTCATTTCAGTATGACTGTATCATACCACTACATATTATGATCTATTAAAACAGATTTCCATTTGAAAGTAGAATTTTGTAATATTCAGAACAACAAAAACCAAAAGTAATATGTACTACTTCTTATGCAGACAACAAATATTTCAAGAGATGATATGATTTTAATGCCTTTACATATAAGACTCAAGTTATAGCCACAGCAAATCACCCAACCGGTGATAGTACAGTGCATTCCACTCATAAGAAATACCAATAACAATTCAACCATGTACACTGGGAGAGAGCAATTCCTTTAATAACACCGTTTAAAGCCATAACACTGCATGTAAGAATCAAGCAATCTGCTTTTAAGAATACTTTATAGAAACAGCACCAATCAACACAGACACCTAAAATAATTAACATGAGTAAATCATTATAAATGACTATATTTAGATTAGTGCGTTGTGTCTCACACTGCACAAACAATTCACTGGGTGACATTTAACTAACGAGAGTCATTCTGCCATAACTTTAAGGGTCTTAAGACTGTACATTCAAATAAAACTGATCAATTTGAAACAATTTAGCTAGGCACATTTGCCATTTAAATAAGAGAAAAACCTCTAAGACTTAACATCTACATTAACTCATAATACTCATTTAAATTTTCATTTCTATGAATAAACCTCTTCAAAATTCATTCTAGACAGGTGCAATTGTTTTGACATTTTTGTAACGAAATTTTCATTGCTTTTTCAAAATTCTGCTGCACACACAAGGAACAATTCAACAAGACCAGTGCATAAATCTGTAAAAAGGGAGAATAGCACAGGCTTTGAATCACATCCTGTTTAAAGATACAGCACACTGTATCAATAGGACACATGCTATGGTTGGTGTAAAAACCCTGCAATCTAGAGGCTAGCCCTTCCTTGGGGAAACTCAATCATGTCATGTGGGCCTCACCTCTGGCAATGGGCAGTAGAACTGATGGATGGTGTGCATTACATCTAGGAGCATGTTGTGGCCCACAACTAGCTTGGCCTGTTAAGGAAAAAAAAAATCTTTAAGTCCACCTGTCCTGATGATACCATCAATTATTTTTAACCAGTATACACACACAATGCGAATTGCATGACCAAAGCCAGGAGTGTTTTCCTAAAGAGGAACTGTTTAAGCAACATTCACATCAATCTCCCTTGAATTAAAATTATCAGACCTTTAGTCAAGACCACTAGGCACAAGAACAGTTAAACAAAATGTTAACTTCAACATTTATTCTTGACATCTCTGTTCAATGAAATGTGGTAAGGCATTTACGTACAGACTTTGAAATTGCATGTATGACCCTGGAGAATCCAACAGCATCATTCAGCTCTTCCTGCAAGGTCAAAGAAAAAAGTGAAATTCATCTAAGACAAATGCATTTCTCATTTTCAGAAGTCTAGCTAGCAATAGAGGGAGTGAAGGGAGTGCTTAGAAATTCTACCCACCACAAACAAGCACCCCCTAATCCATTAACATGTTCAACACCATAATGGGTATTCCTGGTGTCAAGGAGGGTGTCCATTTTTACCTGCTCCCTCTCTTGTTTCTGCTGCTCCCGAATTTTCCTTTCTTCATCATCCACTTTGCTGATCAGAATGTACCTCTCTTTCTGAAATACACAAGAGACAGACAAGTAACCATAAACTACAATCATGATTAAAAAGTCACCAAATGAACCCCTCAATGTTCACACACAAATTGAGTTTTTAGGTAGAACATGGTAATGTCAAGTTATTATTGTTATTGTTATGAAGGAAGTTCAAGTCTGACATCATAGAATAAAATTCATGGCATTTTGTTAGTGTTTCATTTCATTAATGACCTTCTGCAGAAGACAAAACAGTATGGTGAAGATGTCTTTTGCTGCTAATACTTAAATATATCCAACACACAAATAAAACACAAGAGAAACAGAAAGAGAGGAGAAAAGAAAAACATGTGAGAACTATCCATGTAGGCCATGCTGTTAAACAAATACAACAAACTGACAATGGGAGGGTATGCATGCTACATTTCAGGTCAATGGGAAATATGATCTCTATAAATGTCCTTTTAAGTTTTAATTCTGCTCAAATACAGCCACCAATCCATTTTCCCCAAAGTGCCCAATGTTCAGTGGAGTCACTGATTTTTGTTATTGCTTTTCATTTATATTTAAGAGGCGAGACTGTTTCCACAAAACTCACTAGTTACTTCAAAGTAGAGCAGAAAGCATAAACAATTCAACTTAGTTATTTCTATGCCAAATTGTTCCCCCACAAATCTCCACTGCAACAAAAATGAGAAAATTTAAAGAAAAAACACCTCACTGATTGAGAGTGAGATTACATAATGCTCCTTGGGTAGACTAGTATTAAGACACCTCCATATTTAAAAGGCCACATATAAAGGGTTGTTGACATTACACCTTCTGCAATCTGTGATTTTACACAAGTTGCAAAATTTGTTATTGCTCTGTTAGTCACATGTGACATGGTGACCCAAAATGAATCATTTAACTGCTGCAGGGATCAAACTTTAATGATCACACATTATCACATTACAGATAGCGAGTTCAGAGTAGTAAATAAACATCTAATTAAAAATGAAAATTGTGTGGGTTATGATTTTCCTATTTACTCCTCAGCTGGATACACAAATACAAAATGAAACAAGTAACACTGAATCAGTCCCAGTTACAGTTAATGTATTTTTCTGGCACACAGCTGAAGTGGTCACATTTAAAGAAATGCTGAATCCAAATCAAAGACAATGATAGAGAATTAAACTGGCTGAATTCAACACTTACAAGTACATCACTAGCATAAACAAACACTATACAAGCATTGGGAAGTCAGTGCACATTTCAAAACCAATACAAACACATTCAGTATGGGTACAGTTGTCATCAAGGTTATGAACACAGGCACAGTAAGTTTACCTTCTCAGTTTCCATGGTTTCCACATGAAGTCCCTTAGGATATCTAAAGCAGAGAAGAACATGCATGACTATTTCTGAAACAATACTATACAACCACATACAACAAATTTCAACTTTACACCACATTAATAGGCCATTTCAGTTCTGGTTTTAGGAATCATTAAACACCATCTTTTATACTGCAACTCAGTTTCATTTGAAAGATTCATTGCCATTATCTGGATCTCTGTTCATCACCTCAGGTAAGCACAAAGCGTTATGTACCATAAAGAGAAACACAATCAAAATATCTGCACAAAGAATTTGTCCTGAAGCCTCCATACATTCTGGTTTGACAAACCCAAGACAGACTGCAGTCTTAGGAAGTTGATACATAATTTTGCATATTCACCTTTGATTAAGCTGTGACACCTTATCAGGGTCTTTGTTACTATAACACCTTCTTTAACATCAAAGAATACATTATTTAATCAGCACTTGACCGTCGTGCAATTCTTAAGGCAACAACTGCGAAACATTTCAGATATAGCATTACGGTCTACAAGCTGTTAAATGTAAATACCATACTTACTTCCAATTCAGGGTCTGGTAGATGAGCTTCCTCTGAAACCTAGAACATGAATGAACTGAGGTTTCACACTGAAATGCTCAAATGATGGTATTTGGTAATAGAAACATATTTGGTAATAAACACACAAAACAAGAATTACCCAGTGCAAGGCTCTAGTTCCACACTTTTTTCTGAACTTTCCAGCAAAGCCTCTACCTTTTCTCTGTAAAACAAACAGTAGCAACAGCCATACTGTTAAAAGGTTCTTAAACAATCTTAATCTGAATGTGTCCTTTCTTTCATACTAAAAACTGCTTGGAACTAAAAACAAGATTCGGACACATTCAATTACTACTTAACACCAGTGAGGCCTTCTTAGATACATTTTAAAAGCTAAGGAACTGCATTCACCTTAGTACAAGAAATTCTGAGTACTGAATAAAAACCTTACCTATTGCTCAACAATTTCATACTTACACCACTTTATTGATGAAGTTCTTGTGCTCGTCTGGCACACTAACTGGCCCCTTGCAGGAGCTGGGCGAGATGAAAGACAGCGTTGAAGCACCATTGGATTGAGACCTCTTCTCCTCTAACTGTTCCCTTAGCTGACTCTCCTCCTCCTGATTCAGGTATGGAATCCCTGCCGCACAACACCACATGTAGTTGTGAAGGTACAGCAGGTTCACCAACAATAGTTACTGCATCGTGTAGGCCCATCCACTTAGGAAAATTTGCCACACTTACCATTTCGGAACACTTTGTTGAAGTCAAATCCCTGATTTGCCAGAAAGTCTATACTGGAACTCTGAAACAAGAGCACAATCCATAATTTCCCCCTCCCCTAAATTTGCCAACACCATTCGTAAGGCAAATAATTTCAAATATTACCTGACAGATGAATTTGATGTCTGGTGAACTCCGATTAAATGGCTTTGGAAATATGTAGAAATTAAAAGACTTCATGACATACCTGTGAAAAGACAGACAAGCCAACCCAGAGTTACGATTAATGCAGGAGAACTGGAGAGGTACATACTTTCACAGCGGTTTAAACGTATTTAAGGGCTCACTCACTTGGATTCCAGTTGCTCATATTTAAATGTACAGAGACCAAACTGAAAAAGCAGGAAGTCCATGGAATGCTTTGGGAAGACACAAAAGTGAAACAGAACGTTTCTAAAACTTCATGAAAAAGGCATGTACAAATATTACTCGTGTTAATGACGGTCAGCATACAGCTCTGTGTTTAGCCAATTACGGTACCTAGCAAGACAATTAGCAGGTGTCTAAGATAACGTTAGCTTATTTAGGTATAGACTGCTACCTTTTTCAGCTTTTGATACCGTTCTTCTGGTGTATCCAACCCGTTGGTTAACGCACTGACGGAAGGTCCATCGCTAATACCTTGAAGAATTTCGAAAATTGTGACATTTCATAATGAAATTAAATATTTATTTTTTCAATGCATATCGGCGATGGTAAGAAGCAAACATAAAATAACCCATTTTAAGTAAAAGGCTTACCTGAAAATTCTCCATCTATCGCAAGGAAATCCGCTTCCTCTATTGCGCTATATATGGTGTTTAAACTCTCCTTAAAATCTGCAACGAAATTCGGACTCACAATCAACGTGTATGATGTTACTACCTGGCAACCATGTGCCGACTTTTCATAAAGCTGGGGCAACCTTTGATGAATAGCAAGACAATGATAGTCTACAACAAATAACTCCAGCTAGTTGGACTAGATAGCTGTACGATTTTCATTAGCAAGTGGCAGCTTGCAAGATCAATTTCCTAACTAGCTACACATAATTGAATTAGTTAGCTACATCATGTTATCCAAAAGTGGCATGTGCAAAAATGATTTGCTTGCAGCGACACACTTACTTTTTCTTGTTACCTCCATTCCTGCAGAATCACAAACAAACGTACAATTCTGCGGTTCCCCGATCCTTTAACCTTTTTACCAAACACTTCCGGAGCTCAATTTGAAGCACGTGGTTTTCTGAGGCGGGGATATGTGACAACCATTGTTCATAACATTAGCTAGGTAAAAACAACTAACTGATTAGTTCGCTTGAATGATCTATAATGTGTATTGTTTGCAGTATGCTGGAGCATACCGATCCTGCACTAGGCTGTAGTTATAAAAATGTGCTGACAAGCGTTAAATTTAAATGCTACAGACACAAGTTTACAGTGACACAGTTTGCATTGACACACGAAAACAAACGACTCGAAATGTTTTTGATTGCTTGCAATGTTAACGAATCAAATGCGAGCAAGCATAGCGCAAGGGGAATGATAACCAATGAAACACAAGCAGGCGATAGCCTTTACGCTCACCGGTTGGTCACTGACAAGTGCTAATATCCCTGCGTGATTTATCTTTAGGTTCATGTTCTCTACTTTAACGCCGTTTCTGAAAGAATTGAAACTGCTGTTCTACCTAGATATGTAATTTTATTAGCTGGCTACCTCTACGTGAGCCCATGACAGCATCTTTACCAGCAGTAATGTAACCTGTACACTACGCAGCTGCAGCAATTCACCTGGGGTAAGAAAACAAGAAACTTTAAAGTATCTTTAGCTCGCCAGCTACTTTGCACACAATCTGCCTTCACATCATTGGCTATGTACTTGTAAGGTAGCCAGCTAGGTAGCTAATTAGCTAATTAGCTAGCTAGGTGACGGCGGCCCGTGTTTGCATTTTCGCTCAGATAGTTAGGATTAGCTAGCCAGCTGTAAGCTATAGTCGTAGCCAACAGGCTAACCTGGACGTTTGGATTTAGCCAGGTGTAGGTATTGTGGTGACTAGGTTCCTTGCTGTTTTACGTCGTTGTAGGTCGTCTGATGGATAACGTTAGCTATTTTATTGTTAATTAACGATTGAATGCTCATTTAGCTACTTCCTGTTCATAGCTACACCCCTGTTAAATGTTCCCACCAGTGTTGACAGTTTTGTTAATTTCACTTTCCTTGTAGCAAAAGTAGCACAACTACTTACTAAATATGTAACGCTAAAGATAGCTAGAGATACTGAACCAGAGTGTCATAAGCCATCAAAGGAACTGTTATCCGAGGTTTATAAATTAGATTTAAATTGAAGATTTTTGTTTTATAATATTTTTCTGTGTTTAGCTGACTAGTCAACTTTTCGTCACGGATGATTTCGAAAGATCTAGCGGTAGCTAAATTAGTTAGCTAGCTAAAGTTACTTGACACTACTTCCTTTCCGTTCTTGACATAGCATGTTTGTTCTAAATATATTTTACTGTATTGCGTGTGCCTTGTTTATATTTAGTGGTTGCCAAATCATGTGCACTACAGCAGTTTTTGATAAGTCAGCCATGGCAGTCAACAGTATCAGTTGTGCACACAAACCAGCTAGCCAGCAAAGTTTACAGTAAGATAAAGTTATTGCTTAAATTCCCCCCAAGAACAGGCAATGGATTGTACCTTAACTCTATGAATATATTTGTTTTCTGTATCTTCCTTAACAGACTTCATGAGTAAGGAATTTGTCCATCTGGAGACCTAATGACAAGTTCTCAAATGAAGGGGGATGTTGACACTGATCTCGGACCATTTTCAGATGACTGTCAATCAAATGTTGACCCTTGCCCCAAGGCTTCCAGCAATCTGATCTCTGAACATGAGTTCGCTTGTCATTGCTGTTACGACACTCTCGTCAACCCCACGACACTGAACTGTGGACACAGTTTTTGCCGACACTGCCTTGCCCTCTGGTGGGAATCCTCCAAGAAGAATGAATGTCCAGAATGCAGAGAGAAGTGGGAGGGTTTTCCCAAAGTCAACATTCTGTTGAGGTAAGACAATCTACATATAACACTGCTTGCAAAAAAAAAAAAAAGGCAAGAACTTTAATTTCCACTGCCCTCCACCTCTGCCTCCGCCACGTCGCCACTGCCCATGTCTCTCCCCGTTCATCCCCATAAAGTACACAATTGAAGCCATAATCTATAGGTAATATATATATATATATTTTGTATAAAATTTGTATTAACTTACGTAAAACTGAAAATGTAGGGGAAGGATTAACTGTTAGACCTCTTGTTATTTTACAAATGCAACATTGGGGGTGCGAAAAGAAAATAAGGTCATTATACCAGAATGCTTTACCTTATTTCAGGGTAGTGAGTGAATTACATCAAACTGCGCTGTCGCCTCAGTTGCTTGGCCTCCAGAGTTAACCCACCTTTTTTTACCAGTACATCCCTAACCAGGCAATACAGAACAAGCAACACATGAACAAGCAACACAGTGATCAAGGGAGAGGAGGACCCGCTGGCATAGTGGAGTAACAGTGACAAACACTGCCCTTTAATGGCAAAAGTTGCTTGGAAATATCTTTGGATATGTGCTACCAGCACTCCCTCGAAGCGTTTGCTATAAAGCCCCGCAAGCTGGCCAAAACCTTACAGTGCCTGATGAAACCTGTCTGGTTCGGGCAATTTTGGGCCTTGTGTTACAGTATTCTAGCTTGGGTTGAGTCAGGCTCAGTGTTTCTGGGTGTCAAGTTTTGAATGCACTGTAGTCTAAAATCTGGGCTAAAATTGTATTTTCAATGGATGACATATGCGAAGGGAATTAATGTTTCTAAGGCTACCGAACATATTGATCTCGAATGGGATTTATTTATTTATCTACTTATTTAGACAAGAAAATTTTATTTTGTTAAGTGCCCTCCATTTTCCCAAAAAAGGCCTGTTGGTTTTGTTGAATTGTTGAGTGGAAGTTTCCCATTTCTATTTGTGTACTTGTACAGACATAATTGACTGTATGGTGCACTGTTTTCCCAACAAACATGGAATGTGTTGTGTGCATTTGTTGGGGTGCTGAACGTTTCATATGATGGCATTTATTATGGATACCTTTATTCACTGAGTGCATTGTTGGATTTGATGTATGTCAGCTGCTAAATGTGATTTAATTTGATTTCATTATTACTATTATTACTGTTTCATTATTACCATTATTATTAGTCAGTTTGGTAGTTACTAGCATTTTCTCGTGAGCGAAATTATCTTCAGGCCAGGTTTGGTTTGGGTATTAAAGTGCGTGGGGTGGGGTTTGTTTGGGGTTTTGGTTTCAGGCCCATGTAGACCTTTAGTTTGCTCAGCACTGCTGTCAAGCATTATGACTCCAACCCCTTCACAGCTTAAATCTGACAAAGTTAATGGTCATCTTCTTTGCAAACATTAGATTGGGTAAGAAAATGAATAAGATAAAGACAATGTTCAGTTGTTTCATTAGTCATTTATTGTTGAAAAATGAGAGTGAAAAAGTTCAGTCATTCATTCAGCGTTCAGCATAAAGGTTTTTCTCACTTGCCCAATAAGAAGTCTACTTCTGTTTACTTTTTTCTCACTTGCCCAAACTAAACTTCTACTTGCATGGATATGGCATAGTTTAACTGTAATGTAAAGCATGTAAAAAATGACATCATAATTTTTATCACCTGTGTTTTTGCTTTCTGATTTATTCACCCCATGCAAAGATTCACTGGACCTGTCCTGGGGTTGTTGTGGCTTTCTAGGTTCTGTTTTCTGTAGCTACTTGTACTACCCCTTCTCAGAACAATTGTTATTGAACCTAAAACCAATGAGGCAGTTTGTTAGCCGTATAACCTTCTGTTAGTCAGCTGACCTCAAAGTCAAAAAAAAGTCCTCCAATGCAATAGTTGCTTGATTAAAACTTTCACTTATTACTGTGTTGTAAACATTAACAGAGTAAGTTTTATTTTCTTTCTTTTGTGCAGAGACAGGAGGATGACCCTGTAAACGGCGATGAAAAGTGCAAAGGGCAGAAAAAGCTGTGTGCTTCAGAGTACTCTGACACCAGGCAGCCAATATAGTCCACTTTCATTGTCATAGGTAGCTAGTCATTGGTCAAGAGCTAAAGTTTGGTTGATTACAGGACTCATTTTTATACACAATAAAATGCAAGTGATGATGTGCTTGTCTGATGGCAGGCACACAGAAAATGGATTTTGCTAACTGAAATGCTAAATTTGCTCTGAATTGTCATTTGTGAGTTTTACTTGCCTTGACAATGTTTTTACTAGCCTTTAGCAATCAGGGACAATATACAGTGTTCAACCCTGTATCACGAATATGTATGGGAATAATAGTGTCACTAGCTCCATCAAGACACTGCTTGTTTCTTTCTTACAGTGTCACCATAAATCAAGGTCTGTGGTTTGCATTGATTTTAAGTTCCTATCGGTAAGATACACTCTATAAATAATCATTAAGTGAATCATTTTATTCCAAACTGGGTTAGACACTTATTGCAACTTACTGCATTTTACAAACTGCATATTTTCCAAATATTCTTACATGATCCAGAGTTAAGATGTTTTCCTCTGACCTTATCCCAAGTAAATTGCACTGCATGGCATATATTTAATTTACATGTGTTAAGAATTTTATACAATTTGCTGTCCATATGTGAAGTTTTTACTTACTGTGATGGTTCCCATTAGTTTCCTGTCAATTTCTGTAATTTTTGGAGAGATGACCACCCAGGCATTTAGTAAAATGTGACCTAACCTGTAAATAAGTCAGTAAATCTCTAAACCTGTAAATCTCTTGTCTAGTAAATTAAATGCATCTTTAAGCTGTTGAAATGTTCTTATTACTGTCTACAAATAAGTCTTCAATTATGGAAATGCCTTTAGGCTCCAAATAATAGTTTTTTAGAGGTTTACCATTGCATAAAATGTCACCATTGAACTACAGTGGTGCTTGGGGGGGATTTTAATCATTTGAGGACCAAATGAGGTTATCTAATGTGAAAACCACATGATGGGATTTTTATTATTAATTTCCAATATTTTGGGCTAAACCATGGAGACTTTAAGCACAAGTTACAGGTATTCATTACAGACTGTCATTTTCCCATAAAGACAAATTATTGTGAAGTGGGCAGTTTCTTTGATTTGCTTTCTCAAGGTCACTCCTGGGTACTTCATGCCTTCTAGAAACCATTTAAATGGGAAGGAATCACATTTCATGTGCATTTAGTGCCACTGTTTCAGACTTCCCATTCTTACAGAGTGAAAGTTACTTGAACAGTTTACTGACTTAAATTATTTATCAGCTTCTTGAATATTACTCAACATAATGTGCCTATCCTGTATGATAACATACTTCTTTAATTAATTAATTTACTTAGTTAATATGTCATATGTTTACTTAGTTAATATGTCATATGTTAATAGTCATATGTCAATATGTTAATAGTCATATGTCATATGTCATATGTTAATAGTTAATAGTGGTTGCTTAACTATGTCACTGGTCTGAGAGTGTCATTAGCTTGGTCTGATACTGTTGCTCATGCAACTTGAATGGATACACCTCTATTCTTCTGGTAGTCACCCTGGATAAGAAAATCTGTTAAATGGATGTACTGTAATGATATCAACCAGCCTTAAGGGGGAAACAGTCATTGCCAGTTTATTAAGTGGAAAGAGCCTTTTGAAATTCCCCCCACATTGGGAAAAGTGAAACTAATATTTCAAAAAAATAAGTTGACAAGGTCATGTCTAAGTTCACACGCCTCACACAGCAAAAGAGGCACTGGAAGTGAAAGTTGTTAATTCTCTGATTCTCCCTAACTAATTACATTTGATGCATTTTGAAGGCAGTTACTTCCATTGGGGCATATGCTAGGCATTTATTTCACCAGAGTCAGCGAAAGTAAGTTGCGAAAGTAAGACTTCAAGTTTTACGCTTCTGCTAAATTAGATAGATTGCTGTGCACAATGAAGTGTGTAATTTCTCAGAAGCTTTGTGATTGGTTCACTCAAGTGGACATCTGAGCATCATAATTGAGGGTATAATAACATAGTGGGTACATAACCTGGTAATGTGTCTGCTTTATGCACAAAAATGTAGACGCAGAATTTTGCCAGCAGTGTTACTAGGTCTTCAGGACAAAGATTATAGGAGGTGATTTTGACTCCTGGTTCCTGGTATACAGAGCCCTGTATGGAAATAAGCAAGAAAAAGTGGTCGTGTGAAGGGGGCTAAAATTAGCTAAAAGTAAGTCAATGTTCTGTGATGAAAAAGACATTAATCTTGCTGGTCAGATGTTTGTCTGGTTCCAGCAAGTTTTGCATCATTTGTTGTGGGCTTTCCATGTCCTTGGTGCAGGAAGACCTTTTATGCCAATTTTATTGCTATACTATCTCCCATCAGTCCAACCATGGCATTCAATGTAATGGTATTAAAATAAGGGAAAATGTAACATACAGAATACCAGGAGACGGCATGCCAATTCCTGAGCGTTGCATTGAAAGACAGTGGAGTTACCATTGCATTAGTCTGGTGAATGGATAACACATGCTACAGCATTTACTACTGCAAGGATTGAATTGGTCCTAGAGGTATTAATAGCTTGTTAGTATAGGCGTTTAAAGGGCTTCCTGATCATTGATTTCCAGTCTAATTGGAGTGATGCTTGGCTACTCGCTACCGACCGCCATCTTGGAGCCTAAGGTCTCATTCTGATTGCACTGTCCATCTGTTCTCATGTTCACAGGGATGCTGTTGAGAAGCTGTTCTCTGATGTGGTGCAGAGGAGGCGAGAGGAGATCCAGGCCAACCCCAAAATAGCTCACAGTCTCCTTGCCTTCCAGAGGCATGGGGATGAGCAGGCCTCCCGAGGAACGATGCCAGTTGGCCAGCGCCGAGGAGGAGGATTCTTTTCTGGAGTTCTCACTGCGCTCAACTGTGTGGCAGTAAGTACCAGTTTCTCAGAACACCTCTCCATCTTTTTCATCTTATTTTGTGAATTTGTCTGCTTACTGGTTGTACAGTATCATGTCATCAGCAGTCTATCCCCAGAAAGCCCATCAGACTCAAAATCTCTTCTCTTGTGCTGGCAGGTTATGCTGCTGGTGTATCACTGGAGCAGCCGGGAAGCAGAGCATGATCTTCTAGTTCATAAACCTGTAACAAAGTGGACTTCAGATGAGGTCATCATTTGGCTGGAGAACCTAGGACCCTGGGCCTCTCTTTATAAGGAACACTTCTTAAGAGAGAAAGTCAATGGAAGGTATTCATTTTCCTTCTATGATGGAATATATTCACATCCTAAGAGCCTCAAATGTATTATTATTTAGTTATGTAGTAGTATTTAATCACAGCTTCAGGCCTCCATGTTAATATTACTTGAAATTGGCAGACTTTTGATCATGTTGGGAGATGAAGAGCTCTCTAGACGTCCATACAGCATTGAGAACCACACTCACCGGAAGGCTGTGCTGGCAGAGCTGGAGCGTGTGAAGGCCCTGGGAGTAAAGCCACCTCAGAATCTTTGGGAGTATAAGGTACAGCATAGATGCCAGTGATTAAGGGCGTACTCACACTAGGCCCGGTTGCCTTGTACCGTGCCTGAGCACGATTGTCCCCCCTCCCCACTCCCCCTCTGGCCTGCGCTCACACTGCACTTAACGTTCCGGGCCCGAGTACGCTTACGTCATCACGATGCGATTTTTTGTGTTGAGCAAAAGCGCTCTCATAGAGTTCATGATTGTACTTACTTTGTGGCATATTTGGAGTCGTTTTGGGCGCGGTGACACACAGCCCTCTCACATGCCTTATAGATTATGCAACGCAGCGATTTTCAGTTAACTGTGCTGCACATATAAGAAGATCTTTACGGAGGCAGCTGACGTTTCAGTCATTATGCTAAGGGACAGACCAATATTTTGTGTCAGATTACAGTAGCCTAATCACAATAATGTTAGCTAATGTTAACCAGTTAGGGCTACTACTTGTGTGTGCGCTACTGTCATCATTACAACAACAAACATCTTCTATTACTACTTGGATAGTACACTTTTCAATTCATTCGAGAATATTTGGGTTAATAACGGGTCTGGTTCTCATCTTATTGATGAACATGAATTGTAGTCGGCAAGTAAAGCTCCAGATTCCTCCCTTAACGTCAGCTGCCTCCGTAAAAATCTTCTTATACGTGTAGCATGATTAACTGAAAATCGCTGCATTGCATAATCAATGCTAACTGGCTGAGGAGCTAACACTATCTAGCGATAGATTTGACAAACATAGCTAGTTAGCTAACAGGCTACCTATCTGAACAATTGTTGAAGACTAGCTACTTAAACAGTTTGGCTGCTTCATTTGTGATACTCTGACTAAGCCCCTGACAACAGCAATGCTTACATCGCTACGTAAATTATGGTTAGTTTTATTTCGCTTGCTAGTAATCAAGCTAATGTGGGGATCCACATGTGGGGAGTTATTTTTAGGTATAGATCTACAGAACTAACCAATCAAACATCATTTTGGAGGTAGCCAGTTTGTTATATTTAAGGAAGTCAGCTAGCTAGTCAAATGATGGTTTAAAGGATTTATGACTAGGCGTGTAACTAACAGATATCCAGCTAACTGTTGCTATATAACGGATATATTTGTTAAATGGGACAGTTGCATCATTGAGGTCATGTTTGTGTTCCGTGCTCTGGCACGGTTAGCGATCACACTGATGCGTACCCTGCCCAAGTCCAAGTGAACCGTGCCCGAGCCCACCTCTTCAAGCGGGCCACGGCACGGTTAAGCGTACCGTGGCCCGGGCACGTCACGGAGCGATCACACTAGTCAAACGAACTGGACTTTGGGGGGTCAAACGTGCTCGGGCACAGAACGGATTGCCTAGTGTGAGTACACCCTAAGTTCCCTGTTATGGACAAATGGCCAACAGATATATTATGTGATAGATTGGCATGCCATCTCCTGGTATTCTGTGTGTTACGTTCTCCCTTATTTTAATGCCATTACATTGAATGCCATGCTCTGTGTGTTTGGGCTGATGGGAAACACTATAGCAATAAAATTGGCATACAAGGTTAATGCATTTTGTTCTCGTTTTAGGCAGTGAATGCAGGCAAATCTCTGTTCCTGTTATACGCCCTGAAGAGCTCCCCACGCCTTACCATTCTGTACCTCTACCTGTTTGATTACACTGACTCATTCCTGCCTTTCATGCACACCTGCTGTCCTGTGCAGAGGACAGAGCAAGAGGAAGATGACATTCTGACCAAAGCTCAAGTAAGGCGCACTTAGCAATAGAAAATGTGAATTAACCAAGTAGTTAAGTTCACTCAATCAATGCATGTGGCTGAGTAGTTGTATCTGTTACCTACTCATTTTAAATGAATGGTTTTCATGCGTTGTTGTTATAGCTGACAAAGCTTTGTCTTGTGGCCCTCCAGGATTTTTTGTGAAGCACAAACTTTGCAGCCCCAGCAAACTACACCTCCACCTGTTGAGCATGACTTGTGTGTATTCAAGAGTATATTTTAAGAGGCAGTCATTACCAAGAAGTTGTTTTAATTTGTCAATACCCACAGCCCACTAACCCTAGCTGGAAGCAGTGGACGGAGTTCCTGGTGAAATATGTGCTCTTGCCATATCAGCTGATTGCTGAGTTTGCCTGGGACTGGCTGGCTGTTCACTACTGGACATCCCGTTTCATCATCGTCAATGCCATGCTTCTGTCGGTGCTGGAGGGCTGTGCGCTCTGGAGGCTGTGGGCCCGATCAGAGCTCAGGTACTGCTCCTTGTCTATTTATCAAATCAAATACAGTGAAGCCTGCTTAAAGTGCCACATTTTTTTTGTGTGTCACTTTGGCATGTTATCAAGCCAGTTGACATTTGTACTGGCCTGTATAAAACTGCCACTTGTTTAACTTCACCATGCACCAGCGATGTTTCCGTCCCCGGTCAACTCTTCAACTGATAAACAATACAGAAAAACAATCCCTTTCTTTTATCTCGATTTAATTTATGAAATGTCATTGGCTCAAAGCTGAAATGTTCTTGTTAATTACTTGAGACACCAGGTTTTTTAAACAAAGGATGCATAAGTAATTAACTGGTATTTTAAATGTTTCTTCAGTAGTGAAGTATTGATGATAAACATGAATCTTTTAAGTTAAAATGCAGAAATAATGCTTTGAATTCATTTAACTTATTGTTGTCAAATTATTTTTATTTATCCATTTAGTACTGTAGCTATCACTTGCGGGACTCATCGCAAAGTTCAGTGAATGTTATGGGAATAGCCTGAAATGTTCCTTGTAAAGCATGTCAATTTAGAGGATAGTTTACTTGATGACGGTCAAAATTTCATTAATAGAGATTTTTGTGTCAGTTGTCTGTCATTGTGATGGGTGAAAATTTATCCTGGCTGAAACCTTGAATATTTGAATATTATATCAATGGACCTGATGGATCAAGCAAACAGTATAATTGTAACCTTTAGATATTGATATTAAGAGATGAACAGTGGTACTTTAACTTATTACTATGTATTATGCTCTGTTTTTCATCTTAGGACCCTTCCTCAGAGGATGTGGAGCCATTTTTGGAAAGTATCAACACAAGGTTTTGCTGTTGTCATCTTCTGGCCAGTGATTCCTCAGTTTGTCTGCAACTGCTTGTTTTACTGGGCCTTATACTTCAACCCAATCATAAACATTGACCTTGTGGTTCAGCAAGTGCTTCGTCCAGAAACTCAAGTGCCATAAGAGGACTGTAAATGTCAGCGGTATTGTGGTAAGGTTGTAAGAAGAGCAACACAATGTGACATCTTCATCAATATCCAAAGCTTATACTTGATATTTCTACCTGTGCCACATTAGCAGAGAACAACAAATAACAGGTTTTCATTAACTAGCTTCAACATGTGACATACAATGGCAGCTCTTAAAATTCACATTGAAAAGAAAAATTGATTTTGTTGCTCCTTGTAACCTTATAAAATCAGAGTTGTTGGGTGGCCACTAAAACTGTAAACTCTTGCTGTAAACGTTTACTAGCACCTAGGACAAGTAAGACTACTGTTTGAGCTCTTGGTTTGGATTTCTGTTGTGAACAATAGTCATTATTATAAGGGAAGATATACATTATGAGGGTACAGATTTGCCTGCAGTGCTTAATATAAGTGTTAGAATGACTTTGAACACCAGTTTTCTTAGTCTGTGTGCAAAACTAACTAACTGCAATAAGCAACAAAAGGTGATGGCTCATCATTGTGTTCCATGCAATCTTCCATGCAATATCTTCTGTTGTCTTTTTAGAGAACCATAAAAAATATGTGGGCTTTTAAATGTTTTCTTTCCTTTTCATTTATTGTGTTTCATTAATTCAAATGTTCAGTATAAAGGGCTGTCATATGTTTTGTTTTATGGCCCTGAATATGTTTACCAAAAGTTGAAATTCCCATTTTCTTGTGAAGTTTTTCAAGGGAAAGATCAGAGGTATACTGTTAATCTCAGAAATGTTAATGTTCTTTTAATTTAAATGTCTTTATTTTTACATTTGATTATATTTGCACTTAAATACTGATATAACTGTGACTTATTCATGCACCTGTGTACTTTGGTTTTCAAGAATGAATAAGATTTAGGAAAAAATAAAAACGTAATTTTTTAAGAAAAACATCACTAATCAATTGTGAGACTGCAGCTCCGACATTCAGAATCTGTGCTCAGAGATGGAATAAAAGGGCACGATCTAAAGGATGTATTAATTATAAGCTAATGTGACATGGATTTTCATTACAGTTCCATGGGGGAATTTCATGGGGTGGGGGTGGGAGGGTTGCATAACAGCCACAAGGGTTTGCAGTAAAGCTGATGTCTCAGGTGTTAAGTAGAGTAATGCACATTCCACATATACAGGATTTTTTCATAAAAGGCAGAAACTTGTGAACACATTGATGCATTGTAAATTGAGAAAAGTGGGCAAGAAGGAAATATATGTTCCCTGCCTTTAAAGTAAAAAACAAGAGGTGCACCCACTATAGCATATCATTTTCAAATGAACTGCATTGTTCCCATTTATTTCACATTCTTAAGAAATGTGCCCTTATGTCATGTGACGGAGTGCCGTCACTACGGTTGAGTATGTGCTTTGACTGCCATGCTAATGAGCCTGGCTCTTTGGTGTCGCGGTCAAAGTCGCATGTTTGGTACCCCGTAGACCCGGGTTCAAGGCCGGGTGGGGTGACTGCTTTCGTCCTTTGCTACATGTCACATTTGGCAAGTCCTATTGCATGTATTCATACATCTATGAGATGAGAACTGATGCTGTATTGTTTTGATTTTTCAGATGGCATTGAAAATGACTGCTTTGACATTTTGTGTTGCAATATGCAAATGAGGCAACAGGCAAAAACACTAAATGAATTATGTCATTGCAATTAGTTACTCTAACTTCAGCAGAGCACTGATGAATACAATGACACACAGTATAGTCTCAGTATCTGCACAGAAATACAAAACATTATTCAAAGCACGGTGAATATCGGACATGTTCCTCAGATGCTCGTCCTGGCTGTTTTAACACGTAGTGCCATAAATCAAAAACTGACTGGGAAAAGACGAATTATTCATTTTTGAAACTGTGAAATGCCCACACTGGCAGAGGGTGCACACCAGGCTCCTAGGATACAAATGAGAGACTTAACTTTCTGGTGCAGATCCTCAAACTTCATGAAATACATGTCTTCTCAGCTCTATAAGCAGAAAAAACATGGCATGCAAAACATACAAAAGTCACTTACTGATGTTTATGATGTATAATGATAATGCTGAAGCTTCTGAAATCAGAATGGGCCTCGGCCAGTCTATCATGTAAAAGTGAATTCTTTGATATCTTTGCATAACCTTTGATATCTAAGCAGAACTAATGCCTTATGATTTTAAAGATGCTGTTGTATATTTTCTTCACATTAGGTTCATACTCCAGATATTCATCTTGATTAGTTAATTTGATTTGGTTAAACACATGACACTTGGAATGGCTAAGGCTATTTTATGAATGTTATTCCTCTCATGGAACTAAAAATTTAAAAATGTTGAAAAGTTGTTGAATGTTGAAAACCATTTATTCACATTTTCCTGAAGAATTATGACAATGATGGAGAATATCTAAATATAAAGGTGTTTGATACCAGCTATGCAGTATTACATTTTTGCATTTATGTATTTTTGTGGCTTACATTAGGGCAGTTACATTTGATCTAAACAAATGGATGAAAAATGATGAATAATGAATAATAACACTAGAAGTACTAGTACATGGGAAAAAAATCACATTCAGGTCAGAAAATATTCATCAGCATTCCCCAAATTGGACTTTTGTTGTTGCATTTTCTTCTCATGAAATGAAATACAGATTTCTTTCACAAATTTGTGAGCAAATATTTCTCAATAATTAAAGTGTCTAAAATGTGTTTATTTGTTGAATGAGTAATAGTTGCATGTTGGATGGTCATCTCCACAGAGGAAATCTGGCCATACTGCATATTTTGGTGTGAAGGGTGCTTTTCTCAGACATGTGGCTATTTCCTTGTCACATTTGCAGATCCTTTTTTCACATTTGTCCTTCAGAGAATCTAGAAATAGAAAAGAATACGGGCAACATTAGATCCTGTTGTGGCCATTGGTGTAAATACAGCTACATATTCAGGGAAGGAAGCTCAAAACAGCTGATATGAAATACTGTTATCAAGTGCCAAAACATAACTTATTTACTATTTGGTACTGCTTATACTCATTTTTGCCACTTGAGGGCCGGTTTGTCAGGGTTTAAATTACCTCTTCATCTGGGTTAGTGACAACTCTGTTTCACAACAATCCTTCTACACAACTATAAAGTAAAGCCATTACTAGGGTATACACCTCTTAAAATACAATGGAAACCACTTTTATCAAAATCATTAATTACTGATATGTATCTAAGGAATATACAGTGTAAGGAACTCAGAGTAGCATTTTTCTGCATGCTGTCCTATCTTCTCTGAGGTCAGTACTATGATAAAATAGAGAAATTAAGTCACATTTTACAATTAATTATGTAATATGTACATACCACAGTTATTCTCCCTGCCTTCACATGACCACTGGTACCTGTCTATCTTCGTTTGGCAACCTGCAGCCTCAGCTTTTTCATAGCAGCAGTCATGCTTGTGACAACACCTTAAGATGGACAAGAAAAAAAATTACAGATTTTTTTTAGATAATTATTAATATATTTCTGACACAAAGATGTTTTTCCTAGATTGAGAATTAACAGCAACAATAACCATTGCTAGTACAGGGAGCATGTGTCTGCACACACTAACCATGCTCTTATAAAAACCAAAAATATTTAATAACACTTGCACACTGATCATGCCTATTCCATGGAGCAAAGATAAATGATTACTTGAACATGGTCAATGCTGAATTGTACTCTTGCACAAGGAAAATTTAGAGGCAAGTCAAACAGGTTTTTACATGGAAGTTAGTTTCGTTTTTGCGCTGATTCAAAAATATTTTAATAATGTGGTTGTACTTCAGTCTCAGGTTACAAGGAGAATGCATGGGCCTTACAAAGACAGTAATTTTGAACTCCACTGAACTGCCCTTGCAACAGCTTTTGGTTGATGTTATCTTTTCAATAAAAACAGGAGTTAAATCTTAAATTACATGTAATATCATATATTAAACTGTCTGAATTATAACATTGACGAATAAATTTCAACTCACATTTATTTTGAATGAACAGAAGTACTATAATCTAAACACCTCCAAGCCAGTTCAGAATATTTTTCAACTTAGAGAGAGTAATATTTAATCTATGGCAGCCAAGATAAATATTATTGTCAGTTTGTATTTCATTACATTCTACGCCAAAAGGGACCTCCCACACTAGTCTGCAATCACTCCATCACAGAAGGTGTACATTATCAGGAGACCCAGTCATTAGAAGGCAACCTCTCACTGTCGGATGTTTGTGTGAGAAAGCAGGAGACCAGGGACATCTTAAATTAGTCAGACAGTCACATATCTAAGGTAAAGTTCAATGTTGTATACTGAAAATAAGACAACCTCACACAAACCTCAAAGATTGCTATGTTTAAGACAAGATATGAGAACTAATAGGTTCAAATCGGTCCCTCTTTTGTAATCAAGAGCATTATTGTGTCCAGTCTATGCCAGTAACAGGTTTAGACTGTGTTGACAGGAGTAAATCAAAGGAAACTTGGTCCTTAACTTTATTTTATGACCCTAAGCAAATGTTTATTCATTTCTTACAGAACATTACTGATTAAGTGGTTGCTGGTTTAAAGACACTACTCATCTCAACAGACTTGCTGACTCTACTGAAGTGTGTATGACTCTTGGGTGTGTCTGTTAAAATTCTTAAAACTGTGTAGAGTGCAAAAGCCAATGAGGCTTTCAAAAATGGCACCTCAAACATCTAAAAATGTACTACACTACTTTTGAGTCATTCCAGCCCACTAGTGAATGCAAAGAAACCAGACGCTCTGCAAACATGAAAACTAATTTCCAGTAAGCAGATTGCAGCAAATAGTTGTGAAATATACAGTATGAGTCTGACCCCATGCTACAAAAGCACACAGTGTCTCACACACACACAGTCAAGCTTCGTAGGGAATGAGGCAAGGGTCAAATACTTGTGAAAAGTCTGCAAAGAGGGCTGGGTCCCCCACCACATACCAGTCTGCTTTGTCCCTGGGCCAGCCCTGACCCCCCAGGCCACAGTAGCAGCCATACATTATGTAGGCAAAAGCGGATCTCCCTGTGCTGCACTTGATCAGTCCTCCCAGTTCATGCAGGCTTCTTTTACTCCGGGTGGCCACCTCTGGAGTCAGGGCAGCCATGTGCACTGAAAGTTAGAGAACAGCTTTAGTGACATTGCAGTCAAAGCAGGTACTGTATATGGACAACACACACACACACACACACACCCACACACATACAATGCATCAAGTACATACAATCCAGTTAATGTCAGTGAAATACTGTGACCATTTACTTGGGTAAGTTATGTATCTATTTTCCCTGTTTAAAATTTATTATACTAAAGAGAACCTCCACTGGTAACCAGAGGTGTGCAGGGATGTTATTATAAACTGTGATACAGAGCAAAATCTGAAGTGGAATGACAGCACAGCCAGGTATATTCCAATCTGAAATTATAATTGAAAATGAGAGAAATTATTTTTAGTCATATATGCATATATCGATGAAAACGACTGAAAAATACTGGCCAATTTATGTGTGTACATATATTGGACATCATTATAATATTCTAAACTAAAATATAATTCTAAAGTTATAATTCTGAACTTTTCAAAAGAAGAAGGAATACGTATAATGTGCAAAGTGCACCAGTTACTGAACATTTTACCGCATTTTCTCATTGTTAAACCCTGCCTGTTACACAGCGGTAAATAATTTAGAGTCATTTTAATACAATTTTAAAATGTGTAATTTCAGGTAAACATTATGTAAATGTATGTTTCGTCTTTTAAAACGCATTAACTCACATCGACTGCCGCAATGCACTTCAAAACTGAAGTTACTGGTTAAATTAAGGTTAAAATTGAGGTTTAGAGTGGTACTTTTAGAAGTGAGTGCAAGCAACTGCCTGTTTAATAGAAACATTTAATAACTGTAAAGGCCGTCATTAGATTACATTACTAAGTAATGACACAAACACCTTGAGATAAAATATGTTTGTAGTAAGGAGTTAGACTTGCGCTGGATCCATGGCTTTGTTTTATATGAAAGAATAAATTGAATATGTATACAGTTCTTTAATACAAAAACATAGTTTATAGTCTATGCACCATTATGTGGATTCATCATTTGTTGCGCGCTCGTACCTCGCAAACACTGCAACACGCCACAAGAGTATTTATGTTTTACGAGAAAAAAGCTACACTAAACAGATAAGTATACAATGATAACAATGCTTACCAGAGAATAGCAAGAATATAAGATACAGGGCGGACATATCATACAACAGACAATCCACTCGTGGAAGAACTCACTCCGGTTTACACCCCGGCTGGCAGACACGCTCTGTTATTCTCTGTTGTCTGTATGCAGTTGGTACATAAGTTCCCTAGCGTCACGTTCTTGAGGGAATCGGTGGATCCTATCAGGTAACAGCCCTGCGACCTCTACGAAATCAGTGACTAGTGGCACAAACATGACACTTGTGCACAAAATGCGCTTTCTCAAGACGGATCGGTGAAAGGTATGTTGTCAAAGTTGTCAAACAACATTCAAATTTCAACACAAGCTTTGCTGTGTGTACTGTCTCTGTGTGTGCCATGTTTATAGTCCAATTTAGCGCAGTTTATTATTATTATTATTATTTTTGATCTAGGCTTACTATTTTATAACTCTATTACAGCTACCTGATTTCACACATTCCACACCAGCTCACTGTTTTCCAATGAGGATCACAATGTATATTATATTATATTATATTATATTATATTATATTATATTATATTATATTATATTATATTATATTATATTATTAATAACCGTGCGCAGCCAGTACAAATTTTCAGGGACTGTAAACTATTTACAGCTAGTTTTTATGCAATGACAAATATTCGTTATCATATATTCGTTATATATAGGTTGTTTTGTTATTAAACCTTCATCTTAAAAAACCCTAAATTATCAAAGATGCAAGCAAGTAACTTTTTGTCGTTCAAAAAACGTATTTTAGCAGATTTAACACATCTTGGAAAGAGGAACCTTGAGAGTGGGTTTTCTATGTCTGATTTATCTGAAGATCTGAAATGGAATTCACCACGAGTTGTGGGCAGTGTGAACTGCTGTACTTCCTGTGCAGAATACATTTGCTACAACAATCGATTGCCGATCCACCACTCTGTGGGAGGGGTTAGATTCAAATTCTTTTAAAGTGAATTATGTGAAAGTGCTCTTGTAAGGCCTATATTAATGTCAGATGGAATACTGTGAATTTCAGTTCACAAATCTGAATTGTATTACGTGAGATAAACTATAACTGACAAATCAATGCAAGCTGACACGTGAGGAATTCGACTGTCGCTCTTTTGCTGTATGAAGACGCAGTATATCCTACGCCAAAGACACAACATGCTTTCCTTCAGTTTGTGAATGAATAGGAGACAAACCTCATATTGTTCTAGACAACAGACAACAGCATTTGGAAAAACTCGTGTGACATTACATTATAAGTTTCTAGAACGTTTGTCTGCATTGTCTCAACACATGTGGTGTAACAGAGATCTAGAGATTGCAAACATTCCAAATGTACTAATCATACAAGTTCATGTTCCATATGAAGACTACAAATTTTTGTAAGTTCCTCTAATTTATCTCTACATGACCTTTACGCCCACCAATGTAGGTAGACCTGGTAGACCAAGAGATAACAAAAAATCAGAAACTGAAAACAAAACGAAACAGAAATAAAAACTGTAATGTGGGTACCCATACCATAGAAACTGTGTAGCAGCATTTTTGTCATTGACTATATGTACAACAGGAAGCTGAATATAAATTGTTTAACTAGAGGAGAATGATTCATGTGGTGCTTAACCCATGTATTGCCATTGGTAAGCAACTTATATTGGCTAAAACTCATCAAAACATTTGTAAAGCAAGGTTTCAATACCATAACAAACATTGTTTCTAATTTTGCATTAAAAGGAAGTCAGCTGGACAAATCATTTGCATACTCCATTTAGTTAGAGTGACACTCACCACTGATGTGATTGTGGTTGGCTGGTGCTGTGATCAAATTGATGGGGGATTAAGATGGCAGTTCAATGTTAGGCTACTTGTTCCAAACCTATGCAATACTACTTTTTTGGTATTTGTAAATAAATCAAAAAAGCAAATGAAAAAACAGTAGATAGAGTTCAGACAGTCACTGGGGCTAGACGAGAATGAGTCAGCAGCACCAAGCCCATCACTGAGGACATTCCTGTTAAAATTTACACTGCTGAGCTGTCCTTTACACTTTGGGGAGAATTTGCACAGTTCATCACTTTTCTTAAATTTTTGATTTCCTATCAATTGCTGTGACACTTACAACTGTGATGGTTGATGATGCTGTGCTGTCTGTACTCTCCAGGTATTAGTCAAATGTACAAAAAAGATAATGCACTAAATTTCTAGTGATGAACCATTGCAACCTTGCTGTGGGTCAGGGTTGATGTTTTTTATTCAGATCCAGTGTGTTTCAGTAAATGTATGTGCCATACAGTTAAAGGATATTAGGATTAAAATGCAAGAACGAAAACAGATGGACAGAAAACTCGATAATGACCCACTACTCATCTTTGATAATGATGGCTGGAACAGACTTCATATCGGTATAGGGACACTGTTTTCTAAATTTGAACCAAGACACTCCTGTTAAGTCTGGTGTGCAAAAAGGTAAGACATCAAATTTCATCTACGCCTCACGCAGAAAAAATGGTTGTTTTAGCCACCTCGATACCTGGAAAGTCTATACCAGCTAAGTGAACTAGCTGACTGGTTTGCCTCCAAACAAGACAAAATTTTAGTCTAGGTTTCCTAGCAGTGGTGAGTCTGCAACTATAAGTGGGTAGTTTCTAGTTCCATGATCTCAGTCAAGCCAGTCATATGTTAGTGAAATTTGTTGGTTGACGTTAGCAGGCTAGCATATAAGTTTTGTCGGAGGTGTAAGAAAATACTGTGTTACGCTCGTAAAGGAAAATGAACTAGTCAGCTAGCGTTATCTACCCTAAGGATTGTTGATGTTGAGTGAGCCTTGTCATAGAAAAACATTTTAACTAGCTTACGTTAGTTATCTAGTTATGCAGACAGCGTTCCTGTTAGCTACAAGAACTTGCTATTCTAGCTATCTATCTTAATACTTGCTAACGTTCAGTGATGGAGTCACGACGTTTATGTGTTTTGGCTAGGTTGTGTTTTAATGAAGCACGTTAGCTTGGATTTGTGGATTTTTGGCCATCTATCAACATCTACATTAGCTGTAGCTACGTGCCCATAATTTCAGTTTATTTATTTGTCAGCATTTTTTTGCATGAACATCTTGCCCAGACAAGTCGTGATGAGGAAGTTTATTTTGTCTCCGTGTTACCACGTTACATTCACACCGTAAAATCAATCCAGGAAGGAACTGTCTTTTCTTTTAAATTACGCGCAGAATCCGGCACCTGAAAGCTCAAGAGAACATGTCTAATCTGTCGCAAGAAAGAAGTAGCCGCTTGAAAGACATCCAGGAAGGACTACAGTTCATACAGTGAGTTTGTCGTCCTTGGGGGGCAGGATGCACGATCGCTGCTGTGAGCCAGCTGCCTGAATTCGCCGGTCTTTGGGAATAGCAAATGTGTAACAGTTCAGCGAGGCTGGCGTTTAATTGTTTTGCGTAACTGAAGCAACGCCTAGAAGAATCTGATGTCTTGTTCTCTCCTTTTCGATTTTAAGCGTATTTTTCAAAAACGATGAAACCGTTCTGTAATGTTCTTGGGTTCTTGGTATCATGAAGTTTTTAAATTGACCAGAGGTCTTCATTTTCCGATGCACTGGGAAACCATTTTAATCAAGGAAACATTTTAATGGGAAATTCACTGTTGCGTGAGTGTGAAAAATCCCATGTTGTCATTATTTGGCTTTTGATGCATACTGTACTTCTCCTGAACTCTGTCTGAAGATCTGATGCATGTACATCTAAAGCAATTCATTATACACTAATCAGTTCTCAGTTGTTGACAGATCTCACGCAGTTGGGAGTATTGGAACATAACCAATTGTGTGTTGTATGAGTCATTATACCTTAAGTTAAGGTTAAGTTAACCTGATATGGTGTATAAAATACAATGAGAATAGGCAGTGAACAAGTGATTAAGCCTTTGCCTAAAAACTTTCTGAATATTTTTATAGGTCTACTCTTCCCTTTTCTGGAACACAGGAACAATATGAGGTATTTACTCAATTCTGTCTTTAGATATTTATCATTGGTGCATATGTCAGGAGAGAATGTGGAAAATAAACATTAAAATTTTCACTAACATGTGCCATTGCAGGTGTTCATTCAAGACCTTGTGAGGAATCTTTTTGGGGAAGGAAATGACCTGTATAAAGAGGGTGAATGGGCAAGGTCCATAGAGCTCTACACAGAGGCCTTAAATATAACAGACTATGCAGATTCAGAAGACATTACTATATTAAGTGAAACGATTGAAAAGCTGTATGGCAATCGTGCTGCAGCTTACCTAAACATTGTAAGTATAAGTGAATGGATATATGGATTTAATTTGAATCAATACACTTATGTTCTGTTTTGCTGGAAGTCTCTCTGGATAAGAGCATCTGTTAAATGCATGTAATGTACTGCAATCAGTGGAGAAATCTTTTTTTAAAAAGGGAAAAATCAGTTTATTTTATATTGTGCTTTGACAGTCATTCTTACTAAATACAATCTAGCATAAAACAAAAAAATATAATAATATATTTCAGGGGGTGCCTGATGAAGCTCTGAAAGACTGTGAGAAAGCACTACAGCTGAATGAAAAGAACCACAGGGCTCTCTTTCGAAAAGCCAGGTCTTTGAAAGAGATGGGAAGGCACAAAGAGGCATATGAAGCCGTGGCTAAGTGTTCCTTGGCAGTGCCACAGGTAGGTTGTTGCACCTTTTTGTTGAAAAACATATCCATGCTATATGGATATGTAGTATGGGGGTGTATAATGCCTATCCATCCTGGCTGCCAAAGAATTTGGTAACATCATGCAGTTTGGAGGATGAACTAATGCTATGCCTTTGGTATCTTTAGGCTAGCATTTAGATAATTTCTTAAATTAAAATTTCATCTGTATAAAATGCATATCAACAACATTGGCTAAAATACCATAGTATAATGGTGACCCTGGCATGCTGTATTTACAAAATGAATTAAAATATTTATTATTCATCAGTCTAGACTCATTGAAATGTTTGCAGACTTTGCCAAATTTAGACAGCTGTACACTCACAGTTTTTAGCTGAACAGCAAGATAATCTTACTTGTTTTCCCAGAAATTAATGAAATGGTCATACATGACTAACTACGTCAGCAAAAGAAAACAAAACACTCACCAGAAGAAAAGCTTGTTTGGATACTGCAGTCTTTGTTAGGAGAGTATTTTGAAAGTGAATTGGAACAACTATTACCGATAGATAACTTTCAACGGGAAAGGTCCATAGATTCTAAGTAAATGGTTGACATAGACAGCTTTGATAACTAAATGGATCATTTCATACAACCCGGAAGCCTTTCGGACATGGCAAGCATTAATTAAATCAGCTAGAGCAAGAGATGAGGGTATAATGTTGGGATTGAAGCACATTGCAATTGTCTCTCACTAAATGTGTCCATTGCTCATGTGTGTTTCAGGATGAAAGTGTAATGAAGCTGACACAGGAGCTGGCTAGAACTCTAGGACTAAAAGTCCGTAAAGCATACATCAGGAGCCAGGTATTTCTTTTTCAGCTCTGACACATAAAGATATGCTTTGTTGTGTTTGATTCATTTAGCCTAGATCTCATAGACATTCATGAAGGAGTATCCATGGGGAATCTCTTACAAAATTAAAAGATGAAGAATGTTGACATTGATAGATGGCTGCCTGACCTTTTTTCCTCATTTAATTATTACAGCCTGTCCTAAATGCATTGCCTGGTGCCAGAAATTCAGTTGTATCTAAGGTAAAGAATGGTAGATTACTTAATCTTCACTCAGTGTTCAAAAATACCACAAAGGCAAGATTCCTTTCTGTACGGTTGCTTTCACATGATGCAAATAACACAAATAATAATACTGTGTTTTAGGGTCCTGAAGGATCAGATTCTGTGGAGGATATTGAAATGGGTAAACCTCTCTATTAAATTTTTATTCTCTTTGATAAAGTTGTTTTGGTTATCTAGATATCGATGTCACTTCTTTGTGTTACAGCCAAGAGCATTTCCCCTTATGGCAGTATCAGAAATTAACATGAGCTTATCTGAACTAGTCACATTTTTGATACACTGACTTGTGTCTGTGTTATTGAAGTGCCATTGCACATTCAGCAGATGGATAGTCCCTTGCCAGGCTCAAGCGGAGCTGCATGCCTGTCTGCGAATGAAATGGTGGAGAGGGATTCAATCCCTGTCAGACAGACCATCAGCTCCTCTGTCTCCTCCACTGAGTCTCACTACCCTGAGAGTTTGTCCGTGGCGGGACACGAATTGGCCAGTGGAGCCGAGGCCAGTGGTTCTTACCCTTTGCCTGAGTCACGCTCGGACTATGATGCAGAAATCATCGGGGATGATCTGGATGAGTTGTTGGACAGAGAAGCCCCCCCACAATCTCTTGAGGTAAATCCATCAGCCACCCCCCACTTCTGCTTTCATGACAACATGCTGCATGGTCCCACTGTGTTGATGCATAACATCAACAAAGCTTCAGAGAAGATCCTGTTCATAATGCAAAAGAGATAAGAATGAGTATTAATCAGTCATTGCAGATTGCAACATATTCTGTTAACAAGAAGTGGAATTTCTGATCTTACTTGGGATTAAAAAACAGTGTAACCAATGGCGTCCTAAACTTTGAGCACAAAATGACTCGTCCTCCAGTATTCTGCAAGTCATGTACAACCATATATTATTTCATGTAGACTCTTTTATATTATTGTGTTATTATCCATAATAGCTGTAATGCAGTTCCACTTTCTAATAGCATTTAGTAGTATTTAAGTATTAGTTGTAAATATTGTGACATTGAAAAAATAATTATTTATAATAACTCAATTCAGTCCTAATCGTCATGTCTTGTCCACCTTATTGAGGAGGCTGAAATGCAGGCGGGAAAGGAACCCTGTGTAAAATTAATAGACTTAGTCATTCATCTTTATTTTTTCACTGATTCTGGTATGTCCTCACCACTTTGTTTTAGGACATTCCCACAATGAAGGGTCTAATACCAACCAGTACACTCACCGATGATTGCATACCTAATCCTATGGTCATGTCAGATAGTGCCCAGCATCACCTTCTACAGTCGTCTTACCACCAGGCAGAGTTGTCTAGGTTCTCAAACTTAGATCTGGACTCATTACATTCTCCTTTGGATACATTGGACAGTCTGTCGCTCTCTGATGCTCAGACAGGTAAGGCAAAGCTCCGTTAAAGTGCCATTTATGTGTAGAATCAGTAAGACATCAGGGATGTAACAGTTATCTAAGTCTATAGTTTGGTTCCCTATGTGTGGTTTGGGGTCACAGTTGTGTGTATATCACAGTTCACATGTATTTTCAACAAGTTTATAGGAACAAGCAATTGTTGAAAGCTGAGTGTTTTCACAGTAGAGAAAACACTCAGCTTTCAGCTTTCAAGCTTTCAGTTAATTCCCAGATACAAGAGTGTCACACTGCTTGGACATGCTTGTAATGTTAAACTACTGAAGGGTCAGAGACCCCCTCTCATTGCCACCAGGTATGTGGTGAAACAGACAACTTAATGGAAGTTAACATGATTGTGTATTTGTAATTAATACTGTGATGTCAATCAAGCACTAGTTTCATACCTAACACAGGACTGTTAGATGTGAAGTTGCACCTGTTGTCGAGATGTAATGTTGTGCAGTAAAATGTTTGCTATTTATTTATTGTCTGAACAACTACAGGCAATTATATAGATAACATCTACTACTTTGTAGTATATTAATCTGGTGGGGAAAATAAGTTGCAGCCCTATAAAATATGAACAGATGTTTCCTATGTTTCTTCCTGGACTGCCTCTTTTCTGTTAAAATGTATATTATATACTTGAATTCTGAAATATTATACCTTATTTTTCAAAATAAAATTGATCACATTTTCAGCTGGAAATCCAGGGTGCGGCCAGCTTCCATATGTATCAGTAAGTCTCTGTTTCTTTGTCTATAACTCATGTTCAGAAAATGTACACTGCAATGTACTATAGATAGTTTATTGTGTTAAATTCTATTTTAAATTTAACACACTTCAATTTTATGGACAGACAGAGTAGTGTATGTTTAAACTTCTTAAAAAATACAAAGATTTATTAAACAAATAATAATTAATCCAAGACATTTTGTTAGATGCCAAGCAGCAACAGTCCACAAGAATCTCCAGGCTACATGGATGTAACTGCACTGAATCAAACCCATTCCAGTCCGGTGAATCTGACTGGAAATCCCTTGGCTAATACACATGAATTCAAACAGGCTTGCTCTGCTTGCTTTGTCAAAAGTGGTAAGAGCATACTCCGTATTTGCATCTATAAACTGCGTCATCAAATACAGTTTAACTCTCTTGGCACATTTAGCAGGGGAACTGGTGAAGGTGTGGTGAAAATGTTATTTGTGAAAGGGAATTTAAACAATCAGAAGTAACTTACATGCATGTTTGAAATATGAATGGCTCACTGCTTTCTTTATTTAATGGCTTGTGCTGTGCTCAGGCCCAGGACTCTTTGATTACATTCTGTGTACTGAGGAACACAAATGCAAGAAAGACATACTAGTGGGAAGAATCAAGCACTCACAGGACCAGAAGTGGAAACCTATTCGCCCAAGACCGACAAAGAATGACTACGCTGGGCCTTATTATATTTGCAAAGGTGAGGCCTAAAAACACTTTTGAGTGTGCATATTCCAAAAACAATGTTCAATGTATCATAGCCTGCTGTTTAGTCCTTGCTGGTGCCTGTTTTCATCCAGCCATCGTGAAGCTTAACAGGTTATGTGTCTCTGCTGATAGATGTCTTGTCGGGAGAAGAGTGCAGTTACCATGGTCACTGCACCTTTGCATACTGTCAGGAGGAGATTGATGTTTGGACCTTGGAGCGCAAAGGGTTTATAAACAGAGAGCTGATGTGTGATCCATTGGGGAACAGTGGAAAGATTAACTATACCATCCCCAAGATTTTGCAGGAGCACCATGGGATCTTTATGTTCCTCTGTGAGGTACGTAGAGTTCTTCTTAAGCATTTTCTCAGGGAAAGGAAACCAGAATAACAAGTTGATCATCTGGCTGCACAGTGCACATTCCCTCAGTGTAAATACTTCAGCTATTAGTAATCCCTTTTTCTTTGATCTGGTTATATTTTAGGTGTGTTTTGATCATAAACCCAGGATTATCAGCAAAGTAAACACGGACAACCCTTCTTTTTGCTCACACCCAGTGACAAAGCATGTCTTCAGAGAAAAAAAGTAAGAAAGTGGCTTTTATTAAAGGCCACCCATATTCCACAGATCTCAGTTGCAGTAAGAGAAGCAGAGTTTGATGATTAATTGTGTAATACTTGATGACAGTCAATAAATAAATTCCAGGCTGTATGATACATTTAAATGACCAAAAACTGGCATTTAAGGGGAAGAAACATGCATTATGGGGATAACAGCGAACCTATTTTAGTCACAGACCTCTTGGGCATGGTCTTGAATAGGAAGGTCTGAACTGGTAAGTAAATGCTGTGGTATGGTTGCAGGTGCCTGATCTACATATTGAGGGAGACCACAGTGAGGTACACAAAAATTCGACCCTACCACCCACAGTGCCAGATGGAGCTGTGTCGGCACGAACTGACCCACGGCTGCGTGCGTGAGGATGACTGCTTCTTTGCCCACAGTCTGATTGAGCTGAAGGTGTGGATGGTGCAGCAAGAAACGGGTGAGTGGTCTGTTCTTCAACGCAGCCTTTTAAGGGCAATAAGTTCACTAGAGCTAATACTGCTTGTGTTTGTTTGTTGGTTTTTAGCTCATCTTTATTTTGCTTTTGGAAAAATAGCTGCATCAATTGTTTGCGCGGAAGTAGTATAGTAATTATAGTATAAACTAGCTTCATTTTAATGCACAGGTGTTACAGTCATGGCACAGGCAATGTTCGGGGCCCTCAACAACTCTGTGGATGCCATTATAAGTGCCTTTTCACCATCTAGTTGGAAAATGATGTGAGTTACTTTGGGCAAGTTGCTCACTCACTTAGTGAGTTGGTAAGTGAGGGGACAACTATTTCCCAGGCTGCAAAAATAATACTGCTGATTGAAAGAAAAACTTCTGAGATGGAGCTGCATTATGGTTAAGATGGTCTTAATATGACATGCCATATTGATGGTATTCCTGATAAAAAGGGATCCTCCTTTTCAAAGAAGATAATTTGAAACATGACAAAAATGCACTCAAAACAAAAAAATGTACAATTACATTGAATCATTATTATCAATATTAAAAATAACTGCCACAAACTTAAGCAAAGCAGTCACATCTTAGTCAGGCATATATAAGATGCTAAATTGCCATCTATGAGAGATGATTCATATCAGCTAAGCTAAGTGTTGGGTCTCCTGTAGTGCACTGCTCCCAGTACTACTCCCAGTAGAATAACTGGGATGCAGGTAAGTGAATCTGAGAATTGGACTTGCCTCAGTGGTATGGGAAAAACATCTAGCAAATGTCTGCTGATGGCACATTACCCACTGGTGTCACTTTGGCTGGTGGTGCCACCTTTTGGGACTTAACCATTTGTCTGCTACTCTGTCTCAAACACCTGCCATTTATAGTTTTTTAATAAATGAAAGACTGTTGTACACAATCTTCTGGATTATTTCAAGTTAACTAAAATATTAAATTAACATTTCATATTAACATATTTTTAAAAGTCTTTTTAAAAGCAATATATTTAAGCTGTAGCTAATGTTAACTATTTAAAACAATTCAGGATATGTTGCTAGCACGCTACATACAGCTTTTCTATATAATACAGCTTTCTATGTTTGGCAGCTCCACTTTATGCTGGAAACCAAGCTTGGTGAAGTAAAACACAGAAATCTCTTTTGTGGCTAGTACTGTTTTGGCATACCAACTAACATTAAAGTTTGTAAATCTCTTTTGTGGCTAGGACTGTTTTGGAATACCAACTAACATTAAAGTTTGTTAAATGCTTAACTGTAACTAGCTAGTTAACTATCTAATCCAGTGTTTCTCAACCCTGCTCCTCGCGGCACCCTGTCCTGCATAGCTTCTATCTATCCTTGCTGCTTGATTAAATCAGGTGTGCTCAGCTAATAAAATGTGCCACTGATGAGTTCAGTCAGGTAGGTAGAGACAGAAGACAGAAGATATGCAGGACAGGGTGCCGCGAGGAGCAGGGTTGAGAAACACTGATCTAATCCATGTTAGCTACCTAACTAGCTAAATTACACTTCTTGCTATCTTGTTTTCAGAATTAAGAAATGACGTCAGCTAATGACCTAAGAAGGTAATGGGGATTACAGTTTGTGGAAGCTAATTTAAAACCGCTAGATATGTTAATCTAGTCCAGCCTCTATTCTCACTGGGTCCATTTTTTTTTCAAAGGCATTTGTCATGAAGATATTATTAAGGAGTCAAGGAAGTACTGGATGAACGTGGCAGCTAGTTCTCAAGGGGTTCAGGTAACATTTCATGTATAGTTTCATGAATATTTGATTATTAAAAGCAGTGTTTCGTACTCCTTAGTCTTTTTTGAAGACACAGCTAATAAGATGTCTCTGAAAGTTCTGCGATTGTATGCAATCTTCAAACAGCAGGCTCCAGGTTTGCACAACAAGTTTGGGCCCCCACACCTGAAGATGCAATTTGTATGTGGGCAATGCTGGAGTAATGGCCAAGCTGTTGAGCCAGACAAGAACAGAAAGTATTGTACAGCTAAGGCCAGGCATCTGTAAGTGGACATCTTTGGGGAAAAACAGTATACAATGTTTGCACATGTGTATACAATCTACCCTCTTTCAGACACTTAACATCCCACTAAGTAAAAGCCTTTTTTCTTTTCAGATGGACAAAAGATAGACGAGTAGTTCGGGTGTACTCCACTGAACAGAAAAAGTGGATACTAACCCGCCCTCTCCCAGCAAAGAAGCCAATGCCATTTCAGTTTGAAGTAGGTGTCATTAAAAAAAAACACTCAATGGAGATGTTTTACCAGCAGAATTGAATGCATCAGACAATCAGATTTCTTCTCTTGCTCTGTGTCTCATCTCACAGATTTGCATTCATGTGACTGCTGGAAAGAAATGCCAGTACATTGGTAACTGTTCATTTGCGCACAGCCCAGAGGAGAGGGATCTGTGGCAATACATGAAAGACAAAAACAGTGAGTACCAGTCTGAAGTCACACAGAGGAATGTGCATTTATTACTTTGAAGAAATAGACTAGAGACTTAAATCATGCACTTTAAATACATTCTTTTTAAATGTTCCCCCTCTTCTTTCTCCTTTCCTGTGTTAAGTTCCAGACATGGAAAAGCTCTATGAGCTTTGGTTGCAGTCTCAGAGATCTGACTGGAGTGAAGAGGCCTCCAACTCAGCCACGAGGGAGGATGGGAAACAGATTCACATGCCTACAGACTATGCTGAAGAAGGAGTGTGTTGTATACAGTACACTTGTAAAATCCTGAAAATGATTAAAATGGATTATTTAAAAAAAAGATTAAAAGAGGAAATAGATTAAAATAATTAGTAGAAGTAGACATATTAAAAATTTACTAGTTCAAAAATTCAGTAGATAGATTAAAAAGTCAAAGTGCATTTGTTACTAGCATTTGTTCAGATTTGGTTATTAAAAAAGAGTAATTGAGATGAGTATGTTTTATAGCCTTATTCACAAAGTGGCTAAATACAGTTATGAATTCCTCTTCTCTCAATATGGTCAAGGTCACATGCAGTTTGATTGCAAGCAGGAGTGAAAACCATGATGCACATGTCTAAACTGAATATGTGACTGGGAATGGTTGCCAACTAGTACTGACTGTGCAGTGAACAAGTGCTCAGATGGCACTTCCTCACTCACTAGACATGCGTCTATGACTGGACATCTGTTAGCTTGCGATGATAACAGTGACATAATGGTATGGAAATTTTGACAAATCAAAAAAGCATCTGAGGATCACAGTCCTTCAGCGGGTGGTCAGAATTCAGCTTTTTAAATTGACTGTTAAGATAATCTGAAAACACTTTCCCCCTAAAGGCTCTGCTTTTGGTTCTTTGCATGTCCATCTTTATTCATCTTTCAGCCAATTATGACACCAAAATGGGGATCTTGGAGGATGTCTGAGTCCATTCTACTGGGTATATGCTCAATTGTGCATTACAATCAGACAATGAAGTCTTTATAACTCTTTTTAAATCACCGGTTATAAATGTGATGTGTGAACAGTTTGCACATTACAAGCAAATAATGGACAAATCATTCATTTTAGTAGCATATTGATATTCATAATGAAGGAACAGATGTCCAGAATATATGAAGCAGAGATTTGTGCCATTGGCTATATGTGGGAGAAACTGGAAAAATTATCAAAAAATTGCAAAAGGGAGTTTCACATGTGCTTATAGAAAGCCAGAAATTTTTGTATGTAGTGACAAATGTGATAGCTAGGAAACTAAATAAGGTGTACATAAATAGCATGTTTGCTAGTTATCTATCAAAATTATCAATCAGAGCATCTTTTCAATTCACTTTTGTGTTTGTAGTTGGCTAGCTAGCTACATATGTATAGTACAGAGCTAATTAGCCTCAATTTCCAGCTGTGCCTGTGACTTTATTTACTTGGAACGGCACCTTGACTTGGGCTGACTTACACGAACGTTGCATTTCACATGTTTTTGTGAGTGTATCCAAAAAAACAAGCCTGCAGATAATGGATATTGCTGTTCTTTGTACTCAGGGGGAGTGTAGTCACTCAGTATTCGTGGTACATGTGAACAAATGTACAACAGTACAACTAGAGTGGTTAAGCCAAAGGAGATGTGAGTAAATGTGGCCTACATGTGGTTTCTAAATGTACTAAAATCATGTTTCTGTTTTCTGCTTTGCGGCAGTCTAGAAAGCACTGCTGGCTGTGCGGGAAGAACTGCAACAGTGATAAACAGTGGCAACAGCACATCACCTCAGAGAAACACAAGGACAAAGTGTTCAACTCTGCAGATGACCAGAACTGCTGGCAGTATCGCTTCCCCACTGGCATGTTCAAAGTTTGTGAACGGTATGTTTATGTAAAAAAGAACTCATAAAATGGAAAGCCATCCTCAATAAAGGCGCCTACTATATTCAGTTGAATAAGGACTAGCTCACAATTCTAATGCATACATTTTCTTTATTCCTAGATTTTTGAAGGGCACTTGTACAGAAGAGGAGAATTGTAAGCTGGCCCATGGGAATGAGGAACTGAAGGAATGGGAGGATCGGAGAAAGTTCCTTTTGATGAAACTTGCACAAGCAAAAAAAGACAACTTAATTGATCCTGATGACAATGATTTTGGAAAATATAGCTTTTTGCTTAAAGACATAAATTAATATTTGAATACAACCGATCACAACATGAAAAGATTAAATACCATGTGGGATCAGTTGAATTTTGTGCCATCCCAGAATGTCCTTCTTCATTCTGTGTCTATTCCTCATAGTAAAAATACAGTAACAGCCCCCATTCCAGATGAATACTGCAGGCTTTGCTGGTTGAATAATCATTGGAGTGTGGTTTTTGACACAGGAAAGACAAGAATGCAAAATTACTTCTTTTTTAGTGCCATTCATTCTGGGTGCATTATGAGTTTGTTCAATACAGTCTCAGCTGAGAGAAATCATAACTGGGGTGGAAAATCTGCAGATTTCAAATTTAAAAAGCTGAGCTGACAAAAATTTTCACAGATTTTTTTCTTGAGAAAATGTTTTAGGTTAATTGTTTATGTTTATGGACTATAAATGATTTAAGTTTGACCAAAGATATGTTGTTTAACTTGGTCAGCATATGTAATTTACTTAATAAGCGTTCAGTGCCTGATGTTTTCTAACTAGTCCATCAGTTAACCATCAATGACAAAATAAAAGTTTTGTGCTCTTGTACAGCTGCTCTTTCTGCCATTCATTTGTAATGCTATAGTCAGTGTTGTGCAAGTTCACACTTCAGCTCAAAGTTCAGTTCACACAGATTAAAATGAACAAGTTCACGTTCATAGTTCACAATTTTGAATTTTGAACAAGTTCACAGTCCCAGTTCATTTCTTCCATTTTTTAAATGAGCTACTCCAGGGACTATTTTATGTGTACGTCTACATGCGCAGTGATTGTTACGCGGGACATGGGCAGTTGGTTGCGAGCTGTCTATCTGATGAATGAGTTGCGGTAATAAAAACGTCTGAAGTATGGAATAACGTCGTCCGTGTTTATTCATAAAACAGTAACTTTAACACACCCAAGGATTCCGAATCTCGCGCAAACCTGAAAGAGCTCAAATTCACGTTCTTTAGTTGCAAACGGATACGTTCAAGTTCACCGAAAAAATGAGCACGTTCAATGAACGCGCTCTTTTAACGCGTTCATGCACAACACTGGCTATAGTATCAGTATTTGGAGCATCTGGAGATCAAGGTTTGGTAAGATTTACATTCTATAGGCTCTATCAGGGCTCAGGCAAGGACTCAAGAGCGGACCACGCGAGCTTCAGGTTTCGAGCGGTTTATTGAAATCGCTAGACAGAATCGCGAATCAAAAACAGGCAGGGTAGAGACCGGGCAGGCAGTCTGTGGGCAATTCCGGGGGCGACGACAGGGACGGGCAGAGTCAGGAAGCAGGCAATCAGGGCAAGGCGGCAGGCAGGGTCGAAAAACAGGCGATCAAAACTGGCAAGAAGCGGCGGGGACGAAACAGGCACGAGAGCCTGTAACGAACTAGTGACGAGACAGGAACAAGTAGGGCAGAGCTGACGAGATGATGGGCAACAGGTGAGCTGGCAGGCAGGTGGCGGCGATAAGGTGACGAGGCATCAAAAATGCATCAATATTATGACGTATACATATTATGACTGTATACATTTTCACAGGGTCTGCCTTAACTGGGTCTAAAAGCCAGTTAAACGTTGATGTGTTCAATAAGTGAATCTATCTTTTGCATGTATAGGGAGTGTTATGGGAAGTGACATTCAGAGTTGGGTCAGATTAGTCAAAGATTGTCAAAAAGACAGATACTCCATTCTAGTCTTAATTCTTAAATCAAACATTGTGATCTTGAGTCTGTTTTTGGCGTGGTGCTTGCTCCCTCTAGTTCCTTAGTTACCCAATAGAAGGATTCAGGCTCATTCTCACTTGTTCTTTGAATTACGGAGCTAACTAGGAATTAGTTAATTTTGCAATTCTAGAGGTTTCTAGAAATAACAAGAAATAAATCCTGCTATATACACCTAAATACAAGCAACAATAGACAGTATCATAGATGCACTACCCATAGTATTTACCTTAGATCATGGGAACATAGTACATATATGCATACTGACAATGAATTAGAGACAAGTTACATAAAAGTCAGTTGGCTAATCATATTTCCATTGACAGTTGTTGTGCAATAGCCATCCATGTATACCTAATGAGTACAACAGCAGCAGCAGTGTAGAAGAAAGTGCAGAAGAAAAGATATGTACACTTGTTCCCCAGCTGCTATTGCTTGGCACATTACAAACACAAGTTAACAGAATTTTTTTTGCTATATAGCTATGTATATGTATAGCTAGTATAGCTTTTCATCACTGCACCACTACCTGTTTATGCAAGCATAATGTAACTGCATCACTTATTGTTGCAATAGAGGCTACTGCAATAGTAGACAGATTCATAATTATATAGAGTCTCCCATATTCATCTATACTGTTACTATTTAATAACAAACACATGATGTAAAATAACAATGTATGTAGTGTATTTTTTACATAATATCTTAAATACAGAGCATTACAGAGAGCAATGTCATGTTGTTCACAAACAGGTTTATGCCAGAAAATGCAAGGGTCACACATTTGAGTTTCCCTTTAAATAAAATACCACAAAACAGACCTATATTAAGAATTGATTTTGTTCAACATTTAATGAAAGTCTCTAGCTATATAGAGTCCTGGGGGGGTTCACTTTTTCTCAAGTGTGAAAAATAAGCTAACAAAAGAAATTCGTTAACAGCCTGCAGCATCATGGTTAAGGTCCAAGCTGACTGTAGCTTGTGAGATAGTTGTAAAAGAATCCACAAAATCTGCCACTTTCCACTGAAGATTCAAAATTTTAAGGCTACTGGTACACTGGCAACCCTTCTAAGAAAGGGATACAAGTGCATCTTGCCACCATGGTCTGTAAGATAAGTGGTTTGAGAGGCAACTGTAAATCAAAAGGCAACTGGGGAATTGGCAAAATGAAGTGACATCCTCGCGATAGGTCACACATGGACTTGTCAACATCTGAATGATAATTGGGAGCATTATTACTGATGAAATTAAATTTGAGCTTGGTAAAGAGTTAAGAGAATGCATGCCCACTAAAATATGGCAGAAGTAATTTGTGTGTGTATATATACACACAGTGCCTTGAAAGTACTCAGCCCCCAACCCTTTTTTCCACACAAATGATTTCCACAACCTGAGATTTTGACTAATTAGACAGAGATTGTTTATTGGTGAACCGCTCAACTCTGCAACAGCGCAGCCCAAAAGAAAAAAAAAAAAAAAAAAAAAAAAAGAAATGAAATGTCAGCAATTAAGTATTCATCCACCTTCTTTAGTACTTGGTTGAACCACCTTTTGCAGCTATTACAGCCAGTCTTTTTGGATAAGTCTCTATTAATTTAGCACAACGTGATGGAGCAATATTAGCCCATTCCTCCTTGCAAAATTGCTCAAGCTGTACCAGGTTAGTTGGGGAGCAGCAGTAGACAGCAATTTTGAGGTCTTTCTATAGATGTTCAATAGGGTTAAGGTGAGGACTCTGGCTAAGCCACTCAAGGATGTCAATGGCTTAAAATGAAGAAAAATCAGGTGTTGCTCTGGCAGTGTGATTTGGGTCTCTCTTGCTGAAACACAAAATTCCACCCTATTTTGCCCTTTTTGGCAGAGGGGAATAGGTTTTTACCCAGAATCTCCATGCATTGTACAACATTTTTCTTCCCTTCAATCTTGACCAGATTACCAGTGCTGAAAAGTACCATGATATGCTTGGGGTAGCATCATGTTATTTCACTGTGGGGATGGTGTTTCCTGGCTGATGTGCAGTGTTAGTCTTACGCCACACATACTGCTGAGTGTTTGAGCTAAAAAGTTCCACTTCAGTCTTGTCAGACCACAATACCTTCTGCCATATCTTTGTAGTAGCTTCCAAGTGATTTTTTTTGTGAAGTCTTTACAGGCAAGTATGTGCTTTTTTCCAGCAAGGACTTCTTCCTTGCCGCTCTTCCATAAAGGTCCTTTTTGTGCAATAGCTTGGAGGTTGTTGACCCATGGACATCATTTTCATTTGCAGTCACTGACTTCTGTAGCTCAGTTAGAGTGACAGTTGGCATCACAGTAGCCTCTCTGACAAGTGCCATTCTTGTTTGGTGACTAAGTTTAGGGGGGCGGCCTGCCCTAGGCAGTGTGGCTGTAGTTCCATATTTCTTCCATTTCTGTAAGATGGACTGCTCTGAGCTCCAAGGTATGTTCAATGCCTTTGAAATGTTCTTTTGTCCTTCCCCAGATTTGTGCTTCTCCACCAAGATATTTATGCTCATGAAGTAATTCAAAACAGGCAATCCACTAATTCCTACAGGTGGAGACCATCAGCAAATTGGGTTTATGAGACAACATCTTGCACCTGAGGAAGGTTAGCCTTATACTTACAAATGGTATGAATGCTTTTTAAATGAAAGCTTAAAGTTTTAGTTTTTTTTTTTTTTTTTTGATTTTTGAAAGGTTTTTGACATTTCTCTTGATTTGTCATGACGTACAATACTGTGTAGACCAGCTGGGGAAAAATCTTACTTTAATATATTTTAAATTTGGAATCTGAGACAATAAATTGTGAAAACAGTACTGGGGGCTGAATACTGTTTCAGGTTTGTGTGTGTGTGTGTGTACAAATAATATCAGTGTAATAATATAAATAATATGATAATAATGCTTCCACCTTCTTGCCTGCCGAACTTACCCCTTATCCCCTTATTACAGTTTCAGAGACAGTCTCCAAATAACTGATTTTACTGTCGGAGGATTTCAACCATATATGTTGAAAGGATTAGACTTTCCCGACCTTCAAATACAATTTCCCATTATAATCTGTTTTTGAACAGGAAATTTTCCACACATCTATGAGGTTTGTTTTCTCTGAGTAACGTTATAGCTAAAATCGCTATTTAACTACTCACTAGCTTACTTAAGTGGCGTTCACTTCAGACAACTGTATAGCTGAATCTAACTGATAAAATGCTAGTTATGACTGTAAACTGTAAATGCAGTCCATAAATACATGCAGTCCATTTAAACGTGAGCACAGAATGACCGCATTGCACGATTTACAGCTAGCATTCGTGCTTTATCACCGGTGTTACTCTAGGGTAGGTAGCTTAGGTTACTTTGTTTCTTGCTTGCGAAAACTTAGCGACAGTCCCTCCCCGTGTTTCGCCTGGCGCTCAAAGCGGAAGTGTTGAGAGTACGTGGCGAAGGAGGGTTGCATAGTGTGTATTTCAAAGAGCACATGAAGTGGGTCAGTGTCAAAACTCTCCCATTTATGACAAGGCTCTATCCCATTCACCTTGGCTAGCGTATGTTTGCTGTGTAAACCTGAGTGTATAAATGGGAGGGACAGGATAGCATCTGTAATGCTGCGCCGGTTGCGGGTGTCTCTCCGGCAGGTGGTGAATCAGATGGCCCGGAGACCCGATCTTCTGTGTGGAGCCATAGTGCTGAGTTGCCTCCTTATCCTCGCAATCAAATTAACCTGCAGGTAATCCCATGACTGTTTGGACACCAATATTTCTTATGTATAATGTCACGTTAAAATCAGCATACACACAAACAATTCAGCTGGCCAGTTATTTTGTTTCCTAGGTAGGTGAATGTGCAGTCGAGTCAGTTTAGACAAGCTAGCTAGCTAACCGTTAGCTACCTGACAATCCAGGCATACTGTCCTAGCCACTAAGCCAACCATTCTGCTGGTTAGCTAGCTGTATGTTAACCTTACAGTAATAGCTGTGAACTTTACTATTAAGCTATACTAGCTAGAGAACAAGTAAACGAGCTGTTTTTATTAGCTTACAAGCTAGGTAACGTTAGCTGATTAGCTTCCTAATGTAGCAAGATAGCTAGTTGTGCTCTGCTGCGAGGTAGCTACAAGACATTTCAAGCTGGAGCTCAGTTTCAATTAGCTACACTATTCAGCTAGCTAGTTGTATTAGCCACAGTTCAGTCAGTGACTAGCTACAGTACAACTACGGTTTCTGGCTTGTCACCGTTGGTAATTTAATTTAAAAGTCTGGCTGAATGTAAATGGATAGTCGCTGCGTCCGAAATTGAACCGTTCCAAAGTTGTAACGGTTGCAGAAGGAGGTTTCTGACAGGTGACTGACGTGTCATTTTCACATTATTCACTGTTTGCACCAAATACGGCGTTTATGTTTTGTCTGAGTTTGAGGACGTGTGGGAAGTAAATAATGAAGAATTGGCGCTAAAAATTGACAACTAGTGCGGGATAGACAACGAAATTGAGATGTTTTCTTTTTAAACCAGACATTTTAGTGGCCAAAGTAGAGAGGATGTACTCCTTAGTTCAAGGCAGACATAATCAGATTTCAGTCAGACATAATCAGTATTTAGCTAGGTAGGGATTCAGTGTAATATCTCATACTCAGCCATTAAGGCAGGTAAGGATAGCAAGGTAATTTTGGCGTTGGCGGGGGATAAAATAATTATTTTCCTATCCTTTGTACTATTGCCTCAATAAAAATAATAATTGATCACAAAAGTAGGTAATTTTAATGACTAGAAGTTTGACTATGCATTAGCCTACTATAAAGAAATCAAATAGTTAACAAATCATTAGCGAGAAAACAGTTATCAAATATTTTATAAACAGGGTGTGTGCTGTTTAACGGTAGGTAACAGCTAAGCCTAAGTGGATAACAGTGTAGTCATTTCTAATTGCTTCAGTAGGCTACATCAGTGTTCCTCAACCCTGCTCCTCGCGACACCCTATCCTGCATAGCTTCTATCTATCCTTGCTGCTTGATTAAATCAGGTGTGCTCAGCTAATAAAATGTGCCACTGGTGAGTTCAGTCAGGTAGGTAGAGCAAGGATAGATAGAAGATATGCAGGACAGGGTTCCGCGAGGAGCAGGGTTGAGAAACACTGGGCTGTATCCATGCCTGACACAGCAACACAACACATGCCTTACACAACAATCATCAACGTACGCCATCTGGAGGAGACAATAGGCTACGTCACGTTAAACTTGTCAATCAGGTTTACGTAATGCATGGCTCCCAAAAACCCCAGAGTGCCTGTGCTCAACGTGAGCAATGGACTGGAAAGGGAATGAAAATAGATAATGGAATTCTCCTTTACATTGTTATGTAATATAATCTATTATACTAATACATCTTATTATATTATAATCGTCTGTAATAATATTAAATGTTGTGTAAATTGTATATCTCATTGCTGTTACAACTTTGCTCGCTAGTTGTCGCAATTACACCTGCTGAGCAGATTACAGTAATATATGGAGTATGACAGATAGTCATAGTATGACAGATGACAGATAGTCATAGTATGACAGCCAGATAACCAGTAAGTTATCTATATTCCTGTCTTTGGACAACTGAGAGAATATCTGGGCCGTATTAATGTTACAGTGTGGTTTTTTTTTTTAACCAATGACAATAACCCCACATTCTAAATTGGGCAACAGTGGAATGTGGGTGCAGTGATTTGGTCCTTTGCAACTGATACAAGGTAGCAATAGCCAGAGGGTTGGGTGTAAACTGTGCAGTGTGTGAAATGTCATTCTTTTCATCCAGTATTCAAAAAGTATTTTCAGTATTTGAATAATGATTTAGGGTTAACCGCATATTTGATTATCCATGCCCATCCCTACTTAATATACTCTTTCATTCCATTTTCATCTTTGAGGCTCTGGCTCTAACCTCTTGTGGTGGTCCTCTTGAAGCATACCATCAGTGTGTTTCTTCTGCAGCCGTGCAAAGAATGTGGTTGCCCCAGCACGGCCTCCTGTCCGCTTCTTCTCCACTGATGCACCAGTAGTGGACCTCTTCCTGGGGCAGCTGGAGCAGGTGGACAGACTGCGCAGCATGGCCGAGGTCTCCCTCATCTTCTTCTATGCTCCATGGTGTGCCCACTCCATCACTGCAAGAGAGGAGGTGCAACACGTTGCCAGGAGGTTGTCCAGAGAGGTACAGTGGGTTTGGGCTATGTAGTGCAGTAGCACAGGGGACCTGAGGTCAGATGAGGTTAGCAAAGAGAGGAAAGGAGGTGGGAGCGGTTGGTGTTTCAAAATTGTACCTAATATGAATGTTGGATTGTAGACAGTGAGTTGTCATTTTTGAAAGTTACATTTTGTGTGTGTGTGTGTGTGTGTGTGATTGTACCAGAATAATTATTTAACTTCAATTCATTTTTATCAGCTATCATAAAAATATAATTATTCTGGTATTTCCACGCACAACTTCAGAGTAAATACTCATACCATAGTATATGTGAATGAAAAATATATTAGTTTTTCCCCTGCACATTTTTACTGCTGTGTGCGTATTGACTTACTGTTTGCTAATTTGTCCACACCCGGAGTTTCAAAAATTTGTACTATTTCTGAGCAAGATACATAAAGAAAGGTTCTGAAACAAATCCATGTTTTGTTTGTATTAGTGTGACAGTATGCGTATTTCATGCTGTGAAAGCTGTAGGTGTGATACAGTCAGTTCTGGGTCAATATAACTTAAACTTAATATGTGTAATAACAAATAATAAAACCATGACTCTTCACTGTGTGTGCTGTAGGTGCAGTTCATTGCTATCAACTGCTGGTGGCACCATGGAAAATGCAGGAAACAGCAGAACCTCTATCAGTACCCAGTTATACACCTGTTCTACAGAAGGTAAAATGGAAACATATATGAAGTCATAATTTGATCTTTCATATATGCTCACATGTAATGCCTATTATGCAGTGTATTGCAAATGATACTTAAATTTTGCAACATTGCTCTAATGCACTGATTCTCAATCCTGCTCCTGGGGGCCCCCTGCTCTGCACGTTTTCCATCTTTCCCTGCTCTACCTACCTGACTGAACTCATCAGTGGCACTTTTGATTAGCTGAGCACACCTGATTTAATCAAGAGCATGTTAATCACACTAATTAGGTGTGTTTGGAGCAAGGATAGATAGAAGATATGCAGGACAGTGGGCCTCCAGGAGTAGGATTGAGAAATACTGCTCTAATGCTTGGGAAATTATTGACCAGTAGAGGGGGATGTTGCTCTGTCAAGATAGTCTTTCTAGCTTTCAATATTAAGCTACAAGAATCATGTTTCTGAAAAAGCACAACAGAAACTATCCGTCTTTTACCACCTGTAATTTTCCCTGATTGTATTTGCCTCACTTTGTAAATTAACTGATGTATGTAAGTATGTGTTTCTTACATAGAGTGGTAGGGCATAATCTGACCTAGCTATGGTTTTGGTCGTAGGACTTGAATATCTTTTTGCCATTCTTATTTATAAGGCTGACCTTCATAGGCTGCAAAAAGACATCATTTCCCTTTGTAGGAGAATGCTATATCACATTGTTTTCGCCTGCAGATTTGGTCCAATTGATTACAAGGGGCCCCTCACGGCAGCATACCTGGAGAGGTTTATCCAAAGGGTCATCACCCCACTTACTTACCTTCCATCTCGAGCCACACTACAAGACTTCTTCTCATATCATGAGGTACATAGAAGTTTTGGTGTTTTTCTCAATATAAACCACTATATCACAGCATTTTCTGTTATTTCACATAAAAATTTGTATCTGTTGATATTCTTAAGTGATGCATGTAGTTGGGTGCTTTGAGTCATCAGGCTGAGATTTTAGGGCCTTTCTCACCAGAAAAGTGAGAATTCTTCAATCCAAAGTGCTGACTCAGAGTCCCAGTCTGAAAGCAATTGCTATTGACCTTCAGAAGAAACCATGTCATCTTCACAGAAAGTCAGAGCGCTTCACAGAGCATGCTATATGTTAAGAATTTGTTGCACATCTTAAATTGCTCACTGTCTTTACCTTGAATTGTCTTTTAATAATCAGTGGCTCTCAGTGTCTGAAATATATGCTTTTTTATTCCTGCACCAAACATTTTTTTCTTTGCACATCCAAGACAACACAGGGAGATGTAGTCAGTTTAATGCCATGATACCTGTTGTCAAAAAAGATGAACAGTATCTTTTACAGTAGGTTGGCAGCAGTGTGGGAAAGTGGTAAGGAGCCGAGCTTGTAACCAAAAAGTTACTGGTTCAGTTCCCCACTAGAACGTACCCTTGAGCAAGGTACTTAAACCACAAAGGCCTTAATGAATATCCAGCTGTATAAAATGGATAAAATTGTAACCTATGTAGTTTGTTCTGGATAAGAGCGTCTGCTAAATGACAGTATTGTATGTGTCTTTGTTTACTGTCCTATTTTATGATATCCAATTTTGCACTCCACAGGCCATCCTAATTTGCTTGCTTACTTGTATTTGCCAAGATTATTTATTCCAAGGTAATAAATCAAGTGCATGGCTCTGTATTTGTAATACATGACTACTTTTGTGTTTAAAATTGTGAATGAACACTTTATTAAATAAACACACAGGGAGGTTTCTTAAGCATAATTCAATTTAATTCAATTCAATTTTATTTGTGTAGCGCTTTTTACAACACAAGTAAAGCAGCTTTACATTGTTACCAGGCCTGAGACCCCCTGGGAGCAAGCCTAAGGCAACAGTGGCAAGGAAAAACTCCCTAGTTAACAGGAAGAAACCTTGAGCAGAACCCAGCTCAGAGGGGGAGCCCATCTGCTTCTGGCCGGCACTGGACAGACAGAATTGCAGAGAATACAGAGAAAAAGCATAAGTGCTCCCAAGGTCTACAGTTACAAAACTTAATACAAAATATGTTTTGACTTTAAATGTTCTTCCTGTCAGCAATGAGTGATTGACTGTGGTATAGATTTTAGCATGTATTCATGAGTCACTGTAATTGTAGAATATCCACATAGAGTGTACCACAAAGCGCTTTAAAGAATAGCTGCATAAGCACAGAATTAATTATTGGCATAGAATATACATACGTGTATGTATATACAGTGAAGGGCTTCCTGTGAACAGAATTGTTACCATTACACATATTCCACAAGAAACTGGAGCTTTTTTCCTTTAAGTCTTTGTCATCACCAAGTGGTATCAGTTCATGGTGTTATTTCAGGAGCTGGTCTTTTGAGCTGACATTATACAGACTTTCCATCAAATTTGGGCATGTTCAAAATATGTTCCATCTGATTCCTTATTGTTTTACATTAATTATAGAAAAGGTGTGGAAATGCTTGACACTCCTGAATGAAGGGCTATTGGCACAATATCATGCAGTGTGCCATATTCCTGTGGAGATCTGATTTTATTCATAGAAAAACAATGGAAACTCTTTCATAACAGTGGGGGCACTGAGAGTGGTGTTATGTAAGGCTAGTAATGCAAACATCAGGAAGGGATGTCCGATCAAGTTTTGAATGCAAGTTCTCAGTCTGGACATGGCACTTCTCAAAATGGTGTTGCATTCATTTCAAAGAAGAGATGTAATCACATGTAATCACTTGTTTTCATATGATCTTTGATCTTTTTTTTATTATTTATTTAGCAGTCACCCATATCCACCAATGCAGCACAACCCATCACAGGCACAACCCATGCACAGCTACATAAATATTGTGAGGCAGGAGTCTGGAAACGGTCTTATTACTCTCTCAGTGAAGATTTTTCTTGTCTGAGTTATGAAACACTGAGTGAAAGAATTTTTGCTTTTTATTTCCTGCTGCCATTGTGCAAGTGAGTTGCTCCGCTGCATTGTTGTGAAATGTGAGCGAGATTGCTATCAGTATTCCACGCAGCAGGTGCGGGTTGTGGTTGACTGTTTGCCCTATCTGAGACTGCAGTACTTGCATTGAAGAAAGCAGGGTGACGAACATTAGCTGTACTCTGGAAACACTTCCAGTTGTTGTGGCTTTATACAGACAAGTATTAAAAAGAAAGATTAGCCTCAGGACTATGTTTTTGGCTAATGTTTATTTAAGCCTCTAATATTTTCGAAGTCCAGTTCTGTATGTACTGTTGCTTTAAACAGAGGATCCTTTGAAAAGCAATCAGCACTTGATCTTACTGGTATCATAAAATATATGTATCTAATGGAAACTTCACATTGGTTTGGTAGAGCACTGTGAAATGAAAGTCAGGCAGAAGCGTTTCATTTGACCTGCCAAGCATGCACCGGGTGCATTTTATAAATACTGTGTAAGTCCGACCAAACCTTTTCCCTGGGTTTATGCATTTTCAGAGAATATTGTAGGTGCCCTTGAAGATGTACTGCTTTGTTTGCGTAATATTGTTGCTGCCAAGTGTTGCCTGCCACATTGTCAAGTAGTCAGAGTAACTTGTGATGATGATGTGCTGTCTGGGTGGTCGATGTGAGATGTGCCACACTTGAGATGTGCCAGTGTTGTACTCTAAAGGGGTTTGATTCCCTTAGACCCACCCAGCTGTGAATGGCCTGCTGATGCTAAGTGATGAAAGGAGAATGGTTTTACTACCATCTTGGTTCTGTTTATTATCACTGTTCACATCACCTGGTCCCTCATCAGCCTCTGCAGTTTGGCCTTGACCTGTAGATCTGTATGCATATGATACATAGCTGTAGCAATGCATTTCATCACACGGAAGACCTTAATACATGACATTTCCACTCTGAATGCTTTCTAAAGTGCAGTTGCTGACTAATAACAATGAATTAACCACTTATAGATCCTCCCGCAATCCACAACCCCCATCCTCTCCTGCATGTAACAGATGACTGCACACATCAGCCCCAGAATGAATATCTGTGTGCAGCTGATGTCCACTATCCCTCACTCTCTCCCTCTCTTCCTCTCTTCAGCCAGGAGTAGTGGGCTATTTCGAATTCAATGCTTCACCACAGCCTCCTGGATACATGATATTCCTCTCTTCAGCTCTCCAGGCCCTCAAGAGGGGTAAGCCAAGTTAGGGTCTTTGGGGTCGACCAAGGAGAATGTTTTCCATCCACTGAGCGCTAAAAAATAATCAGGACTCCTCCCTGGAATGGAACAGAAATGCCCAGGAACATTGAAGGACGATGAAGCCTGACAAATCAGCCTTCATAGAGGATGCACAGTAGAGATGCACAATGGCTTTTCTTTCAGACAAACTCCTCAGTGTGATCCAAAGACAAATATATTCAGCTTTGTCGCTGAGTGTAACCCTCTGAGAAATGGAATTGTGCTTTTTAATCACACACAGCACGAAAGTGAGGTATAGCCAGCGCAAGACTGCTGTTCTCAGACTTTTCCTGGGTGAAGAAAATCAGCAGGAATCCAGGGATATTTTAAGAACTCTCCGCACTTTCCATAGATAGAGGTAATGGTGGGAGGACTATTCTGTATTCCACTAAGATTTCCATCCACACAAGAGGGCTTAGCCTACTTTAATATTGGTCCTATTCAGACAGAAGGAAAAAGAGAGCTCAGCTGTGACTCAGAATGACAGAAATGATGAATGAGGAAATTCAGTCTCACTTGTAAACAAAGCTCTGTGGTACAAGTTAAATCAGTAAAGGATATTTGTAAGACTGAATATATAACTGAGGTTGAAAGAAAGATTCCAGTGAGCTATTTTCACTGGGGCAGGAAGCTGGTGAATGGGTTGTTGAATTGAAGAGAAATGCATTGTACAACCGTCTTATACTGTAGTGAAATGCCATCTTCCAGGCATGTTCTGAAATAAGCCTTATGAAAGCAAAATCTCAAATCAATTTGCTTTCCCGGCTGGCATCTTAAATGAGTTTTGTTTTAGATGTATTGTTTTAGAAATATTGATCTTATTATGGCCAAAGTGTTCCAGAGCTCTTGCAGTTAATTTGTTAATTTTGTAAATGGATTTCAGAAGACAAGGTAGCACTAAATAAATGCCAATGTACTGCATAGAAAAAGTAATTTCTCCACTAGGCCTATAAATGGTTTTATAACTACCTTCCTTCTCAGGTCAAAAGGGAATCATGGTGTGTGTTGCTAGTGTATAATAACACATGTTCAGATGATGATGCTAATTACATCTTGTGTATCGAATTCCTAAGCCTAAAATTGTTGGTGTATGTATTCTATTATTATAGCTAAGAAAATAAGCTGGCGTAGCTTTTTCTTCTAACCCTTATCTCTACCTGAAGCAAAAAACTCATTCTTTACAATACCAGAAGGTACAGAAGCTGTTACTGAACTGTGTTTTGAGGGGAACTTTTATGTATGAAATTGTGTGTTGTTTGCAGATTACCGAGGAAGCATGCGATTTGCAGTGATAACGAGTAAGCAGGTGGCAGAGGCAATATCGGTGTATGAAGATGAGACGATCTACATGCACCGGCGCTTCAACACATCTCTGGTGAGTGTGCAGGTCACAGTCTGCTGGTGGTCTGTGTTTTTTTTTTTTTTTTTTTTGGCTGGCAGGCTCTGACTCAAGACAATGAATCTTTTTAAGTGTGATGGCTTAAAATTGTGAGCTGCTACAAGTGCAAGCTGGGAAATGGTGCTTCAACGGATGTTGTTTTAAACAGTGAATCTTATAACAGAAGAAACAGTTTAGGTCAATTTTGAATTTATCACCACATTTGAAATTGAGTTGCCAATTCCTTATCAGTTTTATTTTACTTTGTCAGTTTATTTTACTATTGTTTAAACTGAATGTGAACATGAAGCTGGCAGTGGAAGTGACCAGAATAAATTATAAGATAAATAATAAAGGTAAATGTGAGTCAGAGATCGACAGTGAATAGGGGATGAAACACGCTATCCAATCTGGTCAACAAGCGGTGGAGATATTTGTAATTTTGTCAACATGTTGTTACGACTTATATTGAATATTAGATTTATATTTTGAATAGTTTTTCATTTATTTGTTTGTTTGTAGGGGACAATACAATATAACACTGGTACGCTATTAAAAATATAGCTAAAGCTAATTTCCAACAGCTGTAGCTAGGATTTTAGTGATATTGTGAGACATTTGTTGTGTACACAAGTAAAAAGAAATAAGAATGGTGGAGAAAGCTATATAAATAATCATAAGTAAATCACATGAGACACACAAATGATGCCATCTTGTTGGTTTTTTTATCTGTTATTTTGATGACTGTATTGTAAAATGAAATTATAAGGTTCATAGTTGGGATGCCTGGGTCAATGGTGTAAAACAGCACAATAACTTTGAGAAGATCATTGCCTGCATAAATATGTGGGCTGCATTGAGAGACAAACAGTGTGTGCCCTTCCTGAAACGGTTCAAACAGTTCATTTGACCCAAATCACCATCTGTCTTCTTTGAGGTCAATTCTTTGCTCAAAATAAAGCAGTTGATGCTGAGTTCTAGCACTGTCTCTAAATGGGAACTCCCATGTATTGGTTGCAGGTTGAATTGTTTCCCTGATTCCATATAGATTTTCCCGCGGGCAGAGAGGAACTTCACATCAGAGAGCATCTGCAGCTGGGCATATGAGCACCGGGAGAGCGTGATGCAGTGGCTGCAGCCCCATGGAGCCAAGAGCCAGCTGCTGGAGCACGAGCTGAACAAGGGCCCTGCACTGCTCCTCTTCCTGCCTTTTGACCCCTTGGACCCCAGTCAGCCCCTCCTCAAGCAGGTCAGTTGGCTTATCATTGCCATCTCACAAGGTTTTATTGTACAAGACTAGCAGTGGCAGCGGGTGAGCTGGAAACAGGGGAAGCCTGAACATTACCCTTAAATCTATCATTACTTTCAACCGGTTCCCCTTTATCCTCCTTGATTAACAATAAAACAAATAATTCACAGAATAATCGACACCATTTGCGTAATTAGAATTAATGATTATGCTCGCGAAACAGCGCAGATTGTCTGAAATTTGTGTGCTATTGAGAAAGCTACAGCATGAGATTGTTAAATGAACAAGGATGGCTGTTAATTTTCTGATGTTAAAAGTACATTATTACATATACCTTTGTACTGGTTGTGTTATATTCAGGTGGACAAAGGCTATATGTATGTATGTATCACCCTGTACTGAAGGGCAAAAGGGGGCTCTTATTGTGAAGGAGCGTATGGAGAGTGGGAGTTTTTGTTTAGAAAAACAAACGCTGCTTAATTTCGTTGTCGATCAACTTAAAAAGAGTGTTCTTTTTGTTGTGTAACAATGGCAAGTTGAATAATTAAGTGGCAAGTAATCCCAAAGCTTTCTCTTAAATGTTTCATGTTATAGCTTTCTTGTGTTACAAAATTCAAATTACAAAACAGAGCTAAATTTAGGTAAATTGATTTAAATTACTGAGAATAAACTTTTAGGTAAGTTGAGTGCAATGAACAATAATGTTTAGAACATAGACCTCACAAAAGCTGTTATGTGTCATGAGCATTTAACGTAATTTAAATCGATAAATGCCATCCTTGTTAATTAATCTCATATTGTAGCTTTTGCAAGTGCACAAACTACAGACAATCTGCGCTGTGTCACGAGCATAATCCTTTACTCTATTTACGTGATTGGTGTCGATTATTCTGTGAATTATTTGTTTTATTGTTAATCAAGGAGGATAAAGGGGAACAGGTTGAAAGTAATGATAGATTTAAGGGTAATGTTCGGGCTTCCCCTGTTTCCATCTCACCCACCTCCACTGAAGACTACTAAACCTAAGTGGAGAAACAAGTATAATGCAAAGCAAATTTCCATGCACAACAGAAAATAAAGAAATCTTGTCTAATCTAAAACAACCAGGGTCCCATACTCCTCTTCTCTCATACCATAATCACACAGCCAGAGCTGGGGTCTTTCATACCCAGGAAGTGCATTATTCTATGTAGCACTCTGATGCTAAAGGTGTACTCACATAGAAATCTGTAGGACTGCAGTTTTTCTCATGTAACACTTCCAAACTCCCCAAACCAAAGTTTGCCTGTGAGAATATGTTCATGATAGCCACAGTTTTAACATCATACATTCATGCAAGTAATTTTTGGGCTGATTCTGTGGGTTGTTCCATGAATATTAACAGATTTTAAACAGAGCTGTGGAAAACCCTGTTGATTAAAAATAACTGCAGTTTTATTTGTTCTCTAAGCCCAGTGAAAATTGCACATTGGTTTGGAAGCCCCGCCATAGAGTATCATGTCAGACCACTTCACAAATCAAGTTGCATGTCCTGAATGAAAGTTAACACCATAAGAAAATTGCCGATCGGTGTGGAAGGCCTTTCATAGTTTCAGTGACCATTATGTGTCTTGTGTTGCCACATTTTTATTTCTTCTAAAAGAATTTAGCTTGGCCATACCACCTTTAACTGTGGTTTACTTCACGCTATCCATAGTATTATCATCGTTTTATTTATGTCATCAGTCAATACTGATTGCATTGTACCTTTGTTCAGAGATGGGAAAATATAAATTTTAATTATTTAATTTAAAATTGATATCATATTACTTTATTTTTTGGACGATTCTTTTTTAATTCCTGAAAAGGTGAGTTTGTGAATGTCTTTGTTGTACACATCTCAGCAGAGTTATAGTTTTATACACATACACTATAACTGCTGCTTTTCTAATACCTGTATCACAAATTTGTGAACGGCTCCGATAATTTTGCGTATTTTTAAATGTTTGCTTAGATAAATACAATGAGAAATTTAAAGAAAGAAATTTTCTGAATATATTGAGAGCAGAAACCAGTCTCGCCCCACCGTAACTCCTGATGCCACGGCATTTTGGAAGCCCACTTTTAGCAAAGCATGGAAACCACCTGGTAATACTGTGTGTAACAACCTGCTGGTCTAAAAATACCAGCCCCCCTCTCTTCTGGGACGCCGTGTGGGTGGCTGTGCCTGTGAAGGACGGAAGATGTTAATCATACTCACTTCCTTTGATGCCACTGTGCACTTCCTGTGGTGTCTGCAGATGGCACTGCAGTCTTCAGCAGTGTGCCCTCAGATCCAAAGACAAATCCAGCTCAGCAGCTCAAAAGACTTAAAACCTACCCTGCCAGAGGCCTCATTAGACATCAGATATCAAGTTAGGGTCCAAAGTAATAAAGAAGCCTCTTAAAGCGACAGTTTTATTCAGTAACGTAGCAGTAACTAGATATAATTTATGAATGAAAGTGAAAACGGAGGAGTACTTGAAAGTATCAGTGCATGGATTCGGGGAAAGGAAGCAAGGTGCACATTGGCTTTATTAGAACAGACAACAGGGGCCACATTGTTCCGAAAGGTATTTTGTGAAAACTAGGGTTTTCATCTAGTTTCAAGCCATTCCTGTTTAAGTTTTTTTTTCCAAATCCTTTAGTATATTGGGCTGTCTGTATCAGAGATTACAGACAAAGCATAGCTATACATAGGTGTCTAACATGAATTGGCTTTGGGTCTATTAGCCTTCAGCGGGACACTGCTAACACGCGCGCGCACACACACACAGACACACACAGTTCAAAGGGACACAATATCAGTCCAGCTCCCTGGAGCTCCCTGACTCTGTGCCTGGAGAACGGCTGAGTGGTGTCCCAGCTTAGTGAAATTAATTGTAGATGCAGTCTACTTGATTCCCTCTGCAGAACATGAATGTGCACTGTGGCACTGAGGTGACTTAGGCCAAGGACGTTGGACATTAATTAGAATACAGAGGGCGTGTTGCCAAGAGCACCACATGTCATGCAGTCTCCGGTGTGGCCCGATTCAACTGAAGAGGGCAGGAATATCAGAGATCACCCATGCTCGCCCTCTGTCCTTTGTGTGTTCTGTCTGTAGTATGACTCATGTCTCATGCGTTGGTGACAGCAGTCACACAGAGAGCAATGTGATCGGTCTGAGCCTGCCTGGTCTCCCTCTGGGTGAAATGTGCTCAGTCTGAAACCATTGAAGACCTGGTTTTTCCTTGTTAAATGTTATCAAAACATGTATTTTGTTATTTATTACAGTTCACTCAGCTTTGAAGAATCACATTTGTCCAGGAAAAGTAGTTGATTTGTAAAGCAGAGTTCCAAATGAGGGGAGAAAACAGACAAATGTTTCTGTTTTAAGGAACAGTTTTCTCTTTATTTAATTAAGATATACTTGCTCTTGAAATATGTTCTTGAAGCATGCAATATTTTTATATAACCATTTATCAAATCAGAGTGCCAAGACTCATGTTCACCGTGCGCATTGCTGGTGCAGCTCAAGCTATAATGGCACCCAGTTAATGCCCTCAAATTAAAACATGAAATCATTGCTTTACACGTGCTAATGTTTATGTCTTCATCATAATTGGTGCAGTGGTGCCTGTTCTTAGTGTTTCATAGAACTTTAGTGCAGGCTGTGGAATGACCAATCTCTTGGCAACATTTCTTTCAAGCAGGCAGCCTTTTTCATCTGTGAAAATTGTCTTTTCCTGCCATGTGTACTGGTATCCAGGCATCTAGCTAAACCGTACAACTTTTTTCTCACATTATTGAATGTGGTGTTTCATATTGGTACTATAGGTACTTCTAGACAAGACACAATGTATTCAGAATTGAAGTTTTTTCCATGATTTTTGTGCCATTGCACTCCATTGAGTGCCATACTATGTGTTGTGATACAATTATATACATGTTTATATTCTTAAATATAAAAACAACTTTTTCTCACTTTGGTGATTGCATTGTCTGTGGTTCTCAGATAGCAGACATTGCTCTGCAGTACCACAGCTGCAATGAGACCCAGTGGTGGGAGCGGTCTGCTTACTGGGATGGCACCTGGCAGCCGAACAGACGGCTGCCCCTTGTCAGCGCTCCCTGCTGCAACACGGTGGTCCTGCCCCGCTTGGACTACTCCTCCCGCACTCACAACGTGTGCGAGCTGTGCCTCAACCAGTCTGCAGGCGTGCGGCCCAGCGCCGTCCAGTCTCCGCGCTGCACCTTCCTGGAGATGGAGGCCGCTCTGGACTCCTTCTACCTCAAACAGCACACCTTCACCCAGCTGCTGGCCCACAGCACGGCCTGCAGCAATGTCGTCAACACCTACAGCCCTTTCAGCCACTTCAGCGCCTGCTGCAAGACCCTCAGGCCCAGCTTCCCCTCCCCTGCGCCCCCTCTGGAGGCCCTCCCTCAGGCCCCCGGCCCCCAGGTTGCCAACATCACGGGGCTCAAGTGCAGGACTAATAAGACCTTGAGGTTCTACCTTCTGGACTCACACCTGCATTGGACATTTGCGACGAGGCTGGGAGCACAAGGCAACGCCCGCCGTGAACTGTTCGCCACTATAGTGAATCTCCCGGATGAAGTCCACTATGTCCTGGACCATAGAGAAAGTCTAAAAGATAGATTAGGTGGGTACTGTGATTGAGCATTGTTTCATTTCAGAGCTTCACAGTGGATTTCACAGTGGAGTTGCCTGTTAGCCCATAATGTTATGAAGACTCTGGTATCATTTAGGTATTTAAAACTAGTTGGTAATACAGTAGTCATTTGACTTACATGAAGTGTTATGGGTCATTTGTGTCACAGTGTAATGTGATGCTACTTCACTGCTAAATTAACATCTAGATCCTTGTTGAGTTAGGATCATGCTTTTGGTGTATGAGGCCATTTAGTGGTGAATGAGGGGTTTAGTTAACAACAAGCCTGTTCCTCTCCCTTCATTTGCATTTCAGAGCACTTCATTTGGAACTACAGCGTTCCATACAGTCCACTGAAGAGGCATCTGGTTGGTGACTCTGTGCCAAAGTCCCCGGACTCCCTAATCAAAGAAGTGACGACAGCCTCCTTCCTCAGCACAGTCATGGACCCTGAGAAGGTAGTCAGCATCCTGCATGTTTCACCTTCAGGTCTTTCACAGGCTTGGTATATCATGTAATCCCTGCACTTTAAGTGCACCCAAAAAGCGTCTTAAAATGCGATTTGTAACATTCAGTTGCAAAATTCTGCATGGCATATTGCCACATTTTTTCACATATTGTCACAAGCTCATTACAGTCAACAATTATCACATTGCAAATGTGCATGCAAATCCATGCTCACATGGAGCAGGTTTTGTAACATGAGGAGATTGTGACACTACACATCTACTGACGTACTGTGAATGACTTCGTTGTGATTGCAAAAGGTGTAAGCACGAAAGGCTATTGCTGATAGAGAGGACACAGTGTAATACTTAGAGAGGACATGATTACATAGTGAAATGTCCTAAATGACCCCATTTCAGTTTTCATTATGATTTCAATAACTCTGAAACATTCTGTACTTAGGGCAAACAACTTGTCTGTGTTTTTTTTTCCTTTTTGGCATTTTGAGAAAGTGCTGCTAAACAGGAAGACGTAGCAATGTCTACTAAAACAGGAAGACATAGCAATACTGTCACAGCTTCTTTTGCCTTCCATTTTAGGAAATTTGGGAAATGCATATTGACAAACACTCTGACAAAGGTTGAGGCTACCTTGGGTTCCTTAAAATCATAGGTTTTTACTGGTGAAGCTTGTTATGGATCCATACTGAAATGCATTCCTAAATGAAAATACAGAATACATTATGAAAATTTCATGAAGATACACAAGGTCTATATGTAGTCACTCATAACCAATAAACCAGTCGAAATCACACGATGTGTCTTTCATTCTCTGTTGATATAGATGTCATACCTATAAATGTGTTTAAGGCTCTTTTTAAAGAGTGTCAGGTTTGTTTTTTTGGAAAACCATCACGTTTGTCCAGGTAAAGTTCCATTGGCCCGTGGAGCCTATATTTGTGCTCATGGGCTTTCCTGTGGTCCACTATGCACTATGCAGTTTTCATTTTACATACTTGATGGTATGATTTATGATCAGAGAAACAGATGCTAAAGGCCTTCTTTCGTTCAGTAATTTAGAGGGATAGATAAGGTGTAAATGATGCCCCTTTGTCGGTGCCACAGAATAGATTCATTTATGACTGGTAGGTTGTTGTGGGCTTAGCAGAACTGACCAGCAGTATCTCAGAGCATGCTATATACTGCCTCCAGGGGATCTGGGAGGGAGTGATTAACTTCTCCGCACTGCAGCATCATATCCTAGAATTTAAGGTGCTCTGCCTTCAGGTGACCTTGTTATGGGACGCATACAGTGTTTACTTCAGGACTACTCTAGTCTCCCTTTAGCAGTCTTGTGCATTTGTCAGCAATATTTGTCTGGAGCTGTTTTCATTGGGTTGTCTCTCTGCCCCAAACTGTTTTGATGTTCTGAGTAGACAGGGATAATCTTTTGGGTTTCTATTTTGTCGGAGCCTTCTGATTAAATTTGGATGCATTGATATACAGATATACCCAATTATGTTAATTAACAGGAAAATTAAACTCATTAACACAAAGCTGCTTTTGTTCTGATAACTTTTTGCTGTTCTATGTATTTGATTGAAGAATCCTTCAGAAATAGCACAACCCAGGCATGCATTAATGTCGTAGTGTAATGTTACAGTGTTTTGTAATGATGTTTAGTGGTAGTAAGTATTTCAAGCAACAAAACGTGTGCACCTCTGTGTTCCTCAGGATGTCCTGCTGTTCTACTACACACAGTGGTGTGGTTTTTGCACAGTCCTCAACCACATCATCATCCAGCTTGCTCGGCTCTTCCAAGGGAATGGCAAGTTCACTGTTGCCAGGTAAGAGGTGCTAAAGAGTTAGGAATTTATTAGTTATCCATAAATATACATTCGGCTTTTAAAGCCATATAATCGAGAGTTAAGGGGTGCAGGTAGAACTTGTACAAGCGACAGATGTTGGTGTCAACTGAATCTGTGTGATTATTCTGTATTCATTTTGTAGGAATGTTTGACCTAATACCTTATGAGCCTTTTTTCTTAAACAAAAAAAAAAAAAAAAGTTCTAGTCTGTGTTCAGAAATGCAACTCCTGCTTGTAACATTACATGTGTGGTAAAGTGAGCTTCAGCCCCAGATGGTCTGGTTTACAATGGGGTTTCCAGGAATGCAATGTGTCACAGAAGCAGGAGTCACTTCTACTTTGATAGAAAACCTGGGAAAATCAGGTTGCTCTTAGAAATGGTGTTGATGTGCCAATAGGGAGCATTCTTTTCTTTTAGCCAAGTAAATCTATTGCCCCAGTGCAGTGATGGGGACACTGTCAGAGGTAGTGTCTTTTGATGTCCTGACTGCATTTGTTAAAGATTAGGCTTGAATACCCTCATCACCTAGTGAACTTTGTCAACTGGCTCTCTGTCTAGCCCCTTAATCATCGTGCCTACAGTAAGCTGAATAGCCAGACAATCTCATGCATTCATTACCCATCTTGTTTGCTCAGACTTTAATTAGATTCCCAGTGGCATTGTTAAATGTTAATTAGAAACAAACAAACAAACAAACAAATAAATAAACATGACCTGTCCTGCTCAGACTTATTTTCAGCTCTAGTGCATTCTAGTGAGGTTCATTTTTGGATGCGATCTTAAAGTGATAAAGTGGTTTCATTTTTTTGTAACACTCTGGGCTGTTTCAGGGTTAATACTGCCCGAAATGACCTTCCATGGGAATTCATGGTGGACCACTTCCCTGCTCTTCTTTTCTTTCCTAGGGAGAGGTAAGGCATTGCGGATTTACTATGTGGTTACAATGAAGTTCTCCTCAGTGATGAGTGTCCACTGTCCATTTCAAGCTCTAATTAGGGCTCTGATCCATCTATGAACTTTAATGTCAGGGGTATTTTGATGTCATTCTCTCCATGAGCTCAATATGTGACAACATGCATGGCCCAGTGTGTGACCACATAAGTCAGGGGCCTAGCAGAGTTTACCGTGTATCTCTCATCCTGTTCCTCTTCAGATGTTATGGGAAGGTTGTTGCCATGGCAGCATCATTGTCAGTGTCCTGTGACATCTGACCATGTAGTTAATTACTATGACTAACCTGCGATGTGTCTGTCAGGGACAGCATGATCCTAGGCCAGTGCATCCTGTGACTCCAAACCAGCTTCTTTGAACAAGATGGCATTCGTTACAGCAGTAAAATTAGATTAGCTTCTAAATGGGCAAATATACAATCAGATTTTCTGAAGTTCAAGTGTATGTTTCATATGTATGATTTCATATGTATGATGTTGTTCAAAAATGTGTGCTGTATTAATATGAATTTGTTTTCATCATCATACATTCCTGTAAACCTCTCTTTGTGCTGCTTGGTACACAGACTCAATTTCTTTTCCTAATCTAGAATCACCAGATCCCATGCCTTGTAGTCAAGTATATGTTGGCTAAAATGAATTAGACCTCCTTTCAAACCATGAAGAACGTCCTGTTGGAAGGCTCTTATTTTTGTGAGCCCATGAATGTCAAGCTGAAACGTCTGTTCTCTGACTAGAGAGGCTACTGAAAATGTTTTCTTTTTGTTGAGAAACAGAATTTCTCAAGTATAAAACTTTGACAGGTGAGGATTATTCTCAGCAATGTTGTGGTGATGGCAATGGTATCTGCAGTGCTAACTAAAAATAATAATGCTCACAATTCCTGCTTAATATAGTTGTTTTTTCTGTGTTGCTAAGAAACAGATGCATATGGTGTGTGGGGGTGTGAAACGAGGGGGAGATGTAAGGAAATGAACTCCAGATTGAATTTTATAACATTTCAAAATCTGACTCAGTTCCTTTGAAGTGGAATACTCTGCATGGACAGAACAACACACACTTTGACCGCTCTGAGCGTTGGATTACAGAATAAGGGCAAAAAGAAGCTGGTGAATGTCAGATGTGCTCTGCTTGAATGAGTGCATATGTGTCTAGATCTTGGTGAATGGCAGAGCACTGGAGGCTGACCTCTGGGCAGACTAATGGAGGAGCAAGAGTGTCCCTGCCATGTGATTTGAAATGACAGGGGTCAATGGTACACTTATGCCAGGGTGAATAGCAGTTAAAAAGGTCAAAATTATCACATTAAGATGTTTGTAAGAGGACAATAAGCCCTTGGTGCTTCTTATTATTCTGTTATTTAGGGCATCTTTTTTTTTTTTTAACCATCTGCAACCTGTATGTAGGCTACATATTTAGGATTGCAGAAAGGTGATGCAGCCACACTTGCCCCTGACTAAAAGGCTGTTTTGTAATGTTACTAATTTGATGGAAATGCATGGAAAACCAGCATTCTGCCATTTTGCTTGTCTTTCATGTTTCTTCTGGTGCCCTTGTAAGTTTTTCAGTTTTATCCCTTCAGTATGAAGTTATGTTTTTCTGGCTTTTCTGTCTATGGTCTATATTATGGTACAAGAGACACTTTTGAAGCACTCCTTGAAAGATGGATCAAATATTTTGTACTACTCTAAAATCAGGGTAATCCATTCATAAGCCAGTATGTTAAATTTTCTCCCATGTCCCCACTTGAAGCCAGCTGGATCCTATGTCTCCAAAGGATTATTACACATTTGCGTGAAACCAAACTGCTCTTTTTCTTAGGAAGCATTTGAGTGTGAAGTTCCCGGACGACCTTCCCATCACCCTGCCCAACCTGGTGCGCTTCATCCTGCAGCACTCCAGCATCCTGCGACGGAACGGGACGCGGGCGGGGCTGCTGGAGGAGGAGCTGCGGCGGCTGCAGGCGGAGGTGCGGGCGCTGCAGCACGCCCGGGAGCGGCTGTCCCAGCAGCTCTCCCAGCTGTGGCAGGAGAAGCGCAGGCTCTCCCTCCACACGCAGACGCTGGAGTCCCGCAACGCCGAGCTGCAGCAGCAGGGCCAGCGGCTGGAGCTGCTCTACCAGGAGAAGCACCAGCAGCTGCTGGACACAGTCAGCAAGCTGCAGGCCCTGGCTGACGCGTCAGAGAATCTGCTCGCAGAGAACACCCTGCTCAAAGTCCTGCTGGCCTCCGTCAAGGAGAAGGCCCATCCGGAGCCCAGCGTAGGGCGGGAGTTCACAGGGGAAGGCACTACAGGAGACCCGAAGAGCCACGGCCACTCCTGAAGCCATCCAACACTGGATACACTGACTTTTTTCAAAATGGGCCTTTGACACCCAAGATGTACATTTAGCAAGAATTTTGTTGTGTTTTTGTCTTGTTCTTCTTCTGAGAAGCTTTTGAATGTTTTTGTTTTTTGTTAAATTAACAGTCTATTTTTACAAGAATCTTAAGAAATCACTAAGCGTGAGAATTCAGGTATGAAGAAGAACAAAATGCTGCATTGTTTACAAATGGAATATTGCACAGATTTTTACTGATTAAACTGTGTTTAATTTAATCTACACTTGAGTCAGTTGTTAATGAATTTTCAATAGTATGAGATGTGTTCCTAATGATTTTTTAATTAATGGAACTGGTCTTTACAGCCTATCTGATATTGTTGTAGTCATTTCTAATGTTTTTTTCCCCCCTTTTTTTCCCCACCCTGACTTTGGAATAGCCAGCCCTACATGTTTTAACCAGTCTCACCACAACATCTTCCACATGTGCAGGAGTACTGTAGGAATTCTCTGACACACTCACATGCAGCCAACAGCTATTTCTTCCACAGGTTCCACAGAACTACAGCATGACAAATGCTGAGAAGAGGATATGCGCATCATTGAAGCAACTCACAGGCACCTGACAAGTCCCTAGAGGTTGTTATTGAGCAATGCAATGAGGGGCTAACATAGCCTACCCTACCCCAGAATGAACCCAGTTGTCTTCTGCTGTTGTGTACTGCCAGTCATTGTTGGTTAATGGCACAGCCCAGGCTTTAACTCTGGTCTGAGCTGCATTGGGCAGTCTGTGCTTGGAATAAGGACCCTATTTAACTGACCTACTTGTTACCCCTGATAAGGGGTATAATCCTAACAAAAAGCCACTCGGGCTGGTAGCATTCAATCAGTTTACATTAGGAAAACAAACATCCAGTTTATTATTTATTCCCAGTACATGGAGAAATACCACATGACCAGTACACATGCAGCTGAATCAGCTAAACTAAATGAGGTTTTTAGTATTTTGAAACAAACCAAACAAAGGGATGATTTCAGCTGCAGAACACATAGTTGCACAGAAAAAAGTACTGAACATGCTGGGCTTCCAGGAATGACAAGCAAGGTCACAGCAAATAAAGATCCAAGCACATGTGCTTTCCAGCTTAGCTGGATGCTCCAGAGCTCCAAAGCATCACACTGCTGTTGACTTTAAACTGTTTCATTTTCATGTTGAAGCTTCATTCAAATGTACCCACATATTTAATGCATTCACCTGTTGGGTAGACCCAATACAACATGACTTTTTGAATTTTCTGAACTTTCACCAGTTCAAAACTTCAGTTTTGAAAATAAAATCAATGGACAATGTAACCATGGCATTACACAAAAATAAATTTCCTCATCAATTCCAAGTTGTCTCCAGCTTGCGAACGGAAAGTGACACAGAAAATAATACATAACCCTGTGAACAGTTCATTTTAAATACACATTATAAAGCATAAATGAGGGCAAGCATTGTACAATCAAAAAGGAAAACACATCTATCATCTCTAGTTAATGGAGAGGAATAAATCACAGTATAAAAATGACATTTTTCAAATTCTTTCGGTTCCATTAACGCATTCTGTGATCAAATATAAACCCACCCGCTCTCAGCAAACAAAGGACCTTCCGGATATTCCTTCACTGTGGCTTGAAACAGCATCTTGGAAATCCATCATGGGCTCCCTCAAGCTGTCAAAATTCTCAAAATAAGTAGCAGCTATTGCTGTGCATATGAAACATCTCCATAATCAATATTTGGTCTCCAAGACAATTCATCACAAAGTAAAACCTCAGAATGCTCCATATGGAGTTGATCCAAACAGCGTGTGCCGGTTACTTCAGCAAAAAAGTTCTCTGTTGGCACCACAATGGTCTCATCATACATGACTTAAAATGTTCTTCACTGTGACCACATATAGCAGACTTATGAAATACCAATGTCTCGCTTCCACTTTATTCAAAAGCACACCAGTCATTAATGTTAATTCTTCGTCGCTGTGAAACTCTGGGCATGTAAGCACATTTTTCCAAATGCCCATCACCCGTACTTCAGTTATAATTACATACAAAAAATGTATTTACAGGGATTTTACAACTTCATATGATCACCAGGCTCAAGTGAAAATTAAAAGAATACACAATGGCTCAGAAAAAAAAATTCCTTTCTAAGTATGTTCAGTGCATGCATTTGTTTTAACCTTCACTGAAAAACTGAGGGGCACTTATGCCTCAAGAGTGCATTTGTCTTTCCTGTTTGCTTGGGAGCATGAGATTTAAAAATGAAGGCGATTATAAACATCTTTAGTGCTGCTCATCGTAAAGACATTCACATACAGAGGGCTTGAGAGGATAATGTACACTGAAATGTTGGAAGGTGGCTCTCACCATTTTGCTCTTATTAGCACCTGTGTGTGTGTGTGTGTGTGTGTGTGTGTGTGTGTGTGTGTGTGTGTGTGTGTGTGTGTGTGTGTTGTCCAACTCTGTTAGCTGTTGCTTTCTGTGCCATTGGGGGTGAGTTTGGTCTTGTGCTCCACCCGTGGCCCCTTGGCGGAGTACTGCACTAGCAGGAAGGGCTCCTTGGTCTCGCCTTCTCCCACAATGCTCTCTTCGTCCTCAGACTGCCCGATGCGCTGCAGGCGCAGGTAGCACCAGCAACCCAGAATGAGGGCACCCAGTGCAGCGATGGCGATGAGGATGACGATGACGGTCACCACGCCTGTGGTGGGGCTGTGGTCCATGATAGACATGCCTAATCAGAGATGCAGAGTGTTCGGCAAGTCCAGGAAGAGCTGGGATCCTTGGTGTGGAGTGCAAGGTTTCAAAGGCCTTGTCGACTTAGTGCTTGCTGATTCCTTTGCCACTTACAGATCCTGCTGTGACACCTAAAGAGGAAAACTCTTTTTAGCTGAATTCCACAGTCATGCTATCAAAAAAGGGGGTCTACTGCAGAATAATGGGTATATATGATTTTGGTATATAGGTGAGTCAAGCCTACACACTCTTATGCTCATACCTTCACTAATTAATATGAATCTAAACAATGCTTACTATGATCATTCTTCTGTATCAATTTTTTACTTTTTACATTGCCCATCTTACCTTTTTAGCTTTCAAAATAAGGTTATGGTCTTATATAAAGAACACTCAATTTTTGCTGTATAGTAAACATACAGCAACTAAATAACTTCCAATTAAAGTCAGGACTTCTGCAAAAAAAGGATGGTGATAAGTGAGCATGGCCTTACAAAATGGCAAGGGAGCACTGGACATTAAAAAAATCCTTATGAGAACTACTGCCTCAGTACATATAGAAAGAATATAAATACACTCAATACTACATAAACAGCAGCATTTGAACACCCACTATTTCCTACAAATGGTATAATGAGGGCAGCATGTGACAGATGATTGTTTTCTGACTCAGTTTTCCTTGCTGTCGGAAACGTTAAGCTTACACATAACAGGCCACTGCCCAGCATTTGTAAACACATAAATAAAGCATTTAAAGAAACCTAAAGTATTTCTATGAGAAAATAACCCAGAGGGAATGTGTTGAAGTGTTTTCTGACTTAAACTGACAGTACATAGGCCATTGACTATATGAGTGCTTGTTCAAGTAAACATTTTCCCAAGGATTCATTCAGAAAAAGGACTGCTTTATTTTAGAAAACTTATCACTGGATATAATAAAAATAGTATAAATATAAATAGTAACAGGCCAAAAAATTTCTTACTAGTTTCTATCCACATAAATGCAACATGAGAACAGCTGTCAGGGCAAGGCAAATGACCAACCAAAAACTCCCCAAAAACCTATGAATAGTTCACTTCTTCATTTTTTTCCATTTCATTTTTTTCATTTCATCTTCTGTAAAATTGAGCTGAGACTTGGAGTTTGAACCAAACACAGAAAAATGCATAGTACAATAAACAAAGGCCTACTGCCACCAATGTGTTGATGAACATTTGACTTGACAAAGGAATATATTTACAGTTATGGGATAAAGAGAATCTCTGAACCTGAGCGCATGCAGAGCCTGGTCAATTGTTTTCACTGGCAAATGCTTCCATCGATTGATCCTTTCAATGAGCTACAGCTTATGTAATGTAATCCATGCCATAATTGAGCTTTTGCTTTGCAACTTGTCAGTGAATCATCTCAACATTTACACGGTTGGGATACAAGACCAATTTAGCCTTTTGTTTGCCTTTAATTTTACTTTAAGAACAATGTCACGAGAGAAGTTCTCATGTTAATTCACTGTATGCAATTGTCCTACACCTTTGATTTAGACAAGCTTTAATATTATGACAGCGATTGAATGCATATTGAAATATATAAAATGTAACAATATACTTACCTCATGAGATGTTCTGTGCATTCACAAGTTAAGTACACTAGCATACAAAGTGTGATCTGTGTATCTTTTTGTATGGTTAAATATACTTGCCCAATTTTTGCTTACACCAGCCCCTCCTATTTTCAGAAATGAATTAAGGAAAGGTGACCCGCACTGTGCACATTAGAAGTGCTACTAGCCTAAGCAGTCTAGTCGGATCACCGAAGACGCATGTTAATGCCAGGTGTGAACAGGGCCTAGGTAATAGGTAATATCTACAATATGATTGACGTACCACGGTGGTGTATTTATCGTTAATTACATTGGGCCATCTACATCGGGCTAAAATGGGACATCAAAGCACCTTCTGGGATCGGTGATAGAGAGTCAGTGTCATACACCCAATTTTACACGAAACCTTTTGGATTTTACATTTACGATTATGGCAATCGCGCTTGTGTTACTAAAATGCATGACCCTTTAGTACTGAATTTAAATACACGAGTACATAATCTTAATATTAGTATTTAAGTATATTATCTCATGCGAGAAACTCCTGTAGAAAATGCTGGGCTAGCTAGGCATTTCAACTCGTTATATTACAGTATTTATTTAAAAATGACGGGCATTTGTTTTAATTTGTTCTATATGGCTACTCATGCTCCCCAAACCCTAAAATACACCTAGCATTCTCTATTGAATAAAAATATTTTGAAATACATATTTCAAACACGCCTAGAATTTTGGCACAAGTATTTGAAATGTATAGTAAACATAAATTTTAAATATTTTCAGGCCAGGCATTACCATTGCGAACAATTTTCTTACGCCACAAAGGGCCCGTTAACAGTGCTTCATAACGACCTAGGCAGAAAAGTTTTTTCTACTGTATCACCAAATTTATACAACTAACAGACATAAAAAACACGTTCAAAAATAATTGCAACAAACACATTTAAATGATTAGTCTGCTGTAGAAGACTATTCACAAATCTGTCTTTTGGTATATGCACACGATATGTCAAATATGCACTTTAACATACCGTCTGCATTACGATTAAAATGTTAAAGAACTGAATGAAATATAGTAGAACGAAATTCTTCTCGACTTTAAGTGTGTGGAGGGGGCTTGGCATGATCGAACCTTCATGAACGGTCCGAGATATCAAGTTATACTGCCTTCTATGTAATCTCCTCCGTGTTACAGTAGCAAGACATGCTATCAAGCAAGAAACTACATTAACGTGACACATTTTCAGAGTTCAGAGACGTTTGTAGTACCATTAAAATACATTACAATACGTTTTTCAGCTACAGGGATTTTACCATCTTCACGAAGCACTCTTTTGTTTCAAGCAAGTTATCTGCAACAGAAACGGAGGGCAGTGATGCAGGCAGCATCAAGGGCTTCGCATATAATCAACATCAACGTGTTATCTAATGAGCAAGCTCACAAGCCAAATAAAATATGTCACATAATGTATGCCCACAATTTTAGGGAATCAAACGCAGACAATAACGAGAAGGCATGTAAATAAAAAGCAAAAGAAGAAATCCGCTGCAGTAGCAATTGAGAGTCAAATGCTCACCATGTTTTAAAAGCAAGATCGCAGCTATAAATGTATCTTCTTAATGTCGACTAGCAATTACTTATCCAGCTATGTAATTTCCTGGCTCTTAAAGAACAATTCTGTCGTTGGCATGGTTGTAATCCATGGGATGCGTTTTTATTATAACGCGTTGGCAGAATAGAACTTGAAGCCTTGTCTTATCTGTCCTCCGTTTTGCCTCCCAGCTTAATTCGCTGCTGTACATTCTGATGGTGCCGCGCCACAGACATTGTATTAACATAACCAAAGGCCTCAGTTCATACCGCAGGAAATGAGATCACAGATATAAATTCAATACAACAGCCAATGAAATCGCAAGAAAGAATTGACTACAAAACACACCAGATAAACACGGATGGTAGACCTATGTGGTCGTTTACTGTGGACGTCTGAGAAATTTTACAGGGTATCTTGTTACGCGTTGCCTGTGTTAGGATTCCCTTCACAATTTTTACATTTTGTAGGTTTTCCAAGTGTTTGCCGCTTTTCAGTGTGGATTGAATGATACTCAAATATAATTACTGCTGAAACTGTAATAATGTACACATTTTACATAAATTAAATAGAACACTCAAAAAGAACAACTCACCGACGCCCGCTTGTCATGACAGTTATAAGAAAACCCGTAACTGAGCGTTTTAATATAAAAACGTCATCTACTTTTTTGAATACTAATAAATTATCATTATTATACATTTTCATAAAATTATGCAAACACATTATACATTTCAAAAAAGTATGCAAACACAAATAAATAAATAAATAAATAAATAAATAAATAAATAAATAAATAAATATACAAATTAAACAACTGATCTGAAAATTTTCTGACTATGCATTAGGCCTACTTGCAATATTACAATGTGTTCACTCACACAGTGTTTAGCATTTTAGCACTCCTGCTCATACATGCATCACAACTTTAGAGGCAGGTGTCTTCCTCTACACAAGATTTCATGGATATCTCTTTAATCTTTCCTGCCTTACAGGCAAAACCTTGGTTTGCAAAGTTTTCATCAAAGAGGTTTTGTCTGCAGATGATGTCATCCTAACAACACACACTAACTGGATCTACAGAGGCTTATTAACCAACTGGCCTCTGCCTGCAATGACTTCAGGCTGGCCGTCAGTCTGAAGAAGGTCAAACTAATGGCCCAGGATGTCAGCAGCATGTCACCATCAACATCGGCACACACCTGAGGTTGTTCAAGAATTCACATACTGAGGCTCCACCATCACAAGCAGTCTATCTCTCAACACAGAGATAGACAATCACATTGGGAAAGCAGCCTCATCCATGTCCTGTCTATCCAGGAAGGTGTGGGAAAATAAGGCTCTGACACTAAATACCAAGATCCAGGTCTGTTAGGCCTGTGTTCTTAGCATCCTGCTGTATGGTAGTGAGACATTAACAGAGTACTCCAGCCAGTATCTTTTTTCTCAACAAATTCCATCTCCAATGTCTCAGGCATATTCTTTGCATCAGTTGGCAGGACCATATTGCCAAGACTACAGTCCTAAAACTGCCCAACAAACCAAGTATGTGCATGCAATTGAGCCAAAGGCACCTAAGCTGCCTTGGGTATGTGTGGTGTGTGGATGATGGCATAATTCTAAAGGATGCCACAGTCACTGGACTCATCTGGCGTCCAGCTCTTCACTTTAAGAATGTTTCCAAAAGAGATTTGAAAGCATGTGACAATGATCCAGAAGAATGGGAGTCCACTGCCAATGATCACCTTAGATGGCAGCACACAGTTTGGAAGGGACTAGAAAGAAGTGAAGCCAAACGTCCCACCCTCTGGCAGGAAAAGAGGAAAGAAGGAACTCCGCAAGAAGACACCTCATCCAGCCCTAACTCTCACTACAATTTTGTGGCAATTTTGTGGAATCAGTCTATTCAGCCATATCAGGCTCCGTATCACAAAAAAATGAACACAACCTGGCTCAGCTATTTTGTCTCTCCAGATAGTTTGACTTATATATAGAAGGATTTAAAGTGCTGAATGAGACAACTAATTTAATGCATCCAATATACGGCTGAACTACAGCAGTAGGAAAAGGAACAAACCTGTTGTATCATACACTAATTTTAGACAAATTATTATTGTAAGATGCTAATATAATGTGCATTGAAAAACGCCATTTGATATACATGGATGTTGAAAATTCAGGCGGAATGTAATTTATGAATGCTGTACAATGTCAACATATTTGGGCAGCAAGGTTTATCTGTGTTTTCACTCCCCACATGTACATGCAAAACTTGGAAAATCCAAGTTATATAAATATTACTCTCTTGATGAAAACCTGTTGTTAATTCCAGTGAGTGAGCAATTATTCTGGAGGCAACTGACCTCTAGTGGCTAAAACAAATGTTACCTCTCAGACACATGTCCACACATGGTACCACCAAAGACAGTTGTACTTGAACACTTCAGAGTACTGATTTCATGACAACTGTTACAATTTTCATATTTAAAGTGCAGCATACTGAATAATCGGTGAGCCATGAGAAAACTGGTAGTGACAATGAAGCCTGATTTATACACAACTAATGTCTAATACATAAACCAGCAAACCAGTTCAAACATGAATATGTCTGCCAGCAGACTGATACATAAACCAGCAAAAAAACAAATAAACCTATATATCTACCAGCAACTAGTTAGCAAGTTAACCAAAAGTGATAAAGAAAATACAAAGGACTCTTTTCCTGAAAGGCACTCCATAGGAAATCTTGAACCCAGTCTCCTTCATTGAGCTCCCCTTGCTTTTTCACACATGCATATTTTGTAGTGTTTATTTCTCATTGACAACATGTTGAAAGAGGCTAATATGCTTTAAATGCTCCCTCTTGATATTTCCTGTGTACAGTGGTCCAGAATTATGGAGAGGGGTTGGAACAGAAAGAGTTGAAAGATATATACCTCACAGTTATTTTAACACAAAATCCTTAAAATGTAGCTGTCAAGTTTCTATTTTCTGGAAGTTGACATATTCTTCGAAAACTAGTAGTAGTCGATCGAGTAATATGTCAGAAGCGCTACATAATGGCTAAAGAAGCATGGTTTTTATAGCATGGTCAGCATGTGTTTGTGGTGTGGTGCAAATGTAGTTGTGTGAACAAGACTGGTAAATCTTCATGCTACATACAGTAGAGGGGTATTAATTGGTTTAATTGGTTTGTTTGATTGGTCTGAACTTGGAAAGCTTTAGAACATTTTTTCTAGTTGATATATTTGAAGTGAAGGTTCCAGTGTGTTTTAAATTCATAAAAATAACAGTCAATTGTGGTAGTAATTTGTCAATCAAAGAAATGAAGAATTCTGGGCCCATGGTCTTCCAAGATCAGACCCCCTGCCCTAAAAAAAGCACATAAAGACTACACTGAAATAAAATATAAGTGATGGTACTGTCTCCTGCAGCCCTGAACACAGAAAAATTGTGCTATGATGTCATCAACAGCTGGCACACCTGACCCATCTGGAGTGAATGCTTGCAGATTTGGTGTCTCCTTTGTCTCTGGTGTCTAAATAAGGCATGCATGAATAATTTGTTCTGGCAATGCTTTGCTCCAAACAGTACACTCTCAATTGCTGGAAACAATGGCATAGATGTTTGTTAGTTTAATAAATTTGATAACCATCTGTTGTAATGCCATCATGTATCTAAAAAAGATATATTTTCAGTTTACACTTAGATAAAACAACATTTTTCTTAAGTCACTGAAAAAATGGTTGAATTTTACTATTGGTGCCTGTCAACAAATATTGCTTAAGACCAAATATAATGCTGACATTTGCATTGCATTTTACTGTACTCTTGTTGGCTTTTGCAATATATTTGCATCAGCTCAGGTTTCAAGTGGTGTAATTGTTCTCCTTCTGTATAATATTTGATCCCATTGTATAATCTGATTCTCCTTGAACAGCTGGGCTTCAGTCAGTTCTTTGTCATGTGTTGTTAGGTAAATTCACATGATTTCCCAAACAGCAGATTCTCACGAGAAAAACTCCCCTTTTTGGTCAGCAAGGAACCTTGATGTCTCATAGAAAATGTGCACGGTAACTTAATTTGGAACTAGCCATGTGCTTTCTATTTCTTAAATTAGATAGATGCTGCTATGTTTGGTTACTGGGCTTCAATTAATTAACTCAATTCAACACTATTCCTACACACTATCTTGATTATTTTTCTGAAAGTCTGTCGTGGAAAATAATAAGATATTTTGTCTTAACACAATGGAAAAGCAGATTTTGTTTATGTTAAAGATGTGAACATTATACTGTGAACAGCGCTTAGTTTTCCATTGTTTATTGCTGTCTTCGGAAATCAAATCAAATATCGAATAAAGTACTTAACATTTATGGGATAAACTTTTAATAAGACGCCAGTCACAGTTTAATAATTTTAAAGGCAACATTTTAATGAAAGCAGAATAATAACCCCAATTTAGATTGTACTGTCTCTAAATTCATCAGAATTTCAGTCAATCCTTAATATAGGTCCATAAGCTTATTACTACAATCTGACATTAGACTGCAATGTACACATGTATAATGTTGTTGTTGTTATTATTATTATTATTATTATTGACTGATTTAGCTAAAAATGAAAAGCGCTGTTTCGTTAGGTGAGATCGACCGCGCCTTGTCTTTCAAAAGCAGACGAAGAAACGGAAGTAATGTTATTTCCTTAAGTTCCCGGTTTTGCTAAAAAGGGACTAGCTTGCTGAAGGGATTCTATAGTCTAGTCGCAGCGAAAAGTTCACGTTTACCCTGCAGACGCATTTTACTTATATCAATAGAAGAACCAAAAATTACCTAACTAACCTTACATTGCTATCTAGCAAATCGGGGATAATGTGTTGACAGTTCCAAAATTTCAGCTTCGAGTCCTATTTTTGGGACAACTCTTCAAAACATAGCTAACTAGCTAGCTTGCTAGTTGCCTCGGGCAAGGTAAGAAGTTGCTTGCCAAGTTTTGGATACCTAGAGAGTGGGCATTTTACTTCCTGGACACAATATTTAAGACTTGTCAAATTTCATAAACTATCCATCGGTCTGTCAGCTCGATGATAAGATAGCATGTTTAACTAACTAGGTATGTTAGTCAGACTGACTGGATTATGGTCAGAACTTTGATATTAAATTTACCCTTTGAAATGCACCAAGGTAGCTTGCTAATTGTTAGTTGGCTATAGGTAGCTAGTTAGCTAACTGTTAGCTGGGTAGCTAGTCTAGTTAGAGTGCTTGAGCTAGGCTAACTTACCTAGCAAGCAAAATAATATGCATCAACATATCTGTCAATATATATATAGCATTGTTTTACATTCATTTCCCTGTAATCCCAGCTTTTGGTTATATTTTAGTTACATGGTGTTAATGGCTGCTCCGAAATCAGTCCCTTGCATGGACGAGACGAACAACTGTCACACGACGCAACGTTAGCTAATAGCCATGACCTTTTTAACCTGATTATGCAATTAACGTTAAGGAAATATTTCTTCAAAGGATGACAGGATTTTCTCCTCTGGTAGTGATTTTGCAAAACCAGGAGTACAACATTTGGACGTAGAAACTGTCACAGGCTGCCTAGTGTCTTTTTGCTTCAACAGTTGTTGTTCAGCGCAGCTAAAGCTAGTGGGCTTGACAAAAACATATTTTACCATGTAGCATGCTGTGGCCGTAAGGATCTCAAGGGTTTCCATTTCACTGACCGCATTTAACTGGAGCATGTGAGAAATATAACGCTTTAATTAGCTAAGCTAAATCAACTTGAATTGGTGTAACAATGTGAATAAGATGTTGTTTACACTGAATTAATCCTGTTTTGTGAGCATTTTAAAATTGTTTGACGTCACCCACAAAGAAGCAGTTTGTGATTTTCTAATACATTTTGAACATCCTTAAGGATCAGATGTGCAGGTTCATAACTTGTACTGTATGAGCAGAAGTTTAGGCACATACAGTGCAAGGAATGAAATGAAGTGCTAAATGTGTGTGCTCCTGTTTGTGTCAAGCCTAAGTATAATAATAAAATAAAAAAGACAAAATTGACACCTGATGCATTACTTGGAATGGCATTAATATCAAGAAGAGCAGATCAAAAGCAACATTGGAGTGATTTTATGTTCATGCCCTTCATGTGTAGAACACCATGGCAAGTGCACCACCATTGGAGACAGCAGTGCCTGTGGGGACTTCTCCACCTCCCTCATATGAAGAAGCCATGAGTCAGCCATACCCACAGTACCTACAGGGCCCTGTACCTCCTCCCCCGGGCTACACCAAGGATACTCAACAACCACATCTCCCACAAGCCTGTGGCCCACCCATAACCATCCCACCTGCCCCTAACCAACCAGCCAGTAGGTTTTTATATAACAATTTATTTGTTTGGAATCTGTCAGTGTCTCCATGTCCCTTTCTCTGTCATTTGACATTCTTTCCAGCTGATTTTTCTTGTTTTTGTAATCTACTTCAGCGTCACCCCACATAAAGATGGGAAAGCACTGTTTCACCTCTCCTTCTCTATGCGTCGTACCTGTGTTCAGTGCAGTGTGAAAAGGGACTAAATCTGAGTGAAATTGTTGTAAAATTGTTTACATGATAAAAACAATGCCATGACTTGGTTAACTCAGTGAAGCCTTCAGGCAAAGTAATTACAGGTTGTGATATCCTTTTCTATAATTACCATACAAAAACCTGCTTGCCAGTTGTTTTCTGATGTTTTACATATTTGTCAGAAAGATCTGAAGACATTACTTTAATTCAAAATGAAGCACCTCATTACATTTACAGATGACGATGTGTGAATATAACAGTGTGTACATTGAAAATACCAGGCATGAGACAATACATTCAGTCTGTGACATGGTACTGTTTGTGAAATGGAGTTCACTGAACAGATTTGTTTTGAAATGATATTCCTCAAGAAATAATGCTGATAAGAAAGCAAAAAATACAACACGGTTGAACACGTTTTCTTTTATTTTTCTTTCCTTCCTTCAGATATCAAATCCCTGTCTGCGCCAATATTCCTGTGGTTTGAGTGTCGTATTGCTTTTATAGAATGGATCCATAATTGGCATAACTCTGCTTAGCTGCTTAGAGTCTACATAAAGCTAGAAGAGAGGCTGAAATTAACAAGTTGTATTGAGTAAATGAAATGACCAATGAAAGTAGTACTTTCCTAACATTATCTAAATGGTGCTCCTTAATTCTCTGGCTAGCCAGTGAATGAGCTAACTACTAAGATAACTTTTGAGATGTCTTTGTTTAAATTGTAGACTAAATAGGTTAGTTTTCCACAGTGGAATTTAGTTGCTGGCTTACTACAAGAACTACTTCTTGAAAGAATGTTTCCATCTTTGGTAACTTAAGATCAGTATCTTAAATTAAGATCTCGGTGATGTGGAATGGATCAGGTACTATAGGTATGTTTGTTAATGTGCAGCGATTTTAAAACGATGTACAAAATCTCAGTTTACGCTTGGTAGATTGGTGACTATTGCCACAACTGGAGTGCAGACTGAACAGTTAAAGCCGTGGAATCAGGACTTGTCATTTATAAAGTACTTTTTAAGTATCTCTGGTGAGGATTAATGGACTAAACAAGTAGAATATTTCTGGGAAAAATATTATAGCCATTTTTAATCTGTCACATGGTAATTTGGGTCAGAGATATGCATTGTCAGGGCCACAAAACATGTCCTTTTCTGATTTTGTCAAGTTCAGAATTACAGTATTTTGTCTCATGCCTTGAATATACCATTTCAAAATGGCATTATAAACAAAACGGTGGTGAAATAGCGCTGTGGTCTCCACTTCATTATGGACAGAGATTTCATTTGTGGGTCATGCTGAGCTCTGTTAACAACCCTTACATCATGATAAGGTCTTCCTAATCACAGTAACTCTTAAACAGATTCATATACATGTTGCCATAGAACAGTACAGGGGGTAGACAAAATAATAAATAAATTGTTTGGTGTTTCCATTAACTAATAAGGAGTTTGGCTGCCCTTTGCCTTCAGAACAGTTTCAGTCCTTCTTAGAATGCTGTTATACAAGCATTATAGGCCTATTTGTTATAACTGTTTCCTCTGGAATGTTGGACCATTTTTCTACAAGAAAAGTGTTCAATGAAATGGAGATGTTCCCTCAACCTGTGGGTTTAAGGAAGCCTTCAATCTACAGGTAGTGTGGGTTGTAGGCTTCCTTTGGCTTTCTCTAAACATAAATTTGACCAGATCTATAAAAAGGAATAAAAGTTGACTCATCAGACCATATTTTTTTCTGTCACTGCTCAGAAGTCCAGGTTTTGTGGTCACTAAACCAGGTTATACGTTACTGCACATTGGCCTTGGTTACAAACAATTTCTGAATGGCAGCCTGACCATAACTATTAGCTTTTGGAAGCTCACATTTGGAATGTATGATTTTTTTTGAGACTGGGGTAACAGAGGTGTAGATGCAGTTGGAAATTTTTGAGGCCGTTTTGTGATTTTCAGAATCTACCCTGTTTAGTGTCTGTCTATCCCTGTCGGTGAGCATTCCTCATTCCTGTTGCAGTTTTTCCTGGTCTGTTCCTGTGGAAACATGAAATAATTTGCTCTTTCTGTGACTGATGTGATTTGGACTCCAACTGTTTGACCTCTTTCAGTTTGTTAGATCAAAGTTTGTTCGGTTTGATTAAGTTTGTTAGATATGTTATGTTGATTTAGAGGCTCATATATAATGTGTTGATTTTAAAATGTCTTTTATAGCTTAAACTTATGTCTAGTTAGTTGCGATGTTAATATGAAACACATTAATTTTGATTTAGTCGCTTCAGAATTTGAGACCTTTTTGGTATTTCCATTATTTTGTCTACCCCCCATGTAGTGTTTAATATTTTACGAAGAGGATAAATCAACAACTTCGGAATTATGGAAGCTGGCTGATACAGTTTACATGGTTTGCCTTTTAAAGAACACTGGCTAAGGTCTTTAATTTTATGACACTGTATGTCAGATGCAACCCATGTTTACAATTTATTCAAGGTTTGTACCAGACCCCAAATTCTCGCAATTTACTGTAATTGTTTCTGTTTCAAAAAGAAGTCTCCTAACACAACGGCTGGCATTGGGAGGTGGAAGAAGTGGTGCTAGATTCTCAAAGACGGCATTGTCTCCATGCACAAAAAACACATAAGTACATCAGGTGGATGCAATCTCTGCAGTCGCAGACTGCAAAACACAGTTTCTCTGAAAGTTGACATTGCTTTCCCATAGACATAGATTGACTCTGTAAAAGTCTGGTTGACCATTCAGCAACATTAGTCATTGAAGTTTTGAAATTCATTTATGTGGCTCACTTCAGTAGTTGACTGTAAATGTCTAACCCATAATACACTGCATATTAGTCTGTTGATTACAAAGAATTCTCTAAATAAGGATTTATAAGCCTCATGTTTTAATCCTAGTGTTTATGTTTCTAAACTGAAATTTTTCATATCTGTCAGTTTCTGTGCAGACAGTCGTTGTGCAATCGGCTATGGTGTTCAAGGATCAGCCAGTGCAGGCACACTGCCCTGTGTGCTTGCAGATGGTGATGACACGCATTGAGCACCACTCTGGAACGCTGGCCTGGCTCACCTGTGCTGGCCTCTTCATCTTCGGGTAGGCTGAACAAACGGCACCATGAAAAGTCTGAATATTATCTGTCTAGCCCCAGGGATCTATCTGGGCTGATCCCTGCTAGAACCATTGGTCCCAAAACCAATTCATTGCATTCTGTCTTTTAAAGTGACTTGTTTTGAAATCATTGTGTGTAATCATGCTTGTTGACATGATATGAGGGTTGTAGCTTTGTGTAGATGATATAAACAAATCTTTTCTTGTCTTGTTGTAGTTGTTCCTATGGTTGTTGCTTGATTCCTTTCTGTGTGGATGGCCTGAAGGATGTGACACATTATTGTCCCAACTGCAACAATGTCCTTGGAGTCTACAACCGCCTCTGATGCCACAGGGCACACTGAAGACATTAGAGGTGTGCAGGTGGACCATATTACTCATACCTCACTACCACACTACTCACTCAAATGAAGGGGCTTCTATTTAAATGGTCTGCATGGCCATTTTTGCCTAGTGATTAGAGTTGAAGACGGCATTAAAAGCTTTATGTTATGCATGTAGTTACATGTGTAATAACTTGCATCACTTTTAACTCCTGACATTATGCAGTAACTCCTTCAGTAAGCACTAACTCTCACTTCTTAAGAATCATCATTTATTTTCTGACTTAACTTTGAAAAGATCCTGAAGGTGTCTTGTGAGTCACAAGTAAATAGACTTATTGAAGCTGTTTATTAATGGAATAATTTTACTCATCCTCTAAAGTGTTTGACTGTGGTGGAAAACAACCACCAAAACAATCTGCTGGCATTGCTGAAAAATTACCAGTTCAGAATTTTCATTGTTTAAATAAAATGCACACAGTGAATCAGGCAAATTCACATGTAAATGAAGTGCAGTTCTTTTCATTATCATGTTGAAAGTATGCCCTGTTTTGTTTCAGCTTATTACAGACATGCTTGAGTAATAGCTTGAATTATATAGATAATACTTTGTATATCATGTTTTGTTTGTTAATGTAATTGAATTCAGGGCTGAGTTTTTTGTTTGTGTTATGTTCAGATTTTGCTTTTTATTTGTTGGTGGTATGTAAAGGGATAATTGTTTCTTTATGAAAAAATATGCAATTATAAATAATGCAATTATTGTAAATACATAATACACAAGCCCAAAATTTTGAGTAAGTGCTACCCTTTGCCTGCATTTTTGCTCCTTTTAACCATGGCAGAATTCATAATGTTGTGTAAGGAGCAGAAAAAAAGACACATTACACGTATCTTCTCTGTCCTTTCTTGTGATGGATAAAATTATGAGCATTCTGAATAATAATGTTGTCAGTTTCTGTATGTGCATGTTCTTCTGTACATTGTAATGCATGTGATGATTAATGTAATTTATTCATACATAATATATAGTGTTGGATATTTTAATGGTAACTGTGAAGCTTGTGTCAGACCAAGTCATGCTTTGTTTTCATTTTCACCTGCCAAGTAAATATTCTGTAATGTCATTACATATGACTCACACAATTATGCACTCTCTGTGAGATACTGTAGCATTGTCTGTTGGGAACAAGAGCAGTAATGCAGATTATAAGGAGATGATGACTAATCCTAACATGTATTACTTTAAGGACAACTGGATAGGAAGAAGACAGTAAAAATGGCTTCATTCAACCATATCTCAGAAATTACTTGATCTGTTGGCATATATATGTCCCAAAAATTTCTTATTTGAGAACATTGTAGTGATGGTGTCATTCATGTATGCAAGTCATTCTGTTCATGTTGTTCACAGTAAAACGTCATGTTTTATCAGGTATCTGCTATAATGTTTTCAGTGTTTTTTAATTTGCGTTCTTTAGTGGGTATTTGTTATTTGTATCTTTAACTCAAGCTTTGCATAGGAAAGCATCTTGAACACATTTTGGGTTCAAAATGTTTAGGGGGCAATCACCAAAGGTTTTGGAAAGCTACTGATTTTGTCAAGGGTCAAATGCCTAAAAACTCAAAAGGCTACAGTAACAGACATGACAAATTGGGAGAGTTGTGTTTGAGAAACAATGATTTATTTGAATTTTCTCATTCCTATAAAATTTGAAGAGCTTTTTCCCCCCAGTCAAATGTTTGTATTATTACCCATATTTAAACCAACACATTTTTCATGTACTCGAGATCTCAATGTCAACCACAAACCTCTGAACCACTTCAGTGTTTCCAACAATTTTATTAAACAATGGTAATAGTAATAATAATATGAACAATGTAGATCATTTGATTCTGCAGCACAACTCTGGCAGCAGCTGTTGGTCAGGATGCCATTTGGTCCCGGTGGGTTTCATGCTGATGACCTGGGGCTCGATTGCCAGGTGGTGCAAACGCATCTGATGCCCTTTCCAACAGTGCTTCAAGAAACTGAACGAGAAATCCCGAATGATGGGAGAAAGTTCAGGCGTACACGGTGATGACCCCTTAATCTTCATCTGCAGTGTTGCAGCTGCAGCAGCAGAGGACACTGCGTTTCACCGCTTTCCACATGCGGCTGAAGAAGCGGCGGATTCCCTTCTTGGGTTTCTTCACCTTCTGAGAGACAACCTCTGCCTGCTCCTCGTCTCTCTCTGTTGTGTCTGCTGAGAGATTCTCAGACTCCATATTATCCCGAACTGTTTTCGGAACAGCATCACTGGGTCTCACTGATTTCTGACTATCCAGGAGAGAGTCCAGAACATCCTGGAGAGTGTCAAAAACATGTAGAACAAGTTCTTCTGTTTTTGGATCATGTAGGACTGGTTCCACTTCTTCCTGCACTGGTTCCGGAACATCAAGCCCAGTATCCTGGTCATCCAGGGTGGAGTCCTGCACATGCAGCCTGGGTTCCGAATTGTCTTGGACAGAATCCTCAGTGTAGAGGACTGGCTGCACAACATCCAGAGCAGGTTCAGGAGCATCAGTGCTACTTTCTGGAACATCCTGGACGGAATCGTCAACATCCAGCCCAGGTTCCGAAACGTCAGGGACTGCATCCAGGACATCCATCGCAGGGTCTGGAGTGTCCTCAGTGGATGTCGCCCGTTCCGGAACATCGGAGACCGGTTCCGCAGCATCCAGCGGTTCACACAGCTTCTTCACTGCTGTGGTGATGGCGCTGGTCAGGCCGGTGTCGTTCTGCCTCAGGGCTCTCTTCAGAGCTTCACTGGAGCCCATCTTTCCCAGCAGCTCCTCGTGCAGCTGGGCCGCCACCTCAGCCCTGGTGGAAGCGGAGTACTGCGGCTGCCCTAGGGTCATCAGCGGGGCAGAGACGTCCTGCAGCACGCTCATCGCTGTGCCCACCGCCACCACGCTCAGCTGCCTGCTGGATGCCGACACGCTGCTGTGCTCACTCGTTATGGCCTGGAGCAGGCTGGTGACCACGTCCACCACCACCTCAGACAGGCAGGGTGGATGAGGCGCAGGCAGTTGCAGCAGGTCACACACGATCTCCCTGATGGCCTTCCGCACAACGAAGTCCGCATCAAAGTGGTACCTGGCAAAAATGCCAGGAAGTGCGGCTTCTGCCAGCACTGAGGATCGTGGGTCAGAGAGAGCTGCCAGCCGTGAGTCCTCTCTGGTCAGTGAGGTCAGGCTGCTGGGCATCAGGCCCAGCTCCCTGCAGGCCTCCCTCTCCATGTCCTGCAGCTTCAGCCTCATGTTCACCTCCCAGGTCATGTTAATGAAGTCATCTTCCACAGAGTCTTCTCTCTGGAATCTCTCCCTGAAGATGTTTCTCGCCTGGGACATAATCCAGGCCTTCACGGCCTCCACAGTCACATACTGTGGGACCTCTCCCTTCTTACAGAGTAGGAGAAAGTGCTTCAGTGTCTTTCTCTGTTCTTCATAGTGCTTCTTTCCCCAGCAAAGTACAACAGTAGACATGTACTCAACGCAAGTGTTCAAAGCGTTGTAATCCTTTCGGACTTTGGTGTAAATATCCGCTTTGGAGTTGGTTTGTATATCCATATCGAAGTGTTTTTCAGAATGCCGAAGACGACAAGGCTCAGAAGTTTTCAGTATTCTTCACTGAGTCATTTGTCTTTATTTATACAATTTTGAGAAGCTTTGGAATAGTGTCTATTGTGATGTCACAGTAGATCCTGATGTAGACTATTGTTCTGTACAGGAAATACAAGACACTAAACACAACCTTCATCTACATTCCGAGTAGCACTGAATAAACCTGTAAACACTTGTAATTATTAACAAAAAACAACTGCCAAAAATATATACATCAATGGCGGCTGGTGAGCTGGAAACAGGGGAAGCTGAAACATTACCTTTAAATCTATCATTACTTTCAACCTGTTCCCCTTTATCCTCCTTGATTAAAAATAAAACAAATAATTCACAGAATAATCGACACCAATCACGTAAATAGAGTAAATGATTATGCTCGTGAAGCAGCGCAGATTGTCTGTAGTTTGTGAGCTTGCGAAAGCTACAATGTGAGATTAATTAACAAGGATGGCATTTGTCGATTTAAATTACGTCAAATGCTCATGAGACATCACAGCTTTTGTGAGGTCTGTGTTCTAAACATTATTGTTCGTTGCACTCAACCTAACCTAAAAGTTTATTCTCAGTAATTTAAATCGATTTAACTAAATTTAGCTCTGTTTTGTAATTTGAATTTTGTAACACAAGAAAGCTATAATGTGAAACATTTAAGAGAAAGCTTTGGGATTACTTGCCACTTAATTATTCAACTTGCCATCCTTGTTAATTAAACAATCTCATACTGTAGCTTTCGCAATAGCACACAAATTTCAGACAATCGGCGGTGTTTTGCGAGCATAATCATTTATTTTAATTACACCATTGGTGTCGATTATTCTGTGAATTAATTGTTTTATTGTTAATCAAGGAGGATAAAGGGGAACAGGTTGAAAGTAATGATAGATTTAAACTTAATGTTACGGCTTCGCCTGTTTCCAGCTCACCACCCCCCACTGATATACATACGTATGTAATAGTGTAAGTAGTTTTAAATTCCTGCTTAAACTGGGACAACGAGCCACTATGGTGGGCAAGACTTGGTGTATATAATTTGAGGCTTTTGTTATACGCATAGAATGGAATTGTGGGACCTACAGCAGAGCGTCTGATATGTGTTGTAGGTTAGTTGCCTGGTGCTTGTTCTGTTTAATTTAATTATTTAAAGTGATATAAGTTGTAATATTTCCTTTTTACTTGTGATTTATGGCATATTACTATGAGGAGACATTATTTTATTAATTGTAATGTGACGTTTAGTTAGCTAGCCCCCAGTACATGATTGTGGCTAGGTTGCTAATGCCAAACTTTTTGTTTCCTTTAAGAAAATTCCAACTAACCGGACAACGCTCAGTCATTTATGTTCACCCCTGGTGTAGTCGTATGTCCTAGTGTGCAGGTATGTTGTGATACTGTGTTTTTTTTAATTATGCTGGCGAATTAGTGTGCGAAGTTGTTGCTAAAAGCCACGTGGTTCGGCTACATGCTAGCAGATTAATACGTGGCTGCTACTCGCCCGTACCGTTATGTTACGTTATATTGGTTGTTGTCGTCATTGTACACAAAAGGTATGGACATTCATGAATGTGGCATGTTAGCGGAAACCCACGTAGGATGTGTGTGCGTATCCTACAGCAGAGCGTCGGATAAGTGCTGCAGAAAATTCCAGCCAACTGGACAACACTGAATCATTTATATTGACCCCCGGGTGTGATTGTATGCCCCACTGTGCAGAATAAACGCTGAATGCTGCACCCATCTTGTCTCCTGCGCAACACTTGGGGCAGCGGGCAGGGCTAAGAAGGAGAAATCACATGTACAATAAACGAAAGATAAATGAAATAAATATTAATGAACCACGGGGGGAGTTCTCTGCACATATACAGACATTTGTTCACAACATTCCCGGGAATTTTTAGTTGTAACTTTCTCCAAGGACTGAAAATAAGACAATACCTCATTCTTGAAGGGAAGGCAGTAAAAATGGGAGTAGTCTTAAGAGATCTACATTTATGAGTGTAATATTTAGCCATATCCCAGCCAACACGTCCAAGTGGGGCCCACATGGGCTTTACCTGGGTTAGGTGGTTTTCAACTGGACATGGGCTCAGAGTGGGGTTTTAAGTGGGTTGGTGTTGGGGCCCACATGGGCATCCCAGATGAATATACATGGGCTAGAAATGGGCATACTATTAAGACAGCGAATATGGGTACTGGAGGGGTCCAAAGTGGGCTACATTCTCTAAAGAGAAAAGAACAGAAAATGAAATGAAATTGTATCTAGCAAAGTGATCTGCATATATATGCACCGTTGAAAACATTTTTTTATTGTTTTGACACTTGGGCTAATGTGCAAATGTTATAGCTGGTAAGTTTAAGGCATTTCAGTCTAATCTAAATCTAAAAATGCCAACACTGATTACGCAATGTTGCCCAACCAATTTTCAGCTCTTTAAAAGGATCCATGCATTACTTTCTCCTCTTGAACATATGAATCACAAACACACACAAGCGCGTGCGCGCACACACAGAGCAATGCCACTTTTCCACTCGCGCCACTCTCCAACTGCCGTTCTGCTGCCAAACCTATCTGAAGGTGAATTTGCTGTCAGCGTAGCCTACCTAAGGTAAGAACTGCAGTGCTTTTGTGTTAAAACGGAAAACTGGAATTTATTACAAATACATCGTTTTCACAACATAATGTTAACCAAAACATTAGTTTGGCTTCTTGTCACGTTAGAATTACAGCTAGACATAAACTAGTTAACCAGCTAGCTAACATCGCTAACTTATCTCTAAGTTACCATAATGTTGGATATCTGAATATATTGTTAATTGTAGTTAATTAAATATTCAAAAACAAAGCTGTGTCTGGCTGAGATGTCGTTCTGAATGGTTGACGCAGCATTTTAGAGCTCGAAGGAAATCTGATGCATGTTTAAGTTTAGCTATCGTTATATTCAAATATTGGCTAGCTAGCTAACATTTTTTAGGCCGAAGTCATCGTCATCTGAGCGAATTATTGAGAGCCTGCCAACAACATTGCAGGCTAAGGACTCTTGGATGAGTGAAATTAATACTCTCGCGTTATACTTACTAGAATAGACATTGTTCAAATATTGGCTGGCTGGCTAGCTCGCTACCTAACGTAGCTATCCATTTTTGGCAGGCGTCCATGGGCGGCGCCAGGGAGGGGCTTGGGGGTGCTGTAGCTACTCCTAGGATAGCCATAGCACCCCCAAGAAATTTCTGTGGTTTATTTAGAATTTTTAATGTGTGAATACTATAATTTATAATTTGAAAAATAAATACATTAATAAAACAAACCGATTATTTTTAGACTTAAAAACATAAAGCCAACACAGGTGGTCTGATTCAGCCTTGTGTTTAACACAGAATGGCATTGTAACTGACGCGGAGCGGGTACTGCGTATGTGCGCGTGTGTGTACGTGTGTCGGGGGTGTTGCAGTAGAATTAACTCTGGCGGCCGGCACGTTAATGGGAAAACCTAAATTTCAGAGAACCCTCGCTGAAAAGTCAAGCGACCCCATAGCACCGGCAAAAGAAAATCTCTGACGCCGCCCCTGCAGGCGTCTGGCAAGTGGCTTGCTGGCTATTACAAAACATTAACAGTGCTTTACTATTCTCAGAGTTCGCGCGACTTTTTATTGTAAAGGTGCGTTTTAACCGAACGCCACGCGAAATTTTCGCGCCACGTGAATGCATGAAAAGTCAACAACAGGAGGCGAATGGGCGGAGTTAATCGCGGCTAAACTGCCAGCGACGCGAAATTCAACTCGAGCGAAAATTTCGCCTGGCGAAAGCCAGTCACCTTCAAGTAGGGCTAGAAGCCATGCCACCTTTCCAGAACTCTCAGGCTGATTGGTATTGTCCGTTAGCCGACGTTTCAAAACGTGGACACATTACTTCTTAAGAGTTCACAAGAAATGACAAACTGCGTGTGCGTGGTATTTATTTGACTAAGTTCTCTTGCGTTGCCAACTAGCTAGTTAATTAACATATATAAATACCGCACACAAGCAGTTTGTCATTTCTTCCGAACTCTCTTTTTTAAGAAGTAATGTTTCCCTAAAGTTTCAAAGCTAACGGTCAACACAACGATGGGTCCACGTTTTGAAACGTCAGCTAACAGACAATACCAATTCTGTAAAAGTTTTTTTCCAAGCAAACTTTATTTTTACTCATTTAGTTTTTCGTCTAGATCGCTAGCTCTGTGACTAGAGGGCAACTGATTGTCCCGCCCCGATGGGGTCGCTCCTCTCAGACACGATCCCTGTCTGTATTGGTCCCCCAGTGGTGGAATGAAGGTTATGACAGCAGAATCACTGGCCATCTTCTGTCACAGACTGAAGATAACAGTCATGATAACCTCATGACTAGATAACCTCTTCAGACTGCATCTTGATTCTGCCTCAATCACCACCCCCTAACACCTGCTACCTCTGGTATTTGATGTTTATTTTATTGTAGCATTGTGATGTATTTTGGATTCTGTGTTCTAGTGACTGTATCTTAGTATACTTGGCTGACATTGCCTAGTCAGACGTTAACTTGTGGTAGGGCTTGAATGGTGTTATGCTCACAACCACTGGCCTGGGACTGCTGTTAGCCTGGTCTGACACTGTTGCTCATCTAACTTGAATGGATGCACTTATGTTCTCTTGTGCTAAAAGTCACCCTGGATAAGAGCATCTGCTAAAAGCATGTACTGTAATGTAAGTTAAAACAACCCATTTTTTTATGTACTCAAGATCTCAATGTCAACCACAAACCTCTGAACCACTTCAGTGTTTCCAACAATTGTATTAAATTATATAATAATAATAATAATAATATGAACAATGTAGATCATCTGGTTCTGCAGTGCTCCTCTTCCAGCAGCAGTTGGTCAGAATGCCATTTGGTCCACATGGGTTTGACGCTGATGAGCTCGGGCTCTGATCGCTGGGTTCCAGGCGTTACGCGGTGGCTGTCACCACCAGCCAGAGGATGCAAACGCATCTGACCTTTCCAACAGGAGACCTTGGAAGCACAAGGCTGCAACTGTCCATCACTCGGCTTCAGGTACTTTCCATGGAACGTGGCAGGTTTCCATCCCAGTGTTGCCAACAGTATTGCATCCCAGACAAAATTTGTAAAATTTAGTGATGAGATGGTCCTTCCTTTGCATTTATTTTGAATTCTTCGTAACAACTTCTGTTCCAGGTCGGTGATAATTATTGCTGGTTGCATAGGCCTGTGGATAGCAATCTTAAGGGTTCTGTCCCTCTGTATGTTTTGTCCAGTTTTGCTCTTGAGAGGTGCAGAAATTTCAGGAAGGAGACCAAAATCCTCAGCTTGCTGAATACTGTGAAACCCTGCTGTTTCCCCTCACTGCAGAATCAAAGTCTCGCTGTTCCGGATGAGCAAGAAATCATTTTGGTGTTTCAAGAAGCTGAACATTAAACTCTGAATGGTGAGAGAAAGTTCAGGCGTATCCGGTGATGACCCCTTAATCTTCATCTGCAGTGTTGCAGCTGCAGCAGCAGAGGACACTGCGTTTCACCGCTTTCCACATGCGGCTGAAGAAGCGGCGGATTCCCTTCTTGGGTTTCTTCACCTTCTGGGAGACGACCTCTGCCCGCTCCTTGTCTCCCTCTGTTGTGTCTGCTGAGAGCTTGCAGGGCTCGTCCACAACGCATCCAGACTGCATCCCACGAGGCAGTGAGAAATCTAGCAGGGATTTTGCAGATTCCATGTTATCCAGATCCTGTTTTGGAACAGCATCACTGGGTTTCACTAATTTCTGAATATCCAGGAGACTCGAGTCCAGAACATCCTGGAGAGTGTCAAAAACATGTAGAACAAGTTCTTCTGTTTTTGGATCATGTAGGACTGGTTCCACTTCTTCCTGCACTGGTTCCAGAACATCAAGCCCAGTATCCTGGTCATCCAGGGTGGAGTCCTGCACATGCAGCCTGGGTTCCGAATTGTCTTGGACAGAATCCTCAGTGTAGAGGACTGGCTGCACAACATCCAGAGCAGGTTCAGGAGCATCAGTGCTACTTTCTGGAACATCCTGGACGGAATCGTCAACATCCAGCCCAGGTTCCGAAATGTCAGGGACTGCATCCAGGACATCCATCGCAGGGTCTGGAGTGTCCTCAGTGGATGTCGCCCGTTCCGGAACATCGGAGACCGGTTCCGCAGCATCCAGCGGTTCACACAGCTTCTTCACTGCTGTGGTGATGGCGCTGGTCAGGCCGGTGTCATTCTGCCTCAGGGCTCTCTTCAGAGCTTCACTGGAGCCCATCTTTCCCAGCAGCTCCTCGTGCAGCTGGGCCACCACCTCAGCCCTGGTGGAAGCGGAGTACTGCGGCTGCCCTAGGGTCATCAGCGGGGCAGAGACGTCCTGCAGCACGCTCATCGCTGTGCCCACCGCCACCATGCTCAGCTGCCTGCTGGATGCCGACACGCTGCTGTGCTCACTCGTTATGGCCTGGAGCAGGCTGGTGACCACGTCCACCACCACCTCAGACAGGCAGGGTGGATGAGGCGCAGGCAGTTGCAGCAGGTCACACACGATCTCCCTGATAGCCTTCCGCACAACGAAGTCCGCATCAAAGTGGTACCTGGCAAAAATGCCAGGAAGTGCGGCTTCTGCCAGCACTGAGGATCGTGGGTCAGAGAGAGCTGCCAGCCGTGAGTCCTCTCTGGTCAGTGAGGTCAGGCTGCTGGGCATCAGGCCCAGCCCTGCAGGCCTCCCTCTCCATGTCCTGCAGCTTCAGCCTCATGTTCACCTCCCAGGTCATGTTAATGAAGTCATCTTCCACAGAGTCTTCTCTCTGGAATCTCTCCCTGAAGATGTTTCTCGCCTGGGACATAATCCAGGCCTTCACGGCCTCCACAGTCACATACTGTGGGACCTCTCCCTTCTTACAGAGTAGGAGAAAGTGCTTCAGTGTCTTTCTCTGTTCTTCATAGTGCTTCTTTCCCCAGCAAAGTACAACAGTAGACATGTACTCAACGCAAGTGTTCAAAGCGTTGTAATCCTTTCGGACTTTGGTGTAAATATCCGCTTTGGAGTTGGTTTGTATATCCATATCGAAGTGTTTTTCAGAATGCCGAAGACGACAAGGCTCAGAAGTTTTCAGTATTCTTCACTGAGTCATTTGTCTTTATTTATACAATTTTGAGAAGCTTTGGAATAGTGTCTATTGTGATGTCACAGTAGATTCTGATGTAGACTATTGTTCTGTACAGGAAATACAAGACACCAAACACAACCTTCATCTACATTCCGAGTAGCACTGAATAAACCTGTAAACACTTGTAATTATTAACAAAAAACAACAGCAAAAAATATATACATCAGTGGCGGCTGGTGAACTGGAAACAGGGGAAGCCGAAAATTACCTTTAAATCTATCATTACTTTCAACCTGTTCCCCTTTATCCTCCTTGATTAACAATAAAACAAATAATTCACAGAATAATCGACACCAATCACGTAAATAGAGTAAATGATTATGCTCGTGACACAGCGCAGATTGTCTGTAGTTTGTGCACTTGCGAAAGCTACAATGTGAGATTAATTAACAAGGATGGCATTTGTCGATTTAAATTACGTTAAATGCTCATGACACATCACAGCTTTTGTGAGGTCTGTGTTCTAAACATTATTGTTCATTGTACTCAGCCTAACCTAAAAGTTTATTCTCAGTAATTTAAATCGATTTAACTAAATATAGCTCTGTTTTGTAATTTGAATTTTGTAACACAAGAAAGCTATAATGTGAAACTTTGGGATTATTTGCCACTTAATTATTCAAATTGCCATCCTTGTTAATTAAACAATCTCATGATGTAGCTTTCGCAATAGCACACAAATTTCAGACAATCTGCAATATATGTATTTATATTTAAATACATATGATGAAAACAGGTCATTTCAGTTACTGTGTATATATGATTAAAAGTTTATTTCAATTATTGTGTTATTCCCAATTTCTCTTGAAAGCTTTCCCCCGTTTAAGTTTCTTTCCAGTTTCAGTATTTTTACATTTTGGCACTTTTCAGAAGCACCCAAACTGGTTGATTGAATCGGATTAAACTTGGCAGGCTTGCAGGAAACTATATCATAACTACCCATAGCAAGTTTTAGTACCAATTTAGTAAACGTCTGAGGAAGGGCTGAAGAGTTGTTTTATCCTTTGATTGTGTGTGCTTTCATACAATTCATGGTGATATGTTAAGAACAATGGCCCATACAAAGCATTGAAATTAACCCATATAGATGGTTAATACTAATGTTATGTAGAGTTACTAATGTTATGTAGAGAGTGTAACATCAAGCTCTATAATTATCTAGTAGACGTTTTCATGTTTTGGGATTTGTATGTGCATTGGGGAAGAAAGCTTTTGGAAAAATAACTAGTGCTTTTAGTCAGGGGGATGGGTCAGTTTTGAATGGGTGTGGTCTTCTCTTTACAGCCTAAATAAGGGGGCAGGCTCATTTATCTGTCCTATGCTGTGGGTTTCTCTTGTGTCTGAGAAGAGAGAGCCACACACTATAACTGTGAGTAAAACCTGTTTATCTGTAGTTTCTGTTTTATGGTGTGTTTATGTTCCCAAGTGTTGGAAGATCCATCAGTAATTTTGTTACATATCCTGACAAGTTAAACATGTACATTTTTTTGTTTACATTATTTCAAAAACAGATACCATATCTTTGTATGGTATTCAGCTGTATCTTTGTATTGCTAGGTTGTGTTTGCTTATTGGGAAAATATGCAATATTTCTTTCTGTTACATGAAAGTGCATTTATTTTCCATAAAAATATATGTGCTCTTTTTATTGAGGGAGAAATGGCAAATTCATCAGTATATCCCCAGGTTCCTGTTGGTATGTTGACCTTAACATATTTGTTTGACTTACATTATACATCTGGGTATAATATGAAGTGTATAATATTACCATAGCAGTGCTGTGTTGTTTTAAAAATTGTGGAGTAAACTGTTATATCTCTTTTCATTAGCCTCCATTGGGCCTTTTTCTGACAGTCTGTTTCAAGTCACCTCTCCTAATTGTCATCAGACAGTTGTCACCAAGGTGGAATTCTCCTCAAGCTTGTTGACCTATCTTTTTTGTGGAGGGCTTTTTTTCTATGGTTAAGCAATAGAGAGATTTTTTACCTTCATTTTTTCAGGAAATGTGAAAGATGTGTAATTTCCTGATGTTATATTTTGTGAAGTTTATAAACAAATTGTGCTCAAGAAAATTTATCAGCAAAGTGAACTACAAATATCTTCCTGAGAGAAATTGCTCATAAGCAATGAGCGTTGGCACTATCAACCACTAGAGGGTGTTTTGCTACCACAGTTTTCACAAATGAATTTCATGGAGTACTACGCTTATCCACCAGGTGGTGTGTTTTTTCTGTGGCATACGGTGAAATGCTTTTGGTCTTGTATTGTGAAAATCAAATGGAAAACTGACCATTCATTTCTTGTTTTGTAGGTTGAATATGAAAGCCAAAGCCATGGCAAATCATGGCTTATATATATTTTTATCATGGCTTTTTTGTCAAATTATTGCCCTTGTAGTTTCATAGGAGCATATTAGTGGATTATTATTACGTTTATATCTCAGCACTAATGCTGGGTACAGCTGGAGAAAAGATACATCAAATAAATATTACCAATGTCCCTACTACACTGAGATATGTTTACGCGAAATTTGAATATTAAAAGGGACTTTACTGTTTACATTACATTGCATTAAATTACATGCATTTAGCAGATGCTCTTCTCCAGAGCGATTTCGAGCACAACAGAACATAAGTGCATCCATTCATGTTAAATGAGCAACACTGTCAGACCAGGCCAACACTCACAGACCAGTGAGAGTGAGCATGACACCACTCAAGCCCTACCACAAGTTAACTTCTGCAACCTGACTAGGCAACGGAATCCAAGTACACTACGATACATCAATAACTAGAACACAAAATCCAAAATACTTCACAATACGTCAATTACCAGAGGTATCAGGTGTTAGGGGGCGGGGATTGAGGTAAAACCGAGATGCAGTCTGAAGGGGTGGGTCTTCAGTCTGCGAAGGAAGATCGTGCCTGAAAGGAACGACTCCGTCGTGACAGAACAGTCAATTGCCCAGTAGATGGAGAGCGTAGCGATCCTAACGGAACACGGTCTGAAGACTGAAAAAGTTCACTCGCCATGTTCTACCAAAGGCACGGACGGGGTTCGGACCCACAATCTTCGGTTTACGAGACCGGCGCCTTACCACTTGGCCACCGCGCCTGGCCATGTTTGTTGCAAAAATTAAAGATTTCAAATCTGTGAAAAATGATCCCAAATTGCTCTGCAAAACTTGCAGAACACAATGAAAAATACTAATATTTGATTTTGCTATTAATATGATTTGGATATGATAATGGATATTACAGGATTCCAATCCGTTTGCTAATTCTCCACTTTTTTAGCCAACAAGGGTTTGAAACTTGCTGTCATTCTGTGGACGATGGATGGGAGGTCACAGCAATGGAACAAATTTGGTTTGTTTTGCCAGGGATGGGGTGAGGTCGTTGCATCATTGGCGCCGACTTGGTGGATATGTACCTATTCGCCATTCAGTGTCTGCCTCCTGGTGCACTTTAGGACTTGCAGTGTGAGAAGCAGTCACGTTGCGTTTGAAACCCCAATGTGATTACTTCAGGACAAACAATTAATGTAAGGTATGACTTCCTGCTACATCCTTCGTTTAGTTTAGAAATAAGAGACAATAGGCAATGGTATTCCACAATGTTCTGTACATCTCTGTTCTAGTGAAATGAAAGTACATGCTTGAACACCAGCTGCTGTTTTGTATTATAGATCAATTAAATGAGGAACGTGTTGGGGTGTTATTCAATTCTGGCAAAAGAGTGATTTTTTTTTGTTATTCCAAGGCAAAAGTAAATAAATCAGAGATTATGCATGTTGGTTCATTTTGTAGCTTTATTTATTAAACAGACTATTTTTTAATAAGATACAGTTCTTTTAATAAGATGAGCAATTTCATGTTATTGCACAAACAAATGTGTTATAAATGCACTACTGTATTTTCTGCACCACGATCTATATATTATTAAGGCTGATTTTTCAAATTGCTTCTGTGTAATTTAACATTATGAACTTACAGGAATATTAATGCCACAGAGCTCTGAAACACTGTTCCTCCTTGGAAATGTGGCAAAATTTAAAACATCTAAATTTAATATTGTTAAATTCTAATATTAAGTGTGCTAATGTTCCCTGAGCAACATTGTTGATCCCAATTAATAAACATTTTTGTTTAGTGATATGTGACTTATTATACAGATAAACTGGAAACAAAGAGACACCCCAACATGTTAGAATCTGGTATAAGCTGTAATGGTTAACTGTAAGCAAACATAGTAATCATGACTGTATTAGTCAACTGAGAGAAGTATTGTAACTCTAATTAATAAAATGAGGATAAATTAGAAATACCCACAGATAAAATACATTTTATGTATGGAAAAATTTCATTAAAGCATAAATTATTACTTTCATTGATATTTACGACATTTAATTATGGTAGGATAGCAAAAAAAAAAAAAAAAAAAAGAAAGTAAAACATTAGGTAAACATTGAGTATTGTAAATAATAAATTACTGCAGTATCTGCCAGGCAGTCAAGGCCAAAGCGAGTAAAAGGCCATGCAGAACATGAGTTGATTTTGTGCTTGTTCCACCGTGACCTAAAAGAGGAGAAAAACAGTTAGTTCACTTTGCCTGGAATGATAGTGATAAAGATAAATGTAAATGTGATTGCCTATTCTCTCACACAGCATCAAAATATAATAACTCTTCAGTTAGCTTTCCTTTTATATTACACTTAGAACAGTACATCAAAACATGATGATACTATATAGCTGTGATGCAAATATTGTGTTCAAAAGAATATAATTTTTAAGTACAAAGTGTAAAAGAGGCATGATTAATAGTTGCATATGCAAGTACAATTTGAATATTGTTTAAATATAGCCATGATCAGTCAAAAGAATTGTGGCTGGACCATTTCGCCATTTCACTGGACCATTTCTGGTGGGCAAAACTGAACTCTAGCCCACAATAGTACAATAGTTTCCACTGATTTTCTGTTGCTGAACTGCTGCTGAAGTGTTTGTTAATATTTTGGTAGAATATATAGTATATTTTTTCTGCAAATGGCACACTGAAATCCTGATTAATTTTATGAATAGCAACTAACATTATAAGGGCTAATATTTATACCATGACTGCCTTGAGCCATTGGCAAAATACCTATGGAAATTCCACCTGTCACTTGAGCTAAACATCTACCATGAAGACTTCCCTTACTAACAGGAATATGAATTTATTGGTGACACATTACCAGATGCTGTTGTTGAATTTGTTGTCCCTGTTACTACTGTTGTTGATGATCCTGTTGTTACTGCTGCTGTTGCTGTGGTATTGATTACACCCACTCCTGTTGGAACAGGGTCGGCTTTTCCCCCAACAAGATTCAAACCAAGAGTATTCAGGTCTGATCTGAATTGGTTTGAAATCCAGTTTGCTACTACAGTCTGGTTCTCATAGGTCTTCAAATCAGGTAAATTTCTCCCCAAGAGTCCTTTTACATCATTCACCGTTAGAGCCTGCAAAGTTAAGAGAAGTATAATTAGCGTAATACTTGAAAACACAAACAAAACAACAGGTAGAGTAAAGAATAAATGGGGAAATTTGGGAATAAGTTGCTCCAGTTCTGTGGCAGAAGAAAAAGACCATAAGCACTGTTCTTGTCAGTTTGCCACAGGAGACACATGCAGGCGACACATACTGCACATTTGAATGCCATGACTGTGCTTACCATGATGACATTTTCATCCAGGCTAGTAAACGTTAACATATCCATGCTAACATTTGATGTGGATAGGCGTACTATGTAGTCCAATGGAGCGCCACCTACATTGTTGCAATAAATTGAGACAGTGGAAAGAAACAACATCAGGAAAATGCCTGCACAAAGCTACGTCATTACATCGAGTGAAACATAGTAAGAGTTTAGCAATGTCTCATAAATGTACACATAACAGAAATAATTATACTCAGAACAATCAAACATTGTTATTGATTCTCTCACCCAGATAAGTTCGAATGAGTTGGTAGGCTGTCACTGAGATGGCATTTCGGTTTGAGAAGGCGTTGTTGGCAACACTGAATAGCTCTTTTTTCTTTTCAGTGGTGCAATTTGAAAGAGTCAATGCATTTGCATTTCTGTTGGATTAAGAATAAAAACAACAAAAACAAATAGCAAAGTTTGTATCAAGGCTGAAATTATACATAACTCGTTTCATGTATTGTTGAATAACAATAGCTGCTGCAAAAATGTATGAATGCTAGAGTGTTTTTAATGATGTTTCTGACATTTCATTAAGACACATTGTGCCACTTACCTTAGGCTGCTTGGGTTTATGCCCTTCAGCACACTGGCGTCAAGCGAGCACAGGTTTGTCCCTCCTATTGAATTCAGTTCAGCAGTGCCCAGAGAGTTTCCTGCAGTGCTTAAGTATTTTGTGATGATGGCCTTGCTCTGTAGAACAAATTGAAAGAATGAGCTGATGAATGCCTAGGACTGAATTAAACCAGTTAATGTTTTAATAATGTTTTCACAAGTAAACCATACTTCTTTTTGTTTTTTACCTTATCTGGTTCCCATTCACCATCAGCTGGGATCATCAGTCCAGCGAGAGTGTCAATCTTGGTGACATTCCATTTGCTAATGTCATCTGCTGAAGCTACCCGAGAAACTGATCCAAGCACTTGAACCTGCTCATCTGGAATGCCTGTGGGGTATGCCTGAGCAACATGAACAAGGGAAGATAAAGACAGATTTTCAGGTGGATAGCAATGTCTATCAGCTTATTATTATTGTGTTATTAGTGCACATTGATATCCTTACATATTTGCTACTATCATCTTTTAGCAAGTGTTTGGTTTTAGTTAGTGTTTGGCAAAGTGGTGAACAACCAAACTCAATGACAAAAGTCTTTATTTACAACTGACTTCAAAACTAGTAAATGAACAACATTAAAATATTACATTGATTGTACCTATGGGACATGGTAAAGACAACATGACATTTATGACATTACCTGATTCAATTTGTCCAAAATGACGCTTTGAAAAGCATCATCATCAATCTTTCCACTAATGGCTGCCAGATTGTCCTTTACAGTTGTAGCAGTCAAACAAATGTTGAACTGCGAGAGATCATATCCAAATGGGAATGCATCGTCGCTTATAGTGACTTGTGTAATAATGCCAACAGTGCACTCACTCACTTAAGAGACAAACACAAGCAATAAGCGGGGTTACTTACGAACAATAACACTTATGATTTCTTATGATTGTAAGTATTTTTATCAACACCACATCATTTACGATTATTATTTAAAACTTTCAGCAAACAGAAGTATATTTTACTATAAACATAAAAATGAATGGTTACGATCACAGGCCCAGGATTAACAGAACAGAAGTATGTTAATAAGAACATTGTTTAGAATCATAGGCCCAGGATTACAAAAAAAACTAGAACCCTTGGATGACAATTATACAAATAGACAAAATGATTCACCACAAACTACTGCTACCAACCTGCTGCACGTTTTGATCTCAAAGACCTGGTTAATGCCTTGAATAGTTTTTTAAGTTTTTTCTTTTCTGTTTTGTCTTTTCTCCGTGCTTTCAAGAACGATTTGAGGAATTTCCGTATCTCTCTCTGAGAAAAGATACAAAGAAATAAAACCATGTTGAGTATATGTGAAAAATAAGCAACAAAAACTGAAAAAGTATGCTGCCAGAAAATTAAATTTGAACTCACAGAGCTGAAATTACTCCAGAAAGTACTTGTCATGTACAATGGAAGAGAGTCCAGGTCTTTCAGCGTTTGTGAGTTCCATGTTGAAGGTGGTCTGAAGAAAATGATAAAAAGAGCTCTGTTTGTATTTACAAAGTAAACACATGTAGGAATCAGGTAGTATTTGTAAGTTAGTGGAAAATGTAGATAGAATGAAAGTACATTATAATAGTTTTTTCATGTCTACATTTCATCATATTTATGTTTTATGTGATCTTGCTCATTTCTAGTCTGAAGTAGTACAGTTAATTTTTTTCCCTTTTCCTTACTGTATAAACTGTATCAAGTCTGGACTCTGCAGTAGCCTCTGATGACTTTTTACATACACAAATCTTAAAAGCATTCAAAGGATCAGCCTGAACATACTTCAATTTATATTCAAAGGCCATACACTAAAGGTCAGCAACAGCCACATAACTGTAGCCAACAGTGATGTTACCATTTCTTTATGTACAAAAACATTTATGAACACACTTTATCAATTAACCCTGTGGCGAAGAACATGCAGCATTAACAAACTGTAAATGTGAATGATCCCTTGAAAGCAAAGTTAAATATTGAAGCTTTATACCTTTTCTCAGCTGAAGTACTTGCATTATGTTGCAAATGTTTACATAATCCATATTTACTTACCCATACTTGCTGTTTCCAGCAAGCAGAACTTTCTCTGTAGATGTTATCTGTGTGTCAGAGAGACCGTTGCAGTTCTTCAGTTTCTCCAGGATCAGGCTATCAGAGTTCTCAATATAGGACCCATCCAATATGCAGCACATGTTGCCCAGCACCTCTACATTTCCTCTGCTGATGTTTGTTCCTGTTATACCCTGGAATAATAAATGTTATTCATTTATTTTAAAAATCTATTATACTACATTTAACAGTTGATTGCAATGATTTAACAGTGAAGCTGAATATGAACTGTGTCTAAAAACACCTGTAAGCATTGAACATAATGTAATTGCAAGTTAAGCCATATTACTCACAAGGCAGTTTTTGGCATTGTCCAGCAAAGTGACTTTGTTGTCTATCAATGCCTCTGACAGAACATCAAAGTTGGCAGCTCCAATTTCTGTGAAGTACCCCCTGCAGCTTCCTTGAGGTACGTTCTCGTAACTGGGGTAAGAGTTATAATATCAAATATCAGTTCAGATGTCTAACAGCAACAATAACAAAATCCTTTATGAAACTCAAACTAGTTACAGAATCACAAATGTCTTATTACATTACAATGTGTATTAAAGAAATACATGTGCTGATGCTTATTGTGGAGAAAGAATTAAACCTGATGTAATTAGTCACACCAGAGAGAACATAAACAGTATTTCAAATCCTTGTTTAATCTTGAATATTTTTTGAAAGTTTGGGAAATTGGCAATGTTTACCCTGTACCCTGACATGGTTTTATAAAGTGCATTAAAAAATCTCATACTCCAGAAACCCCTTTTCTGTGTTCTCACCTGTGAAAATATGGATGCATTGCAGGTTGACTGATCAATGTGGGTTTACTGCATGAGGGTTATTCCCAAACCCACAGCTTTTGCTCAGTTTATGAATGGCTATGTGAACATATTTTAAGAATATTGTGTTTCTTTCCTAAGATTTTACTAGCCATGTAGGAAGCATATTAGCCATAATAAATTATGAGCAGCTATTTAATTCAGAGTAATAATGTGTATCAACACATTGCTAGCATTAGATACAAAAGTCATGATTTTCATTGGTTGAGATACAGCAAATGGTGAATGATTGTCAATTGGAATACAAAGTATTAAGTGATACCAGAATAAAGAAATATGCTCCACTGTGCCTGCTCAAATTAAACAAGGATTTAAATGACCCCCCACCCCCCCCCCCCATAAAGCAGTGAGTGGACCTGACATGAATTATTACTTGCATTATTGTCATTTAGCAGACACTCTTATCCAGAGCAACTTACATTTGTTACAATTTTTACATGTTATCCATTTGTACAGCTGGATTTTAACAGAGGAAATTCTGGGTTGAGTACCTTTCTCTTACCAATATGCTACACTGACGAACATACTTGCTACCTAGTCATAACATTCTTCATGTTCTGCTGATAATATATGGTCCAAATCATATTCTCTACTAATATTTCCATACGTGTACACCACTAATGCAGGGTCTGTTTGATGAGACTTTGAGAGCCAGTCTTTACATCATGAATTCACTGATACAATATTCATTATCAGTGAGAAAACTTTCAAACTTACTTATAATATAATAGCATGTCAGGTGGATATTCCAGGAAGCTTCCTGGGTCATCATCTTTGATGTAATTGTACATGCAGGTCAACTAGGAACAGAAAAAAAAGTTTCTTCTTGCCAGTTTGTTTACATGATTGTTTCCAAAGATATATTTTATACAAAATGCTTTAGAATCAACAGTTAATGTGTCAACAGACACATTAATTTACTCTCATACTTACCTGGGATTCCTGTAGAACCACCTTGTTTACACCCCCTCGTCTACAAGCTTTGATGAGATTTCTGACTTTCACTTTTGTGATAGTCTGCACGCGAGTGCATGTAAATCCTTGCAACACAGACGTTGAAATTCTAGAATAGAATTAATTGGTTTTCACAAATTGCATATTGTAGCATGATTTATCACAGTAAGGAAAAAGGTGATACAGCGCAATATTAGCACTTACCTATTCGGGTCACTCAAACCATTTGCCACTGTATCAAAGAACAGAACAGCCTGTAGATGGAAAATCAGGAGTCACAATGTAGGAAGTGAAGGGACACTGAGAGTGACAATGTTTTTACATATTTTTACAAAAACCCAAATCAAATCTCCACGTCTCGAAATCTCCATGATATTCAATACATTAAGTATCTTGAGACTCTTCATAACATATATGTTTGATACATTAAACTTGTCTCGTTCCCTCTCTGTACTTTAAAGAGTTTCTATGTCCTTCTTGTAGTGTGGTGCCCTAGCCCGGTACTCAACATGTAGTCTGACAAAGGAACTGTATAATATCAACATAACCTCCTTTGATTTGCAACTAGTATTTTTGCTATGCACCTTTTTATACCTACAGCACAATATCTAGATCCACATGACTTGTGTCAACTATTACATGCTTATCTTTTTTATGTTGCACATGTTCAACGATTGTTGTTGCACACATGTAGAACTTCATTTGCCAGATGTCTGCCCAGCTCTGGATTCTATATAAATCTTTCTAAATTACCAGTTTACAAAATTTTAGCTTCACCTGTGAATATATTGTGATCAGATAATTTTGTTTTGTCTCCAATGTCTGTTTCAAGTTAATGTGTGTAAATAAAAACAGCTGATGCCCCAACTACATACTTCTGCAAGCTATGCACCTAGCTGGTTATTTCTCTAGCTATGTAGCTATATAATATTTATCCAACTGGTTGGCTAACAGGGCTAAATTTCAGACCTTTAAACCTTAAAAGTTTAAATGCCTTCCAGTTTCCTCTTACTAACTGCCAGCTCAAGCAGCCCAGTTAGTGATGTGAGAAAATGTTCATGCTGAAGGGGACTCATGTTCATGGTGAAGGAAATACAGGAGAATGGGTGTAGAATAGAATAGAAGGGTGATGGGTGGTGGCCAGATGATTTGGGGCATGGATATGATTATTTAGGATTTAGTAAAATATTCGGGAGGAATATTCTGGGTAGTGAAGAAGCCGTTTTTGCACTTGTGTTTGTCACCTGAGAGCTGGCAGAAAGCCAGTTGAGGGTCTATCCCAATTAATGGTAAACAGAGATTTTGAAAAGGGATTGACTGATGAACACTGTTCATGCAATATCACAAACTGGAAGACTGTATACTGACTGAATTACTACAGCTAACAAGAAAACTATGCTCCAGGAAAAATAACGTTATTTCAAAAGTTCAAGGGGAGTGTCAGATAGGTGGATGTGTGGTAAAGTGGTACATTACCTGTTCGTATTTCCAACTTTTTCTGTTAATTTTCTCCACCACAACAGTTTCTTGAGAAAACCCAGAGAGATGTGTCCTTGGAATTTCTGTTGCCAAAGTATCAGGGACATTTTCCAGTAGAGTCACTGGCTGACTGTTAACAGTGATAATCTTAAAAAAAGAGAGAGGAAATGATTAGGACAGCCACATAAAGAGCAAATAATAATAACAGCAAATTATTTTAGCCTGGTCCAACACCAAAATAGTGAAAAGATATCAAGATAGTGAAAACTACTTGGGCTCCTGAGAAGCTCCCGAGTATGTTAAGCACTATGGCCTGGGTTCAATCTCAGCCATGTCATCAGCCAATGATGACCGGGAGCCTATAGCTGCAGAACAAATTGGCTGATCCTGCTGGGGATATAGAGGAGGGGAGGCTGGCCTGAGCTTGTTTCATAGCTAAATAGTGACTTCAGTCAGGGTAGTTGTAAAATGCTCGAAGGAGAGCATTTCACTCTCACCTGCCTGATGAAAAGCATTCGGCATTCCAAATTAAAAAAAGTATAATGCATAGGAGAAACAAACAATATTAACAGAAAAATCCAGAAGGGAGATACAGAATTGTTTATGGAACTCCACACACTTTTGTTGGCAATCACAAATGTACCTTACTAGTAAGCTACCCTATACAGCTTTCCATGAAGAGCTAGCTAGCAACGTAGTTATTCAAGCTGTTGTTGTTCAATATCACAATGATTGTACAATACAGCAAGCAGTCACTGAGGTGTATGAGGCACACAGAATTAGTAAATAAAACTGAATCACAGAATGGAAATGAACACTGAAACCAACAGCTTCCTAGACGCAGAAACCAGAAATCATAACTAACATATTCTGAAACAAAAACATTCAAAGGAAAACTTTACTAAAAGGTTCATAATGTTATTTTTGAGTTCCAAGGAATTTTAATATTCATAGAGAGAAAAAAGAGATAGTTTTACAAACATTTTGTTCTTTATTTATTTAAGGTAGATGCAAATGTAATCACCCTTGCAAATACCAGCATTACAATCAGGACTGAGACTTCAGATCCTCTGTTTATTAGCTCCTCACATTTTTAAATTGCATTTAGTTTAAGCAGTGTGCAAACTCTGCAGTCTGTATTTCAAAGAATCGGGACATTTCAATTTCTGAACTAGCTAACATGTTATGTGTTAGTGGGTGTGGCTAGTTAGCTAGCTATCCACTATACTGCTAAGAAACTAGAATAGCTGATTGATAACATATCCATATAAAATAAACATTATTCACATCTGCACAAATATGGAACACACCATGTTACATTTAACATGGGATGGATTTTTGATCTACCATTACGAGCTATTCCGTATTATATGGAATAAGTCTCATATTTTGAATGAGGGTCTTAAGAAGTCTCAATAAAATTTTGAAGCTGATGAGCTCATATAAACTTCCTAAAACACAGTAGAGAATTTTAAAATGCATATCCGATGGAAGAGGATTACACAAATCCATATAGTTATTGAAATATACAAAACCGATTGATTGAATGTAGCGAACATACACATACCTGGTTAACGAAAGTCTGCTGTATGATTTGTGGGGCAGTCATGATGTTGGTTATGAAAACTTGATTCTTAGATGTTTGCAGTAGTTGAGAGGCTTCAATGTTTGTGATTGTACTTGCGGAAACACCAGCCACTAGAGATCCAAGCTGTTGTAGCTTCTCACCGCTGTCTATCTGTTGACAAAAGAAAAGAAAAAATAAAGAATTAAAGGACGTATGCAAATGTAATGGAGATCCAGTGCTATGGGGGTGCTTAGGGGTGTATTGCACCCCCCAGACGGACCTCAGTGCACCCTCAGTCTCCTTATATCTCAATGTCTACAAAGTGTTTATGACTTTATGTCACTTGAGCACCATCAGAAAAGGTCTGAGTGCAAAAAAGTATGCAAAGAGGGTCAAGCATGAATACAATATTTCTGAACAGAGAATGTAAACAAGTCACATAGTTTTGATTGGATTATACGTATATGCCTAAATACCCTCCATGACTCTCTTGACTTTTGGCAGGAAAGTAACACCATCTATCAGAGTAACTGAGCAAACTCCACAACATACAACATAATAGTAAAGTAGTATTTTTGCCCTCACATAACTCCTGAAATGTCAAATCAGGGTTTATTGAGCTCTTCAGAGTGCAAAACTATAACTGTAGTATTCATTCATACTTTATTAAAGATCGCTGAGGTTCACGGTTAAGGTAAAAATAGGATGACAAAACCACGGCATGACAATTACCTGAAAGTTGCCTTTCATTAGCGCTTGTACAATTGCCATTGCCTGTCCCTGGTTCCAGCCTCTTACTGTGCTCAGTGTTGGAAGAGATGTTACAATGACAGATGATGAGGTTGATGTAATCTGTCCGGTTGTCAGTCCGACACTCTCGCTGCCCAGGGTCGTAATTGCGTTTGCATCAATGCTTTCAATATTCCCAGCCAGAGCTGCAGATACCTGAAAGAAATAATTTTGTTAAGAACTGGCTCTGGTTCGTATCATTGTAACATGTTACACAATACATTTATTAAGTATTGAGTATTGAATTGTGAGTAATGTTATTTGTACATTTTAAGGATTGTTCAGTGGGTTGATCCAATGCTTTCCTTTCATGCTCACCTGAGAGTCAAGGTCACTGCAGGACTGGGTCAGGTTGTGTAGAACAACCATGCTCTCGTCCTCATTCAGCTGTGTAAATGCTGAGCCTGGGGCACCACAGCGGAAAAGCAATGGAAGACTAGAGAGTGAAAAATACATTGCAATTATTTTTTAAATCATAGGAAAGCAGCCATATTTGATTTTGATGTAACTGACCATGTGAGATGTCCATAAATAAATTCTTCTGCTCTGATGAAGGGCTTTAACTGTTAAGTTTGTTTTGGCAAACAAACTAGTATTGTAGATTAACTGGGGTTGAGTGGATTTGATTAATGTTTTCCACTGAGAGTGGTACTGCTATGTGGGTAAAACTCACAGCAAGGGGTTGAAGTTGGGATCTTGGAGGTAAATGAGCTCAGTGTAAAACGAGGAGACATTCTGAGGAATGCTGGAATGATTGAAGAGCTGTACGTTGTCAAGATTTGTGGAGAAGACTTGAAGCTGTAAAGACATGCATAGAAGACATTATTAGACATACAGATAACTACGATATCATAAATACTGAGCGCTAGAAAAACTAAACTAAAAAAAAACCTACCCATAAGCGGTGAAAATACATGTTCATTTTCAAATAAATATAAATAGGGCATTGGCTATTCTAACGATATGAAGATTTGGCTGATAGAAATATCATTTTTTGGAGATACTGTTTTGTTGATTTTATATTATTCAGGATTTTAAGAATAAGTCTGTCTCCACTACGGAGCCCCCTGGTGACATTGGTGGGAAAAATATTATTGCGTGGCCACGAGTTAGTAATGCGTGCTCACAAGTTAGTAATGTGTGGCCACAAGATCAATAACTTGTGGCCATGAGTTAGTAATGCGTGGGAATGAGATAGTAATGCATGGTCATGAGTTAGTAAGGCGTGGGAATGACATAATTAAGTCGTGACCACGAGTTAAGGCGTGGGAACGTGATAACTAAAGTAGCATTTTTAAGACGTGGCCACAAGATACGGAATCTGTTGTTTACTGACAACACCAGGCGAGCTTCATAGGGCTATTATCATGCATTAAGCGCGTTAGGGTGCTTTCACATCAGGGACCCGGGCCTGGATCCGAGTATACTTGACCCCAAAGTCCAGTTCGTTTGAACAGTGCAGTGTTTCCCAACCCTACTCCTGGAGGCACACTGTCCTGCATATCTTCTATCTATCCTTGCTGCTTGATTAAATCAGGTATGCTCAGCTAATCAAAAGTGCCACTGATGAATCATACTCAGGCACGGTACAAAGCAATTGTACCTAATATGAAAACGCCCTAACTCGTGGCCACACAATAATATTTTTCCCACCAATGTCACCAGAGGGGCTTAACCGCAAAAGATTGCGGGATATCATTATAATTCATCCCAAGATTAAAATAAAATGAAATTAAATCAAATTTATCCATGCTTCATGCGTGATAATAGCCCTACGGAGCTCGCCCGGTGTTTTCAGTAAACAACAGATTCTGTATCTTGTGGCCATGCATTATTAAGATGTGGCCACAATTTAGTTATCATGTTCCCACACCTTATTAACTTGTGGCCACGACTTAATTATGTCATTCCCACGCCTTACTAACTCATGGCCACGCATTACTATCTCATCCCCATGCATTACTAACTCGTGGCCACGAGTTATTGATGTTGTGGCCACGCATTACTAACTCGTGGCCACCCAATAATATTTTTCCCACCAGTGTCGCCAGGGGGGCTCTGTACTCCACAGCAAAGTTGGGTGAATAAATCTTAACTCTGTTCTTTTATGCAATGTGTACCACACCAGCGGAAGGATGCTCTCTTTGGTAAGTAACTATTATATCATTAATTGATGGGCCCTTAATTTGAATGAGAGAAACATACTTTTGAACAACACACCGCAGTGTGAGTTTAATACCATAACTGGCTCACTTCCACTTCCAGTAACAACTTAGTTTTCTTAGGTCTTGCAACAGTGTGCTAACCAGGCCCAACCACACTTCAATCCATCAGATAGGAGAGAGCTACAAGATTGTATGGCTGTTAGATAAGGGTGTATTGAGGATGTAAGAAGAAACATTTACTTACTAGGAGGGGCATGAATAATTGCTTACCTGGTTACCCAGAAAACACCTACATCAAATCGCAGTTACAATAATATTTCATTGTTGTAAGACTTAAAAAAGGTTTGTCCTAATCTGTTTGCATTATCATTACAAAACAATGTATTGTGTTTGTTGTTTCTAGTAAGACAATGACCACACTGAATTTGACATGTAATATTTTTGAAAACATTAGACATACCTGTTGTGGAGAACCAAATGTGTTGAGGTCATCCAGAGTAATGAAGGTAATGAACACACTGATGTAATTGACAAACCAAGCTGTGGAGTTGAGCTGTGGATCAGCAGCATTGTAACATTTGGGTTTTGTTCCTGTAATATAAACAAACAAATTTAAATGGACAGGTTTATTCTAAAAATTGTACATATATTCATCCTATACATTGATAGTATTGGGATTGCAAGTACGCCATCTGTCAAGATACATGTTGTTAGGACTCACCTGTGCTGAGGTACATTTTTATGGTGTCGTACACATCTCTCCGATCAAAGTCTGAGTTATAGCTGTAATTGTCTCCAAGAGCAGAGACCCTAAAGAACAGAAATAATAGTAATTTACAGGACACTGTCAGAAATAAAAGCATTATTGGCACCGCTTTTGTTTAGGGTAAACACTTGAGACCAATCTTTACATTTTCTGGAAGGGTAGACATTTGGCATTCTGCACTTGGGTGAAACTGATGAGCTCCTTGGTGAGGAACTTCAAGTAGAGCTTCAGCCTTTTGTCAAACCACAGATCAACCTCTGCTGCGTTGTCACTGCTCAGGGCTGAAGGCCAGACACAGGGCAAAATCGGTCTTCTCACGTCATCGGGGACATCTTCCTGCAGAGAAAAGAATTAATCAGGATCAATCAAACTGTGAATCAAACTATAAGTATAGTGCCCTCCACAATAGACATGGTGAAGAAACGCTCTGTGAAGCACAAAAGAGAGGTTTGACTACAGAATATAAATATAAAGTACAGGTAACTAAAAACAATACTACAAAACAGCAAGCAAACCAGACTAGGATTTGGAAGAGGAAAGTCTAGCTGTTCCCATATAAATAAATCATGTGAATAAAGCACTAGGTGAGCCCTTCAAATACATGAGATGTTACAGATCCAAGATATTATAAACAGTAACTTTTATTATATTATACATAAAGATAAAAGATATTGTATATTATAATATACAGTATGTTTTATTATATTATACAGCAATTTATTATCATACCTTAATCCTCAGGTAATCAGTTTATGATTTGATTTTCATTAAATCTCAAACTTGCATTTCATTTGAATGCACTCCATCAGACATTAAAACAAGAACTTACAGCCTCCAAAAAGTCAGGAGCCTTGTTGTAGTTGTTAAAGATAGTGCAGACCCCTGCATTATTGTCCACAACATTGGGTCGCCTGAGGAAATCACCAAGGTCAGAGGGAGGGATGGAGTTGATCAGCTGCAACATAACAAAACCCATGAAGGATGAGAAGAGGAATCATACCATTTAAAACCACATCAATGCAAAATCTGTAAAGACAGAACCAACTCTGGGCAAATACTAAATGGTTAGATAATGTTTTTTTATGTACCCCTGATTTTTGACTCTGTGGCATCAGTGAGAGGAAGGTGGTTAAGTCTGGGAACTGGAAACCAAGGAAGGAGTTCTTCAAGAAGACATAGAAGCTTCCGTCTGTATAGCACCGTAGCGGAGCTGGTTCTGTGATAAAATGAAGATAAATAATTATTAATTCATAGAAATTATTGATTCCTAATGAAAGTTGATGACATTTGATATTTGCAGTAATTGATACATACAAATAAGGATATTTGTGTATTATAATTATTTTTTAATTACTGCATCTGTCATCCTTAGTGTTCATGACAGTCAGTGTGCTGAGGACTTTACAATTGCATTTAAACACATTATTTAAATAAGGGACCTAATTCAGCCAAACTTCACTTCATACAAGCCTTTAGCCTTTCAGACTTTATGACCTTTATGAACTTTGCTTGGAGTGAGTTGCTCATTAATCACCAGCTTAGGTTGGCAAATATTTTTAAATATGTTTAAAGTTGCCAGTTATCCAGCTAGCAACTTTTCTGATAGGCCAAAGTATATATAGGGTATAAATATATAATGTAAAGGGTATAAATATCATGTTAGCAACTCCCAATTTAAGCACCACAGCTGTTACAATCAGTATAATGAATGTATGAAAAATGATACAAACTTAGATGATTCATTCATTGCTATTGATGTGTTAACTAAATAAAAAGGAACAAATGAAATCCACGTATAGTAACCAACTCAGTAATTCAGTCAGTACCTTTTAATGATGTCACAATGTTGCTGTAGATGTCACTCTGTGTGTCACTGTGTAGTGTGGGGAGAACGGAATTCAGCAGCTCTACTCTGAAAATATATAAGAATATAAGAAATAATATGAGACCATATGATATCAGAGCCAAATTCTCATGAGTCTGATGTCCCTCCAGGATTTATGATTCTGCAAAAAGCAAAATTTCTGATATTATGCAAGGAGAGTAAATCAAAACAATCACCATAATAATTGCAGAAAAATTAACCAACCAAACAGCTCTAGCGGTAAAATAAAAGAAAATATAAAATAAAATAAACAGCCTACATAAAAAAACTGTCACTGGCCTGACTAACCAATGCTCAATGGTTGTTTCCCCATTTTGGGATGCCCAGTTCTGTCATAGACTACCCACCCCATTGCTGCAACAACCACCGCCAGTCTGGGAGGGCTCATTCAAACACGTGCTTCTGTCCAAAACACTTGATGTCACTGTTGCTTCTTTACACACCACAGCCACCATGCCAAGCTTGTGCAGAAATGAGTACAGGCACATTGCCGGTGCTCCATTTGCCAGCAGTTGGTAATGAGTGACAGGACGGACAAACCCCTGGCCGATCCACCCACCCTTATATCCCCAGCGGAACAAATCCAATTTGTTCTGTCACTGTTCTGTCACCAGTGATTGTTGGCTGATGACAGGGCTGTGATCAAGCCTGGGCTGTAGGGTTTAACCTTGTGCTTGACACATCAAATGCTTTTACCAGCTGAACCACTCGAGAGCCCATAAAGCAAATAATTTAATGCTTTTTGGACACAAAATATTTGAAATATTTCTGGAAAAAAATCAAAGTAGAATTTCTATTTCTTGTTATAGAAATCATGAAAAAAGATACAGAAATATCTCTGGTGATACAGAAAAAGATTTTCCAAGTGCCAGTGTCACAGTAAAGCATAAGTACCATGTGTACTGTTTGGCTACAAAAGACAGCAACTGACTTAATTTAACTTAATCTATGTATCAGTAAACATACAAAGTTGGACTTACGCTTGTTGACTTGTGGTGCATTTCCTTTGTCTCACAATGTTAAAGTAGGGTGCTACATGATTCCTTGACAAGTTCGGCAACAAGGGCCTCAGCCTGTTCTGGAACCAGACCAGAACCGCAGTATCACTGACAGATGGATCTGACAGGTTCCCTCTGTTAAAGACCTGCTGGAGCATTGTTCCACGAACCAAAGATGGGAACTGACTTTCATGACCCTGAAAAATAGACACAGTGGAAATCAGTTCAGTTGACAAAAGACAAGCATGATAAGACCAACACAGTGAATTTAAATAGCATTTTCTTCACTGACTTGTGCAATGGCTAGATGCAAGAAATTAAAACCTGTGTGAAAGCCTTAAACTGGACACTGCAGTACTTTCCAAACAGCTGTTTGATAACCTTTTACTCATACATTCATAAGGCTTTTTAGTTTTCCACAGCATTTTCCTTTTTCACTAAGCAGAATTTAATGTGAAAAATATTCTTTCAGTGATGTTAGAATGAACACTTCTTTGTTCTTCAAAGTTTCGTTCTTTCGCTGTTCTCCAGTCTGTATATGTTGGACTACAGAACTTGCAGTTATGTACAAAGCCACAACAATACATCATTATTACAGCATTAAGACATCAGTATGCCTTACCTGGATGGCTGGAGAAAATACATCAAAGAAACCTGCTAGATTGGTATCTGGTACATGACTCATTAGTTTATTGACATCTTCAGGGACTTTCAGCTGTTCAGGGGTAGAAGCAACCTCTGCTAGCTGATTCACAGTCAAAACAGACAGAGCATCCATCTGTATACCCAGAAAAGAAAACTGTTAGAATCACAGTGTAAAAACTAAGAAGAGACAACATGTGCTATTCATCCTGTTACATTTAACAGATATAGATTTGTGAAACATTTAATGACTCATTTAAGACATGTTTCACATTATTCATATAATTTTCCATCTATTTGCTGATGTTTCAACATGGTTTACTTCCACATATTTAAGTATAAATGTGAAATTTAATAGTGAATCATCATATAACAGAATATCAATATCAACAAATTTGTACCACTGCAAAGTTTCGGTACAGTCTCTGAAAATCCATGAATGATGCAAAGGAAGCAAATTTTCCAAAATTTCTTCCCAGCCACTCTGCACTTCCATGTGTACTGGAGACACAGCCAGGATCTGCAAGGATGCCAAAAATGTGTACATGTCACAATTTAAAAAAACACCAGTTAATTTAAATTATTTTAAAATGTAGTTGAAGGCTTTTCTTTTAATAAAGTAACTCATGATTCAGATGGAATAAAACAAATACCTGATGTATTATTTTGGGACAAGAAGATGTCAATGAAATCGGTATAGACCAATATCTGGCGCTGTCTGTCCATTGCTGCATAATGATGACCAAGAATCTCCACTCTACAAAGTAGGACAGAAATCATCAAAGCATTAAAATGAAAACACGCCATTCATTCCCTCCATCTTTGATCATCATTTTATTACAATCTAGAGTGAATTATGGGTAAAGTAATCACTACAGTGGTACACTGCACAATATCTGACACCTTTCAGGTAATGTCAAACTAATATAGCAAGACATCATGTCAGCTTCAGAGCTCGGTCATTGCATATAAACAGATGAAGCTGGTTAAAATGCCCTTGCTTACTATCCAAAACCTTTTAGTGTCAAGTATTGAGCTCAGTGAAAATGGGTTGTTTGCACATACTTCTGAGAGGTTCCACTTTCTATATGGTACTCAAAGAGGGAAATGAAAGGTTAAGAGTGTTGAATGCTTATATTTATTCTGCACATATTTATACACATGGCTGGGGGGATATTAAGCAGGTTACTCTGCCCTCAGCAAATTAACCATAAATGCATTAATAACAAATTATTGACAATAATATACATACACAGCCTGGAAGGTCTCACAGCTGAAGTTCTTGGTGCTGAGACAGGACAGAAACTCTTTTGACACAGATGGCAAGAATGGGTTGAGCTTGATCTGGAACCACGCCTTGATGAAATTGATGTCTCTCAGCTGTACGGTGCTGAAGCTGTCTATTCTGATTTCGCCAATCACATCTAAGATGTGAGATGTGGATGGGTTGCTGGAGCTGGCAGTCTATAAACATAAGTTTAGTAAATGAGTCTTTTTTTTTCAAGTTCAATGACATTCTGTAAATGAACAAAAAATGTAATCATTTATAATAATTTACCATGTTAGAGTACAAGTCTAGTGATTCATCTAGGATTCCAGACACTTTGGAGAGAAACAGCTTCCATGTTTCTTTGGAGAAGGACACGTTGCTTTGCAGGTTACATTTCAGTAGTGTCACCAGATGATTTGCTGTTAAACCTATTACCTGAACAACATCAAACATCATGGTAGTGAAAAGGTGAACAGTGGAATGATTTGAAATATAACTTTAACAGGTGACTTTGTCTTGCCATCATAAAATGTAATAAATTTCACAAATATTACTACTTTGAGAATAGACTGAAGTAAGTGTATGATATTTGTAGCCTTACAGTACTATGTTGTAATCCTGTATTTTCTTAAGAATTATTTTCCAAGATAATTAAGAATTGCTTCTTTAAACAAAACTTACTGATGAACAGGCATACTCTTCAATACTGAAACTGCAGATTGCAGCAATAGACCCATCCCGAATTTTGCTCTGCAGGGTAGTGCTATAAAAAAGAAAGAAAATATTCAGAAACAGGAAGGTGAAAAAGAATACTGAAACAAATAATTAACAGATATGCTCATTCACAAATTCTATTTGAGAACATTAGAACACAAAACTCTCTTACAATAATTTACATAGTTTAAAGCTAAATTGCCTAATTATTCAATGGTTCATTTACAAATGGTCTGAGCCTCTCTAATACTTACCTGTCGACTCCAGCGCATATTTTTGTCTCTATAAATTAAAGAAGTAAAATTATGTTAATATTACAAATTCTCAAAAGACATTTTAATATAGAGCACACACATGTCATTCTAAATGCAACTTACCATTAACTGGTGTGACATCGCACTAAGAGGAAGGGAAAATAAGATTCGATTTTTTATTCAATAGAGACTGTAAATGTACATAATGTCCACAGCATAAATGTTGCTTTTAAAAACGTTCATGAAAGTAGAACTAGGGGTGTATTTTTCATTTCACTGTTGGACCTTGGATCATCTATATACATATATGCATGTAATAATAATAACAAAAGATAATGACAACTAGAAGCAGCAGTCACTAGAGGCCAAGCACAGGTTTACCACTGACAACTAACTAATGATTGTTGTCATATGTGTTATCTAGTACCTTACAGGGGAGCTTCCAAAGCTAGCTAGCTTTAACTGCATGTCAATGATTCCAGAAGTCCAGATGTCATTTAAATGCTATATGTAAGTTTAGTATTTGCCAAAATGGGTAAAGGCTCACGATACATAAACAGTATGAATTGTATATCTTTTCATCCAATGGCTGGTGAAAAGAAATAACTCAAATCTGAACAAAAAGGATAAAAATAAAAGTAATACTAGTAATACTAAATAATAAATGTAAATACTAGAATGTAACACAAAAAGTAACACTATTAATGCTATAATACTACTAATAATACCAAGACTAATATACAAATGTAATCTTATCCAAATGTAATCTACTAACAACCATTCGCAAGGGATCACTGAAATGAAATTTGTCAGACTATTAACAATTTTAAAGTGAACTCTTGCTTTAGTAACTTTCACAGGCAATGAAATGTATCCTTTTATAAAAAATTTAAAAATATATTTTTGAAGCATCTACAAGTAGGTTTCACACAAAGTAACAAGCAAGGATATGATTACCTCCCCACTGAAGACAACTGGCATGCAATCTGTAGGGAGAAAAAAACATACCAGGTAACACAAACAGCCATACCCATATTTTGATGCTTTGAATAAATTACAGTATTTTTTATGAACTTCAATATTTACTCATGAAAACAGGGCTTAACAACCCTTAGTATTTACATATAAACTTTGCTAAAAAAAAAAAAATAAAATACCTGGTGGAGCAACCCGCATTAGAGATTCAGTGCTGGATATGACGGTGAATATTAATGTGGTGGGCACTGATGACAATGCCTGTTGAAGCCTGTTGAAACTGATAAAGTAAAACAATTTGGAGTGTTTATTAAGTGTGATTCCATTCATTCTACCATACATCAATGGTTTAAAAAAAATAAACAAAAGTAATATGTAAACTTACATGGTTTTGTAGGAACCACAACCAATATTTGCCTGAAATATGAAAATTTAGTAACGGTTACTATTTCTTTGTAATACTCACTTTGTAATAACCCCAGTAACCACCCTGGCTAACATCAAACATATGTTTTATGAAAATACACAGAAAACAGATTGAATCCTGGCAAAAATACGATTGGATATGTAGTACAATTGTAAAAAACAACTGCAACAAAAAACAGCCATAACATTAATTTTCCATGTTGAAAGAGGGCATTACTTCTGCTGAAAGCATCACAAGGTAATGGAGGAATTCCATGACGTTTCGCTCCTCTGGTGATTCCAGCAAGTAGTCAAACACTGTGTTGATGATGAGATTTTTCTGTGGAGGTCCAGGGAGGGACAGCACAACCAGCTCAGCTGTCTGCTTCGGTGAAAGAAGAGGCAGGGCTTCCAGCTGAGGGAAGGAGAGGAGACACTGACCTCTCTCATCTTTATAAACAAACTGCTTATGTAAAATTCCACAACTATGAATCTGAATGCTGAGTTCATATTTTTACAAAATCATGGCACCATTGGTTGTTAATGTGCTTTAAAACCTGACTTTATTAAATAATTTTAGCTTATCAAGCCTTACTGGAGCAAAGTCTTTATTGATTGTCAGGAGGTCACTGAGGGGCACAATGACAGAAAATTGTCCAAAACTCTTGTGCAGCCAGTCTGCACTGTCACTAGCATTGGAGATGCAGGCAGGATCTGAGCAGGAAAAAAAAAACAACACAAATATAACTGAATCAGCTTTGCTTCAAACTGTTAAACGAATTTGCGATTATTCTCAATAAAATGAAAACAATTCAAATAATTTCAGAGCTTATATTTTCAATTTACTGCACACATTTGTTTTGCAAATTCACAACAAAGACTGTCATTGTCATTAGTACCTGAAGTATTCTGGGACAAGAAAGGATAGATGAAGTACTTGTACACCAAAGCATGTCTCATCTGGTCCATGTGAGAGAACTGATTACTGAACTCCTTCACCCTGAAAAATGTATAAATAAATCATTTAACAATTTAACATTTTTGCCTTGCCTCCACTGGTCAGGTTACAGACTCCACTGTCACATGAACCCGTCCAAACCTGTCTATAAAGTCACTGACCCAGACAGCATTTCCCTCCTTAAACAAGGAGTGGCTGGTGATGACATACTAGCAGATAGCATTTAACTTTTATGTTTAACACTATGTTACCCCACAAAATTAGGGCACTTATCAGTCATCAACATCTTCGATACAGATCGTTGTGGTTTGTGATTGTTGTTCCCATCTTTAGTAAAATGCTCTTCTTAATACAATATATGAATAAAATATAAAATGGCTCCCATAGTGAAGTATGAACAACAAGTAGGTGGGAAAAAATGCAAGTGAAGAACCACCTCCTCAGTGCTATGTAATGAAAACCACACCTATTTAAGATGAACTCCAACTTACAACAAAGATGGTACCTAACTTGTTTGACCGAATGTGCCTGTCTTGTCTGGTTAAGACTGGCCACAGACAGCCCAGTGGATACAAGGCATTTTGATAGGATATGGATGATTTTGCTACTGAAAGAAGTGCATATCTCTCACTTTCAAAGTGTGAAATCAATGGGGTGCAAAACACACTACTGTCCTGGGCCTTGTTTCCCAATAGCTATTGATCTTAGATGTAGAGAGGGATTTTAAAGTGCAATTTAAGGAACTTCTCTAAATTTCTACATTTCTACTAATAAAGAACATCTGAATAACTGCTGTCTGCTTAAAGGGTGCTGAGAATATTATTGAATCAATATGATAATAACAAATTGGATTGTCTGTGAGGCATACAATGCAGTAAAAAGTCCGACAAACAGTAAATGGAAATCAGTGCAAATAACACAAGCAAACAGCAGAAGCATTCTGTACACTAAGAATGATATACATTAGGCATTCATATCATGTAGTTTTACAAAGAAAGAACATGGACAGCATATATATTTACAAACAGATAAATCGGCATTATATGAAAATTGTTTTCACATAGCCTAATATTTGATGAACGTCAATATTAATTCAAACTGTCCTCAGATCCAGCACGAGTAGGTAATTTCCTCCTATACCGTATCTTTATTTTCTCAGTTTGCCCTCTCCCTAAAGTTTACCACTTCAAATAGGCCTACCAATCACCTCAGCCACCCAAGTCAAGAAGTATGCCCTAAAAACATATCCATGGCTCTACCCACCATCGCAGTCATCGCAGATATAAAACACTCAACGTATGTAACTAGCTTATATCACTTCTCTATATTAATACGTAGGGTATGCATTTATAGGGTTTTCAAATAATAGAAATATTTTGCTGTGATTATAAATAGTAATTGTTCAACCATAATTTGGTGACAATCTACATCAGTTAGCTTACAATATATAGTCCTACACATTCTTTATCACTGAGCGTTGCTGCAACACTGACCAGCTGCTGGACGCTGACTTTATGCACGATAACCACTCAATGCTTCAATGGTTCTTGTACTTGTTCAAGTAAAGATAATCTTGCATTCAAATGGAAGATACAATAAAAGTTTATTTCCTAGACAATAGTCCTTTAATTCAGTAGAAATGAGTATTCGCCAACTGTAATGAAAAAATCCATTGCCGTTTCAAACGCTCAGTGTTGGCGGTCATAACACACTTAAAGCGTTAAAACTGAAGTTCGTGTTGATTCCTGTGGGTGCTCTGTGACATGGTTGGAAAAAAATCAACAATGCCCATAGTTTTCTTAGAGAAAATGGTTCATCTTCAAAAAATTCTAAGAACAATATTATTTGACATGCTTTTAGGAAACACTGCAGAAATGAGAGATTCTCCTCAAGAATCTTTTAAATGACTTCGCTGGGAAATAATCTGCTTTAGAAAACGAGGCCTTGACCTAAAATGATAACTACGACATGCTAAATAATGTCTTTACATACACATGTTGGTAGGTCTCACAGCTGAAGTTCTTGCTGCTGAGACAGTGCAGAAACTCTCCAGATGCAGATGATAAAAATGGCCTTAGATATCCGTGGAACCACATGTTGATGAAATCTACATCTCTCAGCTGCTCATCGCTGAATCTGTCAATTCTGATTTCCCCCAGTACATCCAGGACATGGGAAACTGATGGACTGTCGATACTGATAGTCTGCAAATGCAAAAATACAGTAGTTATTCCTAAAACTCAAGCTATGCTAAGGAAGAAGAATAATGTTTCATAGATATATAGTTTCCTTACCATGTTGGAAAACTTATTCAGTGCTTCATCCAGGACTCCAGAGACTTTAGTGAGAAACACCTTCCATGTTTCTTTTGAGTAGGTCATGTTGCTGGGCAGTTTGCATTTCAACAGTGTGATCAGGTTTTCTGCTGTGAGCTGCATGAGCTTCATGACAGAAAAAGCATAAATTAACAATACACATTTTATAATTTATAACTAATTTACTATTTACTGGCACTCCTAAATCATAGTCAAAGGGAAACCAATCCTAACAATATTGTAAAGAATAGGCCTACATGGAATTATCAAATTGTCCTTTATAATTTCTATGAATAGACTTTTTCCTCACTTTATTCCAGAAAAGGCAAAGTTATAAAATAAGGTTTATTAATTTTACCGATGAACAAGCGTATTGTTCAATGCTGAAATCGCAGAGCATCGTGTTGATATCCCCAGTGTCCAGGTAATGCTGCAGTTCAGTACTGTATTAAAGAAAAATAATAATTCAGAAACAGACATTAGGTTTTTATATTTTTTCCAGTTTCAGAAGGCATGCTTTCTTGTCTAAAAAGAAGACCAGGTTTTACCCCAGAATGAAATAATTTGAAAACATAGAAAAAATATGGGCAATACACACCTATTGACTCCAGCACAAACTCTGGTCTCTGAAAACAGGATTACAGTAGATCTATTTTAATTAAATATCCATAACAAAAACAAAGGAGAATTAATTACTTTTGTGTGAAACAAAACTTACCATTGTGTGGTGTCTGTGAACACTGAAATTAAGAAAAAGAAAAATATTATGTATGGTATTATTGTGAATATAACATTGGAACTGGAACTGATGTATTAAATCATATATGTGATGCACATTACCGTGTCGGCTCCGCTTTCAAAAATAGACTTTTAACACATTACAAGTATGCATGTTATCAAACCAAAAAAGAATAGCAACTTTAGCAATCACTGTGGAAAAACTGCTTTATTCTGCACTTGCACAAGAAGCCAAGTGTGTGCAATCCTCTGATACACTAATCCCCCATAGCCCATGGCTATTTTTACAATTTTGTAGTTCACTGGTGCTTCAGGAAGATATGGTTATTCGGGAAATTGTTGTGAAACTTATTATTACAATTGACGTGGACCATTCTATTTTTGTTTTTGGAAAACATGTAAATAGTATTTGGTAGCACTTTGAATTGCAAACCTTATTACTGGACTAGGCACTCAGTCTCTAACAGATTTCCGACACTTTCTGAGATGAGGTAGAAAACACTAATTTTATATCCCCAGAGAGATACACAGAGTACAAGACAGCCATTTGCTGCAGGGAATGATTAATGATGAATAATTTGTATTGTGAAAGTGTGAGAAGCTGTAGTGAGCTTAAATGACTGATTCCAATGATTCCAATGTCAGGGTAAACAAAGGAAAAAGAAAAAACAGTCATGGCCTCTGAATGCATTCTGTATCCACTGGTGTTGCCTTGGAAAATAGCACAATTTAGCATTAGTGTTAGCAATTTTTAGTAGTCTGTGAATAGAGTGTGATGTGCATGTTTAAACCATGTATCCAGGGAAAAAAAAATCTGTTTGGGCCAACATGGTACATTTATGCCAACAACATACCTTGTATAATGTGTGTACTGTTGTGCTACAATGATAGCCATAATTGAGTAATAGTGTTGATAATTAATTGCCAAAGACCTTCAAGTATTTCAGTGATTTCAACAACATAGAGGCTTACCCCAGTATTTTCAGGCATGCAGTCTGTACCAAGGGTGAAACAAAAACAAAACCATGAAAATCTGTGAGTCAATCAAATCAATGTATGTGTATCAAGAGTAAACATACAGCTACAAACATGGTGTATTGTTTTAAAAAGTTGGAAACCTTCTTCTCCTTTCTGTAATGCCACCTTTAATTCTCAGCATGTCAGGAAGAAGCTTCCTTAATACACTGCATTCCAGACACATTTGAAATGCAGGTGTGAAAGGGCCAGTGTCATAAAAAAGTTTCTAACAACACAATAAATATATAAAATAAATATAAATATGTAAAAAAAACAAATTTACTCACACTTAATTCACTATTTGTTAATAGTGTCATGGGTTACACATAACAATGAAGAAATACTTAGCAACAGATATGAGGTGTATACTAGAATCTGATATTTAGGTGAAAATAAATCCAAGACATTCCATAATTACTAGCTGATATTTGGTTGCAGATAATAGCTACGTAGTCTATGCTGAGTGTTAGTTTTACTTGTCTTGAATAATCATATTGACACCACTTATGAAAACAATTCAGGTGCAGTGGAAAATACAACACTTTAAAAAAACTAGTGAAGTAGAACTGCTTCTAATAGGAATACTGAAAACTGAGCTGGATTTATATTAAAAGTGTTGACGTTCATTGCAATGGTGGACTTCTTTTATGTCATCAATGAATTCATCAATGAAAAAATTTTGTTAAAAAATTGTTATTAAGTTTGCAAACTCTGTGTATGTGTCATTGCCAATAAATGTCAATTAATGAAAAGCAGCAACATGTGGCCAACTGACCTCCTGGGGCATTTTGCATCAGCTTGTCTATGCCGGCCCAGATGACTGGCTCTAGATCACGTGGTACAGATGGCAGGGCCTGATAAAGCCTCCTGAAGCTGTGAGGGAATGACAAAGGTAATATACAAAGAAAACAGTTTAACTGTCATAGAAAAGGAATACACATATCATTAATCCACTGAAATTTGAAGCTCCCACCAAAATGACTTACATCATTTTATAGGAGTCACAGCTGATCATTGTCTGAAAATGGAAGAGCATGAATTTCAAGAGAGTGACAGACAGAATGCTATTAATTTTCATTGATTTAAAATCTGAAATTGATTTGCAATATATGCAATGTCAGCAATCTAAGAATGTTTTTTTAAAAGCATGAGACAAAAAATGAGACAAACTAAGTAAAAAAGTAAGTAAGTAAAAGGTTCAACATAAGTTCACATAAGAAAAGTTCAACACTGGAAGCATCACCTCTGTTGAAAACATGACAAGGTAATGGAGGAATTCCATGAGGTTTCTCTCCTTTGGTGACTCCAACAAGTGGTCAAATACTGTGTTGATGATGAGATTTTTCTCTGGAAGTCCAGGGAGGGGCAACACAACCAGCTCAGCTGTCTGCTTCGGTGAAAGAAGAGGCAGGGCTTCCAGCTGAGGGAAGGAGAGGAGACACTAAGATCTCAAAGAAAACACAATGCTTAAACAAAATGCCACAGTGGTCCACTTTTCTGCGTGACCTGATATTATAAAATGATTTTAGCACATTAGGCCTTACTGGAGCAAAGTCATGATTTAGATCCAGGAGGTCACTGAGGGGCACAATGACAGAAAATTGTCCAAAGTTCTTATGCAGCCAGTCCACACTGCTGTTTGTGCTGGAGATGCAGGCAGGATCTGAGCAGAAAAACACAGCATAAAGATAACTGAATTGCCTTCACAAGCAATGTTAAACTTATTTGTGATTGTTGTCAATCAACTTAAAATAATGAAAATCATTTCAGAACTTATATTTCCAATTTACTACATACATTTTTTATACAAATTCACATCAAGGACTGTCATTGTCATTAGTACCTGAAGTGTTCAGGGACAAGAAAGGATGGATGAAGTATGTGTACACCATTTGCTGTCTCATCTGATCCATGTGAGGGAACTGATAGCTGAACTCCTTCACCCTGTCAAATTAAAAATGAAATAATGTGTTAATATTTTGATGGAATCTGGGTAAAATTACTTCCAAAAAAGGTTCAGGAGTTGCAGTTTCAAACTATGGAATCTAAGGAATGCAGAACAACCTCCCCTCATACCTAAGAACTATGACATGTTGATTAATGTCTTTACATACACATGCTGGTAGGTCTCACAGCTGAAGTTCTTGCTGCTGAGACAGTGCAGAAACTCTCCAGACGCAGATGATAAAAATGGCCTTAGATATCCGTGGAACCACATGTTGATGAAATCTACATCTCTCAGCTGCTCATCGCTGAATCTGTCAATTCTGATTTCTCCCAGTACATCCAGGACATGGGAAACTGATGGACTGTTGATACTGAAAGACTAAATGCAAAAGTACAGATCATTATTTTTACAGACCTAGAGTGAGGACAAGAAGAAGAAAAACTACCACAGAAATCCAGGTTGTTTTCTCACCATGTTGGAGAAGTTATTCAATGCTTCATCCAGGACTCCAGAGACTTTAGTGAGGAACACCTTCCATGTTTCTTTTGAGTAGGTCATGTTGCTGGGCAGTTTGCATTTCAACAGTGTGACCAGATTTTCTGCTGTGAGTTGCATGAGCTTCATGACAGAAAAACATGAATATCATTGATTAAAGTAAACCATATACATCATTACATTATCATGAGTAAAACATATCTTTTGTCAGTAATCCTTGTTTACTGTCCATATTCACAAACTCCACAAGAAATTTTAAAGCAGAGCATAAGGCATTAAAGGAGATTATCTCATGTTGTTCTTGATAACATTTTACCTTTCTAAAATACACTATGACTGTATTATCATCTCAAGACAGATTTAAAATTTTACCGAGGAACAAGTGTATTGTTCAATGCTGAAATTGCACAACATGTCAGTCATGATTCCGTTGTCCAGGTAATGCTGTAGTTCAGTGCTGCATTACGTGAAAGAAAGAATTATTCAAAAACATGTATCAGCATTTTCTGCTTTAGTTTGAATTAATCACTTTTGAACAGAGGAAAAAATATTAACAGCACATACCTGCTAACTTCAGCACAAATTCTTGTCTCTGTAAAAAGCACATAAAGACCAGGAATTACACTGGAAAAATGGCACTGGAATTTTGAATTTAAGAAATCAGTGCATACTTGATTGCTTGTGTTTAAAATTGAACTTACCATTGCTTGGAGTAAATGAGCACTGAAAACAAGAAAAAAAGGATATTACCCATCATTATAAAGCATTTATAAAAAACTGAATTTATTGTGAATAAATATAAAAAAATATTATTCATAGAAAATTTTGTCCATGTTGCACTTCCTGAAAAGGCAGGCTTACCCCAATAACTTCAGGCATGCAACCTATCAAAAACATAAAAATAGAAATGTTCTTGTGTGAATAATAATGGATAAAATTGCATGATTACATGTATGGTAAATAAGGTTAATAATTAATGTTACCTAGTCAATGATAGTTTGAATGACAGTGCATCACAATTAATTTCCACTTTTGTAAGTTGCTCTGGATAATCATCTGCTAAATGACTAAATGTAAATGTAAGTGCAAATGAAAAAAAAGCAATACATAGCTGACTGACCTCCTGGGGCTGTTTGCATCAGCCTGTCTATGCTGGCCCAGATGACTGGCTCTAGATCACGTGGTACAGATGGCAGGGCCTGGTAAAGCCTCCTGAAGCTGTGGGGGAAAGAGAAAGGTAAAAATTCAACAAAATAATGCAGCATTCATAGAAAGGGACTATGCATACCATTAACAGTCTGTAACTTTAAGTTTCCATCCTGTTGTTTCACTTACATGGTTTTGTAGGAGTCACAGCTGATCATTGTCTGAAAATGTAAAAACAACAGTTTCTAGAGGCTGACAAGCAGGCTGTTATTACATTTCATTGATTTGGCATTCAAAACTGAATTGCAATGTGATCATTGTGGGCAACCTACTGTACATATGTTTTCAAAATTGTACTAAGAGTACAAATTTAGTAAAAAGTTGAACTTAAGAAAAGTGCAACACTGGGAGCATCACCTCTGTTGAAAACATGACAAGGTAATGGAGGAATTCCATGAGGTTTCTCTCCTTTGGTGACTCCAGCAAGTGATCAAACACTGTGTTGATGATGAGATTTTTCTGTGGAGGTCCAGGGAGGGGCAGCACAACCAGCTCAGCTGTCTGCTTCGGTGAAAGAAGAGGCAGGGCTTCCAGCTGAGGGAAGGAGAGGAGACACTGATCTCTCTCATCTTTACTAACACACAGCTAAAATAAAATGTCACAACTGACCACAATTTCATATGACCTGACGTTACAGGAGAATTTAAGCTCATCAAGCCTTACTGGAGCAAAGTCTTTATTGATTGTAAGGAGATCTTTGAGGGCCACAATGAGAGAAAATTGTCCGAAGTTCTTGTGCAGCCAGTCCATACTGCCACTAGTGCTGGAGAAGCAGGCAGGATCTAGGAGGATAATGAAAATGGATATAGCTGACTTGGTTTCAAGGAGAGACTTAAACGTCTTTGCTACTATTCTTAATCAACTGAAAGAAATGATGCCATAGATAGCATGACGGCATATTCATATTACTATTTTGTGTACATTTTAATTCAGATATTGTCATTATTCATACCTGACGTATTCTGGGACAAGAAAGGCTGGATCAAGTATTTGTACACCATGTGCTGTCTTATCTGATCCATGTGAGGGAATTGATAGCTGAACTCCTTCATCCTGTTAAATTGGCATAATAATAAATAAATCTTCTGACAGCATAAGGATGATTTTTTTATCATGGAAAGAATTGCATGTGTTACACTTTCAAAGTATGAAATCAGTGGAGTGAAGAGCAAACCACTGTCCTAAACTCGAGACCTAAAATGAGAACTATTACATGAAAAAAGGCTGTACATACACAAGTTGGTAGGTCTCACAACTGAAGTTCTTCCTGCTGAGACAGTGTAGAAACTGTCCAGAAGCAGATGATAAAAATGGTCTTAGATATCCATGGAACCACGTGTTGATGAAATTTACATCTCTCAGCTGTTCATTACTGAATCTGTCGATTCTGATTTCCCCAAGTATGTCCAGGACGTGGGAAACTGATGGACTGTAAAGACCGAATGTCTGAAAATGCAAAAATACAGTAGTTATTCCTAAAACTAAGGATACGGTAAAGAAGAATAATAAAATGTCATATATATATATATATATATATATATATATATATATATATATATATATATATATATATATATATATATATAATGTTATGAGGGGCCAAACAGGAAATATGTAAATATAAGCTGAATATATAAATATAATCCCTGAATATATAAATATAAGCCTGAATATATAAATACAATTCCTGAATATATAAATATAATTCCTGAATATATAAAGGTGACTCTGAATATATAAAAGTTAGCTTAGACTCAGGCATATCACAAGACAGTCGTTTTTCTTTTTTGAATAATTTCTTTTTTTTCTTCATAGGCTACTGAGTGAGCAAAACAAGTTTAACATTAGCATCAGTAAAATTTTACAGTACAATCAAAGATAATCAAACAAAAATGTTAAATAATTTAAATTTGAATGAGGCAATAATTTGGACTTCATTAAGGGGTCCTTTCAAGGACCGTTCAAGTAGGGGAGCCAAATTTATAGCTGTTTATCAATCCGCATTTTTGTCCATTCTTGTGTTCTCATGAACTAGTTTGACGTAATCTTTCATGGCCCAAGTACGGTTCCAATACCGAAGAATGCAAGTGACCAAGAACGCTTAAAATGCCCGGATGTGTTCTTGATCCACCCTTTTTATCGAGGATGCATCGGTTGGTAACTTGGCCAGCGAAAAGAAGAAAAAAAAGAAATTATTCAAAAAAGAAAAACAACTGTCTTGTGATATGCCTGAGTATAAACTAACTTTTATATATTCAGAGTTACATTTATATATTCAGGAATTATATTTATATATTCAAGAATTGTATTTATATATTCAGAATTACATTTATATATTCAGAGATATGTTTATATATTCAGGAATTGAATTTATATATTCAGGAATTATATTTATGTATTCAGGTTTATATTTATATATTCAGCTTTATATTTGTATATTTTCTGTTTGGCCCCTCATAATATGTATATATTCCCTTACCATGTTGGAGAAGTTATTCAGAGCTTCATCCAGGACCCCAGAGACTTTAGTCAGGAACACCTTCCATATTTCTTTTGAGTGGGTCATGTTGCTGGGTAGTTTGCATTTCAACAGTGTGACCAGGTTTTCTGCTGTGAGCTGCATGAGCTTCATCATAGAAAAAATAAAAGCAGTACATAAAAGTAAGTACAGTCACCACAACAACACCATCAGTGAATGTAAGGGGAATGAAGTAAACTTGTGCTGAGTGAAAGAAGTCAAGAAGCTGTATAACACATTTTAATGTTTCTGTCTCATTGACATATGTTGAGAATTTTTCTCTGTAATACACACCAACATGCATTTATCCTCACATGTGTGCCATTAATTTTACATGGCACTGCAGACACATTTCTTCCTCAAACTCTTCAAACACCCTTATTTGAAGGAACAAGATAATCCACTGTCTTTCATTCAGGGAAAATGACTTTTTGGCCATGCATACAGTTCGTAGCTAAATGTTTTTTATGTTTGTTTTCCCCTTGATGCAATGCTAATATGCAAATGCCAGTTGTATATTAGGCTTGTGTCACCATGACAGTTGCTACAGTCACACAAGAGCACTGAGGTTAGACAAATGTGATTTTCTGATACACCCACGTGGAGCCAATGGATTTTTTTAACATTGCTGATCAGACAGCACTAGACGGTAGAGTGTGCATTCATTGGAGGTGAAGCACTTCTCCATTAGCATCATCTGAGTAATTCTGAGGTCGCTGATGAGTTGCAGGATGACTGAGAGTGGTGAGACAAGGAGACCTTGACCAACCTACTGATCCCTATCCCCAGTGGGATGAAGCTAATTTGTTCTGCTATTGTGGACTCCCAGTCCACTGATGACACAGCTGGAATTAAAACCAGGCTATAGAGCTCAGCTTGCACTCAAAGTGAGCGCTTTTACCACTGAGTTATGTGGGTGCCCACCGCTATCTAGTTAGTTGACACAATAATCCTGGCTGGAAAAGGACACACTTGGGGACAACCATTGTTTCCCTCTGCCAACAGATAGTGAATTCAGCCTCGGCAGGGGAGTTTAGCTAATGAGAACCGGCTAAAAAAAGCTGGTTTAATAAAAAAATAAGATAGATAGTAAAACTACTGAGAGACCTGGCAGGGATTTGCTACAAGATAGGGATAAGTTAATTTTGAAATATTGAACTATAGAGCAGGGTGAGATTGGACAGGAAAATATATTTGATTATAATTGCCAGTAAAGAATCAGACCTGTGTCCTTCTGAAGACAGTGAATACAGATCACATTGGGGTGGGTTGCTGATATTGCTACAAGGCAGTTAGCTCAAGGGTTTGAAAGTAGGTAGCTACAGAGGCAACAGCATGAGAATGTGTTTGAGAGACAGCAGACAAATTCTGATTGCCTACTGCCAGCCCTGTTCTTTTCTGCCAACAGATGCTGTATACATCTGGTGGGAGGTTGGTGTTGCTGATGCTATGAGACAGTAGAAGAAGCAGCAAATTACTGAAACTTATAGAAAAATTCTAAACCTGTGCTGCTAAGGCAGCAACATTGCACTTTGCTATGCAGCCCAGAGTCTCTTTCTATGATACAGAACACGTATTTAATTAATATCTTTAATTAATCCTTATTCACTCTCAAAGGTAAAATGGAAGTTACGAAGTATTTGTCAAGCACAATATACATAAACAGACCAAATGTAGCATACACCTTTATTTCACAATTTAAATGCAAAGTATCATTTCAAGGTAGAGATTAAAATATTTTACCTGTGAACAGGCATACTGTTCAATGCTGAAATGGCAAAGCATGTTGGCCATATTTCCAGTGTCCAGGTATTGCTGTAGTTCAGTGCTGTATTGCATAAAAGAAATAATTATTCAAATACTTACTTCAACATTTGTTGAATTGAATTTTATCCTATTGATGAGGCATGTGTGCAATTACACAAGATAATTACATAGATGAATAAATATGAAGTGGGGAAAAATATACAGGATACGCACCTGTTAACACCAGTACAAGCTCTGGTCTCTGTAAAAGAAACATGAAAACCAGGAATTACATTGGGAATATAAAATTGATATAAAATACAAAAAAATCAGACTTGACTGCTGTTATGTAAAACTAAACTTACCATTGTGTGGTGTCAATAAACACTATAAATGAGAAAGACGCATATTAGATGTTATTTCTTTGTAAAATGCCGCCAGTTGTGAAACAACTACATTCAATCATACATTTCATACCAACTAAATCTGTCAATATTGCACAAAACATAATTCTGAAATTTGTACCAGTCTGACAAAAATACAATAAGTCAATACAGAATGATTTAATTCAAATGTAAATATGAAGAGCAAAATATTTCCTATGTAAGAAAGGCTTACCCCAATATCTTCAGGTATACAGTCTGTACAAAACGTAGAGGAATACAAAACCAAACATATGTATTAAATTACAGAAATATATGGTCCAAAGTAAGTAAGAATGAATCCAGTCTGAAGAGAAATGCATATCAATTCATAAATAAAGATAGATATGTAAAACTCACTGACCTCCTGGGGCAGTTTGCATCAGCCTGTCTATGCTGGCCCAGATGACTGGCTCTAGATCACGTGGTACAGATGGCAGGGCCTGATACAGCCTCCTGAAGCTGTGGGGGAAAGAGAAAGGTAAAAATTCCACAAATTAATGCAACATTTATAGAAAGGGAATACACATACCACTAATACTCTGGAACTTTACGTTTCCATCCTGTTGTCTGACTTACATGGTTTTGTAGGAATCACAGCTGATCATCGTCTGAAAATGGAAACGCAACAGTTTCTAGAGACTGGCAACCAGACTGTTATTACATTTCATTGATTTAGCATTCACATTTGCAGTGTATTCAATGTGGGCAATCTACTGTACATATGTTTTCAAAATTGAACTAAGTGTACAAATTTAGAGAAAAGTTGACCTTAAGAAAAGTGCAACATTGAAAGCATCACCTCTGTTGAAAACATGACAAGGTAATGGAGGAACTCCATGAGGTTTTGCCCCTCTGGTGATGCCACCAAGTGGTCAAACACTGTGTTGATGATGAGATTTTTCTCTGGAAGTCCAGGGAGGGGCAGCACAACCAGCTCAGCTGTCTGCTTTGGTGAAAGAAGAGGCAGGGCTTCCAGCTGAGGGAAGGAGAGGAGACACTGACCTCTCTCATCTTTACTAACACACTGCTCTACAAAGATTTCATAACTCAGAATCTGAATGTTAGGTTCATATTTTCATGAAAGAATGACACCAGTGATTTTTCAATGTAACTTGATTCATGACTTCATGGAATAATTATAACCCATCAAGGCTTACTAGAGTGAAGTCATGATTTAGATCCAGCAGATCATTGAGGGGCACAATGACAGAAAATTGTCCAAAGTTCTTGTGCAGCCAGTCCACACTGCCGTTCGTGCTGGAGATGCAGGCAGGATCTGAGCATAACAACAACACAAATATAACTGACTCAGTCTCACAAGCAATGTTAAACTTATTTTTGAGTATTCTCAATCAACTGAAAAAAAAATCAAATAATTTCAGATATTTCCAATTTACCACTTACATTTGTTTTGCAAATTCACATCAAAAACTGTCATACCTGAAGTATTCTGGGACAAGAATGTATGGATGAAGTATGTGTACACCATGTGCTGTCTCATCCGATCCATGTGAGGGAACTGATAGCTGAACTCCTTCACCCTTTGAAATTAAAAATGAAATAATGTATTAATATTTTGATTGGATTGGGATTAAATTAATTCCAGAAAAAGTTCAGGAGTTGCACTTTCACACTCAGGAATCTATGGAATGCAGAACAACCTCCACTCATGACCCAAAATGATAATTATGACATGTTGATTAATGTCTTTACATACACATGTTGGTAGGTCTCACAGCTGAAGTTCTTGCTGCTGAGACAGTGCAGAAACTCTCCAGACGCAGATGATAAAAATGGTCTTAGATATCCGTGGAACCACATGTTGATGAAATCTACATCCCTCAGCTGCTCATCGCTGAATCTGTCAATTCTGATTTCCCCCAGTACATCCAGGACATGGGAAACTGATGGACTGTTGATACTGATAGTCTGTAAATGCAAAAGTACAGATCATTATTTTTACAGACCTAGAGTGAGGACAAGAAGACGAAAAACTACCACAGAAATCCAGGTTGTTTTCTCACCATGTTGGAGAAGTTATTCAGTGCTTCATCCAGGACTCCAGAGACTTTAGTGAAGAACACCTTCCATGTTTCTTTTGAGTAGGTCATGTTGCTGGGTAGTTTGCATTTCAACAGTGTGACCAGGTTTTCTGCTGTGAGCTGCATGAGCTTCATGACAGAAAAACATGAACGCCATTGAATAAAAGAAACCATATTTATATCATTATATCATCAAGGGTGAAACACATGTTAAGTGAATCCTTGTTTATTATCTTTGTTCAGAAGTTCCACAAGAACTTATAAACCAGAGCACAATACATAAAGGAGATTATCTCATGTTGCTCTTGTTGAAATGCTTTTCTAAAATACAGTATGACTGTATTCTGAGTTCAAGACAGATTTAAAATTTTACCGATGAACAAGCATATTGTTCAATGCTGAAATGGCACAACATGTTGGTGATGAATCCAGTGTCCAGGTAACGCTGTAGTCCAGTGCTATATTATGTGAAGAAACATTAAAAACATACATCAGCATTTTGAATTAATTTTTTTTCCTATTGTTGAGATCATAATCTAAATTCTAGACATAAACTGAAAGACATATCACTTTAATTTGAATTTATCAGCTTTGAAAAGTGAAAAATATATGTATAGTACACACCTGTTGACTTCAGCACAAACTCTTGTCTCTGTAACAGCAGGTGAAGACCAGGAATTACAATTTAAATATTCTACTGAAAATAAGAGTTTAAAAACAGTGCAAACTTGAGCATTCTTTTGAAAAACAACACTTACCATTCTGTGGTGTAAAGAAGCACTGGAAACAAGAAAAAGCAAGATTATCATTATTATCATTCATTTGAAAGAAAATAATATAAAAAATTCACAGGATATGGGGAAAATTTATTGGATGAGGGTAAATAACGTAACATATCAAGCCATGTTGACAAACATATTTTAATAGGAAAGGAATTGATTCAGATGTATGTATGAGAGCTCAATATTGGACTACCAAGGAAATACAGGCTTACCCCAGTCCCTACAGGTGTGCAATCTGTTGCAAGCATAAAAAGACAAAATTTGTGTAACTGTGCATATTTATTTCAGAATACATCAAATTACACAATTATATGGCTAAACTGAAACCAAGTCATTTGATTTGTTCAATGACAGATCAATTGCCAATGGGTATAATTCATGATCAACAGCAAAAACCTATAGCTGACTGACCTGCTGGGGCTGTTTGCATCAGCTTGTCTATGCTTGCCTGGATGGCTGGTGCTAGGTCCCATGGTACCGATTGCAAGGCCTGGTTAAGTCTCCTAGAGCTGTGAAGCAAGGAGAAATGTGAAAAAAACACCAAACAGTTTAACCTTTACAGAAAGAGGATGCACGTTTCACTAATCCTCTGAAATCTGAATGTCCCATTCTGTTGTCTGACTTACATGGCTTTGTAGGAGTCACAGCTGATAATTGTCTGAAAATGGAAAAGCAACAGTTTGTAGAGACTGACAACTAGACTGTTATTACATTTCATTTATTTAGCATTTGAAACTGAATTGCAATGTTTTCAATGTGGGCAACCTATTGTAAGGATGTTTTCAAAAATTGAACTAAGAGTACACATTTATTAAAAAGTTGAGCATAAGAAAAGTACAACAATGGGAGCATCACCTCTGTTGAAAACATGACAAGGTAATGGAGGAATTCCATGAGGTTTCTCTCCTCTGGTGATTCCAGCAAGTGATCAAACACTGTGTTGATGATGAGATTTTTCTGTGGAGGTCCAGGGAGGGGCAGCACAACCAGCTCAGCTGTCTGCTTCGGTGAAAGAAGAGGCAGGGCTTCCAGCTGAGGGAAGGAGAGGAGACACTGAGCTCTCTCATCTTTATAAACAAACTGCTTATATAAAATTCCCTGAGAATTTGAATGCTGGGTCATACTTTCATGAAAACACAACACTAGTGGAAGTAATTTTTCAATGGAAGTCAATGGACTTCATGAAATAATTTATAACCCATCAAGGCTTACTGGAGCAAAGCCATGATTTAGATCCAGCAGGTCCCTGAGGGGCACAATGACAGAAAATTGTCCAAAATTCTTTTGCAGCCAGTCCACACTGCTGTTTGTGCTGGAGATGCAGGCAGGATCTGAGCAGAAAAAAACAGCATAAAGATAACTGAATTGCCTTCACAAGCAATGTTAAACTTATTCATACTTATTCTTGGTAAGTGAAAATATTTCAAATAATTTCAAAACTTATATTTCCAATTTACTACATACGTTTCTTTTGCAAATTCATATCAACAATACATTTTTATTTGTACCTGAAGTATTCTGGGACAAGAAAGGATGGATGAAGTATGTGTACACCATGTGCTGTCTCATCTGATCCATGTGAGGGAACTGATAGCTGAACTCCTTCACCCTTTGAAGTTAGTAATAGAAAAATATATACATATTTTGACGGGACAAGGACAAGATTACTTCAAACTAAGTCTATGAAGTGAAAACTCCTCTCATGACCTAAAATGATAACTATGACATGTTAAATAATGTCTTTACATACACATGCTGGTAGGTCTCACAGCTGAAGTTCTTGCTGCTGAGACAGTGCAGAAACTGTCCAGACACAGATGATAAAAATGGCCTTAGATATCCGTGGAACCACATGTTGATGAAATCTACATCTCTCAGCTGCTCATCGCTGAATCTGTCAATTCTGATTTCCCCCAGTACATCCAGGACATCTGAGACTGATGGACTGTCAGTACTGATAGACTGTAAAAGCAAAAGCACAATAGTTATATATTACTCTGAATATAGTTAAAAAAATAACATTCCAAAAATATTTTTTACTTTACCATATTGGAGAAGTTATTCAATGCTTCATCCAGGACTCCAGAGACTTTAGTGAAGAACACCTTCCATGTTTCTTTTGAGTAGGTCATGTTGCTGGGTAGTTTGCATTTCAACAGTGTGATCAGATTTTCTGCTGTGAGCTGCATGAGCTTCATGACAGAAAAAAGTAAAAGCAGTGGAAATGTAAATATTGGCATAAGAACAACATCATTTGTAAATGTAAGGGGAACAAAGTAAACTTGCTTTGAGTCAGTGAGCTTTTACATTACGTTACCACACTATTGCACCATGTATTGTTAACACATAGTGTTAAAATTAACACTTTTTCCAGAGCAATTTATGTAGGTTACAGTTTTATCCATTCACACAGCTGGATATTTCCCTGTTGTTGCAAATTTCCCCATTGTGGGGCAAATAAAGGATTATCTTATTTACCAAGGCAAGTGTGGGTTAAGTATCTTGCCCCAGGGTATAACAGTAGTCTCCCAGCAGGGAATCAAACCAGCAATCTTTCATTTACAAGCTCTGCTTCTTACCGCAGTGCTGGACAGTGTAAGACACCGTAAAACATGCATGTATGCGCATATGTGTGACTGCATGTCACACATCAGACTAAGGACACTGCACACACATTTATCCCTCAGTCACTTGAAGCACTTGCATTCAGAGAAACAAGATATCCTTCTGGCTGTCTTTCACTCAGGATGAAAATTTCTTTGCTAATCTTGCTTTCTTGGTAATACAAAGACAGCCACTGGGCTGTGTAACAAAGTGCAATGCTCTGTTTGACACAGTATAGAAAAAGATATCTGCACACGCTTCACAAACCTACAGCATTCTGCAGTTAAAATGCAGAAACACCACACAGACAAATCGATAATAAACAGATTCTCAGGAGCCAAACTAGAGCCCACAACATTATGCTGTGTGGCTAAAGCCAAACTGTACATTGACTTTCAGACAAAGAGAACCTCCTAGAGCAGATTGCTCATGGGTTATAGCAACTCCAGTTACAGTCAAGTCAAGTCACACAAAGACTTACAGATGTAAACCAAGCTGAATTGTTTGATGCATTCCAAGGAGGAATGCAACAAGTCTGCTACAAGAGATCTGCTGAACAGCATTCCCTGTCTAAAAAACATGCCCCGAATATGGTGGACCAAAAAAAATAAAAACACAGATTAGCATTAAGGTAGAAACTTGCTGGCAGGAATTTCATAACACTTTTTTAAGATCAGTGTGGAATAAACTGGCTTGATGTCACTGTTCATAGACATCAAATAATAGAAACTGGATTTTACACAACTTGTAAAAGTACAAAAGGTGATGGAGAAGGTTTGAAAGATTTCAGTCTTTACTGGAGTATTACTTGGAGTGAAGTAGAAAATGATCTGGCATCTGGCTTTTTTGGTCCTGGCAGAAAAAAAAATCTGCACAGAATTAGATGATTGTAAACCAAGATAGCTGGCTGACTAGCTTGAAACTGGTAGCTTGAAAACAACTGATATACACCTTGCCAGGGTAGACACTGAACAAAGCATGCAGCGAGGAGGCCCTGCTGTTGCTACATGGTAAATGGCAGTGGCCTCCAGTAGTCATGCCAATAATAGCTATCATTATTTGGGAGCTTGTGTTGGCAATGTAGATAGCTGTGGAGTCCAGACATATCGTTTACTGCTGGAGGAATAGAATACTAACCCTATTAAAATGAGGAAGCATTATATTGTAAAGTACAATGGATAGGAATAATTGAGCATGTTCTTACTTTTTTGTATTATTTCATCTTCATTTGTTCGGTATTCACAATGCATATATATTAAAGTGACAAGTGAGAAAGAAGTACCTAAAACTAGGCGAAAGACAAGTGTCAATGCTGGCAGTAGCAAGAGTGTTGCTTGTTCTGCCCTTGTCAATAAGGGGTGGAGTTTGCCCCAGGCAATGGGGTAACATATTGCCTTTAAAAAGACCCTGAAGCAGTCTAGCCAATGGCAGAGGCTCAGGCATAATGATGGCCTGCTTATTCATAATTGAAGGGCTGTAAATATCTTTACAGCTGCCAAACATATCTGATAGCAAGAACAACTTAGCTTCTTGAGACTAATCTGCAAGTCACAGGACTATTTTGAATTTACACTGACTAGATAGAACACAACAGTATTTTTAACTGGAATTGTCAGTTGTATGTTAGGCTTGTCTCAACACAACAACCTCTGTACTCACATAATAGCATGGGGTGAGACAAAGGCAATCCTCATACATTCACACCCAACATATAGCTATTTTTTGCACAATGGGTCACAAATAAAATAGAGCAGCATGACCACTTATTGGAGGACAGGTGCTACTCTACTGACATCATCTGAGCAACCTGACACAATTAAAGATGGAAGAAGAAACATGAAGACAGTACTCTTGTTTCCCTTTGCCAACAGACAGTGAATATGGTCTTTTTAGGGGAACTTACCTAATGAGGTATCTTGGCTAAAAAACAACAGTTTGGTCTAATGAAAGATAAGACAGTTGGTAACACCAAGTTAAGCTATCAAACTATGCATTGAAAAGGACAGCATATTTGATTAGAACTGGTAGTTAAGAGTTATACCTGTGTCCTTCTGAAAACAGTGAAAACAAATCACATCAGGGTGGGTTGCTGTTATTGCTACAAGGTAGTTAGCTCAAGGGCTTCAAAGTAGAGATAGCTACAGAGGCAAAAATATTAGAATATTTTTGAGAGAAAGGGGGCAACCTCTGATTGCCTACTGCCAGTCCTGTTTTCTTCTGCTAATAAATGCTACACTATATGGACAAAAGTATTCAGATGCCTGACCATTACACCAACAGGGACTGTAATGACATTGTATTCAAATACATATACTTTAATATGGAGTTGTTCCCCCTTTTGCAGCTATAACAGCTTCCACTCTTCTTGGAAGGCTTTCCACAAGATTTTGGAGTGTTTCTGTGGGAATTTGTGCTCATTTATACTGTAGAGCATTTATGAGGTCAGGCACTGATGTTGGACGAGAAGGCCTGGCTTGCAATCTCTGTTCCAGTTCATCCCAAAGGTGCTCGATGGGGTTGAGGTCAGGGCTCTGTGCGGGCCAGTCAAGTTCTTCCACGCCGAACTCATCAAACCATGTCTTTATAGTCCTTGCTTTGTGCACTGGGGCACAGTCATGTTGGAATAGAAAAGGGCCTTCCCCAAACTGTTGCCACAAAGTTGGAAGCATAGCATTGTCCAAAATGTCTTGGTATGCTGAAGCATTAAGATTGCCCTTCACTGGAGATAAGGGGCCTAGCCCAAACCCTGAAAAACAGCCCCATACCATTATCCCTCCTCCACCAAACTTCACAGTTGGCACAATGCAGTCAGGCAGGTAAAGTTCTCCCGGCATCCGCCAAACCCAGACTCGCCCATCTGACTGCCAAACAGAGAAGCGTGATTCGTCACTCCACAGAACACGTTTCCACTGCTCCACAGTCCAGTGTCGGTGTGCTTTACACCACTCCATCCGTCGCTTGGCATTGGACTTGGTGATGTGAGGCTTGCATGCAGCTGCTCGGCCATGGAAACCCATTCCATGAAGCTCCCGCCGCACAGTTTTTGTGCTTACATTAATGCCAGTGGAAGCTTGGAACTCTTCAGCTATGGAATCAGCAGAGCGTTGGCGACTTTTATACACCATGCGCCTTAGCAGTCGTTGACCCCGCTCTGTGATTTTACTTGGTCTTCCGCTTCGTGGCTGAGTTGCTGTTGTTCCTAAACACTTCCACTTTCTAATAATACCACTTACAGTTGACCGTGGAATATACAGCGGGGATGAAATTTCACGAACCGTCTTATTGCAAAGGTGGCATCCTATCACAGTACCACGCTTGAAGTCACTGAGCTCTTCAGAACAACCCATTTTGTATCACAAATGTTTGCAAATGGCAACTGCATGGCTAGGTGTTTGATTTTATACACCTGTGGCAACGGGTCTGATTGAAACACCTGAATTCAATAGTTAACAGGTGTGGCTAAATACTTTTGTCGATACAGTGTATATACACCTTGTGGGAGGTTGGTGTTGCTGATGCTATGAGACAGTAGAAGAAGAAAATACTGAGACCACTGTAGAATGAATTCAAGTGAGGAGAGCCAGAGGATGACCTGTTGACTGTCTGCCACAGACAGAGAATATGGTTTCAGACAGAAAAAGCCCTGAGCACTGTGCTCTGCAAGCTGCTATATGGTAAAATACATGTTTGCGTGTCTTATAGAAAAAATTCTAAATATGTACTGCTATGGCAACAACATTGCACTTTGCTATGCTGCCCAGAGTCTCTTTTTATGATACAGAACAAGTATTAATATTGTGAACAAATCCTTATTCACTCTCAAAGGTAACATGGAAGTTATTGGAGAGTACAATGCACAGAAAGAGATTCATTTTAACATGCATCTGTATTTCACCATATAAGTGCAAAGCATCAGATCAAGGTAGAGATTAAAATATTTTACCGATGAACAGGCATACTGTTCAATGCTGAAATCGCAGAGCATGTTGGCCATATTTCCAGTGTCCAGGTATTGCTGTAGTTCAGTGCTGTATTACATTAAAGAAAACAATATTCGAAAACATATGTCAGCATGCGGTGAATTCCTTTTTTTCATATTGCTGAGGCATGGGAAGTGGAAAAAACTATGTAAGACACATACCTGTTGACTCCAATACAAACTCTGGTCTCTATAAAAGAGAAAAAGACCAGGAATTACATTGAAAAGATTTCTTTAAAACATATGAATTAGACTTGACTGCTGTTATGTAAAACTAAACTTACCATTGTGTGGTGTCAATAAACACTGTAAATAAGAAAGAGAAAGATTACACATTATTCCTCTCTAAAAATACCTCAAGCTGTGAAACAAGTATATTTAATCATACAATTAAATTGTCAATGTTGCACAAAACATCACTTTGAAATTTGTACCAGTCTGACAAAAATATGACAATTTACTACAGAAGGATTTTATGCAAACATAAATATGAAGGGCCATGTATTTCCTATGTAGGAAATGCTTACCCCAATATCCTCGGGCATACAATCTGTGCAAAATGTAAAACAATACAAAACCAAAAATGTATGTTAAATGTCAAAATATATGGTCCCATATATAGTTCAAAGAAAATAAGAAAAAATAAGAATAAATACTTTTACTCATCCAGTTTGAATAAAAATGAAAATCAACTCGCAATCAAAAGGAGATATGTACAGTTAACTGACCTCCTGGGGCATTTTGCATCAGCTTCTCTATGCTGGCCCAGATGACTGGCTCTAGATCACGTGGTACAGATGGCAGGGCCTGATAAAGCCTCCTGAAGCTGTGAGGGAAAGACAAAGGTAAAATGAGAATAAAACCGTTTAACTGTCATAGGACAGGAATGCTCATATCATTAACCCTCAAAACTGTGAAGCTCCAATCTGGTTTTTTGACTTACATGGTTTTATAGGAGTCACAACTGATCATTGTCTGAAAATGGAAAAGCAACAGTTTCAATAGAGTGAAAGCCAGACTGTTATATATATATTATTACTGTTATTGTTTTCATTGTCATAACATTTGAAATTGAATTGCAATGTATTCAATTTGAGTAGAATATGAACATTTTCAAAATGTGTAAGACGTGGACTTTGTGAACTGAGAGTCCAACATTAGTACAACTTTTGAAAAAACAGAAGTGCTACATTTAAAACATCACCTCTGTTGAAAAGATGACAATGTAATGGAGGAATTCCACAAGGTTTCGCTCCTTTGGTGATTCCAGCAAGTGATCAAACACTGTGTTGACGATGAGATTTTTCTCTGGAGGTCCAGGGAGGGGCAGCACAACCAGCTCAGCTGTCTGCTTCGGTGAAAGAAGAGGCAGGGCTTCCAGCTGAGGGAAAGGAGAGGAGACGCTGAGATCTCACATTGTTACAAACACACTGCTAAGATAAAATGCCATAACTGTGAACCTAAATGCTGGGTTCATGTTTTTATGAAAGCATAATGCTAGTGGTATTCAGTGTACCTTGATACCTGATTTTATAGAACAATTTAACACATTAAGCCTTACTGGAGCGAAGTTGTGATTTAGATCCAGCAGGTCATTGAGGGGCACAATGACAGAAAATTGTCCAAAGTTCTTGTGCAGCCAGTCCATACTGCCATTTGTGCTGGAGATGCAGGCAGGATCTGAGCAGAAGAACAACACAAATATAACTGAATCACCTTATTCATAATTATTCTTGATCTTGAAAAAAAAAAAAAAATTTCATAATGAATATTTCCAATTTACTACATACATTTGTTTTTCAAATTCATATCGACAACACATTGTACCTGAAGTATTCTGGGACAGGAAAGGCTGGATGAAGTATTTGTACACCATCTGCTGTCTCATCTGGTCCATGTGAAGGAATTGATAGCTGAACTCCTTCACCCTTTGAAGTTTAATATATAAATATGTCGATGAGATACAGATAATATTACTTACAGAAAAAGTTCAGGAGTTGCGGTTTCAAACTCTGGAATCTATAGAATGCAGAACAACCTCTACCCATGACCCAAAATGAGAACTATGACATGTTGATTAATGTCTTTACATACACATGTTGGTAGGTCTCACAGCTGAAGTTCTTCCTGCTGAGACAGTGCAGAAACTGTCCAGACACAGATGATAAAAATGGCCTTAGATATCCGTGGAACCATGTGTTGATGAAATCTACATCCCTCAGCTGCTCATCGCTGAATCTGTCAATTCTGATTTCTCCCAGAACATCCAGGACATCTGAGACTGATGGACTGTCAATACCGAACGTCTGCAAGGAATGAAATGCAAAAATACAGAGTTATTTTTTACAGACCTACAGTGAGGACAAGAAGAACAATTTATACAAAAATGCAAGATGTTTTCTTACCATGTTGGAGAAGTTATTGAGAGCTTCATCCAGGACTCCAGAGACTTTTGTGAGAAACAATTTCCATGTTTCTTTTGAGTAGGTCATGTTGCTGGGCATTTTGCATTTCAACAGTGTGACCAGATTTTCTGCTGTGAGCTGCATGAGCTTCATGACAGAAAAACATTAAAACCAGTGAATAAAGAAAACCACAGAAATCATTTCATCAATATGGGTGAAATGTATGTTTAATTAGTAATCCTTGTTTACTGCCCTTATTCACAAGCTCCACAAGAAATTATAAAGCAGAGTACAACACCAAAAGGAAGATTATCTCATGTTGGTCTTGATAAAACACTTTTCTGACATACAGTATGGCTGTATTATCATTTTAAAAGATTTAAAATTTTACCGATGAACAAGCATATTGTTCAATGCTGAAATAGCACAACATATCCATCATGTTTCCATTGTCCAGGTAATGCTGTAGGTCAGTGCTGTATTATTTCAAAGGAAGAATAATTCAAAAACATACATCAGCATATATTGCATTAGACTTTTTTCTACTACTAAGATTATAATCCTAACATGTAAACTGAAAGAAACATCATGTAAAATTTAAATGATCAGTTTTGGAAAGTGGGAAATATGTACAGTACACACCTGTTGACTTCAGCACAAACTCTTGTCTCTGAAAAAGGCAGATGGAGAAAAGAAATTACATTCTAAACATTATACTGAAATTTTAATGAAAAAAAAACACTAGGTTAACTATTCTTATTTAAAAGTAAACTTACCATTGTTTGGTATAAACAGGCACTGAAAGTAAAAAAGAAATGAGAGCATTCATTGTTTTAAGAGGATATCTATTTGTAGAACTAATGGTTCAAATATATAAGTGATAATTACATATTTAAATTTATGGGATGATTGTAAATAATGTTGAAATATTTGGGTCATCGTAATGTAAGAAAAATAAACATGTATGAGAAAATGATTTAATACACAAGTAAATATGAAGGATTGAATTGTATTATCACAGAAAAAGACACTTACACCGATATCCTCCGGCTTGCAATCTGTCCCAAACACCCCACCCACACACACACACACACAAAATATATGTACATATATATAATTATATGTATTAAACCATGCACAATTAGTTGGAACATGAAGAAATCATAATATTACGTTCTTAAAAGGCATAGCACATAATTTTTCATTACTGATAATACTTTGATGCAAAAGGGTATTTATTAATAACTGAAAGCAGACATGTATAGTTAACTGACCTCCTGGGGCTGTTTGCATTAGCCTGTCTATGCTGGCCCAGATGACTGGCTCTAGATCATGTGGTACAGATGGCAGGGCCTGATAAAGCCTCCTGAAGCTGTGGGGGAATGACAAAGTACACACAAAACAGTTCAACTGTCATAGGAAAGGAATACACATATCATTAACCCTCAGCTCCTATCTGGTTTTTTGACTTACATGGTTTTATAGGAGTCACAACTGATCATTGTCTGAAAATGCAAAAGAAAAAAATTAGAGACAAAGTCACACTGCTCTTATTTTTATTTTTTAACATCTGATACTTAACTGCAACGTTTAATGTGGGGAAACCTATCGACATCTTAAAGACGCTAGAGACTAGATAACAAATGAGCTCAGAGTTTGAGTTGCATAGAAAGTTGGGCGTACGAGAATTGCAACATTGAAAGCATCACCTCTGTTGAAAACATGACAAGGTAATGGAGGAATTCCATGAAGTTTCTCTCCTTTGGTGACTCCAGCAAGTGATCAAACACTGTGTTGATGATGAGATTTCTCTCTGGAAGTCCAAGGAGGGGCAGTACAACCAGCTCAGCTGTCTGCTTCGGTGAAAGAAGAGGCAGGGCTTCCAGCTGAGGGAAGGAGAGGAGACACTGAGCTCTCTCATCTTTATAAACAAACTGCTTATGTAAAATTCCCTAACTGAGAATTTGAATGCTGGGTAATATTTTCATGAAAACACAACACTAGTGGAAGTAATTTTTCAATGGAAGTCAATGGACTTCATGAAATAATTTATAACCCATCAAGGCTTACTGGAGCAAAGCCATGATTTAGATCCAGCAGGTCCCTGAGGGGCACAATGACAGAAAATTGTCCAAAGTTCTTGTGCAGCCAGTCCACACTGCTGTTTGTGCTGGAGATGCAGGCAGGATCTGAGCAGAAAAAAACAGCATAAAGATAACTGAATTGCCTTCACAAGCAATGTTAAACTTATTTGTGATTGTTCTCAATCAACTGAAACCAATGCAAATCATTTCAGAACTTATATTTCCAAATTACTACATACATTTTTCATAAAAATTCACATCAAACACTGTTGTTGTCATTCATACCTGAAGCATTCTGGGACAAGAAAGGATGGATGAAGTATGTGTACACCATGTGCTGTCTCATCTGATCCATGTGAGGGAACTGATAGCTGAACTCCTTCACCCTGTCAAATTAAAAATGAAATAATGTATAAATATTTTGATGGGACAAGGATAATATTACTTACAGAAAAAGTTCAGGAGTTGCGGTTTCAAACTCTGGAATCTATGGAATGCAGAACAACCTCTACCCATGACCCAAAATGAGAACTATGACATGATGAATAATGTCTTTACATACACATGCTGGTAGGTCTCACAGCTGAAGTTCTTGCTGCTGAGACAGTGCAGAAACTGTCCAGACACAGATGATAAAAATGGCCTTAGATATCCGTGGAACCATGTGTTGATGAAATCTACATCCCTCAGCTGCTCATCGCTGAATCTGTCAATTCTGATTTCCCCCAGTACATCCAGGACATGAGAAACTGATGGACTGTTGATACTGATAGACTGTAAAACACAGATAGTTATTTTTACAGACCTAGAATAGGGACTGTAAGAACAAAACATACAACAGAACTGGAAGATGTTTTCTTACCATGTTGGACAAGTCATTGAGAGCTTCATCCAGGACTCCAGAGACTTTAGTGAGGAACACCTTCCAGATTCCCTTTGAGTAGGTCATATTGGTGGGCAGTTTGCATTTCAACAGTGTGACCAGGTTTTCTGCTGTGAATTCCATGAGCTTCATCATGGAAAAAGAGGGATATCATTAAAAAAACATATGAAGGCTCATCTTTACATTATAATGAGTAAACTGTGTGTTTAGCAGTTAATTCTTCAAAAGTGAAAAGGGTAAAGTATAGCACAGTCTAAGAAATAATCTAATTTAATTCTTGATATAATTTTGTGTAAATGATTTTGTGCAATGCAGTAAAACCTTAATGTACCATTCAAAGTATCTGTTCAAGACATAGAATAAAAATGTTACCGATGAACAAGTGTATTGTTCGATGGTGAAATGGCACAACATGTTGGCCATGATTCCAGTGTCCAAGTAATGCTGAAGTTCAGTGCTGCATTATATCAAAGAAAGAATATTTCAAATATATATATCAGCCCATAGTTTATTTAGTTTTCCCAGTATTGAAATCACAATTTCAATCCTAAATATAAACCAGAAAATGATTTCTTTAGTTTAAATTTATAATTTGTGCAAAGAAGAAAATATGTACAGTGCACACCTGTTAACTTCAGCACATATTCTTGTCTCTGCAAAAGGCACATAAACACCACACATTACATTGGCAATATACAGCTGAAATTCTGGTTTAAAGACAATGAATATCTGTCATTTTGGAAAACTACACTTACCATTGAGTGGTGTGAATAAACACTGAAAATGAGAAAAAGGGAGATTACTCACAATTCACAACTCACAATTTCAATGAAATGAATATTTTATATGAACCAAATTTATCAGATGTTTATGGGTAATTTGGAATATTGGAAAAGCCTAACAGAAGACAAATACTGATATTAATAATAACATGGCTTAATTCAAATGTAAATATGAAGGGCGCAAGATATATTTCACATGAATGTCATGCTTACCCCAGGATCTTCAGGAATGCAATCTGTCCCAAACATAAAAAGTATGTAAACCATGCACAAGTAGATGGCATGAATATATAGCTAACAATACAATACAAATTAATTTATATATTGAATGATAGCTTTAATGACAGTGCATATTAATTAATCATCAAAAGCAGTAACATCTGGCTGACTGACCTCCTGGGGCTGTTTGCATCAGCCTGTCTATGCTGGCCCAGATGACTGGCTCTAGATCACGTGGTACAGATGGCAGGGCCTGGTACAGCCTCCTGAAGCTGTGAGGGAAAGAGAAAGGTAAAAATTCCACAAAATGATGCATCATTCCTAGAAAGGGAATACACATACCACTAATCCTCTGAAACTTGAAGGTTCTATCCTGTTGTTTGACTTACATGATTTTGTAGGAATCACAGCTGATCATTGTCTGAAAACAGAAAAGCACAAGTTTCCAGAGACTGAAAAGCCAGAATGCTATTATTTTTCATCGATTAATAAACATTTGAAATTTATTTGCAATATATTCAATGTGGGCAACCTAAGAAGGTTTTCAAAATATATGAGACAACAAAATAAATAAACTAAGAGTACATATTTTGTATATTGTTGGGCCTGAGAGAAGTTCCACATTGAAAGCATTACCTCTGTTGAAAACATGACAAGGTAATGGAGGAATTCCATGAAGTTTCTCTCCTTTGGTGATTCCAGCAAGTGGTCAAACACTGTGTTGATGATGAGATTTTTCTCTGGAGGTCCAGGGAGGGGCAGCACAACCAGTTCAGCTGTCTGCTTCGGTGAAAGAAGGGGCAGGGCTTCCAGCTGAGGGAAGTGGAGGAGACACTCAGAGATCTCACATTGTTACAGACACACTGTTAAGATAAAATGCCATAACTGAGAATCTGACTGCTGGGTTCATATCTTAACTAAAGCACAAAGCCAGTGATTTTTCAATGTAACTTGATTCATGACTTCATGGAACAATTATAACCCATCAAGGCTTACTGGAGTGAAGACATGATTTAGATCCAGCAGGTCATTGAGGGGCACAATGACAGAAAATTGTCCAAAGTTCTTGTGCAGCCAGTCCACACTGCCATTTGTGCTGGAGATGCAGGCAGGATCTGAGAGAAAATAAAAAACATGTATAACTGTATCAGTCTCTAGTGAAGCATATAATTTGACAACAAATGTTGCTAATATAGTACAACTTATTTCTAAAATAGGTAGATTTCCCCTAAACAGGGTCATCCCTACCTGAAGTATTCTGGGACAAGAAAGGATGGATGAAGTATTTGTACACCATTTGCTGTCTCATCTGATCCATGTGAGGGAACTGATAGCTGAAACCCTTCACTCTGAAATTAAAAATAGAATAACGGATGATACTTGTACAAAGTTAGGTTCAGGAGCTGTAGTGCCAAACTTTGGAATCTATGGAATGTATAACAAACTGCACTCATGCCTAAAATGAAAAAAAAAAAAACAAACTGTAAAGTCCATGAAGTGCAAACTCCACTCATGCCAAAAACATGACCTATGACATGTTGAATAATGGCTGTACATACACATGTTGGTAGGTCTCACAGCTGAAGTTCTTGCTGCTGAGACAGTGCAGAAACTGTCCAGACGCAGATGATAAAAATGGTCTTAGATATCCGTGGAACCACATGTTGATGAAATCTACATCTTTCAGCTGCTCATCGCTGAATCTGTCAATTCTGATTTCTCCCAGTACATCCAGGACATGGGAAACTGATGGACTTTCAATTCCAATAGACTGTAAATGCAAAAACAGTTATTTTTATACTTCCTGAACAAGGACAGCGAGAAGAAAAGTACCACAGAATTGCAAGCTGTTTTCTTACCATGTTAGAGAAATTATTGAGAGCTTCATCCAAGACTCCAGAGACTTTAGTGAGGAATGCCTTCCAAATTCCCTTTGAGTTGGTGGTGTTGCTGGGCAGTTTGCATTTCAACAGTGTGACCAAGTTTTCTGCTGTGAATCCCATGAGCTTCATGGCAAAAAATGAAAAGCAGTGAGTAAAGTAACTATACACAGCGCTGCCACATCATGACATTACAAATTTAACTTAGTGACCTTTTGCTTTGAGTGGAAGACAGTCACTGGGCTGTGTAAGAAAGTGCAATGTTTCTTTCTCAGCAGCATACGTTTAGTGTAGGCATCAGCGTATATGATGAAAAAAAAACTTTTTCTCTCCACTGGGAGAAATTTTTTTTATCATGGCCTTTAGTTCCTTATTGCTTTTATAAAATATTGGTTGTTCTTTTAATATTAGGTAATGCTAGCTGGTGGGATGCTGGTGTTATCAGTGAGAATATCAGTCCAAATTTATCTCCAGTAGCTTTGTAGTAAGCTGTTCGATTTTTGCCCCGCTCATGGACATGCAACTAAACTCGCATTTGATAATTTTTTGCACAAGGGTGCAAGGCAGTAATTCATAATTATATGCGGTGATGTCTGCAGCTTTGCAAATCTTTGTCAACATATAGCAGTTAGTGTGTATGAGCAGATTTACTGAGACAAATTAGACATACAATCTGTAGCAGAGCGAGCGGGGGGGTGGGGGCAGGGGGTCAGAGGGTGCGGCTGCCCCGGGCCCACGGTTCTTCCAGTTACAAAGGGGCCCACCTTGGGTCCAATTTGCCTGACTGAACATGCATTTTTATTGTTTAGTTGAATATTTTGAATAAAGTTTGTATTTCTGCGGTATTTAAAAATGGTCTCACGCAATGAGGTGTGCTGAAATAGCACACCTCATTGTTATCTGCATTTCTCTCCGTTCCTCCCTTCCGTGTCCGTAAGTTTCCCCTTGGATCTGTCTTGCATCTCCATACAGCCTATAATAGGCTGTATAAGGGCCCACTACAGGTCCTCGCCCCCTCTGCAATGAGCCATCGGCTCCACCCCTGCATACAATGTTAAATTTGTTATATGACTTGTAAACTAGCCAGCTAGCTAATGATTTATGTACTTGTTTTTATCATTACAGATTACTACCTAACTTGCACTTTCTTTGTTTTCTCATTTCCAGTTTCATTTAACTGCATGGCCCTCTCAAGTTCAGTCTACTTTTTGCTATCATTGTCAGTTGGGGATGTCTTTCTTCATGTTCTGCTTATGTGTCCGGGATATTATTTATGCCAAGGCAAGGCTTCAGTGGCAGTATAACATGATTATATAAATGTCTGGAACACTGAATTAACCTGACAGACAGAAGCACCAGAAGTATGATATTCATATAACTGAATATTGTGCATAGATGGTATATCTACATCCCAGTGGAAGGTTGGCACTGCTGATACTATGAGGCAGCAGAAAATGCAATAAACTGCTGAGACCACTGCAGAGTAAATGTGAGTGAGGTGACCCAGAGGGTGACCTGTCCACTGTCTGCTGCAGACAATGATTGTGGCTTGAGGCAGCAAAAACAGCCCTGAGCACTGTGTTCTCTTTACTATCTCCTTATTACCATCTAGAATGTCCTTTTTTAAAGCAAAGGGACAAACATTATCCTGAGGGCTTATTGGTGCATAATCAAGGAAATTGGTGCCTCTGTTGTTTGATAACACTTGTTTGTAGATACTTGCCTAGTACAAAACATTTCAGAATTCCACACCCATAAAAGGCTCTAGAAATGTGTGTGTCTGTATATATGTGTTTGATGTGTGTCTGCAGTACCTTTTGTAGACTATCTGATTTAAAATTGCGTATATGCACACACATCCTGAGGCAGCAACATCGCCACAGGTTTGGCAACCTTTCTGCTAAGGTAATACTCATTCATTGTCAAAAATAAAAAGAAATTATATCGTAGCCTACCTGTAGAGCAAAACACCAAAAACACATTATTTCATATATACTGTATGTGACTACTCCAGCATTCATAGACAAAGATAGAGATTAAAATATTTTACCGGTGAACAGGCATATTGTTCAATGCTGAAATGGCAAAGCATGTTGACCATATTTCCAGTGTCCAGGTATTGCTGCAGTTCGGTGCTGTATTACATTAAAAAAAAAATATTCAAAAACACACATCAATACACACCCAAATTCACTTCACCCCTATTGCTAAGGACCTGCACTCAACTTTACACATGAGCTTATTTGAATGGAGAAAAACATGTAGTGTACACACCTGTTGACTCCAGTGCAAATTCTGGTATCTACAAAAGGGATGTGAAGACCAGGAGTTACAGTGGAAAGACAGATATTGAATGACAAATTTGGAAAATAAACAGAAAAATACATGCTTGATTGCTGTTAAGTAAAACTGAGCTTACCATTGAGTGGCGTGAATGAACACTGAAAACAGGAGACAGGGATATTACAAATGACGCATTAAAAGTTAAAAGTGTTAAAAGTGGAAAGGGTTTTGTGCTGTTGAATCACCGTGCAGTATACAAAACAAGAACCTTACATATTCCCACAGGTTCACAGGAACAGGGATACAGTACATTAGCATGATAATGATCCTCAGTGCATGGGTTGTCACACTGTACTGATCAAGCTATATACACCATTCTGGTGCTATATTGTATTTGCTTGATTGGTCATTGAGGGATTAAGAATTATTTAGCTGATAAGACACAGATGTTTCATTATCCTCCATTACCTACTGTTCAATGTTGCCTGTCTTCCATTATCTATTGTTCAATGTGTGCTATGAATGCAAAAGTATGGTTACTGGAATACAATTCATCAATAACTGCAAATTAAATATTAAACACCAAGTTAAACAGTTGTACAACAGATATATTATACCTGTTTATTTTGCTATAACACATTGATATTTGACATTGTTATTATTATGGTATCTGTGCGGGGGAGGTTCCCCCATGCGTTCAATAATGTTACATTGGAAAGATAGATTAGCACATTCCTAAGCAGTGGCAAACAACTGACCAATTCTAGCACAGCTTGAGGTCAATTATATTTCAATTAACACCCACAACATAAGTGAAAACTAAGCAGGAGTTTCTGAACAATGACAGACTTCCTAATGTATTCATTACCTTTCATGTGCATTGCCCCACAGTGCAATTCATGTGAACCATGTCTGAATTCAATTGTCTGATATCAGTTAGTCTTGTCATTGGGGGAATGTGCTCAATACTCAAAATGCGGATGTTTGGACAAGTCATGTAGGGCACAAATGAACTTAGTTGCTTTTTTTGGAAATTCATCTTGCATTTGAATCGCTTTGCAAGTTAGTAGGTGGACATAACTTCATGTACAATTCCAGTCAATTGACCACAGATGAAAAGTGAATAAGGAACATAATCCCAGCGCATTATTTTTATGTTACTGGGCTTAAATAAGTGCACCACTATTGCAAACAAGCAACTGGAAGGCCATAGAATCTATTCACAGATCAGACAATCACTCCTAATCCTTCTTGCTACATTTTCATTTTGAAAATCATTGTTATTGATAGATGCAATGTTGCTCACTATAATATTGTGTGTCATTTAAAAAGCTGAGATTTTTAAAATGTAACATGGCAGGCTACTGGTCAATGGCGGTAGAGACACACACTTTCACTCATAAAGTGTGTGTCCCCAAGCAAATTTCCCCGCTTGGGGATCAATAAAGTGCTATCTTATCTCTTATCTTATATAGTTGATATGAACTGAATTACTCATTTTTTCAAAAAACATATCCTTATATTACAGTGATGTCACTATGATCACATTTATGAAAGTGATGATTATGAAATATCTGATTTAAATATAAATATGAAGGGCCCAAGTTATATGTCTTAGAAAAGGCAGGCTTACCCCAATTTCTTCAGGCATGCAATCTGTTCGAAACATAAAAATAAAAATAAATAAAAGCTTCCAATTACAATGTAATTGAAATACATTAAATGATTACATGGTTAAATTAATTATTTTTTACATATTCAGTGACACCAATATACGCATTATTAGTTCAGAAGTAGAAATGTACAGCAGACTGACCTCCTGGGGCTGTTTGCATCAGTTCATCTATGCTGGCCTGGATGACTGGCTCTAGATCCAGTGGTACAGATGGCAGGGCCTGATAAAGCCTCCTGAAGCTGTGAGGGAAAGAGAAAGGTAAAATATAAATAACAGTTTAACCTTCATAGAAAGAATACACATATTACTAATCCTCTGAAACTTGAAGGTTCCATCCTGATGTCTGACTTACATGGTTTTGTAGGACTCACAGCTGATCATTATCTGAAAATAGAAAAGCAAAAGTTTCCAGAGATTGAAAAGCCAGAAGTGTTATTTCATTGATTAATAAATACATAAATTTGAAATTAAATTGCAATATATTCAATGTGGGAAACCTAAGAATGTTTTCAAAATGTATGAGAGAAAAAATAAATTAGCTACGAGGTTATATTTTGCACAATGGTGGGCCTGAGAGAAGTGCACACTGAGTTTCAAGAGACTTTGAAATTGCTTGAAAAATGCATTTATAAAGTATAAATCACAATATAGGTAATAAAAACCTGAGAAAAAATGTGTTTGCAATCATGTAAGGGTATGCATACATGGACTAAAAACAGAAATTAGGTACTGGAAGCATTACCTCTTTTGTGAACATGATGAGGTAGTGCAGGAATTCCATGAAGTTTCTCTCTTCTGGTAATACCAGCAAGTGGTCAAACACTTTGTTGATGATGACATCTTTCTCCAAAGGTTCAGAGAGGGGCAACACAACCAGCTCAGCTGTCTGCCTTGGTGAAAGAAGAGCCAGGGCTTCCACCTGAGGGAAGGAGAGGAGACACTGACCTCTCTCATCCTTACAAAAATGCTGCTCAAACACATAAAGTAATTTTCCAGTAATTCATGTTATCATGTGGGTGAAGATGTTTGCTTCATGATAGTTGTGAACATGCAAAACATTTGCTCTCTCTGTGCTTTAACACATATGATTGTGTCATTCACTGTGGATGTACATATATTCAGACTTGTACCATTATCAATGCGTTTGAATTAAATCTGATTCATATTTCTTTTTTTGATTCTATTCCATAAATACTTACACCAGAGAAGTTTGAGTACAGGTCATAGAAATGTTGCAGTGGTGCAAAGATGGAAAATTTTCCAAAATTCTTCTTCAGCCAGTCAGTGCTACTGTTTGTAGAGGAAATGCAGCCAGAATCTAAAATTGAAGCACATTGAGAGGATTTGGCCTGCAAATCAAGTTCTCATAGTCATGCAGTACTTTATGGAACTTTACAGTAACTGGCTAGGGTTAGAGGTTACATCACAAAGGAGGAATTTTTAAGTAAGGTACCTGAAGTATTAGGTCGTGACAGGAATGGATAAATGAAGTGACTGTATACTGATTGCTGCCTTATTTCATCCATCAATGAGATGTGATCATTCAACTGCATTACCCTATAATGAAAAGATAACAATAAAAGAACACACAAAAATACTTAAAAAGTGTAACTTAAAAACAAGTGTTTCTGGGTGGAGAATCAAACATTCAATTCAATTCAATTCAGTTTTATTTATATAGCGCTTTTTACAACATGAGTTGTCACAAAGCAGCTTTACATCGGTATTCCAGGCCTGGTACCCCCTCGGAGAAAGCCAAAGGTGACAGTGGCAAGGAAAAACTCCCTGAGTTTTGTAGACCAGATTGACATGGCCATCAGAAGCCCATACCATGAGTTAAGCAGTGCCCTATATGCTATTCTGTCTCCTTATCAGCTATGTTCCCTGCACAGTTTTTTTTTTTTGTTCACAACCTTGGTAAGACTGCTAAAATCAAGTCCTGCCTGCATGATTAGGGATTCATGTTTCAGTATGCCTCATCTATAAATATATACCTGAAATGTTCTGAAATGTTCTGCATTAAACATTAATTACATGAGAAGATGGCAGAAAGAACAGAGAGCAATGTGTAAACATACAGGACTTGGTAGGTCTCACAGCTGAAGTTCTTGGTGCTGAGACAAGAGAGAAACTCTTGTGACACGGTTGGTAGGAGGGGCTTGAGTTTGGTTTGGAACCAGAGTCTGATGAAGTCTACATCGTCAAGGTTTTCAGTGGTGAAGTCTGTTTGGAGCTGTCCAAACACTTCCATGATGTGGGACTCCACAGTACTGAAATTCTGAAGTGAAACAATGTTTTTGTTGGTTAATATTCAATTAATGAAGTAACTTAAGTTTGGAAATTTACCATTAATTTTCATGCAATGTGTTGGTTCAGATATGTTACATCACATGTTAGTTAGAATATAAACAATTATAATATCAAAGTGTTACATTACACAATGTGATTTATTGTATCTTACCAATGCAGAGTATTGTTCAACCAATGAGTTGAGAGTTCGGGAGAGCTCAATGACTAGCATCCTCAGATTTTCCTCTGTGAAGCTCAGATTGGTATGGGCAACACATCTTAAAACGTGAGCCAGACTCTCTACAGCATTGGGAATCTGAAATGAGAAAAAAACAAATCTAAACATCTAGCAACATCAAGGATTACAGTAGTGAGTAACTATATCTGTTGACTTCAAGAATTGCAGTAAAAATTTACTGTCATTCTTGATATCAAGAATTGCAAATGCAGCTAAAACAACTTTAATGCTGATATTGAGAGATGGTAACAACTTAATTGTATCAAACATTAGATAACAACTAACATGCATTTTTGATATCAAGTAGAAATGTACAGGCATTTAAATCTGCTTCAATAAAGTAATATTCAAAAATTTAATACAGAGATGTAGTTTTGTTTAATAACTGTCGCATGGTAATCACGCTACCTTGCTCCACATACTCCATACAATTTTAAAATTTGGTAGCAAGCAAGCAAAAGAAAGCCAGAGCCCTTGGTGGAATGATCTTTGAGTATACTGAAATGAACATTCCTTCAAAGTTAATAGATCTTGACCGTAATGCTCACTGGAGATGCAAACATTGCTGCATCAGATAATGGCTTGGTCATAACAATAATTTAATAAGATCAATTACTGGATCAAATCCATTACTAAAAATTTGTAATGAACCCAGCTATCATCTGGTGCAATGACACCATCATGAACATGTCAAGAAAAGAAACTCACAGAACAGGACTGATCCCCAATGGTAACGCTACAGATATCTGGAGGGCCAGTGTCGTCAGGGTTCATGTCAGAATTCAACGAGCTGTAGAAACAAAGAAACGCTTTTCAGTCAAAGTGCACTTGACATTTTGATGTGACACATCCAGATACATTCTGTTCAGATGGTGTTAGGCTACCAAAATATGACTACGTGGAAAATGTGATAAATTCAAGGATCACTATATTAACTTTAGTTAGCTTGTTGCTAGCCAGTGGTTACCAACACAACAGAAATTTTGGATAGGAGAGACAGTAAAATAATTTATTAGCTATTTAGCTAATTGTTATGAAGCCATATGTAAATAGGTAGTCTTGAATAAGTTAATTATTAATTATTTATAATCTGTCTGCAATAGAGGCAGCAACCTATAGTGTATGTAATAGCAAAACAACTAGCCTGTTTGGCAGGCTGTTGAAACTATACTAATAAACAAACAACATTGTTATCAGGTGGCTAGTTAAATTGAAAATGTGTAATATATGGCTGCAATAGAATCACATATGTATATCCCTATAGGTTGTACACTTGAAAATATGTCTTACCAAGTAGGCATGAATCTGCATAGATATTTTACTCTAAATGGATGGAGTTAGGATTTGGGGTGGGAAATCTGATCTTAGATCTGTTGTCAAGGGTGGAAAATAACCAGAGCACTTTTATTTAACCTATAATTGTCTATGAAGAGATGTGGCTATTAGCAGATGGAGATTAGATTAGATGAGATGGATATTAGCAGTCGTAGAAGAAATGGAAATAGTCCATCTTTGGGCATTTATTTTGTGGCCGCATGAGCTTCTATTCAAATTCTGTGTGTTTTAACAGGGTCACATGAAAGAGAAGTAAAGGTTTGCAAAGAATCAAACTTCAGGGTCATTGTGGTCATTGTGATTATTTCTGTAAGAAACCCCAGAACACCCCTATATTTCAGTGCTGCATGTAAAGGTGTGGGGTGATAGTATGGTATAGTAGCAAGGAAAAGGGCATGTAAGCCTGGCTGCTGGATTGATTTCCACAGTGGAGCACTGCAGTTTTATGCTTGGACAAGGCATTTATCTTGAACTGCTTTACTAAATATCCAGCTGTATAAATGAATAACATATAAAAATTGTAAGGTGGTCTGGATAAGAGTGTCATAACTGTAATGCACTGCAGTATACATTTATTGAAAACCTTGGCAGATGGCAAATCTGTAATCCCAATCTACCAACCTACCTCCAAGAAATAATATTAATAAATAAATAAGGCAATGTGTATTGCTCTAGGCCCAAAAATGGTAGAATAAATGCTGTCTGAGATACTCTTAGGAAAGGGAAAGAGTGGTGAAAAGATTTTTAATTCAAAGGGTTATGAAGCAACAAGTTTTATATGACATCATTATGTCACTATTTAGTTTCTACCACAGCATTTCTAATGCACTTATTAAAAATGATATTGAAGTAAGCATAACGCTTCATTACTACATTTCCCACTAAGTATACACTTGCTGCAGACACCTGTACCCCCAGGTCAACATGAAGGTATGTACATTTTTTTATTTCTCCTAACTGTTGAATGGCATTCAGTCAAAAGAAAGTAAAATACTTAAAATGTCCTAAGCAATATGTGATATTGAGAAGAATAAAGGTTCAACAACACATATATCTTTAAGTCTAATCCAAAGGGTATTATTTTCAATGTTCGCTTTCCTTGATGACAAAAGATAAGCAAATAGCGAGAATCAGATATGCTGGATATCATTTCTCTACTCACAAAACGTGGTAGAAGACAGCTGTGAGGTCTTTGGGGATCTCATTCTGATTGTGAGGCAGGAAGCGTTTCAGCACAGGAACCACCACATGTTGGAACCAATCATCTATGTTGGTGATGTCAAAGTTTTCAAGTGAGGGAGTCTGGTTGGGCCTGGTCTCATTCCCCACAGTGATATTTTGGGTGAAGTGTCCAGCCAGCTCTGCCAGTGTCCAGTTCAGCACAGCCTGGGTGAGTGTGGTGCTCTTGATTGATGTTAGGTTTTTCTGAGGAGAAAGTAAGAACAGCCAGGATGTAGTTAAATAATTTTAATAAGATGATTTCCTTCTAACATCTATTGTCAGTGTATAGTTTTTGTCATTCATTCAGATTTGTTTTCAGGATAATGAAACATAACCAGTCCCCAGTTAATGAAAACTGACAAGGAAAAACAAAACCTTGTGCCAAAGTGAAGAATTTAATGTGAAATACAATGCCCTATGTAGGCTATATATCTATGCAAAAAGAAACTACTAAACACAATTGTGAAATATGTAGCCTAAATCAGTGTTTCAGATGATGTTCCCCTAGCAACCCCAAAAGTTGGATCTTATAACAGCCATCCTCAATAAAGTTCCATCCTATGCAAATCTCATAATTATGCATCACTTCAGAGTGAGTTTTGTAGAAATGTAAAAATTTAAATTTTAAATTTCTTTTACAATAGTTTTGCTATTATATATTATTTTAATGCTTTAACATACCTGGGGGATTTCATACTTATAATAATAACAATCAAGGGCAGATGACACCTCTTGGCATAACCATGCAACTAGTTAGCTCACTAGCCTATTGAATCATGTAGTGAATTATCAAAGATCCAACTATTCCAACCAATGCTAGTCAGCTAACTTGCACTACTAGCTAGCTAGCTGAACTAGCTACATAGCTCTCCAGTTGAGCTTGTTATCTAGTTAATTGAAATAGTTAATTGAAATAAGTACAAAAAAGTGGCAATAATGTATTTTCTTACAGATAGCTAGCTAGTTTAGCTATCTTAATTCCTTTCATTCTGTACAAGAGGGAGCGACCACTGCCTGCCCTTAACACTTATATTCCAACAGCACCAGTGACAAAAAGGGTTGCATAGTCTATTAAGTGATACAAATATTACTTTTGAGGAGTGGAACCTAATCTCAAACTGATCAGTTTGGATATGTTACAGGTTTTATCCATTCCTTTTGTTGATTAGACCTAAGGTGTGTTTACAGATAAAAATGGAATCTATGGTGGCATGCTTATGCAATGAAATCACTGAAATGTAATTGTGGAAAAAAACTGTAATGAAATAAATGTATTATAAAGGGGTAGGCAATAAGCCAAGTTTTAAGGAAAAATCAGAAGAGGGAGTTACAGTTCATCTGTAAAAGTAATTCTGTTTCCCATTTTATGATATTCTAGGATAATTCCCATAATATTATATGATATTCCCATTATTGTCGACGAATACATTCCACAGACAGTGAGCATCATAAAAATGCACAGTACCTGCTGAGTTAGAGACACAAACTCCTTGATGAAATTCCCCAGTGGTTTAAAGAACATCAAAAAACCATTGAACACCTGCAATTACATAACAGTACATACATTGGTCTGTGGACATCACTGCTGCTTATCAACTACCACATAATTGTTGGTGCATAGCTTACATTGTTGCAAATAGCAGAGACTCACAGTTTACCTTTTGAAGCCCATTATGTTGTTGAGTTGTCATGTAGTGGCTCGGCTCCATCGTGGTTGTATAGTAAATGGGTGCTGGTGTGGTCATGTCATACACAGTCTGTGATGCATTCAGGTGCTGGTTTTCTAGAAGAGGTTTGAGCAGGCTCTCAAAGACCAGGCTGATTGTCCCATTGTCCAGTCCACCAATTTCAGGGTGCAGAATCAACTCAGCCTTCTGCTCTGGTGTGAGGAGATGCAGGACTTCCAGCTGACAGGAGAAACCAAGCATTAGAACCAACCCTACTTCTGATGCCAAATAATGTAGATAAATCCCTACATCCCAAAACTCTAAAGTGCAGAACCTAACACCAAGTCCAAACTGATCTCTGTAGGAACTTACTCCATTGAACACAATGTTCAATGTTGTGAAGTCTTTGAAGCTGGCCATGGCAGAAAATGATCCAAAGTTCTTCATCAGCCAGTCTTCACTGTTGTCCTCAGGGGAAATACAACCTTTACCTAGAAAACAAAGAGCATTTTATTTCTGGTGTATCCTAATAAGAATATCAAAATGTCAGCTATTTGTCTTTGTCTGATGTTGTACATAATGCAAGTTTTGTCCTCTGTAATCATATTGTGGTTATACAAAATTAAGTTGAAGGGTACCTGCTGTACCATTCCCAGCAAGGAAGGGGTACATGAAAAACATGTAGATCCATCTCTGGCGTACAGGATCCATGTTTGAAAAATGGAGGCTTAGTTCTTTCACCCTGCAGGCATGAAAGACTATGTCAACATTATCGTTAATATATGTGACCACCATTACTTCACAAGCAACTAATGATTTGTTTGGTGTTATTCAACAAACACATGTAGGCCAGAGAAATATGTTTACTATAGAAAAAAGTCCCATGCTTTAGATTTCCCTAAATAAACATGAACAGTAGTCTGATAGTGAAAAAGTAAGAAGCACATACACAGCTTGATAGGTCTCACAGCTGAAGTTTTTGGTGCTGAGACAGGACAGAAAATGCCGGGACACAGATGACAGAAGTGGCTTGAGCTTGACCTGAAACCACAACTTCACAAAGTCCATATCATGGAACTGCTCAGCCTCAGTGTTCAGACTGATCCCACCAGACAACTCCAGGACGGGGGCTTGACTGAAGGTGGATCTCTGTGCAGAAAATAACCATGACACCAACTATTTATGACAAGAAACAACAATAATGTTTTAATCACACATGAAATTCTTTTTGAAAATTTCACTTTAAAATGAACCATTTTAAATCTACCCATTGGAGTCTAATGTACCATGAAAGCATAGAGATCCAAGGCTGCATCTATTACTCCTTTGAGATTCCTCATGTGCTCCAAACTGTTTTCAGACATGGTCACAGACAGGCCAGCACACTGTAAGAAGTTGTTCACTGTGGGGTTTGCTGACTTTAAAGAGAAGACACCAAGGAATTATGGAAAATTGTTGAAAACATCTAAAAAGTTTCAATTTATAATAGTTCTGATTCAATTTTTATATTTGAAATGCACCCTGCTGTTTTAAGGGAACATTTGTAAATTACTCATTCTTTATTGTGTGACTGTATGTGTATGCAATATGCTTCATATGCTTGGAATTTGGAAAGAATTTTTGTGGCTTCAGACTGTCAGTCAGCCTTAGCCTGAGTAAATGCTGTGACTTAATCAGACACAAAAGACTTTGATGAGACAGAAGTCCAGCTAACGCCTATCTGACATATGCCATTCAAGTGAACATCAATGGTAACTGACAGTTTATTAAAGCATTTCTCAACAGCTCTCAAAAGGAAAATAACCAGAAAACTCACACTGTAGCATGCATGTTGTGCAATGCTGCTATTGCATATTCCATTAGTGTAATTTCCATTGTTGGGGCTGAAACAGAGTTAGAGCATGACCACTTTATAGAAAGTCAAGATGTATTCATTGTGTCATCTGGAAAACATTACCTAATCGTTTCTATATACATAACAATAAAACGTATTGTAACAGAGATGTCAAAGCGTAACCAATTAGAAACCCTTTGTGTAGACCTTTTATTCTGTCTATGTGATACTCAACTGCCAGCCAGATTTGCAGTGAATTTTCTGTGACTCACTTGTTTGCACTTGAACACTCAGATCCTGTAAAAAGGCATAGATAATTGAAAAGAAAGTTTTAAATAAGGAAAAAAAAATTGCTCTTTACATATACTCTCTACTCTCTACTTTACATAAACTCTTTACATAGTTTATAATTATGAATCACCTTACCATTGGCATCAGTTGTGACACACTAGGAAACAAAAATTTTAATACTGTTAGCACCCAGCTTATAAATAATATTGTCAGAACTGTCAGTTTATGTTGGATGATTGGAATCAGACAGTAAAAATATATATGAGGAACATGATACGGATGTGTCTTTTTCATACAGCTATCAGTAATTGAAATAAATGTTTACTCATTTAATTATTATAATTTTGATCGATAAAGTTAAATATATGACTAAACAGGACACCATGTAAAAATTAACCAACAGACTGCTCTGAATGGAGGAAAAGAAATCTCATCTTTTAATATACCCTGGGCTGTAGCGAAAACCAGAGGAGACCAGGTTATTCAGGTACAGAGTAACTCAACTACTCTAACAACAACAACCCACAGTAAGGAATCCATTTCTAACATAGTTTTCCTGGTGTGAAAAAGCATACAGTACTAGAATGAATACCTCAATATATTCATCATGCAATTGTCATCTTAAAATGGAAGCAATAATCCTTATATTGTTTACATGTTCTTTGCAAATAATAATAATTAATTACATAGATACAAAAACATGATGTATTAGTAGCCTTAATCAGACCTGTGTTTTTTTTTTTTTTCGAAATTTTGGAAAAAAATATTTTGATGTGATATACTAGTTCATTTCTTTAAATGAAATAAATGTTATTTACTTAAAATGTTAACATTTGGGAATATGATGACATAAGCGTTATTGCCATCCATCTAACATTTAAATTTATGCTATTTAAGGTGGGCAAAAGGGCACTTTCTGATACCAGAAGCCCTGTTACAAAGGAAGTCATGGCAACTGAGGATGACTCCAGAGACCAGTATACCTTCAGAGAGAGTATAGGAGGGAGGAAGTGAGTGGTGGCTCACTCGTGACCCAGCACATGCCTGGCATGTGACAGTTGCTTATTTTAAACACTTGCTTATTTGTGTAATATTAGTGTTGCTGGACACAGACAATTGTTTTGTAAGGGGGTGGGGGACAATAAGTCTCCAAGCAGGTGTACCAGTAAGCACTGGTATGCACTAGAACTGTTTTTCAACATAAAGAATAATGCAATGAAACTGAAAGAAATATACATTTCACTGAATATTTGCATTGGTGTTCTGTATGAAGTCAGAGAAAGATAACTGATAAAAAGCATTCTTTTGTAAAATGTATGTTTATAGGCTGTGAAGGAGAGGCTCAGGGTCCACTTTGGAGATGAATTTCAATCATTAATAAAGAGTGATTAAACCAGTGAAAAGGCATGAAAACTCCTGTCCAATGAAGCAGCTGAGGATGATGCACTGATAACTTGAAAAATCAAGCACTGGCAGCAGATTTTGTTTACTGTCATGAGCACATTCTCACGTTGCCTGCTTTGTGTACAACCCAAATAGAGGCAACACCCTCAACTCAAGGGGCAGGTTTTTATCACCTTCAGAAGAACATCAATGCCTCGTTGTTTCTGTGACGTGAGATTCCTGTAAATCTCACTTCACCTGCCCTGCATTTAATATGTTTTCACACGTTTCTCAAAAATAAAGGAATATTAATTTTGAATTATAATTACAGTCCTGAATTTTTATTCACAGTTTTCCTTTTCATTAGAAAAGGGCTATTCGGTTGCACCTAATACATGCAAGTAGTTTTTTTTATTTAGTATTGCAGAACTATCTTCACCATAAAAAGTAAAAACATGGTAACATAAAAATTCAATAGTTTATCATAAATCATTACAAAATGGAAGCATTCATAAGAAAAAAACATCTATTTAACCATTGGAATTTAAAGAATAAAAAGAGATACCACCTGTAATGGAGCTGTAGGTAACTCATCTGATAGAACTTTTAGTTCCTACTAGAGGGCACTGAAAGATTTTATAGGTTGCAATTCTATTCTTTTTAGCACAGGTGCTACACTTATAATTACTTACTAGTAAGCATGACGATTGTAGTTGTTTGGATGACAGAGGTAGCTTGCATTTGAATGGTGTTCTTTCAGATTCTTTTTAATATTCAGGCTTACTGAATTTGTTTTTCATTCTCACATAGATTGTTAGTGGAATCTGATTCCAAACCCAAAAAGCCCACTCCCAGCACTTTTTATACAGAAAAGACAAAAGGGAAGCTCAAAGAATGAGTTCTGAAAGCGATTCCTTAGTACTCCCCCTCTATAGGGGAACAAACAAACATCAAATCAAGCTTGCATTATATTGCATTCACTGAAGAAAAGAAATTACCTGGGCAGAGACTGAATTCTTGAGACACCCTTAAATAAATACAATGAAGAGAGTAAAATATCAAGCAGTGCTCAACAAGGTGACCAGATTTTTTCCTGTGACTGTTAATTACTAAATATCATTGTAAAAATGTGGTCTGAGTCAAATCTCCTTGCAACAATATTTGAATCAATCACATATCTACAGTGAAAAAACAGCATTCACAGAAAAAATGTGGACTCCTGCTCACCAAATCCTATGGCTGCTAAGTAGAGGAGGAGAAAATGGAGTCGGTGTCTCATGTTGACAGTCTATTTTCTTTCATTGAGGAATTTCTTGGCTGTCAACAAACAGAGACAACACATTAAATATCCAAAAGACATATAATACTGTAAATCCAAGGAAAGAGAATGTTTTATTGTGATTAAAATATTGTTATTATTTTACAAATAAGATGATTTCCCCATGGATTTAGTTTATAGTAAAGGCCTACATTTTACCAAGATAAAAGACTTTCTGGTGCATTGTTTGTTGTATACATATTCAGCCTGTATTATATCTGTGCCTTTCATGTCCTTCAGGTCAAAAAAATGTGAATAAAAAGGAAGGTATTGTCCTGCTGTGCTTTAAGACTGTCTGCCTGTTTAATCTGGTATACACAGGTGCCATCTTACAATACAACTGACAATACAAACAGTAAGGGTTATCGACTTGGTGTTACATGCTGTAGACACTGCATTCAGTGAGTATATAGTCCAAAAATACTCTTACTTTGTTTTAAGTCTCCTTTTTAACAGGGTTTTGAGAATAGCATTCACTTAAAGCAGAGTGACTGAGTGAATAAAGCCTCTGAAATATCAATGAAAATTTAAGTCTATAACATCAACATAACATAACATAATGAAACCAAGTGAACAGCTTCATCAACTCAAAAATGTCACAAAAGCATGTTCAGCATTCTCACTTACTTGCCTTTCTGGTTGCTCTGAAAACTGATAATCTTCAATGGAATTCAAACCTTCTGGAGCTGCCGTTTTAAAGCTTTTAATTTACAGTAATGGCAGTAAAGGCACAGTAAGTTCTGTAATATCTTGAATTCCTTAATGTATTGTGAACATTCAAGGTAGTGTCAGAGTCAGGTGTGTGACTGCGAAACAGATAAATGCGCAACACATAACTCTAGCAACATTCCACAGGGACAGCATGAGTAATGCCTTTCCACCCACGTGAGGATTGGCATTGACAAAAGAATGGCTAAGATGATGATGCTATCTGTTTAAGAATCAATCTCTGCTTCTGCCAATCGTAAAAACTGGTAAAAAATCCTTCAGGGTAGGAAAAAAAACCTTGTTGCTCCTGTCTGGCTTGACCTGCATTACTATGTGCATCTGTCTCATAGGGGAGTATGTTGCCTATTGTGAAACCAAGGCTTGTTCCCTTACAATGCATTTCAGCTATGCACCTCTAAAGAAAGATAGGTGCCTTGCCAATACAGAGCTTTGTTTGTGGCAGGGTTTTCTGTCCCTTAGTTGACACTAATGCTCAGGCACATTTGTGTTTACTCTGACCTTATTGAGGTGAGCAAATCCATTTATCCATTTATAAGTAGATTGTATGTGTGAACTCTGATCACATGCCACCCACAAACTGTTCATATGCACAATACTGTTAAATAACAATTTGCTGTAATTAACCCAGATACCCTGAACTTAAGTCAGAAAAAATAATGTAATTCTAGAGTTTCTCACATCAAACACAGACAAGATTTCCTCTTACAACTGACTTTCAGTCTAGGCTTTCATTATATTTCATTATATTTTATGATGACTGCAAAAAACTACCCCTGTTTCATGTCAACACCGACTAGAAATAAAAATAGCGCTGACTTACCTGTATTGTTTAAAGAGAGAGCTGTGCATGTCATTTCTCATGGTCTTAGGTAAGGTGACATATGAGACACCCAGGTACCAGGAAGCACTTCAGAAAAAGAGGGTGGTGCACAAAAGAATAAAGGGGTGTGGACCACCTCAGTTTAGGAGCTGAAAACTTGAAAACAGTCCAGAGAGTGTCTGATATGTCCAGATCAATACCCGAAACACAAAAACACTGATCTAATCAGTGTTGCTCTATTATTCTTTGCAGTAACTTTACTTCTGTTGTTCAGACTACACAATATGATGAAGCACAGGTTTGTAATTTTACAATGTAAATGATTTGGTAATTGCAGCTCCAGTCCCTTGGGGATTAGCTGGGGTTTCCCAGAGAGCTTATTTATTTCAGCCAGATCTGTTTGCATGCGAATAATTGCTTGAAGACTGCTTTCTCTCTCTCTCTCTCTGTCACACACACTCTGACTCACTCTGAAAATGACCTGTGTGACTACCTGAGGTGGTTACAAAAACAGCTACCACAGAGACTGTACTACTATAGTACTTAATCATGTAGCAAAACACAATAATAAGAAAGGTCCATAAAAAAGAGAAGCCAACAATCTGGTTACAAGAGACCAAAGCAAAACCTTGATATTAATGTTTTTTAAGGGAAATGAAAACGTTTCAGAAACACACATTGCTATAATAATTTGGCAATTTCTGTTTATCGGTAACAAAATTACATCAGTTTGGACCTCCCTTACGTAGTCCTCAGTGACATTAAATGCTGTATTCCAAAGGACATTTGTGTGGCATAGTGGTAAGGAGCAGGGCTCGTACCCAAAAGGTTACTGGTTTCAATTCCTTGGGCAAGGTACTTAACTCACAATTACTACAGAAAATATCCAGCCATATAAATGCATAAAATAAGAGCGCCTACTAAATGACAATAATGTAATGAAATACTTACATGAACACACAAGAACTATATTCAACAGGAGGGACAACGGAGACTTACACATCGCTGACAGGTGACAGAGGGTCACAGATTTATATGGGTGACAACCCACACTAATAGCCAGACTCAACTCAATCACAATGAAATTTCATTTCATTAGATATGATTTTGGTAAAATGGTACCACCTTTAATAAAACAGAGGGTAGAAGGGTCCCATTACATGTGATTTTAAGTTTAACCTTATGTAAGACTAAGTGTAAATGACTGATGTAACAGAATTATAACAGAGGACCATGCACCCACACCTTATAGGAGTTAAAGAGAGAGTCAGGAAATAGCAGCAAGGAGAAGGCTGTAAAACACCTTTATTTGTTCATGTGCAGAGAAACTAAGACTTACAAACAAGAAAGAAAGTGCTTGAATATATGCAGAATTACTTCATGTTTTACTTATTAAGTACTGATTAGACAGTAGCAACATCAGAACACTTTTTGGTCATGTATATAATTCATTAAATAAATCCTTTGTAGACAGAGGCTTCAAAAAAGTTTTCATGGTTTACTTCATAATACACACAACATTGAGCCATTTGTTACTAAAGTAGAAGACTGCATAATCATACATAAATGTATTTTGGTATCCAAACATAAAAGCACTTTGTTAGCCTACATTAAATCATAATTTAGTAGTATTGCTAGTATTTTATTAACAGTTTAAAATTATAAGTGACCTTTCAAAATAGAACAATAGATAGGACTACAAATAAATTATTCGATAAAAAATATTGCACGTTTGTTCCTCAGATCTGTTAACTTCTTGATTTTAACCAAATAATTTAGAACTAGAAATGGAAAATGTTAAATACACAGTAGAAGAAAAGAGATTTCAAAAGAAAAAAATAAACAGTTATTCATGTGTATATGATTTCATTTGTCTCATTTTACAGCAGTATCTGTAGCATAATGATTGTCAACCCCAGGAGAGTGAGAGCTGGTCTATTGTATGTTCCTCCACTGCTTGATCCACTGCCTGGAGACAGATTAAAGAGAGAGAGTATTTACATTCAAGTCCTGTTACACAGTTCTAAACACTATCAAATTACCCTGTGTGTCTCATTCACATTCAAATAAGTCTTCTTTTCTGGTCTGAAAGGCACTGATGAGTTTTTAGTGTGGAATCTTCTCACCTGATGCAGAGGGGGTTGTTGCTGTTGTCATTCCTTCTGTAATTCCACTTGTTGTGGTTGCTGCTGTGTTACTTGTGCTACTCGTGCTGTTGAGCCCTATCTCTCCTCCTGGGGGAGGGTCTGCCCTTCCTCCAGTGAGACCCAGACCCAGCTTGTTGAGCTGTGACTGAAACTGTGCAGAGATCCAGTCCTGTATGAATGTGTCATTCTCAAATGTCTTCAGATCACCCACGCTGGTGCCCAGGAGTTCTCTCACCTCACTCACTGTGAGATTCTGCAAAATCAAGAGAATGACAAGAAAGATAACCAACCTGATTCACATTTTATGCTTTTGGAGCACAAACCTGGGTGTTGATTTTTTACCTTACGTTAAATTTATGAAAAATATGTCCGTTTTTAATTAAATTCCACTTCAAGTCTTGAAAATCCATGTGTTTCACAACTGACATGACATACAGCTCCTGTGTAGGTAGTTCTGATAACCTTACAGATCTGGCTCTGTAGTGGGAACACCTACATATGTAATGTGAAGCTTTGCCTCACACTAAACTGTAAGAAATGCATATCCATATTAATGTCAAACATTCTTCCATGAGGGCAAAAAATAGTATAATTAGAACTTCCTTTAATGAAAACATGACCGTATGTATTACCAACATTGCCCATTTAGGTAAAGCAGAATCAGGAAACAAAGAAAAATTGACTGAGGACTTGGAGCACAGGTCTTGAAAGACAGACTGGCATTATTTAGACACTAACCATGACAACTTCCTTGTCCAGACTCTTGAAAGTCAATATATCCATACTGATATTTTGGGCAGAAATAGTCCTTATGTCACTGATAGGGGCACCTCCTACAAAAAAAATTCACACATTAAAATACAAAATAATCTGAAAGTGTTGCAAAACTGCACTTATTACACACAAATGAATTCTTAATAATAGCAGTAGATGGAAACTTTGTAGCAAGACAAAGTAGTCTTTGTGTTACCTTAGGCTATTTTGTATTGTTGTACTGCATATTTGAATTCATGGACTTATGTACTGTACCTATACATTTTATTGTAAAATGTATGTATTTATGCTTGAACTAGTTACCACAACACCGTGCAAGGGACATGACTCATGTTCAGATGAGGTCTGTTGTGCTCAGTATGTTATCAGATGCTCTTTATACTCTTACAGTCACTTGGTAAGTCAAAAAGAGTGTCTGCTAAATCAATAAATGTAAATTCAGGACATATTTGATGCAATAAACAAATAAACATCATTTCAATATTAATTAATATAAAATGTAATAAATATCGAATATCTAAAGGAAGCAACTGACAAAATATGAATGTCAAGCTTCTAGGGACACATGACTTGGCAAGCAATCACAGTAAAACAAAACCGACAGGCCAGTGGAAAAAAACACCTTTTGTGTACATGACGCATTCGATTTATCACTGGTCTAACTTGCTTTTCAGGAGCTCTTTGTGCAACCCACTCAGAGTGGAATTTACTTAGAGGCCAAGTCTCACCCAGATAGGGGCTGATGAGCTGGTAATAAGCACCAGCATCACTGCTTTGAGCGCTGTAGGAGGCGTTGGCAGTCCTGTAGAGCACCTTCTTCAGCTCAGTGGAGCAAGATGAAAGGTTCAAAGCATTGGCATTTCTGTACAAAAGATCACTAGTTAATACACTTCTGTGTTTGATAGGCAAGAGATAGCTGATGCACTGTATCCTGTATTATTTTACAATATTATTATTATTTTACCTCAGGCTGCTTGCAGTGATATCCTGCAGCACACTGGCGTCAAGTGAGCACAGGTTTGTCCCTCCTATTGAATTCAGTTCAGCAGTGCCCAGAGTGTTCCGCGCAGTGCTTAAGTATTTTGTGATGATGGCCTTGCTCTGTAGCACAAATTGAAAGAATGAGCTGATGAATTTCTGGGACTGAATTCAACCAGTTTTAGTAATGTTTTCACAGGTTCCTTTTGTTTTTAAATAGTTTTTTTTGTAATTATCACTCATAATCATATTTAATACTGAAAGCTGTACTTTGGAAGAAGACTACAGAAGAAAAAAGAAAATTTAAGCAGCAAGATGATTTTGTTGTTAATTTCAAATACCTTATCTGGTTCCCATTCACCATCATCTGGGTTCATCAATGCAGCAAGAGTGTCAATCTTGGTGACATTCCACTTGCTAATGTCATCTGTTGAAGCTACACGAGAAACTGACCCAAGCACTTGAAGCTGCTCATCTGCAATGCCTGTGGGGTATGCCTGAGTGACAAGAAAAACATAATTCAAACTCAGTACATGTGTTGATGATTTTATGAATGTCTTATCACCTGTCACTTTTTATAATAATAAATTGAAATTATTTTCAATAAATACAATAATTAACAAGATGTTATACGATAATTTACCTGATTTAATTTTACCAAAATGATCTTCTGAAAATCTTGATCAACAACCTTTTCAGTGAGGCCTGCTAAATTGTCTCTCACAATGTTAACATCCAGACAAAGGTCAAACTGGGATGCATCGTATCCGAAGGGGAATGCTTCATTGCTGATAGTATACTGGGTAATGTTGCCAATAGTGCACCCTTTAAAAGAATGTGAGAAAGACAGCAAAAGAGTAACTTCAGAAGCAGGTTTGTTTTGATAAATGATTTCATATTTACAAAGGAATCAAAAGATAACTACCTCTGATAAAACAACTGAAGTTCACTGAAGAAATAGTAACTAAAACACAACCTCATAACAAATGTGACATGTAGAATGTACCTGCTGCACGTTTAAATCTCAGAGAATTACACTCCTTGAAAAGTTGTCTCAGTTTTCCTTTTGGTGTCTTGTTTTCTCTCAGTTGTGGCATGAAGACCTTGAGGAATTGCCTTTTCACTGACTGCCAAATACACAAAAAAATTCAGTCACAGAAGTAAAGATATCATCATTTTCTCTGTAGACTAGACTTCATACAAACAATAAAAAGGGAAAACTGAAGATTGTGAAAACTTACGTAATCGAATCTACCCCAGAAATCTCTCGTTAGGTACAGTGGAAGTATTCCAAGATCTTGCAGTGTTTGTTGATTCCATGTAGAAACATCGCTGTGGTTAAGAAACAGGAATGAAGAGTATAACAATATAAATAGAACAATGATTCACATCAAATGTATCACGGAAGGCATAGATTTATTAATTACAGCTCAATCCATTATGTTCCTTTTGGGCACACACTGCACATTAATAGTGCCAGCTTGTTAGTATCAAGAAAATACATTCATTTGTGAATGAAGAATGAATGTCTACTTTAGGCAGAAAGTGCTGGCGGCAGTGTAGCGTAGTGGTTAAGGAGCAGGGCTCGAAACCGAAAGGTTTCCGATTCGATTCCCTGCTGGGATACTGCTGCTGTACCCTTGGGCAAGGTACTTAACCCAAAATTGCCTTAGTAAATATCCAGCTGTATAAATGGATAACATTGGGGGAAAAAAGTAACCGATGTAAGTCGCTCTGGATAAGAGTGTCTGCTAAATGCCAGTAATGTAATGAATGCAGTTACTTTTTTGCTGACCACAGTTGAAGTGTATAGCTGTGATAATACTTTGAAATTTTTAGATGTAGGAAAAGAAAATGAAGGTAGAAAGCAAATAAGAAAGAAGAATATAGGTTTATTGAAGGTATTTGGAACCAAATGAATGTAGTAATGTGAACAAAATCTAATAATATGATGATCTCATTAACACTTGTTACCCTATGCTAAGAAAACTATTCTAGCATGAATAGTCCATATTTACTTACCCATATTTGGTGTTTCCAGCAAGCAGAACTTTTTCTATAGCTGTTATTTGTGTGTCAGAGAGATCGTTGCAGTTCTTCAGTTTCTCCAGGATCAGGCTATCAGAGTTCTCAATATAGGACCCATCCAATATGCAGCCCATGTTGCCCAGCACCTCTACATTTTCTCTGCTGATGTTTGTTCCTGTTATACCCTGGAATAAATTGGAAGTGATTTGTGGTTGTTAATTACATGATACTCACCCAAAGTTGTCACTGAATATTAAATATTTAATATTAAACTGCATTATCTGCACTTGTTCTGCTAGAGCTGATATTACTTACCAGACAATTTTTTGCATTGTTCAGCAAGCTAGCTTCTTTGTTCAACACTTTGGACAAGACTGAAAAGTCTGCTGCTCCAGTTGCTGTAAAGTATGACTTGCATTTGACTTGTTCCACCTTCTCATAGCTGAAAATCAAAAGACATGTAAGTGTACGACAGTCATATTTATTCAACACCTATGCATTTCTGTTCAAAATCCAATTTATATGTCCACAATATATGTTTTTTTTTCACAACAAACCAGTATATTTGAACTTACTTGTAATACAGCAACATATCTGAAGGGTAGTCGGTAAACGTCTGTGGCACATCATCTCTGACGTAACTGTACATGCAGGTCAGCTGTGAAACACATTATGTCATAATTCCTTGGATATGCAATTGTACTTTCCCATAGCCATCTTAGCAATACAAGTCACTGCTATGGTGAAGACCATGCTGATGTGGATTTTTAAAAATGTAACTTAACATGGATGTAGTGACATGCAGAGCACTTATTGACCTCACTGGTCTTTATTAGGAAGTTTTATCAACTGCAATTTCTATTAAAGCTACATTGCTTTGATGTACATATAATGAATCCATGTTACATGTTAAACAATAAGCACTCCTTTGTTTACAGGTGCATTGCAGTTCAGAGAATGAGAATGAGTCACACCTGTAGCCCTCATAATCTCTAGCCTGGGACTGGCTGAGGAGCAGGTTAGATTCAGGTGAAGCCAGTCAATGTTAAATAACAGGTTGGCTAGGCATAGCCAGTTTTGCTACCACATTTCAAAGACACATCATTCTCAGATTAAACTTAGAATTCTGAACAGAAAAAAGATCAATCTTATTTAATAAAAATAACTGGCATAACATGTAAAAAGTTACATGGGTGATTGCTGCAACAGTAAGGCCAATTTTCAAATCTAATTGCCATAAGTGCCCTAAGTGTGGTCTGATTTCATGCACAATTATCAATATTTGTCCCATTATTATTTAGTCTGTATCATTTATTCAATTCCTCCTTTTATGTAACTCACTTGAGTTTCCTTTAAAACCACCTTCCTTTGACCAGTCCTTGGCCTGCAAGCTTTGATGAGGCCCTTGACTTTTGAAATTTGTGTATTTCGCACTCCACTACAAGTAAATCCTTGCAACACTGATAGGGGAAGTCTGAAATGACACAGAACACATTACATGGGTCATAATATTCATATTTCATGGTATGACTAAAGAATCACTGCCATTTTGTATGGGTGAATAATGCCAAAAGAAAAAAGTACAATGTAGAAAATTAATACAATAAATTTACTGTAAGCACTCAAAGCACAAGCTAATTCACAGCTATTGAACTAAGTTGTGCCTATCAATCACTCATAAATCTATTGATAAAGCACAAAAGAATGTACATTTTATAGTGCTGCTGTTTTAGTATGTTATATACTCCAACTATTTTTCACACTACAGTGCATCAGGAGGCAAATTCTGTTAGAGGATAAGCATGTCCTCCTGGTGCTATCTGAGTAATTCATTGTCACCCAAGCGTATCCCAGGGTGTCAAGGGCGGAGCAGTAAGAACAAGAAAAGTTTTCATGACTCGTCAATTGTCCCATTAAGCAGTGGTGTCTGTCTATATAAATACAAATGGCATTATTTTAACTGAATTATATGAAGCTCAGTTTTCCTCATAACAAAACTTACATTTCAGGATCTTGAGTACCACTTGTGACTTTTTCAAAGAACACAACAGCCTAAAAAATAGGAAAATCGGTTAAAATGATCAGATTTTTAAATAAAGTATGGAAATGCTCTGTGATATATTGTGCAAAGCAGAGTTGTAAACTTGGCCCCTTTATCACTAGATTTACCATCTAGCTCTGGCCAACAAATTAAGCACACATCAAGATCAGTTTATATAGTTAGCAAAGTGAATAAATTGAAATGGTACAGATATATCTTCCCTGTGCTGCTATAACTACCGTAAATACAAGACTGAGAAGTGCACCGATGTCTCATACTGAAGAGACTATGTAATTATGACTATGTAATAGTAATTATGACAAAACATTTAATGTAGGTGAAGTGACATTAAGTTGACACTTTCTAGAATAATGTACAGGTCCTTCTAGTGAGATCCAGTGAGAAATAGATGGCACCACTAAGTTAGTCACAACTGCAACTGCTCAGCCATCACTGTTTGCATCTATAATCTATATCTATAACTGCACATGCCACACGTGTGGAGTACGTGCAGTGCTGGAGAATGCAGGCCAGGGGTGGGGCCAGAGGGGGGGCTTCGGGGGGCACGATTGGCCACCCCGGGTGCCATCCAAAATTCCTAGTCTATGATTGGCCATCAACCAGGTCGAAGGTGGGACTTTTCTTGAGATACTCGGTGGTTCAAATCAGCGCGGGAGTCGGGAGTGACTGACTTCAAAAATTTAAGTACATGTTTTGATATATAAGAAACAGCCGTTCAATATGTGTAATTGGTTGTTAGCATGTGAGTTAGTTTACAACACTATTGCTCTTGCTAGCAAGCAAAGTTATTTAGCTAGCTAGCTATCTAGCTGTCTACCCATCTAGCAAGGTAGCTAACTAGCTAATCTATCTATCTATCTATCTATCTATCTATCTATCTATCTATCTATCTAGCTAGCTAGCTAACGTTATCTAGCTAGCTAGTTAACGTCAGCTAGCTTGATAATGAACTACAAAGCGCACCAGGCAGCTAGCTAGTTAAATGTAAATCATTATTGTAAAAAAAGCCTTGTAGGAGTAGGATCTTTTCATTTAGTTGGCATGTGTTTGTTGATTTGTATTTGAATTTCGTCAAATAAAAAAAGATGACATGAGAATATGGTGTTTGTCCTTTGCAGTTTCATCCTCTGAATATGGTGTTCATATGGTTAGTTTATGGTTTAGCTCCTGTATTGTATTTGTGCTAATTTCACATCTTGCAGTGCTTTTAGTGTATGGGGGCATTATAAATATTTGTTATAGGCCTATTTCTGTTATTGTGGATGTTGCGTTACCCTCATGCCACCCTTGAATGAATCAGTGCTCCACTTGGGCCACCCCAGTCAAAAAAGTATAGAATTGCCACTGATGCAGGCCTCTTTTAAATCAGGGAGTTGGTAAGCACTTCACAATACCTGCTCTTGAGTCCATGTTTTCTTCACAAGTTTCTGCACCTCCACTGATTCTTGAGAGAATGTTAACAGAACCCTTGGGATTTTGGTGGCCATTTCATCAGGCACATTTTGAATCACAATATTTGGGTCTTGGTTCAAAGAGATGATCTTCAGAGTGGGAAATAAAAGTATAAGGAATAAAAAGTAAGCTTTTGCAAACTTGGGTCAATTAATACAAACTGCTATCGAGAACAGCATGCGTACAATATTCTAGTTATTTACGAGTATGCTTTGTACACTGTTAAAATGCAATTTTAAATACAAAATTGAAATACTTTACCTTGTCAACATAGGTGTACTGTACAATTTCAGGGGCACTGATTATGTTGGTGATAAAAGCTGGATTTTGAGATGCAGTAATAAGTTCAGAAGGGGAAATGCTGGTAAATGTTGTTGTGGGAACACCTTTTATTAGAGTCCCTAATGACAGCAGGGAGGAGGCGCTGTTGATCTGTTGATGAAAAACAACTCCTTATCACAATGCATACAATTATGCATATGACTTGGATGAGTGATATGCTATTTTGTGGTAAATAGCTACAGAATACTCCTGACAGACATACAAAGTCAAAGATCAAAGTCAAACATCAACTTCACCTGAAGGCCACCAGCAGTGATGGTCTTTATCAGTGCATTTGCCTGCCCCTGGTTCCAGCCAGTCAGAGTACTGAGAGTTTGAAGAGATGACACAATGACAGATGGTGCTGCTGCTTCAATCTGTCCAGCTGTTAGTCCTGTACTAGCTTTTCCCAATGATTTAATTGTGACCTCATTGATGGATTCAAAGTTTCCTGCCAGAGCTGCAGATATCTGAAAGAAATGTGCTTACAATGAGTTTGAACTGATTATACAGTTTGGTTTATTTTCACGACTTCAACCACTTATTCCCTTGCAACCAAGGTCTTTGCAGTGAGATATATATTTCTGTACAAACTGAGAAATTTGAGTCAGAAAGACACAAACTGGATAGCATACCCGCTTTTCATGTTTTACAGAGAGAATTTATGCATGTGTGTTGCTCACCTCTGGATCCCCACTGCCATTGCAGAACTGCTTCAATTTGTCCAGAATCTCAATGCTCTCTGTTGAGTTCAGTGGGATGTATGCTGAGCTTGGGACTTGACAAAGGAATTTACTAGGTAGTCTGTGAAAATTAAAGTCCCGTTTTAATCATACTTTATTTCAGACATATTATGTTCACTGACATAGAATAGATAAACTTGTGATGCATTCATTTAAATGACTTGTTATTCGCTGGTTGTGTCTTTCTTGAACCACTGAACTGAATAAAAATATATATTGTATACAAATATATATTGTCACCATTAACTGTAGGGAGCACAGACAACACTTGTAAAGACAAGAGCCCTTTAGGGACAAATGCACTAAAGTCTATGGAACGGTACTTACAGTAGGGGGTTGAAGGTGGGATTGTATATGTATATTTGTGAAGTGTAAAAAGAAGTGACATCCACAGGTATGGCTGGGTTACTGAAGAGCTGTATATTTTTAGGATCCTCCAAGAAGATGCTTGACTGCTATAAACAGAATATACACACGAGACATATTAATACTCTGTTTGAAATGATTTGAATATTCATTTTGTGAATGAAAACAGAACAGTGAGACTAACATGTATTGTCTCACCATTTATTCTGATCATTACTTTCACATAAAGCTTGCTCTTCTGTTATTAAATGAATTCATGATGACAAAATAAACACAGTTATGTAGGAAACATACCTGGTCAATGGAGATGAATGTGTTGAGGTCAGCCAAAGACATGTAGGTGATGAAAACGCCAATGTAATTGACAAACCAGGATGTGGAGTTTAGCTGTGGGTCTGCAGCATTGTAACACTTGGGCTTTGTGCCTTCAATGAGAATACGTAAAGATTAAACTTCAATGCATATTTTGGAGTCAAAGTACCAGTATTTATATGGGGCTTGATCTTGACCAAAGCCAGAGACAATGTAACAGTTGTGATAACCTGATACCCTGAATATAGCTGACGTTTAGCTCACCTGTGTTGAGGTAGGACACAATGGTCTTGTACACATCTTTCTGCTGAAAGTCTGAGATGTTGTAGTTGTAGTTGTTTCCAAGAAGAGAGATGCTACAAAAATCAACATAAATCATACAAATTAGCACTTGTGTCTGGGGTGCAATACTTTCCTGACAGCCTGCGTTGACTGGTCTCATTGGTGTGAGTTTCTGTAATTAGTAAATAAATGGCATTGAGTGTGACATGGAGTGTGTTGCATTTTTGTGCTTTTTAAATGGACTTTCACTTCTCATGTGTGCCCAGTTATATTTTATATCACCAATTTATATGTGATATTTGTGGCAAATAATTTAGAGTGGGTTGGACTCATTTGTTTGGTTTCCCTTTATATAGATGTATAGACAAATGAGATTATCTGGGAGCTTCTACTGCTGCTGCACAGGGGAATCTATGCTGTGACAGGGAGAGATGTACGAGTCCCAAGCAGGGCAACAAATGTAAACATCCACACCGTAAACTGTTCCTTTCCCCAAAGGCTTGTACATGGGTTTTCTCTAGTTATAATGCAGTGGTCGCATGAGGGAGTTGCTGAGCAACAAGATACAGGTCTAGTGTGACATCATGAGATTCCACCATCACGCTTTGAGATCATGGAGAAGCCACACTTGTCTTAAGGGCCCAGTGGCACATTTCAATCTGTTTTTATTGATTTATGATTTTTTTTCTTTTTAAAATGTGTTACTTAATTTGTCACTTAATTGTCTTACCGAAGTTATAAATAAATAAATACCAATCTCTAAAAGTCCACTGTGGTGGGTGAACTGTTATACCAGAGAAATAGAACCTGTATGTTCTCTGCCCTCAGTAAACACTAGATGACATAGCAAGTTACATGTGACATATACTTTACAACTAATTACAGAAGATTACTGGAACACATTCTAAGAGTTTAACACCATGTGTTAACATTTAAGCAACCAGACCCCAGAGAGCAAATCTCTTGCTGGCAAACTCTGGTGGACATCATGGGACTAATCTACTTCAGATAATGAGCACAGAACAAAATAAACATGCTGAAGACTTACATTTTCCGGAAGGGTAGACAGTTGGCATTCTGCACTTGGGTGAAACTGATGAGATCCTTGGTGAGGAACTTCAAGTAGAGCTTCAGCCTTTTGTCAAACCACAGATCAACCTCTGCCTCCTTGTCACTACTCAGGGCTAAAGGCCAGACACAGGGCAAAACCTGTCTTCTCGCTTCATCAGGGATATCCTCCTGCAGAAGAGAGAAGCAATCATTTACAGTAATGCAATTTATTGCATATATGTTATGTTTCATATCCCTATATCCTATTTATATTATCAAGTGGTGATGATTTGATTTAATTTTACTTGAATACCAGGAATCAAATAATAAGCAAATACGTACAGTTTCCAAGAAGTCAGGAGTCCTGTTGTAGTTGTTAAAGATTGTGCAAAGCTCTGTACCATTGTCAATGACTTTCGGTTGGCTGAGGAAGCTGCCTAGCTCTGATGGTAGAATGGAGTTGATCAGCTACAAAGCAAAAATCACACATTAACATAAACCTAAGGAAAGCCAACTAACCATGTGAAAATAAACCAAATGAATTCATGTAAAATCTTTTTAAATTACCTCAGATTTACGATTGTTTGGCATTAGTGACAGGATGATGGTTACATCAGGAGATCCAAAGTGAAGGAAAGTGCTTGTCACAAATAAATAGAAACTTCCTCCTTCATAGCAACGGATTGGAGATGGTCCTACATGTTAATGAAGGTGAAAGTATAAACATATATTTTTAAGAAAGATAAAAAAGCAATCATATATCAAATGTTACTATGCAACTCCTGATGTCTTTGTGCATTTACCGGTTTGTGGGTGAATGACAACAGTGGCAATATTTATAGGGGTATGCACAGTTTACTTTAGCTCAAGATGATATACAGAAAGGCAGTAATATAGGATTATTTTATTACCTTATTATAAGGTTAAAGGTATCCACACCTGAATATTTTATTTGCAATCTGCTATTTTCTATGACAAGCCAGCCACAAATTCCCAACCTTTTGGAGAGGGTATTTAGGATATTGAGTCTTCTGCCAGAAATATGCCAAAAGTGACATTTTGAGAATTGCATTTTGAGAATAATGTACAGAAGCCGATTTATCTTAGGCAATTCTGTGTATATTCTCTTTTTTCTTGGACCACTTTGGCCCTGCCAGTTTTGTTTGTTTATTTAATGCCTGCTCAGATTCATGTGTCGAATCAATATTTCAGGGAGTACCTTTAAGTGAGAGCAGTATGTTTCTGTAGACTTCACTCTTTGCATCTTCACTCAGGGTAGAGCGGAGAGAGTCCAGTACATTCACACTGTGAAAAAATATGATAAACACAACTAAAATAATAAGTCCCTTTCGCCTTTGTTAATTAGATGTAGACACTATGGTGTCCTTCATGGAGCCCCAGAGGTAACACAGAATATTATGTCATGGGAACAACAACATATTCATATACCTGCCATTTAGCTTCTAGACGGGTCTTGAAAACCGTCCTGTATTTGTTAATACATTTATTTGTTTGCTAATACATTTGTTTGAGCACAATACTTGTATTTCATAAGCATTTCTATATCAGCATACAACAGTTCTGTTCTTACGCTTCTTGGCTTGTGTTGCAACTCCTGTCTTGCACAACATCGAAGAAAGAGGTCACTTGACTTTTTGTCAGATTTTGTAGCAAGGGGCTCAGCCTAACTGTAAGCCACACCAGAATTTCAGTGTCAGTGATGGATGGTGCAGACAGATCTCCTTTATCGAAAATTTCCTGGAGCATTGCAGACCTCACTTCATATGTGTAATTGGCTTCATTTTCCTGAAAAAAAAAACATTTGAGATGAATTTCTTATGTATGATACAAGGGGTGTACAAAGGACATATTAATTGGCCATCCCCTTTTCGAGACCTATTGATCTGAGACATTTTATGAATTTAAAAATGGACAATTGAAAGACACTACCATTAAATATTGAATTTTACATTTATAACACCTTCATCCTCCTACTCCTTCATCCTCCTAATCATTTCTTTTTTAACACAATTCAGCTTCGAGTTGCACACCTGAATGGCTGGAGAAACAATGTCAAAGAAAGATCCATAATTGGAAGGAGGTATCACTGCCATGATCTTCTTGACATCCTCTGCCCTTTTCACCTGTCCAGGAGTGGTACATAGTTGGGCCACCTGTGTCTGAGTCAGCAAGTCAACGACGTCCACCTGATAGATAACAAAGAAAACTGTATCTAAACCAAAACTTTGTTTCTTCCATTTTTTGTCAGTTTAGACAAAAATAAAATATGTTTGGAATGACTGAAAAACATGACTAACTCCATTGAAATCCTTGTTCAGTTTTACAAAGTTCATATATGATGCATAGACTCTGAATTGGCCAAAATTCTTCTCAAGCCAGTTTCTGTTATTGGCCAGCATGGACATGCAGGAGGCACCTGAAACAAACAGAATACATAATATGCATTTAACAGACTCACAGACATATATGTATATGCGTATACATATACATATATGTCTGTACATACCTGTATATGTAGTGCATCTAAATTTAAATTCTGGTTTTGAATGCAAGGACTAATGAAAGGAAACACCACACTTGCTTACCTTGTGTGAGTTTGCCTGACAAATAATTCAAGGCAAAGCTGAGAATGTTTCCAGACTGTTCCATTGAAAAGGTAGCAAACACGTTGTCAAACCCTTTTACTCTGTAAACAAAAATATTGCCTTCATTTTCAGACTACCATGGCCACATACACCTTACATGACAGAGTTAACCACAAGAGATGGAACTTACATGGCTTGATAGGAGTCACAGCTGATATTCAGAGGAATAACAGTCAAGCTGCTTTTGTTTAGACTTGGCAGAAGCAGAACAAGATTAATCTGGAACCAAACTGTGAAGTTGTTGGCATCAAAGACGTTGAACTTGGAAGTCAGTGCCGTCAAAGTAAGGTTTAGCATGGTGTCTCTCACAGCTGTGTTACTGATGACTGTCATGTTTCTCTAAAACAGTGGAAGGGTACATAACAGTGACATTACACATTGACAGAGCAAAGTATATGAGCAAAGTTGTAAATTCCTGGTAAAAAAGAAAAACACTGAATGAAAAATTTCACCTGCTTGGTGGCAGCAACAAAAGCATCAAAGAAAGCGCCAAGTTGCCTGTCATCTGGAGATTTCAGCAGGCTTGTAAAAACGTTATTAATGATGGTTTCATTCTCCAGAGCACCTGTGCTGGGGTCCAGTATCAGATCTACTTTCTGGCTTGGAGAGAGAGAGTCCAGACCCCCCGGCTGAGAAGAAAAATGATGCGATAGAGATTTATATTTATAACAATATAAGATGTAGGATTTGTGACATTTAATTCGCATTTCCCCACTAAATTAATTATGAAATGTAATGAGTTATATACATAAAAGTATTTCATGAAGTTAAACCTGACAGATATGCATATATACTAATGCTATTACATGAAGCCATCTTGTGACATTGTTCACTTTTTCTAAAAAAAAAATAATAATAATAATTAAATTAATTAATTTATATAATAAATATTTCCCCTTGTTAATGGTGCAGATTGACAATATAGTTTGATAATGACACCAAACTAAAACTGCTGCCCTGAAGGGATCACAAAGATTATGTGAAATACATTCATATCAATTAAAAAAACACAAATAATTTAAGATATGGCAGCATTTAATGGATGCTCAATAATAGAATAAAGAAGTTAACTATACTGAGTTCACTATACTGACACATAGTCTCAATGGGGCTGATTCACACATCAGATACGTTTCTTCAGAAGCTTCCTTTTTTGCCAAGATACGCCCATTCTGACCCAACGCTCAAATCTGTTTTCTTTCTGCAGCTGGGGACACACACTTGCCAGATGGTTGGCAAAAAACCCCCAAAACATTGGTGGCTATCGTCTGTGGTCACTGCAGTGAATTCTGTACTTAGTCTATAGTTGCCTGTAGTTGATAGCTGTCAATCCCGATAAAACAGATTGAATTATTGTCAGTTTTTTAAGAATATTTCACCCTTCGGAGTGAACGAGGAGTCTACATGAGAAAATGAAAATGATCAACAAGGAGAAAGAGAGCTCAAATTGATCAGCTTGGTTGAAGAGAGGTCAGTGCTGTACCATAGAACAGGGAAAGTAACATCAAGAGTGGCAAACTCATGAAATATAATCTCATGCAAGAGATTCGGACCCACCTCGCATTAGCTAACTAAGCTATCTGTCTCACATTAGCTAGACAGTTGCATTAAACAATCAATCAACAGAGATAACATTGCTGTTTCTGATTAGGACGGTAGCTAGCATGGGCTGTTAACTAGCTAGCAAGCAGAGGAGTGGTTAGGTAAGTCTGTATACACTACTGCCTTTCTGGTCTAGAGAGTTTGTTCTTAAAGGACTCAAAACATATTTGTAAATAAGCTGTCAGCTGTCTTGACACCGATAATAATGTTGTGACTGAAAGATGTGATTGCAATTTATACACCAGCAATGGATAAATAAAAGAAAAATATTTTTACAGCCTCTGTGACTTTTCCTCATTATTTCTGTAGTGCATGAGTTCCCTTTACTCACTCATAGTTCTAACCTTGGTACCTACGCACCTGCAGCTAAGTCATTGATTATGAACTAAGTCAAGATGTAACAATGGTCTCTACAAATAAGCTGCCTGGGCTGTGTGCTACATTACATCAACGATTACTACATACCAAAGATTATCAGTTGACCCTGGACAACTATACTACTGGAGCAGCTCGACTGTCAGGTGTGTAGTACCCAGGTTTATGCACACAGCACTAGATGTACTAAATATACACTAATATACTAAATATACTAAACACTACTATTCTAAATATACACTAAAAGTAAACATGGAAAATGGATTGACAGTTTCTATTTGACATATATTGATTTTTACATTTGAGTTAATACATCCCATTTGATGACCAGACAAAATTAGTCAATCATCAATGAAATGTTGAAAATCTACTTTCTGTAAACACAACATTCTCTCTGAAGTGTGAGTGGAGACACAGGTAGCAAGATACATTTCATGGATTAATGACCGTTTGATAATTAACTCAATCTGTGCGATAAATTAATTTGGCTACCCTACCCCTGTTCATTGGTTACACACATGTACATAAATGCCTTCAAATAATGCCCCTGCCCCTGTATTGTGCTCTTACGCCCTTCACTTTGGGTTAAAAAGGTACGGAATAATAAAAGGGACAGGGTACAGTACTGTGAGCTGGCATGGTTGGAATAGTCGGAAAGTGCCTGGTACCAGATTGCCAGCTAGCTACCGAGCAAGTAGAGGTCCAGAGTGGAAAATTTTACAATCACCTCCCTCTGGTAATGGCAAAGATGGCACAAACAAATCTTCAGGCCTCATTCAGATAGTATGACTGCCATACTATCCAGCACTTTCAGCCAGACAAAGCGGTGATCTGTCTGTGAAGATCTCGAAGCCACATAAATCTGCGCTGCAATCCCATTTATGCTGAAAATAACCAGCGCTGTTCTGGTCAGACAGTCACTCTAGCTAATGTGGGGACTTACATCATTGCATGTCACAACCAAAAGACTCAGTCCCCAAAACCAGTGGCAATATTTTGTGTAGCTTGCTAGAAAATTGTCAAGATGATCGACGACCCTTCCCTACTTATGTGTCCGTTGCCATGGTATGCTGTACAAACTATGCCATATTCTGCAAGAATTTTAACTCTGCAGCTTTTTAACAATCTTGTAAGATGTGATCCTATGACATACATGGGAAAGAAGGGTAGGATTTACCCGTCTGTGAATAAAGCCAGCTGATTTTATCTGAGAAAGCAGTGACTGACTAAATTCTAGATAGCAAAAAGGTATTTGTTTTATTAAAATATGTTCCTTTTTCTCACAGCCATGTTTGAAAGGGGGGAGTGACATCAGTGATATCAGTGACATGTGCATTCAGTCACAGTAATATTTGCTTTGACTGAAATGTTAGCCAGTTAGCTAACATTTCATTCTACTGACAGGACCATGTGTACATATAGTTGCAAATAAAAAAAATGCCTATCTAACCACATAAAGTGCCAGGAGAAAGCTGGCACAGTTACCAGAGCAGCTGGAAATAAACGTAGGACCTATTTGCAAGATAGCTAGTGGTTTGGATTAACTACTTCAGATCATAGACTCCTCCTGTCCTCTCCATCAGCGTCCAGGTGTTTCAACCAGTTTCTGTGTGGCATGCTACTGCATAAAGATGCCTTCATAAAACACCTTCACACTCAATTGTAACTTGACTGAATTCATCATTATGTTAAGATAATATTACATATGGCTGGTATGTCTATATAAATACATTCCAAACTAACAATGTGGAAGAAAACCAAGAAGAAACCATGTATGCTGTGGTGTTTCTGCTTTTCAACATAAAAGGCAAATGAAAGCGACGTTTTTATCATTAACCGTTTCAACTCGGTTTTAGAACTGCTTTATTTGTTGGACATATCTACTCAATATTCATAATTAGATTGAAGGTCTCATGCTTGCAAGAAGGAGTAATAACGACAGAATATCAGCCACCAGGCTCCAGGTATGTTTTCCCAGGGCAACCTACATTTACTCACCTGGGCGATTATGTACCACCGATATTAAGAGATACATAAATTAAGCCTGAATCCTGATAAACAGGTAAATGAGGGTGTGCCAAAAACTTTTGTCTGAATCAGCCCCAATGACTGTAAACCCAACATACCTCTGGACATTAAAAAACAGAAATGTCCTTTCAATTATTTAATAAAATCTAAGAAACAGAACAAAGAACTTCAAATGGAGACACACTTACCTGATTATCCTCAGTAGGAACATCCTTGCAGCCTTTAAAAGGAAAGGTAGAAAGAGTATTACTGACAGGTTGCAAGAATAACTAAACAGATTTTAAAATATTCAGCCTGAAATCTCTGCTCAGGGCACTGCACATGGGAATGGGCTTGGTATCAAACACGTGTGTCTAAACAAATAATCAGTTTACAAAAAGAGATTCATTTCTTCTCAAAATAATTTGTTAGCTCTAACGCTCTAACCTGTTGCATTTATGGATGACAACTTTGCATGCTTTCTTCCCTTTTATATGACCTTCTTTTGGAAACATCAATTGTAAATTAGGCTTGTCTCAGCACTACAACCTCTGCACTCACATAGGGGGTGACACCTGGAATCCAGGCAATACAGCTCAACTTGCAATTAATGCAAGGAACCTCTGATAAAGAGTCAAAAGCCACTTACATGGCACGGTAGGAGTCACAGCTGATGTTCCTGGGGATCACAACCAAACTGTCAGGAGTAAAGCTGGCCAGCAGGACAACCAGGTTTGTTTGGAACCAGAGAGCAAAGTCATCCGGTTCAAAGATGGGGAATCTGGGAGCCAGTGCTGTCAAAGTCAGGTTGAGCATGATGTCCCTCACAGCTTGATTACGTATGATGGTCACGTTTTTCTGAAAAGGAAAGAGGCATGGCAAAATTGGAGCCTGTGTGTTTCAGGCATATTGGTAGAAAAAGAATCTGAACAACGTCTGTGTGAAAGGTCTGAAAAGAAACCCAAACATGAGGTGAAATTACTCACCTCTGTGGTGGCATGCACAAAAGCAACAAAGAATGCATCAAGCTGCCCCTCCTCTGGAGATTCCAGCAAGCTGCTGAAAACAAGCTTCACGATGGTTTCGTTCTCCAGAGCGCCAGTGCTGGGATCCAGAATCAGCTGTGCTTTCTGGTCCGGAGACAGAGAGTCCAGAACGTCCAGCTAAGGCGGGAAAAAGAAAGAAGACATTTTTCAAGACTTCTCTCGCTACGGCAGTGCAGCACCCAATATCATCAGCTGTAAGTCAAACTTTAAGAATAAAACAAGAGCCATGGATTTCAAAACATGCAAACATGAAAACCGATAGGAAAAGGTCGATTATTGTACCCCCGTGATGTTTAGGGCTTTCAGGTCTGAATAGGCCACGTCTTTCGAGAATTCTCCCAAATTGACTTTGAGCCACTCAGCATCGCTTTGGAAATCTTGTCGGCAAGCTGAAAGAAGAGAGACACGTGTTTTGATCGCTAGACGAGAGAAGCGCACAATACATGTCAGCTTGTGGTTTTGAAAGTGGCATCCTCAATAAAAGACACCAAGATACCAACGTCAAGAGAAACAATCAATTATGATGTAAAAGCATATCAGTCTTCATCAGTACAGGTTTTGCAAAGCCTACCTGGTTCATTGAATTGGAGAGATCTCTTGAGGTATTCCACCAAAGCTTGTGCAATTTCCTGTTGTCTGTCTGGTGTCATTTGGTTGAAGACCTTATCGAGCCCTTCAACACTACATGAGGGAAAAAAAAAAAAACTTCTGTGAATTTGACTTTTACTTTGGCCTCATCCTATGGCCCCACTTATAGTCCGAGTCACTTGAGCAATTTCACCTCACAGTAAAGGCAATTTGATGCCCCCCATCAGACAGAACTTAAGGCACATTTTACTATGAAGCCGGGGCCCTACTCACATGATTTGGTAATCGGTGCAAGCGATGTCTGAGGCGGCAATGGCAAGCATCTCCGCATTAAAGCTGGGGAGGAAAGGAACCAATTTGACATGGAACCAGGCAATCCAGTCTTGGCTGTCAAATGTGGGCAAGTGCACCACAATGATGAGGAAGGTCCGGTTCATCACAATGTCTCTCACAGCCGGGCTGATGTCTGGGAGCTGGTGAAATACGAGAGCATGACAAATCATCCACACGTCAAAACTCTCTCATGCGACATTCTACGGGGCCAAACGTAAACTAAATTCAGGTACATGCTTGCAAGCCCCATATATCACTGGTGTTTGGCCTGTAATGTAGACTACAAGCATTTACCACAATCGAAAGCATGTGGATATCCATTTAAAGTAAATTACCACTGAATGTGTGGCCAATTGTGTCAGAAACTCGTCCACATTCTGGAAAGGGTGGCCTTTCTCTAGTCGGTCAAACACAGCGCTGATCTGATCGGTGTTGTTCAACGCTCCTGAGCTCAGAGTCAATTCTGCCATTTGGGTTGGGGTCAGAAGGGCCAATGATTCAAGCTGAAAGAGAAAAAGGAAGAAGAATGGTTGAAGAAAAAAAAAGAGACAAAAACAAAGCACTCTCACCTAAAGTGTTGTATTCAAGTCAACAAGGGAAAAGAGAATGACTTCTCAGGTAACTTACACTGGAGAAATTTGCATTGAGGATGAGTAAATCTTCCAAGGGGGCGAAGACAGAAAAGTTTGCAAAGTTCTTTTGAAGCCAGTCTGTGCTTCCGTTGGTGCTGGAGATGCAGCCAGGATCTGAAATTGAGTAACAAAGGAGATACAATCCAGGGGTGTTCTTAGCACATGCGAAAAAGCATCTTTCCTTTCCAAGAGTGACAAAGTTTGCTAAGCCTGGCAACTGGCATCTCTCAGTAGCAGTGATGCTGCAAGACTGACCACACTCAAGATTTATCTTAAAGTACTATAAACACCTGAAGAGTCATTCCTCGAAAGGAAGAGATAGATGAAATGGGTGTAGACGGATCGCTGTTGCACTCTGTCCATGAATGAGATTTGGCCACTCAGTGCTCTCACGCTGCAATGGAGATGAAAAGCCCGTGTTAAAATGAGCACCTGTCAGAATCTTTGTGGTGTATATATTAACTCTCTGTGTGTAAGCATAAAAGAATAACATGTCTGTGCGTACACAGCCTGGAAGGTCTGGCAGCTGAATTCCTTGGTGCTGAGGCAGGACAAAAATTCTTTCGACACAGATGGCAAGAATGGTTTCAGCTTCATCTGGAACCACTGCTCGATGAAACTGACGTCTTTTAGCTCCGCGTCGCTGAAGTTATTGATTTTGATTTGTTCTATCACGTCCAGGACCTCAGACACGGATGGACTGCTGATGCCGGAGGTCTGGGAAGGCAAAAGATTAAGGGGAACAACTTCAGATTACCTTTAATACCATCGTTATCAATTTTCTCCCTAACATCTCTGGGAGACAATCATCGGAGAGAGCAGTTGCGGTCATGGTGGTGCAGATGCTGTTACTTATATTTGCATCAAAAGCGTTTGTCTGAAGTTCTTACACAGCCATATTAAAAACAGAGTGAGAAGCAAACGGCTGGAACTGTACATTTCAAAATCCAACATGATTTCTTGCTTGACTTTTTGTAAGGACACGTAAACCACCGTACCATTGTAGAATATGTGTCCAGAGCTTCATCCAGGACTCCAGCTGTTTTGGTGAAGAAGAGCTTCCAGGTTTCCTTTGAGTAGGTCATGTTGCTGGAGAGTTTGCATTTCAACAGTGTGGCCACATTTTGCGCTGTCAGTTGTGTCAGCTTGGATAAAAGGGTAAATTAAGAGGCCAGAGTTAGGAAATACTGTTGTCGTACACAACCTTCTCTAAATTCAGACAACAGTTAGAGGCTGCTGAAGACACTAATTCCGATAGGACCTTGCGCATTTTGTCAGACGATTAAAGAAAACTTACTGAGGAGCACGCATAGTCTGCAATGCTGAAATTGCAGAGGGTATTGGAAGAAATCTCAGCTGATGGATGGGAATCCAGTGGAAGGCTGTATGACATACAGTAAGAAAACAACAATTCAAGTCCATGTAAAAAGAGTATTTCATTATTTGCTCAACACTGCCTCGTCCTTCACAAGATCAGTGTAAAATATATGAGGAGCGATGAAAACAACAGTCAGCGTACAGTCAGATATGTATGTACCCACCTGGTGGTGACGTCAGCGCAAACCTCTGCCTCTGCAAAACATACAAATAAAATGAAAGATGTAAGATATAGACAATTGCATACACGACACGCTTCTGTAATTCTACGAGTAAATCAAGAAGTCTAAAACATTTTTGGCAAAGCTGACTTACCGTTGACTGGTGTTTCTTTGCACTGAAAGAGAAGACAAAAGAGTGTATAGTTACCATGACTCATTTTGACAATAATAGTTTCCCCTTGCCAATCGTGCGCCATTTCTGCTGATATTCTTTTGGAACCTTTCCCAAATCAACTGTAATCCTAGTATTTTTTTCCCCCAGAGTCTTACATTTCCATTTCAGACAATCTCATTATAACAGAGTGCATCCCGAATAAAGCTAGTTTTGGGAGAAAACTGAGATCCTAAAGCGCACTAATACTCCAAATTAAAGCTTTCAAAGAGGGCAAACTTACCTCAGCAACAATGGGCACCAGTATGCAACCTGTATTTGCAAACAGGAAAACAGAGAACAAGATATTAATGAGGACTCATGGGCTTAAAAGTCTAACTTGTGATAGTCTCTCATGAGGTGAGAGGTTTAAACCATGTCTGTAATTTTCCATTTCAGGTGTTGTAACTACAAAATCTGCCCAAGACAGGCCCATTTAACTGAGGAAAATCTTAAGTAATCACATACTTTTTGGAGCTCTCTCCATCAGCACTTCTTTGCTAGATTCAATGCCCTGAGTCTCTGCAGGCTGAAGAGATGCCAAACTTTCTTCAAGTCCTTTCAATCTAAGGGAAAAGAAGAGAGTCAGAATGATTGCAAGTTTCTATGATCCTTCCATTTCATATCAAAGTCCTGTTTTAGGGCCGGATGAACCTCTGATAAAGAGTCAAAAGCCACTTACATGGCACGGTAGGAGTCACAGCTGATGTTCCTGGGGATCACAACCAAACTGTCAGGAGTAAAGCTGGCCAGCAGGACAACCAGGTTTGTTTGGAACCAGAGAGCAAAGTCATCCGGTTCAAAGATGGGGAATCTGGGAGCCAGTGCTGTCAAAGTCAGGTTGAGCATGATGTCCCTCACAGCTTGATTACGTATGATGGTCACGTTTTTCTGAAAAGGAAAGAGGCATGGCAAAATTGGAGCCTGTGTGTTTCAGGCATATTGGTAGAAAAAGAATCTGAACAACGTCTGTGTGAAAGGTCTGAAAAGAAACCCAAACATGAGGTGAAATTACTCACCTCTGTGGTGGCATGCACAAAAGCAACAAAGAATGCATCAAGCTGCCCCTCCTCTGGAGATTCCAGCAAGCTGCTGAAAACAAGCTTCACGATGGTTTCGTTCTCCAGAGCGCCAGTGCTGGGATCCAGAATCAGCTGTGCTTTCTGGTCCGGAGACAGAGAGTCCAGAACGTCCAGCTAAGGCGGGAAAAAGAAAGAAGACATTTTTCAAGACTTCTCTCGCTACGGCAGTGCAGCACCCAATATCATCAGCTGTAAGTCAAACTTTAAGAATAAAACAAGAGCCATGGATTTCAAAACATGCAAACATGAAAACCGATAGGAAAAGGTCGATTATTGTACCCCCGTGATGTTTAGGGCTTTCAGGTCTGAATAGGCCACGTCTTTCGAGAATTCTCCCAAATTGACTTTGAGCCACTCAGCATCGCTTTGGAAATCTTGTCGGCAAGCTGAAAGAAGAGAGACACGTGTTTTGATCGCTAGACGAGAGAAGCGCACAATACATGTCAGCTTGTGGTTTTGAAAGTGGCATCCTCAATAGAAGACACCAAGATACCAACGTCAAGAGAAACAATCAATTATGATGTAAAAGCATATCAGTCTTCATCAGTACAGGTTTTGCAAAGCCTACCTGGTTCATTGAATTGGAGAGATCTCTTGAGGTATTCCACCAAAGCTTGTGCAATTTCCTGTTGTCTGTCTGGTGTCATTTGGTTGAAGACCTTATCGAGCCCTTCAACACTACATGAGAAAAAAAAAAAAAAACTTCTGTGAATTTGACTTTTACTTTGGCCTCATCCTATGGCCCCACTTATAGTCCGAGTCACTTGAGCAATTTCACCTCACAGTAAAGGCAATTTGATGCCCCCCATCAGACAGAACTTAAGGCACATTTTACTATGAAGCCGGGGCCCTACTCACATGATTTGGTAATCGGTGCAAGCGATGTCTGAGGCGGCAATGGCAAGCATCTCCGCATTAAAGCTGGGGGGAAAGGAACCAATTTGACATGGAACCAGGCAATCCAGTCTTGGCTGTCAAATGTGGGCAAGTGCACCACAATGATGAGGAAGGTCCGGTTCATCACAATGTCTCTCACAGCCGGGCTGATGTCTGGGAGCTGGTGAAATACGAGAGCATGACAAATCATCCACACGTCAAAACTCTCTCATGCGACATTCTACGGGGCCAAACGTAAACTAAATTCAGGTACATGCTTGCAAGCCCCATATATCACTGGTGTTTGGCCTGTAATGTAGACTACAAGCATTTACCACAATCGAAAGCATGTGGATATCCATTTAAAGTAAATTACCACTGAATGTGTGGCCAATTGTGTCAGAAACTCGTCCACATTCTGGAAAGGGTGGCCTTTCTCTAGTCGGTCAAACACAGCGCTGATCTGATCGGTGTTGTTCAACGCTCCTGAGCTCAGAGTCAATTCTGCCATTTGGGTTGGGGTCAGAAGGGCCAATGATTCAAGCTGAAAAAAAAGAGAAAAAGGAAGAAGAATGGTTGAAGAAAAAAAAAAAAGAGACAAAAACAAAGCACTCTCACCTAAAGTGTTGTATTCAAGTCAACAAGGGAAAAGAGAATGACTTCTCAGGTAACTTACACTGGAGAAATTTGCATTGAGGATGAGTAAATCTTCCAAGGGGGCGAAGACAGAAAAGTTTGCAAAGTTCTTTTGAAGCCAGTCTGTGCTTCCGTTGGTGCTGGAGATGCAGCCAGGATCTGAAATTGAGTAACAAAGGAGATACAATCCAGGGGTGTTCTTAGCACATGCGAAAAAGCATCTTTCCTTTCCAAGAGTGACAAAGTTTGCTAAGCCTGGCAACTGGCATCTCTCAGTAGCAGTGATGCTGCAAGACTGACCACACTCAAGATTTATCTTAAAGTACTATAAACACCTGAAGAGTCATTCCTCGAAAGGAAGAGATAGATGAAATGGGTGTAGACGGATCGCTGTTGCACTCTGTCCATGAATGAGATTTGGCCACTCAGTGCTCTCACGCTGCAATGGAGATGAAAAGCCCGTGTTAAAATGAGCACCTGTCAGAATCTTTGTGGTGTATATATTAACTCTCTGTGTGTAAGCATAAAAGAATAACATGTCTGTGCGTACACAGCCTGGAAGGTCTGGCAGCTGAATTCCTTGGTGCTGAGGCAGGACAAAAATTCTTTCGACACAGATGGCAAGAATGGTTTCAGCTTCATCTGGAACCACTGCTCGATGAAACTGACGTCTTTTAGCTCCGCGTCGCTGAAGTTATTGATTTTGATTTGTTCTATCACGTCCAGGACCTCAGACACGGATGGACTGCTGATGCCGGAGGTCTGGGAAGGCAAAAGATTAAGGGGAACAACTTCAGATTACCTTTAATACCATCGTTATCAATTTTCTCCCTAACATCTCTGGGAGACAATCATCGGAGAGAGCAGTTGCGGTCATGGTGGTGCAGATGCTGTTACTTATATTTGCATCAAAAGCGTTTGTCTGAAGTTCTTACACAGCCATATTAAAAACAGAGTGAGAAGCAAACGGCTGGAACTGTACATTTCAAAATCCAACATGATTTCTTGCTTGACTTTTTGTAAGGACACGTAAACCACCGTACCATTGTAGAATATGTGTCCAGAGCTTCATCCAGGACTCCAGCTGTTTTGGTGAAGAAGAGCTTCCAGGTTTCCTTTGAGTAGGTCATGTTGCTGGAGAGTTTGCATTTCAACAGTGTGGCCACATTTTGCGCTGTCAGTTGTGTCAGCTTGGATAAAAGGGTAAATTAAGAGGCCAGAGTTAGGAAATACTGTTGTCGTACACAACCTTCTCTAAATTCAGACAACAGTTAGAGGCTGCTGAAGACACTAATTCCGATAGGACCTTGCGCATTTTGTCAGACGATTAAAGAAAACTTACTGAGGAGCACGCATAGTCTGCAATGCTGAAATTGCAGAGGGTATTGGAAGAAATCTCAGCTGATGGATGGGAATCCAGTGGAAGGCTGTATGACATACAGTAAGAAAACAACAATTCAAGTCCATGTAAAAAGAGTATTTCATTATTTGCTCAACACTGCCTCGTCCTTCACAAGATCAGTGTAAAATATATGAGGAGCGATGAAAACAACAGTCAGCGTACAGTCAGATATGTATGTACCCACCTGGTGGTGACGTCAGCGCAAACCTCTGCCTCTGCAAAACATACAAATAAAATGAAAGATGTAAGATATAGACAATTGCATACACGACACGCTTCTGTAATTCTACGAGTAAATCAAGAAGTCTAAAACATTTTTGGCAAAGCTGACTTACCGTTGACTGGTGTTTCTTTGCACTGAAAGAGAAGACAAAAGAGTGTATAGTTACCATGACTCATTTTGACAATAATAGTTTCCCCTTGCCAATCGTGCGCCATTTCTGCTGATATTCTTTTGGAACCTTTCCCAAATCAACTGTAATCCTAGTATTTTTTTCCCCCAGAGTCTTACATTTCCATTTCAGACAATCTCATTATAACAGAGCGCATCCCGAATAAAGCTAGTTTTGGGAGAAAACTGAGATCCTAAAGCGCACTAATACTCCAAATTAAAGCTTTCAAAGAGGGCAAACTTACCTCAGCAACAATGGGCACCAGTATGCAACCTGTATTTGCAAACAGGAAAACAGAGAACAAGATATTAATGAGGACTCATGGGCTTAAAAGTCTAACTTGTGATAGTCTCTCATGAGGTGAGAGGTTTAAACCATGTCTGTAATTTTCCATTTCAGGTGTTGTAACTACAAAATCTGCCCAAGACAGGCCCATTTAACTGAGGAAAATCTTAAGTAATCACATACTTTTTGGAGCTCTCTCCATCAGCACTTCTTTGCTAGATTCAATGCCCTGAGTCTCTGCAGGCTGAAGAGATGCCAAACTTTCTTCAAGTCCTTTCAATCTAAGGGAAAAGAAGAGAGTCAGAATGATTGCAAGTTTCTATGATCCTTCCATTTCATATCAAAGTCCTGTTTTAGGGCCGGATGAACCTCTGATAAAGAGTCAAAAGCCACTTACATGGCACGGTAGGAGTCACAGCTGATGTTCCTGGGGATCACAACCAAACTGTCAGGAGTAAAGCTGGCCAGCAGGACAACCAGGTTTGTTTGGAACCAGAGAGCAAAGTCATCCGGTTCAAAGATGGGGAATCTGGGAGCCAGTGCTGTCAAAGTCAGGTTGAGCATGATGTCCCTCACAGCTTGATTACGTATGATGGTCACGTTTTTCTGAAAAGGAAAGAGGCATGGCAAAATTGGAGCCTGTGTGTTTCAGGCATATTGGTAGAAAAAGAATCTGAACAACGTCTGTGTGAAAGGTCTGAAAAGAAACCCAAACATGAGGTGAAATTACTCACCTCTGTGGTGGCATGCACAAAAGCAACAAAGAATGCATCAAGCTGCCCCTCCTCTGGAGATTCCAGCAAGCTGCTGAAAACAAGCTTCACGATGGTTTCGTTCTCCAGAGCGCCAGTGCTGGGATCCAGAATCAGCTGTGCTTTCTGGTCCGGAGACAGAGAGTCCAGAACGTCCAGCTAAGGCGGGAAAAAGAAAGAAGACATTTTTCAAGACTTCTCTCGCTACGGCAGTGCAGCACCCAATATCATCAGCTGTAAGTCAAACTTTAAGAATAAAACAAGAGCCATGGATTTCAAAACATGCAAACATGAAAACCGAAAAGGTCGATTATTGTACCCCCGTGATGTTTAGGGCTTTCAGGTCTGAATAGGCCACGTCTTTCGAGAATTCTCCCAAATTGACTTTGAGCCACTCAGCATCGCTTTGGAAATCTTGTCGGCAAGCTGAAAGAAGAGAGACACGTGTTTTGATCGCTAGACGAGAGAAGCGCACAATACATGTCAGCTTGTGGTTTTGAAAGTGGCATCCTCAATAGAAGACACCAAGATACCAACGTCAAGAGAAACAATCAATTATGATGTAAAAGCATATCAGTCTTCATCAGTACAGGTTTTGCAAAGCCTACCTGGTTCATTGAATTGGAGAGATCTCTTGAGGTATTCCACCAAAGCTTGTGCAATTTCCTGTTGTCTGTCTGGTGTCATTTGGTTGAAGACCTTATCGAGCCCTTCAACACTACATGAAAAAAAAAAAAACTTCTGTGAATTTGACTTTTACTTTGGCCTCATCCTATGGCCCCACTTATAGTCCGAGTCACTTGAGCAATTTCACCTCACAGTAAAGGCAATTTGATGCCCCCCATCAGACAGAACTTAAGGCACATTTTACTATGAAGCCGGGCCCTACTCACATGATTTGGTAATCGGTGCAAGCGATGTCTGAGGCGGCAATGGCAAGCATCTCCGCATTAAAGCTGGGGAGGAAAGGAACCAATTTGACATGGAACCAGGCAATCCAGTCTTGGCTGTCAAATGTGGGCAAGTGCACCACAATGATGAGGAAGGTCCGGTTCATCACAATGTCTCTCACAGCCGGGCTGATGTCTGGGAGCTGGTGAAATACGAGAGCATGACAAATCATCCACACGTCAAAACTCTCTCATGCGACATTCTACGGGGCCAAACGTAAACTAAATTCAGGTACATGCTTGCAAGCCCCATATATCACTGGTGTTTGGCCTGTAATGTAGACTACAAGCATTTACCACAATCGAAAGCATGTGGATATCCATTTAAAGTAAATTACCACTGAATGTGTGGCCAATTGTGTCAGAAACTCGTCCACATTCTGGAAAGGGTGGCCTTTCTCTAGTCGGTCAAACACAGCGCTGATCTGATCGGTGTTGTTCAACGCTCCTGAGCTCAGAGTCAATTCTGCCATTTGGGTTGGGGTCAGAAGGGCCAATGATTCAAGCTGAAAGAGAAAAAGGAAGAAGAAAAAAAAAAAAGAGACAAAAACAAAGCACTCTCACCTAAAGTGTTGTATTCAAGTCAACAAGGGAAAAGAGAATGACTTCTCAGGTAACTTACACTGGAGAAATTTTTGCATTGAGGATGAGTAAATCTTCCAAGGGGCGAAGACAGAAAAGTTTGCAAAGTTCTTTTGAAGCCAGTCTGTGCTTCCGTTGGTGCTGGAGATGCAGCCAGGATCTGAAATTGAGTAACAAAGGAGATACAATCCAGGGGTGTTCTTAGCACATGCGAAAAAGCATCTTTCCTTTCCAAGAGTGACAAAGTTTGCTAAGCCTGGCAACTGGCATCTCTCAGTAGCAGTGATGCTGCAAGACTGACCACACTCAAGATTTATCTTAAAGTACTATAAACACCTGAAGAGTCATTCCTCGAAAGGAAGAGATAGATGAAATGGGTGTAGACGGATCGCTGTTGCACTCTGTCCATGAATGAGATTTGGCCACTCAGTGCTCTCACGCTGCAATGGAGATGAAAAGCCCGTGTTAAAATGAGCACCTGTCAGAATCTTTGTGGTGTATATATTAACTCTCTGTGTGTAAGCATAAAAGAATAACATGTCTGTGCGTACACAGCCTGGAAGGTCTGGCAGCTGAATTCCTTGGTGCTGAGGCAGGACAAAAATTCTTTCGACACAGATGGCAAGAATGGTTTCAGCTTCATCTGGAACCACTGCTCGATGAAACTGACGTCTTTTAGCTCCGCGTCGCTGAAGTTATTGATTTTGATTTGTTCTATCACGTCCAGGACCTCAGACACGGATGGACTGCTGATGCCGGAGGTCTGGGAAGGCAAAAGATTAAGGGGAACAACTTCAGATTACCTTTAATACCATCGTTATCAATTTTCTCCCTAACATCTCTGGGAGACAATCATCGGAGAGAGCAGTTGCGGTCATGGTGGTGCAGATGCTGTTACTTATATTTGCATCAAAAGCGTTTGTCTGAAGTTCTTACACAGCCATATTAAAAACAGAGTGAGAAGCAAACGGCTGGAACTGTACATTTCAAAATCCAACATGATTTCTTGCTTGACTTTTTGTAAGGACACGTAAACCACCGTACCATTGTAGAATATGTGTCCAGAGCTTCATCCAGGACTCCAGCTGTTTTGGTGAAGAAGAGCTTCCAGGTTTCCTTTGAGTAGGTCATGTTGCTGGAGAGTTTGCATTTCAACAGTGTGGCCACATTTTGCGCTGTCAGTTGTGTCAGCTTGGATAAAAGGGTAAATTAAGAGGCCAGAGTTAGGAAATACTGTTGTCGTACACAACCTTCTCTAAATTCAGACAACAGTTAGAGGCTGCTGAAGACACTAATTCCGATAGGACCTTGCGCATTTTGTCAGACGATTAAAGAAAACTTACTGAGGAGCACGCATAGTCTGCAATGCTGAAATTGCAGAGGGTATTGGAAGAAATCTCAGCTGATGGATGGGAATCCAGTGGAAGGCTGTATGACATACAGTAAGAAAACAACAATTCAAGTCCATGTAAAAAGAGTATTTCATTATTTGCTCAACACTGCCTCGTCCTTCACAAGATCAGTGTAAAATATATGAGGAGCGATGAAAACAACAAGTCAGCGTACAGTCAGATATGTATGTACCCACCTGGTGGTGACGTCAGCGCAAACCTCTGCCTCTGCAAAACATACAAATAAAATGAAAGATGTAAGATATAGACAATTGCATACACGACACGCTTCTGTAATTCTACGAGTAAATCAAGAAGTCTAAAACATTTTTGGCAAAGCTGACTTACCGTTGACTGGTGTTTCTTTGCACTGAAAGAGAAGACAAAAGAGTGTATAGTTACCATGACTCATTTTGACAATAATAGTTTCCCCTTGCCAATCGTGCGCCATTTCTGCTGATATTCTTTTGGAACCTTTCCCAAATCAACTGTAATCCTAGTATTTTTTTCCCCCAGAGTCTTACATTTCCATTTCAGACAATCTCATTATAACAGAGCGCATCCCGAATAAAGCTAGTTTTGGGAGAAAACTGAGATCCTAAAGCGCACTAATACTCCAAATTAAAGCTTTCAAAGAGGGCAAACTTACCTCAGCAACAATGGGCACCAGTATGCAACCTGTATTTGCAAACAGGAAAACAGAGAACAAGATATTAATGAGGACTCATGGGCTTAAAAGTCTAACTTGTGATAGTCTCTCATGAGGTGAGAGGTTTAAACCATGTCTGTAATTTTCCATTTCAGGTGTTGTAACTACAAAATCTGCCCAAGACAGGCCCATTTAACTGAGGAAAATCTTAAGTAATCACATACTTTTTTTTTTGGAGCTCTCTCCATCAGCACTTCTTTGCTAGATTCAATGCCCTGAGTCTCTGCAGGCTGAAGAGATGCCAAACTTTCTTCAAGTCCTTTCAATCTAAGGGAAAAGAAGAGAGTCAGAATGATTGCAAGTTTCTATGATCCTTCCATTTCATATCAAAGTCCTGTTTTAGGGCCGGATGAACCTCTGATAAAGAGTCAAAAGCCACTTACATGGCACGGTAGGAGTCACAGCTGATGTTCCTGGGGATCACAACCAAACTGTCAGGAGTAAAGCTGGCCAGCAGGACAACCAGGTTTGTTTGGAACCAGAGAGCAAAGTCATCCGGTTCAAAGATGGGGAATCTGGGAGCCAGTGCTGTCAAAGTCAGGTTGAGCATGATGTCCCTCACAGCTTGATTACGTATGATGGTCACGTTTTCTGAAAAGGAAAGAGGCATGGCAAAATTGGAGCCTGTGTGTTTCAGGCATATTGGTAGAAAAAGAATCTGAACAACGTCTGTGTGAAAGGTCTGAAAAGAAACCCAAACATGAGGTGAAATTACTCACCTCTGTGGTGGCATGCACAAAAGCAACAAAGAATGCATCAAGCTGCCCCTCCTCTGGAGATTCCAGCAAGCTGCTGAAAACAAGCTTCACGATGGTTTCGTTCTCCAGAGCGCCAGTGCTGGGATCCAGAATCAGCTGTGCTTTCTGGTCCGGAGACAGAGAGTCCAGAACGTCCAGCTAAGGCGGGAAAAAGAAAGAAGACATTTTTCAAGACTTCTCTCGCTACGGCAGTGCAGCACCCAATATCATCAGCTGTAAGTCAAACTTTAAGAATAAAACAAGAGCCATGGATTTCAAAACATGCAAACATGAAAACCGATAAAAGGTCGATTATTGTACCCCCGTGATGTTTAGGGCTTTCAGGTCTGAATAGGCCACGTCTTTCGAGAATTCTCCCAAATTGACTTTGAGCCACTCAGCATCGCTTTGGAAATCTTGTCGGCAAGCTGAAAGAAGAGAGACACGTGTTTTGATCGCTAGACGAGAGAAGCGCACAATACATGTCAGCTTGTGGTTTTGAAAGTGGCATCCTCAATAAAAGACACCAAGATACCAACGTCAAGAGAAACAATCAATTATGATGTAAAAGCATATCAGTCTTCATCAGTACAGGTTTTGCAAAGCCTACCTGGTTCATTGAATTGGAGAGATCTCTTGAGGTATTCCACCAAAGCTTGTGCAATTTCCTGTTGTCTGTCTGGTGTCATTTGGTTGAAGACCTTATCGAGCCCTTCAACACTACATGAGGGAAAAAAAAAAACTTCTGTGAATTTGACTTTTACTTTGGCCTCATCCTATGGCCCCACTTATAGTCCGAGTCACTTGAGCAATTTCACCTCACAGTAAAGGCAATTTGATGCCCCCCATCAGACAGAACTTAAGGCACATTTTACTATGAAGCCGGGGCCCTACTCACATGATTTGGTAATCGGTGCAAGCGATGTCTGAGGCGGCAATGGCAAGCATCTCCGCATTAAAGCTGGGGAGGAAAGGAACCAATTTGACATGGAACCAGGCAATCCAGTCTTGGCTGTCAAATGTGGGCAAGTGCACCACAATGATGAGGAAGGTCCGGTTCATCACAATGTCTCTCACAGCCGGGCTGATGTCTGGGAGCTGGTGAAATACGAGAGCATGACAAATCATCCACACGTCAAAACTCTCTCATGCGACATTCTACGGGGCCAAACGTAAACTAAATTCAGGTACATGCTTGCAAGCCCCATATATCACTGGTGTTTGGCCTGTAATGTAGACTACAAGCATTTACCACAATCGAAAGCATGTGGATATCCATTTAAAGTAAATTACCACTGAATGTGTGGCCAATTGTGTCAGAAACTCGTCCACATTCTGGAAAGGGTGGCCTTTCTCTAGTCGGTCAAACACAGCGCTGATCTGATCGGTGTTGTTCAACGCTCCTGAGCTCAGAGTCAATTCTGCCATTTGGGTTGGGGTCAGAAGGGCCAATGATTCAAGCTGAAAGAGAAAAAGGAAGAAGAATGGTTGAAGAAAAAAAAAGAGACAAAAACAAAGCACTCTCACCTAAAGTGTTGTATTCAAGTCAACAAGGGAAAAGAGAATGACTTCTCAGGTAACTTACACTGGAGAAATTTGCATTGAGGATGAGTAAATCTTCCAAGGGGGCGAAGACAGAAAAGTTTGCAAAGTTCTTTTGAAGCCAGTCTGTGCTTCCGTTGGTGCTGGAGATGCAGCCAGGATCTGAAATTGAGTAACAAAGGAGATACAATCCAGGGGTGTTCTTAGCACATGCGAAAAAGCATCTTTCCTTTCCAAGAGTGACAAAGTTTGCTAAGCCTGGCAACTGGCATCTCTCAGTAGCAGTGATGCTGCAAGACTGACCACACTCAAGATTTATCTTAAAGTACTATAAACACCTGAAGAGTCATTCCTCGAAAGGAAGAGATAGATGAAATGGGTGTAGACGGATCGCTGTTGCACTCTGTCCATGAATGAGATTTGGCCACTCAGTGCTCTCACGCTGCAATGGAGATGAAAAGCCCGTGTTAAAATGAGCACCTGTCAGAATCTTTGTGGTGTATATATTAACTCTCTGTGTGTAAGCATAAAAGAATAACATGTCTGTGCGTACACAGCCTGGAAGGTCTGGCAGCTGAATTCCTTGGTGCTGAGGCAGGACAAAAATTCTTTCGACACAGATGGCAAGAATGGTTTCAGCTTCATCTGGAACCACTGCTCGATGAAACTGACGTCTTTTAGCTCGCGTCGCTGAAGTTATTGATTTTGATTTGTTCTATCACGTCCAGGACCTCAGACACGGATGGACTGCTGATGCCGGAGGTCTGGGAAGGCAAAAGATTAAGGGGAACAACTTCAGATTACCTTTAATACCATCGTTATCAATTTTCTCCCTAACATCTCTGGGAGACAATCATCGGAGAGAGCAGTTGCGGTCATGGTGGTGCAGATGCTGTTACTTATATTTGCATCAAAAGCGTTTGTCTGAAGTTCTTACACAGCCATATTAAAAACAGAGTGAGAAGCAAACGGCTGGAACTGTACATTTCAAAATCCAACATGATTTCTTGCTTGACTTTTTGTAAGGACACGTAAACCACCGTACCATTGTAGAATATGTGTCCAGAGCTTCATCCAGGACTCCAGCTGTTTTGGTGAAGAAGAGCTTCCAGGTTTCCTTTGAGTAGGTCATGTTGCTGGAGAGTTTGCATTTCAACAGTGTGGCCACATTTTGCGCTGTCAGTTGTGTCAGCTTGGATAAAAGGGTAAATTAAGAGGCCAGAGTTAGGAAATACTGTTGTCGTACACAACCTTCTCTAAATTCAGACAACAGTTAGAGGCTGCTGAAGACACTAATTCCGATAGGACCTTGCGCATTTTGTCAGACGATTAAAGAAAACTTACTGAGGAGCACGCATAGTCTGCAATGCTGAAATTGCAGAGGGTATTGGAAGAAATCTCAGCTGATGGATGGGAATCCAGTGGAAGGCTGTATGACATACAGTAAGAAAACAACAATTCAAGTCCATGTAAAAAGAGTATTTCATTATTTGCTCAACACTGCCTCGTCCTTCACAAGATCAGTGTAAAATATATGAGGAGCGATGAAAACAACAGTCAGCGTACAGTCAGATATGTATGTACCCACCTGGTGGTGACGTCAGCGCAAACCTCTGCCTCTGCAAAACATACAAATAAAATGAAAGATGTAAGATATAGACAATTGCATACACGACACGCTTCTGTAATTCTACGAGTAAATCAAGAAGTCTAAAACATTTTTGGCAAAGCTGACTTACCGTTGACTGGTGTTTCTTTGCACTGAAAGAGAAGACAAAAGAGTGTATAGTTACCATGACTCATTTTGACAATAATAGTTTCCCCTTGCCAATCGTGCGCCATTTCTGCTGATATTCTTTTGGAACCTTTCCCAAATCAACTGTAATCCTAGTATTTTTTTCCCCCAGAGTCTTACATTTCCATTTCAGACAATCTCATTATAACAGAGCGCATCCCGAATAAAGCTAGTTTTGGGAGAAAACTGAGATCCTAAAGCGCACTAATACTCCAAATTAAAGCTTTCAAAGAGGGCAAACTTACCTCAGCAACAATGGGCACCAGTATGCAACCTGTATTTGCAAACAGGAAAACAGAGAACAAGATATTAATGAGGACTCATGGGCTTAAAAGTCTAACTTGTGATAGTCTCTCATGAGGTGAGAGGTTTAAACCATGTCTGTAATTTTCCATTTCAGGTGTTGTAACTACAAAATCTGCCCAAGACAGGCCCATTTAACTGAGGAAAATCTTAAGTAATCACATACTTTTTGGAGCTCTCTCCATCAGCACTTCTTTGCTAGATTCAATGCCCTGAGTCTCTGCAGGCTGAAGAGATGCCAAACTTTCTTCAAGTCCTTTCAATCTAAGGGAAAAGAAGAGAGTCAGAATGATTGCAAGTTTCTATGATCCTTCCATTTCATATCAAAGTCCTGTTTTAGGGCCGGATGAACCTCTGATAAAGAGTCAAAAGCCACTTACATGGCACGGTAGGAGTCACAGCTGATGTTCCTGGGGATCACAACCAAACTGTCAGGAGTAAAGCTGGCCAGCAGGACAACCAGGTTTGTTTGGAACCAGAGAGCAAAGTCATCCGGTTCAAAGATGGGGAATCTGGGAGCCAGTGCTGTCAAAGTCAGGTTGAGCATGATGTCCCTCACAGCTTGATTACGTATGATGGTCACGTTTTGAAAAAGGAAAGAGGCATGGCAAAATTGGAGCCTGTGTGTTTCAGGCATATTGGTAGAAAAAGAATCTGAACAACGTCTGTGTGAAAGGTCTGAAAAGAGACCCAAACATGAGGTGAAATTACTCACCTCTGTGGTGGCATGCACAAAAGCAACAAAGAATGCATCAAGCTGCCCCTCCTCTGGAGATTCCAGCAAGCTGCTGAAAACAAACAAGTTCTCCAGAGCGCCAGTGCTGGGATCCAGAATCAGCTGTGCTTTCTTCTCGGAGACAGAGCGCCAGTGCTGGGATTTCCAGAATCAGCTAAAAGAAGACACAAATTCTGAATGTGTAAAGATGATTGTTATTAGAGAGTTATTTCATTCAATGCATTTTTCATATTTGATGAATCATATATTTTTAACTTCATAATTTGAGTGTGGTATTAATTCAATTATTGAGTTCAATTTAGGTGTTAATTCTTCCTAATATTACAAAATGTGTGGCATTTAGTGACATTTTTGGTGGCAGTATGGTATTGTGGTAAGGAGCTGAGCTTGCAACTGAAAGGTTTTTGGTTTGATTCCCTGCTGGGTCAGTGCTGCTGTAACCTTAGGAAAGAACCAAACCCAGAATTGCCTTATTAATCATCAAGCTCTATAAAATGGAAATTTGTAAAACTGTAACCAGGGCCGGCGCTATGTGGATTCTTAGGGTTGCATTTCACTGCCAAACGGACCTCAGTGCACCCCCAGTTGTCTCCTTATATCCTGATGTCTACATAGTATTTATTATGTTTTTGAGATATGACGTTTTTCTGCCCCCCCAAACCCTCCCCCATGGATTGCAATTGCCCTCCTCTGTATTTTCTACTGGCGCCAAGTCTGACTGTAACCTTCGCAAGTCGCTATGGGTAAGTGTGTTTGCTACATGACAATAATGTAATATAGTGGAAATGTCAATGAAAGTTAGTAAAGGTCACATAGTTGGCACTTGCAAAATTGCATACCTGAATTATGATGTTGTAACAAGAATAGGCGAATAAATTCAGTGTAAACCAAACGCTGTCTTGTTTCATCCATTAAAGTGATGTGATCACTCATCTCCTCTACGCTGAAAGAGTAACAATCATTTATTGAAATACATTCTCAAATGATTTTTTTTCTTCAACAGCTATTAACCACATGATATGACAGCTAAAACAGACTGCACTGCATAAACATACAGGATTTGGTAGGTCTCACAGCTGAAGTCCTTTGTGCTGAGACAGGAGAGGAATTCTTTTGATACTGTTGGTAGGAGGGGCTTGAGTTTGGTCTGAAACCAGAGTCTGATGAAGTCCACATCATGAAGGTTCTCATCTGTGAAACTGTCTGTTTGGAGCTGTCCAAAAATATCCATGATGTTGGACTCCACAGTGCTGAAATTCTGAAATAAATAAATATTATGCAAAACAACTGACAGCAGCTCATTGAAAATGAATACAATACTGACATTACACCTTTGTGAAAACTACAGTTACATAAAAATATACAATTAAAGAAAATTTTGGTTGATTTCCATGAAATGTATTTGTTACAATGACATGCAAGTTAGATTATATTATAATATGCATCATGAAAGTGCTGCATTTGACAATGCTAGTTATTGTGTCATACCATTGTGGAGTATTGTTTAACCAATGAGTTGAGCATCTGGGAGAGTGCAAGGACCAGATCCCTGATATTTTCCTCTGTGAAGCTCAGATTGGTACGGGCTACACATTTTAACACATAAGCCAGATTTTCTACTGCATTTGGAATCTAGAAAAGATAACACAATGAAACGAAAAACAGCAGGTCATGTCTTGGTATGATTCACAGAATGAATTTGTAACAATATTGTTTATGTTCTGTGCTGAAATCAAGCCAAGGATCAGAGCTCACAGAACAGGAGTGATCCTCTTTGATGATACTACAGGCATCTTGGTTATCAGAGTCGTTAGGGTCCGTGTCAGAATCCAAAGGGCTATAGGTACAACAATACAGATAAATTGTGTAAATCCTACAGCTGCAATGAGGTGGCAAAATGAGTGAACATCACATCAGCAGATTCATGATCAAGTGCAGATCAGTTCAGAGCAACAAATCCTTTTCTTCCAACAGCTTGTCATTCATTGAATCTTGGCAGTGATAAAGTGATAAAGTGATAAAGCGTACACTCTACTCACAAGAGGTGATAGAAGACAGCAGTGAGGTCTTGGGGGATCTCAGTCTGATTGTGAGGCAGGAAGCGTTTCAATACAGGAACCACCACATGTTGGAACCAATCATCTATGTTGGTGATGTCAAAGTTTTCAAGCGAGGGAGTCTGGTTGGGCCTGGTCTCATTCCCTACAGTGATTCTTTGGGTGAAGTGTCCAGCTAGTTCTGCCAGTGTCCAATTCAGCACAGCCTGGGTGAGTGTGGTGCTCTTCACAAAGGTTAGGTTTGCCTGAGGAGAAACAGAGGATATCAGCACATCTGACGGGCATAGCTGACAAGGGAATTGTGTAACGAACTAAAACACTGTCATAGAACACCTTGACAGACATCTTCATCTCTCTACATTGGCTGTCTGATATATGGCTCAGTAAAATTCAAAATTCTGATTCTGTAACTGACTACAATTGTAAAAAAAGATGCGGTGCCCAAAGTTCATTGGTTAAATCATTTTGGTGATAAAACCTGGTGGCTGGAAATCAGCAGTAACATTTTACGTTTGTGAACTCCAGAGAGCACTTACTCTTCCTGTAGCAATGTTTCCCACAAAGTACCTTACATTACATTATTAGCATTTAGCAGACATTCTTATCCAGAGTGACTTACATCAATTACAGGTTTTTACAATGTTATTCATTCATACAGCTGGGTATTTACTGAGGGTTAAGTACCTTCGACCAAGGGTATAGCAGCAGTGCCCCCATAGGGGATCGAACCAGCAAGCTTTCGGTTACCCAGCAAGTCCTGCTCCTTAACCACTATGCTACACTGCCACCTTATATTAAGGACGGCATGAAAGATTCAGTATTTGTATGGCTAACTGCTCAACACTATTGGACTACACTACTTCTTCTAAGTTGCTCTGGATAAGAGTGTCTGCCAAATGAATAAATGTGAATGTATATGTACTCTGAGGAGGTCATAATTTAACATCTGTTCAGTATGATTCTGCCAGTTAAAACTGATTACAGTTAGAAAAGAATGAGAGTTAATTCATGCAATTTCAAGTTAAATTTGTCATCTAAAAAAGAAACACAAATAATAAGTAAATCTATGATCTTGAAAAATATGAACAGTACCCTCTGACTGAGAGACGCAAATTTCTTGACAAAACTCCCCAGTGGTTTTAGAAACATCAGGAAGCCTCTGAAACTCTATGGAGAAATAAAGGTGTAAGGTTAGTTTTTATTTTTCATTTTCAAGGACTGTACGTTGATAAGCAGTTGCTCTTAGAAGCACTCCTCTGGCCCAGGCTGTACCTCTTTGAGTCCATTATGTTGAGTTGTCATGTATTGGCTGGACTCCATTGTGGTTGTATGCTGAATGGGTGCTGGTGTGGTCATGTCATACACAGTCTGTGACGCATTCAGGTGCTGGTTTTCTAGAAGAGGTTTGAGCAGGCTCTCAAAGACCAGGCTGATTGTCCCATTGTCCAGTCCACCAATTTCAGGGTGCAGAATCAACTCAGCCTTCTGCTCTGGTGTGAGGAGATGCAGGACTTCCAGCTGACAGGATAAACCGAACATTAGAACCAACCTCCCCTCCTCTATGCACTAGCATTATGCTGAATGGATCAGGATCTATAAGCTAGGTGAGTTAACACTTAAAACTGCATTGTATGCAGATGACATTCTACTGCTTGCCGCAAACCCTGAAGTCCCAATCTCAAGCCACTCTCACAATCATAAATTAATTTGGTTTAATATCAGGCTATGAAGTATCCTTTCTTGGAGAGGTAGCATTAACTGTATCAAAATGAATGCATTTCCCTGACTATCCTATGCAGATGCTTCCCCTACAGATATCAAAGGAGTTGATATCAGATTTTGCTAAGGCCTGAGTTTACCTAAATTAAGTCACACCCAGACTACAGGCTAACTTAAGATCAGAGATCTTAATGAGTAGATTGAGGATGACTGCTAAGAGGCAACTGACTCTGTCAGGGCCACATTCATTTGTAACAAACTGACAGAGACAGTATAAGGAACTGTATAGCTTGCATATAACCCCCATTATTCTTAATAAAATGAATAAGCAGAATTCACCACTATGTACTACATGCCAGAGGCATACTGGGACCTTTTTTTGGCAGTGCCCATTAATTTCATGATTGTGGAGTATAACAGCAGAGCTTCTGAGTAGAATCTTCTATGCTGGAATCGATAAAGACCCAGGACTTTTTATTTTGAGTCTGCCCTCTAAGGAGGTGACTACGAGCAGAAAACAATCCAAACTATTTGAGAAATTACTACTCCTGGCTAGGAGATATGTATTGAAAGAATGGACTGGTGACAGGCCTCCCACTGTCATACAGTGGTACAAATGAGATCTTGTTTTACGAAGGTGTGGTTTTATTTTTTGTTTGTTTGTTTGTTTTGATTTGGAAATTGCACTGGCTTGTAATATGATTGTGAAAACCAATAAAATTTGTGTTAAAAATACCGCTAAAACAAATAATGTAGATAAAGCCCTGTATCCCCAAACCTGTAAGTGACAGTATAGAACTCAACACCAATTCTACACTAATGACTGTGATGACTTACTCCACTGAAGACAATGTTCAATGTTGTGAAGTCTCTGAAGTGGGCCATGGCAGAAAATGATCCAAAGTTCTTCATCAGCCAGTCTTCACTGTTGTTCTCAGGGGAAATACAACCTTTACCCAGAAAACAAAGAACATTTGATTACTGATGTATCCTAACCAATACTATCAAAATGTTACTTAACTGAATTGTTCTGACATTGTATACAGTATCATCCCTGCCCTTTCTAATCATATTGTGGTTTTATAAAATAAAGTTGAATAATACCTGCTGTTCCATTCCCAGCAAGGAAGGGGTACATGAAAAACATGTAGATCCATCTCTGGCGTACAGGATCCATGTTTGAAAAATGGATGCTTAGTTCTTTCACCCTGCAGGCATGAAAGAATATTTCAGCATCATCTTTAATAGATGTGACCACCATTATTTCAGAAAGGAATGAAAGGGCAACAAAAGGCTTGTGTGCTGTAATACAGCAAGCACTTGCAGATCAGAGAATCATCCTTATTATATTTAATAATCTCATACTGTACATCTGACCAAAGCAATGGTTCTACAACTTTTTTTCCTTGGTGGACCACTTACTCATAGGAAAATTTTCTATGCACCACATAACACCCCTCTTTCAACTCTGGGGAATAAAATAAATTTGCACAAAATTATTAAGGCTATTAATGTTATTCAACTATTTACTTTAAAAGCGACTATCACTGAACTCATCCTATCTTCTCCCAGTTTCCATCCTAATGGAACAAATGGTGCTGCTTTCGATGAGACATGAGAGAGGGACTGTCTGGCTCCAAACTGGAGATCTTAAGTCTCAAATCAGGGTCCACAATGAGCCAGTGTCACTGCCAAATCTGCCTGAACTACCTGTGTCGTGCTGCTGCAGTAGGAACCAGAAATGTAAACTTGGCATGAACTCTGCTTTTCCAAATGAGAACATTGCTGGCTAACTAGCTGCCTGGTTAGCTAACTAGGTTACTAGTTACAAATAATATAGCCAGGTAGGCAACCTTAGATAGCTAACACCAACCTAACACACTGGCATGTAGCTAGCAATGGTGCTAGTATGTGTGCTGCTGTGGCTAGCTATTCTTTCACATACTATAAACAAATTGTGCTCATAATATATGGAATGTTTTATTCTAAATGTGCCTCTTCCCCAATGTCTAACTGCTGCATAATAGCTGTAGTTAACAGATGTAGCTATCTAACCCTACAATGCTCTCCACATGTAAACTCAAAGGTATACTACATAGCTTTCTAGCTATCGTGCTATTCATGCGGTTGCCTAACAATAAAACAATTAGCTGTATATAATACCCAACTAGCAAAACTATTACAAGGAGCTAGCCATAATAACTAACTTGTTAACTAGCCAGCTTGTTATGCTTGTAAAATCATCATAAACTTAAATTGATTAATTTAGCTATTTTGCCATTGTATATACTATGTAACCTGTAGCTGGCTGTTTGCTTCATGTCTGCTGTAATTGGTGCACATTTGCTGATGACAAGTAGTATAATTCCATCTGCTCTTGTGCTTACTCCACTTACAAGTACAGTTGACAAACTTAAATGGAAGATGTAATTTTAATGATTAACGATGCAAAAATTGTCTCTATACTTTTCCATCTTGTAAGGAAGAGTGCTGTTGACTCTACTTCACAGCCCTATTTAGAAAACCACAACTGGCTATTGCAGCCAAATTTCAGAGAGTAACATAATCTTAACTAAGTATTCCACTTACATGTAAATTGTCCAAATGTTTTTCATTAATTCTGTATTAGCTGGTGGCCCTTTTGAAAGATCTTTGTGGCCCACCAGTAGTCTGCAGACCACACTTCAAGAACCACTACCCTAGACACAAACTACAGTCTGATAGTGAAAAAGAGAGAAGTACATACACAGCCTGATAGGTCTCACAGCTGAAGTTTTTGGTGCTGAGACAGGACAGAAATTGCCGGGACACAGATGACAGAAGTGGCCTGAGCTTGACCTGGAACCACAACTTCACAAAGTCCAAATCATGGAACTGCTCAGTCTCAGTGTTCAGACTGATCCCACCAGACAACTCCAGGACGGGGGCTTGACTGAAGGTGTATCTCTGTGCGGAAAATAACCATGACCCCAACTATTTATGACAAGAAACAACAATACTGTTTTCAACACACGTCAAACTCATATTTGAAATTTTGACATTCCCAGACTGTGCCCTTTGGAGTCAACTGTACCATGAAGGAATAGACATCCATGGCTGCGTCTATTACTCCTTTGAGATTCCTCATGTGCTCCAAACTGTTGTCAGTCATGATCACAGACAGACCAGCACACTGTAAGAAGTCATTCACTGTGGAATTTGCCATCTTGAAAAAGAGGACAGAGAAAGAGTGATGCAAATAACGAGGACACATTTCATGTAATCACAGTGTGATTGAAGCAATTTTTTAATAGGTCAGAAATATCCAGAGAAAATCCATGTTGTTCCTTGCCTACACATAAGCATCCTCTTCTGTTTAACAAATACGCTCTTTCCATAGGGTGATTCGGAAAATAGGAGAAAAACTTCAAATAATTACATTTGTACTGTATTTAACATATTTTGATATCCACAAAAGTAAAACAAACTAAATAAGTCACAGAGAGTAATGAGTTTTCAGGCAAAAACACTGTAGTAGCAAGTAAACCTGTGTGACAAGAACCTTAGATAAAAGATGCTTCACATTGGACTTTAGGAAGAACTTAATTGTTTTGAAATCCCTTTGGAAGTAAAAGTTATCAAAATTGCAATATGATGGTCATTTTTATTGACATGTATTACTAATAATCAAAAATCTGCTAATTTAGATCTTTAATAATTGTTACAGGGTATAAATAGAAATGCATGACCAAAATGTCAAAATTAACAACCACAGATCCAGATTGATCAAGGACACATTTACATGTACACATGAAACAACTTACATTGCCATCTTGATTGGAATCTAGCTTACAACCTTAACAAAAAAAAAAAAACAAGATGAAGTTAGTGTTAGTTTGTAGGCGGTGAAAAGGTAAGGAAATTTTGAAATTTCAATTTGTCGGCTAAAAAATATAAAAATGTTTATGTAGAATGAAATACTTTTTGGAGCTCCCTCCATCAGCACTTCTTTGCTAGATTCAATGCCCTGAGTCTCTGCAGGCTGAAGAGATGCCAAACTTTCTTCAAGTCCTTTCAATCTAAGGGAAAAGAAGAGAGTCAGAATGATTACAAGTTTCTATGATCCTTCCATTTCATATCAAAGTCCTGTTTTAGGGCCGGATGAACCTCTGATAAAGAGTCAAAAGCCACTTACATGGCACGGTAGGAGTCACAGCTGATGTTCCTGGGGATCACAACCAAACTGTCAGGAGTAAAGCTGGCCAGCAGGACAACCAGGTTTGTTTGGAACCAGAGAGCAAAGTCATCCGGTTCAAAGATGGGGAATCTGGGAGCCAGTGCTGTCAAAGTCAGGTTGAGCATGATGTCCCTCACAGCTTGATTACGTATGATGGTCACGTTTTTCTGAAAAGGAAAGAGGCATGGCAAAATTGGAGCCTGTGTGTTTCAGGCATATTGGTAGAAAAAGAAATCTGAACAACGTCTGTGTGAAAGGTCTGAAAAGAAACCCAAACATGAGGTGAAATTACTCACCTCTGTGGTGGCATGCACAAAAGCAACAAAGAATGCATCAAGCTGCCCCTCCTCTGGAGATTCCAGCAAGCTGCTGAAAACAAGCTTCACGATGGTTTCGTTCTCCAGAGTGCCAGTGCTGGGGTCCAGAATCAGCTGTGCTTTCTGGTCCGGAGACAGAGAGTCCAGAACATCCAGCTAGGAGGTGACACATAAGAGTGTATCCTTATGTCATGACTCCAAATAAATTCATTTATTGAATATAGATCGGTTAGGAAAAATACTTACTGCAGAAAAGTTTCTGTTTATTTTGAGAAAATCTTCCAGAGCTGCATATGCTGAATATTCACCATAATTTAATTTTAACCAGTCCACAGTCCCTTTCGTATCTGAGACACACCCGGGATCTGTGAAATCAATCAAAAACATAATAAAATGCATTCACTTGTAATTAAAAACAAAAGGATAATTGGTTTTAATGAAAACTTCCCTAAGAGATTGCATGGAATTTTATCCATGGCCTTTTGGAAACACTTGACTGAAGCCTGGAGAATGAATTTTAAAAAATTCCAATACCTGATGTGTCATTCCTAGTGAGGAAGACACTGATGAAATGGTCATAGACCATCTTCTGTTTCATTTTCTCCATGTTTGGGAATTCATCACTAAAGCCTTTCACTCTAAAAGAATAAGGCAAATGACTGTCATGGATGAGACCCACTGGCAAAATCAGAAAAATGTGTGAGAAATGAAGTAATATTTCTGTCATAAAGGTAACTTCACATACATGGTCTGGTAAGTTGCACAGCTCCAGTTCTTTCCACTTAGATTCAGCATGAACTCTTTTGAGACAAATGCTAGGAGAGGTTTTATTTTGATGTAGAACCACAACTTGATGAAATCCACATTGTGAAGGTTGTCAGCAGTGAGGGTGTTTAAAACTCCAAGTACATCAATGACATCAGACTGTGATTGGTTGTTGCTCTAAAAAACAAAACAACAATTGCTCCTCATATAAAATACACTACATATCATGCATAGTTGTATCTCTGCTTCTTGATCATCTTTTCAATTTTTTATTTACAAAATTCCACAATTTATCTGTTAATTTGATATGTACTTATAATTTTTTTAGCACTGGCCATATATTTTTCCACTTTCAGTAGTTGCCAATTATGCATTTAGCTATTCAACCACCACCTTTTCAATGCGACAACCACTTAATCCACATAGAAGTGCATAGCAAGGTGCATGAAGCTCTAAGATACACATGAACGCCTACTATGACTATTTTTCACACTACAAGTCCCACAGTGCAACACTGTCATGGTAAAGGTGCCTCCTCTTCAGAGTATATGAATAACTCATAGGTGGGTCCCAGGGTGTTAAGAATATTGTGACAAAGGGACTTGGTTGGATCTTCACAAAGCTGATACAAGAACCTTTAAAAGATTGTTATTCTACAGGAATGAAATGTTAATTCGACCACATCCTACTAGAATATAGTAGAGATTCAGCGTTGACTCCATTATTTGTCTGAGGTCACTGAGAAGCATTTGCAACTTCTCTTCGGTGAAGATTTCATTGTTGAGTGCCTGACAAACCAGATGGATGGTAAGGTTGTCCAGAGCAGTAGAAATCTGAAATAAAACCATAAATATAACAAAGAAAACAAACAGATCTTAAAACATTAGAATTTAATTCATGTTACTTGTCATATGACATTGACACTATGGATATTCCCCCTGAGGGCGGCAGTTTTTTCTCTGCTTTGTACTAATCTTCGTTAGCAAACAAATGGAATGTTTGGAATGCAATATTTCCAAATATGGTAATCTCTGCAGCACAGAACTCTTTTTTTGCCTCTTTTCAAAACTCAACCTGAGGTTCTCCAATCAAGTACAACCAACGTTTGTGTACTTTGTGACAATTCAGACAAAACCAAGAAGTATCAGTACTCTTAAAAAAATTCACTCAGGTTTTCCTTCAGATTTCAAATAGCACAGCCTACAGTGTTGGTCTCAATTCTGAATTTTGTACTGAGATGTGACATTCAGTACTCAGATATATGATATGTTGCAGCTGAACCACAACAGTCATGGCTCTAATATTTTTTGTGTTGCATGTCCCAGATGAGTACAGGGATCTTGCCCTCTCACCCATGTTTCCCGAAGTTTAAAACATTCATGGAACTGCTATTGTCCTTCACATGTGCCGACAGATTTGAAAAAAAAAAAGATGTTGATGTTATTTTTTTTAAATGCTGTCTTTATTTTTGTGTAAGGTCCAGAAGATAGGACAGGTGATTTATTTTTCAGCATTGAATTAAGCAATCTGTGACATTTCCTATGGAAAAGCCATCAAAGCTCATTGCATTGTTGGAGTAAACCACCTAGTGGCAAATCAGTAAATTACATTTTTTCCTCGTTCATTTGTATGCATAAGTCCTGCTTTGTTGCAGATATTGCTTTTTCAGTATTGTCTACCTTTTTAAAACTTACCCAAGAGCTTGCATATTTGAGAATTCTTGTGTTACAGGTTTCCACAGAGGTATTTCCAAATGTCAAATTGGAATGAAAAAACCTACAAAGACAAAATAAAGGTACATTAAAACAGAATTTTGGCTCAATAGAGTAGACCTAAAACAGCAAGGATATCTGTGATACCTACCCATCTTCAAAACTACACTGCTGTGATTCTGGAACACAAAATATTAGTAATTAATGTAACAATACATTACTCAAAAACATATATGCACATAAAACGAATGAATGGATGAATAAATAAATGAATAAATGAAAACAGAATGAACAACAGCATATGGACTTTAACCTTACCGCTTACTGAAGTTGTATTGCACTGAAATACAAAAATAATGAATTACTGTCAGTAAATATTGGAGATTTTGAATTTACATAGCTGTTTCTATTATTTTGTTTAACCAATCAAAACAGAATTGTCCAGGTACAGGAAGTAGGGCTGCATACTTTAATGAAAACTATAGAATTTTAAATTAGTGCATTCATTTATGACAGGAGACAGTCTGTGGATATATTACCATGTACATTTTCCATAAACCAATCAATAAATGTTTAAAGAAATACATAAATATTGAAATGGATGTTTAAATCAACTTCCCATGATAACAGTCTCAAACAGACCTTTTGCATTTATATTCCTAGTGTATCAGTTGCATTTTCATCTTAATATTGCATTCCTTTTTATATTTAAACTACACATTAGCACTCTTTCAATCAAGGCAAAAAATGTTTTGTTCTTAAATGTTTTATTCTTAAATAAACTCCTTTGAGAAAAGGAATAAGGTTAGTTAGCTAGGTAACGTGTTTGGTTGTAATGTTCTATAATATTGTTGCACTGTATTAGATGCTCTTTACGAGCAGACCCAGGGCCTTCTATATAAAATCCTGTGTTACAAATTGTGCATTAGAAATAAATAGCGTTAGAAATCAAATCTAACCACAGAAAATTCTATGCACAAGAGGAAGCAATGTGCTAAGTGGCAGATCTGCTTAAAAAGTCATTTATAAAATCTTTTAGATGTTATGATTGCTCATAAAATGATAAAAGGTTGGGAGCACAGATGAGGACTCCTCACAAATAAAACATTTTCAGGGAGCTGGCTGTCTTAAGAGAGTTACTGCTGCAGCTCATGATTGCTCACAATAATCTCACAATTTTAATCCAGGATGGGATATCTTTGAGGGCTATGATAGCAGTAAATGGATAAGATACTAATTACAGCAGACATGATTTCTGTTTCTGAAAGATTTAATAACTGATTTGGTAAGACTGCCTTTTTAATAGCAAATGATCTTTGCTGAGCCATGTGGCAAACTGGTATATTCTATATAACTATAACAACTGTTTGATTAGTTGCTGAACAGATATCAATTTTGGCTCCGTGCAGGGTGGTTGCAATCTTTGTTGCTCTAATATAGCCTCACTGGAAACTGGACCAATCACTTGCATAATCCCAGGACTACTGAGAGTGATCTTTTGTATCTATCTAACAATACATATATATATATATATATATATATATATATATATATATATATATATATATATATATATATATATATATAGTGTGTGTATGTCTATATGTGTGTGTCTGTGAATGTGGAAAATACCTGAGCAGAAGCCAATGAAGCGGCAAAACCTAGAGCAAAACAAAACCGAACAATGTCTTAAATGTACTTTTATAAAACAGCACTGAAATATTATTAGTTAGCAAAAGTTGAAATGAGAGATGAAATGGCTTAAATGCGAACGATTATGCGAACTCACCAATAACGACGGCCGTCAAGGTAAAGACGTGCACAGAAATGCCTCCCATGGCTAAACTGGCGTTTGGTTTACCGCTTCATCTGTGAACCCAGGATACTAAACTAGAAGAAATGTTTAATATAGTGTCTTAATCATCATGCAATACTGCATATTCTATTAAAGATAATAGAATGTATAACAAAATATAGGGAACGTCATTTCTAGTATTAATAATTATGCAGTATATACACTTTCTATAGGTGAACATTGCTATGAAACGGAGTGCTTTGTTGGTAAATTGTAAACTGTATCTGACCTGAGCTGACCTAGAATCTAAGCAAATGGGGAGAACCATCCTGCTTCTCTCCTACATGTTGATCATTGAAATTCGCAGGCGACCATATCATATCAATGCAAGAAAGCCCTGCATCCGTTGGAAATCATTCTTTTATTTATAATTTACTCACTACTTTGTCAGTAAGTCGTTATCAAAACTCTATCAACACCCCAAACTATCTTCGGTCGTACAATTAAGTACATTTCTAGACACTATATTATTACCTTTTTGTGCACGAACATCAACCAATACATCACACATGTCACCCCGTAACCCATCATGTGAAACAAACTGTAAGTGACTATTCTTCATGTACAGCCCAAGGTTTCTTAAATAAAATAATAATAAAGAACACACTATTAATGCAGAACACTTTGGACTGCATATAGTCTGTCGTGCACAACAAAGGAAATGTCAAAAAACCTGTTTCTGACCTTTGAACGGCTTTTAGTTTTAAAATAAGTCATTTAAGTTTATTGAAATGACATAGTTTTCTGACCCCAGTAATGCAACCATAGACATATTTACAGCACCATTAAGGAAGGAATGGCGTTATGTATGTGGTTCAGCGCAGTACTCATGCTGGTAGCAAAATGTTCACGTTTCATATTTTTGTCAAATGAACGTATGTGAAAAAGCGACGACATATAGCCTAACGTGCAGGCAACTATACCTACACATTTAGGCATCTTTGAAATTATCATTTGGGAACTGGTTCGAATAGCAACTAAGAGGTAAAGTGAAATAATCTATCTGTTGAAATAATCTATTTTTCATGAACTACGTTGTGTTTGATGTGATATAATAATGGTCGATTTTAGCCATCTTTTTAGTGGGGTGACGTATGACATGCTCAAGATTATAGTGAGGTGAAGAGGGTAAAATATTTTACTTGGTCAGTTATTATTGACCAATTTTAAAGTATGAATTGTATAATTTCATTCATGGTTTGATTTTTAATGGAAAGTCATATTTTAACAAACTTTTAATATAGACTTTTATTTCAAAATGATGCCACAGGCTACATTAATACAGATACACAGTTTCGGGTATTCAAAATGAGGAATGAGTGAACTAAAGGGTTTGCGACCTGAGTTACAAAACATTTCCCGTATAATTCTAAAACTGATTTTATGCAGGTTCTAAAATGAAGCTTGGGTTATTAACTCGAAACGGAATGACAGGTGCACCCTTGCTTACGCGTCAATCAACTCAACCAACAGAAAATGGGAAACATTTTGCCTGAAGTTATCACCGTAAATTTTGACCGGAAGTCTAACTGTTGCTAGCTTCACAGAGATTTGGAAACGTTCTTTCTGTGGTTACATACATAGATATATGTCACACAATTACGTGGATACTCTGGATTCCAGAAAGACTTGTGAAACAAGTCGATGATGATGTTGATGATGACTGTAATTATCTCATTTAATTCCCAACTGTAGTGATGAGTAATTTTTTCTGCCTCTAAATCATTCTATTAGACATTATTTTGCCTTTGTTTGCACTGCCATTTTTATATTCTGGTTTTATTACTTTAATTGCAGTGCATTTAAATAATCATCCTGACACTAAGGTGTATAGAGTTTCCCTATAACTGTTAGGATCCATTATTATTGTCATTTAAAGTTTGAACTGTTCATAATTTGTTTACTGGTAAATACCTGAAAGATTAGCAAACACACACAAAATGTAACTGGTTTTACTGCAGTGCAGAAATTCAGATATACCTTTTTTCCTGAATCACAATTTTAGATTTTATCGTGTTTGAGGGTCTGAGATGGCAGTGGACCAGTAAACCAGAATTTTAGCATACTCAGTACTAACAGGGTTCACTGATTACATGAACTCCTTAAGTGATTTCTGAAAATTAGGCATGAATTATTTTGTAATAGTGAACAATGGAAAATTAATAGACTTCATCTGTCTGCCGTTAGAGTTGTCAAAATGGTAAGAGCTGGTACAAAGCCTACAACAAAATGTGTGCTTGTATTATTAAGCCTGGAAATGTATAGCCTACCGAGTGATATTTGTGTTCAGGACTGCTACGTGAAAGCCTACAGTGAACTTTCAGATGCTGAATAACAAATATTTCCAGGTATAATATTCAGAATATAAACTCTCATGGAAAAATGTACATTTCCCTAACACACGATAATAAAGCTTGCAGATATTGCTAATCTGCAATACTGATCAATTAAATGAAATACAAATGACTTACCTGCACCAAGAGTTGGAAAACAGTTCAGCTTGTCAGAAATATATTTTCGAAAAGGCCAACCTGTAAAAAAAAATGTATTGTATTTTTTGAAACAAACACAAAATGACTGTATGTCTCACTTTGACAGATACTTACTTGATAATTCCTCTGACAGTGTACAGTGAAGTGACAAGATCAACACATCATGCAACAGCCCCAAGTTGACTGAGGGTGTGACAAGTACAGAAACAGGTGGGGCTGAGAAAATCTAGATCATTCGGGTAAATGAAAGATTGCAAGGAGAGGAAGGCATAGCTATGAAGCACTACTGTACTATTTAAAAAAGAAAGAAAGCATCCTCTCATTCTGCTATTTGCACCTTTGTAATATTTGGACATTTTACCAAAGGCTTCTACTTGACTGGTTTATGCACCACGTTTATGCTAACATTAATGTTGTATCATCTTTTACATCCAATTTTGTTAAACACAGTCATAAAATAGTAAGAACTAGAAAACCAGTAAAACTAGAAACACTAGTGCTGGAAGAGATGTAATCTGTGATGCTGTGTTCTGGCCATTTCAGTTTTGTTTAAATAAGATCCATCTCAAGGAGGAGCACAGATGTTTTAATGTAGGTCTCTTGCATGAATTCATGGGTTATCTAGCCACCCCCAATAACAGTATACTCACAATCATAACCACAACACAACCATAGCTATTTCAAAATCTTACCAGTTTTCCACCGTCTTTGTCATGGCAAATTATATGCACTGTAGCTGAGTACTTCTGCTGATAACCATTAAAACTACACAGGCAGTCTGCACTGACTTAAACTCATTCAAAAGACTTGGCTAAAAATAATGGCAACAGAATTTATGCTAAAAGCAAACTCCAATCATTCATGGATAATCTATAGTGTTATAACAACTTCAATAATGATAATCATAATAAACCAAGCACAAACATCCAGTTGCTGAATTTTAATATGAGTAGTTTTTCATGTACTGCATATAAAAAGATTACCGTCAGTAACAGTTCCCTACTGTAATTCATGTTGTCATCTGACACTTGACAAACAAAACAGTGGTTAGGACACAAATCAGAAACATTCTTTCCAGTTTAGTAAGACAAGTGGCATGTCATGCTTTAATAAAGTAATGGCATGCTTTAACGTAAGTTACATTCTTCTGTGAAGTCCTATGACAAGTGTCTGATGAGGGAACTCCCTTGCTTATAAATATGAATCTACTGCAGATAGCATATAGCTGCCAATAGAGTCACTGTCATGTGTGAAAATTAAAATGCCTTGCAAACCCGGTCTTTTCCACATACAGTATATAATTAATTTGACAAGGTGTTTCTGTAGATGAATAAAAATCCAGGATTGCATCTGAACGATGTCACCAATTTGGTGTTGTGACATCCCCTATAGACCTGTAGACACTGTAAAATGATTGGATTATGTTTGCAACAGTTTTCATCAAGCAATAGTCTTTCACAATTTAGACAGAACTTAAGATAAGGATTGCTCTCACCAAAGTTCATTATTGGCAGAACAGTTCAGATGATGTTTAAGTTGCACCTTAAACATCTGCTGCACCTCTTGTCTATAACCAGCCAAAATACATGCATGCCTCTCCTCAGCTCCTTTCACTACCAGTTACCAGTTGTGGCCCAAATAAAATAAAATTTCTGGTCCTACCCTATGGGGCAGAAAGATAAACTATACCCTCTCACCTTCAATCCATTGTTAAACCATACACTCCTGTCAGAGCACTCTGCTCTGCAACCTCTGGTTATCTTGTCTTCCTTTTTCTGAATGGGTCCATCTCCTTGACCAATTCTATTCTCGATGCTGCTTTGAGGGATTTTTGACCAGCTTTAGCTCCTTGACTGATAGAATGAGGTTCTGTTCAAGAATCTCCTGGTATACCTCAGAATTCATGGTTCCCTTAATGATGTGGAGTTGTCTAGGTCCAGAGGAGGAAAAGTACCCCCAGATCTTGACATTTCCACTGCCATGAATGACTGTTGGGATAAGGTTCTTTTGGTGGTAGGCAGTGTTGGATTTTTACCAAACACAGAAATTTTGAATATGACCAAAAAGGTCAATTTTGGACTTGCCTGTCCAGAGAATGGACTTCCAGAAACTTTCAGGTTTGTCCAGATGGTCTCTGGCAAACTTAAGATGGTCAGTTTGGTTCTTTTTTGACAGCAGAAGGCTTCTTCCTTGCAACTCTCCCTTGAATGCCATTTCAATTCTGTGTTCTTCTTATTGTTGAAGCATGCACAGTTACCTGAGATGATGCAAGGGAGGTCTGCAAATCTCTAGATGTTATGTTTGGATTGGCTTTTTATCTGAATTACTATCTTTCTTGTGGCTCTTGGGGATATTTTGGAGGGGCATCCGCTTGTAGGCCAAGCTGCCATCATGTTAAATGCTCTCCATTTTTAAATGATTTGCCTCACAGTGGACTGATGGAGCTCAAAATTTTTTAGATGATTTTATAGCCTTGCCCAGATGGATGTGCTCTCACTACTCTCTCCCTGATGTCCTGTGAGATCTCCTTTCCTCTTGGCATGGTGTGTTTGCATTCACCTGTATGGTTAACATCAGGTTTCTTATCTTTATTTATCAGAGTCCTGCCCAGATTCTTTCTAAAGATCTCTCCTTGGATTAATGTGTACCCAATTATTTACCCACCTGCTGTACTTGCCTACTTGATTTAACCAGTGCAACTTGGGGTTCACTTCTTTTTGCACCTGCACTAATTCCTTTTTTATTTTTTACCACATGCATGATTTCCTCTAAACCTCTCCTGGAGGACCCCTTGTCCTGCATGTTTTAGATCTCTCCCTGCTCCAACACAGCTGATTTAAATGATCGGTTTGTTAATAAGCAGCTTCAGGAGTTCATAACGAGTTGATCATTTAAATCAGCTGTGTTGGAGCAGGGAGACATCTAAAACATGCAGGACAAGGGGTACTCCAGGAGAGGTTTGGGAAACGCTGCTCTAAACCAACAGCTGTAATTGGTGAATATAAACCTGTTATGTCAGATAAAAGTCTGGTTCTTCTTAAATATACATTTCATGGTAAAAACTAAATAAATCTATACTTGCACAAGGGGTTCACATACTTTCAAGCGGCACTGTAGCTACAATTCTAATAATTTTGGTGTAAGCTTCACAAAGCTGGTATTTCTGGTAAGCCTGCCAGTAAGAAACCAATTGCAACCAAGGCCAAGGGACAACAACTCAAAACCGGTTGTAATGAGTGCATAACCTGGATGTCTGAGCAGTGGAAGAAAGTAATATGTTCTGATGAATTGTCTTTTACTCTTTTTCCTAAATGTGGATGAGTTTGTTTGGAGAAAACCAAAGAAGGCTTCAACCCACATTGTGGAGGAAAAACCATACTGTGGAATACATTGCCTTGTGCTCTAGTCATCAGCTAAGACATGGTATCAGAAGTAGCCTGTGGAAACATGGCACTTAAATGTTATGCCCATATATAAAAAAGAAAAAAGTGTATAAAAGAGTACACTTAATTCATGGGGAGTGGTTAAACATTGTGGTGGGTCTTTTATGGCATGAGCAGTCATCTTGTGGGAGTCATTGGGTCTGATTACTCTGCATGGTAGAAGGAATATCTACGTGCTTTATATGACCAGGTACCCCCTATAGTGCAAACATTGTTTCCTCAAGATGTTTCAATATTCCTGATGATGATGACCTCATACAAACTGTTAAATGGATTCAACAGTGGTTTCATGAACACCAGGATGAAGTTAAACACGTTCCATGGCCTCCTAAATAACCAGATCTAAACATAATTGAACATTTATGGGAAATTCTGGCATGCAGAGTGGCGAGTAGATTTCCACTTCCTTCATCTGTCAAAGAACTGGAAGCACTCCAAGAAGCACTGCTGTTCTGAAAAGAATATTTTCATGAAACTAAACACTGTAGTGTGGAGTCCAAAATCACCGGCATCTCTCCTCCCAGCTTTAATGAAACACCAACATCAATAGAGACAGGCACATTTTTATTTGCCACCACAAAATGCAGACACAAGCAGGGCCATGAAATGGCACAAACTTCCAATCTATGGCGGGTAACATTTAACAGATACCCAAAATGATGGAAAGGGGGCACCAACCAAGCAGCACACAGACAGATGGCAATACAAACATGGAACATTTCCCAGCTGCTACATTATATTTTAATGTGATAACAATACTTTATTAAATAAAATAAATAACATGATTCATATATCAATAATTTCTATATGAAGAGTTTTTTTTCCAACAATAAGAACTAATTTATATGCATTATTGCACATACAAATATTTCCTTCGGAATTTATATTGGGATTGGTGCAAAGATTATGCACAGGGCAATTAGTGCAAATTGGTATTACAGTTTAGGGGGATATATCATTTTGTTAATGCTTATTTTTCTAAATAGCAGGAAGTCCAATACAGTAGACCCATTCAATATGAATTGAGAAAATATGTGTTATATTAAGTAGCGTAAGTGTGTGGAGTTTCAGGCTTCCACATCTTTCATTTGATATACTATAAAAAATGTTTGCAGTGACAAAATTTGGTCACCATGTTTGGTCACCATGCCACCATTTTGCAGATGAAACATGCCTATGGTTGCGTATGGTATTTGGTTTAATCATATGCATATCACCCTCACCAATCCAGCCTAATTTTATAGTTTTGAATAGTATCAGAAGGCAGTGCTGCAATGTTACTGACATCCACAGCAACTGTTCTGTTGATGCATGTATGTATACTGTAACTACAGGAGACAGGAAGAGAGAAAAAAATTATGTGAAAATATGTGACTAGTGAGGTTAAAGATGGATTAGGCTTGCAGTGTTAAGGCAGGTTGTTCTGTGTGTTATGTCTGTCAAAAACGGACATATTCAATGCTTTGGGTCCAAACATGGGGAATGAACATCCCCTCCTCAAAGGTACCTTTACATTTGTCTATGCTGAAACAACTTTTTATGTTTTTCCCAGGATGTACTAACATTGTTAATCATACTATTATTTTGATTTGTAATGACTAAAACATCAAATCAAAATATCAAAATATCACGGCAGCGAGGGAGGATATAGCAACTGTGTATTATTTTGCACACAGACACGGAACAGGGGAGGGAAAATACTGACACACAACTCACTCTCTTAACACTGACTATATGGATTCATTGAAATGAGACTTGTGGGTGAGACCATTTTGTTATTTTCAGAAAAAAAGAATCAAATAATGCATTGAGATGGAAAACATTTCTTTGAAAGTAATTGCATAGATTAATTAAACTGCATAGTCATTTGTTATTTCTACAAGTTTAATATGTGTGCATAAGGTCTATCAAGCTGTAATAAATTGCTAAATTGCTAAATTGCCATATGCAGTCAATTTCCTCTGGCAATTGACAGTGCTTGGGCAGAGACCGGATCATAAATAAATTATGTAAATATTGTGCAGTGATGTAGATGAAAGATTCTGAACATGCTAAAAAATTGTCTGGAAGTCGTAGGGGCCTTGGAAGATTACAAAGACAACTATCAAGAGCCTTAGCCCCTATCAAGCTTAGTAAAAATTATTTTGCAAGTTGTTTGACCTCCCAACAACCCTACATCAAATGTCAGAAAATCTGGATGGATTGGAATGATATAGATCGAGTAGTGTCTCAGCCTCTAAAAGCGTCTCCATAGTTAATTCTGCTACCCTGTACAAACTCATAAAACATTTCAGAAATGGTTCACAGTTCTATCATCGGATGATTATAATTAGTCAAGTGCACAAGTACTTTTTTCTATTTTTAGTTTTCAGTGTCTTCTCTTACCCTTTAATTGCCCCAAAACTAACAACCATTCAATTTAGTTTTGCTTCTGTCCTTGACATGCCATAACTTTGAAAGCTGAGATTCCTGTGAAATGAAACATACTCTCATGGCCTGACATTATCACATTCACCTTGGAATTTAATGGCATGGGCTAGGTTTTGTAGGAATGTAGGTGTTCCTCTCACCTTCAATACAATGAATAATTGAAGTTAGTCACAGACCATTCCAGAATGAACTAGATCCACTTTTAAGGTAAGGGCAGAGTCTAAATTGATCAGCTTGGTTGAGGAGAGGCTAATCCTGTACATCACAACAGAGAAAGTAGTATCTATAGCAACAAACTTACAAAAGACAACCTCTGGCAGAATATTGGGAACCGTTTAGCTAGGACTAGTTAGCGAACAAAGCTATCCTTCTCATGTCAGCTAGATAGTTTCGTTATTTAGCTAAACAATAAATGGACATAAATAATATTATTTTTGTAGCTAGTAGAGAAGAGGCTAACTACAATTGCAGACACTGTAGCCCTTCTATTCTGGAGAGTTTGTTCTTCACACACCTAGACTCAAAATTTGCAAATAAGCTATAAGCAGTAATGTTAAGTTCATCATATTCCTAGCCAGCATTGATTAGTTAACTATTTGCCCCACAAATAGAGATAACATTATTGTGTCTGATGGAGAAGATAGCTAGCATTGGTCGTTTACCAGGTATATAGGGGAGGGGAGGTTAGCTCCAACTGTAGAAACTGCTGTCTTCCTGGTCTGGAGAGTTTGGTCTTCACAGACTCAAAAAGTACTTGTAAATAAGTTGTCACCTGTCCTGACATTGTTGATGACAAAGTGTTCAGTCCTTGATTGCATTTCAACCATTGATCAATCATTTTTCACAAAATACTTCTAGCACTTTAAACATGAGCAATGGTTAAATAAAATATATTTTTGCACCCTCTATGAAGGAAGACTTTTCCTTGTTATTTTTATAGCATGTAGGTCTGCTATAATGCATGCATTATAGCATGCAAGTCTGCTGTAATAATATGTCTTTGCTCAGTCACAATTCTCTCCTCAGTACCCACCCACCTGCAACTAACTGGACGATTAGGGACTGAGTCATGGCAAAACAGCAGTCTCCACACATCAGATGTCAGCCATAATCTAGACAGTGTACGTTTGAGAATGTCTTTATCAAAGATTATCAGATGACTCTGGCAGACAAAGCAGCTTGACCGACTATCAAGTGTGTGTGTATCCAGCTTTCGATATAGACTGGTCTTTCAGCTGCTCACAATGAAACAATGACTTCTTAGACCTACAATTTGCAGACAAAACTCAAATATGTCTTTCTCTCCTTATGATACACAGGAATCACATAATACCTTGAAGAAATCTCTGTCTGACTGTCCACCATTTGATTTGCCCTCCATATCCTGTCTTATGGTAGAGGATGTCTCTTCCCCTTAAAACCTCAACTTGAGGACAGCCATATGATAGGGGATCTGATTTGCAATAGATCCTACAAATGTTTAAGAAAAAGTTCATTACTTCACAGTAAACGTTTTAGCTCAATGGTTGCCTGTATCACTTCATGTTCCCATTAGCTTTGTCTCCAACACACAAAGATTTTAAGACATAAAAAGCTGAAATTTAAATGATGATTGGCTCACTAGGCAAACATGAATCATGTGTCTGAAAGAGGAACTAAACTTCAAAACAAATATTTCCCTGTACTCCATACCTTTTACATTGTTCCCTTTTGTTTTCTCATCTTCTACTCAAATCATCAGCATGTTCATTTTTCTAACCACAAGAAATTAGGAGTAGATACCCTGTGTTTTGGTGGCATTGGACCAATGAATCCATTTATATTTTAATACATAAGGTATTTTTATCCCTTTTATGATTAAACCTAGTTTTCCTTCCATTCTGCATCCAGGGCAATATCATGGCCCCTCAGTGTTGGAGCACCCTACCAACCCTGATCAGGACATCTGAATCATTCACTGCAATGGTTGTCTACACATGGCTTTAACTGGTTTTGCTTTTTAGGTAATTTAATGCCATTGGTTGTAGTACACTTGCTTATTAGCTATTTGTTTTCTGCACTAATATTTTCTAATGCTCTGTAGGCTGCCCTGGATTATGATACGTGTCAATTGGTGAGTTAAGACCCCAAAGGCTTATTTTTACCTGTAATTATATGCATACTTAACTAGACTGCTTACTCGTGTCATCTCAGCATGTGCAGAGGATGTTGTGTACTGCACCGTGCAGTTAATTATATATCGCAAAAGCACCCATGTCCAAGTCCATTCAGGTAATTCAACCAAAGGGATATGTGGAAGTGATATGGTGTTCACTATAATACACATTACATCAGTAACTCTGTCCAGTGTAATATTTAAAACATGTGAGATCAGTTTTAGTGTGTTTATTTCAGCTGCCTTGTATTTGTCTTACACTGTTTTCAATGCTTTGTTTCAAAAGCACTGTAAAGTTTAATGTTGTTATAAATGAAACAGGGACCTCCTCAAATCAAATGATAGTTATGGTTAGAAAGCTTTAGGTTAGATACAGTTCGGCTACAGTGTGATACTTACCACTTAATCATCTCCTAGATTGCATTGTCTACTTCAACAAGCAACTAGTGTTCCTGGTAAGATGTTTCTCAGGACAACTTGATACAAATTTTAACTACTGCTACTCAATAGCATATATGATGCTAAACCTACCATTGCATACAATTACAAAATTTTGGATGGTGAATTTTTCTACATATGTTGAGCTCTCACCTCCTGTGCCTCCCCATTGCCCCACACATTTTTCCAGACCCTCTCTATTTCCAGGGTGAATAAAAACATATTTTGATCCTGAAGGATATATGTTACTGGATATGAAATTGTAAAGTTGTGTGCATTTAATGAAAGGTGTATGTATTCATGACTTGCTCCTTTTGACAACTAGCTTCTCCTAGGTCAGAGGAAGCTGGAACTGGAAGTGTGACACATTGACAGGCCAAATTCAAAACCTTTTTTAAATGTGGTTTAGCCTGTTGGGTAAGATATTATTTAATGTTTAAATAATAGGTTGTAGTCATCACTATGGGCACGTAACGTTCTCTTGGAGTCACAGAAGATTCAAAATTTACCAGATTTCTCAAAGAATAGTATGTGGTTTCCTCGGCTTTTCATGTCATAGCAAGTTAACTGTGGCCTGTGCCTACTGTTTGAAGTGAATGGGTTTTCACATAACCATTTACATTTCACCCACAAGTCAGGCAATATTGACTTCCCAGTTGAGACATCAGGTTCAGCTCTCATATTATTTGAAGCAGTAAGGTTATCCAGTTCTGGGGGTCTTGGAAATGAGCTTTATGAAGCAAATAAGTGGGTTTCTTCTAGATGTATACCCAGACTTGCCTGACAAATAAAGGCCAAAATCAGTCTCATTTTCCACTTGAGCTGTAATCTTCAAATTGTGTGATTTATCCACTTACCTTACAAATGTTAAATAATTAAATTCAATTTACCTCACTTCTGCAACTGTCAAGTTCAATTTGTAGAAACACGAATGTCAGCATGCCGCAGCATTAAAAGCAATTGGAGCACATCGGTAGAACATGCATAACCTGTATATAATGCTACGCACGTTCATTTATTTTCATTAGACAAGTCATGCTCTCAGTGCCCAATGTATGTTTTAGCCATAAGTTTCTTAAGCATGTTTTCTTTTGTCTTCAGGGTGTTTCCATTCATCATCTTGGGTGAAGCCACCCAAGCCAGTCAAACAAGAGGATAATACCACACATTTTTCAACCATCCAAAGTTACCACTGTATGGGTGTATCCCTTCTGTGGAAGGATATGTAATGAATGTATCCGATGTTTTCCAATTCAGTGACAGGCTTCTCTTTCCAATATGCCACAAGTAAATGACAGAAAAAACAGAAACATGTGACCAACCATCACAGTGAATAAATGACATTGCTGCAAAGAGAAAACATTTACTACACTATAAGACAATTTTTAAAGCTTTTTTCCCCTTTATGCAACCCTGTTTTGGAATCAGAAATTGCACATTAGGCTCAAATTGCCATGACAACCTCTGCACTCATGCAGCAACACCTAAGTCAGACAAATGCAATCCTCCCATACACTATCATGTAGACTATATCTGTGGGCACTCAAGTAGGGAAACAGTTTATTTTTGGTTTTCAACATTTTGGTTACGGTCTTCAAATGTATTGTTTTAATACACTGCACTTGCATTACAACTTTTCCCACTAATGTACTGTGATGCCACACCAAAGACCAGTTCAATGTTGTGCTTACTTTTTTTTTTACCAAAAAATGTGTGTGAACTTGAGAGAGTTGTGGCTTACACTGAATGTTATGAATGAACATCTAATAATACATGAAAAAATCCATGATAGGAAGCCTACCCTCATATACTTTAACTGGTAAACTAATTTCTTACCTAACATTTTTGCATGTAGGCATTGGTTACTACAAAAAAGGCCTTGACAAAAAGCCTTGAAAAAGATAATGGAATAAATTGTCGGGATATAACACTAATTCTTGCAAGTTCTTCGATTTCTGGTGACTATTCCCAGTATGATGGTTGTATGGTCATTTGGGTTTAACAGAGTGTTGACAGATTTTGGTACAAGCCTCACGTAGGTGGAGTTTTCATGCAAAGACACTCCCCTTTTAGCATCTGATGCAGAAAAGCAGAAAGTGTGGCAAATTCAGCCAGCAAGAAGTTGTAGTACAGGGAAGGCTCAATATGTCACCTGGCAGGTACTTCCAGAGATTAAAACACCACGAAGGAAGTACTATACCAGCTGGTAAATTAAAAATAATAATAATAACAATAATTGTGATGGAGTCTTTCTGCCCTGTTTACTCAAAATAAATCCAACAATATAAGACAACTGAAGTTTATCCCATAATATATGCTCACTGCTACTACACTTTGGGCATCTTTTGAGAAATACAACTCAGCTGTATTACAGGCATAATTTTTAAAAGGTACACAAAATGTACAACTGTTATTCTTTATTCATTCCTTTACAAGCTCCTTATGAATTTAAGCTTCTTATGAGGTATGGCAAACTGGAGGATTATCAATGGCCTACCAAATTACACATCAAAGAAGAGTGGTGCAAATGGTGAGTACTGTTACATTTACATTTGTTTGATTTTACAGACTATTTTCCCAAAAATTGCATCAAATGTAAATTGCCTACAAAAGCCTATATGAAGTACAGTTCCAACAGATTTCAGATCACTTTCAGGAAGTGTAAATATGCCCCAAAAGGTGTTCTCTTCTTTTAATACACAATTTTAATTATAGGTAATATGTGCATACAAAAAAAATGTAAGTGAAAAATGTATTATTAATTACATATATACTATATATACATACATATATACTATATATATATATATGTATATTACATATATACCTATTAATGAGGTAACATAAATATTAGCATATGATGTCAATCACTTACTAGGGGGAAGGTATTGGGCTCTAGTCAACTCCCCAAGGGTGTGGCACAGAGAATTTCTGTAGTATGATGGGTTCATGCATCATAATGTATATATGGTAAATACCTATGAGTTAATTAACTGTAATTGCAGCCACCAATGCTACACACACATACCTAGTGAAGTTGAGGACATTGAGAATAAAAGACAAGGTGCTATTTAACAGATGGGGATTAGGACTTAGGAAATAGTAGAAAATAAATATTCAATTGTCTTTCATGATGTGACATAATTATTGCATCCAAGACACTAGATACTGTATCATCTTAGCAAGTATAATCCTAATCTGTCTAAGTAGTTGAGTAGCTACAGATATCTTGCGTCTTAGCTATGAAAGTAGGCAGCTCCTTTGAAAAGGCTCCATTAAGGGTCTTCCCAATCAATTACAGTCTGCATGTAGAACAGCTCAGCAGCCTAAGTGTGTACAGTAGAGGGATTACAGGTATGATTATGTTAGTCATCTTAGTTTTAGTTTGCTGTATGGACAGCAAGGGTGGTGGTTCAAAACCAACAACATTCCATTTAACTACACATTACACAAACACAAAGGGATGAGATCTGCATATTAAATGAAATGAATGTGTGAAAACCAATGTTCCTTTTCAGGTGCAGTAGGCATTATTGTACTTTGCATTCGCTTTCTTAAATGTGGAGCAAAGCTTTGATCGAAGGCATGTCTCCAATCAGCTTTGGTAAGCTTGCTTGGGTCATTTCATCCACCAAATATGTATGGTACATAAACATGTCCTACAAATAGTTTATTTTCTTAAATAAGTTTATTTCTTCAAGAATGACTGGGAAAAATGTATCCATCAGTTATGTACAATTCATTGGTTGTCATTAGGTTTGCTTTTAAAAAAACATACAGTGAAATAGGCCAGTAAAAGGGGGTACAGCAACTTAATTATCAAGAATTAAGCCAAAACAAAACACAGTGTCAATTCAATGGTATCCTTCAGTTTTTTTTTTCATTTCATCAACCTAAACATTAAAGTTCTCCATGATGGTTCCTCAGATGGTTCCTCAACCTCATTGTCACTGATAGTTTGTTTACTTTATTTTTGTTCTGTATCCCAGTTCTTCGTTATCAAGAAAGGAGGCACATTTAAAAATATTGCCACTTTCCCAGGACTGTGTCTTTGATTGCATCAACATATTGTGCAGGTACCCAATATACCCAATACTGAGAAGCTTCCGTTGGACCCAGCTGAAATGCCTGGGAAACAGTGAGGAACAAAAAGCATGCATTCTTCAAGTATTCAAGAAAAACACAATAAGATTTGCCTTTTAAGTAAACTGTTTTTCACAATATGGAGATTGTGCTTTAATTACCTGTAGCAATATTTCAGTATTCATAAGCTTTACTAAACCCGTCTCATTTCCAACATTTTACTCTTCAAGCAGCAGTATAAGTGCTGGCAACTGAAGATGAATTCAATTCAAACTCTGACAATGTTTGTGTTTCAAGGAGAAATAATAATTGTTTGGGCCTTCAAAATTCTACACAGAAGTGAGTCATGTAGGTCTTTGTTATTATCTACTGCATGACAACCACACAGCATGCTGGACCTGGCAGCAAGGGCTACAATGACGTAGTAATGTCTCCAAAAGATGCTGTTCATGTTGCACTGCCTGTGAAGATGACCAGGCACATCAGTTCAATTTCTCTTATTGAGCAGAGTCTGGGTAGCCAGGTTGAAGCTCTCAAGACTTGAATTTGAAAAGCATACTTTATTTTTTTACAGATTTCCGAGATCTCTGACTCTTGAGAATTAAAGAGGGAAAAGGCTGCAACAATTTCAATGTAAATAACTCTCATGTGAATCCACATCAGAGTGTTTCAATTTCCTAAATTATACATGCGAAAAAAACCAGAGTCAACAGGCAGAATGTAGACACATTTGCATGTCTTCATATGAAATTTGTGGAAATGTTTAAATAGGTTAACTTTCGCAGCTGCAGGGCTATGTGCGTAACCGTCACCAGCTCACCGTAGAAAATGAGGTTGATTGTGCAATGGCACCAGGCCACTGATATATGTGAATGGCCCATAACTTCCTAGGAACACAGCCAGTGACCCAGTTAATTTGACAAATGAAAAGAATAAACCTATAATTCACCAAAAATCTCCTGCATATTGGACACAGTGCTTGGTGAGTGAGATCTCACTACCTATATAGTATTTGTGTGAACATTCCATAGCAAGGATTCTACACAATCATCTTTGTCTCAGACACAGAAAATTGTTGAACAAACATAATTAATTGTAAGTGGATCACGGACATTACAGTTTTAGAACAAAAGTATGCATAAACAACTTTAAACAACTGTATGATCAATTAAAATATATGATGTCATGTAGCACTTAGAAAATCTGTTCCAGGATGCTACTTTGTACGCACACTTACACCTACCATCATGTAATAGTCCTCATGACCTTCAATTGGTTCAGTCACCACATTCTTAATGGATCCCATTGGAATCTTCTCTGTCCTTTCTGAAAGAGTTAAGGCAATGATCAGCGAAGTATTCAGAATATGTTCCATGTTTTATTATTCGCAAGGGATAAAGTAATCACAAGGATGGAAAAAGGAGTGAACGTTGGTTTGCACTTTTTCTGGAAGTGTAATAGTTTGGCTTACTTCAAATATGTCAAAGAGTAACACATTCTGCAATGTCATAGTTGAAAATATCATAAAAATGTCCACACAAACAGCTATGATACAACCCTTTCAATGCTTCCAAGCTTCATTTTTTTGGAAACCACTTTATGAGGTCTCTGTTATCACATTCATATTAAGTTTGCCTACAAAGCAATAGGAACACCAACAACATTTATGTGAACATATAAATCATTCAATTAACCACTTCATCCTGATATGGCACACAATAACCACAGCAGGCTCTCACCCTTGGTTCCAATCCAAAGTTGATCTTGTTCCAGTTTGAAGGTGAGCCGCACTTTTCCACCTGATTTATTGTACATCCCAGATAAAGGCACAGTAGGTAAACGTTCCTGTTTTGCAAATGAGACATCACTTCTTGGTCATAGGTGGAAGAACAAAGGAAAACACCCTGTCACAATGCAGTGAAACAGACAGCCGACTCATTTTACCTTACATTACATTATTTAAAATGATAAACTGTGGGATAAATTAGGAAAGGGGAAGCCAAAACAACCCACACATCTTAAAAAAATTATGCTTAAAATATTTAGGACATCACAAAAAAGTGTGCCACATACCATGTAATGGTAAAGTCATAAAATCTTTTTTATTACACACATCACCTTTGAAAATATTGCTCAGGGGAAAAGGAATTTTGGGATATTGGTATAGTAAATTGATATTCCTCCCATGTACTGTCAAAACAAAAAACAAGAGGCAAGGCCCAGTGGAAACTTCAGTGCTGCTCTTTTCTCACAGTATATGGAATCAGATGAACTGAAGTGCAGCAGAGTATCAGTTTGATAAACCAAGACATCCTGTGCTACCTATACTGGTTTGACCTGCAACTGCAGCGTTGTGCTTCCATGACATTGTTATCGACACATATTCTCTCAGGTGATGCCCTTATCCAGAGTGACTTGCAACACATTTTACATGCTACCTATTCATACACTGGGGTATTTACTGCAGCGATACAGGTTTAGCACCTTGCTTAAGCGTGCAAAGGCACTGCCACACCTAGGAATTGATCCTGCAGGGTTTAGGTTACAACCACAATCACATAGAACACATAACTTAAAAGTAAATCTGTGGGTTGCTCTGCAATGTACTATTGAATTTAATGCTACTGAATTTTCACCTGGACAGAGTAGAAATTAGCAGGTCATGGGAAAAATAACAAAAGTATGTGACCACACAGAAGGACAAAAACCATGGGGACACTGGGTACAGAGAAAACGACACCATGGACTATGCGACAACTGGCCAGTGTAACCACAACAAGCCAGTAATGTCTGTATACATTGACCTGATGTTGCTACAACAAAACAAAGCTACCTTGATAATTTTTTGTAATCATCTCACCACATCAAAACCACATTTTTATTAGATTATCACAAGAATCGTTTCTATCAGGAAAAAAAAGACAGAAACTACACAAAGGGAAACTGTACCGAGCCAGTGGCAGCTCATGAAGACACAAATCTTTTCTTTAAACTCATAATAAGAACAGAAACAACAATCTGGGTTGATCTTATTATTTGAACACTCTGAAAGTATTTTGTCTGATTTTGTAATGTCTGGCATGAAGAAAAACAAGTAGGTTAATGCTTGCTACAGTGAGCACCTTGCTTTTTATTTAGCTAAAAAGACCAATATACATAACAAATTAATGAATCCAAAATACAACTTATTATTACTGGGGACAGGGACATGTAGTCTTATGCATGGATTTGTAGGAGAGTTTTTTGCATGTTGCCCGCTTTGTACCTGCAAATTTAGATGAAGCTATTCCATAGCAGTTGTTTAGACTGTACAAGTGGAGTTTTTCACTAGCCTATTACAAGTCTATTATATGCTATATATTTTTAAAAAAAACTGAAGTCTGCTCATTCTAGACAGATGCAACTAGCCAACCAGTTTTGGTATCCAGCAAATTCTGATTAACCTGAGAAACTGCAACCATTAAAAGAATGTGAGAGGAATTGTAACTAAAGTATTCAGGAGTACATTCTCTCTCATAAGTACTACTGCATCCGTTTGAAGGAAAAGATAGCAAAGCAACGTCACTGAGGAGCAGTTGGGTTAAACCACTATTTTCTTTGAGGCCATGTCAGACCCAAGACTAGAGCAATTTTTTTTCTCTTTGACAGCTTTCTGGATGAAATGACATCCCACAAGACATGGTAATTCTTACCAGATCTCACCCTCATCAACAAATATCAACTTTTTCAGATTACAAATGTCCGATTTCCCATGTTGCTGTCCTTATGATCTAAATGACAAACATAATGATACTGACAGGGAGGTTAGGTTGATTAGGACAGACTGTTCATGAGCATGATTACGGTCTGCATGATTGCAGTCCCCTGACTGATGAGCCTGCTCAACCAACAAATAGCCCAACCTCCCATTCCAAACTGATGCATGTAAACGTGTGGAAATTAATGGCAAGAAACAGAGACTTTGGAGTGAGTGGAGAAAATGCCCTTCAGACAGTGAGGAGGAATTTTCAGGCTTTAGTGATGAAGAACGAGAGGGGCTAGGGACTGAATAAACGTTATTGCTGAGAAAGCTGGTATACTGTATGTCACACGCTAATCCTAATAAGGTCTGGATTAGCTCTGACAGCTATGATACTTTTGACAGTATGAGGGTAAAAATACGTTTGAGTGTGTTCACCCTGTTAGTGTTGACTGTGGTCATTTACACAAATATGTATGCCTAACTGTTCCTTCAAGGAATGCTGTGCTGTTTTGTGTAACTGGAGGCACTGCCTCTCACTGGAATAACAGAAGATAAAGCAGACAAAGAAAATAGTGGAAGAAAGAAGGCAGAAGGACGAAAGTGAAAAAGTAGCCTGACTTTGATCTTTCCTGGTTATGATTTGGTGCAGCAATCACCAGCACTATCATTTAAAATCTATAATAAATGACTTGTGTAAAGTTCTTAGGAATTAATTAGTTGTTGGAACTAAAATTTTATAGCCTCTGGAATATACAAGCACATGACATTTCAAGGCAGAGACAACATATGTATCAAAATCAGAACTCTCTCACCTTGGTTCCTTTTAGGGAGGGCATAATGTCTTCAGGTTTTCCTTTATCCAGAACTTTCCTGTGTTGCTAAAAGATAATGTATGGATGTTTCAGCTCAAACACAAAACTATACTGTTATGGAAAACTGACCATTAACCTATCAACACAGATGCACTTGAAGCAAGGGAAAATGATTTGATTGCTTTTGTTCTATTAGACTGACCAATGACAATAGTTTCAACATATCAAACTTAAGCTCTCCCAAAAGGAAATGTAATGGTACCATTGAAGAGAACCTGCTCTTGTATACTCACTTTTTGTCGACATAAAGGTTCTTTTTTATTTTCCTCAGCTTTTACTTCTTGTTGAATCACTTCTTTCGGTGTATTGACTGCTAATACATCATTTATTGTTGATCCAACAACCATTATTTTTGCACCGTTTGTTACTTTGATTTCACGTAGGGTCTTGTCCTCAGGCAGTAATCCCTTGTACATCACTTTTTGCATAGCAGGTGGAAGACCTAATAGTACGTAAAGAAACATTTCAAGTAACTTTGATTTTTCCTGGTTTGCTTGTGAAAACTAATAAAAACAACAAAAAAATTACGCTACTGGCTATTTCCCTAGTCCGTTCATTTATAATTAACTCAGCACATCAAGTCACTGGTAAGCAAATCATTACCTGTAAGGGAATTAATTCTCTCTTTCAAATGGGCTCCTGTTCCATCTAGAGAAATTTTTAAATCGTACTTGTTCTTGTTCCATATAATCTTCAAGTCGACCATTTCTTTCCCGTCATTAATTTCTCCCCCATTGCTGACGGGTGTTTCGCCGTCTGTTCGAGGTACTGGCTCGCAGGCTGCCGGTTTCGCATCTTTGTCTGCATCCCCATAATGTAATTCTAGACCATCTTCAGTTTTCGTTACGATGCATTCACTTCCTAAATGTAAAATATCACCCTTGAGGCAATCACAAAGCATAATATTTGCTAGCCTTACTAAGATAAGACCTTCTTGCAAACTGCCTCGCTATTGACATTCTCAAAGATGTGGCTAGCTCACCGCCAGCCACCAGATAGCTCGCTGAGTGCCTTTTCTTTACCTAACTCTAACGCCAGTCTAACGTTAAGGTGCTGACACTTAACGACCTAGCTAAGATTACTGAAGTTAACAAATGAGCCCACCTACCAAGCAAGGCATTACTTGACTGCGTAATAATCTTAAACTGGAATAGCTAGCCGCAAATCTATGTTAGTTGACATGACAGGACAGGACGAACTTTCGGTGTTTAGTTAAACACTTGACAGCAGCTCCAGGCTCCAGGCTATAGCTCGGAGTGAATTAGCCAAATGAACACCATCAAGTTAATAACGTCCCCCCCTAGCAGAGACTGGACCGTTAGTATAGACAGCTACAGTGTGGGCTAACAGCTAACGTTAGCAGTTAGACTGGATATGTCCATATTTAGCTGGCTACCAAAGGTGGCTTATGACAGAGCGCATGTGTTCCAGAAAGTAATTGGCTAACCAGCTAGGTAGCAAACATGTTGAGCAATAATTAACGCTAGCTGGTTACCTCGAAAGCTAGAAAACTGTCAAGAGTCAGAGAAAATCACTCTATTGAGAACACGCCTGATTTAAAAAATAAAGGTGTAAATATTTTGACAATCTAAAATAGAAGTTTGTAATACAACTAGCTATCAATGCACAATACCCACCATCCTGAGACGCCATGATGATTGTGTACAATAATGCAGTAACTTAACGTTATGCCTTCTGGGAAACTAGCAAAACGGCTACCGTAGTAGCAGAGACCATCATTCAGGAAAATTCTGTTACTCCATGCATCTATCCCGGTTCAGATAAGAAGTTCCGGTTGCTTTACGGTGTCTTACTGTATTATAGAGTTCCGGTATTTAATTTGTTATTGTAACAGAGAATCTTTTACAGTAGTTATGGGGTATAAAACTAACCCGTGGCAGGCATGCGCGGGAGCTTAACGAATTGGTACATTTGTACAGACTTAAGACAATGTATGGCATTACACACTAAGTTCGTCTGCCGGGGGGTAGTGCTGAAGCAAGTTCTTTGTTCATTTTTAAAATTAAAATTGAAAAGCAAAGGGAACATTCTCCAGAAAGTTCACTGACTGATAAGAAACATTCAGGGCAAAATTTCTATTCTAACGAACCGTTTAAAGTATAGCTAGTTAATGGACTGTCCTTTTAAGAGAAGGCGGAGTATTGAGGCCCACAAGTTTTATTCTGGAAGGAAATACATCATATTTTCTCCTCCAAGATTGTGAGGTAACCCTATGTTTATACCGTAGTGACTTCACTGAAGTACAAGAAATTTTGAGAATTTCGTCTGCATGAAAATTCTGCGTGGCGTTTGCCTTTTGTGCACGTTGTTGAATGAAATATGATATCGCATTATCATCCATGGCTGATTCAAGAACGTCTAATATTTTTATTTTGGGGTTAGGTTTTTTGCTCATTTTCACTGCTTTTACAACATGTGGAAACACTGAAGTAAGTACTGAGATTTTTAATTACTATTAATAGCCGGCTACTTTTCCAAGTACGTTATATACTGAAAGATTCTTAGCTAACTATACCTTGCAGCTTCCTGCAGCGATTGTAACATGAACATGCTAAATGAAACGGCTGCGGAGCCCAATAATATGACCGCTACATGCAATAATAATACCTGCACCTATGAATAAGAATCGAATGGAACATGGCTGAATGACAGAAAGAATGCAAAGGGCATCTAATTTACTGTCACTCTGATAGTTTTTGTTTTCAATAGCAAGAATTTAATAAAATAATGTCGTAATGATTTAAGCACGCTGAAAAAAAGATACAAATTCATCTGATTTCAAATCAATGTGTTGTTTGTCAATGTGTAGGGCAACTACATCACGTATATTCATATTTTATTAGTATTTCCACGTTAACATAATGACCAGAATAAAGAGATATTGCATATATTTTGCAATGTTCATGTATCTGTTATGCAAGCGTAATGCATTTTCAGATGGCAGGCATCTGTGCAGGGCATTATTGAGGTGAACCCGATCATTGTCACACCCGCTCCCAGTCAGCCAGCTCAGCCACGCCCCGCTCAGCCAGCTCAGCCACGCCCCGCTCCCAGTCAGCCAGCTCAGCTCAGCCACGCCCCGCTCAGCCTGGCTCCACCACACCTGTGGTTCATTCCATCAATCAAGCCCTGCCTTTATAAGGACTCAGTTTTGTTACCTCATTGTGAGGTATTGATTCTTTGATTCTCTACTGAGCCTGCTCTTTGTCACTCCATGGTGTTGTTCCTGTGTTTTTGACCTCTTGCCTGTTTTTGGACCTTGCTCGTGTGTTTTTGGATTCTGGTTTTGTAGTACTTCTGATTCCTGTTGACGACCTGTTTTGTCCCTGACCACGCCTTTTGGATTCTGGCATTAAACCTGTTAACCGCATCTGGATCCCAGTCTGTTTCATTACAATAATGCGACTCTCACCAGACTATTAGTTATAGTATTATATGACAAACAATTTGAATCAACATGTACAAATGGCCTCATCACAGTTCTAAAGAGACCAGGAACATAATATTAAATAATTCATATACAAGGGCTATTTCGATATGTATTAATACGCCAGTTATCATAGATTTCCATAAATTCCTTAAAAAGGTCATGTGGTTGTGTGTGTAAGACAAACGCTTTCTTTGTTCATCATGTTAGTGTTGTCTTATTGATATCTTATGACATACTTTTGGTTTTGGTTGCGCCAAAATTAGCCTTAATGGCAGGGAGAGGGGAAAATATTTATTGAGCCATATGGGATGCAGTTTGGCATTACATGTTTACAGACACTGGGTTCTTTGTTCTCCTGTACTCTTATCTTCCATGTTTATTGCTGGAAACACATGTGCACTAATATTGATTGTAATATGAGCTTTATTTCTGTTTTCTTAAAGCAAACTGTCATTAAAAGCCTGGTAAACGATACTTTTGTGGGAAGTGGTTACAACAGGTGATAAATGATACCTCAGCCCAGAGTAGTCATTAACATGTCAAGGCCATAATGTAGACCTACCTAGCAATTACCTTGAACAACAAAATTTAGTATGTGATCACTTTTTTGTTACTTGCATGATATTAGGGCTTTTTCAATTGCTGAAATAAAAACAATGTACATTGTAAGACAAAAAAGGAACAACTTGTATAATTATGCTATTAATAGGCAATGACAACTAGTCAGAAAGGCTTTAAGTATTTGGTGATAATATGCATTTCCTCTTCTTGCAGTCTTGGTATCATATATGGAGTTTTTTCTGTCTCCAATTTGGTAGCCCCTACTGTTGTTACAGTAATTTGACCACAATTAATTATGTTTCTCAGTGGAATACTTTATAGGTAAGTTCCTTTTAAAAATGTTTCCTCTTTCATTTAATGATGATGTCAGACCTGCCTCCAGCCAACTCCCTGTTCAGCCACTCCCACGCTCACCAGAGTTCTAACCGCACCTTCAGCAAATTCACTAGTCACCACTGGGGATTTAAGGACTGCAGTTCAGGCAACTCTTTGTGAGGTATTGAGCCTGCTCTACCCCGTGGTATCTTTGGTGGTTCTACTTGTTCCTCTGCTCCTGTCTTTTTGATCTTGCCCTTTGCCTTACATTTTTGACTGTTTGCACAGATACCTGTTTTGCTCTCCAGGCTGTTTTGACCCTGGCTTGTGTTTTTGACCTTCCCAAGGACACAGATTTGGATTTGGTGGACTTCTTAATTAAAGTACCAGAGCTCTGCACTTGGGTCTTCTGTCTCTTTCATTACAGATGAATTCACTGTATTTTCATACAGCCAAGTCAGTCTCTGCTGTAGAACATGTACAGTTTTACCCCACAAGACATGCTGTATGTCTTGCAGTATACCTTGTACATTACCTTTTAAACACGGTTTCCTATTCCTTCCATAGTTGCTATATTGCAGGGTTCATCATGCCTGCAACATGGTCCTTTTACTTGGCTTCAGTTCTCATCGGCATAGGAGCAGCAAGTATGTTTTTGAATGCTCAAGGCATTATGATTGTATTAATTATATCGCTTAGTATTGCAGGTCTGAGATATTCATATCCAAATGCAAGTATGTTACTTAAGGAAAAACAAAATGGTTATCCAAAAGTGTAATATGCTATATTGCTTTTATACTGAATCAAGGACCAGGCATTGTACTACTCACTGCAAAGCAACAGAAATGTATTGTGTAAGATTAGTAATGGTAAAAGTGCGCTGTCCATGACTAAAAAAGAAATGTCTTCATTTAAAATGGTAAATAATTCTTTTTCTAATATATTAAATGAGGTCACTGAGTTGACTGGCAATGATATAAGCTGTTGATTCAATTGTTTAAAAAAAAGATGTCACAAAAACAATTTCTTTTTAAAATTGTCTTCAAAAGCAAACTCACCAATAGTTTATTTTTAAATCATAGAGCACCAGCAATGCAGGTATGCCATGACAGACATAAATTTTGGGATGTAACAAAAATACAGCTGTCCAAAGAAAATTTGTTGAACTTATTCTCACTGTTCATATAAGATAATAATCAATTTTATCATTACATGCTATAAATGTGTGAACTTGCAAGCAGACAGAGGATTGCATATTCATTTTCCACTTGTGTTGTCAAAACCCATGATTAACACATGTAAAGAGAATTCTTCCAATTGACTTAATGTGACCTAATCAAAATCTGGTCATGTACTGCATATTCAAAAGCCATACACATTTGATCTAGTCTTAATCAATATTTACCTGTTTTTTTTTTTTTTTGTTTTTTTTTTTTTTTTTTTTTTTGAGAGGATATGAGATGCAGTTGTGGACCAGACAATGAAGTTGAGTTTACAATTTTGACTATCACTCTCTCAGTGCTTTTGACAGCTCAAGGAAACTATCTGGTGCAGAACTCTGACGCTTCAACTATCAACAGGAACACAGGACTGTTTTGGGGACTCCTGCAGTGCAGGTACATGGCAGAGAGTCAAGTGTTCACATTGAACAGACAGGGACCTAATGGGAGAAGTTGCACACTACTGAGCAGTCCAGCTTCTTAGTAACAGTAATGAGTGCAAAATTTGCAAAACATACATTTTCCCCAATGAAGTACTAGAATTTTGTGTTGAAAAGATTATGCAAACTCTTGTGTATATATGAGGTCAGGTGTATATAGTGGAGGTGAGGTGTGAGGTGAGGTGATTGAGAGCAGGTTCCTCCAGGTATGCTCAGGGCGTGAATCTCAGAGTTCTCAGTGTACTGAGGGTGTGTTTACATTGCATTTGGCAAGTATGTGTGTTTATGGAGCTGACAAAGAAGGGGGTAGCCTGGTACAATGCATTCTCATCCAAATCAAACTGATCTTTTAGAGCAGACATTGCACATGTAGTAAAAATGGGATACAAGTATAACCAAATATATTATGAAACAGACCAAACATTAAAGAAGAATATTCAAATTAGTAAGGATGGATTGTTTGTCCACCTAGCAAGCTATTTGCTACTAAGTGACCAAGTGCTAGATTTCCAATTATTTGAACTGATTGCTAGTCATTTACCATGATTAGTGATTAATTATAATTTTAGTGCTCATGTATAAAAAAACACCTTAAATAGGCATTTATTCTAAATGAAATGATTCTACATTGACTGACATTTTTAACATTACATTATTATTATATTACATCATTTAGCAGATGCTCTTACCCAGAGTGACTTACAAAATAAGTGCAAGTGCAAATAAGTAAAACCACATGCTTGTGGTTTTACTTCAATTATTGTAACTAATTAAAAAAATTAACATACCTTTCAACCTTCCAATGTACTTCAATTTCAAGTCAGCTGATGTGTTTTCCAGTAGAATTCAAAGTTTGGTGATTTTACTAAATAGCTGGATATTGCTAGGTTGCTCACACTTGCTGGGTAGGTTTAAATACAGTAAAGATTATTTACCAAGCTATGCACAGTTCACATTTACAGTGGACAGAGAGATTGCATGGAGATGGGTTGCTATTTAGTGAACTAACTACTGTGTTCTATCAGTGGATGTTGGCTGTAACAAACATATACTATCCATTTAGCAAAAACATTTGTATAGTCATTGTCATATTGTCATTTACGAACATTCCTGAAAATTACATTGTGGATATTAAGATTTATTATAAATTACTGAAGTTTAGTTGTCTTAGTTGAAGCTTTATAAATTCAAGAGAGATTGAATTTCACTGGAGCAACCTATCTCTGATTCATTCCTCGAGGGACAGTGGTGTGGGATAGTGGTAAGGGGCAAGGCTCGTAACAAAAAGTTGCTGGTTCGATTCCTCACTGGGACACTGCTCTTGTACCCTTGGGCAAGGTACTTAACCTGGCATTGCCTCAGTAAACATCCAGCTGTATAAATGGATAATATGTAAAAGTGTAACCTATGTAAGTCGCTCTAGATAAGAGCTTCTGCTAATTGACAAAAATGTAATGTATTGTTGGAGCATCTGCCCCTATGATTTTCTTGGTGTGAAATATTGACATATTGACATTTTTATATGAGAGATTTGTCATAGATATGTATTTACTGTATTGAATCTCATTTTTCTGTTATTCTAGCATGCTGTTTGGCAATCTGTATGTCTATTTTGATTGGAATGGAAAAACCGAAATTACAGGTACATTCCTGAGTCATGACATATAAAAATTAATATAGAAATACTGCTGATGGCCATAATCTGCAGGTGGTTATATTCCTGGTTACACCTCATAGACATATACAAACTACATGCATACACACTTTAGTTGCATGCTGATACTGAATTCATTTCATTGTCTTATCTCTAGATTCTCACCTCTCCTTGTTTTCCACCTCTCCACCCACAGATGATAACAGGAAGACTATGTTTGTCGCTCTGTTCGTCATCTCAGTGCTGGGAACTCTGAGCTTCGCTCTTCTGCGAAAGGCTCCACTACAAGATGAAGTCTCACCTGAGGAAGAAGGGCAGTGTTTGCTCACAGTTCACATGAGGTAAAAATATACAGCTTCAGCGGCAGTAAGTATGTCATATAGTATGTAAAACCACACCACAACAGGTACTAATGCCTAGAGGGATGTTTATTGAAGATAGTGCCAAGGGTGTAAGGAAGTGATGGTGTAGCGTCTGCTAAATGCCTGCAATATAGCAGTGATTGGGGCTATGTTGTCAGTGCCGGTGAGGGGATGGTGGTCAGAGAAGGGAGGATGCCCAGCAGTCACAAGGTACTTGGCAGCCGAAATTCTTCCTCTGCTTCAGAGTCTGAAAAGGGGGAGGGAAAAAATTGTAAAGAGAGTAAGTATAGGATTCAGGCACAACAAACTGACTCTGACTCCTTCAGCCTCTGGGTACTTTCTAAGCGCCACTGACAAGTTGGGATTGATGATCCACCAGTCGGGTCTCGTCTGATGTCTCCTCCCCCTGTGTGTGGTTGGCACCCTGGTTCTAGGTTTGTGTTGTCGTTATTCCTCGTGCCACAGTGCCATCCTGTGGAGTGCAGGGGTGACGCTGATATTGCCTGCCAGGAGTCAGGGAGCAAGTGCATTGTTAGAACGTTGCACTAGTTCACTAACTTTGTTACTTGAAAGTGAATTACTTTAGGGTAGTGAGTCATCAAGTAACATAGACATATAGCATTTTGCTCTCTGTAAGGATTTAGGCATTTTGCCATGAAGTTTCAAGAACAGTGGGATATTTGACAATGTTCTATGCATTTGCAATGAATTTCCAGGATAAGGATGTTTTCAAGGTACAAACTAACCCTATTAATCATTTGTCTTGTGTTCTTGTCCTACAGATATAAGCACAAAGTGACTTCTGCTGTTAGAGATACCAAGTCTGAATTCAGTAAGCTTTTATCTTTTACATTGTAAACCCTGCTACAAACATTTGTGAAAAATATTTTACAGGCTATAAGTACCATTTATTATTATTAATATTATTGCAGGCAATCAATTCAATCAATAATTCAGTCAGTTCAATTATTAATATTATAGAGGTTGCAAGGTGATCTGCCTGTGCACGCGTAGAGAGGTCCAGTGACCTATAGTGAGGAACAAATTTTGCTGATGGCTTTTTAGCTTGGTGGTGAGACTCAGTCTGGGCCATAATGTATTACTTAACATGTGACTGTTTTATGCAGGAACAATGTTGCAACTGTTTTGCACTAAAGATATACTCCTCTTAAGTTTCTGCATGGCATATAGTGGTAAGTATTGTGAAACCACATATGTTGAATTTTGAAAAGAGCAATGCTTATCAAGCATTTTCAATGAGCTCTTCTGTTCTTTCAGGTCTGGAGCTGTCCTTTTACAGTGGTGTGTATGGAACTTGCATTGGGGCTACAGCTAATTTTGGAAAGGCAGCCAAAAGCTTGATTGGGCTCTCTGGGATTTTAGTTGGGATTGGAGAGATAGTTGGTAGGTTTATGATGTCAGTTCAGACCTTACAGAAAGCATCCTCCGGCATGAAAGATCATAGAGCTGTTTCTGTCCTCAGGTGGGGGCTTGTTTGGACTCATGTGCAAAAACAACCACTTCAGACGCACCACCGTGGTCCTCCTGGGAATGGTGGTTCATTTCATTGCCTTTTACCTAATTTTCCTCAATATCCCAGATGATGCTCCCATCGTTTTTAAAACCAGCACACAGTATGAGCCATACCTAGTATCAAGGTATACTATCTACTGCATCTGTCATGAGTTCTAGTAGCTTGGTCAGCTGTGAGGTATGTTGCAATATAACTCGTTAGTATGATATTTGTGTAAAATTACTGTTTCAGTTTTGAGTCCCTGTTTTTAGGATTATTTATGCAAATGAGGTAACTATTTGTATGTTAATGAATATTCTACATGGTAGTGGGGAATACAAAACTGTATTAGCTTTTCTTTTTAGCTTCTGACTATAGAATGACACATATTCTATAGTGTTTTATCACCCATTCTCTCCTCCAGTGTGTCAATAGCCATGCTGTGTATTTTTTTGCTTGGACTGGGAGACAGCTGTTTCAATACTCAGCTCTACAGCATCCTGGGATGTGTATATGGTGAACAAAGTGCTTCTACATTCAGTATCTTCAAATTCATCCAGGTACTGCATTAACAGTTTCAGTCTTCTTTGAGAACACAATTTTAGATATGGAGTAACATAAAACTAATACAGTAAAACTAAAACTAAAACTAATACAGTAATAAGTACCTGTTCTGGTCTGTTGTGTGTATGCTGACTCCAACATTAATTTCCCTCAATTAGTCCATCTGTGCAGCACTGGCGTTTTTCTACAGTGGGTACCTCCTGCTGTCCTGGCAGCTCCTCGCTATGGTAGTTCTTGGATTTGCTGGAACTCTGTGCTTCTTTCTGGAGGAAAAGATGCAAGATGGGTCTCAATCACAAGAAAATCAACTTCACTCTTAAATTAAATTGGACTAATATTTGTCCATTGTTTTCTTAAAGGAGGCTTGTTTTTTTGCTGATTACAGAACAGAGGATGTATCTTTGGGCTACACTAATACAGTAATCATGCAGAATATACTTATCCACTACATATTTTTGTTATAAACTACAGTGTTATTTACCCACAGCCTGAAATTTTAACATATGAAGGTAATTTTTTAATCTGTTAACTGTCTGAGTACACTTTATTTGTAGCTCTTACGTTTAAGAAGCATACACTTATAAAAATTCAGTCAACCAGGATGAATGTGATTCTTGTAAGCAGGGTTCACTGTACTCTATTGTCATTATTACTTAAGGAGGGTAAAGTGAAATTCAATTTTTGGAATTTAGTAGTCAGCCTACTGCACAACTTAGCAAATTGTCTTGGCTATTCTCTTTAACTTTACTTATGGTTCTTATTTATGAAAAATACTTTTACCATTGCTGACCAACTTCAATATGTTTCATACCTTATTTTCAAGACAATCATTATGCACCATATTTGCAGTGGAATAAAACAGATGTTTCTCTCAAAAATGCCCCCTAAAATTACACTGCATCCTGTGTGCTGCTAGAATTATTAATAGTGTTGTTTGGTGGGCTGATTGTTTTTCATATACTGAAGAATACTGAAGACCCCAGTCATGTTGCTCTCGATTCTCAGTAGTACAGGAAAAAACAGATTCTAGAAATTTTAAGTTTTGCCTAGAGTACGGTCAGGCATTCCAGTAGCATGCCCTATAAGTGTTGGCCAAGCAGACATGTGTGTTATACATGCGTACATACAGAAATATTTGTAGTTTATGGAATGTTGATGCTTTGTTTAGTAGTGTTAAACAAATGCTTATTACCCATATCACAACATTTTCATTTAACAGGATATCAATTAATTTATGGTTCATTAATGTTACTTTCCTATTATAATTATAGAAAATATAAGAGTACTGGAATTCACTATTTTTATGCTTTCCTTTCAAAATTACAGTGGACCTTATGAAACAGTGTAGCTTATACTGTGGCAAATGAAGTATAGCTTTTATAGCATATAAAATAGAATATATATATGATCTTTTTCATACTTGTGTGGAAATTGATATTTAAACTATGAAATCTGAATACTCTTTGGGGAATGGAATCTACAAGCCATGTGATTGGAATAGTTGTTTATTTTATTATTCATACAATTTGTCCTTTTGGTAAATTTGAAGATGAAGTTGTACAACCCTGTTGTGCTGGATATCTATAATGAAAATAAAAGCCATCCTTACAAATGATAAGATGACTAAAGCAATTTCTCAAACAAGATGATAACAATGACACACCCAGCAGGGTTATATTGAGAGGTGACTGTGAAGGAGTAAATTTAACCAAACAGCTTTTTCAGTGAGAGCGACAAAACTCTCAAACAGCATGCCTGTTGAGATATGAGACTATCTACAATTTTGTGAATAAGCTTGAATTCTTGGTATGGTACACAAGATCACTTGGAATTTCAGCTTCTCTGTGTTTTCTCACTTTTCAGAGTTATCTAATTTTGTTTGCTCGTTATTCTACTGTATGTTCTTTTCTGTGATGCCTTCTCTGACTACAGAAGAACATGAGCTATAGATTAGGTGGGTACAATACATCAACGGTATTTGCTTTCATGCTGACAATTGTGTTACTGACAAATATGTTGCTTGAATTGATTTCTGAAAATATTTATCAAAAATTGTTTCAATATGTTGTTTATGTGCTCTATACAAAATAACTGGATTGGATGGTCTTTGGAAAAATAACTAGAACATTTAAAACCATGAAAAAGAGTTCTGTCTTTTGTGTTTGTTTCATTAAAGTTCATTTAAAATGGTTTAAATGTGTGCACATGTGTGCTCAAACAACGTATTAGCCTGTTATTAAATGTAACGTATTTTGCCCTGAAACCCATTTTAATTACTACATGGTACTACATTTATGCTTAGGTGGTTATGTTTCATCTGATTTAAGAGCATTAGCCACACATACAGACTTGAGTCACAGTTTGGTGGGTATCTCAAATAAACATTAAAAACGGTTTTTAAATCAACAAATCAACATGCTCTGTGAATTATGTGTTATTATTTTATAATTAAGTACACGTTCACGTTTTCACCGTGACATTATATTATTAAGTACATGCTCAAGGTTTCAACAATCGGCTAATGATTATTCAGATCCACTGTGGAGAGGAGCATTGTAGTAATTACAAAACCCATGCTAGAAACGGCTCACTTTTTTTTACCAATCAACAGTAAAAAATGTTTCAAATAAGTCCATGACAGCACCAACATATCTAGTACATACGCCTTTAAATATTTCAATGCCTGTAAGGTCCAGCTAGTTTTGATGACGTCATGGACAAGTCCCAGAACTGATCTATACCGTTGAAAATCATACTATTTCAGAAAGTAGTGTCAATGTGGTTCGGAAATGTTACATATACTGGTTTGGCTGTGTGGGGCTGAAAGTACGCGTGGCAGGTAAACATGAGATTGACGCCAATGGAAGATGAAGTCCTGAATTGTATGAAAGAGCCTGCAGAATTTCATTAATGAGCTGTAGACTTCACTTCCCGGCGCCACTGAGGGGAGAGCGCTCCTGTCATGTCGCGTTTTTAATGCGTCGCAACGCTCGTCCTTGAAATCAGATCTAAGATCAGCTTTCCCACAGCCGAATGTAACCATAACCATTTAGCTTAAACATTTACTTGCTGATCCAGGATCAGCCATTTCACCTAAAAACGTTCCAGGACTTTGCAATGCAGCAGTGCTGTTTCAACTGGAACACGTTTATTGCGTACAATATGTAGCCTAGTTGGTTAGCTAGCGCTACATTATCCATAGACACATGTAAGACAACTATATATTCACAGCTGGCCGGTGCTAACGTAAGCATGTACTTAGCGCTGGCTCTAAGATGTTGTCGACGCTGTTGTCATTTTGCTGAAAAATCCCGCGAGCAACGTTGCTACATGATATGTGGCAGGCAGCACATCTCGGAATTTATGGTTATCGACCAAAAACAAACTCGTGGATTCAAGACTTCTCCAGTCACTTGGAATAGTTACTTTCACAAAAAGACAGACGTAATTACTTATGGTCTACAGAGAAGACATGCTTCGTCTGAAGGCAAAAATGTAAGAGTGAGGTTTGCTCCAAGTCCAACAGGTAATAGGGCCTTCGTAGAATTCCTTCAAGTACGTGAGGCAAGTGTTCAGGCGAAGTCGTTCCTTTTGTTTGAGCTATCCATACGTATTGCCTAAAAGCGTCAGAAAAAGGAGGATTCATTTAAATCTGACATTCGAACTACCCAGCTAAGGACCACTGGGCTGTAATCTGCTACGTTACTAGACACACTTGCTTCTACGATGCTGCTGTCGACAAGTTGTTTCTTGTGACAGTAAATTGTTTACATTACATTACAAATTCCTGCGGTGTCTTAGGTTTTCTGCACCTGGGAGGACTGCGGACTGCGCTGTACAACTTCATTTTTGCCAAGAAACATGGCGGCACCTTCATTTTGAGGATGGAGGACACTGATCAGAGCCGTCTTGTCCCAGGTGCAGCAGATGGGATAGAGGATATGCTGGAATGGGCTGGTAAGCATTACTGGTTTCAAAGAAAGAAACTGTATACCACTGACCAAGCGTACGTTTCAGGTATATGTTACCACAAAGTTGATTTCAGCAGCAAGGGAAAAAAGGGGAAAAAAACCTACTTGTTCAATGGAGAAACTTGAGTCATATTTTAAAAATGATTTATGACATGAATTAAAATCTATATCAGCCTCAGTGTAAGCGCCTACTTTCAAGAAAGGCTGAGAGTTTAATGCCACATTGTGTCCCACTTAACAAGGCGTGGCCCTAATGGGACAATAGGTGTGCTTGATGTGGATGTTCTTGCTCAAAATATTATTTTCCCTCATACAGGAATACCCCCTGATGAAAGTCCACGGACAGGGGGTGATTTTGGTCCTTATCAACAGTCACAGAGACTGCACATGTACAGCCAAGCGGCTCAGACATTAGTGGACAAAGGAGCAGCCTATCACTGCTTCTGCAGCCCACAGAGACTAGAGTTATTGAAGAAAGAAGCCCTCCGGAGCAGGCAGACGCCTCGGTATGTGTATGTGGGAGGCTGAGCGATCCATACACAAAGGAGTTGCTTACTCTGACCATCTCTCTCTTCCAGTTTATTTCCTAAGACATTGTGACAAGGTGTCCTTTCATGTAGTTAATGTTAAATGCATATTTTCCTCTGTGAGAAAACACACATTTCTTTTTGGGCTTCAGGATTGGGTTTTGGAATAAGTGGTGAGGAAGTTTGAGTAGTATACTACTTCACAGTCATTTATCTGCAGGTACGATAACAGGTGCAGGCACTTGCGTCCAGACCAGGTGGCGGAGAAGTTGGGCCAAGGGCAACCTCATGTGATCCGTTTCCGCCTGCAGGAGGGTGTAGAGCCTTTTGAGGACATGGTGTTTGGCTGGAACAGGCATGAGGTGGCTGCGGTGGAGGGGGATCCCGTCATCATGAAAGCTGATGGTTTCCCTACATACCACCTGGCCAGTGTGGTGGATGACCATCACATGCAGATCAGCCATGTGCTGAGGGGCACAGAATGGCTCATCTCCACCTCTAAACACCTGCTGATGTACAGGGCCTTTGGGTGGACTCCACCCACGTTTGGACATCTTCCTCTCCTGCTGAATAAGGATGGCAGCAAACTTTCCAAGCGCCAGGGTGACATCTTCATAGAGCACTTCACCAAATCAGGATCCTTGCCTGAAGCTCTGCTTGATATCATAACAAACTGTGGGTCAGGATTCACAAGTGAGACCAGTCAAGATATCTTTTCACAATAACATTAGCGTCTGCCTGCACTGCTGTGTGATATTATTGTAGCATTAGTGCTGCTTAGTTCAGTTTAAAGTCTGCATATTAATTTCTGCTCTATTTTGATAAATTATGTACACATATATATACGTATATATACATAGTGATGATATATTGGTTATATAAATATAATTTTAATTTTATGTAGATATTGCACTGTGGCAAAATTGCCACAAGGTGGTGCAAAGAAATCAACTAAACTAGGTATGACTGAGATGCTCAATGACATATTTTCATGCTTTCTCCTTGAACATAAACACAACAGACAATCGTGCAGGGAGGAATCTGGATGAACTGATTTCAGAATTTGAAGTCTCAAGAATAACAACCCACTCTGCGCTTCTAGATCTGGAGAAACTGCCTGAGTTTAATAGGTGGGTGTGGCTCTTGAGTTATTCCCCTAATACATGTCTGTGTCAGAATTATCATTTGGGTACTCTTACAACCACGGTTAAAACATACTAATATAATCATTACACTCTAATAACAGTATGCTAGGTGGTATTTATTTTGGAAAAGAAATTTAAAGACAACACTCAAAAAGGTGCAAAGACTAGTGGTGTGACAGACTTTGGGTTTTCCTCTGCGAAACTGTTAGGAAGTGGCATTCTAAAAAAAAAAATTAAAAAAAAAAACAGCCTAAATTTACATTTTTTTAGGCAGTTCATAACCATAACCAGTTTAAATAGCAAAAGACAAAACAAATGGTTTGGCTTCTAGGCTTTAATCAATGTGTTTGATGGCTATTGACAACCAATGAACAGCATAAACTAAGGGATGTTGAAGCCTTCGTTTGGCTCTCAAATATGAAGGTCAAACTGTAGGTAAGGTGTTAAGTGTAGTGTAGATCAAGGTGGATCCTACTTACCAGACACACTTTGTATTTGGCCATACTGGAATAGGAATTGCATAAAATGGTACATTTTGTCAGGCTCTACTGCAATTCTGTGCTGTACTGTAACCAAAACAACTTATGGTAGAATGTTGACACTAATTTGGTTATGCATTTTTTCCTGTTATTTATATTTGTTTCTGAAGGTCTCACTGCCTGTGAAATACTGCTTCCTGCATGGTTGTTTTTCAGGATTCATTTGCTGCAGAGAATTAATGATGAGGAGAAGTGTGGCTCTCTGGTGAAGGATTTGCAGGGCCTCATCGAGCAGACATATGGATCACACATCCAGGAGAGTGACGTCCTGCACAGCGAGTACATCAAACGTGTCCTGCACCTTCGAAAGGTAACATGCTCATGTGCCCTTGTTGCCCTTCTCAGTGTAATCTTCTGATGAGTTAGTGATGAGCTAAATGTGCAGCTGCATTGTGTGCACAGGATGGCAGCATAGTCCACCTTTTAATCTGCACTTTCCAAGAGTACAGTACTATAGCTGCACCAAAAAGGTTTTTTTCTTAAAGAACACAAATCTCGTTTTTATTGTTCTCTTGTTAAGAATGCCTGAACAATTGCATAGTGCTTTTGTCTCCAAGGGGAAAAAATAGATAAATAGAAATAAAAGGAATGTCACAGTCCAGTATGAAATATAGCATCTTCTAGACACATTCAATTTGGCACTGACAGTTGTGAACATCCCCCTTTTAATACAGTGTGTTTAATGTTAAATGTTAAAGTTATACTTTTGTATGTGATGACTGATTATATGTGTTGAATGATTGCATTCCAGTGAAAGAGGAAAGGGGACTAAATGGAGAATTTGTTGTTGGCTGGGGCTGTATGGGGGCCATTATTTATTAATGGAGTAATCCTGCTCTGTAAGATCATGGCCAAGCCATCTATGGGTCTGTGGGTTGGGCTGCAACACAGAGGTCATATAATGTATGGGTCATATAAAATCAGTTGTTATCTTTTGACGTTAAATGAGCCACTTAATTAATAAAACCCATTCTTGCTGTAAATATCCGTGGAAAAACACGTACTAAAAAGAAAAAGTGTACTACCACAACATTTGCAAATTCTGCCCAGAACATTTACTCTGTATGATGAGTAAGCTTTTTGAAGCTAATCTCCACTTCATTGCAATAATTATTTTTTCCCATAATTTCAAAATGATCACTTGTAATTTGAAAATAGTTTTAAAACAGTTTCTTGTTTAACTGTGGTTTTAAAACTATAGATCAGAAGCATTCAATTCACTCTCTCTGTTCCTTATTGTTTTTGAAAAGGGCTTTTGCCACTTGCCTCAGCTACTTAAGGTTAAGGTGTAAGGTACCAAAAAGAGGTTTCCTTCATTATAATGGTGTAAATGTCTCTGCGGTCAGTGTGGAGGGACTTCTAGTGAGCCAGGAAGAACAAAAACAAAGACAGGAAAGTAAAAAGCCTTCTCACATTCCTATATCAAGATTGCAATGGTAACGTTTTTTTCTCTCACCAGTTTCCTCCAGCAGTGAGAAAAAGATTGTCAGGATTACACAATTTTGACCTAAAATTTGAATTTGTGTAAGTTAATGAAATGATATAGAAGGCGAAACAAATATTGTAACAAATATAATAACAAATATGTTATGTGGAAAGTATGGCCCCAACTTTGCTGTGGAGTGACATAATAGTGTGACATTTTTCATCAGTGTGATTCAGGCCAGTTTTGATTCTGATACTTGAGGTATTTTTTCCAGGTTTTCATGCAATAGAGCTTGTCTGAATTTTTATATTTCTTAAAACAGTTTAGGTAACTCTTTGATTGTCATTTTCTTCTTAAAGGGTCACATACATCGTCTCCAAGACCTGGTGACTCCTGCATACTCCTACCTGTGGGTGAGACCCTCTGTTCCTCGAGGACAGCTAGAGGGAGTCTCCTCTGAAGCTGATACTATTATCACCCTTGTGCTGGAGTAAGTATTTGCAGAGAGCAATGAGCATGCAATCACCCAAACAACCACACTAAACAACACTGTTCTCTTTTTGTAGAAAAACTACACTGGGCTCTTTTCTGCACTTACTAGCTATGCTAGCTAGCACAATGCATATTAAAACATATTCAAGTATACCTGTACTGTCACACCCTTCAGAATCAAGGCCAATATCAAAATCCAGAACAAAAGCGTGGACATGCTTGTGATGACCACAATGACATTGTTGCAGCTTTACGTTTTGCAAAAGAAGGAGTAACCAAAAACAGCTGAAGCATTTATTTAAAAAATATGTAGAATTGTGGTAGTAAAGGTATTAAAACAGCAAATCTGTCTTGTTTTAATGACTTTTCCGTCTTAAAATTACCATTGATTCTGGTGGACCATGTAACAGAACACACACCTAAATGAAAGTGGTGCATATTTATAATGAAATAAAAACAGATAAAACATAGCATGATAATCATCCATGGGTCTATTATGGATAGTGTGTGTGTGTGTGTGTGTGTGTGTATATATATATATGTATATGTATATATATATATATATATATATGTATATATATATATATATATATATATATATATATATATATGTATATGTATATATATATATATATATATATATATATATATATATATATATATATATATATAATGTGTGTGTATAGTATAGTGTTTGTTTTTGCTGGCCTGCTGCTAACTGCTGACATTTAAATTTAGTTTCTCAGGGTCAAGTGTTTGCATCATTCATGTTAATGAACATAATCATTTGTATGACATGAGGCAGGAGGCAGACTGTGTGGGACACAAGACTGTGAAATGGAAACAATCATGTGTGGTCATTTTCTGTCCAACAAGGAGATTAATTGCTGCAAGAGGTCTGTCATTACTTGAGGTGACATGACTGCCATGCAATATTTTATGGGAGAGATCATACAGATCTGATATAAGAAAGAGTAGGTTGGGAATGATAGAAAAAAGCATTTGGATTGGTCCAATAAGGCTTCCAGTTAATATGGTATTGGTCACAGTATTAAAATTTGCCAACATTTCACAATTCACAATGATTGAAGAAGTCAAGTGAACATCCTGTTGAAGCACTACCCATTCTGTACATGTAATTCTGATGGTGCATGAATGGATATGGAATGTTTATTGAAAGCAAGTATTTTTATAGCACCACTGTGGAAATGTGCAGACTGGTACCTCACATTTAGCTTGACCCGTGTATTTTTTGTTTGAAGACACCAAGTGTGTCTGGCTATTGGTCTGCTTGTGTAATATGGGATGATTTATATTATGTCTTGTTGCTGCAGGTTGATTCAGAGGCATAGCAAAGAGTTCACTACTGAATGCCTTAATTTGGAGTTGAGAGGACTGGCAAAAAAGATGAAGTCTACAAAATACAGTGGAGTAATGAAGTTTCTACGTTTAGCTTTGAGTGGCCAACAGGTGATTCAAATGTTTCTTTTCCAAAGTCAAGTGTTTTTTCTTTCCAGAATTAAAAAATGTCAGCTTACATGGAACACTTCAACATGTATTTGTAATGGATACAAAAGTGACATAGTATTTAATGTCAAATCTTATATCTGACTGTGAACAATGAAAATATATGTATGTGAAGTTGTTATCCATTCCATCCTGTTGTATTACTGCCATATATTTTGAGCGTGATTAATTGTATTTGTCATTCATTTTACAGCAAGGACCAAGTGTGGCTGAAATGATGGTGTCTTTGGGAGCTAATGAAATTTGCCATCGTTTGCAGAAACTTCTACAACAGTGACTGAAAACTTGATAATGTTCTTTTCCATGATAATCAGAATTTAATGATGATGGTTTATCTGGCCTTCTCTTAACAAACCCACTAGAATGGCAAGGATTATTTACACCTTGAAAAGGAATGGGACAAAATGAAAAGTAAGGCAAATATGGACATGTTTAATGTTTTATTTTTAAACCCAATAAAATGGTAAACTATATGGAAATGTGTGATATCGTGTATTGCTTTGTTTTGCTCATCTCACCAGCACATGAACTTTTTTTTTTGGAAATATGAGTTGACATTACTCTGTAGCCTGGTCAGCTCTTCCACAAGTGAGGCAAGTAGAACACTGACAACTGTGTGAATGTTTTATATCATGTGGGACAATGTCAACGTAAATTACGTTTACTTGCTGGTAAAGAGATGTACACGTTTTTCTTTTTGCACCAGTGTACAAAATACGTGACATATGCTATTGAGTGTTTAGAACGCAAGAGAAGTTTTTATGCAAAGAGTGAAAGAAGTGAAAATGGCCCTAGCGCTTCACACTGGGATGTCAGTGAAATAAGAGTCACATGCCTTAACCCAGGGCTGACTCTGAAGTCGCAACAGAAGGCGTAGTGTAGCTTCAGTACCGTGAAGAGTTATGGACATGGCGGCAGTCGAAGAGGGGGAAACTTTAGAATCATGGCTAAGTAAGTCTTGATCAAAACTAATGACAGCTTTATCGCGTAAAATAATCTAAATGTAACTGAACTGCGGGTTTAACTGTCCCGTCAAGCATGCATTTACCAACCTTTTAAAACAACCTTGCTGCAATGAATTTGCAAACTTAAATTGTTACTTTGTATAGCGTTTTTGATATATTCCTATCTCCTGGTAAAGATAACTACGTTTTATTAAACTTGTATATGTCAAATTATGTTGGTTGAAAACGATTTGGGTGCAAGGCATATAGCCTACTTACTGTTATCAGCTGTGTTACGTTATGTTTCGGGGCAACTCGCTGACTTTAGTATCTAAAATTAACATCTGGTTATGAATAGAAGGTAGTTCGTCTCATGTGTGTTGACAATTTGTTTTAGTTAAGCTTAAAACCAGCTAGAATTATTAATTAAACCCGTTGTACAATGCTGAGTTAAGAAAACAGGAAGTGACAGACATAAAGTTATCACGCACAAACTTTCTTAATTTTAAGCACCTAGGTTTGAGCCTGCGAGAAAAGTACCTAACTGTTGTTAGCAAGTGAAGTTAACAGGAAAGTAACCATTAATGTGAAATTTAAATCCAGCTGCAGACACTAATCAGCGTTTTCGTAGACAGTTATTTCGGTGCTGTCATATCAACCAAGTAACGTGACCTTAAACTCGCCGAGTGACACTTCCTGTACAAAGAGGATAGCTTGTACGTTTATACGAGTGTTATTGTTCGTCACTGTAATTTATTTGTTCAAAACATGTCCAGGGTTAAACTGTTGACAGCTACAGTGTTTATTAACATTTTAAATTTTAAAGTTAATTTAAAATTTTCTCTTAATGCCTGTGTTAATGTGCTGAAAGCAGTAGTATGACGATCATTAATGCAGGTTCCTGTTTTCAGAATCCTCAGATTTTGTGTGACTCATTTTTAAATTTTTTAAATTATATATATAGGCCCTCTCCTTTGTCATGTCTAAACATGCCTGTTGCTCAAACTCAAGCTCAAAATATAAGAAAAACTCACCTGGCCTGTGTACCACCATTACAAATCAATGGAATTCAAACCAAGCACAGCTCTTACCAGTATGTAACACATGTCTTTTCAAAAGGTACCATTGCAGCTGACCTCAAATCACCCTACAATTACGATGTGGGTATTTGTCAAAGTGCAAAATGTGTTCAATTTATTGCACGAATACCTGTGCATGCCATTGTACAGTGTTTGATGTAAATCTAAATTCAGTTGCAGAAACCCCAGTTAATTATTTTCAAAAGAAATTGACTTGATTTTTTGCTGTCTATGCATTGTCAGATAAAGCTACAGACCCCAGTAACCCAGCTGAGCGATGGGACAGTATCCAAGGATTCTATGAACAGGTTAATAAAGAGCTTGAAGGGTGAGTATTACTGATGTGTAGTAAAAATGTTAAGATTGTGTTCTTTTACTACATACCAACACATCATTGTAGACATCAATTACGGGAGAAGATTGGTCTTGCTTTGAGCATGCAAGCAATTCTGTGTTATGGATATGTTTGTTGTATTTAATTTCCTGGCAATTGGATATTGTCTCTACCTCAGCCTCTTTCTTATCAGAGAACACAATTACTGCATTGATCTCTGCATTTGGAGTGTGTCATTTCAGTCAAACAACTGTGCAAAACCTTGAGCAAGAGCAGAATAGTGAACAGAACCATTTGCACAGCATCACAATCTCTGTTATTTTTACTATGCTATGTTTTGCAGGCTTTCTAGCAAAGTCTCTCTCAGACAGGGATGTGAAGAAAAGGAAAGGGCACATTATTCAATGGCAGCAGCATTGATCATGATAGGTGATAAAGCATGGAAAAGGTAGTTAACATGCTGTAGTCAACCATGGTAGAAATTGGAGATACCAGTGGAAATTGCACACTGATAACAAGTGATTTGCTATGCATTTTAGGTATACAGCCCGAAACAGTCTCTGTCCATTTGCTTGCAGAAATCCCAGGAATTAATGTGTTGGGCTTCAACAGTATGAATGAGTATCAAGTGTGATGCCATATCATGATTAGACTTTTAAGCATCTGGTATGGACAAAATTCTGTTTTCACAGGCCACAAATTGCAGTCCGACTTCTAGCTCACAAGATCCAGTCACCCCAGGAGAAGGAGGCTCTGCAGGCAATAACAGTGAGGTTTCTTAAAATGCTTTTAATATCAATGGCCCAGAAATCATTAGGCATTATATTGTCACAGGTGGTGTGTGTGTATGTAAATTATGGGAAGCGTAAGAGCTGGTGAAGTCTGCAATCTTACAGGAAATTCATGGTCATAGAAAGTATTTGAGGTGTGACTTGGACCAAGCACAACCTTCACTGATGTTAAGTCTTTATATTTGACATAGTAACTGACAGTATGACAGTATGAATCAGGGACATTTCTTTGAACATTCAGACCAATAAGATTTTTAATTGAGCACCTTTAACAAATTGTAAGTTGCAGAATATGTACTTTGAATAGCCTCTTGCAATGTGTCCTCATCTTTTTACAGTTTGGTGCTGATCTGTGAAAGGCACACTTCATAGCCTGCATTCCACCAGCAGTTCTTTGAAAACAATGTGTTTGATATATAAGGTGATCTGAAAATTAGTGTGTTAAAGGAAACAGCATGAGTCAAAGGAATCTTCATGTGGACTCTGAGGTCTGTTTGAAAGAACATATAACTGAAGGGAAAAGTTATGTCAAAAGATATGGCCATCAGTAGCATTGTTCCCCAAATTCATGGCATTCATCAGTGGTCGCTGACAGCTATGTTTTATCTGTGTGTATGGCAGAGCGATTATGAACTCTTTTCATGTGTGAAAACTTATGTCCTCCTTTCAAAGGACATTGTCTTCTGTTTATATCAGGTGAAAACTTTGACACCTTAGGATATTAGAATATTGTATACCACAGCTTGCCTAGTAAGTACCCTGAGAAATTCCTATGAGGGAACTTTGTGACAAATTTCATTGTTTAGGCCTGTCTTCATTCATACACCATGTGAGAATGACTGATCATGTTGGTTTAAAGACGCATACAAACCAACCTTGGGTTCTCTAACAGCTGTTCTTATTTGTATGAAATATATGTGTTAAAACATACTGAATTTGTTTATTTGTCCTTGTACAGTTGCATACTGAATGATCATATTCATGTATTTTTTAAAGGTTCTAGAAGCCTGCATGAACAACTGTGGAAAGCGATTTCACAGTGAGGCAGGGAAGTTCCGGTTCCTCAATGAACTGATCAAAGTATTGTCACCAAAGGTAGTGTGATAAGTTTTTCACATTACTTTCTAGCTGAATTATTTGGTTGCAAAATGGAGTCTGTTGTTATGCATGTAAAATTGATGCTGGGTTGTTAATGGATTTACTGGTTGTCACTGACAGTATTTAGGTATGTGGAGCACAGCTGAGGTCAAGCTAAAAGTGACAGAAGTCCTATACAGCTGGACCCAGTGGCTCAAAGATGAAGTTAAGATCCAAGAAGCTTACCACATGCTAAAGAAACAAGGTGTGTAGGTAATTATAAGTTGTGCCTTGTGATGTGTTTATTTATTTATTCCAGGTCTGTTGCTACTTTTGCAATTTAAACAGTGTAGGAATGGTGCTTTGTTATTCTTCATACTTTCTGGTGTTGTGGTAAGCTCTGTGTGCAACACACAGAAAACCAGAAGTAAATAAAAGGCCTAATTATTAAAACTGGTGTAAATGCTTTCACTGTAAGTCTTAATTAGGAGAGCATATGGGTATATATAGGTACGTACAAAAAGGCACAAAATTGGACCCACCACAATCTAAACTCAAGCACTGCTTAGTTGCACACTCAAACAGAGCAATTACTTTGGTAAAACTAGATTGGATTAAAACTTTGCCCTTCTTTTTATAGAAGCTTTTAAACACTGTGCCATTATTGATTTTGATGCATGGCAAATCCAATAGTCATTTGTTCAAATGGCCAAAATCCCTTGTTGAACCAATTCAAAACAAACATACATTGGTATTGAAGTAGTCATGTTTTAATTGCTGGGTAACTGTTATTTACATTTTACACCAAACCTGTTAACAACAGGATATACTAGACTGTTCTGTGTAATTGTTTCAACATAACAAGCTTTTAAATTATGACAGATGTATATATTAATAAACCAGATTAAACGTAAAGCAAATGTTGGTATATGTATGCTGGATATATGAATGTGATGTTAGCCAGTTTTGTACCATCATTTCAACATACTATGCATAAATATATATTCATAAATAAAGTTCCAGAGGTGAAAGTGCCTTTTAGATAGGTAGGTACATTTTGACAATTATTTCATAAGGATCGACTTTGATTGTCCTTGTGGAGAAGCTTACAAATTGAACAGAATGAACAAATGTTCAAAAACCCAATAATTTATTTTAAAAACCAACAAACAAAGGAACCAGCCTGAGCACAGAGTCTTCTGGAAAAAGTGAGCCCCTTGCTCTCCATCCACACACCTGTACTTAATATGCCTTTAATTAGGCAGGTGTTGCTTGTTAACCGATGGCTGTTATCCACAAGTAAATTATACATATTGACAATTACAATTAACGATCAAACAATTAACCTGTTCAGATGAAATTGCTCCATGAGCAAATTGAAAATGGAAAGACAACAATCTTTAGACATTTAACAAAGTAACAATTAAACAAATAGTTTGGGGGAAAAAGTGAAGGTTCTCCTTCACAGTCCTTGTATATCTTTGTGGAAACATTATCCAAAGTGTCAGTATTCTTGTGTGTTAGAGCATTGCAGGTGATTTTGAAGCCATCACAGTTATTGACATAAATTGCCTTTTACCATCATTGATTAGGGCAGTTTAGATACACAAAATGGCTGTTTGCACATTTCCTGTGATGTGCAATGGTAGCTGTTGCACCATTCAACAAGTCAAGGAAACCACTAACAGAGTATGCTTGACATACATGCCACATAGTTGTACTGTGGAGTAGATAGATGTGTCTGAACAGAACAGCACATTTTTTTCTAACATGAATTAATAAAATGTCACTTATATTTTGTTTCTGACTCATAACAGTATTGTTGATGCTTGAATCCATATAAATTCAGCAACACGCATAGGGACTCACATATTTGTTAACATTTTTAAAGAAAATATGTATAGCAATCATCTAGTTTTCCATGTAACATGGTACAGTGGGGTGAACAGACCCCTCTCCTGAAACCTGATTTGCTACATGTGGCGTGTTTCTCTCAGGTATCATAAAGAAAGACCCAAAGTTACCCGAGACTATGGTAATTCCACCTCCATCTCCGAGAGCAGTGGGATCCGTGTTTGATGATGAAGACAAATCAAAGGTGGGAATTTCATTAGAACCTTGTCGTGGAAAGTGGTATTATAAATGCTCCCATCAATTTAGATTGTATCATCCATTGAACTCAGCAATGCAGTGATGTCAGATAAAATCATGTGCAGCGTTGAAGCTTCATTCATTGTTGGCTAAATTTCTCCAATTGAAATTAGGGCTATTTGTTGTGCAAGGCATCCTGAGAATGCATTACATCTATCTAGCCCATGCTGTTAAGTAGGAACTGTACGACCCTGACAATGCCATTTAAAGCAGAGGATCTACTATCTGGTAGGGGACAAAAGCTGTTATACCTCTTATCTTTTGTCACAGCAGAACAATAGCATCTGTGCTGATCTCATTGATGGAGGAGAAAACATGAATTAAATGTACATTGTAATTACAAGGAGCACAAGATACTGCCACATAGCTCTGTCATTTGGAATTTTTATGTAAATATGAAGGTTTCACATAGTTGAACTTCTCGTGCGTCTAGAAATCTCTTTGCATAAGTGTAGTAAGCTGTGATCATATTTTTGCAGTTATTAGCAAAACTCCTGAAAAGCAGACATCCTGATGATCTTCAGGCAGCCAACAGGCTGATCAAGAACACCATTAAGGAGGTGGGTATAATTATTCCTTTATGGTAACGGGCTATACGCAGTACACCTTGACCCTTTACTACTAAGCCACCCAGCTGGAATAGTTTTCTAAAAACCCATTTGAAGAAGTTCTATTTCCCTTGTCAGCAAAAAAGTAGATTCACAATAGTAGCTTATGAGATTCCAAAGTGTCAGTGCAGAATGAAGCAGATCTTGAAAGCCTGTTCAGTAGTATCAGGAAATGACACCTAATCACAGATAGCAGCGAGTGCTTTAACTGTGCTTTTTTCTGTCAGGATCAAGAGAAGATGGAGAAGGAATCCAAACGCATTACTACTATGGAGGAAGTAGAGAACAACACCAAACGTCTGAAAGAGCTGCTGGAGAATCACAGGGGCAGTGAATCTCCTGAAGGACAATTAGAGGAGATGAGGGTGGGCCTTACGTGTGTGTGTGTGTCTGATTTTGCATCAGTGGGGAGGACTTACAGCTGCAGCATGGGTCTGCAACTCCAGTCCTCAGTGACTATATCCCAGCACATTTTATTGGGCTCTTAATGACTCCAGCTTTTCAAGAGCAACACAGGCGCTTGTGATAAAGTCAAACAATTAATTAACGCAAGTAGGTAATTAAGAGTGTTGTTGGAATGAAAGCTAGACGCCTTCCAGCTAGGACATCAGGACTGCAGTATAGCAGTCTTGAGTCAGATTAGAGACTGGAGAATTCAGTATCACAGAGCGCGAGGATCTTTCGCTGATTGCTGCAGCTGTCTTAATAGTTTCTGGTAAATGGATTGGTAATTGCCGATTAATGTTTGCTGCTTTCAGAGGTTTTCATCTATTAGTAATAGCATTATCCAGCCATGGAAGGATGCTGGACAGCTGCTATTCCCTCTGTGAAATCTATTTTAAATTAGGAAAAGATGAGTAAAAGACCTCACAGTGGTGTAAGAAAGCCAACATAGTGCCAGTCTTGCCACTGACAAGTAAGGTGGTGTCAGCTGATTGTTCAAACTGTGGGAGGAGAGGATGAGAATGGACAGTCAGACTAGTTGGAATGTTGTCAGTGATACTGGTTCACATGAGGACACCAAACAATAAAACAAAACAGAACTGTGTTGTGTTACTGGAGAAAAGTAGAGATGTTGTGTCATGATATTCAAAATACAGGGCATAAAAGTAGCCTTGTGTCAAGGAAAGAGAAGAATGAGCAGGGGAAAACACTGAGACAAGGCCCATAAGGTCCAGTTCTAAGAGATCATGCACTGAAAGCCTAAAAGAGACATGTAGGAGTATAGGTTGTTCTAAATATCAGTTTTAAGAAGACGTTATTGTATTACCATGTATCCTGTATTTTGCTCTGTCTGTCTGTACAGAATCTTTATGAGCGATGTGACAGGCTGAGACCCACTCTCTTCCGCTTGGCCAGTGACACGGTGGACAATGATGAAGCACTAGGTACTCAGGAGGTCACATTTAAAACATCCTCATTCTTCTGGTGACCTGTCACTTTTTTCTGATGCTAACCAGATTTTTGAGGGGCCAAGCACCCAAGGTGCAAGGCACTCTGTTGGTATTTGTGGTTATATTAATACTTCTCTAACTCTTCCTGCTGTATATACTTGTAAAGAAACTTTCCCATGCTTTCTCACTAGCTCCCTGAGCACCTTCAGCTTATATCAGCAATCATATGCACTACTTGCATTAGCTGTTTCTTGGCTGCATTCACAAATCACACAACACATCAGTTACGGTCATTTGTTTATTGAAATGTATCAGCAGATAATGCGGTACCCAGTAGCTTGCATGTTCATTTTTCATTGTTTCCAGTTCGCCAAGTTTTGCTGTGAGTCACCATCACTGTTTTCTTCACCACCACAACTTACACTTCCTGGTTTTATCACAGTCAGGGTCTGTGCAGGTGCATGAAATTATATATATATATATATATATATATATATATATATATATATATATATATATATATATATATAATATATGTATATAATATATAAAATAGCTAATTTATTTTATATAAATTTAAATATTTATATATATTATTTATTGTAATATATTTATAGTATATTAACAAAGATTCATTGCTTATTTTAATAATGCATTCAACATGTCTTTAATTGTCATCTTGACCTTTTGGAGCTGCATTTCTCTTTTTTGATTAAATGTTCACCTACGAATGGACCTGTTCAGTTAAGGGGGAATTAGCTGACAGGGTATAAGGTGGCCAGTTTCCCTTAGACAGAGAGAGAGAGAGAGAACAGCTTGATGTGAGGCTGGAGTGGGTGCTATACTGTTTAGTTTTCTGTATTCTCCTAGGACTCTGAGTCGTGGCTTTATTTTGGGTTACTTATTTTTTTATTTTAGCTTGTTGCTTCTGCATATGCACCATATAAATAAATACCCTGACTGTTTGCACTGAACTGCTGGCTGTACGCCTTCCATCCCCTGCCTCCGGTTCCAACTGGTCACACCATCCCAATAACGGGGGTCACTCTAGCAGCATTCCTACAGTACTCAAATGTTTTAAACTTTGGCTTACTTTTTTCAGTAATATTGAGTGCAGATCATTTGTGATGTAGTTATTAAGCTTCTTTTCTTTGTACCTATGTTCAGCTATAACACAAGGATTACCTAATATACTGATATATATACTAATATATAGATATCCAAATCTATTGCAGTCCAGAGTCCTCTTTAACAGATTTGGCTAATTTCCTTTATCTGCTCTTTACATTTCAGCTGAAATCCTCCAGGCTAATGATAAACTAACCTCAGTTATAAACTTGTTCCAAGAGATGGTTGAGACCAAAGATGTCAATGGAAATAGCAGAAGTGATTACTCCAAAAGTAAAGGTATTACACTGGCCTGTATTTTATTTGCTCAGAGTACATAAATTGTTTACCAACTAATTGTCAAACAACAATAAAAAAAAGCACAGCTCAACACAGTGTATGCATTTTTAACCATGTTCAGCTAATGTTTTACCCTCTACCTGTACAGTTCCTGCAAGTCCAAAAGAGATTAAGAGCTACCACCTGATAGATCTGTCAGCACTCGACTCCATGACAGACAGTACCACTCCGTGTAGAGCGCCACACAGCAGCTCTCTGTCTCTTCTGGATGAAGAGCTCATGTCACTAGGTTTGTGACTTGATGTGCTACTGGTTATTCACTACGTCTTCTTTCTAGGGACAGTGGAGGCGCTATATACTTTGATGCTCCCTCTGTAACACTACAGGCAGTTAGAAGTCACTTGTCACTGCAGATGGGAGGGTCACTTGTGAACTGTCACCGAGAATGCAATGCAGGAGATTAGGACCTGTATTATTGATGGTATATTTTGTGTGCAGTGAAAAGTTTTTGCTGGAGGTAATGAAGGGCTCTTTGCAGGGCTGAATGATCCATCTCTGACAGAGACCCAGGGGATTTTGAGAAAACACTCTGATGAACTGATTCAGGTACAGTTTTTTTTTCAATTGTTCTTAGTATATGGGCTGCCTACTGAATTTTTATGTCTCAGACCATTTTTTATTGGGGGACCTGGCATTGAAGATGGGGACCCTATTATTCTCATTATTATTATTATTATTATTATAATAATATTTATTTGAGGGCCATGCACCTGTGATCTGAGATTTTAGATTTGATGCCACACTGGAAAAATGTTTTCAAAAGCCTTACGATTTATTGAAAGCTCAGAGAGGACGTATGCTCCAAGTACATTTCGTAACCATCTCGCGTTGGGTTACAAGTTATGACTCCTGTCAATATTCACAAGAGTCACAAAGCTTATACAATGAGCTTTTTAAACATGATATATAAGCATGTGAGGGCTGCCATATTTAGTTAAAAATATTTATTTTGCCTTGTATACCTTTCGAGATGTTAACATTGGATTCTCACCTATTTGTTATTTGAATAGTGCTCTTTAAATTAATGTTAAAGGACTCTTGCAAGCAAATTAGTGGAATTCCTTTTAAAATTCAATTCGCAAACTTTTTTCTGCAGCTTGCAAAATGGGCCCAGAAAGCCAATAAATCTATGTATAGTGCTTGAATAGTGTTATGGTCACACTCACTGGTCTGGGAGTGTTGTGAGCCTGGTCTGACACTGTTGCTTGTTTAAATTGAATGGATACACTTATGTTCTATTGTGATGGAAGTCGCTCTGGATAAAAGTGCCTGCTAAATGCAGGTAATATAATGAAATGTAATGTATGTATAATATGTAAGTGGTAACTCTTTGGCCTATCAGAAATCTGCTATATAGCAATTTTCATTTAATGTATAAACCTAGACATTAAATGGATGTCACAAGCCATTTAATTTGGCCCACTTTTAGTGTGATTATTACTGATATTTGTTTGGCCCTGTAACAGAGGTCAACATTAGGGCAACCAGATTTCACCCATCAAGAGGATTTGTCAACCATTTCATGTTCCCTGGTTGCCCATCTTTGCAACCAAAAGTATGTAAAAAGAACCTTCTAAACTATTTTTTCTATTTAAATGGAACTGTTTCCTTTTTTGTTGCCTTGCAGTGGCATACAAAATAAGATTCCCACCCCAACAATAAAATAGTAGCCTCTCCTTGTCCTCCTCCACCTGACAGTATGTGAGCTATTTTCATCCGAATAAACTGTGGCATTCTTAAGACCTTATGAATCCTCTGTGTGAAATTCTTGATGTAACTGCTTAATCTAGCAGGTTTGAAATTGATTCTAGGCTCCTGCTGCCAATCAATGCATAAACATTGTGATCGGAGTAGCTAACATTTCTGATCCCCCACCTCTACAGTTCATATCACTTTCAACTCATGCACACAGTTCAGTGACATGCCCCTCCTCTGATTAACTCGCGGTTCTCAGCTTTGTCATCAAGGGAATAAAAGGTCCTTGCTGGGTACACGTTTTATTTTTTTATGTGTTTGTATCAAATTATTTCATTAGAAGAAGACAGGCTACTGTGCCAGTTGCTTTGCATTCATAGTATTGAGGTTGAAGTGTGGTGTCCTCAAAGCAACTGAGTTTCTAGCACTATCTGACAAGCAAGCTTGGTTCATGCATTGTTCATTTTTTAGAAATATGTGGGCATATTGATAAGGTTATTTAATGTCAAATAATGTCTCCAACAGGGAAATGCATAATGTTTTGTGTTTTTCAACTCATGAAGGCTAATAGCTAAGAAATACCCTACCCTAAATATACAGCAATCCTTTGTTAATGTTACAGCTAATTGCCACCTTGTGACCTTGATTTTTAGCCTACTGTAAAGAAGAGATTTGAATTGGATGAGAGAAGTCTGTAAGCTTCCAATTTTCTTTCCCTGAAACTGAGACAATTGGATATTGTTATTTTATAGCTGCTAAAGTGTTAGGATCCCAAAGAGAAGAACTGAAAGTTTGGATGCACTTATGTATGCCATAAAAATAAAAACTACAGCTGAACTTGACTGTGTAGCTGAAACTAATTGCTCTAATTGTTATTGCTCTCTTGTCAGCAATTTACTGAAAAAATACAGTGTAAAAACACAGCAACCATATTGTCCATTGTGGCAACCAAAAACTGGTGAATGGGAAGCCATGTTTTAAAGTAAATGTCTCGCTATGCCCTTAAACATCATTTCATCCTAGACTTCTGTAGGTTTTTACATTTCACTAAGTTATTTGGAATTTGAATAAAATGGCTGCCAGAAGCCATTAAAAATCTAGCAGCTTAAAATAACTTTGAAATGTAGATTCATTGTTCAGACTTGTAAGCAGTTTTGTGTAATTCAGTATGGTAACTCTACGGGACATTATAAGGAAGCCATTTCCTCAGCCCTCATAACTGCTGCTTGCATTTGTTATCGTTATTTGAATAAATTGTTTACTGTCAATTCCTAAAAATAGACTTGGATCAAAATGCATGTAGATTATCGTATAATGTGTGTTTTATGTGTAAAGTTATGATTCATAATGTGCATGCATACACATGCTTATGCACAGAACCCCAAGTGTTATGATATAGATACTATTGTATATAGGTACTGTATACTATATAGGTAATACAGGTACAAATACACAGACAGTCACAATAAATTTAGGTCATCTGTATACCTTTCAAAATGTTATCATCAATCACGACACTGCCATAATCAAGACTTTTTGCTACAACTGTGTTTTTCAAAGATAGTTTACCAATCTGAATTGTCAGTGTGTGGATTTACTAAGTTATTGCTAATTCAGTAATATCTGACAGTGAAATACAGCACAGCTTGACATGATGAAATGCAGAATAAGAATAAAATTACTTGACAAGAAATCAAGAACATGCTGTCTCTCTTTGCAAATAGATGACATAAAAATGCTCCCTGATCAGTACAAGTGAATAACATTGTCTACAGGCTTGTCTAGCATGTCTAAAGTCTCTGTCTTCTGGTGTGGTTGTGTTTCTCTGTCTTTGATCTCTTGTCTTTGAAAAAAAGACATGCATTTTTTTAATGTTGCTTCTTGTAAGCAAATACTTCAAACCTGTGTGCTGTTATGAAGCCTGTGCTACGTACTTAAATATACTATTTTATTGAACAGTATTGTGTGCTAAATAATTGAAGGTGCTTTTTCAGTTTCAGTAAATGTCTTAAATGGATTCTGTGTATGTCAGCTTTGGAGAGAAAAAAGTCCAGGTGTCCAGGGGCCGAATGTGGGCTTCACAGGGAGAGCGGAAGAAAGTGGAGGGGTCAGTGTTCCGACAGTCCGAGGGTATGGAGACTCAGACAGTTCACAAGGCTTTCACATACTCTCGGCACAGCAAAGCTGGTAAGAGATAGCAAGTGTCTAAATTTGGCAAAAATATGTGCTTATGCCTTCTTTATAGGATAGTGCTACAATATTATGATCGTAGTAACCTTTCACAGTACTGCTTAGCTCACGTATGCTAGAAAGTGTATTTGATGTTGTTAGTCTTAAGCAGTCATGTGCTCATATTTTGTGCTATGTTTTTACTGATTTTAAAGCATGTTTTATATTTTATTTTTGCCAGGCCAGTTCTCCAGCCGAGGTCTGCTTCAAGTGACCTGCATCGGCCAGCCAGTGTGTCAGGATCACCATCAAAATCCAGTAGCCCAGCTAATGACAAATCTCTATCGGATGTGTTTGTTTCTCTAGAATCTATAAAGCCTAGTAAGTCCCCATTGTATAACTGCAAGTAATTTTAGGACAGTGTTGAAATAAGTCATGCATAGAATTCCATACAGATATGTCATTCTTTTACATTTGCAGATAACAAATGAATCATGAGTTGCCAAGAACTAAAGTATATACCGTTCTGGGTTAATCCATCAAAAGACTGAACACTGTCAGATACATTTTGATGAGCTCCATTTCAAAGTGAATTCCTTGTCATTGACTCTGGCAGGTGGCATTGCGCCTATCATAGCCTATGACAAGAGTGGCATCCGTGTGATGCTCCATTTCGCCAAAGACTGTCCCATGGGGAGACCTGATGTGGCTGTCATGGTGATCTCCATGCTGAGCACCTCCCCCATCCCAGTCAGAGATGTGGTGTTCCAGGCAGCTGTACCAAAGGTGGGGCAACACTTGAAATGGTGTGAAAGGTGTGTCCAAACTTTTCACTGGTACTGTATATCCAACAAAATTAGACATTTGTGTATAGTCGATTTAACATTGGTTATCTGTCAATATCCGATTTAAGCACTAAATAAGAAGTATATAATCATGTACTATTGAGAAGTGGAGAGTAAAATGTACTGTACCGGTCAAAAGTTTGGACACACTTTTCTTTATTTTTACTATTTTCCACATTTTAGAATAATAGTAAAGACATCGAAACTATGAAATAACATGAATGGAATTATACAGTGACTAAAAAAGTGTTAAACAAATGAAAACTATCTTAAACTATACATTTTTCTAAATATCCAAAAAAAAGAAAATTAATGATTTTTTTTCGAAATAAATTCATATATAGACATCAATTTCACTGTTTATATTTTGTCTAAGAAACAAATTTCAAGCTTTTAAGCATAGGTCTTTAGACCAAAATGTCTTTGAGTGCATGTATCACATTATCTTAATTAGGTGTTTCCTAACTTTTGACTGGTACTGTATATCACACCTCAGAACATGCATCCACATTACTAATCCATCATAGGCCTTCCCATGACAGATCTTTGTCTACTCAAATCTAAATGTTGCTGACATTTTGACAAATTGACAGAAAACCTTTTGAAAGTGGACAAAAAGACTAGTAAAACAATCCTAATTCAGATTTTTTCCCTGATGTACTTCTTATGTTTTCCATATTTTATATAGTAAATTTCATATATATAATGAAATTTCTTGTTTTTACTGCATTGAGGCCTGAAACAAAAATCCATTAAAAGAAAAATCTGAAAATCTATCCAAGACTTTTTCCCCACTTTTATTTAGACATTTTAGCCTACAACATCAAAGTAAAAAGAAAAGGCAAAACATTTCTGAATATTAATTTATAATGCTAGATCAGGCCATCTCTCCACGATGGATAAATGTGCAAGGAAGAACCTCATCAGGGAGGCCACCGAGAGGCCAACAGTGCAACAAGAAAAGAGCGGCATAATTTCATGGCGAGGATACCATATGCACATAGCAACAATTTCATGTGTTCATATGCAAAACGACACACTGGATCTCTTGTTGCCATGTGGAGAAGGTCTTTTGGTCTGATGAGACTGAGGTAGAACTTTCTGGTCTCAATTCCAAATGATATGTTTGGTGTAAAACCAACATCGCTCACCAGCCTAACAACACAGTCCCTACTGTCAGGCATGACTGGCAGCATCATGCTTTGGGGCTCTTTTTCTTCATCAGGGACGGGCGCTCTGGTGAGGATAGAGTGGAAAACGAAAAGTGCAAAATATCAAATTTTAGAGAAAACCTGCTACCCTCTGCAAAAACAAGTTGAAGATGGGGAAGAATTTCACTTTTCAGCATGACAGTGATCCAAAGCACACAGCCAAATCCATGGTGGAGAGGCTGAAAAAAGGAAGCTCAATGTCCTGGAATGGCCCAGTCAGAGCTGTTACCTCAAGCCCATTGAAAATCTTTGGACTGACCTGAAGAGAGCTGTTCATAAGTGGTCCCCTCACGATTTAAGTGAACTCAAACTCTACTAAAAAGAAGAATGGGAGAAAATTGCAAAATATAGATGTGAGCAGTTGGTAGAGACTTATCCAAACAGACTCATTGCAGTTATCAAAGCAAAAGGTGCTTCCACCGGATATTAATTTAAGGGTGTGCAGACTTATTCAACTAAGACATTCAAAATTTTTAAAAAGTTTTTAAAAGTTTTAGTAAAACACAGGCATTTGATTTTCACTTAGATATTGTTGGTTACAATGTGTAACTTGATTTCAGATTTTAAGACACCAAAAACAAAAATTTGAAACACACACACACACACACACACACACACACACACACACACACACACACACACACACACACACACACACACACAATATGCACACACATACGATAACATACACCACTGTGTTTATCTGTTTGATAGCTGGCAAAAGGCAATATGAAGTTGAAGTCTTCTTTTGGCTTTCTGCAATCCTAAACCCATCCAGAAGTAGAGAAAAAAACATAAAAGCTGACTCAGCAGACCATATGCCTTTCTTACACTGCTCAGAAGTCTAGGTTTTTGTGTTGTTACAACTGGGTTATCCATTGATGCATGCTGGCCTTGGTTACATGCGGTTTCCAAAAGGCAGCCCTGCCATAAATATCTGCTTTGTGAAGCTCACAATGTACAGTTTTTGTTGAAACTGGGTCAGGAATTTGTCAATTCTGTTGCAATTTTTGAGTAGTGGAAAATTTTGCCTTAGTGCTCTGTTTTTTAACTGTCTGGTGAAGTGTCCATCTTTCCCTGTTGGTGAGCTTCAGCTTGTGACCACTGTTCCTCTTTCCTGATGTTTTGTATTGTTCAGTGTGTACCAATTTTTGACACTGTTCCCCTTGACACATTAAATAAATTTGCCATTTCTGTGACTGACACATGTAATTCGGCAACCAACTATTTCACCTTAAAATCTGTTACATCTCTCATGTTAGAAAATCACATATTAAAGTGTTGATTTCAAAACAACTTTAACAGCAGAAATGCATTAATCATTAGTATTGACATTAGTATGAAGCACAAGTGTTTTTAAAACATGTATTGATATTAGTATGTATCACATGTTTTTATTGTGATTTAGTTACTTTGAAATGCAAGTTCTTTTCCATTTAGTGTTTCCATTATTTTGTCTACCCCTTGTATATAATTTGTCATTTAACTTGCACAGTGATACTGTTTTCTGTCTTCTTGTGTCACGATCTTTGTTTATTTGCATGTGGGTGTTTTTAGTATGAATGAGAGAGTTTGAGAGTGTACTAATCTTCCTCTCTGTCCCTGCCATTCCCAGAGCATGAGAGTGAAGTTACAGCCTGCCACAGGGTCAGAGCTGCCAGCCTACAATCCTGTTGTGCCCCCGGCAGTCATCTCCCAAATCCTGCTCCTGTCCAACCCGCTCAGAGTGAGTTCACTTCCCTCCCACGCTCTCTGCAACCTGCAGGGCTGGCTGCATCTATTTTACATGGGGAAACGTAATGTAAATGCCCTGTGTGTGACGAGTGCCAGAACAGAGTGCCCAATTTCTGCAGCGATATTAAAGCCATATATAAAACCAGGGAGCCTTGTCAAATTACGTACTTCCTGTCTCCATAAAAAACAGCCATAACTGATGGCACAAAATTAAATGGGCAGTATGAAGAGCCAGCCCTTCAGACATTTGCATTCTTTTTAGGGCAGAAGGATGATTTCAAAGAAATGTTGTACTGTAGATATATTGCCCATTATGGTTTTTGTTAGCTCAAGAGCAGCCATCTTAGTAGTGATGGTGGGACCATCAAAAGAAAGGCAGCGATTCACCTCTCAAACTAGCACCTGCAACACAGATGCCACGTGGAAGAAAATATGCAAATACACAAACTTGCATGGCTGAATTGATTCTCATTAATGTTATGTATGAAAGAATGATTTTATTTGAATCGTTAAAAAATGTCAATCATCTTATTAGCACTACTGTATGAGTCATCACTTGCTAAATTGATCACATTCTCAATCTATGTGTATGTATCAAGATATCACTTGTTATCACCGTAGTGATTATGAAGTATGTCAGTAATTGCATTTTGCTATTTGCTCGACTCACACCTTTTGTGCTCTGTTATATACACTGCAATGAACTGAGTGAATTCTCCATCAGAATTAGTTCCCTACACAAATTACTTCTCCTAATAACTACTTTTAATTTTAAAATGTTTGCTCTTTCTTCCTCCATTGATTTAGAGTGTGAACAGTTGCTTTTTGTCTACAAAAATGTAATGGGCACCGAAATATATGGAGGGGTGTGGTGTTTTGTGAGCTCTGATTGCAAGTCACTGTCTGTCAATCTATAGACAACTTCTGGTCAGTTCCTAGAAAGTCCGGGGACCACATAAATGCTTTACAAAGATTTGATATATCGACTAGTCTTATTGCTTGTCCAACACAATGTTACCAACTTTTGATTTCTGATCAGGTTAGTGGCAGTTAACAGGAAATCAGTGGTTTCAACTATATCTGGTATTCCTCTGTGTAGTACACTGTGTGGTCATAGATGAAATTCTCTCAGGGGGATTATTCAGACTTGAGATATGTGCACACAACCCCTACTTAAGTGCTTCTGCAGAGAGTTATGTGTATCTCTACTAAGCAAATTCAGGCAAGGGCTGCTTAAGCTTCTGTGTGAGCGACATGAATTTTGGGCAAAGTTTACCCAAAATAAGGGTGATTTGCTCAAGATGAGGTTGTATCTCTCAGGTGCCAGTAACTACTATTGCGTAACAAACCAACTCTGAAATACTGACCATGCTCTGCTATCACATGCAAAAAACTCATCCTGTGGAGGGGGTTTACAGATTTGTAGAACTTACATGTGAAAGGGTTAACTCAATAAAAGTGATAAAATAATTTGCTTAAGGCTAACTGTCATACATGCATGCATGCACACATATACCCACAAATGTCCCCTGTTATATGGTGTTCTGTAGGAGCAAATCATCATGTGCCCCATACTATGCACTCTTATATTCTGGAATCTGTGGTAAGGTGTCAGGTCTCAGCAGGAACAAAAGGAAATAATTTTGTGACACACTGCCATTTTAATGCTGTCTTTTGAAAGTGGAGGTCAGCATGATGATTCACCCATCTGTTTGACAATGATTTCCCCAATGGTTTAAATGGTAACTAGCTCAAGACAAGGCACAGTACTGTGAAATAGCAGGCACAGTTAAAAGTTAGTCACAGTCAGAAAGTGTCTCCACTTTGTCAGCTAGCTGCCTAACTAACTAGAGGTCCAGGGAGCAAAAAATTACAACCTCTTGTCTCTGGCAATGGCAAAGGTGGTAGAGACGATGGACACATCTTACAGAGCATGATGGTGAGGCATGAATGAATCCCCAGTCTTGTGAAGATGGTATGGTACTGAGAGACAGTGTTTGCAGCGCTTTTGGCCAGACAAAGCAGAAATATATGATGGCTCTTCTCCAAAGACCTTGAAGCCACATAAATCTGCACTGCAGTCTATGCCATGCAGAAAAAGTAATGCTTTTGGTCCTTGTCACATCGTTCCAGCTAGGGCTGGGGTACTTTGTGACGTATCTCCAAAACCCCTAGGGAGTCCGCAAAAGTGGTAGCAATATTTTTATAGCTGGTGAGCAAATTGTCTAGAGGTTCGGCAACACTTCCCTGCTTATGTGTCAATTTCTCATTATGTTGAAATAGCTACACTATACCCTGCAAGCATCTTAAAGTTCGCTCCTTTTTTAAAATCTTTGTGGTGTGGTCTTATGACATAGCTGTATAGAGTGGGTAGGTTTCAGAGCACTTTGTATTTATTCACTGCTGGCAATTTTGTACCGCCCATTTTAAGAGATACACAGGTGCCTAACTTAAGTCTGAATGCCAAAGGCTGACAAATGTGTGAATGAGGGTGTGCAAAAAATGTTCATTGCCCTTAAGTCTGACTCAGCCCTTGTACATGTACTTGAAGGTGGTTGTAGTCTGTTACTTTACATTATATTGATAGAATTGAGATATTAAAATGTGATGTACGCTATTTGTGAAAAAAGGGAGGCAGTGAGTTATGGTGGGCTAAGGAATATGTGCATTTACAGTGCTTTTATTTCCTTCCTTTTTGATCTTAGTAGTTAGAGTGCTAGATCATTCGATGAACTGGGAAGTTAATGATATATGGTGGTGGTTGTTTGTTTTCTCAGGATAAGGTGCGTATAAGATACAAGCTGACGTTCATCCATGGAGAGCAGAAGACCAGCGAGCTTGGTGAGATTGAAAACTTCCCGGACATGAGCCCCTGGACCAGCTTGTGAACTCCCGACAGTGATCAAGTCTGGCTGAACAGAGGCTGCATCTTTATGACAACTCCAGACTGTCAGATTGTGAAACATGTTATCCCATAAATTACAGTCAAGTCATTGAGGTGTTGCAGTAAGTGATAGAAGCAGAGTTTAGTGCTCAATTTATTTTATTTTTTTTTGTACAAAGAATTTCATTTCTTAGTATTGATTGCAAAGGTCCTATGAAGTGTGCAGTTTTAGAACCAAAGAGTGCTGAGCAGCAATAATGGTACAGCCACCTGCGTCCATGCAGTCAACTCTTACCTGACCTCAGACAAAGTAGTTTGGTGTCTGATCATTGAAGATGTGGTTATCCATAGGTTCCAGGTTATCCATAAGAAAGTTATGTTGAAGGCACTTAGTTAGGCTTTATATGAAATGCACCAGTACAACTTACATACACTATTCATGAGAAATAAGTTTGTACTGAAGTGCATTGCCTACCTATGACAAGAATTTACCATGGAATGAATCATTGTCTGTATATCTGTGCGGATACATGTGAAGCATTAAATCCCAGTCTTAAGGTTCAGCTGTTTATACAGGTTTTCGTTTCAACTTAATCATTCATTTCTGGGGTTAAATAAGATTAATTGAGTACCTGGCTCTGTTAGATGTCTATCATTGTATATCAGGTGTCAGTCCATAAAAATATGATACAGAAGTTTGTTTTGACTCAGTCAAGAATTAATTTAGAGCAAAAACCTGCATTTGTAGTGGTTCTTCAGAACCAGGATTTGGAAAACAATGATTTTTGTGCTGATAATGATTATGTGTTGTCATGTAATGAACTGTACGAATAACCTATTCGATCATTTTTATTAATGACTAAGGTACTGCAGTGTGGGTTTACTGAGAAATTAAAGTAACTATGATAAATGATGTGTTTGAGGCAAAGTAGTCAAGGTCAATAAAAATATTTGTTCAAGTTGATTTGTAGTTTATTTTTCTTTGAATTTAAGTGATAACCAAAATATAAATGGAATTATGAAATGGACATCAAATTGTCCAACAATTGCTGTGTCCTTAGCTGCATTATAACATTTGGCAGCTCCAAAGTTCAATGATCTCATCACATAACATTATACACGAAGTTGCTGTCCTGTGGCATGACAGAGCTATTCTGGGTAGTTCAGAAACCCTAATGGGAAGTATACGTGCCACAATACACTTTGAGTAATGTCCAGCTTTGACACAAGAAAATTTCAGTTATTGTCCTCATTCAGGCCTGCCACACAGCTGTTAAAGCCTTGTACACATATTGAGGGTCTTGAAAACAGTGTGTAAGAGTGTACTGGGGATGAACCTGACACACATTACAGAATACCTACTGTACAATTAGGTTTGTTTTGGCTGCCACATCATACAAATTTTAAAATCAGAGAATGGTACTGCATGTCACCACTTCAGATTAGTCAATGATTTTGGGGCCACCCACTGGTCACTGATGCAGCACTGAAAGGTTATAAATGGCTCACCATAAATCCAAGACACTAAAAATCACCAAATGTTTCTGTCAAACCCTCCTATTTCTTTTCAGTATGCTTCTGTTGTTTGTAGTGGTAACTGTTTGCAGATGGATTAAGTATACCCTAATGATGTTGACACAATAAATAAATTCATCAATAAATTCTTTATCTTATGTCCCTATCCAGCATGTACTCCCATCTTGGTGCTTGCATTGTACATTTTATAGTATTCCATGCTTCTCTTCTTGCCTTTTGCTGTGGCGCTATATAAAACCTGTTTTTGTTGACATTTTGTATATATATTTATACAGTTTCCCCTCCACTGTATATATGTTTCACTTCTGCAGGTTGCTGTAATAATATTGGGATAGCATATTATAATAATATGGGGAGAGCAGCTTACACCCAAGTTAACTTTTGACCTCAACTTGGTTGTGTCCCTGACTAGAAAATGACTTTTTAAGATTATGAATTAACCTGTGGGAGTCACCCCAACACTAAGAATTCAGATCTCCTGAATTGCTTTTCACAGGGCAACCTTTCAATAGGCTTTGTTGGTTTCACTCTCTGCACAGAGTAGGAAGTCTCTTCGGGATTCATATATCTACAACCACCACAGCGGGGCAGTCAGTCATCACCCTCCTTTGCCCTCTAAAGCCTTGTCTCTGTAGAGTGCATTCAGCTTTCCCTATCTTTGGTCGGTCCTGAAAATGTATATTTGAGGTGAAGCTCATAGATGGCACTGCTAAATCAGCACTTTTACATTAACAGGAAAGTGAATGGAACTGTTGAGGGAAAAGGACTACTTCAGTAACACATCATTATAATATGAATGCATTACAGCTTTCATTACTCATATGTAATATGATGGGGCCACTATTTGACAATGACAGGGTTTTTACTTGTTTCATTATAATACACTTATATTTCAAAATGAATAAATGTTACCTTTGTCAGACATTTGACACTGTGGAGTTTCTCTTTTAACTGCCAAAAAGTAAATATATTTGGCATGATTCATTCCTTGATGGTTTAATCAACTGTGTTCCAGTATACCTGGCAGAGCCCAATCACTTTCCACAAGGCTAATAAACTGTCATTGCAATGAGTGGATGTTTCAAGAATTTTCCTTACTGATTTTCCTTGCTGACTTGATTTTTGGTTGTCATCATTTTCAAAAGAACCATTTGAAATAAATAAATAAATAAATATATAGAAACATCCATGCTGCATGCCCCTGTACAAATATTGTGAAAATGGATTTCTATGGTTTCAACCGCACGTGTTATGTAAACCTTATTAACTGGCATGTTGAAGGCTACAACAGTGATGTCCCATCTAGAACATGTTATACCATTTACTAATATGGATGTAGTAGCAGTCCACATCCATGCCATTAGGCCAGCTCTGTGTTGGGCATGTAACACAAATAATATGTTGAAAAAAGCATAGAAATTTATGTCAGGTTATCTTTGTGTTAGTCATTGTTTGAGTAACATGTCATTTGCCATCAAAAATCTAGTAGCAGTCCTAGTGCTGATAATCATATGAAATGTTCTTGCTTTTATTAGTATTATTATTTTTCTTATGGGGACAAGCACTGCAGTTTGTTATGATTATTCATGGCAGACACTCATCACCATTTGTGTTCTTCATAAATGTCCTCCATTTACCCTAGGAATTGTGGTGATTGCAAATACGCTTTTGAATATTAGTGCCTCTAAAGGTGCTTTTGATAACCTGCCTGAGAGTGTTTGGAAGTATCCGTTTAGAGAAATTTGTGTTAATGGGTCACATGGTTTTGATGTCATGCTGGATGATGTAATTTTTTAATACTTTATTAAAACAACCTATCACTTCATTAACGTTCATTCATGACACTAACACCTATGTTTCCCTTTTGATAAGAACAATTTTTGTCCCTTTGTCAAAGGAACATGTATGATTTGAGGAAGACATGATTATCAACCATTTTGTTTATCTACAACCTTTTGATTTCTTGTAAAACACATAAAAGGGCACTAAACCTCAAAACAACTCTATTTTAAAATACTCTGGTTTTTCAGGAGCAGAGTCTCTTCTACTGTTTTTCGACTTATAGTAATGAAACATTGAGGGACAGTGAGGGAGTCTGAGCCTCTGCTGAATTGAGTGGCTCCTGCTACATGAACAGGACAACATTTTTATCATTTCAGAACTAAATGCTATATGTTTGACTAAGCAGTAGTGGATAATTGGATATTTTTCATTGATCTTATTTCTAATTTGTCTATTTGTGTGTAAGCTAAAATTTAATTTCCAGTAAATGTCTGGTGTGGCATAAAACCATTTACCTGTGTGTATAATTGCAGTATCTGTACTGCTTTTGTAGAATCTTATGTAAAAACCTAAACTTGGATTGGCCCATTTAATTGCCGGTATGTTTCATTGGGTACTTTTCAGTGTACAGTGTACATGCACTGTACCTACTGTGGGAGCCAAAGCACTTTAGACACTTTAGAACAGTAGCATTACCATAAACAGTAAAGAACGTATTAGTTATAGTTAATACATAATATTCATATAGACGACACAGGCTGTATTGTCAATGTACAATTAACAGGCTTAGGATGCCTTTCTTTACGTTTGGATTTACGCTCGTAACATTTTTTGGAATACCGTAACTTTGAGACAGTTCCGCATCGCGCTTATATTTTCTTGCATTCAGGCTGGCTTTAAGTTGGGGAATTGGGGGTTTTCAGCTGCGGAGCAACACAGTTTTCTTACCGTTGTCGCGTGTCGTTTTAGGAATAACTGAGCTTTAGATCTTCTCTTGTTAAAGAAGTTTCGTTTCGCATATCCTGTTATGTTTATAGTATAAAAATAAACATCTTTATTTCATCTTCTACACGGAGTCCTGTGGAAGTTTTCCTACGACGAGCGCGTGCACACGAGTAAAGAAGTTGCTTCAACTAGCCTGCCTCAGAAACAGCCACAGCCCCCACATTTTGTAAGAAAACTGCACCAGTTGGAATAAGGATTTATTGAAAGATCGCATCCCTGGAAGGAAGTAAAGCAGCAGTTAATGACGTTGCCGTGAGTAAGCACGAAAGTTAAAGTAAGTGCCGTTTTTCGCCTTTCCTCGTGGATGAAAACTTGATGGCGACGAGTTGACAGAAGATATTGCTAACACGCTAGCCTTTTTTCCACCTGTGTGAGTATTTTGGAAGCCTGCTGCTTGCTGATCGCATGATTTAAGTGAAGTATTCATAACAGTAAGTGCTTAGGACTGTTTTGCAATATACAAGATGGAGAATGCAGATTCTACCTCAGCGGCTGGGGCTAGGACACTCACTGCAAAGGCGATTGATGAAAGATTGCAACGTGCAGTTAGCACACGGAAGGCTAAGCTAGGTCAGCTAACAGGAAAAATGAACCAGATGCTTCAGTTAATGGATGAAGGCGATGATAGCAACCTGCAAGTTGTTCAGACGATGTTGACAGTTGAATTCAATAAGCTATTCAGAGAGTTTTGTGAACTTAACACCTCAGTTAAAGTGTTACTTTGGCAGGCATCAGAAGATGAGATGAATGAGGATCAGAATAGATGGTTTGAGCCCAAAGCGAACATGTTTAAGGACTTCATGGAAAAGGCTAAAGCATGGATGAAAGAGGTTCATCTACGTATTGCTGAGTATAAGAAGCACAATGAAGAGGTCGAGCCTTCAGATAGTGTATCTGTTGTGTCCGTCGCCTCAAGTAAGCAAGGGTCCATAGCAACTTCCTCAGTACATTCAAAAGCATCTTCATCTGCATCAGCTGCTCGTCTGAAAGCTGAATTGGAGAGAGCTATGTTGCTAGCCAAAGCATCCGCTTTAAGACAAAGACAAGTGCTTGACGAGCAGAAAGCTAAAGCTAAACAAGAAGCTGAAGCTACCTTAGCTAAGTTAAAGCTACAGAGAGAAGAACTAGAGTTGCAGACCGCTTTAGCAGCCTCAGATGCTAAATTCAGAGTACTAGACGAGTTTGAGAGTCTTCAAGTCTCATCTAGAGCCCCTAGTCCAGATGGAATGAACTCTTACATCGAGGCAGCTAAGCCAACTGAGCTGCGAGGTTGCAGGCAGGTTAAGCCCATTCCTCTTGGCACAGAGTCATTGGTAGAGAGGGAGCATGCTGGTGGTAGCATCCATAGTGCACCTGTTATTGCCACGCAACCAGAACAGGAGGCTATAGGGTCCACACAAGCTGTTACGGAATTCCTAGTGAGACAACAAAGACTTTCCACTCTGCCGCCTCAGAACATTCCTATATTTAAAGGGGACCCTATGGAATATAGGCTACTCATCAGGGCCTTTGAACATGGTGTGGAGGATAAGACAGATAGTTACCAAGACCGTCTGTACTACATGGAGCAGTACACAAGCGGGCAGCCTAGAGAGCTAATACGGAGTTGTCTTCACACGGAACCGGAACGTGGCTATTGTGAAGCAAAGAAGCTTTTGAAAGAGCACTACGGAAATGAGTACAAAATTTCAGTGGCATACATTGAGAAGGCACTGAACTGGCCGGCGATTAAGTCTGAAGACGGAGAGGCGCTCCACTCGTTTGGCCTCTACCTCAACGGATGTCATAATGCCATGGCAGACGTGGAGTACATGGAGGAGCTTGACAGCACAGCCAACATGCGCGCTATCATTGCCAAGCTTCCGTACAAGCTGAAGGAACGGTGGAGAAGCTTAGCCTGTGATATCTTAGACAGGCACCAGCGTTGAGCCAAGTTCAGCGACCTTGTGAATTTTGTAAATAAGCAAGCCAAAGAAGCCTTGCACCCCGTGTTCGGGAACATAATGGAGGGAACCAAGAGCCAAGCTAAAGCTTACAATAATGAAAGGTCACTCAGGAAGAGTGGCATTCGGAGAGGTTTCACCACTGCAACGACAGTAGTAAAGAATCAAGTGGAGGAGAAGCCATCTAAGACGAGTTTAGTCTGTGCTTTCTCTAAGCCTTGTCTCTTCTGCCAGGGGGAACAGCATGCCATGGAGCACTGTAAGAAAATGAAAAGGTCTCTTCACAAGGAGAAGATTGACTTCCTTAGGGCTAAGGGTCTGTGCTTCAGCTGTTTAAGACAGGGACATATCAGCAGAGCCTGTAAAGAAAAGATAAGTTGCCAAGACTGTCAACTGACACACCCTAAAGTTTTGCATTTAAAAGCCAAGGCTACATCTAATGACGCAAAGTGCAAAGGCGAGCCATCGGGTGATGGTGAAGGTCAGTCAGTGGTCAGCGGATGCATCGGTGCAGAGACAAGGACCTGTGGAGCCACTGGGGCCGGTAACGTTGATAACATACTGGCAATTGTGCCGATTCAGGTCAAAGCTAAGAAGGGCAACAAAGTGGTGACGACCTATGTGTTCCTCGACCCAGGCAGCGCTGCCACATTCTGCACAGAGAAGTTGATGGCGGCACTCAACCTCACTGGCAGGAACACAAGTATCTTGCTGAAGGCCATGGGAGGGGAGAGGGTTGTAACTAGTCACTTTGTGTCCGGCTTAGAGGTCAGTAGTCTGGAGAGTAATGACTTTCTGGAACTTCCCAACGTCTTCTCTCAGACAACAATCCCAGCGCGTAAACAGAACATCCCTCAACAAGAAGATGTGGATAAGTGGCCTCATCTTAGTCAAGTGCATCTCCCGAAGATTCAAGCAGGGATAGATCTTCTCATCGGGGCTAATGTACCCAAGGCCATGGAACCGTGGCAGGTTATTTCCAGTGTAGACGACGGACCATACGCAGTGAAAACTAGGCTTGGCTGGATCATTAATGGACCCCTTAGAGAAGACAATGGTCATGGCACTACAAATGGACTCATACAGGTGACGTCCAACCGCATATCAGTGGCGACGCTGGATGAACTGTGGAGTCAACAGTTTAAGAATGACTCCCCAGAATGTCAAGACGACAAACTGGAAATGTCGAGGGTTGACGTCCAGTTTATGGAAATGGTCTCGCAGTCCGCTAGACTTGTGGAGGGACATTACAGCATTAGTCTACCATTTAGGAACAGAGTCATCAAGATGCCAAACAACCAAAGAGTTGCTGAACAGCGAGCTCTCCACTTAAGGAGAAAGTTCATTAAGAATTCTCAGTTCCAAGCTGACCACTCTGCCTTCATGGATGACATCATTGCCAAAGGCTATGCGGTGAAGATTCCTAGTGAGGAGCTCAGCCGCAGCGACGGGAAGGTTTGGTATTTGGTGTACCACCCAAAAAAGCTGAAGATCCAAGTGGTGTTTGATTGTGGAGCGTCGTATCAGGGCACCACTTTGAACGACCAGCTGTTACAGGGGCCGGATCTAACCAGCACACTTCTCGGTGTCATCACCAAATTCAGGCAAAAAGAGGTGGCGATCATGGCCGACATAAACGCTATGTTCCACCAGGTCAAGGTGCCAGATGAGGACGCTGACCTTCTCAGGTTTCTATGGTGGCCCTCTGGTGACATCAGTCAAGACTTGGGAGAGTACAGAATGGCGGTGCACCTGTTTGGCGCGACTTCGTCCCCCAGCTGTGCCAACTTCGCTCTTCGAAAGTGTGCAGAAGACAACGGAGACCGATTCGGAGCCATGGGAATTGACACAGTGTTACGTAATTTCTATGTCGATGACTGTTTGAAGTCAGTCAGCTCAGAAGAGGAAGTCTCCCTGTCTTAAACCCACTCACAAAGTGGGTAAGCAACAGCCGGGCCATGTTGTCCACTATCCCCGTGGAGGAAAGGGCCAAAGAGGTCAAGGACCTAGATTTGGACCTAGACATGCTTCCAGTCGAGCAAGCTTTGGGCGTCCAGTGGTGTATCCAGTCCGATAACTTCAAGTTTGAGATTGTTTTAAATGACAGACTACCCACCAGAAGAGGCATTCTCTCCGTTGTTAGCTCTGTCTATGACCCGTTGGGTATCCTAGCACCTGTGATTTTACCGGCAAAGAGGATGCTCCAGGAGCTCTGTAGACTGAAGCTGGGCTGGGATGATGTCATTCCTGAACATCTAGGTCAGCAGTGGTTCAACTGGATGAAAGATCTCCATCTGCTGGAAGGCTTTGAAGTGGCTCGGTGTTTCAAGCCTACAGGCTTCGGCGAAGCAACATTCAGCCAGCTGCATCACTTTGCAGATGCTAGCGAAGGAGGCTACGGAACAGTGAGCTACCTGCTACAGAAGAGCAAAAGCAACAAGCTCCACTGTGCCTTCGTCATGGCTAAGGCCAGAGTAGCGCCGCTCGAGCCGATTACCATCCCACGCATGGAGCTAGCAGCGGCTGCCATGGCAGCGCGCATGGACAAAACATTGAGGTCAGAATTGCAGCTTCAGCTCCAAGACTCAGTGTTTTGGTCAGACAGCATGACTGTGCTCAAGTACATTGGAAATAGAACCAGCAGATTCCGCACCTTTGTAGCAAATCGAGTGGAGATGATCTTGAAGTTGTCCGTAAAACAGTAAAAAGTAAAACAGTGGAGGTACGTTAACACTTCCAAGAACCCAGCTGACTACGCGTCATGGGGACTTAAGGTTGACTCCTTCATGAGCAAGGAGACTTGGATACAGGGGCCGGACTTTCTCACCAAGCCTGAGGATGAATGGCCAGAGAACCCGGACCACCCTGGGGATCTAACCACGGAGGACCCAGAGGTAAGGAATGCCGTGGTCAGTGCTACAGCAGCCGAAGAGCAGACAGATACAGTTCAGCGGTTTCTGGAGTACTTCTCTTCTTGGTTCCGTCTAAGGAAGGCAGTCGCCTGGATCCTAAAGTTGAGAAGCATTCTGCTGAGCTCATGTCGCAAAAGAAAGGAATTAAAGGCTTCTCTCGCTCAGTCAGAAGTTCATAGGGCGATGAAGAGCTTTAAGAATGGCTTTAGGAGGAGCAATCTCACAGTGGAGGATTTAAAGGAAGCGGAGATGGAGATCATTCGTTTCAGTCAGCGGTGGGAATTCTCAGAAGAGATCTTTGCGCTTCAAAAGGGTGACAGCGTGAAAACAAGCAGTCGCATCTATAAGCTTAATCCCATACTCCAGGATGGAGTCCTCAGAGTGGGCGGAAGACTCAGCAGAGCAGCTATGCCCAAAGAGATTAAGCACCCTGCCATCTTGCCCAAGGACCTCCATGTGACAGAGCTTATTCTTAGAGAGATCCACCAGAGCTTAGGTCACAGTGGGCGCAATCACATGCTATCTAAGCTGCGGCTCAAGTATTGGGTTCCTGGTGCAAATGCAGCCATAAGAAGAATTCTTTCCAAGTGTATCACTTGTCGACGCTCATATGGTGCCGCTGGGCAACAGCAGATGGCTGACCTGCCAGGCGACAGAGTCCTCCCAGATGAGCCCCCATTCACCAACACTGGGGTGGATTACTTCGGTCCGTTTGAGGTCCGGCGTGGTAGAAGCATCGTAAAGAGGTATGGTGTCATCTTTACCTGTCTGGTCATCCGTGCAGTCCATATTGAGGTAGCGTCATCACTAGATACAGACTCCTTCATCAATGCTCTTCGTCGCTTTATAGCGAGAAGAGGTCAGGTAAAATCCCTCCGCTCAGACAACGGAACAAACTTTGTTGGAGCTGATCGTGAGCTGAAGAGAGCTATTGCAGTGTGGAATATCTCCAAGATCGAGGACGCTACACGTCAGAAGGGAATCCAGTGGACGTTCAACCCCCCTACTGGTTCTCACCATGGTGGAGTCTGGGAGCAGTTGATCAGGTCAGTGAGGAAGATCCTCAGCACCACCTTAAAGCTCCAGATGTTGGATGAGGAAGGCCTTCACACCGTTTTGTGTGAGGCGGAGGCCATCATCAACAGTCGTCCGATTACTAAGGCTTCCAGCGACCCGAACGACCTGGAAGCGCTCACTCCCAATCACCTGTTGCTCCTCCAGTCGAAGCCATCTCTGCTGCCAGGGCTCTTTGTGAAGGAAGATCTCTACACCCACAGGAGATGGAAACAAGTCCAGTATATGGCGGACATATTCTGGAAACGATGGACAAGAGAGAATCTACCTCAGCTACAAGAGCGCCAGAAGTGGTCACGCGTGTCGCGCAACTTTGTCGTCGGAGACATCGTGTTGATTGTCGACCACACTGCTCCGCGCAACTCATGGGTTCTGGGAAAGGTCATTGAGGCGGTTCCTGACAAATATGGGCTCGTGCGCCAGGTCCGCATAAAAACCAAGACAAGCACATTGGAGCGACCAATCACCAAGGTCTGTCTTCTTCAAGAAGCTGAATGAGGCAGTGGTAAAGACTGTCCTCCTACGGTGTGCCGTGCGCTGGTAACCTCTGGCACCAGGTAATGGTAAATCAAGCAACGAAGACACCTGCCAGAAGAAAGATTTTTTATTTTTTTTATTTTTTGTTTGGCTCCTTGTTTCAGCCATGGTAATTGTCTCTAAGTTGAGAGGACAATTAGGGGCCGGTATGTGGGAGCCAAAGCACTTTAGACACACGTGTGATAATTGTATATCTGAGTGTTGTTGTTTATATTACGTACAAAGTTTACAGAGAACAGTAGCATTACCATAAACAGTAAAGAACGTATTAGTTATTGTTAAAACATAATATTCATATAGACGACACAGGCTGTATTGTTAATGTACAATTAATAGGCTTAGGATGCCTTTCTTTACATTTGGATTTACGCTCGTAACATTTTTTGGAATACCGTAACTTTAAGACAGTTCCACATCACGCTTATATTTTCTTGCATTCAGGCTGGCTTTAAGTTGGGGAATTGGGGGTTTTCAGCTGCGGAGCAACAGTTTTCTTACCGTTGTCGCATGTCGTTTTAGGAATAACTGAGCTTTAGATCTTCTCTTTTTAAAGAAGTTTCGTTTCGCCTATCCTGTTATGTTAATAGTATAAAAATAAACATCTTTATTTCATCTTCTACACGGAGTCCTGTGGAAGTTTTTCTACGACGAGCGCGTGCACACGAGTAAAGAAGTTGCTTCAACTAGCCTGCCTCAGAAACAGCCACAGCCCCCACACCTATCAATCCCAAAAGCTGCGTCTGCCAAATAATTACGTGAATCAACAACACCACGGAATATAAAATCATAAATATTCATATAAATTCCTGACTCTGTATTGCATCATGCATACAAGGCTACATTCAGACGTGAGGAAAATTTTACTTGGAGTCGTGTGATTCTTAGAATTCCAATAGTATGAACAAATTGCAAATTATTGTTTGAAAAGGACTGGATTACTTCCACTGATGTTTTCTAATATGGACATGTGTTTTTTGCTCTTATTGTTGCTATTTTTTTCTTTGCTTTTTGAGCCCCTTTGAGGTGAATACCCAGTTTTGCATTCTTGTAGACACAGTTTTACATTCATCATTCTTGCATTTTATTTATTTAACTAATACTCTTAATTATAAATTGATAATAAGGGCACTTGATTTGATTGTCCCAGTGACACAGCAAATCATAGTATCTGGAAACACAAGCTCATATATGCATTTTGGCATATAGTTAGTAAATACTCAGTTGTAACATTTGTACACAGTTGTAAAGCTGCTAACAGCTTTATGGATTTGCATAAATAGTCATAGTTATATGTCCTAGCTTATATGTCCTAATTATAGCATGTCCTTCACTGTTGTATGCAAGTCGTTTTTGTTGTTAGAATACAAGAAGGAGATTATACAGAACAGGTTGGTATAAAGGTGTTTTGCTCTGGTGCAAACAATACCATCTTGCCCCTAGTGGGATAATTTATCAATAGTTTATGCTGAAATGTTTGTATTCACCAGTAGATGGCAGAATTTGATATTTAATTTTTTGGCAGTTACTGTAAGAAAAAAATTGCAGACATTGGAGAAGAGCTGAGTTTACTCTCTAATTTCATATTCTGATTTAAAGTTTATTTCTCAGATAGCCTTCGAAAGAAACTGAACAGTTGGAAAAGTTTAAATGCAACAGATTTGTACCTAAAAACAGAAGCCTAACTTTTTTATGCTTATGTCCCTTCATGCAACCATGTTTATGGAATCGCCATATGTATAGACATGTCACTCTGCAACAACATCTGCATTCAAGCAGGAGACAAGACAAATGTAATCATGTGGCATACGTGCAAACTCAAAAGGCTATTTTTCACACTACAAGTCACACAGTGTACCACAGTGAAGTGGGCACATATTGGCGATTAGGAGCTACCCCATTGATGTTATCAATGAGGAAACCCTGGCCAGCATACCCCACCCATCCCCTTTGGAACAAGGGGAATTTCATTTCTAGTAATGATATTTTTTCCAGACTTAATTCTTTGTGTACTTCATACTTTGTTGATGTAACCCTCTTGTCTAAGGCATACTGCATGGACTGTACTATCAGGTAATTCAGTCATACACGCTCTATCTTTAGATCTGTTCACAGAGATATTTTTTGCATTCTACACAACAGACATGTTCTGTTACTTCCTGCTCACTTTCCTTGGAACAGCTTTTCTTGTCATTTCTTTGGAGAAACCTGTTTTCACTGCATTCAGGAAAACCAGGAAGAGCTTCTGTCATTTGACCCAACTGAAGCAATAAAGGGAAACAAACCTATGTGTATTCCTAGTAAGTCAACTCAGATCGATGATTTACTCTGCACCTTTTTCAAATACCCTTCTGACTTTATTTAAAAAAATGTTTATGTATATGACACCTACCTCTATAAAGGTAATGAATACATAACAGTATCTTGAGTTGTGAAATATGTTTACATTGATACATTACAAAAAGGGCTTTCTTTCCTTCCAATGTTATCCCCATTGACAAACTTGAGGAGAACACAAATTAAGGAGGACACAAATTAACAGAAATTCAAGGCACAATAATCCATTATCACCAATGAAAATACAAACTGCCTTAGTAAATGACTGTAACTAAAGGACTATCAGTGTATTTTGGTAGGGACCATCCTGTATGTACTACACAATGGATTCAATTAAGATACTCAGTTTTACAAAAACTATTAATTATTCATAAATGTTAAAGAAATTACCCCATCCATGCCCAATGCATCATACCAGTCCAAAGGGGAAATGCACAGTTTTATTTTCTTTTTAAGATGAATGGGACATGAAGAGAAAATTGACTTTTTCCCCCTCTATTCCAAGGAAATGTGATATCAGCCACAGCCCATTTCTGCCAGTCACTTCACTCAGTGGACAAAAAGAAGCTTTATTTCCCTGACAGTTCCACTTCCTCAATTTGATGACTATCAGATATTTTCATTTGAAGCCACCAATTTGCCTCTGGTGAAAATCCTAAAGCCCTACAGTATTACTTCTCTTAAAAACCAAATTCTGCATTTCATGTAATTGCCATCACATGTTAGCACAGCTGTTGGTTTGAGAGTTTTTTTTCCATTCAGATTTGTGGACAAAGGACTTTTGTCCTTTCTGACATTCAATAACATTAGGCTTGTTTCACAGAACACTGCGGAACAATGCTCCTCTCCCTTGTATTCATCACCATACATAGGGAACAGACATAAACAATAAAGTAGTAAGTAAAATATAGCAAGTGATTACAAACAGATCATACAACATATGAGAAAAAAGAAAACTGCAGAGCCCCAGCTTCATGTAAACACACACCTGATTCTATCCTCTTGCTTCTGAACAATTTTTCTATCTGTTGTGTTATCTGCGGTCATCAGCCCTTTGCTATTTTCGCACAAAGACGGTAACAGGAGATAAATGATGCTGCAGTAATGTGATAATACTTGGTTTGAGGAAGCTAAGAATTATCAGTGCCACCAGATGGAAAGCAAGCTCACAAAGCTTCAGAAGTAGGCCTTCACTCATATTTGAAAATCACCCATCTGTACAAATGCATCATATGCTACATGTTACATTTCTGTTGTACATAAATAAATTAAACTACTAGAAAAATTACAACAGTGTGTTACTAAGCAGATTTATTCTTGTTTTGGATTCTAAAGAGGGTCTTGGTAACTGTGTAACACTTGACTTGAAAAGATAGCACATTTTCATTTTCACTTATTACCTTCATAGAGATAAAAAACAACAACAAACACAAGAAAATACACTATTCCTCTGGCGTGCATATTCAAACTATAAGACATTAGCATACATTTAAAGACAAAAACTGGGTGACAGTGTAGCGTAGTGGTCGGGAGCAGCGCTTGTAACCAAAAGGTTGCCGTTTTGATTCCCTGCTGGGGCACTGCTGCTGTACCCTTAGGTAGTGAACCCACAATTGCCTCAGTAAATATCCAGCTGTATAAATGGATGACATGCAAAAATTTTAACATATGCAAGTCACTCTGGACAAGAGCATCTGATAAAATACAATAATTTAAAAACTGAACTTTCTCATGTAAGGACTAAAAGGTATTGCAGTTTCTGAAAAGCTCAACAATGACCTGTTCCCATTGGTAGTGTAACACATTGTTTTGTTCCGTTCTGCAATGTCTTCCAGTATGCAAAATGCAGTTAATTTTAAGCAATAGAGGTACTGTTCAGTTTGATTTCAAAGTCTGATGCTGTCGTGTAGCAAGACTGCATGCATCATTTTTCTTTATAATTCAAGAGTAATCTACTGCTTGCATTCATGAAGTAGCAAACTAAATCTTTGGATTGAAACAAAAGCTCCTTCTTTAAAATGCCCTTATTATTTGTATGTTGTTTCTTTTGTGGAAAGTGTTTGTGATGGAGTGCTGTCACTACAGTTGAGTATGCGCTCTGACTGCCATCCCAACGAGCCATGCCCTTTGGCGTTGTGGTCAAGTTGCAGGTTTGGTACCCTGTAAACCTGGGTTCAAGGCTGGGTGGGGTGACTGCTTTTTCCCTTTGCTACAGTGCTTCACACAGATTAACCCTATATGTTTAGCTTTTAGCATGAAATGAATCCTTATGCAATTATTATTTGTATATGTGAGGTTAGTTTGTTGTCTGCTGCACTCCTGACCCAGGACAACTTGATTTTAAAGAAAATTTTTAAAAAATAAAATGAATCCACTGGCTGATTTTTTCATATATGCTACATCCTGTGGTATGAGTCATCAACTAAAATCTGCATGTTTTGAAGAGGGCAAATAGTTGTCTGAGGAACATCTTTCCTCTGCAAGTGGTCTTCTTCCCTCAGGTTTTGAACACTTTCATAGCCAGAGATGCAGGTGATGATGCCAGGGATTCCTTTTGGCACAGGGAACTGGGGAATGACCTGTCCAAACTCTGTCTCTGAGAAGACCTCCTGGTAACTGCTGTCCACTGAGACCTCCTGATCATCACTATCCATTGAAGACCATACATCTGTGCTATTCTGCAACAACAGTCTTTGATGTGCCTGGTAGCCCTCTTCACAAGGGGCTAAGGTGCAGCTATGTGAGGGCAAGCCGGCATAGGCTGGGTTCACACTACAGGAAAGTGCTTTTACAATGTGATGATCTACATCTGAGGAGCTCTGGAATCTTGATTGTAGGTTAGTTTCTCCAGCGTTGACCCTGAAGACCTCACTGGGGCTCCAATTGCTGTCAGCTGCTATGCTGGTGCTGGGGGGCATTAAGAATTTGACAGGTTGCTCTGGAGGCGTGAGCTTCTCAACAGACACCAGGCCATATGGAATGCTTCTGTAGCAGGAATCGGTAGAACACAAAGAGCCTTGAGAGCCAATCAGGCACTGAGGACGACTGTCTGGAGATGAGCTGAGACCACTGTCTTTTCCTGAAGAATGGCTGCTCACAGACTTGTAGCCTGGATCTGTCTCAACTGGTACACTGCTGCCCTCTGACAGTAGATGTTTGCTGCAAAGGGAAAGGAAAAGAAACCATAGTAGTATCTGAAATTACTGGACAATAACATAGCACATTCAAAACATGGTGCACATAATATGGTTTTATATTTCTATCTGTGGAAGCATCATTTTGTTGGGCTAACCATGGCTTTTCCATTGAGAAAACATCTATAGGGCTGATGGGTGGATCCTTGGGTGGCTGAAGAACCTTTGGTTGAAGAAAAGAGAAGGGTTGACTACCATAAACACATGAAGCAAAATCAAATCTTTCATCAACTAAAGAACATATCTTGTCAAAATTACAGAATGTGTGAGACCTCTGACTGTGAGGACAGCTGGACTGCTGATTTCAAATTTTGGCCTCTGAGCTCGGATCATAATTGCTGCACATACGTCACACAAACTGGCCCACCTCCTTCTTAGCTTTTCTCTGGCACTGCTGGGTTACTGACACAATAGGCATTCTGCTTCTAGGTCAGACGTGGTTCACACTCAGGATGATCTACGCACTTTACCTTGACATTTGTTGGAATTATTTTGTCCAATGGTGCCTTTGCTGGATCGGGGATTTTGTCACAGCTGGCCTTCAGTCTGGATGGAAAAGAGTGAATTGTGTTTAATATTCTAGCTTACCTTTGATTTATCTCCCCTGATTGATGGATTTAATAGTTTTTGGAATGCAGAGGATGCTGTGAGAACAGCAGATGTGTTGCACTGAAATGCACTGAGAAGACTACCAGAGAGCTTCAGTTAATCTTACTTCATGTAGCACCGATGGCAAACACAGATGTTGATGATGAGCAGCAGACAGAGAACAGGGATGACTATTTTCAATAGGTCTTGAGTAGATACAGCTGTGAAACACAAGAGGAAGGAGGATCATTACCAATGCACAAATATAATTGGAAATTCTTTACAGTCTATATCTATAATCATATAAAAATTTATACAATTTTCATTTCAATAAATTAAATATGTGCTACAGTTGTGGAAGAACAGTGTAATTCAATGTCATCCCTACAGACTGTTACTCCCACTATATTATGATATTTATGACCTTATGATATTTTCCCAGCAAGTGTGACTTACGGTTTGTCCACTCCACCTCTTGACTCCAGTCACTAAACTGGGAGTTGAACTTCATGGAAAATGATCTTGCTTTGATGACATAGTCCCTGTTAGCCTTTAGCTCCGTGCCTAGTATCTCTTGGAAGGGTAGAGTGGCATTAATTGTTTTGGCAACCTGTAATGAAAGAAGTATTATGTATCCAGAGAAAATGTATATCCTTTGAAAAGGGCAATGGTGTTATTTCACACTTGGGCTTGTAAGTGGAAAATATAGATATCAAGGAGCAGGAAGAACTATGTGCACCAATTTCTCTCCCTCTGAAATAGCTAATCATCTGGGATGACTCTTGAAAGTGTATATATAGGTATGTTGTCCAATGTATATTATAGCACATTTTCACACATTCAGGCTCTGTTCAGTCACTGAATGTACAGTATCTCTAGACCTTCAATGTCATTTGCGTCAGTTCTTCTATCACTAATCTTGCCTCACCTCATCTGAATCCCCTTTCATTTTGTAGCTCAGCTGAGTTTTCAAGCTCTCGGAAAAAGGTGTTGATTCAAGGTAATTTGTCTTCCAAGTGACATTGAAATTTCCAGTGTCTGTTCGATTCACGGAAATTATGACAGGTGCTTTGGGTTTTACTGTATTGGACACAAAACAACTGAAATTAATATGCATTTAAACAATACTATTCAAAACTATTCAAAAGATCAGACTTGTCATCCTACATAGCTAAGCATTGTACTGCAATCAAATTCAGTGAAAACAGAATGCAGTTCACTTGCCAAGCAGAATGATACAGTTGTTAAAGATGTTAACAGACTATGCAGAATTACTTGCTAAATACATGTCAGTTAGTAAAAATGCAACAGCCCCAACAAGGTTAAACATATTATAAAGTGGTATTAAGATATGTTTTTAATAAACTTATTTTAATGTAAAATTTGTTTGAATTCATTGGTGTTGAGAACAATAAATATGACTCATGTTGGTCTTACTTTTTTCTGATGGCTTGATCTTGACTGAATTGACTGTATTTAGTCCTTTCAAAAGGTTTGCAGTGTATTCATCCCCAGTAATAGGCTTTGGTATTTGAACTGTGCATCCACATTTGAATGGGGAATATGAGTTACTGCTGTTTTCCGTGAGGGTGCATACATAATTCCTGTGAAGAGACACATTTTAAATAAAACCATTATTAATGATAAGTTATCATTATTTCTATTAGTAAAAGGTTGATAAATAGTAAATATGTATTTTCTCAATGTCCTGTCTTCAGTGCAAAGGCCTTGCTCATTACTGACATTATTTTCAGCCAGAGACAAGTAATCAAGATTCAGTGCTTCTCACAAAGTGTGGAGCTTAAAACTGTTACTCATGAAAAAAAAAACTTACTTGTTCGAAAGAGATGGTACTAGGACTAAGTTATATCCACTGCAGTTGACATGTTTATCATACGTCAAGACACACGCCATTGTTGCTTCAAAGTCATTAACGCAATTCAGATTTCCGGAAAGTGCTAATAAACAAACAAACAAATAAATAAATACACAATTCACTCCATAACCTGCACAAGAAAAATTCCAATAAACACAAATATGGGTGATGGATTGTTTCACACTCATGTAAGACAGACCATACAGACAAAGCAACAATAAACATGTTTAGAATGAATGAATGTCTAGGTTGCCAGAAGGCCAATGGCCTCAGTTTGAGACAGTAAAAATTATAATTGGGAAACTTGGTTATTGCATTAATTACGTAACATTTTAGAAAGGGGTCGGTCCAAAATAATGTTTACGCAGAGTCATAGACCAGTCTCACAACTTGAACCGACAAACAAAGCACTTACCATGAGGTATCCTAGAAACAAACTGAGTGAAAACCACGATGAAGAAATACATGTTTGCCTTTTATGATCTCTTTGCTTGTATTAACGTCTGCCCCTGGATCTATTAAAAATAACGCAAGGTGACCATCACAACATAATTTCAATGTATACAATAAAAGTATATAAAGTAATTTCTAAGTGTCTTGCTTCAAGTAGAAAAACAATTTATGGTAAAACTAATACATCGAACGAGTTTAGTGACATTTCACCAACGTATTGCTCCAGCACACTCACCTCACATAATCTTTTTGGGGGTCGGTTCTGTCTAAATATTAGTTTAAAACGAGGCAATCCAAATAAGGGAAAAATTCATTTACGTGTACCCTAGATAAGGGCCAACACAAGTTTTGGACCTCCAGCGTGGTCATATATAACATTTCTGCATCGGGATACGAAGAAACACTAACAGGTGGTAAACGTAATAGTATTAGACTTTTAAAAAATGAGCATATATTAACAAAGTAAAACATTATAACAAGCCTTACCAGAGTAGTTGACTGTTAAAGTTAATTTAAAAGTCCAGCGTGGTCATATATAATATTTCTGCATCGGGATACACAGAAACACTAACTGATGGTATACGTAATAGTATTAGACTTTTCAAAATGAACATATATTAACAAGGTAAAACATTTTAACAAGCCTTACCAGAGTTTTAAAGACTTTTAAAGTTAATATTTGTGTTGCGAAAGAGCCATTATCATGACAATGCAGGCGACTCTCTTCCTTGCTCGTCTTACTTCGTTCGACTTTTCCTTTTTTTTTTTTTTTTGGAGACAAGAGTTGCCTTCTGCGCGTATGTTATTTGTTGCGCCTCGGTATTCGCCCGGGGGTGGATACAATGCCATTTCTGGATTAACAGGAAAGCATTTTATGGTTGTGTGTCAGATCCTCTTTCAAACGATGATTGACGCACCTTCACTGTACACTTCCTTGACGACATAGAATGCTTTGCAAACCAAATGAATTCTTTGAAAGATGGCGGATTCCCCTTTCATTTACAAAGTCCTATTCTGAAACATACAAAGTATTTTTACGTTTGGTTGCAACATCAGCGGGTACATGTCAAACAAAAAGTAACCTCGTAACGCCACACACTTGGGATGTAGACAAACAACAATACATTTAAACAAAATTCAGACATAACATGGTCCAATGCAACTTGCACAATAGCAGTTGTTAAGTTGCCCAACTGGTTCATACATCTTGAGGTTGTTCCACCTTTTCTAGGACCAGTGACGTCCGGTGTGCCAAGATCAGTACGTACAAGTTGCAATTGCAAAAGAAAACGGAACAATTCACAGTGAAACTATTAGATCAATACCTGTAACATCCTGTAATATTGACTTCACCAGAAAAACGCACAATACAGGTAACAATACAATACAGACTGAGTCACTTGCAGTGGATGCAAAAAGGTGATATATGGTAAAAAATATGTCATGTGTGTGACCACATTCCACTAAGGTGAACATGGCTGAAACAGGTTTGACCAGAATGGCATTGGCATGTGCAGTTTATTATGTAATATTGCAATGCACTGTTGTAGAGAAAAGGTGAGTACAAAGTCACAGAAAATGTACTTTACCAAAGTTTTACCTGTATAAATGGATGATATATGCAGTTCAAGACATGTAAATCATTGTGGATCAAGGTCTGCCAAGTAAATAAATAACATCAGAACATTTATTATGTTGAGTCAATCTCTTTAGGAACAGTGCAGAGTAGTCTGTTGATCTTCAAATATAATAATAATAATAATAATAATAATAATAATAATAATAATAATATGTTAGAATATTCTAGTTCAGCTTTTTTTCTGAACTACATAGACTATGGTGATAAATTGCTAAAAATTTTTTCAGTCTTACACTACCTCCCACAATCTAAATCAAAAAATATTCCAGTCAGTTAGACTAGGGGCTGAAAATGTATTTTAACTTCCATAGTCCTTCACAGCAGTTCTCCATTTCAGTAATGACTGGTATTCATGCTAGGTGGTTTTATGACATGTAGTCACAGGCATTAGGAACATTGCCAAATCCATTTCACAGAAGACTTATGTACTTGTCATAGCAGAGTAGTTTTCATCAGTGCTGACTTGAACTTTGGATGGAATAGAACAATCAAATATCTATCAACAGTATTCCTGTTGCTTGACCTTGATTAATGTCAATACGGGTCTAATTGAAGTAAACCTGTCAAACAAATTTTGCAGGGACCTATGCATATAATACATGGCTATTTTTAATTGTCAATGAAATTATTATATACTGTATATAAACCACATTGCATAATTGTCAGGAACATAGTCTACATGTGCTTTTACTTATGGTCAATATACCTTGTTAAAATAAATTATAACATTTTACACTATAGTGTGATTGATTTAAGATGCACATGCGGTGTGCTATTGCTGATATTCAAAACATTAAGTCATGGCAACAGCTTAATTTCATGATTTACTGCAACCCATCATTATGATTTTTTTAGACTTGGAAGTCTCAAGCTGTGTAGCAACCTGACACTCCAGCTATACCTTGTGGCAATTATGATACTTGATCTTACAGACAATTTAATTCTACAAGAGTGTCAGAGTGGAAATGAACATGTATCTTTCTATGCTCAGAATTCAAGACCGAACCTGTCAGATGGAGACTCTTTTTGGTTTGGGAGCCAGATGGCCACAGAGGAGAAGTAGGTAACTCATTACAATGACAGTGAAAGTGACAAACTTGGTTGGTGTGAGAAGAAGGTGGTTTAGCACATGAGTAATTACGTGTTCTCACCAACAGAGCCAGATGTGTGAGAGCCCAGAGTATAGCTTCAAGTGCACATCCCTTTCATTGCTAGATACTTAAAAGGTCACCGCGATCCCCATTATCCTGCAGATAATGAGTCCTGGCCACATGAGATTCCAGGTAACAAACCATTTTATTGCCAAGAAGAATGTATAAATAAGTAAAGCTCTGATGTAATGATGTGTTAAATTTACTGCATTAACACCCAGTGTTTTGCAAGTGTTAACAGCTGCAAGCTTGATAACTTAATGCCATGTTTGTCCTTCAGGACAGGTTGGTAATTGCTACAAGCAACACTCCAGTTAATGCTGATAACCTATTGAATTTGTTTAGGCAAGTGCTGTGACAGCACTTTAAATAATCATAAAGATTCAAGCACCATGTGTTTTGCAGTTTAGCATTCTATAATATACATTGAGTATATGAGTTGCATTTGTCACATCAGATATTTTGCAAAAGTAAGCAGCAAAAATAAATATGTGAAGGATGGTGCAACAAGATGGATCCACAATTAATGGAAAAATATTGAATAAATCTTACAGTCAACATCACCATTTGTTATTTTCTTACCATTTGCCAATGATATAGACTAGTGAGTATTAGCTGGCCTTAGTCAGTCCAGCTCAGCCAGTGAATACAAGCCATATGTCTTTTCCAGGAAGGGAAACATTCCTCATTTCACTACATTGTGCTAACTTGCATAAGCATTGATACATTAACATTGATATTGTGTCAACTGTATTCACAAATATTTTGTGAATGACTTTACAGTACTGTAATATGCCCATCAGTCTTAGAAAAGAAAATAAATAAATAATTTAGAACCCAATGATACACTGGAGTGTCTAAAGGCAACATAATACCTATAGCACCCAACAAAAATGTCAAACAGGACAAGAGATATGGGAAGGTGGATCATCTCCTGCATGCCTGTATCATTAAGGTAAGTACTGCTGAACTGTTCTTTTACTAATTTTTAACTTTGTTAGCATTAAATATGAAATGTACCACACTATTGAAATCTCAGCTTCATGTGGTTACACAATAACATCATGTCATTCCAATCTGTCCTTTCCTCTTTCTTTCACTCAGAATTTGAACAGTAGCTACTGCAGACCCACAATTTTTAAGGTACACATACACAACCTCACATAGTGCCTTTGCCGTATGCAGCCAAAGTTGCTATTTGATAAAATTTGAATTTTTAAATGAAGTTTGATATACATTACAGTGATTGCACTTATCTGCATTGCCAATACCAATGACATGCGTTGGGGGGAATATGGCTACAATGAAGGACCACATCCTAGAGCAAACCAACATTGTGCGTATCTGTGAAAAGCTTAAACCCTTGGCTTTATCAAGACAAAAACATTTTTTATGTCTTCAATTGTCTTGAGGTTATGAGAGCAGGAAAATGGAATGTCATAGCATAACATTAGAGACCAAGCAACACTGATTTAAAACATTAGTTTATAAGATAAATGAAAAAAAAACTTATGCAGATGTAAAACATAGACCTCACCATGTTGCCTTCTCATCCTAAGAGACTACAGCAGATCTGTCCTTGCTAATGCCACAGCAGTTCAATGCGTTCATGATGCCATATGCCAAACATAGACAAACTGTGTCATGAAAGTGGAATAGTGGCCGCACAGCAAAGCTCACTGACAGGGGTAGACAAGGGATATCTTAACAAAATATTTTGCTGAAACCCACAAAACAATGGCCTTAAAAATTACCACAAAACTATATCTAAACCATTGTGATGGAGTCACAACAAAAACTGTGTTGTAAGCTTCACAATGCAGATATTTATGGTAGGGCTGCCTTTTGAAAACCACTTGTAACAAAGGCAACAATAACCTGGTATAAGTGGCACCAAAGCTGCCCTTCTAAGCAGGGGAAGAAAGTAATATGGTCTTATAAGTTGTCTTTTAATCTTTTTCCTACATTTGGATATGTTTATTTTGGAGAAAGCCAAAGTAACCCTTCAACCCACATTGCCTGTTCCAAGCTGTTATAAATGGTGATGGATCTGTCATGGTATGGACAGCCATCTCATAGGAGTCACTGGGTCCAATTATTACTCTGCACGGTAAAATTATGACTAAGAAATATTAATCCATTTTTTTTTGCAACAGGGTACACTCTATGCTGCAAAAATTGTTTCCTTAACATGTTCTCACATTTCAAGAAGATAATTCCCCCATATACACTGCTAAATGGGTTTGAAAATGGTTTCATGAACACCAGGATGAAGCCAAACACCTTTGATGGCTTCCCCAGTCACCCAAACTAAAAATCAAGTAGATTTTTACTTCATTCATTTCTTAAAGAACTGACCGGAGGCTTTCTTTCCTAAATAATGGTCAAATATCACACCAGAAATAAAGTTTGTATAACAATATTCCAAGAAGGTTTGAGGCTGTTCTGAGGGCACAGGGAAGCCCAGCCCTTTGTTAATTAATAATTTCCTGGGCTACAAAACACTAAAATCCCTTTGAAGGTTCAGATAATTTCACACATTGTGCTGTAAGGGAACATGAGTGGTTAGTAACAAACTGTAAATCCTCACTGCAAATCTATAGTATACAGTGTTTCTAATTTCTGTTGGAACTATATGAATTCAATATCCAGATTGCTTGATTTGCTTCCCAATTTCAAGCATTTAAATTGAATTAAATGAAGAGCAACTGTTTCTTTGCCTGCTTTAGTATCAATTATGGTGACTGGGTAGAGGGCTCAAAAGAGAGAGACAGAACAGGAGGCTGTCTCATGCACTTCACTACAACTACGCATCAGCTAATGCTGGGAATGGCAAAGATGCTTGTTTTTGTAGTTGAGGAATTCTGTCAGATCTACTTTTTCCAATCACCTGTTGCACAAAGGGGAAATTCTGTATGGAATTATGGGATGAATTTCCAATCATCACTCTAATGCTACATTCAGACTTCTGCCTTTAATGCTCAATTCCGCATTATTTCTCAGATTCAATTTTTTTGTCTGACTGTTCATATTAATTTTTGAATGTAGCCCACATGTGATATCAGTGTGAAAGGACCTCCATCCTGAAATATCCTGCATGTGCATATAAACAACAAGTGATGTCACATCTGTATAGCCATGCAGAATTACAATAATGAGGATAGCCTGTCATATACAGAGTGAAGTAAAATCTGATCTGATCTTAATTCTGATCTTAACATGCTTAATTCTGATCTGAACATCCACATACATACAGAGCACCACTTTGTTTATACAGAACCTAAGACTTCACACATAAAGCATTGTGGTGCTTCAAGGTAGATATGGAGTGCTGTTCAGGTCGTAAACTGAACAACAAAATTAGGCCAGAAAAGAGGCCATGAAGATGCCATTTTGTATATGCTTTCACATATCTTGACCACTTTTGTCAACTGTTTGGAATACTTAAAAACAATAGAATTGTTTATATGTCCCTTATATTCGAAACAGTTAGGGAACAGGCTTTAAAGAGAAAAAATTTGGCTTCCACCTCTTCAATGTCCTCATTAAATATGATGAATATTATGACATAAAAGCTGGTTCACTGATTGCATTTTTCAGCTGAGCACATTGTAGTTTCCAGGGTTTTTACATATATATATATATATATATACACACACAAATAATTAGTTATTAGAAGAGTAACTAATGTAATAAAAACTTGTATTTGTTTTTATTCCAGTGACCACTGAAGAATGTATTCAAGATTGCATTTTTTTAGAGTAATAGTCATTTGTCAAAGTTAAGAAGTTCATCGTGTTCCCTTTATCTGAATGATATATCTGTCTACTCCTACAATATGTTACACTAGCATGGTATATTTAAACAGATATTAGGAGCTTGCAATACAATAAAACAATTAAAATAAATACATAAATACAATGAGAAATGTGCATTTTACCATCCATGCAGTATATTCTATCTAATTAATGCCATGATAATTATAATGCAGCAAACATTTCCCACTCCTCCCAACAAGCAAGCTAAGTCTGCTGGATCATATGACTGCTGCATCTAGCAGGCTAACCTCCTCAAAATGCTGTGCAGTGCCTCTCCCAATCAATGGTTTTGCAAACATATTCCAACCCATAGTGTCTGAATGCTTCTGTCTGCATGTGATAGATTTTATTTTTCTTTGGCATCTTACATGTAGCCACTTGGAGATTGGGAATTTCCCCAGACCACACTACAGCGCACCACTTTGTTTATACAGAACCTAAGACTTCACACATAAAGCATTGTGGTGCTTCAAGGTAGCTATGGAGTGCTGTTCAGGAAGTAAGCTGAACAACAAAATTAGGCCAGAAAAGAGGCCAATAAAATACAATGAAATAATTATAATAAATACATAAATGCAATGAAAAACATGTATTTTACCATATATTTTATTTTTCTTTGGTTGTGTCCACTATGACATGTGCAATTTTTTATCATTGGGTGCTGTAGGAAGGTTTCAAAGTATAGTATTCCATATCTTGTAATAACAAATAGTACATCTTTGTCCAAGCCTTTCAACTTTAGTGTTGCAGCTTAACTAGCTGGGTAAGACCAATAAGATATACAATTACTTGCCTGAGGATTGAACAATTGCTTTACATAGGCATTTTGTCAATTTTTTTCTTGTTTTTTTTTCTTCCTTTAGCACTTGGAGGTATTAAATCTTAAGTTTGGCCTATAGCAAAGGGTGAGAGCAGTCACCCCACCCGGCCTCAAACCCGGGTCTACGGGGTACCAAACATGCAACTTTGACCTCAACGCCAACGAGCCTCTTTGGCGTCGTGGTCAAAGTCACATGTTTGGTACCCTGTAGACCCGGGTTCGAGGCCGGGTGGGGTGACTGCTCTCACCCTTTGCTACAAATGGTGTCAGAGTGGGATGGCTGGCTGCGAGGCCATCGGAGGTGTCCCCGGTGTGTGAGCCGTTTGAGGGACCCCCAGGTTAGGTTGACTCCAGTATGAGGGACCCCAGAGATGGGTGAAGCACAGTGTGAGGGACCCCAGAGATGGGTGAAGCACTAGTGAATGGGGCACCCTGCGATGGGAGAAGTACGGTGGGGGAATGCGCGAGGGATGCCTTGGTGCGTGAACCGCAGGGGTGCGCTTCCCGCAGGGGAGGGCAGTGTGACGAGTGCCGTCAGAACGGTTGAGTATGCGCTCTGACTGCCATACCAACGAGCCTGGCTCTTTGGCGTCGTGGTCAAAGTTGCATGTTTGGTACCCTGTAGACCCAGGTTCAAGGACAGCTGGGGTGACTGCTCTTGCCCTTCGCTACACAGCCACTTATTCAAGTAAACTGTATACAAAAAACCAAATCAGGACTGAACTTAAACAAAAAAGTGTAGTTGGAGAGATATTATACTAAGTTTCACACATGAACTCAAATCCACCAGTCTGCTGATTTATCCCTTCTGTTCATCTAGTAGGCATTCATCCATTCTTCTATCAGTCAGGTAATTTAATGAGTCTTGTTATCATTAAACTTGAGAAGATGTTTTAATTTAGTGAAACATCAGCAGATGTTTATGGCCATATGTTATGCTGATGCAGAGTTAACATCCTCTGCTAAATATACCCCTATTTTTATTAAGATTAAGCATTTACTATTTTTGCACAAAATATGATGGCCAGAAGTTCCACCCCTGCATGGATTCTTAGAGGGAACAGTTGTAAAGTGGCTTGAATTTTTAAAGATTTTCAATGGTTTAAGAATTTGTGGGAGACTTTTTCAGGGAGAGAAACATGTAGACAAACATAAGAACTTGGGGCTGTTGTCAGTGATTGCATGTGTCAATTAATTCCTTACAACGGTTTTTGACCAGTTGCATACCCATAACCTTGACCTTTTACACCTTCTCCATTGTGTAAGTTAAACTTAAAAATCTTTCAAGAAAAGAAGGCGAGCATCAAACATGTTTAGGAGAACAGAGGGCAATTTTTTGCATTTCTCAAACTGAGTGGAAATGTTATCAGGATATTATTCTTTTGTAAACTCTTCTTCTGCAATTAAGATACAATGTGTGACAAATTCAGCTTGGGTGTCTCACAGGAATACTATTTAAAGGGCCAATCCATCACAAAAGGAGTTGACTTTAGTAGCGGTGTGCCTTAGGGGGTATTCAGGTAGGTGTCAGAGACATGGGTACATTCTACAAACTTAGTCTAATTGTACACTACTGCTGTAGTACACAGTAAATGTAAAAATGATTGAAGCATGGAACAGCCATAAAGGACTAATTGGATTTCTTCTTTGATTCTTTGTTCATATACATGTAAGGTCATGTTAGGTGGTATACATGTAGATGAGGGAAATGGCATAAATACCATGCAAGCTTCATGTATGTTACAAAATAAAAACAAAGAATTGAGAAGACACATCTCTTTTTTCCTCTGTATTTTAATGTTATTAAAGCTGGGCTGAGAGAGCTGCCTTGCAAGTCCCCTGTCATAGCCTAAGTGCTTTGTTTTTTCAGTGGATGGATTGATTTTAAAAAGACATCTGTTTAGTTGTACTTCATTTACTGTTAATATCTCCCTTGGTGATTGGGCAGAGGTGTTTGGTGAATGTTAACCAGCTGTTCAAGACAAAGAGTGGTGAATGCAGGTAGCTGATCTGTGAAGAAGCATCTGAGATGAGGCCAGGGGTAATAAAATTAGACCAGCTGTGTTCAATATTTATTAGATGTTCCAATGGGTGTGTGTAAATCAGTATCACACCTGTAGAGGAAAAGCCTTTAATGACAGGTACTCTAATGAAGGAAAAAAGGCAAATTGGTTTACATGGGTTAAAATAAAATTGATTTGATGTTACCTATTTTCAATCGTGCCTTTTTCCTTATTTTCCTTGATCTATGTTAGTGGCAAAGTTCCCATAAGAGGATTTGAACTCCAACTACAGCTGATGGAAATACAAGCTTGCTGGGGAAATGTGCTGAAGATCAAAGCTCAAGCTAAAACTTAATTATGAAAACTTTATGAAGGTAGAGACTCGGATGAATACTTTTCTCCCCAGCATTTTTTAGCTTTGTGTAAAATGCGATATTTTTCCTTTTACTTTCAAAATATCAGGAATGTTAGGATTTTTCAATGTCAGTGATATCATGCTTGTTGTGTCCTCACTCATTATATCTAATGACAGTCCTTACAAGGTCCTTACTTGGACAGACACATTGATTGTTAATTTGATGCACATTGTAGGATAGAAAAGATGAGCCAATCACACAGCATAGACTGTGTCTGGTCAGTAAAATTTTGAAAGTGAGCTGTTAGCTAATGCTAGCTGTAAAGAAGAATTATTACCTGGAAGTGCAGAGCAGTTGTTCACTCCTACAGGCTGAGAGTGGGGTTGTGAGAAGGTCTGTGCTTCAGGGAGAGAGCTGCTCAGCATGAATCCTTCCACAGAATTTACAGTGTTTGACATCCTGGATGAAAGCTTTTAAATTACCCAGAGAAAATGATGCGAGTGACTACCTGAGAAGTTGTATAACCTCTGTTCTTTGTCTCTCTCTTCCACTTGTTTTTATAACCTAAATATTTTCATTTGGCAGAGACATACATCATCCTATTTTGATAGGGAAAAAGTATTTTTCTATTTTTTGCACTAAGAAAATCAAATTTTTTGGTTTGTTGGCAGGGTTCAAACAACCTCTTGTAGAAGAAATGGATCAGAAGCATACCTGTTACTTTAGTTTCTTTTTCGATGCAGCTTCCTTATTTTATTAGCTTAGCACATCATACAGACCTCTTTGAGAAACCATCTGCTTTCTATCATTCCTCACTTTCCTCTTTCCCTCATCTTGGAGAAACAGCAAATTGCATGGATGAATTATATGAGGAAATATTCATAAAGGAAAATAAACTATTTCTATTAAAACATATTACCTACTATACACTTGGCTGGCACTAGGATTTGCTTTTAATTCCATCAGGATGGTACCCCATATCTATGCATGCTTAATGGAAATATTGAGTCTGTGTAAAACAAACAATACAAAAATACAGAATGTAAAGAATGTCAAAAAAATGAGAATCAAGTGAGAATCAACTGTTTAAGGAGGAGAAAAATATAGCTGTATTTAGTCTAAATCTGTTTTAGCTCCCAAAGCAGAAACTGTGATTGTATGACTATGAGCTAAGGTTTCTGCAGGAGCAAAAGTCAGAGGGAATTAAGGAGTCCTTGTTTGCATGCAGGTAATGTCTTCTGTTCTATTTCAACATTTGATTAACTTTCTGTATTGATGAAAAATCCAGCCAGGGCAAACTCCACCTAGATGCAAGTCAGAAAATATGTAAGTAACAACTGCAAAATATCTTCTCTGGATCAAATGGAATGATACGGTCTGCAGTAAACATTATTTTAGCTTTGTAAAAATGATGATAGGTTATGAAAAGGATGCACTGCGTGCTGTTTGACAAGATTTGATCAGCTTCATGGGAAATATCCACCTGTAAATGTCAGAGTTTGCTGCTTCATTTTTTTACAATCAGCTGTAGTATTTTGATATTTTTTTTTTATTTTCATACGTAGCAAAATAAAATGAATTCAAAACAAAAAAATAACCAAAACAATGCCTCGGAACAGTATGGCATATTACATTGGTGCAATCAAGTCTATGTGCAGTAAAATTGATCGGAGTACAGTATAGAGTACGGTTAAATATGTTCAGGATTTTATGTTTTCCCTGTAGAATATTGGTATGTCAAGAAAGCAGCAGCTTTATGTCTTCTTATTTTCTTAGGTGGTCTGTCTTATAGATCCATGAGAGGTGCAACAGTCCTATCTGTCCCTTGCTTGAGAAAGCTGACAGGTTTCCAAGGAAGACCTGGAAGGAATTCTAACATTGGTTGGCACATTTTAACAGACATTTTCACTCCCATTTAATAATGTTACAGCAGTGAGCCTTTCCACGGGGGGTGGGGTTTGTACACTTGTGTCACTGTGGGTGGATTACCTTAAATCCAGTTATAGAAGGCATGCATTCTTGCAAGGAGAAATCTTTTTTTTCTTTTGTTGTGTAGTTCAATGGTATTTCCTCCCTCCTAAAATTACGCATAAACAATTCAGTATCCTCTCTGATTCTAAGGTGGAATACAATGTTAAATATGTTAAATTCCTTAGAGATCGTACTCCATGATCATTTAATATACTCTATGAGCCAGGACTTGTATAACATTTTATGCATGAGGAGGATATCTGTGGATTGAATTTGCTCAGAGTCTGATGTGTTATATATAATCTATGCAGGATTTTGTACTGAGTTCCTGTGAGTCTGTTGCAGGAGAAAATGGTGTTTATCAAGTTTTAGGATCTGGCAAGTGAGCGTCTGCCTCACCATACTCAATTGCCAGATCCCTTTCAAGTACCTCAGTGCATTGTCAGTATAGCTTCAAAGAATAGAATGCCATATATATGAATAAGAGATGGATTGTTTTTTTAGTTTTTTACTTTAGAAACAAGTTTATATAGTACTTCTCAGAGGCATATCTGGAGAAAAGTCATTGTCATGAAACCCACCTTGGCCTGATGAAATGCACCCAATTGTGTTCCACCACCACATATTCCCTGTCATTGTTGGCAAATGACACAATGCAGACTCTAACCCAGGTCAGGGCAGTAGGACTTCAGCCTATGCCTGGAAGAAGCGCCATAGCTGACTGAGCCACAAAAGAAAAGTGTCTCAGTTTTTAACCTATTTTTTTCCTTTGTCAGACAAATTTAGAAATTAATCTCTTTTCATCTAACTTTTTTGGTTATCAAAAATGGAAGCCATTTCAAAGAATATAGGAGGTAGCAAATGCATTGTTATAAGGCTGATTCTTCCAAGTGAGGACACTGGGAAGTCAAACCATCTATCTTCTATCCTGTGACATACCACTTTTCATATTAAAAATGAAAAGTGGTATGTCACAGGCCTTTAGTGCAATTTTATGTGTAGTTCTATCCTACATAATTCTGTTTCTGTTTCATAGTGAATCTCAATGGCTTCAGCTGCCTGTGCAAATAAAATTGGAGAGAGCCTTGGCAGGAACCCTTGCCATGTGCCCCTTCCTTGTGGAAAAAAATGTCAAACACCTTCTGTTAACCAGCAATTTGGCCCTTAAGAAATGATAGAATAACTGAACTCACTTGCTGAGATTTGTACCCAGTCCAACCTTATCTATACCATCAAACTTATATGCAACATCTATCATCTTTCCAGCATCTATCCAAGAGTCTTACAAGCATGCAGCATTCTATCCAATGCTTTTCCAACATCAAGTGAATACAGAAGTCCTCTGGCTTTAGTGTTTTTTGCACGTTGAATCGAATTAAGCAGTCCCCACACCATGGTAGAAGACATTCTGGGCTGTGTGAATCCTGTTAGATCTGTTTTAATTGGAGGGAGTAGATGCACATCTAGTCTTTCAACAGCTAACATTGACAGCATCCTAGCATCAACATTAATTAGAGCAACAGACCCAGAGCTACAAATCTCCAGCGGTTTATTTTTTTTTAAGGCTGAGAGAAATATTTGCCGATTTGAGTGCTGATGAGAGGAAACCTTTCTCAAGGAAGTCCGCATTCACATGTGTTGAGGTCAGTCTATAAGTTTTTAATTTTTTACATAATTCCAGACAATTGCTGTCTGGTGCTGTTGCCTTCCCACCCTGTAAAAAGCCAATGGACTGCATGATTGCAGACTTAGCAGTTTATCTGCAGATATATTCTCTATGTTCTTGTAAAAGATGGGAGCTTAGTTTCATCAAGAAATCTCTTCCTATCATCATGATTATTAGCATATCCACCAGAATGTAATATTTTCACATTTTACCTTGTTCCCTTCATTTTCATACTTTACACCTTTGTTGACTTTAGGTGAGGATATTGCACTGACTCTGTCATAGCAAGTAACTGGTCAGGTTACCTGTAAATTGCTGTCCACATTGATATTCGGAATACCTGGACAACAGTGTATCACCTCTAAATAGAAGGTTGGAGCCCTGGATGGGGTGCTGCTGTTGATGTCATGAGCTGGATATTAATCTGAATTGTTTAAGTAAATATGTAGCTGCAAATATGGATAATATGTTGAATTTAAGGACTGGATATAAGATAATAAATAATCTAGCAAGTGTGTCAATTTCGGCAAAATTCACTGTGAAATAGGAGTCTCTTTATTATTTCCAGGTATTAGCTATCATTACCTATCACTACTTCAGAGAGCCCAGTGAACAGCCCATTTGTATGGATTTCTGTTTTGCAGAAGTTGGGTACAGTTTAAAGTTTAAAAATTAAATATTAAAGAGCAAAACATTTTAATGTGTCAGGTTATCAATGTCTTTCTTCTAAGGAAACCATTGTGCTATCTTTGTGCCCAGTCCAAAAGTGTTATGCCAGCAGACACCAACACCTCTGTCTGCCTCTGAGCTGCATAAAAGGAATTCTGACATCCCTGTGTCAGACAGAAAAAGAAACCACAGGCTCCGGAGGAATCCACCTGTGACTGAGCCGGTGTCAGATGTTTCAATCCACAGTACCATTGCCCAATGATGGGAACCCATGCAAAGTGCATGGAAACTTTATGCAAATCAGACAAAAACAAAAAGCCTTCTCTTCTAGGTACAGTACAGAAACACATGCAAATGGCCTCTCTTTCCTTGCTTCTTCTGTGCAAACCATGGTTATATAGTCAATATATAATCAGTTTGATGACTCTTATTATAGTTCTTTAAAGCTGCGCTGCTGTAGAAGGCTACATCCAGATTGTGCACAGGTTAGGCTGTGCACCCTCTTGGATGGCTGCTAATACCACCTGTTCTTTCAAGGGGCCAACTCAGGACAGTCTTGGCAGATGCGTTTGGAACTGCCCTAAACCACATTGTGTATCACAGTTGTTATCTCAGGCGAAGCTATTCCAGCACATGCAGGGGCTTGTCACCCTCATGCCCTTACCCTCATGGCAAGTTTCTGGCACATCTAGAGCTGCATGACTGTCACATACTAATTCCATATGAGATTTTACTACCAGTGCTAAACTGAAATGTTTATTTGCTTGAGTGGCCCAATGCAATACATCCTCTGGCCTGCTGCTGTGGATGATTTGAAGAGGCCATGAAGCCCATTGGCTGTCAGCCAGAGAGGTCAGGGATGTACAAACTGTTCCCTGGCCTCTGCTCATTCCATCCCAAATCCCTTGGAGTTCATGAGAACTCATCAGGATATCTTAAGGAATTAGTTTTTCAGGACTGCAGTGTGTTTTTAAAATTCCATCGTTAACTGATGTGTAGTAAAAAAGCAAAAGATATTCTGGACTGTATATATTGTAGGGGATATGGACACATATCTACAACCAAAAAAAAGTTATTCAACCAAAAAAAAGTTATTTGCAATGCTTACTCCTGGCATCTTCGGAATGTATATGGCCCTGGCCATCTGGTAAGGAGAGGATTGCGCTCTGCATGACCCCTCACCCTTATCAGACCATAAAAGAACACCAAGCCATTTATAGATGGACTTTGTGACAACTGCTCTTGATATAAAACAAACACAAACATCCTGGTGCAGACATGCGTGCAATACCTCTGAGATACTTGGCACCTGAAATGTGAGCCCCTATGGGATCACACCCAGTTCACTGGAGATTCCCAGGTCTTTGTCACATGGCATCTACATGGGCTACTGTCCTCCAATCAGATCACGTGGCAATTAGAGGCTCAAATTTTCTACCAATGATCAAACTGTGTGCCCATGTGGACTATAGCGTTTGAAGTGGCTCTATATAAGTGCGGCAAAAGCAGTGTCCTTTGTCCCTTGTCTCCCTGTTGCCCCCGATGGCATCACACCTCATCTACCTCTGCATCTATTTTTTCTGAACTCAGCAAGCTCTGAAGGAGGAAGATTCCTCGACCACCAATGCCTCCTAAAATCACAACCGATACATCCTTAACTCACCGCGGATGCTTTGTGAACTCATCTTCAACTCTGGATGGCCAAGCTGTTTGCAGTACACCCCGTTATGGATCCACAACCGCCTCTGGAAGCAAGTCTCTCGACAATGAACAACGCAGCCTAATAGACCGAAATGCCCATACACGAAGTTGGAGGCTGTCAGAAAAGACCGCTACCTCACTGAACACGAAGACGACCGTGTCTCTTCATCATTCCTGACGATGACACTTGTACCTGGCAAGGACGCCAGAAGACCTAGCTGCAGGTAATATGTAGGGCTTCTTTTACGCATGAGTGTGAGCCAACATGAAGTTGGAGGCTGTCAGCAGAGACGGCTACTACGGATGTGAAGATGACCAGATCTCTTTGACATCCCCATGTTGACGATGTGTGTCTGGCAAGGAAAGCCAGAAAAGGCAGACCTCCAGTGACAGACCTGGACGCCGTGTGAGCTCCCCAACGATGGCTGGGCAATGGATCTCTCCTGCATGTCTCTCTGTCTTCGGCGACAAACCCAGAAGCCTCCAGTGGAAAACGGACTGCGGCCTCCCAGTAGGCCTACCACAAATGAGCTTCCATCTCCTCAAGTCTGATGGACTGGCCCTCCTCAATAACTCATTGAGTATCATTGTTTAATACTGGCATTGCTTCTAGCTTAGATGAATTGATCCTTGTAATAGATGTGATTAGATGCATCTGCGATTCATACAATGATAATTTTTCCCCGTTACAATTACCATTAGGAGACTGGTTAGGTTGACTTACAAATAGTTGAGCTAAGCTTGTCAACTAAGGTAACTTGTACAGAGAGACACATGTCTAATTAATGTTTTGCCAATGCATGTCAAACTATGGTTATCACTTCATGATCTCTTGTAGTTTGACTCAGCTGCTGAAAGCCACATACACTTAAAATCATCGTTACATTTCCCCCTTTTTGTGTTGTCCTGTCTGTCAATAACATTTTTCATGATTCAGTCATTAATTGATTTTCTGTGTGTCATCTGTTTGTTTAGATATTCTAGTTTAATCCATTTCATTTCATCAGTGTTTGTCTGCATTGTGTTAATAAACTTTTTTTGTTAATTACATTGTCTTCTCGTCTGTATTTTGTTTTGACAAACTGGACTCATAGGCTTCAAAGACCTCATTTTATTAATTATTGTGTTTGTTGAGGAATGTTAGCAATCCCCGCCAAATGGCCGGTGTCTCTGTTGGGATAGGCATGTCCCCTACATAACTGGTGGTCCGAGTGAGGAAGTCTAACATCCCCTACAATATTATAATAAATATGTGCTATTACATGGCTCTTGGAGTGACATAATTGTGTTTGAGATGTCAAATACGTGAGCATTTTTTTCAGATGTGGACCTTTTAATTTTATTTTGGAGCTTAATGGTCCCGAATTCAATTAAGCTGGATTTTGAGTTCCTTCAATGATTGAAATTAATAACTGGATTTACTCAAATCCTACATCCCAATGGTTGTCAGGATATTGAATCAGTCATTTTCATGCTCAACATCCTCAATGTCTCTGGGTCTTTTTATTCACAGAATATGAAGCAAATAACCTTTAGATGGACCAGTGAGTTTTCTGAACTTGAAATATATCTGCCAAAATCCTTCAACATTTATAGAGGAACATAAAAAGAGTTAATATACTACCCGCATGGTCCCGCCTGCTGCTCTGTTGTGCTGAAGGTGATCTGGGAGGAATCCTCTATTCACTGTGGTGTTTGATCAGTGCAATGTGCTGAACGCCGCAGCAGCCTTGCAAGGTCATCTCTTCTCCAGGGGTAAGCAGCGTGAAGGATCTGAGCTCTGCGTCTTGCTGGAAGTAGGGCTTTTTTTGCAAAGGGGGCACTGTGGGAATCACATTTCCTAATGTAATGTAGTGGCTGTGTTTGTTTATCCCTGAGACTGGTGGAGTCAGTGGTGTCATGGCGTGAGAGGAGAATGTATTATTCAAATACTGCCGGCACAGAGAGGGTTGTGGGGGCTTTGAAGGTCAGAAGCCCAGAGCTGTGTGTGCTCCCAGTGCTGTCGAGACTGCTTCACCCCTGCGGGCCTCCGCAGCACCTTCACCTGCTGGGAATCTCTATATGTCCTCCTCACCTAGGGTCACTGACCTTTCTCTGTGTCACACTGCGCTGCTGGGGGCGATCACCCACTGATGTCACTGACAAGTGTGGTTTAGGACATTCTGAATGAACATCTGTCAGATGTTGCATACAACCTAGTGAAATTAATAATGTAAAGATAAGTCATATCATATAGTGATATGAATAATTGCTACAAACAGTTCACTCCTTTAGATGGATTTTATTACAATGGTATTGGAGATTCTTCAACACTCATTCTAAATGCATTGAATTATTGCTGCTGCTATTTGCGAATAGAAGGATTATGTAATTATGGAGACAGCACTGTTGATGTAGGTGAGATTGGGAAGGCTGCTAAGACCTCAGTCAGGGTTTTGGAGTGGCTTGGATTATGATGATAAACATAGAGTTTATCTGCATATCTGCATTCCTGAAAGACTGAGTCATACAGCCACCCTTCTCAGAGCATAATCTGCTCAATCACATTCCCCCAACGCTGCCAGAACATTCCACTATCACATCAGCGTGGAACAGAACCCAGTAAACAGCAGTTTCCTTCTACACAAGCTGCAGTTTCTACCATGTTGATACAGTATATGAAATTAATGTGTTGCAACAGAGCAAAAGAAACTAGCACACAAAAACAATAGACAGAAGAACTGTATTGACAGCTAACTTTCTAGCATTGTAGTGTAGCGGTAAGGAGCAGGACTTAACCAAAAAGCTGCCAGTTCAATTCCCTGCTGGGGCACTGCTGCTGTGCCATTGGGCAGGGTATTTAACCCAAAAGTGCCTCAGTAAATATCCAGCTGCATAAATGGGTAATACGTAAAAATTGTGACATATGTAAGTCATTCTGGATAAGAATGACTGCTAAATGCCAATGTAATGTAATATATCATCAGAGTGCTATCTGGTATCTACTAGTTTTAATTCTGAAAAAAAATGTATGTAGGTTTTTAAAATTCATGTAATGCATAGGAATGGCATGCAGGTGAAATGAAAACATGATGCTGGAGTGGCGTCTTAAAAGGACATTGATGAAACAGCAGCATTAACAGTAGCACACATGGCAAGCTAATTTTCAGGTGGAAAGAGTGAACAGCCTCTGTCAGTTAGATATTGGTGAAAAGCTACCTGCCTTTCAACGGAAGGGTGGTGGTGGTGGTGGTGGGGGTGATTCTCTGTGGCCCTGTACAGTACACTTACCGCTGGTTGTCAGAGAAAAAAGATGACTGCAGTGTCCTGTTGCATCTCCCAATATGCACAAGCATAAAGCTATTAAAGGTAAAGGCTTCTCCTATAAAAGTCTGGTGAGGCCTTTAATGGATGTTGTGAAATCCCTGAGGATATAACGAATGGGAGGTGTAAAGTTAAATGCCCTGTGAAATCACATGGAGAATCTTACAGCTAACAAATAGAACAAACTCCAAAGTAAATGACACTGGTTTGTTTTACGCTCTGCAGGCATTTTACTCCGCATCTCATAAAGCAGAATTGCGACCAAAAACCTGCAATGTCCGATCAGCTTTTACACAAACCTCCTTTCACCAAGTTGTAAAATTTGGACTTGGTTGTAAAATCTACCCATTGCCTTTCTCGCTCCCTTTCATGTGGCATGTTACAAGCAAAAGGTGGTGGTAAAGTTGATTGTCATCTAAAATGCACCTCCAGTGTCAGTTTAATTTGGGAATATGACACACTAACTAAACCACAACCCATCTGGCCCACAGCAACGCCTACTCTGTAACTATTACAGTTGTTTCAGATAAAAATGTTTATTTTTCTCTGAAATTATCTATTAATTTTCTGATCTTCAGTATGGAGAAGGCACTTTGAAAGTTGCATATGACTCTGGCTGCTGCTGTGGAGTGCCCTTAAAGGCAATGCCACCCTCATTAGTACTAAGCACTAGCTGCAAGACTAATACTTTGGAATTTACTATAATGCGATCCATCAAAAAGGAGCTGTTATATTAAACAACACACTGTCAGAATAACTCTGCTGTTGCAAGTGCAGGCATTCACTTCAGGGGAAAGGGGAGAAGAATTAGGTTCACCGACAGTACAGCATCCAATTTCAGAGGAGGCTGAATGAAGTCTGGGGCAGAGAATGGCTCTGTCACAGGAGATGGTTATAAAGAAGAGTGCTCAGCCAGCACATCTCTCACTGCACGCTGTGTCCCTCAGAGGAGCACGCCCTCTTACTGATGTTTCTATTGGCACGCGCCTGAGAGGACAGTAACTTCACCGCAGTTATTTACAAACTCACCTCAACTGTTTCTGGGTACGCAAATATTTACTGGTATGGTAAGCCATTCTTGGGGATAATTAGACCTAAGGTATTATTAAGGCCTGTGTGTCAAAAAAGCAGTGTTGTCAAACTGTCTGTGTTTCTTTGCATCAAGAAAATCAGGTTTGCCCTGTCTCGTGGGTTCACATGACACCTGCAACTTCCCTTTACTTACAGTTAAAACAACTTCTTCCCTGCTGGAGCATGAGCAGAATGTTCGATGGTTCTGAGTCTTAGACAAGTAGTCTCAGCTTCTGCATGACCTTATAACAAAAGAAATACTGACCTCCTTTCCCTTCAGTGACTTTAGTTACATCTAAGCCAGATAGTGCCCGGAACCGTGGAGAATCCTCTGACACTCATGAGTTCCAGGTTAGACACTTAGTTTTCTGCAAGGAATTAAGGAACAATTACTCTTTAAAAGTGGCTATTTGGATAGAGAGTTATCGCCAATCCAATAGTAGAGTCCAAAACCAAAGCGCCCACCCCCACCCCCACCCCACCTTTCTGAATCCTTGGATTGCCCATATCCAGCCTGGGGATATTCAGGATCTTTATCGTGCTGGTGCAGATGTGTGACCCAGTGGCTGATGAGACATATCGCTGTGTACCTTGTGTGTTTGTGTTCAGTGTGAACTGAACAAGGTAGACTGCTCTGTGTGGCAAGAAGGTTGAGTATGGCGCTCGCAGCCATGACTGGAAATTGAGCTGCGCCGCCCACTCGGTTAACAAAGCCTGATCAGAGTGAGAGAAGGTGGTGGCAGGGGCCCACGTTTGCGCTGTGGGTTACAAATGCTGCCAAGCCAAGTAGATATCCTCCTATGAGCGCCAACAAAAGTTACCATTTAAGTTGCCTTTGATGTTACCTAATAGGCACAACAAAACCGTTGTGGGCTGAGCTCTGCACTCAGGGCAACATCTTCCCTCAGGTTTGTGTAAAAAGGGAAAGTGAGAAAGAGAGCGATTACAGCACTGCTAACAAAGAACATCTTAGATTGCATACCTTGAAAAAAGTAAGATCTAAGTGTTTGAACAGCTTTGTACCAGGAGCAGGGATAGTGTCTCTCCAATGTTCAATGCAATTATCTGCAGTCTTCCCTGAGGGCAGAGCTGGGTTACAAGAGGGAACCTCTGAACCAGACTCTTCACACAACATCTAAGCCTTGCACTAATCCATTGTTGAAACTGTGAATTCAATTAGGGAGCACCAGCAAGGGTAGTAATTAATCTAAATAAATGTATTTAGTTGCTTTCATCTTCAGATTAATATTCCTGTAATGAACTGTGGATAATTATAGTAATGAAGACAGAGGGCCATAGCAAAATATGGACATGGAGTGAAGAGATTAGATTCTTACCTCATCCACAATAACAAATGGACGCCATTGTTTAGAAGGAGAGAGGGATTGTCTTACCATGGTCTTGCACAGGCAGATAGGACAGCTTAAAACTACTGCCCATCAATCCAAAGGAGGAGCCTTCATTAATGAATAAATAAAAGCAGGAAGATGAAAAGTAATCAATTAACATCTATGTGTGTTGAATGGCCAGGGAGCGAAACTGAATTAGGTAGACAATTAGAGGAGAATTGAATTTGCCTGCTGTGAGCTTGAGACCTTACCATTTCTGACCTCTGGGCAGAGAGGAAATGAGAATGGTGATCTGGCATGGGACTGCCTGTCAGAACACTGGAACTGAGCAGGAAGTCAAAGCACTCACCAGAGAAACTGATGAATCGGGGGCAGGGCACGTGGCAAAAAAGTGAAAAAAGTGTTTATACCCTCTGCAATTTTGTATGGATCAGCTGTAAGGGTCAAATAGGCCTCAGCCGTTTGTCTTTAAGTATACCTGGTGATTTTATATGTCAAAAATGTTTTTAAATTGGCTGAATTCTCCAAACACTGTATTCCTTTGTTGCTTGGAGGTAATTGACTACCAGCAGAGGGCAGTAGTGCAACAGACTTATCAGCCGAACCACAGAGACTGCAGGGTTTCAGCAGAGGATGAAAGGAAAACATGCGGTAAGTCTGCAAGACATAGAATGGTGCCTTCCAAGGCACTTTCTTAGCATGTATGCAATTTATGAACAAAGTAAACATCATAGATAATTACATTAAAAGTGACACTAAATTTCTTGTAAAAATATTTAGCCAGAAGACAGTTATGAATTAATTTGCAGGGCCCAAGTAATTCACAGAGGTATTCAACTGTGAGTCTAGCAATAAGAAGGAAACAAAAGATTTTGGGAGAGCCATAGCGACACTGTGATCCCAAGATAAGGGGTTCATTACATATTCTGTTGTGTGACATCACCTATTCCAGCTACTCCTATCTTATCCTAGTGAAACATTATTATCAACTAAAATGGGATGATGTGTACAATTTGATAGTCTTTTTGACATTATGAAAACTTCACCTATGGATAACTTTGGCGAGGTTCAACAAAGCATTGAATAAAACAGACAGTATATTTATTAGTATTTTCACTGTTTGCATTTCAGATTTTGTAATATTACATATTTACTCATTCATGAGTTGAAACAGGATATTCTATGCATTTCAGATGACTGCTATTATTTATTTATTTAATTATTTGGCAGACTGGCATTTTTCCAGTGTGAGGCAGAAGGCCACAATAGCATCATAGCATAATATCATAAACCCACATTTCAGAAACAACAGGAAAATATATACAGAATAAACCGTACCACAGAGATTAGGAGAAATAGTGAAAATGGAACTGGCCAAATCAAGATGAGGGTTTTAGTTTACATTGAGGCTGGTATTTGCATTACCTTGAAATAAATTCATTATTAATATTGGTTAAATCGAGAAGAAGTCATATATTTTCAAATTATTTGTAATACACTATATGGCCAAAAGTATGTGGACACCTGACCATCACACCTATGTGAGCTTATTGGACATCCCATTCCAAAACCATGGGCGTTAATACGGAGTTGCCCCCCCTTTGTGGCTATAACAGCCTCCACTCTTCTGGGAAGGCTTTCCACAAGATTTTGGAGTGTGTCTGTGGGAATTTGTGCCCATTCAGCCAAAAGAGCCTTTGTGAGGTCAGGCACTGATGTTGGACAAGAAGGCCTGGCTCGCAATCGCTGTTCTAATTCATCCCAAAGGTGTTCAATGGGGTTGAGGTCAGGACTCTGTGCAGGCCACTGGAGTTCCTCATCAAACCATGTCTTTATGGACATTGCTTTGTGCACAGTGGCACAGTCATGCTGGAACAGGAAAGGGCCTTCCCCAAAGTGTTGCCACAAAGTTGGAAGCATACAATTGTCTAAAATGTCTTTGTATGCTGTAGAATTAATGTTACCCTTCACTAGAACTAAGGGGCCTAGCCCAAACCCTGAAAAACAGCCCCAGACCATTATCCCTCCTCCACCAAACTTTACAGTAGGCACTGTGCATTCCGGTAGGTAGCACTCTCCTGGCATCCGCCAAACACAGATTCGTCCATCAGACTGCCAGATAGTGAAGCGCGATTCATCACTCCAGAGAACGCGTTTCCACTGCTCCAGAGTCCAGTGGCGGCGTGCTTTGCACCACTCCAGCTGTCGCTTGGCATTGTGCATAGTGATGTTGGGCTTGTGTGCAGCTGCTTGGCCATGGAAACCCATTCCATGATGTTCCCGACGCACAGTTCTTGTGCTGATGTTGCAGCCAGTTTGGAACTCTGTAGTGAGTGATTCAGCAGAGGATAGGTGGTTTTTACGTGCTACACGCTTCAGCACTCGGCGGCCCTGCTCTGTAAGTTTGCGTGGTCTACTGCTTCGTGGCTGAGCTGTTGTTGCTCCTAGACGCTTCCACTTGACAATAATAGGCACTTACAGTTGACCGGGGCAGATCTAGCAGGGCAGAAATTTCATGAACTGACTTGTGGCAACGATGGCATCCTATGACAGTGCCACGTTTAAAGTCACTGAGCTCTCCAGTATGACCCATTCTACTTCCAAGGTTTGTCTATGGAGATTGCATGGCTATGTGCTTGATTTTATGCACCTGTTAACAATCAGTGTGGCTGAAACACCTGAACTCAATAATTAGGAGGGGTGTCCACATACTTTTGGCCATATAGCGTATATCGTACATATTGTAATGCATAACGTTGCATTGTATATTCAGTGTTATTATTTAAGGTGTGTGGATAGGACTGATGTTATAAGCAGCATCATTATTTATCATAAAACATAAAACTTAGATTGATTAGAATTTTAAAAATGTATTCTTGCTCATTAATTAAATTAATGAGACAATTTCATTTTTGTTGGCTTAAATAGCACTGGATGTGTACATCCCTATTGATTGTATACTTTGGCATTTGTTTTTCAAGTGTCTACAATGAAACAGTGGCAACTGGCATTGACAGCACCAGAACCTCCTGTTATCAACCAGGACCTCCTGAAGGATAGAAGGAATGCATAAGCTGCATTTCTGGTCATAATGGAGCATCTGTCCATATAGTGCCTCACAGTTATCTGTATGAGCACTCTTTCATTATTTCAGATTTTAATTAGGTTTTGATGTGATCAGATCAAAAATTTCCAGTTGGCATGGAAATGTAAGATATTGACAGGATATCATGTTTTCATAATTCCAGTATTGAATCCATAATGAATACATGACAAAATGGGATTTTTTGTATTCAAGTCAATTAAGCAGTTATAGGTACAGGTAATGGAGTGAAGTCATATGTTCTACGTATATGTATATTTTCTTGGGTACATACATGTTTAATTTAATTAAAATGTACTTAACTAAATCATTAACTTATTACAAGCCTTTTCTATTGTAAAGTGTTTGCATTTGTATTTATTATCACATTTTGAAGCCATAAATGTTTTGATGCTCATTGGCTACCATCTCTGTCAAATCTGACAGCTAGAAGAAGAGTCCATATTTTCTGCTACCCTCTTTTGTTTTCTCCATCATTGCCATATTTCATTACCTGCTAAAGTGCAATAATACCAGTCACTGACCATCAGGCAGTTAGCTGGACATGTCAACTTACCTTATAACAGCAGCAGGAACTGCCTGAATATGGAGATGACAGTAAGGAGCTAAGGACACCTCAAATTCAAAAGACTTCATTCCTGGCTCCATATTCAGATTTGTTTTTATCTCAGTTCAGTTTTAAAAAAAGGGTCCTCTTTCCTGATCCAATCCAGTAAGGTAAGTCACTTCTATAATCTTTTTGACAACCCAGTAACTGCTGTCAACCCTGTGTCAGCACCTGGTGCCTGGGTTGCTAGGAGGTTCTGAGTTAGTGGTGACCCATGAAACCTCGGCTGACAGAAGCCAACCTTACCTTAACAGAGCGAAGGAAATTTTGTCCCACTGCTATGGACTCCTGATCATTGTTGGCCAATGATATAGCCTGGGTTCAATCCACTAATGCTTGGGATAAAGGGCTAAACCTGTTCTGAATTTATTTTCTCTGTACTACTGTTGATGAGATAAAGTCTGAGGTAGTGTTAGGAAAATAGACACTGATAAACTGGATCCACACCAAGTTGTCCAAAATATGTCAACACTGTTGAGTGGATGTTCATAGTGGGAAAACTGCTGACTCAACTTTTTCAGTTTTACATATGACTACAATAGTAGCTCTCACTGCAGCCTAATAGGAGGCTGATACCAGGCTAACCTACTATTGATCAAGTTGATAATTGCCAAAAATGCAAGTGCACATTACTACTTGTTTGAATTCATGTAATATAAATTGCTGAATTAAAACAGTATGTATGTATATATATATATATATATATATATATATATATATATATATATATATATATATATAAACACACACAAACACAAAGAAAGTGAACAGTTTAAGCAGTATTCATATTGACTCTGACCCCTGCAGAAAGCCTTTTTTTTACATCAAACAAGAACCTGCTAACATTCTCTGACCACTCCTCCCAGCTCTATAAATACTTTGCCATTGAGAAGTCTAAAGCATAACTATATTGTTTGTGATTCCTCTGCATTATTTTTCCAATGGCTCTTTCATGAGCAGCAGCCAATCACAGAATAAAAACACATCCTGGTAACCTGCCACTAACATGTTTTTGAACCTGCCTGTTAATAATACTTTCACTTTGGTTCTGTTGCCATAGTTACAGGATATTCCAGTGTTGACGTTATATTGTTTTGAAATGTTTAGGATGCGAGGACAATACCACTGTGCTTTTAAAAAATGAACCTGAATTGAATATGACAGTTCAAGCAGAATTGGCCATTGTTTTCAATGTGCACTGAAAACTCACACCTGGAGGACTGGCAGAAGGATTTTGAGTTTACAGAAATTATTATTCTGTTACAGCTGTATAAAGGCAGTTGTAGTTACACTGGATTCCTTGCTTAAATATTGCTCAATTCAAAAAACACAAAAAGTGATTTTTTTAACAGTGACCGACCAATCCCCCTTCTCCAATCTCTTCCCTGCAATGAAATAATCTGATTTTGAGAATGGCATCCCTGCTGAATTTTCACTGCACATGCAGGGGAAATATTTTCAGTTGATTTCTGCAGAAGCCAAAGCTTGTTAATTTCTTTGGCTTGCATGACCCAGCTTAGTTCTGCTGCCACCAACTGCTGGGGCTGATTAGGAGTGGGTGAGGACGTGAGGTGCCAGGGGAGCTGGGCCTTTAATGCCAACTGGTGCAGCATGTTTTTTATTGTTCAGAGCTGCACACGATCATTCCAAGTGTGTACCAGCGTTTACAAGGGATTTAAAAAGCTTAGAAGTGGCTTGACGAATTCTGTGCTTGCTTTGCAGGAAATCATATGCTGCTGCTGGTATAGAGCCCACTCCTCCATGACAAGTCTCTAGACACGCGGGTGGGGGGTGGGTGCTGCTCTGTGCTGGCAGAGGTCTTCCTGGGCAGATGTCACTGTGTAGCACACAAGAACAACAGGGTCTCACACATGCCTTTACAAACATGGTGGAGAGGCAAATGGGAAACTGTCAACTTCCTGGTTTTATAGATTCTTGTTTAAGAAAGCACAATACTTTCTAATTGTACACCCTTTGAGTTGCACTACAGTGCCTGATGAATTTAATAAATTTAATTTATTTTTGATATTTTTGGGTACTTTTGCACGAGTCTCCAGGTGCTGTTAAGGTTATTCAGAGGTGAACTCTCCACTTAGGTCTGCTTTAGATGCTATATCCTCACAATTTAAATATGGCGCCTCTACATTTCAAGGACATAATTTGCATTTATTTCATTATTTCTCCACAGACCTAAGCTTTGAGAAATAATGCAGATCAAGAAAAATGAATGAGCGGATGAATTTGGATTCTGAAATGAGGCTTTGCTCTTATTTCACATTTCCCTCCTTATCACTGCCAAGGGACTATAGAAATGATGGCCTCAAACATGACATGTGGATGAAAAGCATATAATATCCACACAACAAAAAAGCTTTTTCAAGTGAAAAACAAACTATAAAGTGGATAAGGGAATAGGATATAGTCATGGAAAGTTTAACAGTTGGTATAGTTATGTAATATCCATGAGAGGTAACCGTATGATTTGTGATTTGAACCAAGCCTGACACCCAGTGTCTCTTTTTTGTAAAAATGTTTATTGGTTGTATATATTAGCAAATTAATCTGGGCCAGGTCAGTTGTTTTGATTTCAGATGGCTGTTTTAACAGCCATTACAATTTTGAAAACAATTAGGCCTAGTCAACAATTAGATTTGGTCCAAATGTGATTATAGCATAAGGAATCCAAAAACAATAGACCAAAGCCCCTAAATAAGCCTCAGAACCCCGGTTTGAACATTTAACTGGACAGTACATAATATAATTTCTTTATGTCTGATGGATACTGTGGAGATGACCTCTTCAAAATCATTTCTGCTCGCACTGTAGATTGTTCTGGTTGAAAATTTTCTGCCCTGCTGTATCTGTCTATTAGAAAAAAACATCTAATACTGATCTACTCTCATCAGCCTGTAGGCTCTTTGCATGACCTTGAAATACTCATGCATTTGCATTTTATATATTTGATGCATTTAGGATATGCAAAGACTTTTGTGGAATTCCTTTTTATTGTTTGCTGGGCTGCGCTGTGATGAACTTGGTTTTATTTATATCTATCTAGCTGTCTACCTTATGTTCAGCTTGCTCCTGGTGTTGTCAATATTTGAGAAGCATATGCACATAATTATGAGGTTATTTACAGTCAAATAATATCTGATTAGTCAGCAGGGTTGGGGAGTAACGGAATACATGTAACGGCATTACGTATTTAAAATACAAAATATGAGTAACTGTATTCCGTTACAATTACCATTTAAATTCATGGTAATCAAATTACAGTTACATTTTTAAAATATTTAGATTACTGAAGGGATTACATTGGATTTTCATTTAATTTCTTTTTTTTTTTCATTTAACGTTTATTCAGTCAGAAAATGGATCCAATGATAGGCAACTCCAGGGTGTATCTCCCATATGCCCCTCACAAAAAAAAAAAAAGAAAATAAAAAAGCGCTGACTCACAAGACAGTAGAATGGAGAGTGAGAGAGAAAGCAACCAGCGCAACGCGTTTATGTCATGGAAATACCGGGAACCATTTTACTTTCAAATTTGGCAAAGGTCACAACATAACAGTACAATGCAAGCTGTGTTTGCCAGCAACCAAACTGCTATCCGTTTCAAAAGAGTCGACCTCTAACCTGAAGAAGCATCTTGAAGTAAGTTCTTTTTCATTATATAAGCTAATATTGATCGCTAGCTAGCTATCTTACATAGTTTGGCTGCATTGGATTAGCTATTCAGCTAGCTAGTAGGTTAGTACTTAATAGTATTAAAGCTAACTAGCCAACGAGTAGATACAGTAACAAAACAAGTGAAATGTCACATGTTCAAAACTGCGATTACTCCAAAAATTTTACACTACGCATATTATACATTAATTGTTAGCTACTCCTTTCTCACTCACAATGTATTTAGGGTGGCTCGTGCCTTTCCTAACTCATGTTTTCGTGTAATGTACAGTTTTAGAACTAACATTTACAATTCTGGAGAACCTGCAATGAAATGCCCATAGACTTAACACGGGGGTGCCAAAATGTTAGCCACAACAATGCTAAGTGAGGCTGTGTTCACACGTAGTGTCTTTTTTGAAGCTGTCAGCGTCTGTTTTACATAATAATCCTATGAAGCAGACCGTGTTTTCAAAAACATCCGGAGCGTTTTTTTTAACGCCATCGCCGGCGTTTTTTTCTGCAGCTCAGGGCTTTGTTTTCAGTTGAAAAAGTTCAACTTCTCAGAAAAAAACACCCTACGTCAAGCGCTTTTTTGACAGCTGACCAATCACAAGCGGAGTAGTGATACCTGTCGTTTCCCATAACAACCGCCAAAAACGGAGAAGGTAGCAGTGGAGAAGTTAATTGTGCTAGTTTCTGAGCACAGTGAAAAGTACAACATGACAGTTAAACTGTATCATAACATTCATGATAAAGATGCCGTTTGGAGTCAAATTGGACGGATCCTAGGAGTTTCTGGAAAGTGTTTGTGTTTACTGCTTGTCGTTGTATAGCCAGCTAGATCGCTAACAATATACATGCTACTGTTGTTATGGCAACAAAAGACACTCTCAACTGCTTTTTGGAACAAACGCTGCCAGCATTTTTTTTTTACTTGAAAAAAATGCTCTGGCCATCGTTTTTCATCAAAAAAGATGCTACTTGTGAACACAGCCTGAACATTCTAAAAATAACAGTTCAGAACCTTAGTCGGATGAACATTCTTTAAAAAAAGTAATCCAAAGTATTTAGATTACGTTATTTACTTTGAGTAATCTAACGGAATACATTACAAATTACATTTTAGGGCAAGTATTCTGTAATCTGTAGTGGAATACATATTAAAAGTAACCCTCCCAACCCTATTAGTCAGATACTGTAAAAGTATACTTTACATATTGTATAGTATACTGCGAAGTGTAGTGGGCAGAGTGGGAATAGTGTAGTGTTTTGGTAGTGGGTTAAGGACTGATATTGTCCATAATGATGACACAGGACTCCTGCTGTAATTAGGCTTTTTTTACTGCCTAATTTTCTTTTCTCAATTCACTTTCATATTACCAGAACCATAACTGGACTCACTGGTCTGGGACTGTTGTTGGCCTGGTCTCACACTGTTGCTCATTGAAGTTGAATGGATGCACTTGCAGTATGTTCTATTGTGCTGGAAGTCGCTCTGGATAAGAGTGTCTCCTAAATGCATGTAATGTAATGTAAAGGACAATCCTAGCCTTGCTTCATGCAGCATTATCCTGCTGGAAAAGCCCAGATGGCTAAACTGATGCCATGAAGGGATACACCTGATCAGCTACCATGTTCAGTTATCTGGTGGCACGAACATTCTTCTACTCATATCAAGGACCAAGACCAAGTGATGCTCTACTTCCACTTCATTTTAGGTGCCTGCCACTACTACGTCTTTGAGTAGAAAATCCTATAAATACAAATAAACTTTGCACTGGCCAAACAGACGCATTTCAAAACATTTTCAGATACAGATGTTTTCAATGGTGAGGTTGTGTATTGTTTCACCTCTTTTCCACATTGCGATCATTTTACATTCCATATACACTCATAAAAGCTCACAAAACAATTGCAAAATGCAAACCCAAATCATCTGTAGGTACACAAGATTGGGTTTTAGCTCAATAAATTATAGAGAATCACCTGAAACTGAATTCCTCTAAAAACAGGACAATTTGGTCAAACAGTTCTTGGAATCGTTGCACCCTTTGTAATAACACAAATCACTCTGCAACAATGGAAAAAATAGAATAAAAATATTTTATCTGTGATTTTTGTTGTTGCTGTTGAATGTCTGTGTGGAGTTAATGAACCCTGAATGCTCAGTGCAACAAATTTTCAGTTATTCCATGGAAGCAGTCTCATGGAAAGAGATATGATAACCAAAAAGTGATAAGGTGAAATCGCAGGGAACATCTGCAGTGATAACCTACACATTTTGTTTTTCTCACACAGAAAGAAATTATTACTCTGTCTATGGGTTCAGTGTATTTTATGATCTCCGCTTATTTTGTAAAAGTGGATTTTTCCTTGTAAAGTTTATGGGACAAATGCCTTTAACCTTAGGATCTGAGACAATAGGACTAGGGACTGCCTACTTGGTAACCAAGTAAAGTGTGATGAATGTCAGTATTACATCTGTCCTTGGTTTTTAAACAAGGGAACCTTTATAATCCTAAATTTAGCTGAAATGGGACAGGCAGAATTACAGCCTCACTAGTGTTTGTTGTGTTAATACATAAAACATATTTTATACATTTGTATAGTGTTTTAAATCTATTTTACTTTTTTAAAAAGCAGCTGCTTTCATCTCATGTTTTCTGCAGGCATCCCACTGCTTTCTTCTCTAGTACTTGCCTTGTACTTCCTACCTTTTGTCTCCTTTTGTACCTCTGTTCTCCTTCCTCCTGGTGCCGCAAGTGGATCCACGCCTAAAGCAGCTCACCCTCAGCCCAGTGACTAGCATTGACATGTGGTGACTCACTCCGATTGGCTGTGAGTAGCCTTAATGCTCATGAGTGTGATAGGTATGACTTATGCCATAGTGGTAACTAATGGCTAGCTAGCTAGCTACAGACATTTTTAAAATAAATATAAAAACCCAACTAGCTGCTGTGGTGGCTTGATACAGGGTAGCAATTAATTAGCAGCAGTGTTCACGTGAGGTTATGTTTGCTCAGTAAAGTTTTTTTTGTTTTGTTTTGTTTTTGCTAGTTCTTGGGTAGGCATAGCTATGAAATCAAAACCAGTCAGACTGCCAAATATATCTTACTCTAGTGAGGCGCTGTCAGCTCGGCTCCATCGTTACCTTTTTCTCAAGCAAAACTGTGCTTCATTGGCATTGGCTATTTTTGCTATGAGATAATCTATTCCTTGTTTGCCTATAACATATAGTGACACAATGAGATAATACGGTTTGTGGCTACCATTGAACTTCTGCTCAGGAAAGCCACCTGTAGCTCTGATCTGATTATTAGATCATTAGATAACAGCTTTCTCCATCTTGAAGCAGCCGAGACACTGGTGCGAGAATGGGGATGGGGGTGTAGAGGGGTGCGCTAGTACACAACATTCTTGCCTCACACACACCACACATACAGATAATAACACAAGGAAGACTCATACACAGTAGTTCATTAAATTCATTTTATCGGGTTTATTTACTAAAATTTCCATTTGATAAAACCATGTTAAAGGTGTCCAAGAAGACTGTGATAATTTTGCGATTTGTTATTATTTTCATTATGATCCGCGATCTTACCGTAATCCATTGGCATAGTGTGTCGACATGAAGATCCAGGTCCGTAGAGGGCGCTCCGAAAGTGGTGCGATAGGCAAATGGATGGTGGCTGGCTCGCAGAATAAACTGCGAGAGAAAGCCAACGCCACGAATCTGACTGTGTCTCGTTTAATCCCATCACAGGTCTGTTAAAATACATATTTCTGTTAAACTAAGTTGTTGGTTTAAACATCAATGATGTATTGAAGAGTTATATTCGATTTGTGTTTAGAAAGAACAATGTGGCAAGCTTTAAAACTGAGTTCTTATAAAGTTCATAATGGCGCTAAAACTAGCCGCCAGGGCAGGGAGATTAGCTCCGGCCATTGAGTTTATATGGTTTAGAGGGAATTCACGTGTATATCGCGGTAAAGAAGATAATTGAGATGCATATCAAACGATGTGTAAATAGTTTAAATGGTAGAAGTTGTAACTGATAATGAGACTTGGTTATGTCAAGATGATATTGATATGCATGGTGATAAAGATTACTAAAAATGTCGCAATGAAGTGACGGCATTAATCTTATGCCTAAGAAAGCTATGTTTAACAGTATGAGAAGTAACTACACTGAAAATGGTCTTATTGCAGTTTAATTGATTTAAAAGTAAGCACATTGGAGATGGATTTATTATTGTTTAATTGATTTGGTACAATCTATTTCATTGGTTTCGATACACTATGCTTTATGTTAATCATGTTATTTGTATCTGAGACTGATAGCAAATGTATTGTTTCACCTCAGTATTCTTTTCAAACTGTATCGGTGTGAAGAGTCACATTGTGTCGTTATGGGAATGAGTTACAGTGTTAAATGGACAGGTTGTCATGTAAAGTGAATAGTTATGTCTGGAACACTACATTAAGAATTCATAATTCATTAAGAAGTGATTATTCTTATGATTCATGTTGAAAAGCAGAATAAACTGCGAGAGAAAGCCAATGCCACGAATCTGACTGTCTCGTTTAATCCCATCACAGGGATAAAAGCTGGAGATCCACGCTCGCACCCGGGCGTGGTGGTAACAGGGGCATGAGCTTTTTGTGTTGTTTATCAGGGTGAGTGTTATCAGAACAATGCATCAAAGTTTGATTTGTCCAATAGAATGCAACATTAAAAACTCAATTCCTTCTAGCACATCAAAACAAGCTCACCTGGAAGATGCAGCCCCAAACCCTGCCTCCTTGGGTTCAACAGCATAGAAAATGGAAAATAATGTGGTTTGATCATGGTGTGACAATCAAGACAAATTTTGGGATGCAATAGGTATTGAAGAAGTTGAAAGCATCTCATTAGCTGGTCTGTATAGTATATATTGGGTACCATTCATAGGTTTTAAAGCTCAAAGTCCATGCACTTTAAAACTGGTGACAAAAATGAATGACACTATTTATTCATTTTCAACATTAATTATAAATTGTATTAATTAATTATGATGGTATTAAAAAGATATTAATTAATTAAAAGGTATTAATTTGTAATTTAATATCCTAATGTTCCTGACATGAACATTATAGCAGCATGCAAGGCCTTTTTTCCCTGCCATTACAATTTTGGCCCCCCGCATATAAAAACCCCTCTGATCTCAGACGTACTGTTACGTCCCAGGTGGATACCGGCGTCTAGGGGAAACTGCGTCGGGACGCAACACAAACAGAACCCACTACCAGGGTCAGACGGTGCGAGCAAGAAAAGAAAAAGACCAGCACGGAATTCGTGGTGCAACAAAAGTGAGGGGTGTATTTACAGTGTACAGTTATTTACAGTTATTTACAATTATGTACAAGGAACGGGGGAGAGGACGCCGGGCGGTGCCAACGAAAAGAAACTAACAAAACAGAACAATCCTGCCTACCTTCACCAACACTGGAATATCTTCGAACAAAAAGGTGGCAGAGCCAAACAAAAACCCTGTCTACACTAACTGCCTACAAACCGAACTTACAGGGGTGGCACTCGCCCCTACCTAACCCTATACAGAATACGAGGCTAGCAACACGGGGATCCCCTTCTTACCTGTCCTACTCCCCACAGAACCCGCAGTGCGCAACAAAGCCAAAACACAATCCAGAGCCGTAGTCGAAGGTTATGAACACAAGGTCGATACACTAGTAGTCAAGTTTGGAATCACAATATTATACCGAAGCACAAGAACGAGGACGAATCTCTCGTCGTGTCGGTCCGGGCATCTTTAAAGGCTGGCGCCTAATCTCCGGTTGGCCCAGACGGAACGAGGAGGCGGAGCACCAGGGGCACAGCATCCGGCACAACGGAGATGGACAGGTGCGCGGCGCAGTCGCAGCTGTATACCTGTGAAAGGGGGAGAAAAACATACGCGGCCCGGACTAACGCGAGTGCACAAAGCGCGCAGCACGTAACACGTACAATAGAATATATTTCCTCTAATAATATTCAACAGTAAAGGATAAATGAAAATATAACCATTGGCTAACAGCCCTTCAAATCTCCTCTGTGGCAGATGGGGAGGTATTTTGGTAGTTATGAAGCAAAGTCTGTATGTACACCGATGAGCTAAAACATTATGACCACCTGCATAATATGCTGTTGGTCCTCCGAGTGCCACCAAAACAGCTCCGACCCACCGACGCATGGACTCTACAAGACCCCTGAAGGTGTCCTGTGGTATCTGGCACCAAAACATTAGCAGCAGATCCTTCAAGTCCTGTAAGTTGTGAGGTGGAGCCGCCATGGATCTGACTTGTCGGTCTAGCACATCCCACAGATGCTCAATCGGATTGCGATCTGGAGAATTTGGAAGCCAGGGCAACACCTTGAACACTTCATCATGTTCCTCAAACCATTCCCGAACAATGTGTGCAGTGTTGCAGGGTGCATTATCCTGCTGAAAAAGGCCACTGCCATCAGGGAATACCATTGCCATGAAGGGGTGTACCTGGTCTGCAGTGATGTTTAGGTAGGTGGCACGTGTCAAATTGACATCCACATGAATGGCCAGACCCAGGGTTTCCCAGCAGAACATTGCCCAGAGCATCACACTCCCTCCACCAGCTTGTCGTCTTCCCACAGTGCATCCTGGTGCCATCAGTTCCCCAGGTAAACGGCGCACACGTACACGGCCATCCATGTGATCTAAAAGAAAATGGGACTCATTAGACCAGGCGACCTTCTTCCACTGCTCCAAGGTCCAGTTCCGACCGTGTACCCATTGTAGGCGCTTTCGACGGTGGACAGGGGTCATCATGGGCACTCTGACCGGTCTGCGGCTACGTAGCCCCATACGCAGCAGGGTGCGATGCACTGTGTGTTGTGACACATTCCTCCTGTAACCATCAGTAAAATTTTCTGTGACTTGTGCCACAGTAGACCTTCTGTCGGTTCAGACCAGATGGGATAGCCTTCATTGCCCTCGCACATCGCTGAGCCTTGGGTGCCCAACACCCTGTCACCGGTTTGTGGTTTGTCCCTCCTCGGACCACTGTTGGTAGGTACTCACCACTGCTGACCGGGAGCACCCCACAAACCTTGCTGTTTCAGAGATGCTCTGACCCAGTCGTCTGGCCATAACAATTTGGCCCTTGTCAAAGTCGCTCAGGTCATTACTCCTGCCCATTTCTCCTGCATCCAACACGTTGATTACGAGAACTGATTGTTCGCTTACCATCTAATCTACCCAGACCTTGACATGTGCCCTTGTTTGGAGATGATCAACGTTATTCCGTTCACCTGTGAGTGGTCATAATTTTTTGGCTCATCGGTGTAGAGAATGTGATAAAAGCAATATTTTAGATGTGTGAGAAGGCTTGGGAATGTTTGGAAAGGTTCACCAGTTAGCTAGGCGTAGTTTTCTACAAATCTGGGAAAGTCTTTGAGCATTTATTCATCCAGCTCAAATTTTCCTGTACATTGTAATGACACCTTTATGAAGCACTGAAAACAAGGAAAAGGCTGGCAGCGTAAACATGATAATCCCATAAGGGTGTTATTGACTTGAGGGGGGAAAGGGAAAGAAAAAATAGCTGCCATGTTAATTGTAGTATGACTAATTGTGAAGAGCTCCACCCACGGCTCAAAAATTACATTTAAGTATATTATGTACCTACCTGCATACAGTCTCCCCAGAAACAGCTCTGAATACCATGTGCAAATGTGTAAAGCATTTATACTGAAAAAAAAGATATGTAGGGAATTTCCTTGCCCTTTATTTCGAGAACCAAAATCTGAATCTTAAGTTTTATGTTGATATGCAGAGCAAATTGAATTATTTACAGGCACAAACCCATCTTGCATATTGATTTAGCATACATTTCAGTGGATAATATTGGCAGCCAGATTCATTAGTCTTCCACTAATTTGATAAACTTCATAGATTCCTAATTACTTATAATAATCCTAACCTTACGTGTTACCAATTATCCAATGGATCAACAGCAATGAACCAATTCTTCTAATATATTTCATCCTCAACATATTAGAGGTATAGATCTGAAAACTAAAAAAAACTTACTTTTCAAGGGAACCTGTTGGAGTAAGCTTCACCAGTCTCTCACTACATAAGACCTGCACACATGTTATCTTTTAACTGTATATTGAAGGATGCTGGTACAATCTCTGGCAAAAGGTAGATTTTGCCGTTTTAACAGGAAAAATAACAATTTCCTTCTGGACAAACCATCTGATGAATTCTTTGGCCCAAGTGTGGGTTTGAGATAAAGGGCTGTGTTTGCTGTTCACTCAACCCATGCCAAGATGATTAGATTTGAGGATGCCCATGTTGCAGCTTGCACAGGAGTTACTCTAAGTTAAACGACGAGATGAAAAAGTTTAAGCCTTTCTGAGGGGTACCTTTTAATAAGATGGTTCACTGAACTAGATGCTAATGTAGATACAGGTAGTGACATTTCAGTGTCATTGCGCTTGCCGTAAAATGGATCATTGTGGTACTATAAGCGTAGAGCAGGGGGTCATCCGTTTAAGCCTTGTTTAAAATGCCAGACATCTGCTCTTTAAAAAACAGACAGCTGATGAAAAACAAATTTGATTTGCAACACAAGACCTGGCCCATTTTCTGTCTCCTGAATCTTCTGCAAACAAATCCACAGGCATTGCAGACCACTATCCTTAGACCACTGTGATTACGCTACACAACAAGAAATATGATTCGATACTGTCTCTGCCTACAAGGCATATCTTATCAAAAGAAGCACACACACTCTGGGAAAGACAAAAAATGGGACAGACAAAAACATTAATTCCATTAATATTAATCAAATTAATTAATATCACTACCAGGCATTGTCCAGTCATTTTAATCAGGTTTGATTTATGGATACAACCATAGAACAATTACCATCAATATGAAAGCAATAAACTGATAAGGAAAGAAGAGTTAATGCTTTCTGTGGTGTCTGACAGTGTTAGTGTATATGGGCTCCTTTAGATCACTGGATTGCACCTTTACAAATTTCTCTCTTCATCGCTAAGCTTGAAAATGCAGTGCTTCCCAATTGGAATCACTTTCCCCTGCATATGATTTCTGTAGCGCAGTTATAACAAAAACATTTTCTGCATGGCTAGGGTCTCTTCATTAAAGTGCAGTCATACATCTCTGAAAGTATACAGTGCACACAGTAGAAAACATAGCCTTGGATTAATAAGGGAATAATACATATTTACTGTACATACAGTACACACCGTCTGTAGTGGCCCATTAACACTTTTCTTTCTTTGTGGCAGCTGCATTGGAGCGGGAACATGCTGATATTACAACCAATTCACACGCCAGCCCACTGAAAATTCAAGTCGGTGTGGATGCTACCATCCTTTCCTGCAGGACACACATCATCAGGGACAAGGCCTTTCTATCACACCTGCTCTCCTGGACACACCACTGTGACTTATCTATTAGCTATACAGCCTGCGATCAATTAGCCAGTTGGTCCATTACAGCCTGTTCTCAAACAGGTGATTCCCAGTGTTGCCTGTTCCTAAGATGTGCCTGTGCTTTAGCGTGTAGATTTTATGCTAATTAGAAAGAAAGCAAGGTACTTTAGGCAGGGGACAGATGTATTGGTATGCACATGGGTTTATGTCTTAATCCACAGTGCCATTCAGTCCTCTGAATCCAACAGTGGGAAAACATCTCTCTGAGATTGATATGTGAATTGATTCAGTAATAATTCAAGTAAGGGGTAGCCAGACCCTGAAATCTGCAGAATTAAATACCTTATCTGAACAGTATGTAATGAGCACAGAACTGAAAGGAAGGTTCTTTCTCTGTACCAAAACCTCCATCTGTGTCCACATCTCTGGGTTCAAATGGAATAGAGATCGGAATGGGGAACTGTCAGCCCGCAAGCATTCCAGAGAAGGAAAGCTGGTCCAAAGCCTGCTTCTGCACAAAAACTCTGGGCATCAGGGGGAATCCAGTACGTGAGGCTTGCTATAATTGGTGCAATCTGTTCCCTCTGACTGAAGCTGTTAAAGTCTCTTTTGCAGCTTATCTATTTGGAGTCATAACCCCTGCAAGATGTCCACTGTTTCTTTGGGCCCTCTTAGTTTGTCACAGCCTGTTGTCCAAGGAGTTCCAATGCCTGCAAACCCCTTTCATACCTGCTTGCCTGTTATCAGGCTCAGTTATGAATTCTTCTGTTACACAAATGTTGCTGCCACCTCCCTGTTGTTAGAGTTCTTTTGAATACTACAGATAGTCAATCTGAGAGAGACACACTCACATGAGAAATTACATGATCTGAATCATCAGCAGCAGTTTTATTTGATTGTTGCACCATCTTAAAGTTATAGTTTAAGACAAAAACTCCCTCAAAATAGCATTATGAATTTTTTTCCCCAAATGGCAGACTTCAGCCACTCAAGAGTATAACACTTTTGATTTACCATTTCAGTCTAAAGTGAGACTAAGTGTGGATATATGCTACACTTTGCATATAAGAATTACTCATGTATGAATCATACACATGTAGTGATCACAAACAGTATCACAGAATCTTTCCTGTACCAATGCTTTTTAACCTGTTTAAAACTCAGCTTGTGGGTTCCCATGTAACTCAGTGGTTCAGGTGCTGTCTTCACTACAAGCAAAATATCTCATCTCCCAATAATCACCAAAACATCTACCACATGAAATGTTTTCTGGAAAAAGTATGATTTAGGTAAATACCTGGATACTAGTCAACATGACAGGAATTAGATGCTTTGCACAGTAGACAAATGCTGCATTATTGTGTTACAACAGTCTTAAAACCAAGGAAAGAAATGCAGCTGAGAAACTCAGCATTCCACTGCCTGCACTGTCTACCTTTTCATTTAAATTCCATAATTTCAAACCATGTTAATTGCTTGTTGTGCTTTGTGTAATTGTATGTAGGAGTTCTGTGTGTATATGAACCAGCCCCTGGATAATGAGCCACCTCTGCTGGCTTCCTATATACAATTGTGCAGCTGAAGAACAAGAGGCACACTTTTTTAAGAGATTAGTCTGCTGCAGCTTAGCTCCGGCTGGTGTGGTTTGTTGTGCTTTTTAAATAAATGATTTAATTTATGTACAGATTCTTTGCATTTTATGTGCAGTGTGTCACTGTCACAAACATAAAAACTCATATAAGAATGAAATTGTCCCCAACTGATGATTCTTGTAAGCAGAGTGCACTGTATGAAGGTTGAACATAAGTATCAAATTTGTGTTTTACGAATGATATGTATAAATGGCGCAATTAATCTCAACAATGAACATGCATATATATAGATCAGCAAATATCTCCAGCAAATATTAGTTTAAACACCTTTATTAACACTGCTTATTTGATTTTCAGAATTGGCTAATAAGGCATATGCATCTCCTTCAGTTTTCTTCTAACCTGAAGGAAATATTAAATAAAATCAAAACATACCTTGACTCAAATCTTCACAAATTTTTTACTTTATAGCTCTCTTTACAGGCCAGAGTACCTATGGTCAAAATTAATGCCCTCGGCCTTCCTTTTTCTTCTTCACCTCCAGACTATTTTGTGGAACTTTAGTCTCTGGCAAGAAAAACATGGTACAATAAAGAGCCATACATCTATCCTGACATGCTTCAGTGCTCTAAAAGTTTGGGTGCCCTCTCATTCCTTGTTTTGAAAGTGGTTAAACATGACTAGTCAGTGCTTGCTCACTCTCATGGTGGTGGATTGAACAGACACTGGTAGCTCATCATAGGCTACAGGATATCCTCTTTGCTAGAATGAAGTTTAAAAAAGCTACTGTATAATGTGGTCCAATTATCTCAGATTCTTTACATGTATGCTTTGATGCCAGGAAACACATAAGTTACAGTAATATGGTTTGTAATTATCTCCTCTCTGACACAATTACAATTTGTTAAAAAAAAAACCCAACCTTATGACTGTCTTCCCTGGACTAATAAGGGAGTACATGCTCGACAGGATGTTTTTGATGAGAATGGGCTTATTATATTCCACATGTTGAGAAATAATGATTCTTTTCCTGCTTTTTGATTTTGTTTCTCCAACTGAGCTTCTCTCTTTGTGCCCATAGTGTTCCATGGGATGTTGCTCGCAGTTCCCATCCAACAGTTACCTACATTGACCTTGCATCTCTCACACATGGCATGCCTCAGCCATTTATGATCATTTCATCTCAGCCAAGTGCAGTACACTAGGTGTCACCAAAGCATGGTATTGCAAAAGAGATAATTTAGGTTTTCAACTTGACTGGAATGTCATTTTTTAATGTCCCCACAGCCATTGAAACTCCACTATAGAGTACCCTGAATAGGTGTAAAACATGAAGCTGACTTCAAGCCCTATCTGCAATACATGCAATATGAATGGTACTTGGACTTACATACATTTGTTTTAGGAATGTACAAGGGCATCTCACAATCCATGGGCCCCTATTTTTTCTTGTTCAATGATATTTCAGTCTTGTTTCTACCGGTATCAAATTATCTTAGACAGTTCAACTGCAACAACAAAAAATAAACAAACAAAAACATTACAGTTTTGGATAACCCCAAAATCTTTCCCATACATTGTACAGATACAAGACAGAAATACAGAAGGCAGTGGATGGGTTCTCAATGGCTAATTTGACTGTTCTGTATTTAGGTCTTTTCAAGGTGGGAAAACCCTGGCTTGGCAGAATTAAGGAAAAGATGCATTAAAATACACAGTACCAGGACATATTTGGCTAAAGGCCTAGATCATCCTGCTGAGATGCTCATGCTTGGTTAAAAAAAGGATATTCAACCATTGTTATGATCCAAAGCACACATCTAAATCTAAAAGGAAATGGTTAAGAGACAGCATACTATCTCAGCTTGGCAAATGTAATCTCCAGACCTCAATCTGATTGAACATTTGTGATTCAAACGCAGGTCATCAGCAAGCAAGTATCAATAAATCTGAAGGAGCTAGAGAAATTATCCAATGAGGGATGCTTAAAAAATGTCTGGAGAAGTGCCTAGAACTCATAAAAGACCACAGGGAGCTAAAAGAACATTCAATTCAAAGGAGGTTCACAAAATAGTGATTTGATAATTGTGGTTTCTGCAATGCAAAGCATGCAGTCATTTGTAAATAAAAAAAGATTGCACACCTGTACCTTTAGGTAAATTTATCTTTTAGGTAAATTTATGTTCATGAAAAAAATTCTCAGGTATGAATACATTTGGAGGTCATACATAAGGCACTTTACTAATGCACAGCATGTATGTAGTATTTCATTAAATTGTGTTAAAAAGCTTCAATCAACCGTCTCTGGGCCTTGATGTTTTAAATAAGCTTGAATAATCTAATAATTACCATCACAAAGTTGACAGCCATTTTGCACTGAAGTGGAGTGGTTGTGTGTAAGACAATAAAACAAGTGAAATCATTTGCTCTGTTGATGTCAGGAGACGACTAATAGCTGTAGTTTTGCTTTCTTAAATGAAAAAGAAAATCACAAGTACATGGCCACACTGATACTTAAGTCAATTGATGTTCATCAAAATGATTTAAGGGCATTAATTACATTTTATTTTTGAATTACATTAGTTTTTTTTTCTTTTCGAATGAGTCTGGTCCTCAATGATATAGTAATATTAGGTACATTACATTGTATGCAATGTCAAAGGGAAGAGTGTCTTTTAATATGCCAGTTGCTCCATCTCTCAATATATCCATCCATCATTGGTTAGTGCATGTTAGTGTATGCAGTTTCAAATTGTGAACTAATCCTTTGCAGATTATTATTATAGCCTGTGATATAGTGTTTTGTGACAAATGCACTTTAGTTTGACTTCATTGCTGCACATAAAAAATGCTAGAGGAGAGGACAAGACTCAAGGTCTTAGAAGGTCATAGTCTCTCATGAAAACAGAGTTCAGCTCCTCATGCAGCGGCAGGGATGTTCTCATTCACCAGCTTGAGCTTTGCCTGGCAAGTTTAAGGCAGGAGGATTTCTGACGACATGAGTGTGAGTCAGACAGACTGTGACTCAGCTTTACACAATCTGCATGCTAAAGACTGCCTCAGATGCAAAATATTTACCGGGTGTGTTGTCAGAACAACAGAAACTCGTGTGTTAGGTTGTTTGCATACCTGTTGTTTGCACTCATCTCCTGTATGCAAGTGTGCTCTTTCATGGTTTGTACTGAATACTGCATAACAATAATTTTTTAGCAAATGTCCCATGAAAACAAACTACACCTGCATATGGTGTATGGCTTCATTTCTCAGATGACATTGCTTTAGCTTTTGTCCTTTTTGTCCTCTGCCCATCGTGGCACATGAGCATGTAATGTGTTCTGATAATGTGCTCTTATTTTCCATTTAATTCCTCTGGTAATAATTCCTGTCAGAAAACAAGGAAGCTGTAATCCTGACTATACTGGGGGCAATGGGGTGGGGGAGAGAAGGTCCCAGAAACCCAGTTAGAAGCGCTGTCTTAATTGGTTGCATATTTTTTCATTTTAGTTTCTTAAGCAGTGGTTACGGTCAGAAAAAAAAAAAAAAATCCGGAGGCATAAGTAGTATAATTGTGCTGTATTCAAAATGGAGATTGCCTCCATTGTAATATTAATGAAAATGCTTTCATCCGTGCTGGGGTGGGTTGTCAAGAATTAGAAAAGGACGGAGGTGATCTAATTGTGAAGCTGGAAGGGGTGAGAAGAAATTTCAGGAGTGCAGCGGGGAGAAGCCATAACGCTAATGATGACAAACAGAAAATATCTGGAGGAGAAGGGAAAAAGGCTGACAATATATATGCGATCACAGTTTTCTCAGCCAATTAGGCATCATAAGGCTAATGCCCAGAATCATTAGTGCACAGAGGGAGAGATTTTCTGTGCTTGTGGAAGAAGACAAGTCAGTTTATTTTATGGAGCCTACTTCCTAGCCATATTACCCCGCCATATCTCCCTGGTAGTTCTCTATGAGGAATGAAGGGGTAATTCATATAGAAGGTTTCAGTCCTGTGAGACATGGATGGACTTTTTTTTTTGCATAAAAGGCAAATAAGTCAAAGGTAAACAATTGCAGTGCAACTGCATTTAATTTTGTCAGTACACAAGATAAAATAGCTTCCTTTGACATAGTTAATCATATAAATACAGAGAAACCACTCACTCACAATTGTTTCAATATTTTATTATTAAAAAGCCAATATACATTGACTAACAAAAATGCAAATGATTACCACAAATATACTATCGTCACTCACTAGCCTTGACATGACCACATGGAAGAAAAAGCATGACTTACACATCAACACATGTACACTGCCTTTCATTCTAACTTCTGTGTGATACCTGTGTTCTCCTGTGCAGACCATTTGATATCAGAAGCTATTTTGTTCACAGAATACTTTCTGCTTTCTTGTCACACCCAGATAAATTCACTAACTGCCAAAATAATCACTTGAATGAAATTGGATATTTAACCTTACTCCTTGAAAACTCTACCAGAAAAAAATGTTATTACCCATCAACTATATTTATATATTTTTGGCCACCAGGATATTAAGGTACCCCGCACTTTCATTTTCAGTGATCATGAAATAATGGTTTGTGCAGCACACCTTGTCATGAAACAGGATTCTGTCCAATAAAAGCTGACATATTGGCTAAGAGAAGTCAAATTGGTTGGCCGTGACCTTCAGCATCAGTTTTACACTGTTCACAAACTGCAAGGAAAAAAAGGAAAGAAAGGTTATTTTACTGTTCCATATGGCTCTGCTCACTCCATAGGTGGAAGGTGTTTGGATCTGCTGTGAATGAGAAGTTGATTTTGATCAGTCAGTGTGTCAGTGAGGGAGGAATTTATTCAATAACAGCCCTCTGTAAGCAGGGCATGCCAGACTGTCAGTATCGCTCAGGGGAAGCTATTGTTTTCCAGGCTTGGTCTGAAAAAATACACAAAACAAAAGGAGTTTCATATGCAAACAGCTGTCATCTGGCAGTCGGTGGTGGTTAGCTACTAAAAAAAAAAAAAAAAAACAAAAACAAAACACAACTAAAAAACAAAACAAAAACAGTCTATTGCAGGGGCTGTGTCATATCTCGGCCGCTGCAACGGAGTCTGCAGCAGTGGTGTTCATGTCTGTAGTGTGCCGGAGGTCACATGCACCTTACACCATCTGCAGGCTTTGCATTGTTTGTGTACTTGCAGCTTCTTACCAAACTTACACCAAAGAAGTTAGACCCTGGAGATCCTCCTAGGTGCATCTGTGAATTAAACCCAATAAGAGCAAACTGTGAAAGCATAACAGTGTAAACTGTTATGAATCAGCTTCTCAAAAGAAGTCTCTGCTTTATGTAATCTATTATTTAATTGCAAAAAAACCCCAACAAAAGTTCAATATTTTGTACATACAAGCATGTCCAATGCATTTGAAAAATGTACAATTTTTCTCAGCTTTGCTCATTAAGCAAATTATCAAACAACTTAGAAAAACACAGCTGCATATATCCTTACATTCTTGTTGTCTTGTACATTATGAAATGAAAGGCAGGGTAATTAAAAGCCAATTCTTCAGGGGAACACTGCTGTGTTTACCCTGAGCTGAATACACTTTGAAGTTTCAAACACAACAGCACAATGTTTATAATTGCCATTCAGCACACCCCAGTTTTGTAGATTAGCTACAGGTCATGGAACTCCACAACAAGCATTAATAATGATACATAGCACCATCTGGTGAACTTCAAAGCCCCAAGTTAGACTGGGGATTTTGATGCCCTGCTGCACCTCCACCCCATAGAGGAAGGCAAGAACACCAGGGAAGCAACTTTCTTCTTTCTTTTACCTAAAGGTCTGAAGCGAGTAAGATTTCTAGTTTACCATAAACCAGACATTTCCATGGCGTGGCTATGGATTAAATTATTTCAGTAGGTGTTTCACTGTATAAGCCTGGATAAGCCTAACATGAAATGCTCATTTTTCATCATAGCTCTGAGAAACACAGCCTTTGGTAAAGTAGAGCAAATACAGACTTGCTTTTTTGTCAATAAGTGAAGCTGTAGTGAGAGGCTAACACATGCTGCTAATCACACCAAAAAGCCAGTGGCAAACTTACAATAATCAATGAGATACATAGGCAGAACACTAGACAGATCTGATGCACACATCTTAGACACATGCATTCTATTCAGCCAATGTATTCTAGATGCACAGTCCCCAATCAAGCAGTACGAGTGTCATGTTGGAAACCATTCATATAAGAGGACACATTATGGGCAAAAGCAGGTGAGGTTTATTTTGATGGTTGTACAAATTCAGTGGACACACTGCCATGGGACCTGGAAAATAAAATGTAAAGAACAAGCAAATCTACTGAAGTCTTCTCTCTGTTCACTCCTCACTGTCACTGGTGTGCTTACCAGAGCTGGGTCACAAGGTAGAACTGAAGCATTCAGTCACTGCCAAGCGCTACAGTCCTTTAAACACTCAATTTTGAGATCATGTGCTGCCCTATCCTGCTCTGCACTGGGACAATAACTGAGACTGCTGTCGCTTGGCTGAGCCCCTCAGCATGCCCTTGCTGTTGTTGTGAGGTGGCAGAGAAAGAGCAGATGGGCACGCTTCACATCTCTTGGCCTGAGGTTGTGAATGGGTCAGCACAAAGGTCATATAACTTCAAGGCCTCCAAGTGTGCCCTGCCTCTTTGGTTCATTACAAGTGAATCTGAAATCACTGCCAACTCCTCTGCACGACAAAACTTTTATCTTCTCCTTCTCAACTCTTTTCTTAAGTTCTGACTGCTTTTCTTCCTAAATTTAATTGAACCCATGTTTCAGCACTCCTGAACAAGCCCCCTCTAGGCTCCCTGCCTTCTGAAATGACATACCTGTCTGACCCTTCCACCTACTTTCTCAAAAAACCTTGGAACATGCTATGGGCAAATAGCCTTACACCAGTCTCTTGCAGAACAACCTCCTAGACTCCCTTCAGTCAAATTCAGTCCTGATCCCTCCACTGAGGCAGCTCTACTGGTTGTCTCCAAGGCTCTCCATGCAGTGAGGGTCACAGTCCTGTCCTTGCAGTGATAGGAATGAAACTTTATATGAGGCAGTGGATCATTAGTTTGTCCTTGTTAGTGTCACTGAGCTCAGGGTTGAGGGCACTGACCTGGGGTGGCTTGGTCTGCTATCCTAGTAGACTTTACTTTCCATTACACTCAGGTGTTCATCCTTTCTCCATAAGCATACCCTAACGCTTCATCCTGGGCCTTCTGGTATTCTCTCTACGCAACCTATGCCCTCTCATTGCATTACATTATTGGCATTTAGCAGACGCTCTTATCCCGAGTGACTTACATAGGTTACACCTTTTTTTTTACAATGTTATCCATTTATACAGGTGGATATTTACTGAGGCAATTGTGGGTTAAGTACCTCACCAACAACAGCATTGCCCCAGCGGGGAATGAACCAGCAACCTTTTTGCCATGTCCAACCTACTTCAAGTCATCTTTTCTTCAAGATTTGGTTGCAAGGTCTAATTCCCCTCGCTTGGACTAACCTGGGCCACTCCCTGATAGTATGTCAGAACATTTGACAGACCTCACACAATTGCTGGTCCAGGCCCTGGACCGTTCTTGCCTGGAAAAGGCCTTCCTTATCATCTGGTTCCAAAATGGTGGAAAGGCTTGTCTATTGTTGACAAGAAGCATGAATCTGTCTGTTTCTTACAAAGTTTACAGATGGGATTTAGGGATAACATATTTCACTATTCATGCTTATTGCTTCTCCTCCTTAACATTACAGCACTATAGCACATGACAATCATATTTGCATGATTAACAATATTATTCTACCTTCCTGCATTCAGGCTTGGTAATTGCACTGTTGTAACCATGCAAGTCTCTGGAGTAGAGCATCTGCCAAGTAAGAGTGAAGAACAGTCAGGAAAAAACTACTCCAGAGGTGGAGCCGCCTTTTCTGATGAAGCCATGCAATGATCTGATACATATCCCCCACCCTTGAAATGGCTCAGCATTGTTTTTTCTTTAATAGCTCATGAGAGGGCCATAATGGGACCATTACAGAAAAAAAGCAGTGGATATGAAACCTCATTATGAATGTCAATGGAGATTAACACTGTATTGCACAGCCTTATTGTCAACGTTAATCAAAGTGCGTGTGGCAGTGTCATTTGCCCATGGGAGAGAGGTGTGTTCAACTCCCAGACAAATGTGTGCCATGAGCTCCCTATTTGCAGTTAAGTGATAATGATACATTTGTCAAGGTAAACTTAATGACCTAACATGTAGGATACCTCTTTTATTCCTCTGCTGACCATAGAGATAATTATACTCCTAATCTTAGTCCCTTCAGCAAGTTGTTTTTGGATTCTGATCCACTTGAAACCTCTTGGTTAAGTAACACAGAAAATGAGACAGAACAGTTGTTTGTCATTATCTTTCAGAAACCTCTTCCCTTACACCCTGTTGACAATATTTGAAACTTTATTTCACACCCTTTAAATATGGCAATGTTGTTACTTATCCAGTCAATACAAGGGCAGGTCACAACCCTCACCCATTGACTGCTGGTGAACTAAGGCTTTAGAATTAAAAAGACTAAGTGTGAGAACAAAGCGGGGCATAATGTACATGATATTCTTCTGTGACAGAGGGAATAAGACGGCAGAAGCAATATGCTATTTTCTGGGCATTGGGAGAATAATGCAATTACCTTTAGCTAATAACCTCAGCCAATCATGTAGAATGCAATTCAGCGGACAGTGTGTCTGGCACTGTCTCTTCTCCCACTAATTTGCATAATAACTAAAACCTTTTGTCTTTCAGAGCACAAGAGCCCAAGCAGGACCCCCAGCTCTTTGAACTAGACTGGTGTAACTTGGATGATAAGAGTGACTTCATTGACTCTGTAGCTTAGTGGGTTTATTTCCTTTCCTGTCTGTTCAAAATGAATAATAGCTGTGGACTTTGAGTGTACTGAAGATTAAATGTGTCTAGCTAATCCCCTTCAATAATAGATGGGGGGGTGGACTTCTGACATGACAACCAAAACCAAAAAAAAGCAAGACTTTTTGTACATTTTTAAACTCATATACATTTGTCAACATTGGCTCTTTTCTCCTACTAAAGAAAGTGGGTATTTTAGAGATATCACTAATGTAAAGGGTGCTAGTTGTTGAATGTCTCCCAAGCCATTCTCATTTTTCTTTCCCTTTTGCGAGTATGTGAGAGCTGAAAACAATACAATTGCATGGGGCCTCTCATTTCCCTAATGGCAGTCTTTAAATTCTACATTTGAACCTCTGAGTTCTTTTAGGGTCCATTACTTAGTCAGCCCTTTGTTACAAAATCTGTGTGAGGAACCAACTGGAACACAATACATCTTAGCTTGCACATAATGCCTTAAGAGTTCATACACTGAGGTACAATGTTGTGATCTTATAATAACATTCCAGACAGACAAAATGAATTTGTACCCCCCAGAATCAATGACAGATATGTCATTACCCAGAATAGCTAGTCATACTGAGTACTCCATTGCATGCACATGTCTGACAATGTCTCTGAGAGTTCATTAATAAAGTCTTATTCTAGCAGGGCCACACAACATCCAACAATCAAAAAGGGGAATAAGCAAGCAATCCAGTAAATGATGGTGTCAGACTTATCTTAATCTGACAGTTTATGCTGCTCCTAAGCACTGTTATAGAGGTAATATCAGAATGTTAGTTATTCATTAGATTTTGGTCAATGGTGGAATATTGAGGTGTCATAAAATGATACATTAAACCATGAACTCACACTCCAGGACCAATTGTGGGTGATTTTTCAAAGGCCTGACATGCTGTCATCAAAGCCTTTGTTTTTGAGAACAATAAAAACGACCAAAAAGCTCCACTGTGCCTAGGAGCATGGTGTTTTGCACACAATTTTGTTGTTCAATCAGCACGCTGACATGGTACACCATTAGTTGAACCCTTTGCTGATGAAAAATGTCACCTGGAGAGAGAAATTAAAAGGTTCATTCCATTTCCCTTCTGAGATCTTGCTAGCTTAGTGTCAGTTGAGTGTTTTATTTACTTATTAACTTCAAATTTGACATTTCTTGCTGTGCCATCGCAAAGTTGCTTTTCAATCTTGAGCCCTTCAACAGCAAATGTTACATCACCACTGCAACTCTTACTGACTGCTTTACTCACGAAGAAGGAATGGATAAACCTGAGACTTTTTTTTGAGGTGTGTACACCGAATAACTTGGAAAAGAATATGATCAATATCAAAGTAACAGCTTTGGCAAAAATACAGAAAAGTAAAAAAGTTTGGAAAAAGTGAAATTGTCCACCACTTTAAAAAGAAGCACATGAAAGACAGGAAATCCACACGGATACATCATAGATTGTTTCACAGCCATGTTCATGTCAGATTTACCCACTAGCGTGATGAGGCAATGTGTTCAAAGGATCTGCCTGTTACGAAAGTGAGACACAAAGGGATTTTTTTGTCTTTGATTTCTCTCAAGATCTCAGCTTTGGTTTGCTTTTTATCACTAAGTACTAAAATAGAACAGACATAGCGCAATATCACTACAGAAATATATGGTACTATTACGTGACATTGAAGACAAAAATACCAAGCAATAACACAAAGAATGCAGACCAATGGCATACAAGATAGCAGAGAGACAATTGTGATAATTCATACAATGCAGATTTTGACAGGTTAATCCAATTATTATACAGCTTTTGCTGAAAGTTCTATACAGCCTCACATTCACATTGCATTAATAATGGAAATTAACCTTGCTTGTAATGAACCAAAATACCTTTCCACTGCCCCCCTAAAGGAATATGAAGTTGATGACTTTCTCAGAACTTTCTGTGGAACAATAGAGCAGATACCATGAAATACTACTGTCACAATCTGGCTGACTTGCCTGGATGGTGAGGTACCTAAATCAGAGCTGCCTCAGTAAATATCCATCGGTATAAATGGATAGCACGTAAAAACTGTAAACTATGTAAGTTGCTCTGGATAAAAGCATCTGCTAAATGCCTGTAATCTAATGTACAGTGTACAATGGTCACTGCAGTTCATGACCTATTGGACCTTTTCCTGCACTGAAGGGCTACAGAGAGAAAACAGACTTGTCAAGTGTCAAGTCACAATACTCATATCTTATAAATTAATGAGACACACCATCATTGTGAAACATGCATCTCCCACATATGAACTTAAATGATCCATGTCTGAGTTTGCTTAGTAAAGCAGAGTAGTCACAGAGGCTCACAACTCTCTGTGTAAGCACTTAAGTGGGGTTTATACACATGTATTAAAATTGAAAACATGAATCTGCTCCTATGTGATGTATATTGCATTACTCTTATACAGGGACACATCTGGATCTCAGCACTATGTTTGGTGCTGAGACTTGTTCATATGTGGTTAGTGGTGTCTTGTTTATGTAACTTTTCATGCCACTTTATTGAATGCTGTTTTGAGGGTGTTCTAGATAAGAGAGTTCGTTTAAATTGCAATAGTGTAATGTAATGTGACTTGCTCTATGTTTCCATGCTTATGGTAAAACAGAATATGTAAGTAACTTACTGTATGCAGGAAATTGGAAAGTGTTTGTACAGTACAAGCAGGCCAAAACTAGTGTGCATTTTTTGGAACTGAAAAGTAGAATTCATTTATAAAACAAAAGGTGAAATTGACAATAAAACAGGAATTCTTTCCTTCTTTCTTTTTTGCTCATTAGTGTACTCCAGGTGACCTACATTTTTACAAAGAAATGTGGTGGTACAGTCTGAAAACCAAAGAGCTGATTAAAATGGTTTCCAAATTTGTCTTAGTGTAGGATTAATGTAAGATTTTGATTTAAATATTAAACTAGTATATTATTAAATTAATATTCAGCAGTCTTGCCTTGGACTGTCTTGGTCTCAGTCCTGACCACCCTTGTCTTAGTTTTGACTTAGCCTTGGATGTGGTGACCTTGACTGCTTTTCTGGTTTCTGAAATCTTTTCAAATGCAGGTTAATGGTTCAACAGTAATAAAGGTAGAATTGGTGAAACATGTCTATTGCCACAATAAAACATTCACAAATTCTCTTATAATCATCACACTACAGAAGCTCTGAAAACAACAACCTGCTACTGTTTGTTGTTATAGAGTTGCTATTTATGTACAGTATTGCAATACCTGTCATTTTTAATATGCTCTCTGTTTCTAACTGAAACCAACTTTTTAAAATCTCCTGGGTCTCACTGAAAAGCTTCAGACTCCAAACATGTCAAATTTTTACATCCAGGCTGTCCAACATAAATCCGGTGTTATTACTTCTGATTCGAAGTACCCTTTATACCACTGTTCTGGACTATTGCCTTGGGGTCCTATGTATCCCTACTTGTGCTCAAAAAATGTGCTTCAGTAAGTTTTGTTTTTCACGTTTACCATAAACAGGCCACATGAAAATTTAAATTAATTGTTATATTAATCATTTGCTACTATTGTTCTATTGACTGTACTGTTAGGTTGTACATATTGCTTCTTACTACTGAACTACACCTGACAAGATGAGAAAAATCCTTTTCAAAGAACCATAAAGTAGTTCTACATTGTTTTTATTTCTTTAAATTGTACAGCCAAATTTGGAGTTTCTTTGCTTAAACCAATGGTGTTTGTAGTGGTTGATCCATTTCCTCTTATTTAATTGTTCATTGCAATTAGTATTATATTGGCATACACCTGTAGTTGATACCATAAAAGCTCTTTGAAGTCTCATATGAATAACTCAAGTGTAAACCAGTGCAAAACCAACTTCCCATGTTCATTGCTGTCAGACCAGAGTTACGTAATCTGATCGCATGGAATATAAACAGAATGTAGGTTCATGACTTGAAGAACTGGGCTAGACATAGGATTACACATGTAGAAGACAAATCACCACTGCATTGCAAGAATGAATCCTATTTCATTTCCCATGAAAAACTGGATTCTACTTGTGAATGTCTCAGTGGATATGCTTTACATATTCTAATTTAGCTTAATCACATCAAATTAGATGTGGTATACTGGTAGATTAAATTTCAGTTAATAATCAGCATGGATATTATAATGACATAATTATCAAAAATTGCTATGAAACACTAATATAGGGAGCTAATGAATGCCTCACACCACCCTACGCCTGAGAATTCATTCATTTTTCCTTGCAAGATAGCTCAATATACCAAAACCCTTTCTTATATTTTGGCCCTGTGATAATGAGAAACAAATAATTAATCTCAGACAATCTGTCTCATGACAACCCATGACCAATGGAGTGACAGAGGTGTTGGGTTTCCACATCCGGACAGGTCTTATTCAACATCTACTAACATCTGGATGGTACAATTAGCTATCATCATCAACTGCTTATTTCATTTTGGTACTCCCTACAGCAATAAAATCAACAGCCCAATTAAGTGGATCTTAGATTAAAGGAAGTCTAGATCAAGACTGCTGTGAATTAGTTCTATTTTAAACCTGGGCAGTATCTATCGTGGAGGCAGAGAGCAGGAATGTATACTGAGGTCAATTTGAAATGCTTCCTGACTGAACATGGAGAAAATATACATAGTGGTGCCATTAACTTCCTTTCTCTGAAAAAGGGCACCACTGATCTGCGAAATCACTTTGTCCATTGAAGATAGGATGCAGGTATTGTTCATACACATCTGAAATGACACAGATTATGTGCTGTGCACATCTGTCATCTGCATTCAGTCAGATTGAATTAGACACGTGAGAGGGGGTTTCAAAAGGGTCTGGGACCCTCTCCTCATGAAATGGAAGTTCTGTTTTGCAAGTGCATATACACTTTACATGTTTCATTTGCAGAGATAATTTGTGGGGAAAAATCACCAAACCACAACAATAATGGGTATTCTAGCTGATTTTTTACTCTAGTTTCACAAAGCAGATGATGGAAATATACTGTAAACAAAAATACTCATAACTTGCCTAACTTGTGTGAACACCTGCAATTTTTCTCATATGGCATTTTCTAGTGACCCAAGAGCCAGGGACCACCCTTGTGAAAACCAGTCTTTACATTTGTGTTTAACTAACTAGGTAGCTAGTAAGTTTGACTGTTTGTTAATTATGCATGATTAATGTATATCACTTTATTGTGCCTTTTACAACTCAGTGTAACACATGAAATGGGGTGTCATTCTGCTTCATCTTAACAAATCTGGTAAGCACCCTTCCTGATCTTCCTTTGCTGGCTACCGTTGACAGCTCACATCCACTTCAAAACACTGGTATTAGCCTACTGAATGGCTCTCTCTTATCTTCATTGGATTTACTGGCTGTACACACCAGCCAGACCAAGTGTCCAGCTTCTGCAGGACATTTGGCTATTTCCCACCCAGCCCCCAGTAATATTGCACCCTGGTCACATCCACTGTCTGTTTTGGCCCCTACGTGGCAGAACAAGCTTCCTGATTTGGTCAGAACAGCTTGCCATCTTTTGTCACAGACTGAAGACCCACCTCATCAGGCTACACCTCAACCTCCCTACCCAAGCGTAATTTTTTCTCTCTTATCTACAATTATATATGAGGACGTTTATTTTTAACACTGACACTTGTTCACGTGTGGTTAGCGGTGTCCTCTTTATGCAACCTTTCATGCCACTGTATTAGATGCACTGTGTAAATTGTTCTGGATAAGAGCACCTTCCAAATGCCAGTAATGTAAATGTAATGTAATTTAAACAAACTCCCTATCCTATTCCAATCATTCATGTTATTGATTGTTTAGGTCAAGGGAGGTTGAAAACAACTGTGAATATATCTTTTTTGCGTCAATAAAAAGAATATTTTTATTGACGCAATCATAATTTACTTTGAATGAAATGCATCCAAAGTTTGAGGGTTAGGGTTCAGTTTGAGGGTTTCTTGAAAATCTGAACACCAGGAGAATGAATGAAATTTAGCCAAATCTAATGAATTAGAAAATAAATATATGGTGATATAGAAATTCCAGAAATGCTTATTTTTGACTCAAAAGAGAGAATGAGGCTTCACAAACCCTTGTTAGTGGAGTTATTATGTGCTGTCAGTCTCTGACAGTGAACAAATGATAGCTCTTTTTGGGGTTCATGAAGACTGAGTCCTCAACTGAGTCCAACAACTTCTGAAAAATCTGACCTGGTTTTGTCTAAAAGAAATGCAAAACATTTTACAAGGTATACATATAGGAATAAAAAGAAAATGACACTGGAAATCATATCAACAAACTGGAGACTGCTGGAACTTCTTGGGAATCTTAGTACAGTGGAGCACTTAAAGTTATAAATATCACATCTGGCGCCACATGTATCAATCTTTTTGTACAACTTGCCGTAGGACCATGCGTACGCACAATCTCACGATTTGTGTACGGAGGCTTTTCGTCAGAGTTATCAAACACCATGTACGCCTGATTGTCTTCATAAATCTGAGCGTAAATCAAATCAGCGTGAGATTATGTGCACATGAACGCGCTTAACGTCCACTCCCACAATTGTTCTTATATGGACCGAGACACGCCTTTAATTTGTCGAATTAGCATATTAAAGATCCCAGGAAAATCTGAGTGAAATGCAGAGATTGATGCTGAGGATCAATGGCAGGACGTAAGAAAAGAAATTATTCAGACACAGAGATAGAGGTGATGGTTGATGAGGTGGAGAGGAGAAAAAAAGTCCTTTTTGAAGGCCAGAGTAGCAGCATTTCAAATTGACAGAAAAATGCGGAGTGGCTCAAAGTGGTGACTGCTAAGTTTCACCAGAGGTGCATATGATGGAGAGGAAGAAAAAGAAGTGGTTGGATTTTAAACCTGAGTGTCTTCGCACCATTTAGGGAATTGAAGCACTCAGAACGTAGGTTTACAAGACACAAAATAATAGAATTTATGAACGATTCTAACCACTGAGAGATGACTGGTAAAATCAACAAAATAATAGCCAACAGGGTTAGGGTCATTTAGTAAAAAAACAAACAAAGATAATCAGATCGTCTGTCTTTCTGCTCATGCCATGCAGCTCTCTCGCTCTCTCTCTCTCCCTCTCTCTCGTTGAGTTGTGTCGTTTCCAATGAGTATTCCAACGTTTCCAATATTTTTGTTGTTTGTGCTATTTTTCTATAGGGTACATAAAACTTAAACTAACTTAAACCCCCTTCTGCCCCTCGTGGCGCCGGGTGTGGACACACTGGTCCTGTGTGCGCTTATTTGTTTTTTGGCCTCTCTTTTAATACTGGCTTCACCACTGCTGTGAAATAAATGTATTATTTGATTTTGAAAGTAATCTTGTGTTGTTATTATTTAGCCTTTCAGATGCTATTGCTTGGTTAAATCAATCTGCCCCAAATATTCCTATTTCATATAATGGCCATGACGCACAAACACATGGAAAAGGTAAGGTAGGGAATTGTTCGCATCTAGTCAAAACGCCACTATATTGCCACCCGCAGGATGAAAAAAATGCAGAAATAGGCAACAGCAGGAAGCTAATCTACTGTTTTACTATATAAAAAGATTTGCCCCCTCGCCATTTTTAACTGCCCCCTCAGTCACTTCATCCTGGCGCCGGGCCCTGGCGAAACACTTATCAATAATTGACACAAGACCCGTTTACTTGCATCACCGTTAGTTCCTCTTGGTGTTGCCAATCTGCAAATTACAAATTTTATGTGTACACCACCTCGAGACCATGCGCAGAGGTACACGTTTTCCCGGCAAGTATCTTTTCATAAATACCGTGTAGAAAAGTGCTCAGCACGATTTTAGTGCGTACGCACCATTGATACATGTGGCCCCTGGTGTTGGATTTTCATGTGATTTCAATATTGTAATGTGTTGTAAGACATTATACGTTGAAGATGAAGATATTGGTTAAAAAAAGATATTAAAAATAGAGGATTCTCTAAAACAGTGTTTCTCAACCCTGCTCCTCGCAGCACCCTGTCCTGCATATCCTCTATCTATCGTTGCTCTACCTATCTGACTGAACTCATCAGTGGCACATTTTATTAGCTGAGCACAACTGATTTAACCAAGCAGCAAGTATAGATAGAAGCTATGCAGGACAGGGTGCTGCGAGGAGCAGGGTTGAGAAACACTGCTCTAAAAGCAGCTGCAAGCAGATGTGACAATGACAGTTTGACAGCACAGGACTATATGACAGCACTCATGGCTCAGCTGACTGTCACACAGTACAGTGCAGATTTGAAGAAAGTTCCTGATATTAAGAAGAAATACACATATCCTGCTCTTACCACAATAATGACTATTATGATTTGGCAAGGGCACATACATACGGGGCTCAAACTCTTATCCAGAGTACAAGATGAGTACATGAAGTGTTACATTTACATTTGTGACCTCAAGCAGACACTCTTATCTGGGACGATGCACATAATATTGCACATAAAACATAAAATTGGAAAAGCAGAACCACAAAATACTTGTAACTGTTTCGGTTTTGTTATTTCCGTTGGTAGTTTTAAGGAAATGTCACACAAAAATGATAAATTTTATGATAGATATTACTTAGATATTATTTTACATGTCAGATGTTATTTTACATCAATATCTAACATAATATGTCAAACCCCTTTTTTCCTATAATTTAATCAACATAGTTTCCATTTTAACTTACAGCACCAGTAGGAGTCACAAGCATGATGGCTGAAGGGGATGTTGCACAAGCTTATATATTCTTCCATTTTATACGTGATTCACATCATTGGTGTTTTGGAAATGTTTTGGATCCATTCCAGAGAGGACCATTTAAATCTGGTTTTCTGGATGGAAATGGCTGTTTTACACAGAACTTTGATTTCTCTGGCGTTCCCACATCCTTCATCATGGTGAGAAATATATGCTTCATAGCTGACATGCTACAACTTGACTATGAAATAGTTATTTCCATATTTTCAGGTTTTGTAGTGTTATGGCTGGAGGCATTAACAGAAGAACCGGTCATAGTGGTACACAGTACCAGTCAAAAGTTTGGACACACCTGATACATATGCGTCTATTTCGCTGTTTATATTTGTCTAAAAAACAAATTTCAAGCATTTAAGCATAAGTCTTTAGATCAAAATGTCTTTGAATGCATGTTTCCCAATATCTTAATCAGGTGTGTCCAAACTTTTGACAATGGTCGACCTAGCATGGTCACATTTTCTTCAAATTACTGTTTCATCCCTCAGTTTCTTTAATTGATTTCACTGTCTTATTATCTACGGTCAACAAAAGTGAGCTTAAAACCTTAAAAGCTTTCAAAGTCAGTGGATGGCAAACACAGCAGGTATTTATAAGAAATATAAAGACATTTGTATTTGATTTTATTTGCTTTTGCTCATCTTTGAATGAAAAGTATGCAAATCTAAGGATCCATTATTTTTCTTTATCACTCTCTACAATCTGATGTACAAGAGATGGCTTCTGTCTTGCTAGTCTTACTGTTTGAACCGACTCATTACAAAAATACCCTGTATAACTGCGAACCACTGGCATGCTAACATTTCTCAGTCATGCACATTTATTGTGTATCCATCAAAAATGAACAGTCTAACAAATTGTTGTCACCTGTCAATACAATGTGAAAAATTCAAACTTCCAAAGTGATTTGTCATAGGTGCTATCAGTATATTCAGGAAGTACTTTGTATGCCTGAACATTTTATCTCAGAGTTTAGTACATTTTTGTGTTAAAAATGTTCTCACCTACTCCATTTGTTTTACCTCAGTTCATCACCAATGGCCCTTTCAATTCATGTTGTCTCATCTGGAGAGTTTCCATTTTCTATTGAAAATGAGGAAAAAGAGATTTACAGTAGCTCTCCCATGCCCAGCAGAATGGGTTTTGGAACGACTAAATTCTATCAGATGAAATCTTCACATTTAGAAATACATTTCAGGTTGTTCAATGAAGGAAGCTCTTCACATAAAGTTAATATCCACCTCTGAACTTGGGATGCAAAGCCAAATTGAAGTACATTCCTGATAAACTTTCAGAACAAGCATATATAAAACAGCATGCTAGAGGCAGCTGTATTCAGCACTTTGGAAATAATTGTGAGATTTGATGACACTATTGAAAATGCAATTTCTTTTACACAGAGCAGCAAAATAATACACCTTAATCAAACATAATGGCATGAGGGAAAAAAAACAAACCTTAAGTGCCTGAAGCATACTCTGCTACACCTTCAGTAACTGAAGCGTTATTTCCTTTCATAATGAATACAATCATTTGTTCAAAATGTTGCTCATTTGAGGAAAAATAAAACCTAAAGTATCATGGAATGACAATGAAAGGAAATTCATACAACACTGTTTTAAAATACTTCTTCGGGTGTGGATATTCTGTAAGTCTCCTATGCATCATTTGTAAAAATATTTAATTGCTTCTAATGAAAATGAGATTACCTGAGCCTCAATTAATACTGTGTCATGCAATCAATGTGAGCATCTTTGGAATATAAATGATGTTTCAAGAAGCAGTGTGACTTCACGCTACTGTGTATTACTTGCTGACCTCCTCCTTAGCTTGGAGAGAAAAAAAAAGATCCCAGATCACCAAAATCAGCAGGCTGTGAAATCATGCACAGATAAGCCAATACAATTGGCACAGATATGTAGGAACTACAAATGATTTTGCCATTTGAACATTTATTGCCGTTACATCATGTACTATACCTTATGTAGTAGTGCAGTTTAAGATGAAAATGTCCTGAGTGGGACACAGCTTTTAACATATATTGCTTGACTTGTGGTCAGAAGCATGACATAGTAACCATTCTACCCCTAAGGTTGCTGGTTCTGTTCCCAGGTGGGCCTGTTTTGTTTACCCTTGGGCAAGTTACTTAACCAATGCTGTTTCTATAAATATCACGCTGTGTAAAATTGTATAAATTGTAAGTCACATCCTTTTCTCTGGGTAAGAACGTCTGCTACCTGATCCTTATCCTTACAATTAGCCAATGATCATGCTTCTTTGATGTGCTATCACTTCTTTGAATGCCATCATGAAATCATACAATTTTGAAGTACACCAGTCTTTTGGATTATACATTTCTAATTCCCACGTAACCCAGATAAAACTCAGTGAGCAGCCTTTCTGTGGAACTACAGGTAACCCATAAAATGGAGCACTGAAAAAAGCATGTCTGAAGTGAAACAAGGCTTTTGAGAGGAGGAGATACTCCACTTTACCCCAGCAAAGCTACCCACCTATTGACTGAAGAGGAAGTGTGTGTGTTACTATAATCAAAAAGCTCTTTGGAATGTTCTGAGGCCTGGAGTGCAGGACCCCTAGAAATACTAGAAAATAAAATGAGACTGCAGGCTTGGAGGTAGGCAGGGGGACACCAAAACATAAATCTATTACAATCTTAAACAAATCCCTTGATATGAGGTCTCCACAGTATTGCACATTTTTGGAAAATTATGAAACATTACAATGAAACATACAATGTCCAGTATCGTGGACATTGACCATCATACTGGCTCCCATTGTGGACAACATGAGACTAAAATGTGGAATGGACCATGAATTCATACAGAACATTTTCATGTAGAAGTTTGGAATTCTAGGTCAAATAATAATGATAAAAATACTTCATTGATAGTAAGGTTTAGAAATGCAAACCTAAAAGGACACAGTATCTTATGCATCCATATGTTCACTTAGGCATTCTAACCTTTTCCTTCCCTGTGCTGGATGAAGAAAGTGAGGGGTTGGTTTGACCCCTAGAATACTATGGTAATCAAACAAATTCTCTGTGACTGCTGAGGTAAAACCTTGAGGCAACTGTTAATACTCTCTCCCTCCATTTCCAGGAGTTCTTTATAACCTTTGTAAGTCACTTATTACCTGCTGTGATCACTCTGTCTGATTCATAAAGCACTGAACAGAAACAGATCCATCTACCCAAAGCACTGTTATTATATGCATTATTATTTAAGGTATTGCATGCATGCATAATGAGCTGTACATTGTGCAAAAGCAAATGGAATAATTTTTCATCCAAAATGTTTGGTGAACTGCTCGCTGATAATTGAAGATGCTGTTTTGCCATTCCGCATTATGACACCTGAATGGAAATAGTCATCTGCACAGCTGCACTTGAGCATTATTCACTTATGGTTACAGCTTTCTGGGAATGAAGTGTGCAATATGAATGCAAACTTCTCCCCACATGTTAGCATTTCTTCATCCAGACAGCCTACAGCCCTGGCATGCCATTCTCAGGATATGAGTAAGAGGGAAATGATTAACAAAGCCAATTGAGTCCTGTTGTACACATCTGTACAGTAATATGGCAGTGAGGGCTAAATGGTGGATAAATATATAAGTGCTCTGTGCAAGCAAGGCTGCACTGTAAAACTCTGTTGGACAATATGCACAGGACCCTGATACCATTTAATCTGAAAAACAGCCACCCAGATTGTTATCCATCTTCCCCATTGCTGCCCAAATTTTACTCTTATTGTGCTCTGAGACTTGCTTTTTTTACAATACTTTTTAAAGTGTGGAATAAGAGTGAATACCAATTCAGTAGATATGAATTTCCATACAATCAAAGCATGAAAGTTGTGTTTGATGTGGTTGTAGCGATAATTATTTGGCTTGGAGGCTGACAAAGGGACCACCCCTGGCCATAGGCAAAGGTTGTTGACCACTTGTGTGGATATCGTAAACACAGAAAAGAAAGGGGGGTGAAAGAGGAATGCTGTGAATAGTAAATGTAGAAAGTAAGTGGTAGGTGTGATTTTTATAATTGCAAATGGGACTGGTTTGTCTAGGTTTAGTTAATTGTGAATGGATTGTCTATAAATTCTTCTCCCAGTCTTTGTTTGGAGCATCAATAATTAATATGCTTGAAAATGTTCCTTTTTATATCACATAAATGATGTAGCTCAATACAGAAAAGCATCTAAGGTGATCATATATAAAAGCAGAAAAAGAAGATATGCACTCTTTCCATGATTGTGACACTGTTTTAAAATGGGAAGTGGAGTTTGATATGATGAGGGTCTTAACATCGATGTATTGATCTATTTGTGCATGTACACTGAAACCAGTGATCATGGCTTTGGCTTTATCATAACCAAAGTAATGAGAGACCATGTACAGCACTATATTTGTATCTCCGGCTTAATTAAAGATAGAATGTTGTCACTCATCCGTAATTCACAGGCTCACAGATATTGAGGTGATAAATATGCTTACAACAAGGTGTGATGTATCCTCATCTATATGCAGAATCGAGGAATATATGGCCCCACGAAGATCCAGCTTAGATATATTCTTTGTATAAATTTGAAAATTACACCTTTGATACACTTTAAGAAATAGTGGAACATTTGAGGTATAATTCTCAGAGGACATCTGTATATTTACCATAGGGTTACATATAAATGCTTTACGAACTTGAGGCAAAGCAACACATTTCCAAGTTGTGCTGAAAGAGGACTGAACGCTTGCCTTCCATAGGGATTCTAGACCTATTTCGGTCAAGATATGGAAGATATGTGAAAGGATTGATGCTCTGAATGAGTTGTAATCACACTCCATTGGGAACTAGCCATTCTGTATTGTGATCTTGTGGGGATTCACTCCAATACATAAAGAATTTTCAATCAATGAGTATTTTGGGATGGCTGAAAACAAAAGCAAATGTATAGGGACTGATTTCACAATTTCCATCAATGCATACTGAGATTGAATTTCTACCATGCCCATCATAAGATATGCACTCTGTGGTTACGGCTGTTCAGCTTCACGGCACACATAGCAAGAAAATTGAAAAGCTACCTACTTGCCAGTTCTTGGCTTTCAATAGGTTTGCATTGCTGGTAGCATCTATCGATTTAACAGGAAAGTACTTGCTCCCCCTGTCAATTTGCTTTGCCACAAAGAAAAATCATGTGCGCAGCAATCATGACAACATGGAGAATTAGAACAAAATTTTATGGTACATCCTCAGTTTTATTTGTGATGGCTGTTGCATGGAGGTGTGATATGGCAATGTATTTCTCATTCCATTTTATTTCACCTTTAGTCATCCAGGAAAGGTGCTAAAGAACAGGTTCTAATTTTGGTATGAAAGCTGAATCTGTTAAACGGTCAAGTGCTTCTTGCTGAAAGAAGTAGGTGTGGGCACAGTAGGTAGGTATATCATGGGAAAGATGGTTTGAAGGAGAATTGCATTCTCCAGCTGTGGTTAGCCACTAGTTTCAGTTTTCTTGGGACACTGTGACCCACATTTTTGACATCTTATTGAAATTTACACTCCCAAAATCGCTTTGCCAACAGCAGTAGATTACTGTCAATCAACAAAATGATGCAAACACATTTGAATCTAACCAAACTGAAGAGCAATTGAACAACAAATCAATTTTTTGGGGAGTTCTTTTGGCACCACGTAGAGGAGGAGAATGCAAATGTGAAAAACAGATAAAAACACATAAACCCTCACAGCCCAACCAGAAATCTTTTTTCAAACTTTTTTTTTATTTGCGTTATATGACTTACATATCCAGATCAAGAACTACATATCCACAACTGACAAATGCTCATTTAAATACCACACTTGGCTAATGATTTCAAGTTGAAATGAGAAGATTCTTTTTGCTCTGTCTGCTCTCTTTGGCCAGATCTGAGAAGAATCCAATTAACCCGAGTTAAAGGGAGTGAAACACTCCAAGCAATAGCCTCCCAAAACACTCAGGAGATCAGCCTTTACTATTAAAAAGAGCACAATAGGCTTCATCACACTTTTACAAAAGAAACCTCTGGGACTAATTTTCGGAGCTTGCAAAACCTTAATAAATGTCTGTGAAGAGTTCTAAGAATCAGAACCGACTGCCATTCCCTCTCTTCTTTTTTTTTTTTTTTTTGTTGAGAAACAATGTGCCATAAGAGTATGTCGACTCCCTTTTCCCTAGCCTTTTCGTGGGGCTGAAATTGGGAATAAACCATGAAGACGAATTTTCATGAAAAGAAAATGAATCAATCCCTTTCTTCATAGATATTTAAAAAGTAAATGGCAGTTGTGTCCTCAAAAATGAGATAAGTAATATATATTATTCCTCTCTGTTTGGTAAGTAGTTGTGACAAACACTGTTCTAATGTTTCATTATTTTTACAATGCATCACACTATGGTTGTGGATGTAACTGTGATCTGCAGGTGAAGACTCATCCTCTCAGGATGAAGAGACCATGCGTGTTTCCATTTTTACATTTTTGCCTGCCATTTATGTTCAGAGAATACCACAAGCGTGTAGCAGATTTTACAGACAAGTTTTTCATGCAAGCTCCATTGATTGGCCACATCTTACTGGTCATGGAAAAGAGACAATGAGGTCTATAAATGACCTTAAAAACACAGAAAGCCTCTTTGCAGTGCATTTTTGCATTTTGATACATACACTTTTTTGAGTATGAAGTTCTCTGCATACACATATTTTCTAATAATCACTGCAATCATAGTTCAAATGGAATATCCATTAATGCCCTGTATTTTAAAACAACACTTCCTCAGCTTGATATAAGAGATGTAAAAGTGGATAAAGGATGCCCATGAGGTTTTTAACTAGCTATTAATGCTAGCGGCTATTAAAATATGCCTGCCATTACAAACTATCTATCTCTGAATACACCAAAACCTCATTAAGAAGACAGGAGATTAAAAAACTGAATGAGTCCTGTGCAGCACTGGGGAATTAAGTGGAATTAAAGCACATTTGTCAAATTAAGTGAAACCTGCAGTATTGATTGCTGCTAAGTAAGGCTGCTGTTTGCTATTTGGAAATATGGAAAGTGAATTAAGGACTGAATGAGGGCATGGCATGGACTCTTCCTTTGGGGCTTTTGGTGACCTACAGGGCAGAGGAGGCTGCTCTTCCTGTGCTTTCTGTGCAATGTTTGAAAATCATTGAGTAACAGTTACCAACGCATTCTTCAATTGACTGCATGAATTGACTCTAAAAGCAAAGCAGCTCTGAGATCCTAACAAATGTGAAACTATTTTTAAAAGATATCCAAACACTCTCAGATGGTAACTCTGTCCAAGCACTAGATCCAAGACACATTTTTTCCAAATCCCTACCAATGCGACTTTGGTCAGTGTTATATCTCCTCTGGTAATGGGCTATAGGCCTTGTGGCTGTGCAGTGAAGTTCACAATGAACTCTGTAATCCTACTTCCTCTTCACAGAGCACTATACAGCCAGAGGCAGCTGAGGGTAGAGCAGAAGAAGATGGATCTGCATGTGTCCAAACACTTTGACAGAGCACTTCTTCCCTTGTTATCTCAGACATTATTTTTTAAATTCAGAATCCCAGTTAGAGTGGCATGAGCATTCTGCTCTGGATCTCTATGAAATAAGGTTTTTGTTTTCCTTCATGATGATATTAGAATCAATAGAACCTATCAGTAAAATAGATTGTGGTATTATCATGGATCACTATAAAAGTGATGACCAGTTAAAATATAACAATCCTCTACACTGTGTCACACATACCAGAGACAGACCAAAATAAAGTGGTCTAATAAGGTTTTATTACTGCTGCAGAACCTTTCAGCTGATCATTTTTACAAGAACACATGTAGTGTAGAGTACACTGGAGGGGTTGACGTAAAACCCAGCTATTACCCAATAAAGCTGTCAAATAGAGAAACATCATTGCAAGTCCTTGAAGAACAATATCTGCCCAAGTTTAAACAGGGAAGGAAGTACTCACAAATCATTTTTCATGGTGCAGGAAAAATCAATAAAGAGTTGAGCAAATGGATTGAGTTTGCTGCCCACAGGCGACTGGGTAAAATAGAATGTTTGACCTGGACCAGCTTGAAGCTCAGGATCATCGCACCAACAAAAGTAAATCAAATTCTTGAGAGATTGTCGACTGGTCTTTTGTCATTGCAAGAGTGCTGACCTTGGTATTTTTGGCAAATGCATTATAATGTCTGCAAATACGCATCTGTGAGGCAGACAATGGTAGAGATGTGCAGAGGCACTGTGTGGTAGGGAAGGGTCAAGGTCCCTCTGTTTAATCCTGTCTCTACTCTTTGTGGGCCACAAAAAATCCTCTTCACAAAAGAGAAAATACCTGTCTCTCTGTTAATAAAGAGCTGTTCTTACAAGGATGAAACCATGCTGGAAACAAGATATTTATCCCTTATGCACCAATATTCCTTCACAAATTTTTATATATATATATATATATATATATATATATATATATATATATATATATATATATATATATATATATATATATATATATATATTTTATTAGGACAAAAAAATGAGAAATGATGTCTGGTCTTTTCACAAGCACTGATAAACACATCTAAACTGAAATGGCTATATCTCTCTTTACAACTAAGCATAGTTTCATTAATGTCATATTTTCCCTGACTTGAATCAAATGTTCAGCATTTAAAAACAGCAACAGGTTGATAACACCTATGTGAATCAGTCCTATATGTTTTGATTTTATCTCTTTTTGGAAACCTTTTTAACAAACAGGTTTACAGTTGTGTGTATCGTGCCATACAGGCAAACTAGTTTATGCAAAGCACTCTCAAGAAAAGTACTTTTCATTAGTAGTCTGTAATGACATTAAATGTTGTCTACAAACATCAGTCCGTGACTTATATGAAATGTTAGCAAGAACTCCATTTCTTGCAGTGCAGCTATGTTGTTTGGTGTCACCAGTTTTTATTCTAGCAGTTCAGTGCATTCTCCTAGTGGTAGAGTCCAAGAAATCTGGTCGGATTTACAGTTTCAGCAATGAGGCAATAGATGCCGAACCCTGTTAAAGCTCAGTAAGAAAAACAAGTCTATTTTTGCCCTTTTTCATGCCCACTTCAGTTGAAAGGAGCTATTGTGACTATATTGTTTCTTGCCTATACACAGCCTTAATCATTAGTTCATACCTCTGCTGGTGTGCTGCAGCAAAAAAAACGTAGGACTGTTACGCTTACGGGTGGAAGAGGCACACACTAGCTTTGTCTACCATGTGCATGTGCATGTGAAATATGGGACACCACACTACCACTTCATATGTCTCCAATTGATTTTCTTTCATTGTCTGAAGACTGTGATCTGTCAGCCTTGCTGTGTGTGTTGCAATAGCCATAATTGATGTGTCCAAAATAAAACCGTAAAATGAGAGACTTTGTAGCTCAAGTCTCATACGTAATCAAGCAGTCTTAGGCTTTGTAGTGATTAATAGTTGTTTTTGGCAGTGGAACAAACTGGTTCCTCAGGCAACCCCCATCCGCCTCTATCCTTTTATACGTCACCCTGCAAATAAACTCCTTGATGCTGGATGTTCCTCCTGAGCTTGTTACATTCACATGGATTTGCAGTACATTTGTGGTGGATGCTTTATGGAAACCCACGGACACTAGCGCTAAAAAAAGAACATTATGTATTTTAATTGTGTATTTTGGGCACAGCTTGAAGTGTGATTAAGCCATGCGAGTCCTGAAACACATTAGGTTTGTGAGGCTTTTCAGTGTATAGTCTATTTCTATGTCTGTACGAGGAACCACAGTTTGTGCATGAAACTCTTACGATTTGGGTCAACAATGTTTTTCTGTCCAGACTTGATGTTACCGTAAGGTCTGCACACAACGTGTAATGAAAGATATTAACTCCTCTTTTTTTCAGGGGTTCCATATTGCCACATTGTGACACATCTCAGGCTTAATGCCTGCTTTGTATCTATTGTGTTTTTACTGCCTATCTGTGCATGGCAGCCTTCCATTTGCATAATTCATTTCCAAGCATGTGTTTGTCAGAAAGTAATAAAAAAAAACAGGAGTTGTTGCAATCTGAAAATGTTAATATGGCAGATGAGGCAATGACACAGAGGAGAGAGTCAAGTGTCACCCAACAATGACAATTCTGTGCCTCCCTCTCCACTGCTGTTTTGTCAGACAACTGTCTCCTGAATGTGATGACTGCTGAAATGAATAGCGATGAGCAAGACCTTCTCTACTGCAAATGGTATACTATCTGAGATGCATGAAAAGAGAAGCAGATGGCTGTGCTAAACATTTGTATTTATGCCTTCATACAGTTGCATCTTTTATGTTGCTTTCTGAGAGATCTCAACTTCAGCTGCCCTTTACCTAAGAGAACAGGGGTAAATATAAGATTCTTTCAGATCCATTGCTCCATTAATAAATCCATTAATAAAGGTCCTTGTTGCAATTCAAACCTTTGAGTTCTATACTTATTACTGTCCTAAAATGTATACTTAATCTAGTAAGTTAAGCACTGTTAACTTTAAGATAGGGGACCAGGAAAATAGTTTGGAAAATTGATATGAAAAATCTGAAATAATACCTCATGCATCCACTGAAGTAAATTACAATTGTAAATGCTCCGCCTCTCTGTTGATGGTGTGTTTACATGAAAAGTGTGTTTTTAAAACATGTATGTGTGTAACTTTTAATGATGTTTATCAAGCCAGCCCCTTCAAAGGGATAATAGTTCTTGTAATAGTTCTAGTGTCTTTAACATTTTAGGCTACACATTCATGGGTTTTCTCAACTACTGTTTTTGGCTATAATGAACACTCCCATATCACAGTATGCATAAACAGTATTTTATTTTTAATTTGGTATTTTAGTGTTGAGTTATACACGCTGACTGTTAAAAGTACACAACCTTTAAATGTTTTTGCTCTCACCCCACAGGTGTTAATCACACTTAATCAGCATTGTTTCCTAACACCCACAGTGTTTACAAGCATAGCCTTGACAGTGGTAATTTCTCCACACTTTTAAAGGTGTTAATTTAACACTCTGATAGAAGGAACTATACATACACATTTAAAGTGCTGAACTTGGCAGTTAAATGGTTTAAGGATAATGAGCCATGTATATACAAAGAGCAGTGTGGTTGCAGCAAAGTGCATCATGTCATGAAGATAAGACTCATAGCTCTGTGTGTAGATTGAATCAGTCCTAAAAGTCTGGCAATGAATCTTATCAATTTCCTGATAAATGATATTCTTACTGTAAAATGATTCTAATTTGTTGTTTCTTTTCTTGTTCAATTACATACTCTGAAAAACAATTATTCAGGCATATAACTTGAAGACATATAGATATGGCCTGCCATTGAAGTTTTTATGTCCTTATGTACATGCCCTTGACAAATTTGTACCATCTCATTAAATCATAAGTGGAATGAATTAATCGATTACTTCAGCAGCAGCACATAATTGAAACATGAGAAGGGCTCAGTAATGTATGACAATCACGTTTTCTTATGTGGACTCTTCATTTCATTCCTCATTTTTGATTAACCGAGCCTTTAAAGAGATTATAAGACAATTTGATTACAAAGTCATCCACTCAACTGAAATTTGTGTTTCATTGCAATGACTTCCGTTGAGACAAAGGAGTTGAAGCAATTCTGATTTAATATGATCTAATTCAAGCTTCAACAAAATCAGTTCAACTATTTGGATGGGGATAATAATGTAGAAATAGAGCACTCAGTTGTACCCCCCAAAAATAAATTTGTTAAATGCAGAATAAATACAGTATACTGTATTATACTGTATTGCCTCTGTGACAATGTCTAGGCCAGAAGCACTGCAAAATGTGCAATTATGCATTCATTTGACATGAGGTTTTGAATGCAGTTCTGTATTACACAAAACAATAAAGATAAATTGTATTGTACTGTATATAATCTGAGATACATAAAAGGAATTTAGTAAACTAGAACAAACTCAATACTTAATTTACAGTAACTGTATGAAAAACAAAACACAGTAACTCGATGAAAAACAACAAATAAGAATACAGTCATTAGCATACTTTAAAAATGTATACTGTGTATTCTCAAGCCAAGGGCATAGTTCTTTCATCAATAGGGGAGGGGACACAAATCATGGAGTGTTCATGTGTTGCTCATGGTAAGTACAGTAGAATAATACATTTTTTTCTCTTTTCAGCAGGTTCGTTGGATCCCCAAAACACACAACACACCAGGAATAAGGTAAGCATTTGAATTGTTATCACTAATTCATCTTTGCGAAAGGTGAAGGCAAAAAAAGCATTCAAAAATTTTACATAGCAGACCTTATATTTGGGTCCTTATGTATGATTCATGGTTCACGGACACATTGCACCCACTGATGGCATCTAAGGCAGCCTACCTTACCCTCCCAAAATTCCTGTCACTGTAAAGCTCAGTCAGCAGTAGACCTCACTGTCATCCCCCCAGAACACTGCAACCCCCAAAGTGACTTCAGTTCACAAAGACACATGACAATAAGTGGTAAAACTTACTAAGGAAGCTACCTGTGATTACCAAATAGGCTAGTAATTAACTAGAATATGCAACACACACAACATGCCCCAACATGCCCCCTTTGCCAGATTATGAGCAGCATGCTGGCTCCACTTCTTTCTGTGATGTGGCACAACCTCTAGCTAGCTATCGCTATTAGCAAGATGTACAGCAAAGGCCTGGTCCCATACATGCCTCTGCTTAGTGTGGTTCATCATGCAGCTATAGGTCTTAATCAAGGTTTGATGGTAGACACCCACCCACCCCTCCAGGATACTTCATCGCTGTGGTAGGGTGGTGCTGGAGCAGACATAAACAGAGTAAGTACAATACTACTGTGTACAATACTGCTGTATGCCTGCACTAGTGCTGGTACCTTGGTGGCCCAATGGACTTGCCATTCGGTGCTCAAGATGCTCAACAACAATAACAAGGGTCTACTGAAATGCTCACAAGCACTGCTACTCTGAGGATGGTAAGGGGCGGTACGGCTTGTAGTGTGGCTTTAGCTGCCACATAAGGTCAGACTCTAAAGCTGCACCCCTATCAGGGATGCTCAGGGCAGCCAAATGACTGAATGAGAGCCTCTCATAAAGCCTTCACAATAGTTGGTGTTATTTGATTTTTAGTCAGAACAGCTACTGTGAGCCTAGAAAATAAGTCTGTCATCAGCAATATATAGGAATACATGGCTGGGCAACCAACTAACATGTAATCCAATGCAAATGTCTCAAATGGGTAGGTGCATGTGATAGACTTGAGTGGGGCTCTCACTTCTGGACTTGCTTTACTCACCGAACATTAGGGACATTCTTTCATCCATGCCATGGAGTCGCTCTCCAACCCTGGCAAGAAACGTTGCTGTTGTATATTCAACACCTTTTTGCTGCTTTCATGACCTCAGGGACATGGCCACATATAGTCTCCCTCCAAAGTCAGCCGCCAAACACACTTTTCAGCTTATCACTCACCACTGATCCAGATGCTTACCATCCCTCTTGTAGTTGCTTGGGTCTGTTGGGCAAATGCTCCACTTGTAGCTCCTTCTGCATCCACTGTGATACTCCTCAGATGAAAATACAGCATGATCCTTTCTTCTAGTCACCCTCCTGGTCTGTTAGCATCAATTCAATTCCTTTTAAACCATGGCAACCCATTCCCAAGCAGTCTGTGAAATCTGACATGAGGCCTCCCTTTCAATAGCACATCCAGTTGGAGGGAACTGGTACCCACACAGTTCAGCCTAACACAGGTAGATCAAAACCAATCACAAATAAACTCATTTACATGTCCCCACTCAAATGCAGTTCAAAGTTTTCTAAATTCAAAATTCTTAACCTTCCCTCATGGTTTGCATTTAAGTAAACAGTTCACTATCACAACACATGCAGGGGATTTTCATTGGCTTTTAGATCAGTTATTCAAATGACAGATTAATTTAAAGCATAAAACAAGCATTTTCTCTCATTGCCTTTGGCATCTATCCATGCTGTAATGATTTAAAGGCTAGCCTTTTAGCTAACTGGATAGGATAACTTCAACCAGGAAGCAATCAGTGAACTAACAAGTTGGATCACACCACTGACCTCAAAACTCTATTCAGGACATTACAATCCTACTTACACATTTCTGTATTTACAGTCACACTGTATTCTTTTTCCTTTGGTGTGTATGACTGACATTGAAGATACATATGGATACCTATAGTGATGGAGTGTGCCTTGCACCAGATTGCATCCTTATGTTATAAAATGATGGTAGCTCCGTGACTCATGTCTGTATAGCTAAACATGATATATGGTGAAATATAACAAAATAAGATCAGCATGAGAATACATGATTATCATGTTTACAGACATGTACATCACAACATGTAAAACTTCAGTGTAAGTTACAGGTACTGTGCAATTGTATACATAATTTTAATGTAACAGTCAATTGGTTATTAATTGTACTACCAATGTGCATCAAGTCAGCAATTTACTTTTGTGAACAAGCTCACTGTTAATTAGTGAAGACAAGCTAAGTTAGTTAAGGCTAACATTAGTGACTCAATGTTTCCGACAGAGAAATGTGTTGTTCTGAACAACATTTGGCTTTCATTTCTGTAATGTAACTAATGTTAGCTTTCTGTAATCAATGAAAAGACTGCTATACCTAAACTAAAGCCCCTGTGCCAACTGAACGCAATGCATGTTGCAGTATGAAGTGCCAAAGGTCATTTTTGAGGCAGTACGTTAATATAGCTGGTAGTATTGAGAGGTATAATTCCATCGTCTCCCAATTCACCTAAACAGCACGTAGAGCTCAGTTATTTTTGAAAGGTATAAGGGATTACACAGGATAAGAAAATACAGAGCCATTTTCCCCTGCACTATGTTGAACCATTCTGTGGAAGACTAACAGAGAGGAATAATGGAGGTAGCTAACTCAAGTGTTATAATAAACTTGTAACATAAATACCTTCATTAACATCACAAATCATGCAATACATTAAAGCTTTAGTTAATGAGTCAGTTATTAGTTAAAGTTAGTAAAGGGACAATTATTATAAAATGTTACATAATGAATGTGCAATCTGGAATTTGCAGACTTAGCAGTGGGTGTTACTGTACTTAAAGCTAACACTTTCATGCAATGGTATAATGTCAGAATTTAAGGACAGTTAACAAGACCAAGGAAAAAAAATTACAATCCATCAGATTTGCAAAGATGCAGTTGTATTTATAGAGGAAAGAATAAAAGAGCCCACACACTCTGAGTGTACAAGTGACTTTTCACAAGCTAGTGTGACAGGATAGGTTACCTCGCTTTCCATAGGGTCAGATAATTGGGGGTGTGATGGTTGCCGCCCAGGTGATTACAGCCTGCTTACGTTCTTGTCTATTTAAACCCCTCATACCTGTCATGCTACACGTTTTCCGCTTCCGAGTCCGCCTCCTCCCGTCTTCCTGCTTCCTGTTTAGCAAGTGGTATGTGTGTGTGTGTGTGTTTAAACTGTGGTTTGTGTAAGATTTCACTGTTTGGATTAATTTTGGCAATTTAAGGACAGATTGCCAGTACTGCCCGTATTTTAAACACAAAAGCCGGGTCAGCTGAGGTAACCCGTGTTGTGGCCACCGATTGCAGGTATGTGTATTTATTTTGAGTTTGTGACTCCGAGAGGGTCTGGCAGTACAGCACTAACCTGGCTTTGCTTTGATTTTAAAGGTGTTTGTAGGTCGGGATAGTGCAGTCGGTTCTGAGGGCTACTCAACCGGAATCATCCAATTTCTATTCCATGTGGTTAGATCAGGTAAACTCATTTTGCGGTACTGTAGGATCGCGGCTATGGCAATCCGAGGTAATTGTAGTAACGCCGGGTAATATGCATGCGTCTGTACTGATTGACTGTTTGTATTTTTAGGGGCAGTCTGCGACGCTAGCTGCTGTTTTGCTGTATAGTTTGTATAGTTGTTATTTTAAGCTAGCAGCATGGCATGGTAGTTGAAAGCCTGTATAGCCCTTAGGATTATAACTACCTCCTTTTTGTATACGCTTCTGTGATGGGTGACCAAACTAACTGGTTTTAGCGTGTTTTAAATCTGTTTTTTTCAATTAGGGTAGCGCACCCAGTTGCAGTGGGCTCAGGGTGTCTGGTGGTGGGGGTTTAGTTTATAGTGGAGTCTCCCTTCACTTGCATGTCTAGTGGTCTGCACCAGCACATTGAAGTTCACGTTTGCTGTGTTGACTGAGTGAGGCTGTGCAAGGAGCGGTGAGTATTGTTCACACCTGTGGAATCCTTAGTGGTGAGTAGTATACCCTCCCCCAGACAGCTCTTCACTCACTTTTAACGTGCTTTTAATTGGAAATATCTTATTCCAGTGGTGCATGCTTTTATCCCTTTTTCAATATTTTATGCTCGTAATGACTCTTAATAATAAATTGTAGTTTGAGCATTTCAATAAATTATTTCAACTTTGAATCACGTCTCTGGCTTCTTCCTTGTATCGAACTCTGGGGGTTCTTTAATATGTAGCATAGGTGTCTAGGCCCCACCCATAAAACTATTTTCCCTGGGCGCCATTCCAGGGTGGCGTAGTAGGTTTGAACAGCTGCCATACACCTTATTGTTACACTAACAATCCTCAGCCCCTTCCCACACCTTGCAACTCAAAGGATCAACTCAGTCTCAGCCCACAGAGGAACATGGACAAGTAGATGGTGATAAAACATGCTTAGTAATAACTAGGGGTGTCCCCGACTAAGAATTTACATAGTCGAATCTGATTCGTCAAGTCTTGTCTATCGTCGACTGATCGTCGAATCACGTTTATTTATTTATTTTTTTTGCTCATTGATTTTCATTTGCGACATTGGCTCCCATTTTTTCCACACCAGACAAAAGAGCTGAAACACCCAATTAAACCATTTGTCGCACACAGAAACAACTTGATAATGAAACGACCAAAACTGAAATGAGGCCACTGTCAAATGTCGGCATATCAAACATCAAAGTGGCATATAAAAAATGACTATAATAAAATATAGGTTTAAATAACAAAGGGGCTAACCCATGCCTTGGATTTTTATCTTTTTAAGTTAAGATGAATCCCTACAAGCTATAAATTAAAGGCAATATGGAATAAACATTACTTGTTAAACGATTCCTTAACATTAACATAAAATGAAAATTTTAATGCATGAAGTGCAGAACAACATCAACGTTAATGTTTGTGTGCTTGCTAAAGCTACAGCATGTGATTGTTTAATTAACACGAATGGCAATTTTAATGATTAAGTGGCAAGTAATCCCAAATCTTTCTCTTAAATGTTTTACATTATAGTTTTCTTGTGTTACAAAATTCAAATGACAAAACTGAGCTAATTTTAGTTAAATCGATTTAAATTACTGAGAATGAACTTTTAGGTTAGGTTGAGTGCAATGAACAATAACGTTTAGAACACAGACCTCACAAAAGCTGTGATGTGTCATGAGCATTTAGCATAATTTAAATCGATAAATGCCATCCTTGTTAATTAAACAATCTCACGCTGTAGCTTTCACAAGCACACAAACTACAGACAATCTGCGCTGTTTCGCTAGCATAATAATTTACTCTATTTACGTGATTGGTGTCAATTATTCTGTGAATTATTTGTTTTATTGTTAATCAAAGTGGATAAAGGGGAACAGGTTGAAAGTAATGATAGATTTAAAGGTAGCGTTTGGGCTTCCCCTGTTTCCAGCTCACCAGCCGCCACTGGTTGACACAACTTGCATTTGACTTTTTTTGGATCATCTTTCACTTGTTCAAAATGCTCCCACACTTTTGATGTTTTTTTTTTTCTCAGACATTGTGAGGTATTAGGTAGCTAAAAAGATTTAAAGCCCAGCCAAGATGCTGCTCCGATGGTCCCTCAAAATAGGATAGTGCAACTTAGTCTACCATGGTGACTTATTCACACACACTAAGGAGATTGAATAAAAGCACGTGAGTTATTTTCCAATTTTTGTTAACAGTATTAATACGCTGATATTTATACCAAAATAGGCTATATATCATGATTTATTGGGAGAAACCAAGCAATTATATGTAAAATCAGACATTCTGCACCCCCATATAGCCAGAATGGAATGATCCTTGATTCATAACCACATTTTGCGACGATTCAACTGTGAGATTAGCAGTCGAATCAGGCTCCTTAGATCGAATCTTCGAATAGTCGACTATTCGGGGTCACCCCTAGTAATAACATTGTTTTACTTCAACAGTTCATGAATTTCAAGACACATGGTATTAATGCTCTCTCTCTCCCTTACCTCCCCTCCCATTGTATAGGATTCTGCCCCAGATGCAAGTACAATACTGCAAGTAAGTGTGCCCACACACACACTATCAGTCCACTGAATTCACTCACCAGCAAACTTTCTGCACACGCTTTAGGTCAAAGTATTTTATACACACAGCAATCTCAGCTGTGAGACTCAGCAGTACACAAACCGCTAGCAATATTAGCCAGCCCCAGGAGTCCTACTCCCACCTGCCATAGCTCACACACCAGACCATGGGTTGGGCTTTAAGCAAACAAGCAGGGCATTCCTCTACATGCATGCATAGACGGGACATACACAAAACAAAAGGGTCTTTTGGGGCTACCTCGTCATAGTCTCCAAAGCAACAAAAATAAAAAAAATGTAATTGTCGATTCCGTTTCTCAAAATGCATGTCTTCTCTTAGGGCTGACCAGCCCCCTTTGTCTTCATATCCCTTCCACATGCTCCCTTTCCTGCCAACAGGTAAGGGATTCACGTAACACCCATTACAACCGAGTCAGCCGAAATGTGTTCCTTATCTCACAGGGGATATCTCCCTGAAGTTGCACACAGCTTCCCTAGCTGACCTGGCTTGTCAGCTTCTCTCCAGGTAAAACTGGTAATGCTGCTCACTCTACTGTTGCAGTCCCCTGCACTGCTGGTTTCTGCAGGTGCCACCAGGTTTGTTGCAACAAACAACACACAAACACACTGACAGAACTCAACCCAAATGGAGACAAGAAAAAACAATGGCTAAATGCTCCCAAAATTGCAGGCAATCCAGGCAAGGTGCTCTTGTGTTCTCCTGTTCCCTGCTTGCTTTTTATATGTATGCTGCCCCCAACTCAGCTGATGGAACTCATTAGCTTGAACTAGTGGCGATTATTACTCACATGTGACCCAGCCAGTACCACCTGGCAAACTCCCATCACCACCCTGACGTTACTTATTATTTAACAATTAGCTGGAGAGCTAATGTTATGCAGAAGAATGTACAGAACATGGCATCTTTGAATGTTCCACTTAATTTCTCCCTTAAAAACCCTAGTGCAGTGTTCTGTTGCAAAATACGGTTATACACCAATTATAGATGTTGCGAAATTGCCAACACCCAGCTCTTAATATCTCATTCCCAAAAATGAAAGAACCGATAGCTAGGTAAATGTTGTTTGACAACTTATTTTTGTCGACAGCTTTCAGATGCAGTCTGTATTAACATTCAATGGTCTCCATTCAAGCAGCTGTGTCCTGTGTGCATATATCACTGAACTGAATGTCATCATGCTCTATAAAATAAAACTGGGAACGTGCTTCCAAAATGATAATGATGGTGATCTAATGTCATTTTGGGATGTTTGAATGTTTAGTCTGTTGGCATAATGTTCATATGTACTCACAGAGAGTCACTGCCATGTGACCATTGCTGTTGCATCAGCACTCTCTTTCCGCATACAGAATTTTGGTTCATATTGGATTGCATCAGACACTCAGAATGCATATCAATTTTGCTTCTACAACGATAGGCCACATAGCATTGATGTAGCTCTGCTCCTAGGGAGGGAGAAATCTATTTCAACACATTTTCTTTGTGATAATACAAATTTAGTGTGCTGTGAAGACTAATCACGGTCCATACTTTCTGTACTCTCTGGTGTTTGGTTTCAGTACTATTCTGAAAAACAGATTGATTGACAACACCCCTATTCTCACCATTCTCTGTAGTAGTGTGCTGACCCTGTTGCCAGGAAAACCAAAGCACATGGGCAGAAGTTGATACAGTGGGAATTTGACTTGAGGTTGTATTATTCCATGAATACAACTTCAAGTCTTATAATCACACCACACCTGTAGGCAAGACAGTGAACTTCATTGGTTATGAGGTTATGAATTTCACATAATATGGCTAAAGTACATAGACACTTGAAACTTGGTAAGAACAACATCAAATGAGCAGGATTTGGAAAAGAAAATGTGTTTATTTAAAAAATTGCAGTTGCAGAGTGAGCTGTTTAATTTTTGGGCATTTTCTCATCAATAATTTTGTTCAATGAGGCAGTCAATACAGTAAGGCAGGCAGTGTAAAACATAGCCTAACTTCTGAACACCTTGAAAAAAACTGTTCCAATATACTGTCTCTGAACTAACTATCATTAAAGAGAGTGGAATGTCCTGGAAATTTCACATTGTGCTATTAGTTTGGTGTGTTGCTAATTGAAATGAACATTAGAAATAAGAATATATACAGTGAATACTGTTAAAACATAAGTGCCTTAAATATGCTACTGTGCAGACCTGTAGTACATTGAATTGTATGGCTTCACCTGCATTTGTTGTGTAGCTCTCTTATTCTATTATTTTTGGATGATGTTATAGCAGTACACACAGCTATGTGTGTGTCAGTCCTTTTTAATATGATAGGAATGAGACACGTAATGTAATGCACAATAATGAATTTTTATTACATATGTGGCAATATGTATGGATTTCAAGCATGGAATACATTATTGCTTTCACCAAACAACACTCCCAACACTGCTTGCTTGACAGTTGAATTTACTATATTGTGGGGACTAATGGATTTTCCAAGCTGAGGGGCCTGCTTTTAAACCCCTTGGGACTGTATTTTCATTAAATAGTTCCATAGCTTTTTAAAAGGGTAGTAGTCCTGCATACCTTTTTGGATAGCTGTGCCTCCTAGACCTAATTTCTGTCCTTTCTTTGTATCAAAGTAAGCAGTACCTTCTGGTGCGCACTGAGACTTTCCCATAATTCTTGTGGTCCACTGGTAGAAGTGTGCTGTGGGATTGATGGTACTGGTCTTGCTCTCTCCATCCTCTTTGTTCAGGTAATATTGTTGCTATTATTCACCAACTCTGTGAGGACACTGCTGGTGCCTGCACCCCCCTGGGGCCCCTTACTGTATGTTGTGCAATGCTGAACTGTGTGCTTTGATTGCCATCTTGCAATTGCCTTTTCTATCAAGGAATGCAGCATTTATGCCTTATGTGGGCCATAGTGGTCAATGAAATAGGTTAAATTTGTTGCTGCGGGGGGATTTGTTGTTGCTGTTGTACCAGTTCCTGTTGCCATATCTGGTAGCACGTATACAGTGAATATTGCTTTAGCAAATATCCAGCAGTAGATATGATGTGATTTAAGTTGTGAAACCCAAATTTCAGCTTTCTGCTGATTTACAAAAAGACTCTGGACCCTGACTGGACAATCTCAACGCAATGACTAAGTGCTAGGTATGTGTGGGAGCAAAACACTTTTGGGAGGGAGGATGTAATATTTGGTAATTGGATGGCTTATGCGTTGTCCTGGGGCAAAGCTGATGCTATTACTAGATGGGTTGGGTCATGTGAAATTATGACCCAGTGTACCTGTGGGTGTGGTGAGGACTGGATGTCGTGATGACCAGTTCTGTCTTATGCATGTTTCACATTGCTGTTTTCAGCATGGAGGATGTGCTATCTGTCCAAATTTACCAAATGAACTTCATGGCAGATGAAACAGATTTGCTTATGAGTGAGGTCCAGGCATGGCAGAATGACTGTGTTTATGTGCACATAGTAGTCTTGTGTGACAGTCCTTCTCCTGGTTATTCATATCAGGGTCGGGCAAACATACACTGACATATATTTTGTTACAAAATACCAACTACCTTCCAAATAAATGTGACAAAATAATTTACCAAATACTGGTGTCAAATGTGTTTAATTACAGAGTAGTAATATGTATTTTTCAAATACATAAAATACATTTGTATGAACTTCCTGAAAATGATATAGAGAGTAGTTGTAGTAAATAACACAAATTATTCTGAATTGAATTCTGTTTAAATGCAATATGGTTTTCAAACAAAGCAGATGCTGATAATCGCAATCACATTTACCTTCTCCCAGTGTAGTTAAATCATAGTTAAATCAAAAATAAATAATAAAATAATCATAAATAAAAACATTTTGGATTGGTTTCCTTTTTGTGCAGCTACAGTGTCCAATATTGAGAACAGATTGGATTTAGTGTGGATGGAAGAACAAAAAAGAAGTTATGACTCAATTTTACAGGTTCAAGCCTTATGAGGGAGGAGAGCCTTGTGGAACCTACTATGATTTATGTGACTTTACCATCTATCTTAGTTCACATGGATGTTGTCAGGTATGCCAGTGGTCATAAATAAGAGGCACTGGCTGGCATAGACATTTATGTCATTTATAAATAAAAATATAAAAATATACTTTTGAAATGTTTTGTTTGTTATATACTGTCAGGGTAATCTAGCCTCAAATGAAACTGACATAATTAATTGATAATATAAAGCATTGATGCAATGATAATTTCAACTTGTCACTTAAAGTTTGCAATTAATTAAAATGTTTGTGATACTCATGAATACATTTTCTCACTTTGCTACAGGGCATAACTGGCTAATTCCTGCCTTTGCTAACAAAGTAAAATGGTTTACCATCTAAATATTTTAATCCTGTTAGTGGGTACCCCACAAGCTTGCATATGCACAAATCTTGGATGTTACTAAACCCTTTCTAGTGAGATTGCATACATTTAGGAACTAAGGCTATGCAGTGTCACCTATGAGCCACTGTGTGCTAGCAAGCTAGCTTTCTAGCTAATATCTGAAGATAGAAGATATTCTAGAAGATATCTGCTAATAATAACCACTGTAATAAAAGATATTGCACAGCCCTATTATAAGACTTTTTGAAGATATCACTGTATTATTATTCAGGTTAATGAGTCATGTGTGATTTTATACCTCTTTCATAAGCCTTTACTGATGGCAGAATGCAGAGCTTTGCACTGTCATATTTGCATTGAAATGTTGAAAGAGGTGGTAAGCATAATGCTGGTAAGAAAATGTCAATTTTCTTTGGATCACACCCTCATCATGCTCTCTCCACCTGCACCACCCAAGCACTCTGATTTTGGAGAAGGCAGTTACCAGCTTGGTGTGAAGTGAGGCCTATCTTGCACAGATCCATTGCTTGACAGCACAAACTGCACAACTTCCTTGTGTTTGCAATTGTTCTGGCTTGCACTGGTATCAAAAATTAGGGCCATCTCTAGGAAAAGTTTCCTGATCCATGTAAATGGACTTCATTTGAGTAGGTATTTTTAAAAAAAGACCTTCCCTATTGTCAGTATGATCAAGTTATCAAAGCCTGCAGTTTGATATTGCAGCTCAGACATAGTCCTTTTTTCCTCCAAGTAAAAAAAAAGTTTGAGTTTACTTTGATGCCTGTGACAGCTTTTATAACATTCCCAATTTTATGGCATGATATTTATGCAGACTGCAGATCCGAAAGCACTCCATGATGAGCCATTTACATTTTTAGATTGCTCATTAGGTACACAACTGTGTCAGGGTGTGATTAATTATTCTATAATGCAAGGCCTCTGTTTGTGACAAGTTGATACATATTCTGTTTTTCTTTTCTAATTAAAATACTGAAATATTTATGGATTAGAGTTAGCAAAGCAACTAAACTGACCCAATTAGCCACCCAGGCGGCATCTGGATCCATAAAACCTCTCTATCGACAGGTGGGTTTGCATCCTCTCCAGTTACTATTGACATAGTAGCATCCAATTCCTTACAGTCCCTTGATGCCCAGTGTGGAGCTCTATCTGACAGAGAAATCTGATCAAAGAGATGACCCATTCTGAGGTAAAAACAGACATATCCACACATTTTATCCCTGTAATTTTCTCCCCTAAAATAGACAACACTTAGCGTGGTGTGCCTAAGACACCACAAAAATGACAGATGCACGCTTATTCTTTTATGCTGTACCTATACATTCATAACTATATGGTAGCAATATAGAAAATATATTCATATTAAAAGCAGAAAGACAGAAGTAAATGCAATGTGCCACAACAAAGTGAAGGCACTAACATTAATCACTGCTGTAAAGTGCAGTGTAAGCTGGACAAGAAGCTTCATCCTTTTAATAAGGGTGCCATACATCACCCTACCAGGCTGTCAAGATGGCTGATAATGGCCTAGCAGCATTATGTCACTTCCTGTGAGAGATACAGAAAGTTTCAGCATGGGTAAGTAATTAATTTTAGATCCCAATATTTCTCTTTGAAAAGAAGCAAGGCATTTTTTAATTCAATTATCTGTAGATCTTGATTTTTAAAATGCTTTTTTATGTGCATAATAGCATATTACTGCAATTTGTCAATGTCAGGTAAGCCTGATTTTTTTCCCTCAGAAATGTTTTTAGGTAGTCAGGTGTAAAATTGGTAGCTATTGATGGAGATTGTGTCAGTGTGACTCTCCCTGGCACCCTTCTTTTTGTGAGTAGAAGTGGTCAGAAAGGCACGCTCTTCTTCATAAGGGCATGGGTGTGACCCCCAACTCCCAGTATCCCAAGACAGAGGGATTCCAAACCGATATGAAGATAATGAAGTCCAATGGTACTGTACTGAGAGTTCAGTTTTTAATTACAATATCCAGACATGCTCCATAGCTGAGTGCATTTTTCAGGCTCATTAATTTCAATCAGATCTTACAAAAAGGAATGTTTCCTATGCTGCGCTAAAAAAACAGCAGGTAATCAAACAGGGGAAGGGTGAAGGCTGTGAAGACAAACAAGGAATTTGCGTCACATTATTCAACGCATTCCATATTATAGGAAAGGTTTCATTCTCAGATTGTAATTCACCCCAGATTGTGTTTTTATTTGATTAATTGGTGATTATAGTACACATGGATCAAGTTTCTGGGGCTTGTAAGTGTTCCCCACCACCATTACTATCTGATAATAAGATTTTCTCTTTGAAAATGAATGAGCACAAAAATACAGTGCTGGGTGAACAAAATGAATCCCAGGAGAAGAACATTACATATTAGGGCAAACACATGATGCAAAAAATGTGATGCAACCATTTATTATTTCTGGATGTAAGTTTCTAGACACAGGCAGGATTTACTAAAATATGCTATATTTTACACATTTGTACACACATAATTTGAAATGCTTAGTGGCCAACATTAATGCTGTGAACTGTCATTCTATCATTTCATAACACAGAGATGTCATGTCTTTTCATTGTGCAACACATTGTATAACAAACATTATAAACTGCAAATAAAAAAAATACAATATACCAAAAATATATGAAGACACCTTTGTCTTAGATAATGTACCTTATTGTGGAACATGAGGCAGAACTTGACCAGGTGCCATGAATCATAGCTGATTTACAAAGACACCCTGAAATATCTGACTTTGTATTGGTCAGAGGGTCACCACCCTGCACACTTTATGATATGCACTTTATGGACACAGAAATTTTAGATGGTCCCACAGTCTTCCTGCACTGTAACCAGAGCAATAACAACAATGGCATAACTGTTTGGAATTCATGAGCAACTCTCATAAAAAAATAGAGAAATGGGAAGTCAGATACCACCAGGCTAATCTTGATTCTCGATCAGTTTAACAAAATCTCAAGAAAAGGGAACAAATACATATTCATCTCATGTAGAATGCTGCATTAAAAAATTGAAGGTTATGGCAAATTAAAGATAAGCGCTAATTAATCTCAGCAGTAGATTATAACAGTGCTGTGACTGCAATGTGTCTGAAGGGGCTTCAGGTCTTGCACTCCTTTTTTCAATGCAATTTTAAATGTCTGAGCAAATTGCTATTATTTGTTTGAGCTTCCGAAATATTCTTTTATTATCAGATAATGTACTGTTGCACTGGATTCTGCAAAAGTCTGAAAAGTAGGGGTGGAAGTGACCTAACATCGAAACCAAATGAAAAGCACCTGGTGTGTGATGAGGGAGTATGAGGGAAGTGTCATTTACCACTGTATAGAGAACAGGGAATTAGACACATGAGACCCACATTACAACAGGAAAAGATCAGGTTTGCAGATTAAAACAAAAATAGAAAAAAAGATTGACCACTGACAAGTAATTTCAACCAATTCTGTAGAGTTCAAAATACACAATGCCAGTCAACAGCTTGCAGATGTTTGACTTTCCTTCGCCTGATGTAATGGCAAAAATAGATTTTTTTATTCACTAAGACATCCTTTCCAAGGTTAGTGTGACACAGTAGATACATTGCATCTCACAACCAGTGACCTCCCTCAGATAAGTACAGAACATGGGGCATTGTACCTGATAAAATATACCCAGCTATATAAGATGTCTTTCTCTCAGGTAGGAAAATGTCATTTATCAGTCCATCATCTGTGGATTACAGTAGACCTTCAATCTAGGTGTGTTAAAAATGAGAATAGCAATATTAATAAACTTAATTGTGTTAGTTGGTGAAAACAGCTGGGTAACAAATCAACACTAGAAAATTATTATGCAACTGGGCCAATATCTGTGCGCACGTTCCATCTTTTTGTTGTTTGTGGGTTGAGGTTACAGATATATTTTCAGTACTTGACTACAATCATATTCCTATTCAAGGACACTAATATGTGTTATGTGTCACAATTCACTGCATCAGATAGTACAGCATATCAATATATAACAATGCAATCATTGTTTAGTGCTTTGTTTCCTCAAAACAAATCACCAGTATAACAAACCACACAACACTACTGTTCGGTTGTCCAGTCTTTAATCATCCTCAGACACTGTACAAGCACTGCTTTATGTCAGAGGTTGCCATGGTCTTGAAATTTCATGTTTTTATACTGTGAATAACATTTAGTTTGTAAAACATAAATGATAGATTATGGGTCGCTAAGTCAATGCACATGTAATTCTATTGAAATGGAAAAAATAACTATATATAGGCAATTCTTATATATTGGGACATCCCCATTGCAGATTGACCAATAACATTAAGAAAAGTAGAACCATTCTGCAAACCAAGCCAGAGCACAGACAAGATGCCAGAATGTTTTTATATTTTATATTATGTTATTTAATATGTTGCAGATATCAGTACATTACTCTGCACCACATCACTGATATATGTAAATTGACAGATGGCCAGGGTCCGACAGTGAAATTTTATAGTTGAAAATGTCTCTGACAACAATTAATTGGAACAAACTACATAATTCATATATTTTCTTGCTGTCATTGGAACACGTTTCCTGACACCATAAAGTACAATATCATAGTTTCACATTGCAAAATATTAAAGGAAAAATCCTTTAGCTAACAGGTGAATTGCATGCGAGCCAACCTAGATTCTTCCATTTGGGAATATAATTTAATAATTATCAACCAAAACAATAATTTTACCTCCTGGGATACAAGATCAGAGCATGCAAGCCTACATATGACAGTCTGGTTTGTGTGAGTGGCCACTGCAGGTAACACGCTTGTGTTGCTGATCCAGACAAAGCCTCTGCTGAGCATTCAGAGAGGTATTGACAAGAAAAGAAATGAGGGAGTGATTGCAGACGAGGAGCATAATTTAACAGAACCTGGGGCAGAGGGTTTCTCTCCTCTTCCGGCAAAATGCTTCTGCTGCATCCCTGGCTGCCTGCTGCTTCATTATGATCAGGCCATGGGCTAAATGTAGCCAAGCATATCAAATATCCTGCCGGTGCATACTAAATAAATCATTTTATTCATTCTGTTACTAGAGGATGTGTTTTCCTGTAAGCCAGCTTAAGACTGCTCTGACAAAGAAGAGGGTTTAACCCTTCCTCTGCCAAGTCCTATTATGTTTCCTTTCACACGGGGCTTTCCAAGAGCTGGAGTCGAGTCACATTAATCCAAAATCACTTTAGACAGGTCTCAATATTTGTCAGCTGTATTCCCTTTTCTTCCTCGAAGCTTAAGCAGAGATGCTGAGGCATTTTTGGATCTCTACCTTAACAGCTGGGAGGATGGAGCTGGTTCAGAGCCAGGTTCCACAGTGTTTTATCCTCCCCTGATAGGTGCAGTGTCAACGTCAGAGGCACTTTGTAGTCGACAGCATGCCATAACAGGTGTGGGTCTGGATGACATGGAGGTAATGGTATTTCATATTTTAATTATTTACTATGGACACAGTCTCCTACAACATAGACAGGTGGATGTTAAAACTATAACAGTATTGATTAAACATTGTGAGAATGTCATATATGTTTTGGGGAAGTGTGCTCTAAATCACTTGTTCCATAGTGCACTGTCAGTGTTCAACAGTATCTCAAATGTATTAAGGGTGATCTGTTTTAAAAGAAAACATGTACAAACAACATACATCATAAAGAGTATCATACCACATTTATTCAGTCGTTTTTGGATTTGTAGAGTAAAACTGGCATTTCTTTCTCTTTCTTTATATGTATTTGATTTAGATAATAGTAGATATTTAAAAAATCTGTGTCAGGTTCTGTTTGTGCACTGCTGGAATACTGTGAAGAAGAAAATTATACTTGATCACAGTCAGATAGAACAAATTAACTAATAAACATAAAAATGGTTTATGAATTACAACATCTTATTTTTGCATAATAAAAATGAAAACCCATCAATTATCATCTTTCACAGGTTTCATGCCAAAGAAATAAATCTGTTCATCTTCCTTACTGTGCTTCCAGTCTTGAGGATAAATAGTTTTTAATAGTTTATCATTGTTATAAAATGCTGCTTCTAAAATGATATGTCTTAACAATTTTATCAAACACTAACTGTTCACGCTGACATAAATCTTATTGCTAGGGAATGGTGTTACAGAGAAAGAAAATGCATAATTCTAGGTTGGGTTGTTACTGGAGACAATTCATTTCAAATACATCAAACTATGGCTAAGGGAAAAAAATGAATGGTAGCTTTTGGTTTACTTGTAATTACCAATAATACCACTAAACAAATACATCATACAGTACATATTTCATAATGGCATAGCTATGCTATTAGATTCCTGGCTTTATTATCACAGCTTGGTAGGGCCAATTACTGGAGCACTCCTGCTCCAGGTGAATGGAAGGACTAAAATGCAGTTGTGATACATGTTGGTATTTCCATCTTGCTTATTTCATCATGGGGTTTGAGTGAGAAATAAATTATTTTCTTCTCCTTTCTGTGATACAAGTATAATCTCCTGTATTTTTGTTGACCAGAAAACTCAGACAATGTCTGTAAATCTGCACAGTGAACATTTAGACATACAAAACTGCAAACCAAGAAAAAGTGGGAGTGCAGATACAATCTCTGAGCAATCAGCCAATATGTTATGAGCTGTTAATCATAAATAGCATTGCTTCTGGATTAAAATGGTTTTAGGTCTTCAGTTGAAGACTGAAACCTTCTTTTACAAATTAATTCTTGAGCCATATTATTAAAAAAAAAAACAAAAAAACAAAAAACAAACAAACAGACAAAAAGGGCAAAACCTAAACCAGTGCTCCAATTTAAAACAATGGGGGTCCATTTAAAGGATGCCTACAGCCATTACAATTACCCATTGCAGGACATAATGTGCAATACTGACATTTTGGAGATGGCACGAATGGCAAGCATGACAGCTGTGCTGAGTTTTCCACCTTGTTTTCCATATTGTTTTGCATTCACTTGGTGTGACAGGGGTGTAATCATTAGTTTGGGTATTTTTTGGAGTGACAGATAGATTATCAAATGTGAAAATTCCTTTAATCAATGACAAATCAATGTGGAAGTTTGGCTGCACAGCTCTACATTCAATAAAGATGCACTGGATGACCACAGCAAAGCATTATTTGATTTTTCATGAATATCACCCTTTGTATTTAAACCTGGACATTCACCAGCTGAGCTTTACACTGATGTTTCTGAAAAGGAGGATATGGATTTTCATTATGAATAACTAAAATTATGATAATGAAATGATGTGAATACTTTTTTGAATTGAACATACCTCAACAATGATCAATAATAATTATTTAGAAGAGCATTCGAAGACCTAAGATTTTTACCAGCAGATAATTGCTTTAAGCATGCAAGTTTTATTTCTTGTTTCCCCCCATACAGGTACTACTTGCACCTTACATTTATTTCTTGCATGCACTGGGACGAAAAAAAAAAAACGTTAAAGGATCCTGGAAGTGACATTATGATAAGCGTAACTAAAATGTTATGAGTCGGAATTTGAGAAAGTGGTCAAGGCTTCTGTGTCACAGCAATGCCACTGAGATTTGTGCCAGAGTGGGATAGATTTGTAGAGTTTGAGGCCAAAGGGAGCATTATTGCATTGCTGCTCTCAAAAAATCTGCTGCACTTGCAGAGTCTTGTGACCTAGCAGAGGCAGCCCGGGTTAAGGTTACTCTCATTACAACCTCTAGAAGCAGAGAAGCAGAACAGTTAACATCCCAAGATCCCTAGTCCCCCAACAGCAAACCAGCTGGAAGTGTGTGCTCTGTGAACAGAGGAAGGTGTTTGCCATTTTTCCTGTCCCAAGGGATGCGTGTTTAACATTGCAGTGGGGCGCTTTGCCCAGCGAAGCTTGGTAAAGTTGATACCTCCTCAGGCAAGTGTCAGACCAAGAGAGATAAAAAAAAATCTCTAAAACCTTATCCCTTTTTTTCGGGTGGCAAGTGAGGTATTTAACTGCTTGCTTTCTGTGTTCTCAGCTTCGATTTCAATTTTTTTTCAAACAGTCCAAAGGGGCAGACAGATGCAGTTGCATTGGGCAGTGTCATATTCTTAATGGCTACAAACAGTGGAGGCTGGATAGCAACCTCAAGGTGTTGCTTCTATACAACGCATGGTAGGACACATTTAAACAAAGTGATGAGGGAGGAATGTTGATCAGTAATCATTAAGAACCATCAGGACAGAACTGTAGAATTATTTGATGTGCTGGTAGTATGTATCCTGTCCAGGTCACACGAGTGCACAGTAGGTCACAATGTGAGACAGTGTATGTGGATCAGAAATTTGAGCAAGGTTGTGTCAGGCTGAAGCATCTCATGCGCTCTGCAAACACCACCAGTGGAGAGTCACTGGGGAGTTCCTCTGGACGTGTCTCTGAAAACCAACAGCTAGAATCAGCTAACATTAAAGGAGAAATATCAAAGGGCTCCTTTCTTTAAAGATCATTTGTTTCTGTAGACAGACCAATCTATCCCAGTCCACTTCTGTGTATGTAACAGTGAAGTTTTAAAAGTTTACTGTGAGCTGAAAATAGACCCAGGTCCACAAGGGCTACTGATAACACAGGAAGACAATTCTGCAAGAAGCTTAAAGCATGTTTCCTGCATTTACTCTGGAGTCTAAAAACAGAGCTCTGATAAGACTTGGAGTCAAGACTCTGCTTCACCTATACGAGATCCATTGTTTCTTTCACAGTGTTATTATAAGGATGTATTTTTTCACTAAACAATAAGAAAATACACTTGACACCAGTAAATTTCATATGAAATATATCTTTACATTGCAATTACTTTACTTGCGTCCATTTTTGCCAATATTTGCCAATTGCTCCAACTCCACCATTACCCTGCATCCAATCTATACTTATTACATATGCATTATTTATACACGTAATTGCCAAAATAAAGGAAACAACAACATAGAGTGTCTTAGTAGGCTCATGGCTGGGCCACCAGAAAAACTTAAATGTGCCTCAGCATAAATTCTTTCAGTGTCTGGAACTCTCGAACTGTTGGAGGGATGTGACACATTTCTACCAAATTCCGTCATTTAGTGTTTTTGATGGTAGTGGAAAATGCTGTCTCAGGGGTCGCCCCAGAATCTCCAGTGTTTAGCTGAGTTGAAATATGGTGATGGCCAAAATATATGTTTTACACCATTTTCATGCTCATCAAACCATTCAGATGTGACTTGTGCCCTGTGGATGGAGGCATTGTCATACCAGAAGAGACCACTCCATCAGGATAGAAATGCTTCACTGCAGGATGAAGGTGATAATTCATTGATTTGAATTTATTGGCATTTACCTTGCCCACTGTTGAGTTGAGTGGACCTAATCCACGCTAGGAGAATGCACCCCACACCATAACAGTGATGCCAGAACTCTTCACCAAGGGAAACAAGCACTCAGATCTGTAGGCTTCTTTTGGTGTGTGTTACGCATGTACCCATCAACTTGTAGAGAACAGGTTGAAGGATGACTCATCTGACCATATAGCTTTTTTCACTGCTCAGTAGATCGTTTTTAGGTGTAATAAGAAGGTTATGCACTGCAACCCAACCATAGTATCCCTCTCTACAAATTTCTTGACAGACTGTTCTTGAAGAAACTGCCTGTCATGCACTAGATTGATATTTGCAGTCAACCGATTCAGAGTTGTTCATCTGTTTAACCTTGCAACTTGAACCAATGCACAGATATCATGATTGAGGAGTATGTGCTTTTGACTACAGCTGCCCCTCAGACCTCATGTCACCATTGCTTTAGCCACTGTTCCTAATAAAACATCAGCAAGTTAAGCAGTCTTCATCACTAAAGCTCCTGCCAAATGTTCCCCAAAATCACCCCTCCATCAAAGTCACTGAGATCTCCTCTTCTAGCCATGGCAACTAAAATAATGGGAAACTGGACCTGCTCAGGATTTTTATAAATACTCTAAGCATGGTGAAATGTTAATTGCTTAGGAACCCCACATGTGTGTAACACCTGCTTTCAATATACTTTGTATCCTTTATTTACTCAAGTATTTCCTTTATTCTGGTAGTTACCTATATGTACTCATTGCTGATTTTTTAAAATGGCATTGATTTTTGAAGCACTTCTAAGCAACAGAACATATAGTTGAAACATGAAAATTTGGGAGACCATATTTTATATTCCAGTGTTAACTACTCTTTAAATAGCTAAATTTATGTATTTTATTTTGTAGGATAAACGGTTATGTTTAGCCTGAATATTTAAAGGATGAATGCGAAATCTGTTGCTCCATTACTGACTATATAAAACTATTTCATAAAAATGATATCTACAGCAGGAGCAAACACATACAGCAGATTCCTCTGCCTGTGGGATTTTCTTGGTGTATAAATACTTCATAGCTTTTCTTAAGCTGTCAAGCCCTGTCTGATCAAGAAGGGTTACTCTTGAGAGAATGAATCAGACCTTACTCTATCTGTTACAGGATGCTTCAGTAGTAGGGGAACTCAGAATTGATATTTGACTTTTTTAGGAAAGGTGTTCTGCCTGAGTTTAACTGAGTCATTGCCTTCCACCTCTACAATACATTGAAATGCTTCCATCAGAAAGTATTACTTTTCTAGTCCATTCATTTTGTCTTAGATGGATGTGTCTGAAAAAGTGCACGTTCATTGCTACATCACATTTTAACTACAGTAGTTTTAATTTCCCCACCCCTCACATAATTTGCAGGTGCAATAAAGAATGGAATACTGACAACACTTTTTTTTAGAAATGAATATCTAAAACAAGAATCGTGACTCTAGAGTAGGTGAATTTGTACCCGCATACTGAAATTTGTGAAATGAGTATGCAGTATTTTTAAGTTAAGGAGTAAAATGAAAAAAAATGCAACAATGAACATATCCAGTGTAGCATAATACTATTTTAGATTACTCACAATTTGTAAACACAAACAACATTCATTAACAACCACATATGACTTGTAGAATGCACAATAGGATTGTAATGGAAATGGGAAGTAGAATGTAGAAGTTAGAATGGCATCTAATGATATTATTTAAAAATAAGTTACTTCTAATGATTTAATAAGTGATTAAAGTGAATTAATTTGGAGTAAACTTAATGATTGCTGTAATAATACAAAAACACTAATGGGAAAGTTATTTTATGAAGAGAATTTGACTGAAGAAATGATGCCTTCAGTCATAGTTCTGTCTAATCTCTGCAAGTACCTTTGTTCACTTTTGTTTCATGTTACTTAAATGTATCTTAAATGACACTAGATGATCCTTTATCTCTATCAGGCAGAGACCTTAAGTCGTCATCCTCCCAGCATAACTCCTTTATAGGAGTTTGTCTAGGTTTGTGTGCTCCAGTAAGAATTGAGATTTTGAAGCCTGAACTCCATTCTGGGCAGGCACCATCATCATATTCCTTTGGTCTATACCCCTGAAAGGTTACATTATACATGGTAAATTACTTGAGGGTATGAGCACCATTCAGCCATGGGGTCATTAGTGGGGGTCCGCTGCCACAGACTAGTGTCAATTTACTGACCTGTCAGAGTGAGGTTCAGTGTGCAATGGCAAAGGACTCACAGGGATCTTATGTCTACCTTTAACCTCTTCTCCACATCAATATACCTCAGCTGAAATCAATCCATCTTCTATAGGGTGTCATTCCAGTCCTGGAAGGTCAGGACAGACAGCATGACTGCAGCAACATGTGGCACATGGGGCTGTGGGTTCACATCTGCTTCACAAAGACACTCGTGAGCTGTGGCTGTGAACTCATCCCCGCCCACCATCGCTGAGTTCAGTACATCTAGCTGGGGTGAAGAATCATGTTGTCTGTGGTGCAACGTATCCCTGGTTGTTTTTGGAGGGCACATGTTAAACCTTTCACCTCAGAATGATCAACAGACTTCCCATTATACCTCGACATGGTGAAGAGCTATGCTCCTCTAGGGAGAGATGCACATGGCAGGCCAGCAGTCTTCATTTGAGCATTTCCTCTATCTGACACCATTCTAGGCAGACCTGTGAACGATATTAGATTGCAAAATTAATCCTGGTGGCACTAAAGTGAGCACCTCTTTCCAGATGGAACCTGTTGATGCAGGCGTTTTGAGAAGCTTCACCTCTGGGCTTGGCTACTCTAGTATAGTGCTGCTGTCTGAATTCCTGGATGAGGCTGACGTCCAATGGTCTATGGTGGCTAACCTGTGGCCCAGCGACCTTCAGAAGGAAAAAAAAACCATTCCATTATGAATTGGATTAGATATGTGATAAATACATGTTTTGTTGGGTGCTATCAAATTTCTAAAATTCTACAAACCTGAGAGATTATGGAGTGTTCAACTTATTCCTGTCATGTCACCAAAAGCATAAAGCCAGTTTAAGTGCAGTATATGTTGGGCAAAATAACCATTCACTCATCAATCTAAATCTATTTTATTGGCAATAAATAAATTGGCAAAAAATGGCAATTGGTTAGCATCCTAGATTTGAAAAGTGCTTTTGACTTTTGACTAACCCCAACCCTAACCTTAGCCTAACCTCTGCTTTTGGGCTCATAGGAGCAATGTTTGGGGGTGCAATATATACCTGCAGTATATAATATGAACTGTTGCATTTCTACAGCTTACTTTTTTCATGGAAAATAATTAAAACCAGAACAGATACTTGTCTGTGTATACCAAGTCTTAACTTAAACAGAAATTAAATTCTGCAGGTTAGAACAGCCCTGTGGGATGGGCTTGCAAGGGAAGCCTGATTGCTAATTAATTTGATAATTACATCTAGTTTGGCTCTCTTGGCCTGCAGAGTAGACACACCTGTTCCCCTTCTTGTGTCTATGATGTGTTTCATTGGTAAATGCTGGCAGGCTGTTTATTAACTACAGAACACAGATGAAGGGGGAGTGAGAATCACAACCTGGACATGAGAGAGCTCCAAGGTGCTGCATTTCACAGAGGTTTGCACCACAGTATGGGTGTTTGGAGCCAGAGAGAAGAGATGGGAATTGGGTAACAGAAACTCACCTGGTATGAGCTGCCACCTAGTCTTCTGTTACATAAATGCTGAAATGTGCGTGGTTGTGCATTAAAAATGCTGTCTTTACCCACCTTGTATACTTGTCTAAGCTAATGTATTAACAACAGGATAGACCGTTTGGCAAGGGTGAAACAGCTCAAAGGGGGGGATTAGTTCATTCAATCCTGGTACAAGATTGTATACAAACTGTAAACAGTAGAAAATTGTATACAAATTGTAATACAGTATTCAGTGAACTTGACACTTAAGAACCATCAGTTGACTGAGAAAATCTGAAAAAAGGACACACCAAAGTCACAAGCTGTAGAACAACAACAACCCTACCTCCCCCACTGCTTTGGAGAGTCCCAGTCCATGTAATGGGTTGATAAAATAAAATGAGCACCTCTAAATAACTGCACATTCAAGTGTAAACCATAGACACTGATATCTGTAACCACAGAAACATTCTTTCAATTCTTAAAATTCTGGAGGGATGCTTACATCAATGAGGTCTCCGTTCATATTCTGTGCCTGATCTTTTCAGGGTGTTAAAATCTGTTTGCCCACTTGTTCACCCAAGTGAAAAGTAATATATATGTTTTCCTCTGAGATACTTCTCTCATATGACTAACATACTGCCAGTATGAATTTTGACCCCCCCTGCTTCTTTCAATCTGACCAGAGGGAATTGAAACTAATAGTTTATCTCCCAGAGCAAACTCCATCTGCCTCTAACAGCTTCCAGTGGTTGTAGAGTTCCCATCTTTTTCATTCGCGAACTCTCCAAAATGTATTATCTCTTGATGGGTTCATGCCACACATAACTTTATGATTTAGAGGGTGAAAATGTTAATGTTTACATTAAAAAACTCAATAAAATGATGACAGTGGGATAAAAAAAATACTTTGTTATGAGTTTTAAATAATTGCCTAGCTTTCCCTGTGGGAAAATTACAAAAATTCAAATCCCCCCCCTCTCTTTCAATTCAAAGTTGAAGGTGACAGAGGTCAAATCTGGAGAACATTGTCTCCTTTAATTTTTATTCAGATTCATTTTTCCACTAAAGGCAGTAGTATCTAGGGCAGGGGTGGGCAACTCCAGTCCTGGAGGGCCATGGTCCTGCTGTTTTTCTTGTTGACCAACTAAATACAATCTCTGATTGGCTGAAGAGCAAGCACACCTGTTTTCAAGGTGAAAATCAACAGGTAACTAAGAGATGAAAACAAAAACCAGCAGGACACTGGCCCTCCAGGACCGGAATTGCCCACCCCTGATCTAGGGTAAAGGTCTGAACTTAAGACCTTGGGCTTCTGAGTTCAGATACAATATGGTACAAAGATCCCCTACATTACTTGAATTGCTCCAGTGCTGGGATAGTTTAGGACAGAGTCAGAGTGGGAGGTGGCATGTAAAAGCCAACTGTAAACATCATCCTCGCTAAAGAAAAGTAAATGTGACATAACCTTCAATTGTTGGTTTCACTGCACATTTCACTGCACTGACAAATCTATCTGCCGATCTTTTGAAGTAACTGCTGCTCTTATCAGTATCAACCTTCTGGGGTATAAATGAGCCTTATTCAGATACTTGGTAGTGGTATGAAACTGAGATAGTACAGGGATGAGGGGTGAATGAGAGTAAAATACGAGACACAGCCCTGTGGTAGGCTTAGCCAGGAATCTCTGAGGTTGTACTGGGATGCAGCTCCTGTACTCTGACGCAAGCACCATTATTCCTCTCAAATTGCATTTCAGTAATTAGCTTCGAGGCTCGACATGCTCCGTGTCACTGTGGTGTTCAGCCTCTAAGCGGATAAACTGAATGGCAGGAGATTGTATTTTTCTCTGTTCTCATTGCTTTAAAAAATGCTGCCCTCCTAATTGCTAGGCAACCTTATCAAATTCCCTACATCACATTTTGTATTTGTTTAGACATATTGAGCATGAACTCAGTGTGAGGAATATTGCTCAATACCTCATTTCAATGATAATTTTCAGTAACAGCCATTTAATAATCATTTTGGTGCAAAGTAGATATGATATTGGAAAATGACTGTTGATACTGCCACAGATCATACAATTAATCAATGTTGAATTTCTCACAATCTTTAGCTCTATAAAGCAGTAACAAACATTTGAAGGATACAACTGCACTCCCAATGCAGCTGGACCCACTGAATATAGCTGGGATATAAGTGGACTTACTACTACAGCAGCAGAAGTAATTATATATCAAGACACACACACACACACACACACAATTTTCACAAAGGTGCTGATAACTTTAAATCTTCACTCCAGTAACCCTGACTGATGACACAACCATCTTTTCTAATTCAATTATAACTTTATTTATTACCATACCAGTCTGATGCAGAAAGAACTTATGTCTTTTAAATTTTGTTGCATGTGTAAAGTGTTACAAAGTAGTCAACACCATTTACATAACCAAAATGCTTTAAGAACTTCAACTGGCATTGGTTGCCTCTGTGGAACAAACATTCAGCTTGTCTGGGGTTTTTTTATGGCCAATCAAGAATGTTGATTTTACTCTTCTTTACTAGTTGGCAGTAGCTATAGACATGTAGACCATAACATCATCATGCTGTAAAGTCAGTTTGTGTCAATACCTGAACTATTTAATGAAGGAGCCCTGGATTTTCAATTTCACATTTGAAATGATCTGTCTCAATATTCTATCAGGGGCACCTAGGGATTTAACATGGTCTGAATTCAAAGCAGATCCACCATCCTCCCTCACACAGAGGATGACATTCTTTTCTACAAGACCTTAATCATGTTTTTACCAAGCAGATTCCTCATAGATTCCTCATATGTAGGTCTGTGTGGGACTTCACACAGGTGAACAAACTATATTTTGTCTGACTCTAAAACATGGCCCACATTTTCACTGTGAATCTATTTAGAAAAAAATATGTCATGTTTTAGCAGTGTGTTGTTCATGCCATCCTCAGTTTGTGATCTCAAATTTTATAATGCACTGCTAAAAACTGCTCTGACAGTTCTTTTGCTGTAAGAACATTTTCCTTCTGTAATAAGTCTGCTGTCTTGTGGGCAAGCACACACTTGGAGGATTGGAGTATTTCTGGCTTAGCAGAGCTGGGTAAGAAAGGCTTCTACATGTAGTAGTTACCTCTCAGGGGTGAAGGTACAAGCTCATAGGTTGTCAGTGTATGAACCATAGACCCTGTGTGTTGGTGGTTGTGCCCACTGTCAGACAGGTTAGATGTGTATGTGTCTTTGTTTCTATTCATATTACATATTTTTTTCTTTTTTAAAAATTCCACTAGAAGAGTGCTGTCCTGAAAGGTAATGTCAGGCAGAATGTTCTGGCTCTTTGTATTGATTGCTTGTTGTGTTTTCTTTTGGATTTGTTTTCTGCTTCATGAGAATGAAGGTAACAATACACATGGTTTGCCAATCGACCTTCCCTTCCCCCAAAAACACAAATGCATAGATATTCACATATAAATTTTGTAAATACCTTGAGTTAAGGGGGGCATCCCAAGCTGCACTGAAGGATATCAAGAGTTATACCCTAATAGAGAAAACACAAATCCTGTAAAAACACAAAAAGGACAGTAAAATCATTAGTCTGCATAGCACCATACCTTGTGACAACCACATTTAACTAAATACACATTCTCTGGAACAATGCCTTCAAGTTTTAATTCAAAACAACCATTTGCAATTAGCCCAAATGCCTCAAGAAAAGTAGGGTAAAGACACACAGTAACATGAAATCTTTCCTGACATTTTAATTACAATACTCAGAAACTGCCCAATTTATCATTTAGAAATGTTAACACCATCATAATGTAATCATTTTGTTTACCATAATTTCCATCTGGAGAGAGCAGAAAAATCAAAACCATGACAATTGTAAACCCAGGGCAAGCAGACAAAGCATTAAAGACACATTCATGGAATAAATATATAATTGTTACTTTTGCGCAGCAAACTGAGGTGTGCAAAAACAAAACTGGATATGGGCATTGTAATAACTTGACATTCTGCCATAACAATATCATGGCATTTGCCTGCTATATATAAAAAAGTACCAACTGGAATGTATGTAGAATTCCATGAGCAGTGGTGTGATTTTGAATCAAGTGTGCCAGCATTGCCATACTGGTTCTTCCCTACCATTGTTGCTGTGAAAGTGGCTACTGTGCAGTGATATGACTGATGTGCATCTGACTGACAAGCCTGAATAGTGCCCATGATTCATTTAGATACCACCCTGGCATATATATGTGTACTTTACAGAAATATCCATCCGGAGGAGTAAACTCAAACCAATGACTGGAGTGGATCAAGGAGGCAAACACATTGCAGACACATTGATAGGCTAACCACATAATTGTTACTTTGAAGCAGTAAATTGAGATGTGCAAAAACAAAACATGACACTGCCATTGTGATAATCTGACATGCTCTTAGGCGGCTTGCTGACTGGGGTGGAGGGAACGATGCCCAACAAGCTCCTACATTTTAGATATTTTTAAGCCCCTATGCAGCCAAATTTGAACCATTTTAATTAGTTTTGATATTCACTGATAAGTTGTCACAAGGTCATCGTGTCAACTTCATCCTAAAATCGTCAGCAACGGTTGGAAGGGTGAATATTGTGTATTGACATTGTCAAAGGGAAATATAGAAAGTGGTTGTTCATATATGTCACATATCAATACAGTGTGAAGTAAAAGTCATTCTTCAACTGCAAGCAATTAAAACAGGAGAAGATAATAGAGAGGACATTCTATTCTTTTGTCTGAAAAAAATAGTGAAGCTTTTAAAAAAACAATTGTGTTTCTGAATAAAATTATTCAGCTTGAACATGGCTGTTGTTTGGTAGGTGGGGCAATAGAGTGATTATCACTGAGTGTGCTTTCTGCTAAGGAAGGCTTGATTGACTCATGTCATCGCTGTGATTTATTCTAATATCTACCACTTCCACTGGTTAAAGTGAATGATTGAAAAATCATCCAGTTCAATAAAATATAAGCATGTTTGTACAAACTCAAAAAAGGATAAGAATCAGTCATTTCTTTTATTTTGTGTCAATTATAAATCAGATTATACTGTGTATAAAATAAATTAATGCTTGACATCCACATATGCCATTTAAAATAAGCACACTACATACAAATGTCATGTAGTGGAATTACAGGTGTAGATTAGTGCTGAGAAATAAATCTAATGTTCAATGGCATTAACTGTACCACTAACATAAGAAGATGCCAGACTGACAATGTAGTTTTAGCACAATGTTCGTGATGCCATGCCTATCCTCACACAATGTAATATGCCACAAGACATATATTGAAAATAGATATAGTACTGAATTGGTTTCCTTGTCACCTTTGATGACCAGTGAATAGAAACCTCAGTTTAACATCTTATCTGAAGAATTTCATCTTCTACAGTACAGTGTTATCGCTGCTACGTTAGGGCATTGGTTTCTTATTTAGTACAGCAGGAATATTATTCCATAATGGTACACCAAAATCACCTCCAGCAATAGTCAGTCTTTCAGGAAGGTCCCCCATCCAATTACAAGGAGACTACATTTTGAAGGCAACAGGGAGATATGGCTGCTGGTTATTGATATCTTGAGACAAACATTGTTTTTTCTTTCCTTCAGATTTCTAGACCACATACAATTTGGTTGTTCATGTATGACCTACTTAAAAGTAGAATTTTGCATAATATTTCTTTAGGATCATCAGCAAGGCCAATCAAATGTTATGTTCATCAAAAATATATGCTCAAAAACTGGATCAATCAGAAAATTGGATTCATACCATGAAAAAAACATAAAATACTAGCAGCAGATGAACAAACTAGCCCATTGTAAGATCAAACTGTAATAACTCTCTACTGGACATCACAGAAGAAGATGACCAATTCAGATCTGATGTGGCAGCATCAATTCATAAATTCAATGGATCCTGCTACAGCATAAATCCAGCAGCATGTAGTTCAACAAGGTACAGAGCTATTGTTCCTCAGAAGTGATACCATTAACAGTTAAAGTAACTTACAATTATTGAAATTTAGCATCTATAATTTAAAACATTTATTGCTATTTTAACTAAACTGAATGAAAATTTACTTCTAGTGTTTTCAGGTTCTCATTTTCAATGCATCTATTACATAGATGTCTATTACAATAGAGAGGGTACGGTGTTTGTGATGAAGTATTTATGGGCAGCCATTACATTTGTTTGTACAGACTTAACTGAGGCCCTAGGGAAGATATAATGTTTAGATTTACACCCAAAACACACCTCAGAAGTCATTTCAGTGCTTCATTAATTTAATGTTTCCCACATGCAAAACCTGTACTTGAAGTGCTTTTTTTAGTGCAGGGATGCACTAGATGCAAAGATTTATTCTAAAAATTCCATGTTTTTTTTCCAAATTCCAAATTTCCAGAATACTTGTCGCATACTTAAAAAATCAATGTAAAACATCCCTTATGATCTTATGAATTAATATGAAAGTAAAATTAAAGTAATAACAATGGTCATTTGGTTGAGGTTGCAGTAGATATCAAAGGCAGACTTCCCAAGAGCAGACACAGAGTGCAGAGAATGGGAGAGATAATCTCATCTCTCATTCTCTAGCTCTTCAACAATTTTTTTTTGAAAAAAAAACAGAGCAATGATTTTATGACTGAATGCAACCAATCATCTTTTGATTCAGTTTCAATTAAATGCAAATACAGAAGTGGATTACAGGGTGAATTTAAAATAATTTTAGTGAAGAAATTTAATGGGAAAAAATGACAGCATGATGGAACTGTTGATTCGGGATTGGAAAGTCCACAAATTTAAATTCATTTATCGGCATGGTAAAAATGACAAAAACAAAAAAAAATTAAGCAAGTAATTGAAAAATAACTTAGGTAGGTAAGACACATGGAAATGGTTTGATTCCTGATGTTGACAATAATGGTTTCACAAACAAACACCTGTGTGGCATGCACATCTTACACATCTGGTTGTGGTTCAGAAAAATGAGGTTGTATCTATGAACCTATCTTGGTATCACATTTTCCCTGAAGACAGGAAGGAGATGAACTGATAAAGAAAGAATTTTGTAAGAGCCGATTTAACACAAACAGAATTAATTCGCTTCTCCCCATCCCTCCTCCTCATGCAAAGGTTTACCTTTATCCACAAAGCAGATATTTAATTGCCTCAAGCCCCTTCTGACAATGCAGTTTAAACAGTAGGATGTTTCTGAGTCATGGGATTAAGTTTCATTTTTTTTTTACCTCCTACAATGTTTGCCTTTTTTACACAATATATTGTCCAAGCAAACAAGCACACAGACACATACACAAACCTACACATGCACATAAACACACCTCACCTATGGAGGTGGTTAGCATGAGCAAAGTTACGGAGAGGAATGTTGAGAAAGAGTGAGCCCTGATCATGAAAAGGTTGTGCTCTGCTGGGAAGAGAGAGGGTCGATTGGCCAGTTGCACAGGCGTGAGAGAGAGAGAGAGAGAGAGAGAGAGAGAGAGAGAGAGCTGAAATGGAAACCATGGCAACTCTGCTGGCTGCCTGATTCCTTCAGCCCAGTTGGAGAAGGGAATGGATACCTGCAGAAGCTTAATCCCATTCAAGACCTGCATACAAAAAAGCCTTTTGTTGCGGCATTATATGAAAATACATAGGGGATTGATGGCGCATTTTGATGGACCGCTGTCTTTCCTCTGAAGTGTCCATATCTGTGTTATGAAGCAGATCACCACTGGTAACAAGCAGCTCTGGTTATCAGTCAGTTTTTTCCCCAGAATTCCTCTGTACCATTAGCGGAAGGAAATCTGAATACATTGTCTTTTGGAGTTACCTCTTACCTATTCAGTTAATGCAGTACTCTTTTTTTTCTTTGTAATTGATTAAACTTCCTTATGTTTGACATACTATGTACCCACAGATTTGACTAAGTATGTGGCCTATTAAAGACAATCTAAGCTCTGCTGTATTTCAAAAGGCTAAAGGCTGACCTCTAAAATACGTATTTCACAATCTATAATTTATTACCTTTAGTTTATAACAAATTTATTACAGAATCTTCTTTCATTTACCTATATCAATCGGTTTAGAAGAGGCATATAGTATATGCACAAGGGAAGGGTGGTGTGGAGAGTGGAAGGCACACCTTAATTGCATTCATCCATGAGTTTACAAACACCTGAAAAGGCTATCTGAATACAAAAAGGGGATGACGGTCATGATTTATGAGGCCTTTATAATATTTTCAAAATACACTGTACAGGTGAGACCATGGAAATAGCCAGTCAACTGTTTCATCACCCACCAATAAGATTTTAAACAGAAAATTGGAAAGAAAATGCTGTTGACTCCTTTCTAGGACAGTGATTGATGTGATATTCCTGTTGCTCTGTGTGCTGCATGCTATAGTTTCTTTATTAATGAGAGCAGCAGTTGAAGGCAGCCATCTAAAAAGAAACAATATTTATAAAAAAAATGTGTAATGTATGTAATGTATGTTACAGTTGATGTAGAGGATTATTGCCATTTTTGTAAGAATCTGCGGTGGTGGATCTTTACACAATGAGCATCACAAAGTAACATATTTCACCCTTTATTTCTTTGCCACAGCTGTTCGTTAAAGATGTCCTGATATTCAATATGATGGATATATTTCATTCCTCTTATCAACAATGCTATTTTTCCTTTGGCTGATACACTGCATAACACAGGCCATACATCATACATGGGGAAGAAATCTTCCATTGCATTCCTTCTTAAAATGGGAAAATTCAATTTTAAGTAAACAGTGAGCACATTTCTTTTACATTATTTCTTTCAATCCACTGTACATATTATTTGGAATATGCAACTTAAACTGTTGCACAAAAGCAGAAATGACAGTGTAGACTGTACACAGTGTATAGTATAAAAATTTAGTATTCAGAGGGTGTCAGCATCTTTGAGAACCATCCTATATTATGCATCCTTCTCTGTGTGTTAGCTGCAGTCTCCTATGCGGCATTCTCATTTTTCATTTTAAATTTTAATTTGATTTTATTATCAAATTAATCAATACCACTTACCAGTAATTATTTATCACAGATATAATGTTACATCCTGCCAAGTTATCTGGTAATATTGGTGTGGATATACAGTAATACTGAGTAAATGAGAACATACATTGTTCTCTTCTTTGTTATTGATACAACATCTTCTTTTCAGCATTAAAAAACACAATACATGTAACACTTATTAAACATATTTATCACTTTATTCCTGCATAGTGCATTAATCAGAATCTGTTTCCTCTCTTTGGACCAATGCTTTTAAAATATGTTCAACAGAGATAAATCATTGCAATGTCCTCTTTTGTACTTCAGCATTTTTTTTAAAGCAGGAGATGCATATTTTTGAAAAAATGTGATAGAAGTCCTTCATATATTCTTTAGATGAGAATAATTACAAAATGAGGAACAGGCATGGCTGCAAACAAACAGGCACACCGAGAACTATTCCTTTAGAATGCAATGGAGTGGAAATATAATTTTTAAAAATTTGTATACCAACTCTTTATCTAGTTCAACTCCATGATGGTACTTCTGCAGGACTCATTTTTATACTTATATAGCAATGCTAGTATTTCATGGTGTAGTTTGGAGGACACAAATGTCAACACCTATCTCTGTAATCTTAAACTGTCCCCTGTCATTCTGTCCTGATAAGCAGACTCCATTGTGACTGCTTAGGTAGATTCATTACTCGTTTGTGGTACAACAGAAACCTCCCCAGGAGAAACCCAAATGATAATGTGAATCATAAGTGCTTAGTTGCCAATAAACTGATTTTGAAAATGTTGTGCCAACATTCTCATTTTCCTCCAATACTGCATGGTACAGGGGAAGTGATACAGCCCTAGGAAAAATGTATTCAAAAATGATAAAAAACAAATTAGAAAATAATTTGTCACATTGGTGTTTTTGGGTAGAGCTCATGGCCTTTGAAATGGCACAAAACAGACCAATGGCCTAACTGAATAAGCTGCTGGTCACTCTGCTCTGTGTCAATTTATTCATAAAGACTTGGGACTTCAGAATCATTTGAAGTAAGCTGCAAAACTTAGCAATGTTTTCTGATGCCTATCTTAATTCAGTGTAGTACCTGATGTAAAATTATTTCTGTAAGTTGTGGCCTTCCCCTTTTGCAGTGGTAGAGGGGCTCACATGTCCCACTGACTCCTACAACTCTGTCATTTTAGGGCTCCTGGTAGGGGCATCCCTGAGGAACAGGTTCATATCAAAGTTCCAGATGAAAAGCAATTCACCCCCCAATACCCCCATGAAATCCAATTTTAAAAATTCTAAAAGGACCTCACCAGAAACAGAATGTTCTCCAACTGCATGGTGAATGATGGAGTTCAGGATGGCAGGAGAAGACATGGAATATGGAAAAGTTCTCAACTCATGCAGCAATCTCTGTTTCCTAGGCCTTGGCTTGGAGTTTTGTTCCATGTGTTTTAATTATGTATTCCCACCAGCACCAAGAGATCAATATAGCTTAGGTGTCAAGCTACTTGTTGAACAATTATCCCATTCGTTACCTCAGTCTTGTCCATTAATCATTTTAGTCCAACAAGTTAAGTTCACAGGCATGAAGATTGATGGCCATGTTTATGTCTGTTGATGCATTCTCCAGCAATACAGATAATGTGGGAAAAATTAAAAATTTCACCAGGAGCATGAATACATAATATTTTTTTCTTTATTTGAAAGGGCGGGAAAATAATGGCTACAGAAAATTAGGGCATTAATATTTTAACCTCCACTAGCATATAAAATGTAGTGTAAAGCAAAAAAAGCCAAAGTTGTTTGCAGAGCAAAGAAAAAAGAAATTGTTTCTAGCAGGAACATGTGAAATAAACAAAAAAACCCAAAAAAAAACAAATATAAAGGGCTTGTAATTGTTACATACAAAATTTGGTCGAGAAAGTCCAGTGTTTCATATTTTTTGGTAACATTTCCTCATTTGTAATTGGTCTTCTTTTACCTTATTGGTCTTCTATTTTACCTTATGAAGAAAACCAAAATGAAGATAAACCTCTCTCAGCATTGACAGATGTATCCCTCCATGTATTAATATTTTATTCTGATACATCCTAGGATTCATCCAAAGACCGTTTTTCGCCATTTTTTTAAATTTGTCTGCTTAGGATTTTAGGTCCTCAGAAAACTGGGAATGCAATCTAATTTATCAGTTTGTAGGGAACATGCCACCTTCAGGCTGGGCACTCCCTTTGTAGGGAACATTGCTGCCCCCTGAGGGGTCATTTGGCAAACATAGTGAAATTCCACAAGAAATATAACATTTACATGCATGAATATGAAATGAGGTCTTAAAGTGAGGTCTTTTAAATCTGTTAGAGCCTGGATTGGCAATACAAAATATAGATGGAGTATTGATTTTATGAATAAAATGAGATGATTTTGCAACAAACAGTATCCAATCAATGGACAAAATGAAACAAAATTTAGTAGAATAACTAAACAAATACAAAAAACAGACCTTGGTTGTGCTTGAATCAGCTCAAACAAAAAACAACCCCATGTCCACAACAACTACCAAGTATTTCAAAATAAAAACTAATAGATCCTGTCCGGGTCACGATTCATTCCCATTGACTGAGCAACATAATATATGTAAAAGTAATGAGCACAAACAATTTGAATATGAAAGACAATTACCCACAATACACCCAGTTTAAGCCTTTAAATCATATATGCACTGTTGCCCAAAAGAAAGTGGTCCCCCAAAGAGTCAAATTTAAATGTCAGATTTTGACATTAACAGGCCAATTACATAAATACTTCTGTTGAAAGTGTACACATGTACTTATTCAAAAATGGCAGGGTTCTAAAATTACATTATATAGATATTCTTTGATGCTTGCTGAAAATGTAGAAGCTAACCTCATACCCATCATAAATTTGTCACAGCAGGTATTTTGTTCATTTTTAGCCTTCAGAACTATATTTTTCGATGGCGCTAAATATTTTAAGTTTCCCAAATGTCACAGCCTGAAACCATCTGAAACCCTTTGTTATGAAATTCATCACAGCTCCTCATATCTCCACTACTAAGAAAAATGGAGAAATTTGCTGAGCCCCATATTTCTAGAATTTCCAGGTTTAACTTATAAAATTACAATGCCCCTGACATTTACATCATTCTGATTTAGCTGTGTAGCTGTTAAAGATATTCCTGCAGAAGAAAATGGAATACAGAAAGGAATTATCTGGCTCTTCATGACACTAGCTAATGTGGCCAGATACATTGCAAATCAAATTTACTAAATTTGCACAAACGTTTTCCCATACATTCTGAAATGCTTAATGTCCACACAAGCAAGATCAGGGTGACCTTCCACCAAGGATGAAAGAGGACATTTACTCAGGATGCAGCTCCTCATTTGAACACAAAATATGGGTAAAATATTACATTAAGGTTACATTAGTTAACATGAATTAATGTATTTGTTATTATGAATCAATGATTTACAAAGCATATACGTGGCCTATGTAAATGGTTAATAGTTAGATAGGTAATTTTACTGTTATAGCTAAGTAACAAATTATTAACTATCACACATGTTTCTGAAGGCATTTATGATTATTTTAGCGAAGGTAATAAACCTTTCATTTGAGTACAATTTGATGAATTGATATTTATCAATCCAGTCTAAGTGCTATACTTAAACATGGTGTGTCTAACAATGTGTCAGATGAAAGTTTGCCTATTATACCTAAATACTTCTTTGACTAATGAATAATGACATTTGTAGCCCATTATGATTGATTATACTCATGATGCGTGAGGGACTCTACAGTCCAGGGAAGGCGAGTTACAGTCTGTGGGCTTTTGTTCCAACCAGGCTTCAACACACCTGATTAGGCTAATTCACTATCCTGATCAGCTCATACAGTTAACATACTCACTTCACAGGTAAATGTGAAAGATTCCTCTAAAATACTGCCTTTCCAGTCTTTATTTTATTTCTCAGGTATCAGTCCCAGAAGATATTGTGTGGCAGCACAGAAGAGTGCTGGAGAGTTTTGAAAGCGAATCAACTATGTTTAGGGCATTCCTAAAAGTAGGGGTAAATCAGAATGCTATTGTAACATTTGCCCCATCACACAGTTAGCAGTTACTGCTGCAGACAAGTAGCAGGCTCTGCTTGAGGGATGTTAAAAGGGGGACAAGTCCCCCTTCACTGAAGTGTGCAAGGAAGCTACCCAGGTAAAGAACATTAATGAAAAAATGACAAATGAAGAGTGAGGTAAACTCTTCCTAGTAAAAAAAAAAGTGAATTAAATACAGTAGGCCTACATGGTGGTCTAAAATCCATAGTAGCATTTGCTGTGTTATGTTTGCCTTTGTTATCTCTAAGCTTTACCAAACACCTTTACAACTTTACGAAGACCAAAAGGTTCCCAAAACAAGATAGGTACCACTAATTGATTTTACCACTAATTGAATTGTTTAAGGGCATACTCACACTAGGCCCGGTTGCCTTGTACCGTGCCTGAGCATGATTGTCCCCCCTCCCCACTCCCCCTCTGGCCTGCGCTCACACTGCGCTTAAAGTTCCGGGCCCGAGTATGCTTACGTCATCACGATGTGATTTTTTGTGTTGAGGAAAAGCGCTCTCATAGAGTTCATGATTGTACTTACTTTGTGGCATATTTGGAGTCGTATTGATGACCTTGAATTGTAGTCGGCGAGTAAAGCTCCAAATTCCTCCCTTAATGTCAGCTGCCTCTGTAAAAATCTTCTTATACGTGCAGCATGATTAACTGAAAATCGCTGCATTGCATAATCAATGCTAACTGGCTGGGGAGCTAACACTATCTATGCTTTGACAAACATAGCTAGTTAGCTAACAGGCTACCTGTCTGAACAATTGTTGAAGACTAGCTACTTAAACAGTTTGGCTGCTTCATTTGCGATACTGTGACTAAGCCCCTGACAACAGCAATACTTACATCGCCACGTAAATTATGGTTAGTTTTATTTCGCTTGCTAGTAATCAAGCTAATGTTGGGATCCACAGAGTTATTTTTAGGTATAGATCTACAGAACTAACCAATCAAACATCATTTTGGAGGTAGCCAGTTTGTTTTATTTAAGGAAGTCAGCTAGCTAGTCAAATGATGGTTTAAAGGATTTATTATGACTAGGCGTGTAACTAACAGATATCCAGCTAACTGTTCCTATAAAATGGACATATTTGTTAAATGGGACAGTCGCATAATTGACGTCATGTTTGTGTTCCGTGCTCGGGCATGGTTAGCGATCACACTGATGCATACCGTGCCCGAGTCCAAGTGAACCGTGCCTGAGCCCACCTCTTCAAGTGGGCCAGGGCACGGTTAAGTGTACCGTGCCCGGGCACGGTACGGAGCGATCACACTAGTCAAACGAACTGGACTTTGGGGGTCAAATGTGCTCGGGCACGGTACAGATTGCCTAGTGTGAGTACACCCTAAACCTGGGTGCCCCTAGATGCAAACCTCCAGATGCCTTCAGTAGACCTGGTACACTAAAACATTCATATATTTTTTACTGTGCATAATGCAACAAGTAATGGCAGCATTCCAGGTATCCACAAAATGATAATCAAAAAGATTTACTTTTTTCTTTACTTGTTACGTTTACTACTTTCATGTAATTATTGCTCACATACAAACAGTCATATATGGTTTGGAGAAACCCATCAGGTATGAACTAGGCATAACAAAGCAGCCAATGAAGATATCATTGGACAACAGACCCTAAACTGGCTTTATAAAAGAGGATGGCATGTGAATGGTTATAAAGTAAATTATACTAAGAAATTAGCCCTGGAGTTAGCTATCCAGATAATTCCAATACATAAGACAGTTTGTTTTGCATTTCAAACTGCAGTGACACATGTTTTACTGCCACATATATTATCCAATTAAAATGGACTGTCACTATGATGCAGTGCAATAATTTATCCTTACTTAACATGAACTAACATTCATGTTTATGTATTTGTTAACTGTTTACCAACTCTATATAAGTCCCATCTATGCTTTATAAATGTATCAGTTAATCAATTATTCATGACAACTACTTCATTTTTCACGTTAACTAATGTAACCTTAATGTAAACTATTACCAAAATATGTTATACTCCTTATCCATTGCAAAGAATTTGATAAGCCACTTAAGGACAGTGCAGCTTTCTTGAGCTCAGTATGTATTGCTGTGGAAATGGAGTAACCATCTCATGCTTTTGTGCATTGTATCTCGTCTGAACTGAAAGCCGTCTGCTAACTTCAAGCTGCCAGTGAGAACAAATAAGCCGCATGATGGATCCACAAAAGTAACTGACTTCATGACCCCCTGAAATGTCAAAAAACCAACGGCACATTCTTGAATGATTCCAGCAGCATTTACATCACACAGGATAATTGAGAACTGAGCATGACAGGCAATGTCAGTAGTTTCATTTATGTGCCATGCACATGGTATCTCTAGCACTGTAGCAAAATGGAGGCGAATAGATCAGTGTGGGTTATTTTTAACATACCGGAAAGACACAGTTAAGGATGTGTCTGCCAAAATGCCCTGCCAGAACTTCATACTGGGCTTTGACTAAGTCCTTGTAGTTGCCCTTATTGCCAGAAGCGTTGCCCCCATCTTACCCTCTAAAAGACAGTGCCTGTTGCCCCAACAAGAGGCAACTGACCAATAGTTTCAGAGTGACCGGAAAAGTTCATTTCTAAATCCCAACTTCTGAACCAAATAAATATCAGGTTTTAGCCCATGCTCTGATTTAACATATTTTTTTCTTCATAGCTACTGGATTCAAACAAGTCTGTTGGAATCCAATCTGCAATGTTCTCCATTTACAGCCATGTAGACAAAATGCCAACTATTGTTAGACTGACAGCCAAAATAGCTTGCTAGCTATTTAGCTAGAAGTAAGCAAAGGTAGCAGTTAAGTGCCAGACTAGATAAATACAACTGTAATTTTGAAAAGCTAAAATCAAACCTCAGACAACACACACCAATTTGTTGACCTTTCAATTTAACAAGAAGAAAACAATGATTTAAACTCTACTCCCTAGATAAATTATTGTCACATACTGACTTCCTGCAGTTGCCGCAATTCACTATTCACATAGAAGGTACTGTGGGTTAAGTGATGGAGGTAGTATTCATCAAAAGGTGTGATTGGTTGTCTGTAAGGTTTCTGAACTTGGGAAAGATCTACTAGTCATCATGATGGCCTGTGTTAATGCTCCAGCAGGACAAGCTCTGAACAAGTAAACGTGAAACTGGGCTTCTGGTCAGGGCTACATTCCAGCCAGTGCATTCCATTTTAGTATATAAAAATGTCAAAAAATGAACTCTTACACCATTAACCTAGTTAATAGGTTAGATTAGGTTTCTTACCTCAGACACCTGAAGTAACATAAAACTTCTAATGTTTTGCTCCAAATGCCCTGATGCTATGCCAATAATACTAATTTACAGCATTATTGCATCAGTTCCTTTGATGACTACTGTCATAATAAAACCAACAAGCAAATATAACTGGGATGCCATTAGATTGAAACTGCCATCTGATAATTCAAAATAGATATTAATAATTTAAAACCACAAGAAGCCCATATAACAACACAAACAATAGCAAGATTGCATCACCAGCCTGCTGGGAGGCCCTATAAATATAGTCTTCAAAGGAGCAGCAGACAGCTCCTTCCAAGGGACTCCATAATATATAGTGATAATTCTCTCCTTTTTCAGACATGCTGGTTTCCCATTTACATTGTAAAGTCACATTCATAAAGTCAAAATTATTTACATCAGACATATGAGAAATTAAAATTTCCAAAGGAACCAAAGTGTTTTCAAAATCTTTAACTTCCAGCTGCATGTAAAAAAAATAACTGCTTACCCTGAATAAGTATTTGGGATGGTTGCTTACTCACCTGATGCTGCATGCATAAATCAGTTAATGAGTGAAATATTCTATTTGACCTTATATATTTGCACATGTATGTTTCCTGATGAATATGCCAGATCTTTCAGAATAAAAACTAAAAAGAAATAAATAGCAGTGTTTATTCCATGCTTATAGTGATTTAACAAAAAAATTTAATTCTTAAAAGATCAGGACCAGAGGGAGTAAGGAGTAGAAGTTCCTATTTAAATTTTTCACACCTAGAGATGGGGCTGTAAAAATATTCTCATTGAGTTTTTGCAGAGCTCTAGCCATTTGAAGATTTGACAAGGTCAGTGGGCTTGTACATGTTTACCATGACGATCAAGCTTTCAGACTGTGAGTGCAGGCTTCAACACCACTTGAATGACATGGCAACCCAACTCTTAAGACGTCACAATGGATGGAAACATGTTGTTTAAAATGCCACACTCTTGTACATGCTTACTGGCATGTAGAGTATCACTCATTTCAAACATCTCTATGGATTATTGAGTTTCTATGCGTTTAGCTAGCGCAATAAATAAAAAGGCTTTAATAAGGGCCAGTTTCAGCGGCACATGTTTCAGTGTGTCTCCTGGGCTTTTGTTGTCACATTGACATTATTTATCAGAGCTTATTTCTAGCTCTCTAAGACCGCAGCAGAAATCTTAGTCGAGCCTTGTAAATAAATCACCAGGGGCCTTATAAAGAAGAACATCAGTAGATAATCATAAACACATTAGCAATGCCAAGTGTGACATTTGTTGCAGGAGCAATATGTAAATCATTAGTATTGCAGTTCTGTTTGTCAAATCTTCACATGGTGTCTTATCCTACTGGCTCAGAGTGCACTGCCAAACCTTTTTATCTGCCCTTCGCATATGGAGGTTTGCAGTGTAAAGTAGAAGCATATATAACCTCAGGGCAACAGAAGGTTGGAGTTGTCTCGAGTGTAGACCCTAGTCTGTTTAAATACAATTCATGTCTACCTATTTATACAGAGTCAACATCACAGTGCTTTTAGAAAAGCCTTTTCTGTACCACCAATTTGATTCAAGAAGATGAGCTCAGTATACAAACATTATTTTGAGGTCATCTGCTTTATTCCATCCACTATCGATTCTCACACAGTGAGAATCAATACTGTTTATTATTTATGGATGTCTTCAGAATACTGCAGAGGATAACTTTATATGAACTGGCTTCCTGAAATGTCTGCTCAATAATTCAGTGCTCTGTTATTCTGGGGAGTCTGTTGACAGGATGACACTTCATTGAGACAAAATCAACGAACACTGAACATTGTTCATTAGAACCTACTCCATCAAGGTAAAAACAAAACTTGAAAAAACAAAATCCCTAAACCAAAGTCAATAATAAACCTCTTGTAAGTTTTACACAAGATAGAAATCTGAAAGTGTTCTACCAAAATAGAACCAATTACAGTATAATATTTTACAGACAGTGGTAAAACTATGGAGAAAAAAGGTGAATAAATATATTCACCATATATCACTGCTGAATTTCTGCATTAACTTAGTGAAAAGGAAAACAATGATGATCTGCTTAAAATATAATTTTACATCCTGTAACAGTTAAACTGTAATATATGTCAGTGTAAGTTGCCTACACTACACTAGTTTTTAATTGCGATAACTTTGTAATTTGTCTTTTTAACTAATAAGTTAATATATATCTAATGACTATAAAGTATTGTGCTAAAAGTGTTCCAAAACTCCACTGAAATATGGCCACACTTGGATCTTACCAAAATAACAATTATAAAGTTCTCATTGAAAAGGAAGCTATGTTTTCATTGCTTCCTTGGAGCCTGTACCTGATGTTTTGAAAAATTTTAGTTCAGTTCAAAACGAGACATTTGATTGCTTAGATTGAAGTATACTTTCTATGCAAGACTCAGCACATGCTCTGTCACCGCAGCTGAAAACATTGAGAGGCACTTTTACCCAAAGCGACTTCCAAAGTGCATCACCATGCTAAGAGTAGTTATCGTGAAGTATTACAAGAGGTCAGTAAGATACAAAGTTAAATGCTAAGCTAGTGTAGAGTGCCTTTTTTTAAATGAAAATAGCAATTGATAGGATAGATAGACATAGATAGGGAGAAAGGTAGGGTACAGATACAGCTTGAAAAGATGGAATTGCTGTCCAAAGTTACCCCTAGGCTTTTGGCAGCTGTGGTTGCCATTACCTTTGCATTGTCAACGCAAATTGAGAGGTTCCTTGGAGGGATCATGTATGCTGAGACGATCTCAGTTTTGTCGATGTTCAGCTTGAGCTGTTGTTTGTTCATCCAGCCCAAGATGTCAGTGAGACATGCTGAGAATTTGGGGGTGATGTCCATCTCGGGAGGGAAGGAAATGAACAGCTGGGTATCATCTACATATGAAGGATATGACAGGCCATGTGCTGTTATGATCTCTCCAAGTTTTCTGGTGTAGAGAAAGAACAGGAGTGGTCCCAGCACTGATCCCTGTAGAACACCTGTCTTCAGGAACCAGGGTGAGAAGGTGGAGCCCTCTCAGAAGACCTGGTAGGAGCAGCTCTGAGGTAGGAGGAGAGCCAATTCAGGGCCGTTCCAGTGATTCCCAGGGTCAGCAGCTCAGACAGGAGGATCTGGTGATTGACAGTGTCGAAGGCAGCTGATAGATCTAGGAAGATAATGACAGAAGAAAGAGAGGTAGCTTTTACAGCTTAAACTGCGTTAGTTACAGCAATTAGGGCAGTTTCCGTGGAGTGATTGGCTTTGAGACCAGACTGGTTAGGGTCAAGTAAATTGTTAACAGTGAGGAAGTGGGTGATTTGGTTAGACACAGCACGTTCTATAGCTTTAGTGAGGTATGGGAGTAGGGAGACCGGCCTATAGTTGTTGACTAGAGAGGGGTTGAGGGTTGCCTGCTTAAGGGATTCGGGGACAATGTCAGAGGTTAGTGAAGAATTAATTACATGAGAGAGGTATGGAAGGATGGTTGGTGCAATTTCTTGGAGGAGAGGTGTTTGTCATTGGATCTAGAGCGCTTGTGGTTGGTTTATGAGTCGAAATCAGATTGAGGATGTCAGATTTGGGGAGAGGTGCGATTTGAGAAAATAGGTTAGAGCTTGGGGGTGATTTTAGGAGAGACTATTGCTTTGGAATGTGGTTGAAAGATGAACGGATCTCTTCTTCTCAAAGAAATTAGCAAAATCTTTAGCAGTGAGAGTGGTGACAGGTGGGGGTTGAAGAAAGGAGAGGAGAGATGAGAAGGTTTGGAAGAGCTTACCTTGGTCATTGGCTGCATTCTGAACTGTTGCAGCAGTGAAGTCCACTAGGAGAGATCTATAGGCTGAGAGGTCTTGTCGGCTTTTCTTCCTTTTCCTCTCTGCAGCTCTCAGGGTGGATCTGGATTAACGTAGCACATCAGTCAGCCATGGAGCAGATTTGTGGGGGGTCTTTTTGCATCAAATTCAATAGTCATAGGGCTTTTTTGGCTCCATTGAAATTGGCAAGATGAAAACAGGGGACCGACCTTCCACTAAGCAAGGCGGTAATTTTAATCATGCTTATGTATATCTCAAAAAAAAACAAAAAAAAAACCTGCTGAACCTTCAGCTGACGAAATTTTACTTGTTAAAGTTCTTGAGGTCTGGTTCCATAAAGATAGTCACTGATTGGCCTGTTTTTAATGATTTATTGTTTGGAGCTAGAAAGTAACAATTTCAAAAGACATTAAAGATCAGTATGTTTGCTGGCTATTGGTACATGTGTATCCTGTTTCATTGAGATCATGTTCTGCATGGGTTAATTATCTGGAATGAGAAATATGCATTATTCTGCCTTCTGCTCTGGCCTGCTTGTGGAATGTGTGAGCATTGGTGGGGAGGACAGAGGTCTTTTCCAATGGTATAGAGCAACAGATATAACATTTAAGGACACTTAATTTGGGTAGAAAATAATACAGTTGATGTATTTAAATTTGTTTGAAAGTGGAAAGTCATCTTACCAGTTTGGGAAACACCATCCAAGGGCAGGAAATCAGTGTTACGAGTGATCAGGATGTAAGGGGAACTGTTGAGCACTGTGAAAGTAAATGTACTGTGCATATATGAGAGTGGGAGTGGGAGGCAATAGAAATAAAGAAGCGGCCCTTCCTGGAGAAAATTGCATTTGTCATGAAATCTCCAATAGTGCTGTCCCCCCTCTCTTATTTTGACACAATTCTCAATTCCTATCCTCTTCCCTCTCCTCCATCCCACACAGAGCCCTGTAACATTTCTGTGTCTGCATTTTTCTCCTGATTGCCATGAGAAAAATAATAATAAAAAACATAACAACAATAAAAAAACAGCAATTGGGACATTTTAAGAAAATGACAAATCAGTTAGTTAATCTGTTTTACATTTGATGAACACTGCCTTTTTGTAAAAATATTTTTATATTTTTCAGCTTGAGGCCCACAGGTATTGACCAAAAGGGCAGATATAGGTGTCAAATTCCCATTGACTATAATAGAAAAACAGATAGCATTTTCTACTGAACTACATCCACACTGGATTTCCCACCAAGTTGTTTTCACAAGAAAAATTACAATAAGGCCATATATCCTTTGTCTTGACATGACTTTAAAATGAAGTTTGGATGGTGTTGCTTTCAAATGACGTACATGACACTGACTATCTGAGATCTCCAAACATGATGAATTACTGACAAATGGCTGAGAAAGACCCCTTAAAAGGACTGAGTAAAAGAATGTCCGTTTGCTAGCAATAATTTCAAATGTAAAAGTTGTTTTTTGGTTAATGGATATCATAAAGGTCTCCTCTCCTAGTGCATGCAGGCAGTGCTTTTATGCAAGGCCAAATGAATGCAATAAGCCACCTCTGACTTGATTACCAGTGTACATGTATAAGTGCCTGTTTGCGGAGCGGCTGCTGTCCAAGGTCCTGAAAGTCCCTCAAGCTTCAGGAGAAGGCAGAAATGTCTGACAGTGGCCCAAAAATATAGTTGCTGCCCTCTGCATCAACTGGGACAGTTCTGAAGGCCTGGGAAGAGCTGGAGGCCAGATATGCCTGAAGCGCAAGCAGCGCAGGCCCAGACACAGCTATTACCCGGTACAGCAGAGACCCTGTGCCATACTGGACACTCAAAGCATTTCGGTGGAGATATAATTTATTTTGTTATTAAATGTTATTGTTTTCAAAGATGCTATGCACATGATTTGATGGAGTCTAGCAGAGGTGAATGGGGGGGAGAATGTTGTTTGTCAGTGAGGGAGTTCAGTTATAATTCACCTCATAGTCTATCTATGACAAATCTTTGCAGAGATGAGGACAGGTATATTGTACATTTTCCTAGATATCATTATCAGGATACCACTAGTTAGCATTTAGTTAATAATTTCACCAGCAGACAGAAAGTAAAAGAAGATATCCAGCTAACAAGCCAAAGTTTCCTGTTGTGACCATCTTCATTGGTTATGTTGTTTATTAAATTATCCAACTGCCACCATGACATTTATGTGTAAAAAGACTAACATTATTTATTAAGATAATTGACATGACTCATAACACAAACTTTTCTCACAACTGAAGACCAAACCCCTTATTCTGACTTGAGACCTCATTATGTATTTTTGCTCCACATTTCATTTCTGAGCTCAGCAGAAAAATTGTAAAATTGCTGTCTGTTCCCATGCCCCATGCTCACTTCATTATGCTATCATTTTAAACTGAACTCCTATGTTGATGTTTTCTCTTGTCACTCAGGACAACAAAACCTGCTGGCAAGAAGGAGACTATAGCTTGTTTCAATTTGCAACATACATACTGCTGATGAAAGGAATTCTAAATATGTATGAAGAGACTGTAAAAGTGAGCATTACAATTCAGAATGTTATTTTCCCCTCAGAAAATAAAACAGTAGAAATGTAAAACAGTAAAACTGTACAATAGAGTTGCAACACAGTCAATTTAATCCCAGTGAAAAGAGCAACAGTCTACATATACACATTGCAACTCTTTATTATATAGGCAGTGTTTCTGAATTAGTCCTATTTTTGCATTAGCTTTGTGTGCATACATTGCTTATTTATTTATTTAGTTAGTTATTCTATGTCCCTGAGCTACAAATCAATCTAAAATCTGACAGTTTGCAAAACTGAAGCTTGCTGTGACCTTAAAATTGTTCAAGATCTGTTCTTCTTTTATTTATTTCAGATTGCATGTATGGAATATCTTATTAGCAGTACCCATGTCTAACATGATACTTATTAGACAGTGTTGATTAGGCATTTTTATTCAAAATATAAATAAATAAATATTTCATCACAGCTGCATCAGTGAACATTAATGTGTTGCATAACTTTTTTATGCACATTTGATTGTTCTCTGTAGATATTGATTAAATACATTTTCCTTGCCTTGACCTTAGCCACATTGTTACAGCAAGCTGAAATGCTAGATCCTTGATTCTGACACCAGGTCTAAGAAAACACAAAAATGAAATAATAATAAGTAAAATTTTTAGACCACACCCAAGGAGACCTGGGTGAAGTATAACAAGATATACTGTATGGAAAATAAAGTTATGCATTGATGTAGCACATGACTGCTTGGTTTACACTCAAAATGCAGGAACATTTCTCTGACATTCTCAATACCTGCATGCCTAAAAGGTGGCACTAAAGGCAAATATAAAATGAAATGAAAGCCCAAAAATGTAGTTTGTCACCTCAGTTATGTTCAAATTACAGTTGACCATGCAAACTACTCTTGTCATGCTGTTTTGATGCTGTTTTGATGAAGGTCACCCTAATGAAGTGATTATACAAATCAACAGAAAAGCAGGACAATAAAAGAGTGCCTCTCTTCTTTCTGTCTTTAAATACAAAAAAGCAAAATAAAACAAAACAAAAATGAGCATAAGAAGGAAGTGTTATGTAAAGAACAATAGGCTTCTAGTATATATCCTCTTATTGTAACTATATCATACACTTCTAAATACTGTAGATTTACTATTGGGGGAAAAAAAAAGCTGGAAAATCACACATTCAAGTTATGCAAAGGGTTTGCTTTGGAATAGTGCTTGCACAGTTTGTATGAGGTCATGTCACCCAAATTGTGTAGTGTAACTTGGCTTCATTTTGATATCAATTATCTGAACGGCAGAACTATTTTTGCAATGTGAGCAACTTGGCATTTTTGTACCCTGAAAGCATCTGTATGTATCTCCATGAAAAATATTTATTCTGGATGGTCCTGTGAGGTTGTTTTGAATTCAGAAACTTAAAAACATAAACTTACTCTTTTCAAAGTGACTGTTTGTTTGTGTAACCCTGTTTTGCACTTACCTGTACAGTGCTGTACTGCAATTGGTTGTGGGCGTGCTGTCTCTCGTCTATCACAGATGGTGTTGTTTTTACTGTCATGTACGCAGAGGGAAATTGAGAATTGTCCAATGTACTTGAGTGGCTGCAAGAGGAATGATCATCACCTGGATCATCTGTGTGAGGGAGGCACTGAATAGCACATCAAGTTGGTGACTTGTGTTTGTTCTGTTTTATCACTCAGCTGAACCTGGAGGTGGAGAGAGATGCCCCAGCCTTCCGTCTTGCCGGAGGGCCAGTGAAAGGACTTGCTCTGACTCCCTCCTAGCATTAGTGAGCTGTGGCAGTACCTAGGCAGGGTGCATACAGATATAGAGGGAATATGCATCCTGTTTATGGTTGCAGAGCCTGCAGGATTACTTATCTTGTGAAATCCATAGCACATCTGTCACAGCTGCAAGCTATTGAGAGTCAATCACTTTATCAGAGTGATTGAGAACTAGGAAGTGCTTTTTCCTTTTAATTGGGCCCAGCCAACCAAATAGATTTTTTGTTTGTTTGTTTGAAATGTGTGGGTTAGTAACATGCAGTTATCTATGTGCAGTTGTCTATAGGGAGACTTACATAGAGTGATATTAATGGCAAAAGTCAAACAAGCAGACAATTAATTTGCAAACAAATCCCTTTGCAAACAAATATGTCTTCGATCAACAGCAGACAGCTGCATTGTTATTATGATAGCTAAGGAATGCAGCGTGGGCTAAGCAGCCCTGCATTTATAGAGCTACAGCTATACCCATGTATAGCTGTATATACCTGTGTATGCAGCAATACACACTAGCTATTACTGTTCATTCATTTTTCAAATAAAAATTATTAAGGGCAGGATCATATGGAAAGCATGACTACCTTGAAATTGTGGGAAACTATTAAGGGTGGCAAAGAGAATAAACAAGCTGGAACTTTCTTGAAATAACTTTAATTGAAAAAGCTTCAAAACCAATTTCCCAACGATTTAATGAATGTCAGAAAATAGACACATTTCATGAAATGCATATGTTTATACATACTTTGCTTGTTTTACAGTTTCTCACTTAATATCACTGACCTCTATAGATTTTTCTGATACCTTATAAAAATCAAGTGCAACAAGCCAAAACATCACAAAGACCTAGGCAGTCAAAGAACTGTTGAACACAGTCACGACTGGGAAAGAAGTGTGAATTCCAGTAGTCCTCCCTGGCTACTTGCACCAACCACCACTCTCTGGCAGACATCAGTTGTAACAAACAGATGTGGCTATGAGCTAAATGTAGGGAGAGGCCAATAGTAAGAAGGTTTATTTATGATGATGTATTGCATCATGGAAAAAAAAGATGGAAAAGAAGAAGAAGGAGAAGAAGAAGAAAGAAAATGGTCTGAGTCTGGGCATTTATTGTATGACCATATGAGATTGTGTTTGAATTCTGTATGATGAAATGTGGTTAGATGGCTCAGACATTACTGTATATAGTCACACCTCAGGGTTATTGTGGTTATTTTTGTAAGAGACCCTAAAAAAGGGCCAAGTGATGAGCTAACCAGTAGCAAATAGTTCATTATAATATATATTTGTTTCGATTTACACCAGCAGTGATATTACATTTCGTAAACCTTCAGTCATGGTTTAGAAGTTAGTGTGGATATTTTCATATACTAATTCATGGTAAAAGTAATATCATCATGTTTTTGAAGACACCACTTATTATTTTATTTTTCATCATTGTAAGTCCCACACATAAAAGACATTGATGCTGCAATTTTTTAATCAAGAGCTGTTGACAATATATGTTCTCTTCATGTCATACAGTACCTCATGATGTTATGGCCTAGATTTTTACAGACAGATGAACTCGATCATTGTGGAAAAATAAAGCTCTCTCACACAGTAGTAGCATAAAGAATGATGAAAGCTGCAAGTAAATGCATTTACACATATTGAGAGGAAATAGTTGCAGCCATGAATAATTAGTCCAGCAATAAACTGCGCTAAAACAGGGAGGCATGGCAGCATTACTGAATATGGGTTTACACCCAGCGCTAAACCCAATGATGCACAACTGATTAGATGCTCCACAGAATGACTGGATCCTGTCTGGAGACGGCTGTGTTGATAAGAATCTGTAGTACAAGAGTAAACAAAATAACTGGGAAGATGAATGAGGCAATCAAATGTGTGCTCAACGCAAATACATTCATAGTGCAAGGTGCCAATTTTGTGCACATCGTATGATAACTTGTTAAAGTTCTTCTGATTAAAAATGATTAAAACCAGAGCTAGTTGTGTTCAACGAAGACTGTGTAATGTATTAAACATGATGAGATACAAAAAAATTGATGCCAATATACCTGGGGAACTATGTACAAAGCTAACAAATGCTCATCAAAAAGTAAAAGGTAATGTTCACGAATGGATCAGTTGGCAAAGTACTTGTCTCTAGTGCAGGATTAGCTGCATGGTCCAGGTTTGATCCCACCAGTGTCATCTGCAAACAATTACTGGGAACGCATAGCAGTGGAACAAAGTGGTTTTGCTCCTCTGTGGTAGGTGGGTATCTTTGCAGGGTTTCCTCTTACTTCTCAGGTACACTATGAATCTTCAGATGCTTGTGAGTTGCTCCTGTAATGTCAGTAGAGTAGCACCTATCCTCCAATTGGTGCATTTGCACTGAGAGACATGTGGCATAAAAAATAACCATTGCCTGCGTGCAAGTGTGTTTGGAGGATTGCATTCATACAACACTCCTGTACAACTGCAAAGATTATTGCAGTGTTAAAATGCAAATGTGTGCTGTTGTTAATGTGCAAATGTGTTACTAACCTAATGTGCAATTGTGCAAATAACTACATTACTTTAAAAAGTGACATTTTCCCCCATTGCTGTAAGCCTAGGCTAAACAAAACAGCTATGTTTTTGTTTATTGTTTTTTTTTTATATTCTATTTTTATTATTATTATTTATTATTATTATTATTATTATTATTATTATTTACAAATTCTTAAAGAGCTTGTTTATACTGTAGGTTAAAACATGTACAGTATGTCTTACAAAGGGTTAATGTAGATTTAAGGGTTAATTATATGTTCTTGAAAAAGAACATGTAACAAATATTGTTTTTGTGAGTTTATGAAAATTAATCAATTTCATAAAAATCATTAGACACCAGTCACACACATACATACACACTGTAAAACTGTTTTGAAATATGTGGTTACAATCTAATATTCAACCATCAATGTCACATTTTGTATAACATAGTGGTCTCTTTATGGTTTAACTTCATAAAAATTTAAGTGAGCTATATATTATGCACTAAAAGTAGGAAAGAATGCACCATAAAAAGCTTGATTAAACAGGGCATCAAGCCTGAGAAAGACATATCAGTACAAAGAGGTATTAGAGACTCAGTTATAACAGTTAAAAAAACCAAACCTTCTGCTGGCTATTTTACACTCTAATAATACAACATGTCACATTGTGAATGATTTATAGCCATGCAAAAAATCTAAACTCATAGCTTGAGGCTAGTAAAATTAACAAATTATGTAATTTGTTACAAGGGTGACAATTAATTAAAAACTCTTTAACCTTTATTTAAGTAGTTTGGATACTGATTCATGTCAATTCAATTCTTAATTATAACCTGAATGCTGACATTAATGTCCATTCACTGCCTCTACATTTGAATGGCTGAAATAAATTCATTGAAATATAATATTGAGATGAAATGAAATATACAAATGGAAGGTAAATACATTTTGCGCCGGTAAACAAAATAGGTGTATTCATATTCTCTTACATGAATGTCATTTTTAAAAGATGGAGATTTTATTTGGCAGAGGAGAACAAATTCCCTAGTCATTCAATTCCCAGGGACAATGAAAGGCGCATAGGATAGACAGGAGATTGTATTGCCAATATGTTAAATCAGATTAATTTATCTGTTACTCTGATGAAAAACTATGACTGAGTAATGAATACTCATTAAAACTCATGAAGCAAAAAAGTCACAATAAAAACAAGGGTTATACAAATCCAATACCATACCTCAGTATTTTAAGAATGACATACATTTTTTCCATTAGGGAGCCTCAATCAGATTCTGCCTTTGCTCATTACTGCTTCTTCCCAGGTGAAATTCTGCAAGAACACTCAAATGGTTGGTGCCAATCTCAGTTAGCCCCTCTTCAATTGCATGTGCACAGCCAATGAGAGGCCCTGGGATATGCTGTCACATGGGAGTACATGTTAAAATGGAATTTAGCATGGTCTCATTTTACATCTTTTTTCTGTATTACCCTTTTCACCTTGAAACTGTACTGGGGCACAAGCACAGTAGTGACAGGAACAAATAGCTGGATTGTGTGTCTGAAGAGGGAGGAGCAAGAATGCTAAGTGCAGAGTTTGCTCAAAAAAAGAAGGCAATACCCTGAATGAACATGAGGCTACTGCAAGTTTAATATGTAATCCAGATTATCCACCTGTGAAAGAAAAAACAGAAACTAATGCTTTTAATACTTCTACAGGAAGAGACAGTTGTTTTGCTGGATTATATTCATTTTTTCACAGATTTTATGAATTACTGAGCCATTTTAAAACAGAGACCATGTTATAAAATAACTCCATATATTGTTCATTGACATTTCTGTATACAGAGCATTTCAAAGTCTTCACATAAGAACTCATTTTATATTTTTAAGATCTCTACAGCAGCACAAAGCTCTCAATTTTCCATTCTGCATTTAGATGTTTTGTGCAAGGAGTCTTTTGAACAGTCATGAGTCATTCTTCCATGACCTTCAGCTTTACCTTGCAAATACTGGCAATTTGTGTGAAAGCTGAAACATGGCATACCAAGGGCGCCATAAACAATGTCAAAAGGACTAAAACATGCTCCTTCTCCCAGCAGAAACTTGAGCAATCAGCTGTAATGACAAGGCCAGCATTGAAGTGGACTCTGGGAATATTTGGTCTGAAGGCTGTTAAAGAGTATTGTCCCCCCTGTTAATGGCAGGGCCTCTAAAAGCAATGCCTGGTAACACGTTTGGAGTTAGCGGGTAGAAACACTCACTTTTGCACACTCTGTCTGCCCCAAAGAGATGTAGCGTGATGCTGATGCAAAAGGAAAGATGTCATAAATAGTCACAACCCTGCTTTCTGTGGATTTTACCCAAGAACTTTTTTTTTTCCATGAGGCTGTTACAAGGTGAGAAGACAGGTAGGTGTGAAGCATAATACATTTGGACACTAGGGCCTGTGTGTCTGAAGCTGTTTCTGAGTAATCCACCAGAGGTTTTACACAGGAGGCTGACACAATACAACCAATTTCTACCAATATTCTGCTACCATTAACCTGAGATGTACATTTGACTACATTTGTCAAGAATCTACCTTTGGTTTATTTTCTAAGGGAGAGTACATTTTACAGAGCATTTAAATGGGAAACACAGGGTACTGCTGTGGGAATTCTTAAGTCTATGTCTGAGATCTATGAAATGGATCTCAGCCTTATAGTTTTGAAGGTATTCCCTAACTTGAGACATATAAAGTGAAGTGTCTCCTGGGCATTTTTCCGTGTTCACTCCTATTACTCTGGAGCATATACCTGGTGCTTTTCCAACATCTGGAACAGTGAAGGCAGAAAGGCAGTGGTGTTTTTTTATTAGCCTTGGGTAGAGCTGCTTCACTGTCAAAATGTCCAAATCATCCATGGGATTCTGAACATACCAGTGAAAGATTCTAAATCTATGAGGATGAAAGCTTTGAAAAAATACATCTCTTGGAAAAAGCAGTCCCTGAAGCAATGAAAAGACTTCAGAATAATACAGTTTTTTTCTATTGTGTTAGCATTATTTGCTAGAAAAAAATGTATATACCAGATTGAGACTCTCTTATGAAACATGCAAGACTGGCATTTTACCCTTGCTACTGGCATGATTTGTTTGTCAGAATGCATATCTTGTACCATCAGTGTAAGTGTTCCAAATCCTCCTTAAAGACATTGTGTTCTGGAGTATCTTTAATAACATTTCCTGCTGACAAAGTATTACATCATAGAAATTTCAACTCTTTGTTCACTCTTTGACACACTCCTACCGTCTTCACCCTATTTATTTGTGTCATTGGTCTTTCATTTGTTCTTCACATATGTTCCAAAATTCAGCTTCACAGCGTGAAAGTCCTTCCGTGCATTTTTTTATGTCACAAAACAATTTGTAACACCTTTTTAGCCACAGAAATGTATGAAAAGCATTAAAAGCGATATTAAACATTTCTTGCTTGTGCAGTGGTTTACATAATTGGAAGTGAATTGTTTCGTAATGGCCATATTAATGAATCTTTCCCTGTAATTTGCTTACACCGAAATTCTGCAAGGCAGCTGCATGGCATAAATAAAAGCCATTTCACTGCTTTGGTAGTGATTACGCATATGGATGCAGCATGAGGGGGAGGGTTAAGGGTGCTGAGTGAGCCTTTCCTCTGCTACCCCATTCCCACACGCTCACCCGGCTACCTCTCTTGCCTTTCACGAATGCCTGCAGCTGTCATTAGACATGAAAACGGAGGGCGGTGCGTTTTCTTTTTTAGATCTACACGTTGAACTATAGTACCTTTACAATACCCAGGAGTGGGAAGATGGTTTGGAAGGAATCAGTCATTACCTTAGCTTCCTAAATCTTGCATTTTATCCATTCTTCCTGAAATGGTATTCAGTTTCCACCTCTGCTCTGCTCGTGGTTTATCTCCACAGTCCTCAACAATAAAGCTTACTGTGGATTTTGGGCAGCATTCTGAAGGCTCTTTAAATAGGCCCATTACATGGCTCTTTCCGTTTCTTCACAAGCGCGCCACCTTCATGTGGTTCTGCTGACAGGTCAGTCATTTCTGAGCAGCTTTGGATATGTGAGAATATCTCCTGGGTTCAAAGAACACGCTGAATACAGCTTGCATAATTTCTGGGGTGGGAACATATAAACAGAAAAAGTTACCATGAACCAGGATACCATTTGACACTGCAAATTTGTTAAAGCATTCAAAGTCATTGCTGCTCCACGCCATCAGAAAGATTTGACAAGAAGTAAGCTTCAGACCTCTGTGGTAAGGGGATCAAATGAGGACACAGCATTGCTGAGCGAAAAAAGCCTTGTGACCTTTTCTGAACGTTGTGTTTGTAAACAGAGTGAGACACCATAAACATTAATTCAGATATACGTTTTTGACAGGGTTATTTCATGTGGTCACTAGGGACCCATGATTATTTCATGTTGTCATTAACCCAAAAGATAAACTGAGGTTTTGCTTGCTGGCAGACTAAGTTTAGTGCTAGGAGAATACTGGAAAGCCATGCCAGGTGTCCCTAGATCATGAAAGCAGCATCTCAGAGATCCCTTGCTCACTCTGCAGGGCACGTCCCATCAAACCACAATTTGCTACACTCACCATAGTAAGGGGTACCCCAAATCTCATGAGGCAAGTAAAGGGTGCTTTCTTTCCCCTCTTGTAGTCCGTTAGGGAACGTGCACATGCATGTCTGTTTTATGGGTGTATTTTTCTCTACTGGGAATTCATATGCTGCATTCAACACTGAGGGTGAAGGAGAAAATGCAGTGTTTTCAAAATAAATCAGTAATGTTTTCTTTTATATGGTTCCATTTAAAGAAAATAAACATAGGGTCCTGTTTAGGCAGTGGTTATACAATTGTCAAATGCAGCAACAACACACAGATATTTCTGTCATAGAGGGATGTCCAGATTTTTACATTATATTCTGGAATTTTTACAGAAAAAGCCAACAAAGCACAATTAGCAAGTGGATTGGAAATAACTGAAGAACTAAAGAACATACGGTGTCGATAAGGTGCAACTGTGCACTGTATTAGCATTAACATTAATATTATTTAATTTGTTAACCTTATGAACCCTGCTCTACTATTTCGATTTTTTATACTCTTGGATTCCCCTCAGTTTTATACAGATTGCTCAGGATCGGCAATAGCTATCTACACATGCCATATGTCATTTTGCTCTGTAATATATTGTATAACTTGAAATGCCATCAGGAGCCCTGATTGTGGACGAGGAATCTGATATCCCCTTTATATGTGGTAAAAATGTAATGTAATATGACAAAAATTTCAGCCTACAATGTGCAATTTAAATTAATTGAAATAAAAATGTTGCATTTTAACACACTGCAAGCAATCAATAATTACTTAAATTCTGATATTAATTATAATTTCAACTAGAAATCACAACAGCAAATACCTATTGTATAAATAATAATTTATAAACAATACAAAAAACAATATATAACTATATACATTTTCATTGATTGCAATCAAACAGACATAATAATACATGAGGTTATATTTCAGGTATATTGTCAATAAAAAGAAAAAAACTGCTTTCAATAATCATTGAACTTAATCTAGCTGTCTGGCAGAGATGCACATCTGAACACACTGCTGATTTCAATAGGCAAAGATTATGTCGTTGTTGTATACTGTTGTACAAAAAAGAAAAAATGAATAAATGATAAAAGAAAATGTTTGTATAACCTAAAATGAATGAGATATTGAATGGAGATATTGAACTGGAGTTCTTTTTGAAATAGAGAACCTCTAGTGATGCAAAATACAGGCAGACTTTGCACCGTTACTGCAGAGACAATATACATTGAAAGTGACAAGCTTCTATGTTTCTATGCTTCTAAGTTTCTGTGACTTAATGCACTGCTCCAAATATTTTCCATTTGGTCCATGCCTCTCTCATAGTGGGAACACTCATTGCCGCAACAAATGTAAAACTCATGATGCTGACGTGTATCCCAGAATGCGGGATACACTTTTTCAGCACATCTGCTTGCAAAGAGAGCTCTGTGATGTCAGTGAACATCACAAACACAAGTAACTACTAAAGTTACTATAAGGAGCAGGGCAAATCCAAGTGCAGTGATGACTCAGGACACCAAAAGGCTTGCTTCAAAGAAAAAAGGTTTCTTCTACTGAATGCTCCGTAGAAACCAAACGGGCTTGGTACAAGAGTTCACACCGAAGGCAAGGCAACTCAAGACTGAGCAACTAGGTAGACAAAGGGCAGGGTTTAAATAACAGACAACACCGGTGAAACCAATAACTAGTTAGCACAGGTGGAGGACAATAACTAAATGAGACATGGAACACACATGAAGTTATAAGGACATTATATGAGGCCTCACACTCCTCTGGATGGGGGCATAGTCATCCTGTAAGACAGCGTTTCCCAAACCTCTCCTGGAGGACCCCTTGTCCTGCATGTTTTAGATCTCTTGCTGCTCCAACGCAACTGATTCAAATGATCAGATTGTTATTAAGCAGCTTCAGGAGTTCATAACTAGTTGATCATTTGAATCAGCTGTGTTGGAGCAGGGAGAGGTCTAAAACATGCAGGACAAGAGGTACTCCAGGAGAGGTTTGGGAAACGGTGCTGTAAGAGACCACTCCCATCAGGATAGAAATACTTCACCACAGGATGAAAGTGATCACTCAGAATGGCTTGATAATTATTGCCATTTACCTTGCCCACCAAGGGGTTGAAGGGACCTACACCATGCTATGAGAATGTAACCCACACCACCACAGAGCTGGTGCCAGAACCCTTGGGAAACCATTGGAATCAAGCACTCAGGCCTGTAGATTTCTTTTAGTGTGTGCCACGCATGCACTCATCTGCCTGCTGAGAACAGGGTGAAAGATGACCCATCCGACCATATGACTTTTTTACAATGCTCAGCAGACCACTGCCTGTGGTCTTTGCACCAATTTTCTCATGAACATGCATTTTAGGTGTAATAAGTGATTTATACACTGCAACCTGACCATAGTATGGCTCTAGGTGAAGCTCTTTACACAGTGTTCTTTATGAAACTGCCTGCTCACGCCTAAGATTGATATTTGCAGTTAACTGCTCCTCTGTTATGCCTTGCATCTCGATCTAACCCATGGACATCACAAATGAGGAGTATCACAGAAATGTTTCCTTGAATCTAGGGTTGACAAAATAATGTTCACAAAGCTGCCAGGATGACTTAATTACATGCATCAGCTGCCCTTTTTCTCAGTCCTTGTTGATTCAGCTTTAACCCTGGAGTGGGTAAATTTGAAACTTCATCATCATCATTACCATGATCACACTGCTGTGTTTATTATTATGTATCATGTACAATATCATGTGTTTTCTCAGTAGTTCTTGTAGTGGCACTTTTGCTGTTTCTCTCCAAGCCGTTCTGAAGGAGAGGGAAGCATTCATCCATACACAGCAAGATAATAAGAATGCCGTTGGGAGGAGGTTATGTGTCAGCTTTATTAAACCTCCTATTTAAACAGCACTGGCAGATACAATTTAGGATAGCAACTTACACAAAGAGGCCCACTGTTTACAAGGTAATTTTACATTGTGATAAGGCAGTGAATCATTGTGACTTTACTATGAAGCACATAGTTAAATATGACATATTGTTTTTTACATGAGGGGATTGTTTGGCAATATTCAGGAGCTTGCTAGAATGTTTGAGATGAACAGAAAGGAAAGGAATGGCAGTCCATTCTTTGAGGGTGATTTATCAAGGTTTTCCCAGTGTCTGCAGAAGCCACAAATGCCTAACCCTTAACTCCCTGACACTTCACAAAAATAGGAGCTAATCAACGGCAACTAATCCCAGTTGAAGAAAACAAAACAAAACAAAGCAGGAACCTAATTGCAGCTGAAGGCGCTCTAGTGTTCCGCCAAGCGTTTCACAATGAGCAAATGTTCAGAATGAGGCTGGGCTGCACAACCCGCAGTTACTAAAGTCAACAAAATGTAAAGTCTCTGGGTTATTCATGGACCATAGTAGACAGGCGAGTGTGGTTCATCATGTGGCAGGTCACTCAAAGCACTTGTCAAACACAGAACAGCAGAAAAGCCCAATGGAATTTCTGGAGGAGCTGGCCAGAGCATATCCTCAGCTCTACAATCTGCTGATTTAATCCCCCTGAATAATACTGACCTTTCATATTAAATTGTTAGACTGGTTACAGTTATTGATCACAATTATACTGTATATACTGATTGTTATTTTGGCAAGTTTGATTTTTTTACCATATGCAAAACACATAATTAAAACATTTTTCAAACACTTGACACATTGACATTTTCCCATGTGCTGCGAAATCTATGCATTTAGAGGAGGAAAAACTTGGAAAACAGACTAAAAAGTCTGTGATTCTGTCCAAAGAATTCTTATGAATACCATCACATAGTCCCTTGCGATTTGAAGCGAAGAAACTATTGGCATTGTCTGCTGTAAATACTATATTTCATTCTTTTTATATAAAGTTGAATGTCAATTTCTTCAATTCAAATAAATTTTTGTGAAATTCCTCTTTACAAGTAGGAAGTATTATACAAGGTGCAATACTTTTGTATTCCATACAGTCCTCCCACTTACTTCAAAAGAAAATGTGCATCAGATCTGTAATTAACATTGTTTTTGGTAAGAACTGCTCTGCTGTTATCCATGTGAAATAATACCTGCACTGGCACATCATTTGTCCATGAGCTTGTCAGTGTTATGTATTTCAAAGTTACTTTATTTTCACAGTTTTAGAGATGTCATTTATTTCGCCTATCAGAATCTGTTCAGGCTGCATTGGGTACCCAAGACCTGCAGAGCAGAGATAAACAGTGGGTAGATGATTATGTTCTATATAGTTAATCAGTCATTATGACAGGAGCATTCATAACGGTTTCACTCTTCCATTTTAACATTAACACACTGGCAAATTAATCTCTTAAAAAAATAAAAATGTTGCTCTGTTTATTCATTCCTTTTGTCACAGCCTGCAGCATGACTTGGACGTGAGGGCAAACCATAGGGTTCATTTTGAAATGTGCAACGGAGTTTAGGAAAAAAAAAAATCTTTTATCTGTTCTTCCAGCAGATTCATCAAATCCTCTGTGGCTTCGGCTTTGTCCTCAAATGAAATTACAAAAAACTGTCAATGCTTAAATGTGGCTCTCAATTTCTAAGTTCTTACAGAAGGGAAATGTCTTTGCAACAATCAATAGTAATTCACTTTCATAAATGATTTACAATGGAAAATTAAGGAATCACTTCTGGAAAAAAATTCCAATTTTCAGCAGTGTTATCAGAGTTGGCCTTTTTATTATATTGTGCCTAGGTATGCCAATACCAGAATCCTCTATTCAAATAACTCAATCAAACAAATGCTAACATAAATTGCTACGGGCCAATATTAGGGAGGAGATGCTAAAATTATACCAGATTTACTGAATGAATGTAATATTTGCAGCCACTGGTGCTGTCAAACTTTAGCAGTTTGGTTAAACAGTGAACATTTTATAATTTATCCTTATGGTTCATTATGTACTTGTCATAAATTCTCTGCTATATAAAGCTATCACTGTTAGATCTCCATTGAACCACATAAAAACGAAATAACAAACCTGTAGAGTGCCAGAATAAAATGGAGTGCAGGATTTGTGATGCCAATTTAGTGAATCAATGCTTTCACTGTCTTTTCTTAGAGGAGAATATGATTGCTTATGGTAAAATCATTAAAATAGAAATGGCACATATTTCATATGACACTTTATAGAGGAAGTATCGGCTTTTGAGTAGTTAGGTCAATAACAAATCTGGTACTGCTCTTTGAAGGCAAACAATCATACATGAAGCAGCCAGAGTAGTAAATATCAGCAGGGGCCATGGTTAAGTGGACATCTGACAGAGAGAGAGAAAAGTCAGTGGTTAAACAATGAAATTGAGCAATTATATAACATGTGTGTCTCCCCTATACATTGATCCAGGACTCTGGATTCTGAAAATGATTGAGCACACATGCTAGGCATACTAGGTATGTGGCTCATTGGACAGGTTTCCATTATTTTTAGGCCTAAAACAGGCATACCGTAATATATTCTAGAATAACAGGAAATGAAAATCTTAATGTGAATAACAAGACTTTTATTTCATGGGATGATACATTATTCTACAACTATGGTGATCTACAGCATAATATTCAAATATGTGTGGTGATAATTGCCACTAAGTTCTAACATTAGCTACATACTGCAAATAAACATACAAAAATATATGCACAGTGCCTGTGCATATAACAAGCTTTAAAGCACACGGCTCACTTGGATCTAACTGGTCACTGCTGAAATATTCTGCCCCAAGCCCTCATTGTAGATCTGTTTCCACCTTTAATGTAAATGGTTGGTTGAGATCATTCTGAATGTCCTGGGGTACTGGGGAAGATCAGTTAAAGAGGGTGAGAGATTTCCATGTAATCGCAGCACTAACTAGTCTAACTGTACAAGCAGTTCTTTTGCCCTTTTAATAAAAGGCTGGATCCCCAGATGACTTTTATAATTGTTATTTTATGGTTCATTTTAATACATTTAATGACTTAAATCATTCTAACTGGATATACATGGCAAATGATCACTTTAAGGTTGGCCACTGGATCATCTTTAGAGAACAGCCCTGAGGAGAGTCGGTCATGCAGGGAGATGTGCGCCTGTGCATCGTCAGCGCTCAGGTCAGCTGTCCGTTCAGGGCCACAGGCAGAGCAGATCTCTTCAGCATCACGGACAGACACCTATCACCTAGTAGCAAGGGCACCTGAGGCTTGTTTTCCAATATTACAGCTGCAGGCACTCTCCTCATCAATACAGTTTGCAAAAAAAGTGGTGTCTTCTTGGGAGAGATAGAGAAGCCTTTGTGAATAAGCCACTGCACATGGTTCACATGGGCCTGGGGTTTGCTTTACTGCTCTGCAGAGTCCACTAACAAAGAACTTACCTTCCAAGCTCTCAGTGGACCTGCCCCGTTTAAATGTTGAAACAAATTTTGTCATCTGCTTTCCGGCACTATAGTTTTCTATATAGTTGTGGGAAATTTATCTTATTTTACCTCGTTTGAACACTGCTTATTTGTGTTGATATTTTTGCCAGATCTATGCATGCCTTGGGAGACGGCACACCTCTCAATGGCATTGTTGCTGACTCTAGTATTTTCTCCTGAGGTCCTGTGTGTATGTATCACCTTTTACAGCGCCACATTTAAGCCACTGTGAATTGACTTAATATATTTTCAAAATTTCAAAATGCGCATACGGTGGTTATCGCATAATGTGTTCTTTTCATTGAAGTCATCGGAGACACCAATTTTCCCAACTTGGAACCCAAGCTAAATTGTTGTTGTATAGTACTTTAGTAAAATTGTGTGTGTGTACTATTAAATATGCCTTCTGCTGAGATACACAGTAGCAGGGCATACCCCATATATACAGCTTCAAGGTTAGGCCCTTCTTGGGGCGGACTTCTCTCATTTACTTCTGTACCATCTAGCTTAGGTTTACCACACTAATTTCAAGTACAACCACACAACAATGCATCATGTCAACTAACAAATAGCCTCATGTTCTCAAAAATGGTCATACTAAAAACCCCATTTCCACTTACAACCAGGTGTAGGCCAGGGCATGGGTACACTAAATTTGAAAAAGTGTTTGTGAAACTGATAAATGAGATAGTGGCCTTGCACAAACTGATCTTTTAAGGTAAAACATTAATTATGTCCAGACAGATAGCAAGATAATTTACACTGAGAAAATGTGGAAGAACTACAATATTTGTTTGTTTCACACTAGGGTCTTTTCTGCACTTACCAGCTAGCCAGCTAACTAAATGACTAAAATGGCAAAATACAGGAAAAAGGTAAGTACTGGTTCTCTAACATTACAGATACTCATTTTAGCTTCATCAACACAGGTTGCCACTTAAAGTATTCATATCAATTACAGGCGATCTTAACAAACAGCAAATTTGCTCACATAACTGTACTCACAATAGGCAGTACTCCCAATGAATGCCCCCCAGAGTTTCTTCCGTCCTTTCATTGGCCCTGTGCATTATTATTGTGCAATGTAAAGAGAATTTGGTCTTTTGAAGCTATCATATATTATGAAGCATTGTGAAGTGACAGCAGCAAGCATATCCCATTCTTCTGTGATGTGTTGCAGACCATGCATATATACATGTATCTGTTAGACAATATGTGTTTGGCCAGCTCATGCCTTTTTCTCAGTCAGTAGATTTGTTGCACAACAGTCACAAATAGAAAATAAATGAAAGTTTGCCTGTCGGTCTCCTAGCCCTCACCACACTTCTCAGTGTATGGCTGACCAATGTGATGGTGTGTACCTGTCAATAAGTTTTGGTATGCTTGTATGCTGAAAGTCTTTTTGTTTGAGATATATTATACTACTATTTAATACTTGAATAAACATAATCATCTGAAATATGTTGTAGTGATGCAGTCATGTAAAGCAATTTCAGACATTTACACACTGTCAGCATCAAATATGTAAACGAACAAAAGGATGAAATGTAAATATATATACAAGTAAATATTTTTGCTCTCTATGTGGCTAAATTAGTATACTTCCATAGTGTGTTTATGAAATACACATATTTGGTGATTTCTTATTTCATTTACATTAAATGCCATAACACGCTTGAATTACACTTTTCAAGCTTTGAATGTCTAGTGTATAGAGAAGTCTTGTTTTAATATCTGGACTACAATAGACAAAAAGGACAATGTGACACTAGTAAAATGCATATGAAACAATCGTCAGCAACAAAACTTAAGCCATTCAGAATGTATGAATAAAACAACTGATGCATTTGACAAGGAATTCCCTTTTTCCCAATTGGTTATATATTGGTATTGATGCTGCAACTCATTTAACTCATTAGATTGTGAGAGTGCCTCATTTCCTCAAAAAATGACTTCAGCAGAATCGATGCCAAAACTATTGAGTCGTATGTCTCATTTCAAATATTTAAGAAAATTAACTTACCATAATTTCTGCTAATTCGACTTCAGTTGGTGTTAAATTATTCAAAGTCATATGTCTGTAGCATGTGACTAAATAGGAAAGATTACTTAACAAGATAATATCCCTTTGAACATAGTCAGGCTAGAGAGTTACAGCTCTGTCTTAGATATATAAAATATATAAATGCTCTGCAGTTACAGATACCAAAACACTGTACATTATGATCAGGTATGGTCAGATTAGATTTTATTCAAGTAAAACACTTTGCTAGATTTATGGCTGTATGAATGCTCAAGAAGTGGTTTAAAGAATTAATGTATTTTGTGGACAGTTTTGTGTGCCCACCAAGACCAAACAAAGTAGTTTGTGTGTCATACTGACATACACACTGGCATACTGCTTAGGCCAATTTACATGTTTTGCATATTTGTTTGCTCATGCAGTATGTTGGATTCCATGTTTTGTACATTGCATTGAAAGGAAAGAATTAAACAACATAAAAACTGTATGGCATGATTGTTCAAATCATTCTTGCTCTTGTTTCATCATCAATATGGGGCCTGAAGACCTATTGCATGCATATTGAAACAAATTGCTTTTTTGTGTGAGATGATATGGTTACTATCACAGTGTACAGATACACATTCAAGAAGATGTAGGGCCTTACAGAACAATGACAACTTCATTGGCAAGAAAACTAACGCAAACAATATATGCATGTTTGTTAAAGTCTGTAAAGTGACTGGGCTATTGAAATATATCAAATATGTCTCTCTAAATGAGTGTCATCATTGTCACACCTGATGTTCACTGTATAAAAATAACTTTGTACAGCTTTCCAAGGCACAATGTCTCAAATAAATCCTCCAGTGATGTGGCTCCTCCATGTACGCTCAGATCACATCACCAACCTATGCAGCTGAAATGGAACTTAGTATAGTAAGCACAACCCAAAATGATATGTTCATACAACAGAACAGATCAAAACCATGTGTATGTAAACCAATGTAACTTATGATGTAAGCTAATATGATGTTTATACAAACCAATGTTGTAGACAGCTAAAGCACAATTCCAGGAGATATGAATTTCCCTACACTCAAAGCATGAAGGTTCCATTTGATGTGGTCATAGCATTAGTTATATCTGGTCAGATGAAGATCTGCACCCTGGGCCAAGGTTGTTGACCCCCAGGTGTGGACATCATAAACAGGGAAAAGAAAGAGGGAAGATAGGGTGGATGAAGAATGGCGTCAACAGCTGACATAGAAAGGAAGGGCCAAGTGGGATGATTGTAGGCATGGACTGTAACAGTTTGTCATGGTGTGGTTAATTGACTATGGATTGTCTAAATATTCTCCTTTCTTTGTTTGGAAATGCAGATACACATAGAAAATAGCAAAAAGAGCTTCATTATGATCCGTGGCATGGATCCTACTTTCATTTATTCTGTGCCTGTCCACTTAGATATTTACATGGCACTATTTAAAATGTATTTAGCCGAAAGTTCTGAAGCTCTTTCCTCACTGGTTGAGGGGATTAGTCTTGCCTCAGTGCAATGCCCAATCTATTCAAAATTATTTAAGAGATTGTAATTCCCTTGCCTCCCCTTGCTACAGCAGATCTATGAGAATGGCCAAACCCAGTTCTGCACTTTGACTTTCGACAAGTCTCACAAGACTTAATTCAATATCCACTGCTGGTAGAACAACGAAACCAAAGGCCAATTTATTTTAACAAAAGCATTTGTATTATAGAAGTACAACAGAAATACATACATTTGCAGGAGCAGTGGGAGTTATCACAGTCAGCAAGGGCTGGATGCTGAGCATTTCAAGAGAGGACAGATAAGATTTATGTCAAAAAAAGGTAATCAGTCATTGTTACATATAAGTTTGACCTACAGCAATTTCAAGTTTTTTAAACTTTTAAATTTACATCAGTTATGAACATGTAGTAGAATGTTGCTGTGGCCTTTGAATTGTTCTCTGAGGGCTCAAGTTTATGTGCCCAATATGTTCTGTGTTAATGATACTTATTGCTTAACGTGGTAGCTTTCAACAGTGTGTCTGAAAACTGACTAATTTTCATGTTACATCAATTTGACACCAGATACACCAGCAATTGTAAAGATGTGACTGTGTTGCACAGTGTGAGGAAAATGTGTTTGGCCACAGGCACATCACACGCATACACACTGTTCTGCCCTGTTTCTTTCATTTGACACATGCTACTAGGATGCACGATGCAGACAGAGGCAAAAATGTCAGTAAGGTTGACCTCCAACAGGAAGTGGCAGGAGAAGAAACAATGGCTGCCGAATTCAAACAGAAAGAGACATTGGAAACTAATGGATGAGTGCACTTGTTGCAACTGAACCTGAGCTTTAAAAATACTACTTCCTGCAGAGACAAGTGTTGTGGACTCACGATGGCTGTAAGCTCAGGGAATTGTATCGCTGTATTTTTTTGTAATCACACACCCCCTACTATATCCCTGAAGTGGACTGGATTTTTGGCTTCTGCTTCTGTCTGGTTAAGGGCAGAGTTTTGTGGTCCTACCCATATTTTGTTTTACTCCTTTTTCCTTCACATCACCTTCACAGACATCACATGGGGTTCTGGGGCCTGGAGGACAGTCCGGGTCCGAGAGGAGATCCTGAGAGTCATTGACTTTGCCCTTACTTTGCAAGTTTGGGAATTCTCCCTTATGTCATGTCTGGGTTTGTTTTTTTTGTCACTCACACAGAACACTCACACTAGGGTAGGCTCGCTATTCCCTCTTATTTTAAGCCAGGGATAATAGCTTTTAACAAACGGCTCATAACTAAAATGGCACAGCTGACATGTTCCCCTTTTACACCCTTGAGAAAGGTACCTATCCTGAATTGCTTTGGTATGTGTCCACCAGAAATATCCCAGAAAGAAATATATCACTATTTATATACATATGTGTTTCAAGAAAAATATAATGTATACAAATGTTGGATATTTATTAAGCATTTTCTTATCAACCAGATCATTTGAAAATAATCATTCATAACTGACTACATACAGGCACAGTCTACCAACCTTATATCCAGTTACTATTGCTGTTCATTCTCATGCTTTGGTCTCATGCATTGTGTTCTCTTGGCATGACATGACTTACATTATAACTGATCTAAGCAGTATTTGATCAAGGGGGAGACAAATTCAGAATAAACACATAATTTCTTTGCATCCAGAGAGGTAACTGAGTATTTTTCTTTTGTTTAAAACAAGTGGCATTGCTATGCTATAACCATTTGATTACTGTGCTATTGCTCCATAAAGTGAAAGTTTGAAGTTGCACTGCTTACACATGCAGGCCTTGTACATATTAATGACTCAAACTAATGCAACAACGAACCGTTTTTAAATTATATCAATGCTTCTACAAAGCAGTGTAATGTTGTCCGGCACCCCAAGGTACCTGTAAATGTATGTGTTGTTTTTTACCTTAAAAGCAGTTGGTGTAGTTTCTTTCTGAATGAACCGGATGCCAGCGCAGCTGAATACACAGCACACTGATTCCTTTATTACATCTGGTTCTCTCAGTATGGACCCGATTCAGACATAAGGGCTTTTTTTATTGGCACACATCACATGCTTTTCAGGTTATGAGAAACAGACTTAGCGCATGCACATGCACATCTCTTAAAATGGGTGGTACAAAGTTGGGTGCTGTGATTAAATGTCAGTTGACTTAGACAACCACATTTTTGTGCCTGTAGGGTGGTGGCTGATAGATTTTCTCATAGAGTCATTAGTTCTCATCGCAGAGCATACTCGCAAGACACTCACTTTAAATATCAACTTTGAGCAGATACTTCTGAGAATGTAAAGCAGTGCTGGAACCGAAACACATGCCAGCCATGCAAAAGAAAATATTTAAATCCTCAATTCAAAGTGTGTAGGGAAATTATATTATGGCATGTGTGTGCCGTAGCATTTCACACAGGAACTGACTGAAGCACCTGGACACCAATGGAGAGAGGGTTGTCTGTGGTCTGACCTAGTGAGTGATTCAGACTAGCTAAGTATCTACCTTGCAAGGTGGTCCTAAATGTTTGTGCCAGGTCTGTCATGGCACTGTGAGCTATCTGGTTTTTTCATTAGCAGCTGTATTTACACAGTGGTCCTGTTACGATCTTCAATGTGCATATACCTACACAATACATTCAAAATAGCATAGCTAGCTAACCAGTGAAGTTACTACCAATTTGGTTCTAGCAAATGTTGCTGTGACTGAATTGACACATCACTGGCTTCTTTCAAATACGACAGTGTTAAAATGTAATGTATATTAAAATAACGTGAAATCTTCTTTGTATTTGCTAGCTAGCTAGTTACTGCAGTTTCAGATAAATTGGTTGTATTTAATCCTACCCTCTGTACATAATTCTACCATGAAACTTTTTTTTTTAAGTACAAATATTTAATTCTTTGCAGGACATAGTGTACATTGTATCTTCAGCATAACAAGAGAAGAGACACATAAGTATTAACAAACCACTGAATAATGTACTAGCTACATAAAAGATTTCCACTGCCTTTGAGGACTAGGACTCAGGTTTGTGAGATTCCATGATCTACCATGACTGTAGCTGGAACAACAATGTCGCAAGTGGTTATACAACCAGGATTTCAGTGAGGATTTATATGGATTCCAGGTCGTTGGAAGGAACAGGCATCATAAATTGCCATTTTGTCTAGCTGGAAGTGCACAATATACTGTGTCTCTCAACTCCATACCATTTAAACAAGATTTCAGGATTCCTTTGTGCCACACCCTCACCCTCCGTGGCTGTCTCAGGTCTCTGTCACCTTTTCATTGTCACAGGGAGGGAAGGTGTTTAACATTTTGCTCTTCAGCAAAGTGGTCAGAGACACTGTCCAACAGTTCTGAGTCAACTATTTCACAGTACTACGCACTGTCTGGAGTTAGAATTTAAATGATAGGAAATATTGTTTTCAAATACATTCTCTAAATTGTAATTCTGGTCACCCCATTAAAATGGTAGCAATATAACATATGCTACAATAAAATTATTTCCTTTTGTGTTTGCTAACTATATTATTTTCGGAGATAACTTGAGATTTTACCATCAATGAACGTGTGCATGTACGTATGACCAATAAGCACATTAGAGCTGCCAAATTAATTTATCATACCAGGTGAGTCAAAGATTCATTAATGAATGTGTCTTTCAGTCCATGCCTCAAAGTTTCAGACAACAGAGAGAATATTATGAGGTGTTTAAAGAAGGCAATGTTCAATTTCTAATTGACAGACAAATTATGCAGGGTTGTGGAATGGTGTGAATTTATTCAAATGTAAAATTCAATATATGTCAAACAGAAATTTGGTTTTCTGTATTCGGTTTATGTTCACGTCATTACTTTGCCTGTCTAGTCACCAACAATTTTGTTACACACAATAGTCACTGCAGTGCATGACTTATTCAGGAGTTGCAGAGAGAAAACACATTTAAGTGTCTAGTCACTAGATGCTTATCTTGGACAATAGTGAGACATACCCTCATTTCAAGCAAGACACAATCATTTTGGGAAAATTCTGCCACAAATATGCATCTTCCTCATAGGAAGTACAGAGACTTGCTACTTGTTTGTTCATAGCCTGTTGGTTCAATTTTTTCAGAGTATGACTATGGAAGTCTCATTTAGGGTGAAGAGTTGAATATTACTGAGCCAGAGGAACTGAACAAATCAGTGAGTCAATGAACCAGATCTTCATACTGACCTGAACAAAATTATTTGGTTCAGTAAAAAGAGTCGAAATGCCCATCACTAGTTCTGATCTTATCAGCTTCCTTCTGACTTTTGAATTTGTACCTTGTACATATATTTTTAGAATTGTTAATCAACATTACAATAAAATAAATAAAAATAACTGCCTTCACATGTAGATACAGACTTTAGCTTACTCAGTTTTCCCCTCCTCTGTTAAAATTGCTTCTAAAAGAATAGCAAAATGAATATTTAAATTAAATAAATAAATAAATATTAGATAAATAATAAGTGGCTTTAGGTGTACATACAGACCTCAGTTTCCCCTCATCTGTTAAAATCACTTCTAAATGAACAGTAAACTAAATAAATACAATCTAAACTAAATCTTAAAAATGTGAGCACATTTTCTCTTTGTGGAAAGGAAAGAGAGAACAGTTTCTATTTTAGTACATCTCAGCATTTTATTTGTTAAAAAAAAGACTCCTGAAGAAAAGTTGGGCTGACTGTATAACTTGATAACATCTGTCTGCATTTCAAATATCATGACATAAATCAATATTTATCAAACGAACATACTTTAAAATTTTGCCAGTTTACTAACTGTTGTTTGGGTCAGCACAAGAATGAAAGAATCATATGTGTATGGCTGTTAATCAGTGGGTATGAGATCTCAATTACAGTTACAGTGCCTTGTGGAAGCATTCAGACCCTTGAACAATTCTCACATTTTACTGAATTACAGTGATACAAGATACTTACTTGTGTGGGGTTTAATACTTACGCAAACAGCATATTTCAGTTTTTTTTTTAAAACAGAAAACCAATGTCACTGTAAAATAATTATTTTTATGTAAAGGTCACAGATAATGAAACTCCAATGTATTATTTGCAATTCAGTAACATTGGTCAAGGGGCTGACTACATTTGAAAGGCACTGTATGCCTAATTCTTGCCTACGTCTACTGTGCTCTACTGTTGGGTGTTTACACAAATAGCTACTCAGACTTGCTATCTGATCACCCGCAAAGTATAATTAGTAATATACTTTCAAAGTGTTTTCCTTATTGCATTTGTGTTTTTGCTTTTACTTGCATGTCCTCACTTTTTACAGGCATTAAACACTCAGTTTTCAAATCCAGAAAATGCCCAATGAAATGTTCACTTGTTGTCAAGATGTTTTGCATGACTTGTCTTTAGATGCTCTATTGTGGTGAGGGACCTATGTGTCTGCTATCTTACTGTTTTCTGTAAAAGAGAGCAATCACTTCTAAACACTTTACAGATTACAAATTAATATGGCACTTCATTTGCTTCTATCAAAACTGCGCTCATTTCTTCTTTACTTTGTAGCTAGAGTACAGACAGTGAGAACTACTCCCTACCCCCTCCACTGAGACTGCACCAAAAAGATAAAGCAATATGGCCTCTCACAGTGAACAAATTATAAGAGGACACATTGTATTTAGATAGTATCTGGATATTGCCTATTCAAAAGGAATTGCTATTAACTTAATACTTTTACTGTGTTGAGTGTAATATCTGTCAGAGTATTTGAGATTATTACCCATGCAAATTTGAGTTCATACATGGCCATTTATCATTTCAAAATCTTTAATAGGGAATTTATCCAACAATTTTAACCTTGGCCAGATTTAATATTAGCAATATGAAGTTTGATAAGATTCAAAACATTCACCTAAATGGTAAGTATAGCAGAGATGAATTTAAGATGAGCTAAGTTTAAAATGGTAACAAAGAAGAAAAATTATATTTTATTATATTTTCTAGGAGAGAGGTCTTCTCTTGGGAGTGCTCTTGTATGCCAAGATATGTGTTTGTATGTCTATTTATGAAAACATTTTCATGATCCTGAATATTTCACACTTCCTACTCAGAACTCCACTGTGGGTCTTAAACTGTCACAGTCCAGTGCGTGGTCCTGTACTGATTTGTGCTGGATGTGTAGGATGCAGAAATAATACATGTGGCGATGAAGGAAGCTATTTTCTTCCCCTGCTCTTACAGATGACAGGAACACAAGTTTTCATTTCACTTTCTGACTTATTTCAGGGCTTGGTATGAAGAGTAGGGTAAAGTGAGTGCATCATTCAGGGACAACATTTCCTTGCATCTGATTTACCATTGTGTTCAATCTAAAGTTGTTTGGACCTGACAGCAATTAACTTCATATAGACTCTTGCCATTGTGTTGTTGGACTCTACATCTGAAGGTTCACTAATTACCCCACCTAAGCACCCACAATAGGCAATCCTAAAGCAATATGGTATCAACCAAGAATGTGGCAAAACCTTGGTCATCCAGCTCTGCATTTTCATGTTGTACTACAGAATTATGTGTGGGATAAAAAGGATGTAGTTCATGCGCGAGTCTCACATTAAAACAAGATAAATGATAAAATGTGTGAGGTACACAGCTGCAAATATTGAAGGAAGTATTTGAGCCTTGAAGACTCACAGCATCAGGGTTTAATCTGATTTTTCTGAATTTTTCCCCCTGGGCAGGAAAGCAGTCTATTGTTGGGTCATTTTCATTAGTCTGTGTCTTTAATTCTGAGTGTCATGGAGAGGGGCAGAGCATACTGTTTTTATGAGTCTTTGGGATGACTCAGTTGGTGGTTGAGTTTACAGTCTTGTGGTGTCAGATTATATATCCTAACCACCAGGCAATAAACCAACAGGGACAACTAATCTAACATTTCACAATTACCAATAAAACAGCAATAGATCGATATATGTATGCTCTTTCATTTCTATCCTGAAGTAGCATGGACCATTTACTCAACAGTGCCATATTTTGAGGAAGCCAAGATCAAGCCTTCTCTACAATTCAATAATTTTCTCATTTGCATTTTTTGTGAACCAGGTCCATGAATGCCTTAATCGAGCACTTTTTGGATTTCCACCATATTCTACTTTTTGTGGGGGTAAAATTTATTTTCTATCTATCTGTATATTTTAATTACACCTATAAATATTTAGAGCAGCAACATTATTTCAGAACATTAACATTATTTGCAGAAATCTGTAATCCACACTGCAGTAGCTAAAGTTGCCATTCACAAGAGAAGCAGAACTGTCATCAATATTCAAAGACATTTTGAATATTGGACCATTTTGAGACAGTAGTTATACTGACTTTTTTACTTAAAGAATAATGAAACAACTGAAGTGCCTAAAATTCTGGATTAATCTGTGTATCAGTGAAGGATTTCATAGTATCAGTGGCAAGAGAAAGTCAATTTAGGTTTTCCAGGGTGCTAGCCCATGTGGCAGGGAAACTTGCTATTTTTGAAGGTTTGTGAAATGGTCTCCTAAGAGAACCAGTTATCTAAAGCAGGGGGTCCTGTCCTCTCTCCCCAGTCGGTCAGTAAGGGGGGGAGGGCTGTTCCCAATGTTTCGCTGTCCACGCAAAGCATCGTTGATGGATGAAGGTGTCCCAGAGCAGAAGGCCACTCCATCACACAGCAGGGAGAGGGTGTGAGAATCAAAGCCAAGCTGTGGGGCGACAGAATTCCCTGACTCAAGCGCAATGCAGCACATCTGGAGTGTTCAAGAACTGCAGTCGCTGCTCTTCTAAAAAAGAATATAGAACACTGCTGCAGAAAGGGTGCTTACCAACCTTAGTCTCTAGGGACATAAGTACTTTTATGCTTTGCTTTAGCATGTTGGAAGGCAGTCTAAAGCACGACTTTCCCATCACTCTGTCCATTCTACCCTGCCTCACCATTTTTTTAAAGGTTTTATTAAAGGTTCTCAATATAACCTGGTTCAAGTCCTCCATTGACAAGGAGCCAGCTATTATGCTTTGCCAAAAAATTTGAAAAGCAGTTTCAAACTAGCTGGAGAGATATATCTGTACAGTCGAAAAAAGTAGAATGTCTTGTCACAGTACGCATGCATATCAAACTCTCTCTCAGTATATCATTTTTAAATTACACTTGGTACAAAAACTGAGAAGATATCTGTTTGGCTTGGGGCATAATCTTGGGTGAGCTGTGCTTTTCAGTTAGATGTACAATTGGGCTGTATAAATGGACTATTAAATCTATTACACATTAACATTTCGCTAAAAAATGAAAATAAAATCTGAACAATGTTGTCTGTTGACAAACTAAAGACTAGTGCTTTTGCAAGTAAGGGGTTTAAAAACAAAACAACTCATTATACCTTTTATTGATTGACATCTAAATATTTCAGTGCAAAACAGTCATATAATCTACTTTTAAATAGTTGAAGAATCCTCTTATGTGTTATAATGTTCATTTTGCAAGTGGTTAAGGCTTTTTAATTAAGATACACATGCAGTGGGGTTAATGAGATTGTTGGGGGTGATATGTGGGAGGTCCACCTGTTCCTCATTCCTCATCAGCCTGTGTGAGTATGTGTGTGTGTGTGTGTGTGTGTGTGTAATGGAGAGAAATTGCCAGCATATAGACTTTGTGACTAGCAGCAGCCACATGCCTCTCACCCCACCTAGGTGCAAAGGAAAGAAGGGCTAATGTGGTATGAAAGATGGCCTGATCTTACCATTACAGCAGACGAACATCAGGAACCAGAGCAGGAGACAGAGGGTTCATCACTGTCCAGCAGAACAGGAAGTGGATGAGAACAAACATACTCAGAGGCAACTCTCATTCTCTGTAGTGTGATATTAATTGTCTTTTGTATGTGTCTGTTTTCTCCTGTTTGCCATGTCTACTCAAGTGTAGTCTGAGTGGTAGCTCCTGAGCAAGACAGTGCCGGGGTGTATTACTAATTGTAGTTTTTGTTTCCCCAGTACTAGAATGCAATTCTCGTGTATGCAAACTACAAAGCAAGGCCACCAGTAGTGAATAGCATGAATGTGAATAATTGTAGTGACATCTACACACCTGGGTTCAGTGTGACTGCCTACTGCCTACCACTTCCACCTCTCCATTCCCAAGAAGCTGTGTTCTAATACACAATCAGTATATCCCTGGTCAAATCTGAACAAGACTTCTGGACAGGGACAATGGTAGAGCATAGGTATGGACAACCAGCATAAAATATTACAGTGTCCTTGTCCTTTTACTGCACACAGTAATCTTTTTTCCTCTAAAATCTGTATAAAAGGAAGGAACATAATAATAAAGAGAATAATGAAAGGAGAGCTGCAGACAGCAATAAATGGGATTCAAGAACAGGAAAAAAATTGTAAATAAAAGGTACCTGCAGTGATGAGACATGTCCTCTTTGCAAAAAACAGTAGCGGTATCGTTCCCCGGGTCTGAATCTGAGACATCCTTTTTGATATCCTAGCAACATAACAGTGACATCACTTATCATAGTTACAATTTATTTGTTCATGTGTTAAATCTGTATGGCGGCTCATCAAAATATGATTTTTTTTGCTATTATGGTAACTTTGGTAGAACTAGTTAATATAAAGAGCAAAAAGTGAGATGGGAAGGGCAACATGAGAAGGTTTAGGCTATGTGTCTTCCTTATTTTTTTGAATGTCAAAATATGGCAGCTGTATTGGCTCGATCAAGTGATCTGTGGGTACTGACAGAGGCTCATCAGATATGGCCCATCTCCCACCACATATCAATGAGATCAGCATCATTTTCAAGTATTCTGTTAAATATGGCCATTTTTTCCAAAAACAACAGCAGTATATTAATTCTAACAAAAACAGTGGGGTCCCCACACTGCAGTACTTCAGCCCCCTAATAATAATTAGCTAGGAAGACATTGATGATAAGGATGATATTGCTGTTCATTAATAGTATAATAATAATAATGATACAAAACAAGATCAACCAATAGTGGATACCTGCTGCAGTGGAAACCTACTTTGAAATGTCTTTTATTCCCTCTGCTCTTTTCAGAGGTATCCCTGTGGCTCTCCCCTTGCACGGAAGGCTGTTGAATTTCAATGAACACACATTTAGGAGTTCAAACTGGGGACATTGTACTTTGTCACTTTTTGAATGGTTGAAAATATCCATTTTTCAGGAGCTCACACTTCAATAATTGATGCATTTTCCATTCTAATCACATTAACTTCCTTTCAAACATCACACAAAGAGGCATATATTATTAAGGTTTTGTTGTAACGTTTTTTTGGTGCAAACTGAAAAGGAGAGCATTTATGAAATCCAAAGGGGCTGTCTGTGTGGTGACGGCTGGTTTGTTTGAAAGGATAAGAGTGTGCGTTAACACGAGGGGAACTTGTTGAATCTTTGCTCTGTTGCATGCCATTTTGATTTCAACTCCCATGATTCAGTTGATCTGCAAGCCCCAAATTAATTTTTGAACACAAGATTTGGTCTCAGCCCAAGGGGCTAAGGAGAAACTCCCATATCTGTTTAGACATTCAGACCATGTCTTCCACGAGGGAGCCTGACTGATGATTTCTCGACTTGTTTATTAGCTAAGTATGAAACAACACACTTATCACAATTAAGGATTCAGGTAGGGTTACCTTTTTGTGCTCTGCTAAGATACCCTCAGGGTACCAAACGAGGGAATGTGCTATGAGCTTGTTCGAGTGCTCCACCACTGTACCAGTCCAAGCTCTTCTTATGGTCCACAAGTTCCTGCTGTTGAATATTTAAATATACCAACTACAATCTTGTATTACTGTAGCCTTTTATTCATTCATGAGAAGAAATATATAGTCTGTTCAAAATTTAACCAGGGGAAAAAACATTTGCAGACAAATAGACTGAGCTGAAGAATATTCCACATCAAAGCAAAGTTACCCAGCTTGTTAAAGAAGAAATTCAGTAAGTGAAGGTGTGTTTAGAAAGACAAAATCCAAGGAAGAAAATATCATAGGAATACCACAATATTAAAGATAAGACCAGCATTAATAAAGGAGAACAATTAATAATTCAATCTCTTATACAGCAAAATTGGTTTAAGCACATAACTGAAAAAAACCAACTATATTAGAGAATAACAAATTATGAGCTAATAATTTTTACTTGCTGGAATTGCTTGCCACTTTGTTAATGACAGATAATAAGCATGATGCGTACTTGCAGTAATTAGTAGTATATTTATGCAACAATTTGTCATTTCCTTTAGTTCATTATTTAAGCATACACACAAAACACACAAGTCTTTCCATCATTCCACCAGCCAAAAATAAAAATAAAATTAAATAAATAATTATTTGATTTGAATGATGAATAGATTTTATCAACTGTATTAAAAGGCATAGCAAATCCCACAACTAGTAAAATATTTCATGTTAAAGCTAGAAGAAATATAACCTTTAAATAAAAAATGATGGGCTTAAATAAAATATGGAATGCACAATATAAAAGCAATATTTATTCTTAATATTGTGTAGACTCGTCTTGATAAAAAATATTCAGTACACACAGTTAAATAGACAAACAATGAAAAATGTTTTTTTCCTCACAACTATTCAAACTTAATGCACATTTACCCACAATGTTTCATGGCTAATATGATAATTGCAATGGCAGATCAATTGAAAAGTAAGCACATTAGCTAATTTGAATTGAAATTTCATTGAAGTGAGGGACTGACTCTGTTTATTCATTAATAGTACAGGTGTGGACAGCACCCAATAATGCAGACTTAATGCAGTGTAACCAAGACCAGAACATAATATGGAGGACATGGATGTAATACGGTCGATAAATGGGCCAAGATTCCCATAACAGCCACCTTTAGGCTTTAAGTCAGACAAGGGGCAGATAAATAGTTCTCTTATCATACTATGCAACTCATTCTGAAAAATGTGCATGGGGTACAGTTTTGGGTGTAAACAACTGAAGAAAGATGACAAAAGTAGATACAATGTCAATAAATTTAATGTGTTAGATTTGTCATTATTATCTTATCTGCCTGACCTAACTGCAGTGTCAGACATTCTTAGGTCAGCAACTCATGTGCTAATTTTTGTTTCCATGACATACTGTAGAAAATATAAAATTTGGCAGTTATTTAAGGTTGCATTTAAAGTGTGACCAATAGCTTGGGGAGCAAAGAAACTGAGCATCTCAAATGAATGCACGAATGAAAGTGTTGTTAGCCATCAGAAAAGAGCCAACAGACAAAGCTAGGGGAATACCCTTTAGCCAAAATCTTCAGAAACACTTTTAATGACTTCCCATTATATGCGTAATTAAGAACATAAAACCCTAGGGAGTTACAGTGGAAGCACATCCCAGGGGACACCATCTAGAGCAGCACAAGTAGCACAACACTCCCTCTCTTCGCAGTTCACTCCTACAGGCTCATCACAATGTAATGAGCTCCAGCAGCACTGAAATAGCATGCGGCACACCTCACTTCAACACACCAGGCTTGCAGATGGAGCTGGTATAAACACATGGGGCTGGAGACTCTGGTTACCCACTCATGCTGAAGTACCTGCTTTCCTGCTGTTCCTGACTCATTACTGTGGTTTAGATGCCTTATTACTGCTCCAATTAACATACATTACTTTCTCTGGGATGATACATGAAGAATTTCATCTGCTTACTTGGCCCTGGTAATCACAATGTCACCTGATCCATGTTGGGGTAAAAAGTCATTCCTTTTCAACCTATCAATGATGTCAGTCTTTCCAAAATGTAAAACATAGATTAATCCAAATGTACTGCTTTTGTTTGCTTACAGTAATGCTCCTTTTTCTCTTTCAAGGGGAAAAACATATGTCTATCACGTTAAAGAGATATTATGTAAAACTACTCTACCAGAAACAACTATGATAATATGGGGTTGCACTTGAAATAAGCACTAACGTGAAATGTAGGGAATAAAAGGCAATGAAAACTGTGTCTTTCATAATCACACTTTTCAAAATAACTAGTAATTACTTGCTGGTCCTTGACCGTATGGAAAACTTAATTTATGAGGTCATGGCCAGAGTGAATTAAGCATTACACACAGTCATACTCTATGAAACTAAATATTATCTTCAATTGTCCCTGCATCCAAATACAAAAGCTGCTCAGAATTAAAGAGGGAAAATGCACAGAAATCCAGAATTCAGGCATAATCCAATGGTCGTGGAAAGAAGCATAAGACAGTGAATTACTTGTTACCATAACAACGCGATGTGCATTTGAACATCACAAATATGTGGATGATGCTTTATATGTTGAAGTCAAAGATCCCCAATACACACACATGCACACACACACACACGCACACACACATGCACGTACACACACACACTCATCTCCTAGGATTATACAAGCTGAAACTGATAGGTCTCTGCTCCGATAGCTCCACCCATGAGAGTGTTTACAATGTTGTTTTCACCACAGAGGTGGGAAACATGCTTTGAAACTGGAAGATCAGAAAACAGAGCCTGGTGTATTTATCTGAACAATGATAACCCATGTAACACAATAACATTATGTTTCTCCTAATAAAGAAGGAGCTGCAGACAGCAGTTTATGGGAGTGAGTAGCTGCTCGCACCATGCTGGGCCTCATATGGGAGAGGCTTGCTGAGTAATACTGCTCGGCAAGTAGCAATTGTGTGTCTGATGCAAGACCGTGCAAAAGCTGGACTGTGTACTCCTGTAGCTGGAAAGGACTGAGAGGTTGAAACTAAGCATTGACATTACATGTTGTGTAATGTGGTTATATGATGATATCATGAATATAGGAATATACCATATTGACTTATATGACTACACTGATACATGAAAGCAACTGAATGCAAAGAGTAATAACTCCAAAACCATGTTTTTATGAGGTAAAATAAGAAAAGAATGCATATAAAGAGGCAAGATATATGCTATCATGTTATTATTATTTCCAGGAGTCTCTTGACTGCCTTTTCCCGGGGTCAGGGAATAATTTTCCAGTTTTTCCCCCATTAGCCTGGGTTTTCATTTTTTTTTTTTTAATTTCCTCTGGAAAAGGCATTAGGCACCATGCTTTGTGACAATGTTGATTGTAAAAATGCACTGTAACAAACAAAACTTGGTTGATTGATTGATATGTGGCAATGTGAAGATAGTTTAACCAGGCAGGCTGACTTTACTGGGATTGACTTGCTGAGACATGATGTTCAAGGAAAGGGTTTTGAAATGGCACCATCTTTCAGGGAGGTCCTTCCCCATAAGGCTTTGAAGAACAACTTCACATATCTGCCCAGTGGCAGAAGGGCAGGGGCCTGAGAGTGGGACGACTCTCTCTGGAGGTGGGACTGAAAGCTGATAGAGGCAGGAGAAGTGAATGAATTGCTGAGACAGCAGAGAGAACATACGTGAGTGACAGTTTACAGGGGGTTTCATTTTTGCTACTTGGCTGTAGGGAAGCCCAGTGGAACTCCGACAAAAGCTCCAGTTTTTAGATCCTTTAGGTCATGCAAACTTCATTGTACTGCCCACTGGTTAACACATTGTACAGACAGCAATATGAGAAAAGTGGCATAAGCATACATCTTGAAATTTATCTACATTTGATTCTTTCCTTCAACTGCCATTTGGGTGTGTGATTTGTTTCACACACTGTATCTGCACATTGTTAACAAGAAAGAAAGTTAACGTTTGCTGTCACAAATCCATTGCTGTTGGTGAGAGCAACTGTAAATCAGCAAATCAACTTTAACCTGTTTAAATCCTTTCACCAATTAGTTAGCCATAATACAGTTAATATTTCATTTGCATTTGCCACAATACAACCTGCCTTTGCAAACACAGAACTGTGAAACCTTTTATAGAAGACACACCTCTTCAGACTCTACCTGGACTGATACCTCGGCCACTTTGTAACTTTGACTTTGTAAATCTGACTCCTGTCATGTACTTGTAGCTCTGTTACCTAGGTAGTATAGGGGTACATTATTGTCCCTGTATTGTATTTGATATGTAATCCTAGCTCAGATTAGTTTGCTCGCGACACTGACCTTGCGCTCAGCTTCAGCACTATCTGCATTGTATGACCTGTACACATCTTGCTCTTGTGCCTGTTGTTTGCCCACTTAAAAGCATCTGCCAAATGAATAAATGTAAATGTAATGTATTTAATTAGGCTTCAGCACTTCCAATAGCCATGTTTGAATGCCTGTGCTCATTAGGACCGTAGCAGTGTGCCACATGTTGATGCAACACCTTTTTCAATTTATATTTCTGTCTCCCTCTATGCAAAAAGGATGAAGCAAAGTGTTGATTGGACCCTATCTAAGAATCTTTCATGTAAAATTGGGTTGTTCTATCTACACTATGCTGTAACTGTGAAGGAAGCCTGTTCATCAATCTAATATTTTAAGTGTGACGTCTTATCTTGTGCATCATTCAACTGTTTACATTAAAGTTTTACTCTGTGCTTCCATTAGCAATTTACTTCACAATAAAGGCTGTATTCAATGCAATGGCATGCAATGATGAACGGTGTTACTTTCCGACCATGCAATCTGATTAGCAAATTTCCCAGTCCAGTCATGCTGTTATTCACAATAACGGTATGGATGGAACATTCCAGTTGTGTGTTAGTGAAAATTGCTTTATGGCTTTAAACTGTAATCCATTACAAACTGTCCTCCACTGAGATACAAAGTAATGGTGCCTGGTAAAAGGCCTCAATGACTATCGTCCAGTGGCTCTAACACCCATAGCCATGAAGTGCCTGGAGAAGTTGGTCATGGCACACATAAACAGTATTATCCCCGACTCCTTGGTATTCACATACAAACCAAACAGGTCTGTGGACGACGCCATCTCCCTGACACTACACACTGCCCTGGAAGACAGGAGGGACACCTACGTCAGACTGTTGTTTATTGACTACAGCTCTGCGTTCAATACCATCGTTCCCTCCAAGCTGGTCCTGAAACTGTGGGACCTAGGCCTGGGCACCCCCATCTGCAATTGGATTATGGACTTCCTGGCGGGCAGGCCTCAAGTGGTATAGATTGGTAACAACACCTCATCCGCTCTGGTCCTCAACACCGGAGTGCCACAAGGCTGCTGCCTCAGTCCACGGCTGAACTGTCTGTTCACACATGACTGTATAGCCATACACAGCAACAACCAGATGATCAAGTTTGCAGACGACACCACAGTTATCAGCCTGATAAGCAACGACGATGAGACGGGGTAGAGAGATGAGGTAGCCCAGCTGACGTGGTGGTGCAAGGACAACAGCCTTGCACTGAACGTTAACAAGATTAAGGAGCTCATCATGGACTTCAGGAACCACCAAGGGACCCACTCCCCCATCAGTCTAGATGGGACACCGGTGGAAATCGTCAGTTGCTTCCGTTTCCTGGGACTACAGATCTCCGACAACCTAGTGTGGACCCACAACATGGAGGTCATGCTCAAGAAGGCACACCAACGCCTCTACCCCCTACGGTGCCTTAGGAAATGTGGCATCAGCACACGATGGCACCATAGAGAGCATTCTGACGGGTGGTGTCACTGTGTGGTATGGCAATACCACTGCACAGGACAGGAAAGCCATCCAGAGGGTTGTGAGGACGGCGGAAAAGATCATCGGGTGTGCACTTCTATCCATCGAGGAGATCTTTTGGACCATGTGTTGGAACAAGGCCAGCTCCATCATACAGAACCACAACGACCCTGGGCACCAACTGTTCTCCCCCCTGCGGTCCGTTCGCCGGTACCGCAGCATTCATACCAGGACAAGCAGGTTCAAGAACAGTTTTTACCCACAGGCAGTGCGCCTACTGAACTGTTAATCACTCAATTACTGGACTTATAATTACACTGGGACCTCAGCTACATAGCACGCAGGCACTCTCACTGTACTGTACTGCTCTGGTCACTTTCTCATTTATTATTTTTCATTACACTGCACTGCACTGCATTGGTCACTTTATCATTATCATTGATCATTATACCTTTTCATTATATTGTTGCTTCAATATCACATTTTTACCACCTTATTGTTATTATTTATTATGCTATTATTATCACTGTACTGCACTTGGTCACTTTACTACATTTTTACTTACTTGTACTTACGTATTGTTTAGAATTTATGTTTAGAAGTGATACCGCGGGAGCGAGTGGGGAGTAAGCATTCCATTGTACTTGTTACACATGGCAATAAAGGATCTTGAATCTTGGTTAACTACCACTAGCTGAAATGGATCACCAATCCTACACATTTTAAAATATCATCAGCTACTGCACTAACTGCAATTAGCATTCACTATAATACTGGACATTGCTCTTTTCATCTCATATTCCAAGATACTCTTTTCCTTTGCTGACCACAGCTAACTACACTTCTGAACTGAAAGAGTCATAGCTTGAAAATTTACTTAAAAGGCATTGTGCCCCTACTGACCATTACAGTCACGGGACAGTGGATGCACTCCATGATTGTGCATATCTGCAGTTTCCCAACCAGAGATGTAAAAGACACTTATTTGAGTCTGCTAAGGTGCTGCTGTTAGCTAGCCATGCAAGTTATTGTTTCAGTGTTTTATAGATGTCAGGTAAGACCACTGCCCATGTAAAGAAGCGGGAACATTTATAATTTATGCAACCCTGCAGCTTCTCTCTGTCACTAGACTACAAACCAGGTATACCATGTCAGTGAGTGGCCACAAGGTAGAGAGCTCCAAAACTACTGGAAGCTGTCACTCAAGAACAGAAAACTGTTGAGCAACATGGCCAGGAAATAGTCATATTTCAAAATCTTCCATCTAACCTTCAAAGTCAGTGCACAAAATAAACTGCATAAAGATCAGAAATAACCTTGCTAGCTATGTTAGCTGCACTACCAGCAAGCTGATATGGACTAAAGTAGGAGGTGTGTCATGTTTGCCCAGCAATAGGACCTAAAGTTGAGTAAGTGAACAGGCTGGCTGGCTGACTTAGCAGGTACTTTAATAGCCTAATGTTAGCTTATCCAGTCTTTGGATATGTCAACAACAGAAGCTATAGCTGGAAATGACTTTTAACTGAGTCAGTCATTAACTCAGTACTGTAATTTTCATGTAAAGTAATTGATAATGTAGCAGACTAACTTCTTTGGAGTAATTAACACGTTTTACTTAATCAATAAAGCTTGTAGTGAATTCTGTCTCTCCTCTTACATGAGATTCAAGTACTTGATGACCATTCAAAATTAGCATGTGGATAATTTTTATAAAAGCAATAATACACTTGAGGTTATGTGCTCTTGCAATTAGTAGGACTTACAGTACCTGGCTTCACTGTATACCTAGCGACTGCATCACTTTTGTGCCAATAGTCACAATAATGCATACTTGCTCTTCTATTATTGCTTGAATATTCAACATGCTCCATTCTACACACTCGCATGATGTATAAATACTCTCAACAGCTGATGTATGAACATATACTCATCTTGTCATCTAAATGGTTTGCAGTTGAAAATTCCATCATAAATTATAATGACAATTTTTAAACATGGAGTTTTTGGACCAAAATTGGATTACCTGAAAGGTTTTTTAATCTTTACAATGCACCAAGTCTGCCCTGTGCACCTTTTCTATGTAATCTGCAACAACCACCCACTCAACTACCTGTATTTAATTTAATGTATTTAATTGCAGTGACACTGTCTAAACAAAGAAAAGAAAATATTTACACGGAATGGAATGTACTTGCCTGTACCATTTATAATTAAATAATCAGACTCACATATAATTTATGTTTTCAGATAACTACCATACAAAAATGAAGACATACTTTCAGCTGTCTTCATCAAAATCTGGATTGAGGTTGAACTATCGGATGAATTGTGTTTATTTTTTGTGACAACATTTTGAAGTTATCAGTCTATGCATACTGTAAACTAACATGCTGCCTTTTCCTCTGATGTGTTAAGTGTGAGCGTCATGAACTGTGGGCAACCTCATAACTTTCCCTCTTACAGGCCACTTTGTCTAACACACCAGAACACAGGCAAGTAGGGATCAGGCAGGCTCGTACCCCTATCACAAGCAAGCCCAGCTTGCAACAACCCTGGATCTGTTTGACACTTACAGGTAAGTGTGGTCAAATAGTACACAGCACACACATACTACCCACACTAATTGCTTCACTACCACAGACTAAGCACACTCACTAGGCTTAGCTGAAACACACTGCACACTGCACACAAATCTCCTTCCCTTTCTTCACCCTAAGGCTCTTACCCCAGTGATGGACAGTGATGAGATCTTCTCCTTTTCTCCTCTTGCCAGGAGCAACACAAGGTGAGCCCTTCTTATTCACATACACACACACACACACACACACACACACCATAAGCCACAGGACACACAGAATAAGGTGGTGATCCAGCCCACGCCATACCACCAGCCCATGCCACACTGCCAGGTCCAACACCATCAATAATAAACTTGTGAGTCCACAATTCTCCTGTCCCTCTCATCTCTTGTCACTCAGGGGAGCTGTCACTGTGGCACCAGAACTCCACCGTCAGGTTACTGGTCTCTTTTCAACAAGTGAGCCATTTTCAGTTCCTCATCAATACTTCTCCCCCAGCATCATAGACAGACACCTTCCCCTTCCCCATTCCTGTCTGGTCTGGCCCCATCTCACTGTCAGGTCTCCTCTGGCAAGTTCCCCCCAGACCTCTTTCTCAACTGAGCTTCTCTGGTCGCGTACCCACCAGGCAGATCTCAACTTCATTCTGGCAACCGTCAATGTTCAACACAGAATTCAGACAAGACATGAGCCCAAAAGGAAAAGGTACTGCACCCTTCAACATGCTCTGCCAAGAGTCAGCTGCCTCCCCGAGTACACTTTCCCTAACTCTCACCTTGCTGCTCTTTTATGACCATTTTTATGTGATGTACAGTATGTCACTTATCTAATGTAACTGTAATTTAATGGTTACAACTACCACTCTAGATATCTTCTAAAGTGTTCTACTGCTGTTCAAAAGCATAGAAACCAGGATAATTTCAAAATACTGTAAGTGCCATTGTAAGAGAATAGGAGGTTGAGAAAGTTTGAAATAAAGGCAAGAGAAAACAATTTGGAGGAGGAGGCATCTATCACTGTGAAAAACTTGCAGCTACAGTAATAGTAAGCTGTTATTGGGTGAATAGGAGCTCTTTAACCTGATAGCAACAATGTTTAGATGTTGGAGGTAATAGTTGTCTTTGGAAACATGCCATCAGACAATGAAGCTTAAATTTGTTTTGTTTAGCTAGCTAGTGAGCTTCATCTGTAGTTTAAGGACAGCATTTCGCATCCAGTTAAGCTGGCTGATTGAATGAAATCCTCTCTAGTCTCACAGGGACACAAGGACAAATTAATAATACTATTGTGAAGATGATGTAATCTTCACTATGGACATTCTTCAGGTTTTATTTGTGTATGAATGTATATTTGTATTCAAACCTTGCATTATAAAAGTTTTTTTGCCATTTAGAAAGCAAGATAAGTGTGTGTGCGTGCGTGCGTGCATGTGTGTGTGAGCGTGCATGTATTTGGGTTATACGCTTGGGATATTTGGAATATGATATGTGGTTAATTGCATATCTGATTGACTATACCCACCAGGTGATAAAAATGAGAGGTAGGTTCTGAGGAAATATGAGCAAGGACAGTAATAGGGACGGTTGTGCACATTTGTTTTACTCCTTGTTTTTAGGCATTTTAGTCCTTTTTAACCATTTTATCCCTTTTTACAAGTGCCTGATTTCCCTGTTTTTATTTAGTCTTATGTTATAATAATTGTGCTTCTTAACAGCTATGAACAGTAACATCCATTGAGAGATAATTGAAGACATTTTTTAACCTTCTAATGAATGAAGAAATTAAACCCTTTCTTCCTATTAAAGGCATCAAGATGTTCTTGCCAAGTTCAGCAGTCCTCATACAATTATAAACATCTGATTAACCCACACATTTTACACATTTGTTGACAATGTTGGAGACATTCCAATAGCGATGCAAAGTTGTTTTGCAAATTCTGGAAAAGTCAAGAAAAGTAGAATAACTTTGCACTTCTAGTTGTGTGCTCTAGTTAGAAGAGAGAGGACTACACAAAGAAGGAAATGTTTCATTAACAGGAGTCATATGCCTATTGTGAAATATATCAAATTGTATTCCTTGTTCCTATATATATATATATATATGCAGACATTATAAGCCATTATAAGCACTACTATAACATCATTAAACAAAAAAACAGGAAACAGGAAATAAATAATAAAATACTATTTTTGCAGTAATTTTTCAATTGATATATTTTTTCACTATTGGTGTACAGTAAAGGCAATTCAAATGATACTGTATTTTAGACTGCAGTGAGCAGTAAAACATAGCTTGTCAGTTCCAGTCATCAGAACACTTTGACACATTGATCAAATATATTCCATTGTATATTCTAGATGCTGCATTTGTCACTGGCTTATATTCAATCTAATGTGCTTTTGTAGAAATGCATAAAATATCAATCATACACAGTGTGGTATCTGCAGACAGTCCATCCTGATCAAGTCATCTCTTTTCTTCAGGTAAGAGACACCTCGTAATCTTGATTTTAAGAGTGGGAAATTCTTTTGCCTTTTTTCCACCTTTATCAAACCTTTTAAAAAAACCCAATTATTTATTAGACTTGTCTCACAGTGACAAACACTGCATTCACTCAGGAGCACTGAGGTGAGATGAATGCAGTCCTTTGATACACTCTCACACAGGCACTACTCTGTTGACGTCACACAAGCAAACCACAGGTGTCTGACCAATTGTTGTGTGCTTGAGAGCAGTGAGATGAGGAAACCCTGTTTGACCTACCCACCCCTCTCCCCTAGCAGAACGAAGCCAATTCGCTCCACTGCTGTCGGCTCCGAATCATTTTCGGCAAATGACACGCCTGGGATCAAACCTTGGCTGCAGACCTCAGCTTTCTTTCATGGCAAACCACTGAGCCCTTGATAGCCCCCACTGTGGTTAAATTTGATCCAATTTAGGGATATGTCATTATGTGAAGGTATAATCTTAATTATGCATTACTTCATAATTAATTTCACTGGAAATGCATAAAAAATTTTTGATAAAGAAAAAACCTGAAGCATTGCACCAGATATAATGACATGATCAGTCAACAATTGAATGAGATAAAGGTAACTATTTGCAGTCAAAACATAATGGTTAACAACCTTGGGTTTCCGAGTGAACAATATTGCCAACGGGACATATTAATTCTCAGCTAAGTTGACTGTATGGATGTTAAAGAAATATGTAAAACAAGCAGTTGCTAGGATTGTAATATATTTTGACCCATAGGTGAAGGCTAGTGCTTGAGAGACCTAGCAGTGGATCTCCAAAAGAGTATTGATGGATTGTTGATAAAAAAACATTGGAGGCCTCTCTAGTCCCACTATCAGACCAAAAGGCAACCCTGAGTCTAAGGTAACAGGAGGGGCACATGTGTAAACCTACTACAAATCTTAGTATCAGGCTTCTGACCTTGCCAGACACCTGCCATCAGCACAAATCAGGGAGAAAAATGCTGAACAATGATGGAAGGGAACAGAGTTAAGGCTGAGCGACGCATCACCTAAGTGTGACACAGAAAAAGGATATAAGGTAGGGGCTGGCATCCAAAATGCCATGAAAAGACATTTTTGTCAAAATTTTACAATAGCGTAATGTTTTTGAAGCCACAATAGATTTTCATCTTTAAGAAAGTGAGAAAAGAAACAGAGATGAAAGTTGTTTTGAACACAGAATTAAATATTTGATGGTGTAAAATGAAATTAATTATCCTGTTGTAGGGAAAAGGGTTCTTTAGAATGCCTATGTCCATGTCTGCTCTGCTTTTCTTATAAAGACTCTATCAACTCCCTGTCTATTTCAGTCACCCAATCGAAAAACAGATTTAAAACACTCTAAAACCAGCAAGTTTGGTCACACATCACAGAATCATATACAAAAGAAGGTATTTATAATCCTAAGAGTTAGACAGACTATGCCATGCTGCTAGCTTAAAATAAGAACTAAAACTACAAAACAAAACAGCAGCTAGCATCGCAGACTGCCCCTGATCTAACCACACGGAATAGAAATCGGATGATTCCGGTTGAGTAGCCCTCAGAACCGACAGCACTATCCCGGCCTACAAACACTTGCAATCGGCGACTGTAACACGGGTTACCTCAGCTGAACCGGCTTTCGTGTTTAAAATACGGGAAGCACTGGCAATCACTGGCCAAACAGGAAGCAGGAACACGGGAGGAGGTGGACTCGGAAGCGGAAAACGTGTAGCATGACAAGTACGAGGGGTTTAAATAGACAAGAACGTAAGCAGGCTGTAACCGCCCGGGCGGCAACCATCACACCTCCAATTATCTGACCCTATGGAAAGCGAGGTAACCTGTCCTCTCATATCATTATGATTGTGCATGTGAGGTTTAGCCTGTGATTAAATACAGGTGTATGGATGTACTGTGGGGGATTGACATGACCAGTTTGCTGTGGCTCTGTTAAGGTTGGTACCAGCTTGTCATACTGAATAGAATAATAAAATTTTACACATTTTCTCCTTTTTCTGTTGTTATGTATGGCACATCGGCAAGTACTGTAACAGTATTATTTAATGATTGACTCAAAAATCAGCCTTCATCTGCAAGGTTTAAGTCATAGCAGTTCCATAAAAGGATGGGGGCATTTTTAAACTGTCACTCAATATACAGCTGTAACTGACTTACATGTCATTCGTCAAAGACAATCATTAAGGAATTAAATACAATGAGTCTGCATTAATAAGATGTGTGTGTGTGTGTGTGTGTTGTGGGGGGTGGAATAAATGTCATTAATGCATAATTCCGTGAAATCTGTATAATCTTCCATCAATATTTTCAGCGTGGGTTAGTTACACACGTCTGAGAATTTGGGTAATACATACAGTATAAACACCAGCTCTTAGTTTAGAGAGGCAACACTGAAAAACTGAAGTATTGTACAAAGTCAAAGAAATACCAAACACAGCCAAAATGACAAGAGTGATCTGAAATTACTACATATGGCTCGCTAAGTTCCATTTGGGAAATGCACAGTTGGAAGAACAGCATCAATGAAAAAACCCATCACAATAAAGGTTTTCAACATAACCTCTATGCTCCCAGATTTACAACGAGGTTCACCAGAATCCATTACTCAAAAAAATCTGTAAGCGTACATGTTAAAAATGAATTAATCTCACACAGCATCTCTCTCGGAACAGGGTATTTTTATTACAGCAAGAAAAATTCAATTAGTATTATTAGTATTAATGACCTGAGTCTCAATGTGTCATTCACATCACACAAAGTGGAATATGCAGGGGTGTGTTTGTATTGGATTCTGTGTAATGAATGTGGATTTGTTCATTTGCCTGTTTCAGCATGCATCATGAAACCCTTTTTATATGACAAAGGGAAGTTATCGAATTGGGGACAAGTGCTCCTTTCTGCATGGTTCAAGAATTCATTTTCAAAAGCACATTGATTTTGGGTGTTGTGAATCAGATCGGAGTGTTATTTTCCAATTTAATAGAGATTAAGTAGAAAGGATTAATGGAATTGCTGATGTCAATTGTCCAGATAATGCTGTGCTTTGATATACATCTGAAATAATAAAGAAAACACTGTGATTGCTTACATAAATTAGTTTCTGTCAAAATCTAACGAATTTAGATTTCTCCAGAAGTTGCTTTTGTTCAAATCTGAAGAAGAAGGCATGGCCATTTTGGCATGGCAAGACAAAATCAGGTTACAACCACGCAATGCTCCCAAGTCTGTTAAGGTGAAATTTTAAACTGAGCGGTAAATGTTCAGTTCAGTTGAGTGTACCTAAGAATAAGGTCATGTTGCAGTTATTTTAAATGACATCATAACATTATCACAATATTACCTCTTACATGTTAATAAAGCATGGGCATTGTCCTGTAATATTTAAAGAAGTATAAATTTGTTTAGAAAGAACCAGAATAGGTTTCACCTTGCTCACTTTCAAAAAATATGATGTTTACCACCCAGTATCCATCCAACATTCAATTAAACACAATAAAATAGCACCACATCTGCGCAAGTATACAGTTGATTAAAAAGTAAAAATAGCAGTATTTAGACAAACTTGTGTCTTCTACTACAGTTACACTGTTGCTCATTTAACTTGGATGGATACCCATCTTCCAAGATTAGGACCGCACAGGACATCATAGGGACACAAGTCCCAGACATTGGGACCATCTACAGCTCACGCTGTCTGCGACGGGCACACAACATTATTAGGGACCTGACTCACCCCAGCAACCACCTGTTCAATCTCCTCCCATCTGGCAGGAGATTCAGATGTATCTCAGCTCGCACAACCAGACTGAGGAACAGCTTCTTCCCCAGAGCTGTAATGCAGCTCAACACATCCCCCCCACTCCATCTCCCATAGAAGAGACAGCAACGATGGACATGTGCAATAATGTCAGCACTATATGCAATGCAATGCAAATCTCCTCTTGTGCAATAATATGGACTATGCACACCGCACTTTAATACAGTATTATGTTATACAATAGTACTTTTCCTGTCACTGCACAGACACTTTACTGCTATTACTACTTATTTATGTTCCATTACTCTTATATACCTTATATACCTCACTCTTATATATTTTGTTTTTTTTGTATCTATTTATTCTTGTTGCCTTTAATTCTTACTGTATGTTGTCACAGTACTGTTACCGGGAGTAATCTCATTGTCCTGTACAATGACAATAAAGCTCTCTTATGTCTCTTATGTCTTATGTTCTATTTTGTGGGAAGCTGATCTGGATAAGAGTGTCTGCTAAATGCATGCAATGTAACATAATGTTCTAAAAAATATATCTGTGGATCCCATCTTTTATATAATATGGAAAAGTCAGCCAGATATTAAGTGGCATGGTAACTAGAAATGGCTATGAGAGAGGGACATCTTTATAAACTTTATCTTGACTATACAAGAATTAAATGGTGACAGATAAAAGATAAATAGGGATAGCACACAGCCTTATGCAGCTGTAGCAGTGATGTGGATAATATCAGAAATATAGTCCATGAGTACTGTTCTTTGTGTATGATCTGTCAAGAACCTTTTTGTGCATAACATTTTGTAGGGATTTACGCTTGCATATCAAAGTTTCTGAATTATAAAATGCAATGCAATTGGATTGCATTGAAAATGGATGCATAAGGCAAAAAATGAATACTGGTGAAGGTGTGATATTTGCCAGGATGCTCATAGAGTTCACATATTGATGGCATCGTCTACACTTTAGTGAGAACTGAGAAAGATCAGAAGAGGCTTTTGTCTGAGGTTGTCACACCTGCTCCCAGTCAGCCTGCTCAGCCACGCCCCGCTCAGCCTGGCTCCACCACACCTGTGGTTCATTTCAGCAATCAAGCCCTGCCTTTATAAGGACTCAGTTTTGTTACCTCATTGTGAGGTATTGACTCTTTTGATTCTTTACTGAGCCTGCTGTTTATCACTCCATTGTATTGTTCCCGTGTTTCTTGACCTCTCGCCTGGTTTTGGACCTTGCTCTTGTGTTTATGGATTCTGGTTTTGTTGCACTTCGGATTTCCCGTTTACGACCTGTTTTGTCCCTGACCACGCCTTTTTGGATTCTGGCATTAAACCTGTTTTACCGCACTTGGATCCCAGTCTGTTTCATTACAGAGGTAAAGTAATCTCCTTGGTGATACTCCCAAATGATAATCATAATGATTGCCAATCAGTTCAATTCAATTCAATTTTATTTGCATAGCGCTTCTTACAACACAAGTTGACACAAAGCAGCTTTACATTGTTCACAGGCCTGAGACCCCCTGAGACCAAGCCTAAGGCAACAGTGGCAAGGAAAAACTCCCTAATTAACAGGAAGAAACCTTGAGCAGAACCCGGCTAAGAGGGGGAGCCCATCTGCATCTGGCCGACACTGGGCAGATAGAAATACAGAGAAAACTTAAAGTTGTACAATGTACTTTAAGACAGTTGAGTTTGATAATCAGTAGTAATTACTGTCAGTAGTACTGACAGTAGTCATTACTTGGTTCAGGTCTTACCTGACCGGTAGATCTTCCCAGGTCTATTGGAAAGGCTCCACCTCCACACCCACTCCCCTTACTACAGGTGTCCCCCAGGGCTCTGTATTGGGACCCCTCCTCTTCTCCATCTACACCAACTCACTTGGTTCAGTCATTGACTCACATGGTTTCTCCTACCACTGCTATGCTGATGACACTCAGCTAATTTTTTCTTTTCCTCCCTCCACCCCCCAGGTCAACAAAAAAATCTCTGCATGGCTGGTTGACATCTCCAGATGGATGGCCTCCAACCACCTCAAACTTAACGTGGACAAGACTGATCTGCTGTTCATCCCAGCCAAGCCCTCTTCTCTTCAAGAGCTCTTGGTTGCTGTCGACGGCACCAAAGTAACTTCCTCCACTTCTGTGAGGAGTCTGGGCGTCACCCTCGACTACATCTCCCAGACAACTCCCTCGACTACATCACCGACTACATCTCCCAGACAACACGCTCCTGTTGATTCCTCCTCTTCAACATCAGGAGGATTTGCCCTTTTTTGACCACCTACTCCACCCAGCTGCTTGTCCAGGCCACCGTGCTCTTCCGCTTGGACTACTGCAACGCCCTCCTCGCAGGCCTCCCAGCCTGCACCATTCAGCAGCTGCAGCTCATCCAAAACGCAGCTGCTAGGCTGATCTACAATCTCCCTAAGTTTTCCCGCATCACCCCCTTACTGAGATCCCTCCACTGGCTCCCGATCGCAGCCAGGATCCGCTTCAAGACCCCGACTCTCACCTTTTCTGCTGCAAGAAAGACTGCCCGACCTACCCCCAGGACCTCATCCTACCCTACGCACCCGCTTGACAACTTTGCTCTGCTAAATCCAGATGCCTCACTCCTCCCACCAACAGAACGAAAGGCCCATGCTCCTCGCAATGTCGCTTTTCCGTCATTGCCCCCCAGTGGTGGAATGAACTCCCCACACCCCTGAGAACAACTCCTTCACTCCAACTCTTCAGACGTGGGCTGAAGACACACCTCTTCAGACTGTACCTGGACTGACACCTTTGCCATTTTGACCTTGTAACGTTGACCTTATAAATCTTAGACTCCTGGCCTGTACTTGCAGCTCTCTTACCTTGTATTGTGCACGTCTTTGCCTAGGTAGTATAGCAATACTTTATTGTCCCTGTGATTCTATTCGATATATGTAATCCTAGATCAGATTAGTTGGCTCACGACAGCGACCTTGCGCTCAGCTTCAGCACTATCTGCATTGTATGACCTGTACACATCTTGCCCTTGTGCCTGTTTGCCCACTACATGCACTTTTGTACATCGCTTTGGATAAAAGCATCTGCTAAATGAATAAATGTAAATGTAATTAATAACAGAGTAATTATAAAATGTATCCTAGAATGTCCGGTTCTTGGCACGCAGTTAGCTTGATAGGCAGGGCAGCGAGGTAGCAGGACTGGAAATAGGGATGTGACACTTGGGTTACAGCTCCAGGCAGGAGCCCGGGGCAGGGATAGGAAACAAATAGTAAACAGTGATTAGTGGATGTTAATTGCAGGAATGGAAACACAAAGGCATAAAGGCAAAGGGGGGAACAGAGGGGGAAAGAGGGATGCATGTGTGCAATAAGGAAAAATCCCAGCAGATAAGCACTATGGCAGCATAACTAGGGGACAAGAGGCAAGGGACCAGCACGATCATGAGGGTGACCCTAAGGCAGTCAACACCAGACCACAGCCGGATCATCTTAACACAGAGTACCCAGGCCATGATGTAGTGACAGCAATGACCACTTAGTCCACCAAAGACTCTACGATCAATGTCAGCACCGTGCCGTGTCCCTCAACTAAAGGATTTGAAGTTTTTAGCCTGGACTTAAAGGCAGAGAGAGAGTCTGCTCCCCGAGCTTTGGTGGGTAAATTGTTCCACAGAAGAGGGGCTTTGTACGAAAGGGCTCTACTGCCTATAGTACTTTTACCCACTCTTGGAACAATGAGAAGTCCCGGGCTTTGGGAACGTAGAGTTCGTTTTGGGGAATATGGGTGAAGAAGGTCCTTAAGGTAGGGAGGGGCAAGCCCATTTAAAGCTTTAAATGTAAGGAGAAGTATTTTGAAATCAATGCGGTATTTGATAGGTAGCCAGTGGAGAGAGGCTAATACTGAGGTAATGTGCTCAAAGCGCTTTGTTCTGGTTAGAATATGAGCAGCTGCATTTTGAACCAACTGAAGGGGCTTTAGGGAGGCATATGCACATCCTGACAAGAGGGCATTACAGTAGTCCAATCTGGATGTAACAAAAACATGGATTAGCTTTTCAGTGTTGTGTATTGATAGAATTTTCCTGATTTTGGCAATATTCCTCAAATGAAAGAAGGTGGTCCTGGAGGTGTTTTTTATATGTGTTTCAAAAGAGAGCTTAGGATCAATCGTGACACCAAGGTCTTTGATGGTTGCACTTGAGGCTGGTGAGACACCATCAAGATTTAATGTAATATCGGTGAGTTGGCTCCTGATAGACTTTGGGCCGATAACCAATATTTCTGTTTTGTCCGAATTTAGAAGGAGGAAATTATGGGCCATCCACGTCTTTATGTCTTTGAGGCAGGCTTCCATGTTTGATATTTACAAGGAGACATCAGGTTTGGCTGATATGTATAACTGGGTATCAGCTGCATAGCAGTGGAAATTAATGCCATGTTTACAAATGATATTTCCAAGAGGGACCATATATAAGGAAAAGAGCAAAGGTCCAAGCACGGATCCTTGTGGTATTCCATGTCTTACTCTGGAGAGTTTGGAAGACTTATTGTTAATGAAGACAAAGTGATATCACTCTGAAAGATAAGACCTGAACCAGGATAGAGCCTTTCCACTTATGCCAATCAGGTTCTCAAGTCGATGATCGATGATCTGATGAGGCTGCACTTAGGTCTAGGAGCACAAGTAGGGAGATACAGCCATTGTCAGAGGAGAGAAGTAGGTCATTAAGTACTTTTAGGAGAGCGATTTGTGTGCTGTGATGCAGTCTAAACCCAGACTGAAAAACTTCCAGAATATTATTGAACTGTAAAAAAGAGCAAAGTTGCTCTGTTACAACTTTTTCTAAGATTTTTGAAAGGAATGGGTGATTTGAGATGGGTTTGTAGTTCGACAGGTCATTCAGATCTAGAGTGGGCTTCTTCAGAATGGGCTTGATGACTGCTAATTTGAAGGACTGAGGTATGTGTATGAGGTATGAATGTAAGGGAGGCATTGATAAGATTTAATAACAGAGTGCCAATTTCAGGTAGCAGCTGTTTTAAGAATCTTGTTGCAATGGGGTCTAGTAGGCAGGTAGCATTTTTAGATGAATTAATGAGGGAAGAGAAGTCACTAAATTTAATGGGTGTGAAAGAGTCTAGGCATGTGGCTGGCCTATTGGACATCTCTGAATTATCTGAGGCTGGACAGGCCAGGCTGGAGGCAGAATTAGGGGGGAGTTTTTGAATTGTGTCACGTATCTTTATGATTTTGCTGTCAAAAAAATTAATGTAGTCTTCGCTACTATGAATTGCTGGAATGCAGGGGCTGGCTGATGCAGGGCTCTTAACTAGTCTGGTGATGGAGCTGAACAAATACCTGGGATTGTCCTTGTTTTTCTCTATTAGAGTAGAAAAATACGCAGATCTGGCAGCTGTGAGCGCATGCTTGTAGCTTAGGCGACTTTCTTTCTAGGCCAGGAGAAAGACCTGTAATTTGGTGGAGTGCCGTTTTCTTTCAAGTTTCTGTGCAGTTTGTTTGATAGCACGGGTCTGGTCATTATACCAAGGTGCTAAATTTTTGTCTGGGACTTTCCTCTTTTTAAGGGGTGCGACGGCATCTAGGGTAGTACGTAGTGTGGACTCAATATTTTCGGTGAGTTGATTTATTTTAGCCGAACTAGGGTTCGAGCATGAGTTTACATATTCTGCGTTGGGCAGACTGTATGATGCAGGGAGCTCATCAGGCTTTAGCAGTAGCAGAAGAGATGGTGCGCCTGAGAGAAAATATGGACTCTGTGCTCATGTAACAAGCTAAGGAAGGTTGTAAAGGAAGGTTGAAAGTCACCAGGTAATGGTCCAACAGTACGGGGTTGTGTGGCATAGTTACTACATTGTTAATTTCAGTGCCATAAGTGAGGGCCAGATCCAGCGTATGGTTGCATGTGTGGGTTTATCCACAAACTGAGAGAATCCAATGGAGTCAATAATGGAGAAAAACGCTGATCTGAATGGATCATGTTCATTGTCCATATGAATGTTGAAATCGCCTGCTACCACAGCATTTTCATAACTCTCATGCAGAACCATTTTGAGAAAGTGCAGTTTGTTCTGGAAAGGATATATTGTGAAAAAATTCACAAAAATGTATGTGACATAGAAGTCAACTTACATGAAAGCTTTTATAACACATTAACTATGGATATGATTCAGTGCAAATCTGAGGTGATTGTGGTTTTTTTTGTCAAAGACAATCATGTGTTTATGTGAAAGTTGTCAGTGACATGGCAGCTGTACTGGATTACACAGGGAGTGACGTTTTGAGGTGTAATAGGCCCACAGCCTATGGATGATGAAATGAACATTTAACGTGAACATGCATTTAAACCAACACACTGTATGGGAAAAATGATGCTCCATAAGCCGAACATAACAAATCTATAAAATGTAATGCAAAACATTCAATGTCATCACATGCCTTTGCCACAAAGCAAAACAGCCATACTGTTACTTTTAATTATACTTATAACATTATTATGCAACAATACTATTAACAAACTGTATTATTATTATTATCATTAATAATAATAATGATAATAATAATAATAGTAGTAGTAGTATGAATTATCCCACACATAATAAGAGACTCCCAGTCACTAGATTAGAAGCAAAATAATGCATAGCCATTGCAACATACACAAGGTCTCAGCAGTTCATCTACGGCTTCATTCAATTCTCATAAATAGCGAGAAGCCCATTTTGCAAGGTGGAGGAAAAAAAATGCTTGTCATGAACTCAGGGTTATGCATCTGCTCCCAGGAGGAGCAGTGGGACGCAGTGATTTATTTGCTTGGCAATAATTGAGAAGCTCATTTTATTCCAGTAAGGAACTTTCAACCACGATCAATTTGGCTTGGCATCATAAATAATGGAGGTCAGCTGAGTAATATAAGGACTTCAGCAGACACCATCGACAGTGCTTCCCTTGCCACACAGTCACTTTGCATCAGAAATTGGTACCCATTACACCTCCCTTAAAGATGACTTTGATGGGGCCTGCATCCCTCTATATTTTTGTGCACTCAGATTAGGAAATGGCATTAACTAAATTAGAAACGCATACTGTTGCTTTTGTACTGATTGACCAACCTGCCAAAGGTCATTAATGTCCTAATTTTTCATCATGCATTCAGATCCAGCTCATGGAAAGGCATTTATTACTGACATGGAGGTGATATTTTTTTGAACACACACACTCACTTTGATCCATCTTCAGATCCATGCATTGGAAAAACCTGACATTAGTTGAATCCTAAAATAGTTGGTTGATTGGATTAGACATCTATTTTTGAGCAATGAGCCCATTTCAGAAGTGCTGTACCCAGAACCGTGTTCTCTTCAGAAAATCTAGCACCTGTTAGTGAGTGAAAAGAAGGATTGTTTGATCTATCCACTTAGATTTTTGTTTAATTTTTTCATGTATTCCATGTTTTTGTGTTAGCTTTGTATACTTTGGCTGTTCTAATATCTACAAATGTAATCAAACGTTTAGAAAAAAAATAACACTGTGCACTTTTAACAATGGTCCAGATTATCTTATTAAAGTGGAAACTAACTAGTTACATAAAACACATTAAATGAAACCAATAATTTGCTCGTAAAAGGAATAGAATGAATATGTTTAAATAGTATCAGTGTATTAAAGGGAAATCTTTCTTTAATTGTTCTGTTATTGTCTGGTCACTACACCAGTTCCTGCTTTTACAAAAAAAAAAAAAATCATGAAGCTGTGCATGGGCCAAGACCCACTTTTTTCTCATCCATGGCTGTGTGTGTGACAGCTACAGCACACACCTGTGAGTTACCCAGTCTCAGCATCATACAAAATCATCTTCTATTCTCCTCCTGGTACATATGTAAAGGCTATGTCAGCTGCATATATTGTTGTCAATGCTCTTTCAGAGAATTCTGACAGTTTATGTAATATTTTGGAAGCCATTCTAACATCACAACACAAATACAATATCACAATCTCAATGGCATTTCAACAACTGACGCAGGAGTAGCTTTCATCTATGGCTACAAATCAATGTATTTCTGTACCAGAAAGTTGACCTTTTGAATGTGCAGCTGTGTCTACATCCTTTAAAAGTCTTTTCAAAAAAACTTTGCAAACTTTAAAATATTTGGTGGCACCTTGACTTTCATCTTATCATCATTGATAATGGTAGGATTCTTACAAGAGATTGCGGAGATCTTCAGTAAAAAGAATATGTCTTTCAACACCCAGTTAATTTTTGATTAATATGAATTGCTTTGTTGTGAATTTGTTGTGTGGTGTCATCCAAGAAATATAGATGATATCTAAATTTACAGTGATTCAGCTGTTATGTCAACAAGATTTGCACCTCCTGTGCCCCTAACTGCAGGCACATCACCAGAAACAAGTGAATTTCGGTGAAAATATGCAGCCATGATATTCTTTATTAACACTTAAAACATCCTAGAGTCATCACATGCTCATCAGAAAGGATTGCCTATATTTGCTAATGTCCTTTGGCCCAGCTCGAGAAAAGGTCATTGCATTTTTTCAGCAAACAACTTCTGACACGCATTTTTTTTTTCACCTATGCTTATCAAGAAAATTAAAACATACAAGGCAGGCCTGGTGCCTCTTCATTTTGAAAAACACAACATTTCCTGTGAAAAACACAGGAAAATTTGTTGTTTGATTTTAATGCATCATCTGTATCTGTATACATTTCTGTATTCTGTTAGTTGTTAAGATGAAAATGGGCATGGTCAATGAGGAACTGTTCAGATGAAGAAACCAGATGAAGAAATCTTATAAGCTTGAAATGCATGCATATCAATGCAAGGCTTTGTGAAACAACTTGAGATTTAGTTGACCTAAACCTGGACTCAATCACTGTAAAACTAGCACATGATTACCTCTGCAGATGACAAGTATGTACTAATTTCAACATATCTTATGAAATATATTGTTTCTTATTCTTGTTGATGGAAAAAATAGAGCGATATAAATAAGAATAAGGTATTTGCGTGTGGGTACATACCTACTGCAAAAGAATCAATGTTTGCCATGCATATCCATTTTAATGATGACTGAAAAAACACAAGGTGCAAAAGTTCTGTGAAAAAGCAGTGCGGGTAACTTAAAGTAAATACTATATGAAAACACAGGTTATTTTGTGAATGACACTGCTTCACATTGCACATTTATTAGTGTGTTCTGAGAGTCAAAAGTATTGCCTTGAGCACTATACCAGACAAATTACCCTTGAGGTACGGTGTTCTGCTGGTCCTTCTATATGGCACTAATTCAATTAAAAGTGAACCTGGTTCAATTACTATTGCTGTCTGAATGCTACACAAGGCTTGATTACATCCCATACATTTTTAATGACTAAAAAACAATAAAATGAAATTGATTTCAATATTTTGGCAGGTGTTTTAAGCACATAAATCTTTGTAGGTCTGCAGCTGCACCTTTGGATACTGCAGATTTTGTGATTGCATTAAAACAAGAAATCCTCAGGTTTATCTCAGGTTTAGCTTTACTCATTAGCATCCCAGCATCACCCAAGAGACCCAAACACAAACTGCAAATCAGGGCTTAAACATGTTTATGACAATTCAAATAGTTTTTCTTGAATAGTTTTCCCATTTAACATCCTACTGCACTCACAATGTAGTACTGTTCTGGATTTTGCAGAATATGGGTTTTCTGGGATGACGGAAGGTGAACAAGTTGCATAGCAACTCAAACAGCAGAACAAAATAGAGTAGTACTCAAGTGGGAGGGTGAGGACAGAAAATCACATGGAGCGAATGTATGGTTTAATCATTCAACCATGGCCAAGAAAGCTGATCCTTAAGAATGGTTGTCACTTTCCCTTTCTTTGATTGCTTGAAAAAAACATGACAAAAAGTAAGATACGCCTGAGTCCAGTGTTGTCTGATTGCATTTAGAGCACAAGGAACATATTTTCTGAGAAGAGTGCAATTTAAAGGAACTCCAACTGACTGACCTGCATGTTATGTTTTATGCACTCTGTTGCTGTGCACTGCTCACACTCAAAACTCAATCTTCTGAAAATAAACCTTGGCCCAATGTTTGACCCTTACTGTGTGCAGTGTATAGTACTGTCAAAGGTCCAATATCTCACATATAAAAATATTGTTTAATACAGAGGGTTATGACAGTTGCTTGAGATGGAACTTCTTTTCTTTTTCTCATTTTAATCTTACCAGTGGGTTTTGAAATATTCACATTTTCATAACCTCAGTGCTCTCTGCACTATGTCAGAAATATCTAAACCTCCATACAAAAAAGCATCAGACCACAGATCAATGTAATTGCAGAATTTTCAGAGAAGATTTATGGGGCCTCTTCCTCCCAGGACTGGTCTGTCATTTTCAATGTATGCATTTCTTTCTGATGTATTTAGGTTTCCTTTTTCATCACAGACTGTAGCTCTCCACATATTTTAGGGGAGAATGTCTTCAACAGTAACTGACTGAGACTTGCTGTCACCCTTGGATGCCAAGGCTGCTCATATGAATATAGAAAGCACTATCTTCTCTAGCCATCTAATACTTCAGGGAAATCACAGCTTATTCAATCAATCAAAGTATAGAACTGTTTCAACCTATTCTGTGCCTGAACTGCATCTAAAGGGTGATTTCTCACCGGGTTCCCAAAACACATTAAGATTAGGACTGAATTTGGAGGAAAGGTTTGATAAAGTTTTTATTCCACTCCATGACCACTGCCTACTCTCCCCCTCCATTTCCATCCCTGCTGCAAGTAGAGAGATACTCTGAAGGAATTGGCTGTTGATCCTGATCTAGTGCCCAAAACTGATAAGATTAGTCCATTGTTGAATAAAACAGCATAAGCAAAAAAACCAAGCACTTGCAAAGAGAGCTACTGTTCAAAGTGTGAGAGTGTGCACACACCTGCACACATGTGTGTGTGTGTGTGTGTGTGTGTGTGTGTGTGTGTGTGTGTGTGTGTGTGAATTGTATTTTTGACAACTGTGGGATTGCCACCCTGACACTCATATTGACAATTGCCCATTGAAAGTGGCATGACAAAGAATTTCTATTTAAAATGGGGTGATACAGGTGGATGATTCTCCTCATTAGTGTCCTTATACCTTAAATCACCCCCATAGAGTTAATTCATGAAATGTAAGGATATCAGAAATATGGGCTCTGAAATACAAGAGACAGACAAAGTTGTTTCTAACTGAAAATTGTGGGCTTTTTTTTTTTGTCTCGAATAATACAAAGCAGAACTGTCAGTAGAGAGAAAAGCACTTGCTGTAGGCATCCCATTACAGTTTGCATTATGGGGTAATTACAACTGTGAAGTACTCATAGTGCTCTGTCACAAATGGCTCTGATTATTCAACTTCACATTTCACAAGACAAATACATTTTTATTGTCAAGAAGTTAAAATGGACCAGTTTTGCATTTCTTTGTTAACCACCCACATACTTTCCAATGAACTGACAAATCAAAGCATTGCCTTCTGAAAAAATGCATCATAATGGGCATTGACAAAAAACCTACAGAAATGTATTAGTAATGCTTTACAATGTAATGAAATGCAGCAATTCCCTTTAAAGCAGCAGAAAGTTTCCCTAATTTAGAATCTGTTCAATCTTTTCATGATTTTAAATGATGTGTGAAGACATAAACATGGTTATTAAGGCCAGGCTGATCCAGCAAATGGCCATAATGTAACACATTTTGACAATAATTAACTGAGAAAGAAGATTTAAGAAGATGCTTTGCTGCCTCTTTCTGAAAATTCAGTAGTAACATGGTGACAGAGAAGTGAATACTTGTGTGGAGGAGCCTATTTTTACTGGTCAAGAAGACAGGCAAAGTGCATTTAGATTGCTACAGACAATTTCTTTTAGGAAGAAGTGACCCAAAGGTTCTCCAATTGTTTTATTATGTTAATTATATGAATATGGCCTTCATAATAATACGCACCACCATGGAAAACGTCCCAGGCACATTACTCCAAACCTTTCAGGAACAAACAACACAAATGCATTTGATATATAAGAGTTGATGTCTGTCCTGAAACGATACTTGCTGCACCTGCTTTTCTTCTTCATCCATTGACATTACAAAAATACATGATATTAGCAGCTCAAATTTTGAAAGATTGGAAATTAGCTCAATCTATTAAAAAAGAGTGCTATCAATACAGAACTAATGATGTAACAGAATGGGCAAGGCACAATTGTATTGAATATAAGGTTATTGCAACATCTTTGTTTAAATGCATGAAGCAAAATGTTTAAGTGGATATTATAATGATACTCCTTTTCCCCAAAGTCATTTTTAATCAAACCATTTGTTTCACAACTTAGTGTTGTACATTGCAGTTGTTTTTCAGTTCTTGAGAGAAATGGTCATGCAAGATTGGTTTTGGACTGAATGTGGCAATTCAACAGCATTAAACAATAGTTGACATGCTATGTAGTTTTGAAAGACCTGAAACACAATTCATTTACCCATATACACATCCTCTGAGAAAGGAAAAAATGGGATTCATTACTGAGTGACTTAATTCCAGGCACAGTACACTTGTGGGATAAGACCCAGCAGTACCAACAGAAGCTTTAAGTCTATCCAAAAGCATATGTATGGTGAAATATAGAAATTAACCATCACGGTGGAGCCATGTAGATTAAAGTTGGGTGTTCGTTAAAATGAGCAGCTTCAAAGATTTATGCATCTGCTTATAATTCATTCATAGCAGCTGTTCAGCTTGTTAGTCTCTAGTCATGTGATCGATCTGGCTCTCTTTTGATGGAGCCATGTGTTGCAATCTTTTTCACCTGTTACCTGCTTCATTTCCCTAGCATCATAATTAATGTCCTTGTGGGCAGAAATGGTATTTGTCCATGTTAGTTTCATAGTGGTAAGAGCAGACATACTCCATTTGAAAGGTGGTAATGAATGAATGTAATGTAATGGTAATGTGGAGAGTTCAACAGGACTGGATAAGAAATTTGTAGGTTCAAACATCAGATGGGATATTGTATCCTTGAGTGAGGTACATAAACTTAATTAGTTCAGTAAATGTCCATCTGTTTAATAAATAATATTTTATGTGTTTGGTTAGCTACATGCCCCAAATGAATTTTATAATGTAAAGGAAAAGTCTTGTGATTTTTTTTTAAACATTTTTGTTGTAAGTAGAATAACACACAAATCGTACAATACAAGACAGGTGCACTCCCTTGGAAAAGGTTGAAGTTGTTCTATATTAGCTTGGCCCCTGGCAGGCTCATAAACATTCAAACATTTGTATTTGCTCTGCTGTTTATTCATAATATAACTGAGACTACATCTCTGGGATATACTGTAAATACCATAAAGCTCGGCTTGGAATGCCATGAGTCAAGATGGTTTTCTTGGCTGTCACTTTTCCTAGTCAGTGTAAACAGTGTGAAATGAATTGTGAAAAACTGATCCCTGTTTTGGGATGTAAATAATGAGATGGTGTCAGAAATTATGAAGCTGAGAACAGATCAATACATTCACAATGGAAGCTCTGTAGTTACCATTCCATGCATGAGAAGAAAACAAAATAGATACACCTGTTTATGAGTGAACCTTTTTTTTTCAAATAAAAAACTGAATAAACTGATAAACTGAAGAGGTGCGTTTTGTGATGCAACTTGAGAGTGTCAGTAATGGATGGAGAAAAACAGACAGGCATAGGGAGGGCATTCCAGAGCTGTGGAGCAGTCTTGGAAAAAGTACATTCACCAAGGGTACAGCAATGTGATGAGGGGTTGTAGAGGATGCCAGTTTATTACAGTTTCAATACATTGACAAATCTTTGTCACTCTGACACTGACACATGTTTATATTCATTACTATTTGAATAAACTGTTGCAGTTGACTATTGCTTTCAAATTGTGGATCAATATAAGCCAACATCAAACAACAACACACATCATTGTAGGTTTGACATTCCACTGCAGAGGTGCAAAAATGTTTCAATGCTCAGCTCTGCAGGATTGCAAGGTCACAGCAGCAAATTTTGATTAGCTTCAGCAAAGTTATTGCTGATAAGTTAAAGCTGAGCCAATAACGAGTATGTAATGGTATACACATATAGGTTGTGTTATTTGTTGTGCTTTTCTTGTGTTTATATTGTTATAAGATTCATTAGCCAAAACCGAGAACTGAACATGACTGAAAATGACTGCCACATATCTCCCTGCTTTATTCACAGTCTTCTGAAAATTCCTATTTGCACGTTCTTCTCTGAGTCTACTGAGTCTAGATATTTTTGTTTGGTTTAATTAATTCACAGTAAGGCCTGTGCTTGAATATTATCAGGCTATTACTGCTATAAACTAGTTGTGAGACTGCAGTAATACTCATAGTATGCAATACTGTCCCATATAACATATATAATATACATTATATATATAATGAAATATAATGAGTATAATGAAAATGTATTTTAGAGAATCTATATTTGTAGCTCAAAATTATTACTGCTTTCGTATATGCAATATATTTCTTCTGTACATTAATATACACTAAATGAATTTGAAATATATTCTTGGACTGAGCAACATATTTCTCAGTATATTACAATTCAGTTTTTCATTTCTGTATGGGGCTTTTCAAAACAGAAGGCATCAATATGTTTAAAAAGTTGGTTAGCGTCACAATGGAAACTGCGCTGCTATATTACATGGAATACCAACAATTTGTCTTTCATCAGTCAGAATGGAAAACCCTGTTTTTGGCTGCATTTTTCTCAAAGTTTGCCCAAGATTTTACTGAAGCTATCCCTCAATACCCACAATATGTGTATGTAAAGAGCCTTAAATAGAATGTTTCTCTAAAATTTCAGCATACTGTACACATTAGAACTAATCAAAGACACAAAGAATATAGCAAATATAATTGTGTATGTGATGTCAATATAGGATGCATATATGTTCATACATCAGTTTTTTACATTTCATGTTTGTAGCAGTGAACCTTTTCATGCATGCAGGCAATACACATGGTATATGTCAATATGCCAATATTTAATACCAACTATCTCCATATTTATGTGGTGAATGTTATTACTTTTATTCCCATCAGTATGTTAGTCGGGGCCAAAAATAATTGAGGTGGCATCATATGAAACCAGACAAAGGAAAGGCAGTTTTATGTAACAAACTGAATTTGTTTAAGTCATGGCTCCTACCTTAATTTTTGTAACTGGATCATGAAGAAATAGAAGAGGGTATTTTGAAAGCTGGGGACATGTCCCCACCACTTTTTGTTGTGGCCCATTTCATCCTCACCACTTTTTGAAAGCTGAACATGTCGAACCCATTGTTGCCCCCAGCACTTTTCAAAACAAACTGACGCCCATGCTCCCAGCTAATTCCAAATATCATTTAATTGCAGAGTTGTTGTTTGATTTGAGTGCAAGCCATGCTTACGTTATTTGAACACAGTTGACTAATTCATGTGTGCTCTCAGTTTAATCATAATGAAAATAATGTCAATGATAGGAAAGAAATGTAAGCAGAGCAAGTCCTTAAACATATCATTAAGTTTTATTAATGGTCAAAAATGCTTATAGGACTCCGGGTGTCCAGATGACAGCATTTCTCCCCACGTGAAGTACAGACTAATTTCTATGGACAATTCTGTTTCTCCATGAATAACCAGTTATAGCAAATCTTTCAATGCTTCTCTTTCTGCAATCACACTGAAGTTCAGTTCACTGCCTTTGTGAGAAAGTGTAATTTACCACACCGAGTTTCTATAGGTTTACTGTGGGCAACGCTAGGCTGAAAAAGCAAAATGATACTTACATTTTTTTCCCTATACTAATCTTACCATAAAAACCATCTGCTCAGATGATTTCAATGAAGTAGTGTCTATTCTTCAATGAGTGACCAATCCATTGTAATGCACCATGTGACTTGCAGTGTAAAAAATAGACTTTGGCTGCATGCAAGTACTCCTTTACTACTGCAGTGGTTGTTGCAGTGAGACAAGCCTAATATATACCTGGCAGTTTCAAACAGGGGTACAAGTGGATAAAGCATTAAAAACAACAATTATTGAATATTCTATAGCAAACATTATTCTCACACAAACATTGCTTGATGCCATGCTGGTCAATGCACAGCACATAAAAAGACAAATGTAGGTTGTCAGCCAATGACTGGTTTCTCACACATGTACACAAAACACACACACACACACACACTCCTCATATTAATGGACAATCTGGCTTGTAATAAACTTCATAAAATAGATCTGTTATAATTAATAGCTGATATGATAAATGAACACAGCTGTGGATCCTCAATAAATTTAGACTAACATTAACACACCCATGCAAAAATGTGTAACGTATTAAATACATCATTGTACACACATTATTATACTTATTAAAGGCATCATTATCAGTGATACCTGTTTTCTGTACAGGTGAAGGCCAAAAACTGGATGAACTAATGTAAACTAAAGGTGGATTGAACATGGAGTTTCTGGTTCCAGTAGGCAAATGTTGAAATTGCAAATGTTCAGACAGCATATGCCAAATTATCTTTCCCATAACAGAAAAGATTTGCCACAAAATAAGATGAACTCCAAAGTTAAACCAAGCAAGAGAGAAAGCTGCATACCTCTATACAGTAACACAAGTTACAGATGGTGGACCAAAACTGAATGCATGAAAAAATAAGAAAAAAATAGGGAAGATGAAAAAGAGTGAAACAATAGAGGGAAAATCTTTAACACATAAAGGAAAAAGGAAAAAAGAATTAAAAACTTGGCAAAAAACAACTGTGTGGGAGTGTGAACAAAGACTAAGAGGGCAGTGAACATGTGGAAAGACATGTATTTGTTGTGCTTCTAAGATGTTTCCTTGTTTATGCATTTTCCCCTTTTTCATCCACCTTTTTGCAATTGTGCATTAGGCTTGTTTCACCCTGACAAGATGCAATCCTTCAATACAAACACATGCACATACACTGACATACACACACACACACTAACATTACTGTTTTTCACACTTTAAGTCTCACTGGAAAGCAAATGGTGAACATAGAATAGCGGCATTTCTCTGATGTAAGCAACTCACAGATGATGAACAGTTGCAAGGTAGTGAGAGTGGTGCGACCTGAGCACCCTGTCTGGCAAGCCCATCCCTACTCTGGTGGAGCAAAGTCAATCTGTAGGCCATTTTAGTCTCCCATTTATTGCCTGCAGATGACACGGCAGGACTAAAGCTATGCTCAATGCCTTAACTGACTGAGCCACCTGGGAGCCATTTTCTTCTTTTGTGTAATTGAAAGTTTTTTTTGCCGTTCTTGTATTTGAGTGTCATTAAGGATGGTAACAAGATACTTTAGATATGCACATGTCAGCACACATTTTTGTTTTTATCCTATTTCCTATCATTAATAAAAAAGGACAACAGATAAATTGTTGACTGAAATTCAATTGGTCATAAGAGTTCAGTCAACACCACAGCTATGTAATTCCTCAATGACAATGGCTGTTAATTTGCAGAGGTGGGATGTGTGCCCAGAGATTGTCTGTTGCCAGTTTCCTGTTTGAAGTCAAAACAGATGGCAAATTTTCTGCAGATGACAAGGTCACATTGAGAGCTAGGAGCACATAAGCTTGCTCAACTTGCTTTTTTCATGCTACAATTACATTTGCTATACACAATGATTGACCAATGAACTGCATATGCAGTACATATTCCCCAATGGGTTAAATGTAATAATGGGGCTTTTCTGGGACTGGACCCTTTGTTACCATTACTGTTGGAAGTAACGCCTCTCCTCAGCACTGCTAATATTTGCGTGAGCTGTTAATCCTGAAATGTTTCTCAAACATAAAAGGCATATAATGGCTGGTTTAATGCCAAAAGAAAAACCTCTCCCGGGGTGAGGTAGTGGGAACCCTGCTTCTAAATGGAATGTGTGATAGATAAAAGGAACAGCATGAACACCCATATGATGAACAGGGCAGTGCCTATGAGTCTTACAAAAGAAAAGATCTGAAGTAACAAATCAGGGTTAACAAAACTGTCACATTTGTAAAATACTGTACAATATTCCAACTCTACATTGGAGAGAAACTGGCAATTAAAACCCACCTCATCATTGTCATTCATTACTTGCAGTGGCTTGCCCAATGTCTTACCTTGAATTTTCACAAAATGTTGCGGAAGTGATTGTAAGAAAATACTTTTAATATTGTTCGATAATATGGTATGAAGCAAAGGTATCTGGTTTTGTATCTTTGTATCTGGATTTCAAGGGATTCACTTGTTTACTCATGTAAACACTTGTGCAGGATCAAATCTAGCAGTAAAGTGCCTTTGCTGCTAGATTTGACAAAGAGTGTCAACACTCCATCATTTTTTGTTTCTGAGTTATGCCTGCTACAAGCATTTATGACATTGAACCTGAGGCTAGACTCTATACCTTCAAACATGAGGGCAAATGTGGCAAAATTGAAAACATGAAGTGGCCAGGTATGGCCATGGAACAACCTAATATCTAAAGCTACATAAAACTTTTCAAAAAAATTGTCATCATCTTGGAAACTCGATGGGACAGGTTCCAAATTCAATATGACTGTAATAAATGCAGTGTGAAAAATACAAATTAACATAATAAATTACTATCATAACAAATTACCTTGCTGTGTTCTATCATTATTCTTAGATTTCTTATGGGAGAAATCATTTGCCATGTTGTGTATCTGCACCATGAACCTTATGTACTCTGCCCAATTTATGGACATTTTGGACTCCCCTCAGTTTTTGGCAGATTACTCAGTATCTGTAATAGCTATCTACACATGCCTTATATAATTTTGTTCAAAGCTGCATTGTCTACATTGCCATAAGGATCTTTGATCTAAAGAATTATGCTTATATGCTTGAAATTTGTTTGTTAGATGAAAACGTAGACAGAAATTTGTTAGAATTTCTTTCTAAAAAATTAAAAATATTTTTGGCTACTCTGAAGAATATAAAATATGATTGTTTTGATGTATGTTATATTATTCTAAATGTGGAAAATAGTAAAAATAAAGGAAAACCTCTCTATGAATAGGTGTGTCCAAACTTTTGACTGGTACTATATGGGACCAAAATGTCCTTTCACTGTTGAAGTATATAAACATGCATTTCCATTTGCAATAAACAAATAGATTTAATAAGTAACTAATCTACTCTATTGACTTCTAATTATTTTATCTGCAAACTTTGAATTGTGAATCTGTCTATACTGTGCATGAAAACCATGCTGATAACCTGGCTGATGACACTGCTGGCCAACCTGCACCATAATAGATTGCATGCAGCCATATACATATGGTGATGGAGCACACTATTGGTGCACTAAAAGGCCAGTGGATGTGTATGGCTGCAGCAGGCAGCACGCTTTTGTACATGTCAGGTGGTAACATGCATTTGCTAGGGAGCACTGACTGGGGCACGTGCAAACAGTAATTACTGCTAATTAAGCACTGATGTGTCACACCAGGAATCTACTTCATTGTGTAGGGCCGTAGCATATAAAAAGCAAACGGGGACCAGTTATGGCAGTGTTCATGGTGTTCATGGGATCTGGGATAGAATGTGAGCGGGCTCACTTTGTTGTCTTTGGGGAGCATTCCTCTTTTTTCTTGTGTTATTTTTTTATTTTTGAGTTATGTGACTGTGGTTTTTTGTTGTATGTCCGGAATAAGGCCTGATCGGGTCTACAAGGGCTTGAGGAGTAGGAAGCTGCCAAAGAGGAGTCAGCGGTGTTACCTGTTTCCATTAAGGAAATGTAGACAAGCCAGGCAGGTTGAAGAGGTAGAGTACGACTCCAGGAAGATATCCCTTATAAGATAAGGAACACTTTCAGTCTGCTCAGTCTGTGGTTTGTGTGAGATGTTGTATTTTCTGAAAAAACCTTACCTTACTGTACTCCATCATGTGTCATGAAAGCTTTTAATTAATTATTAATTTAGCTATTAATATGACATCTTGAATGTCTATGAAACTCTAATTTCTCAATGAAAATATCACTAGACATTTCCACTTTCATATCAATACATAGAAACAGTATCCTTACTGTGTATATGGAATTCTCTACTCATCCAAGTAACAGCTCATGTCTGCAGCGATCAATATGAAACAGAAAAAGCAAAGCTTTGATTCTACCATGGTATCTTGCTGTGTATGTGCAGTGACGGATTCAGGGAAAGTCAGCAGGTGTACAGATCCCCACAATGTAGTAAAAAATCCTTTCAACTCGTGTGGAACATTTGGCATTGAAGATGTAGGGAACATATTATTTTTATGATCAATAATCATGGCAAGATTGAGCATGATAAAAATGCATCAGCTTCTGAAGTCTCAACTCATCTGCAATCATCAAGCCCAAAACTGTAGGAGTGTGCTGTAAAATTTCTGACAGTGCAATATAATTTACAGAATAAAATTCATTACCTCTAAATCCATTTTTTGGGTATTCTTAACAATAAGAAAACACTGAGAGACTTGTTTTTTGTGGCTTCTTTTTTCTTTTTCCAAACAAAAAATATACCTAGGCTTCTTAAAAGAACATTTTTCCAAAACCGCATGTGGCTCAGAAATGCTTTAATAGTATAACCCTGTTTTAAATGAATGAGTGGTCCCTCTTTAGATTAAAGGGGAGAGTACTGCCACACTGAGCACCCAAAGAATCTGAAAAGCAGACGTATCACTATCCTGGAATTAATCTGAAGTACAAGTGTATACTTACAATTTAATGCTCCTCAGATTTCTTGTCTCCAACAATGCAAGATATCCAGTACCATTTTCAATTCCTGTTAGTTTCAGGCGACACTTTTAGGCTTCTTAACTAGACTATTAACACAGACAGGGTAAAAAGCATTTTGAAATGAACAAGGCTTAATTCCTTGGTATTTATGGTCAAAAAGAGCTGTATGTTTCCATGAAATATTCAAGGCATTTCATTATAACTGCATCCTTGAGCTTACAGTTTCCACTGCATGTTTGCATGCTGTACATTTGTATTGTGGAAACTACCAACCTCAAAGCACAATCTGCTGTGCAATATGTAAGACAAAGTACTTATATTCTGCAATTATGGCTTAACTGTATCTGTTTTGACACAGTGTTCTACTATAGTGTTCCTTGTGCAATTCTTAGATGACAATAAACCAACTTTATTGAGGTATTAAATAAATTAACTTTATTGAGGTATTAAATGTATTAATGTAGACATATGCACATTAAGTCAAGCAATTGTTATTTGGCCAAACTGCATGAAAAGCAATAATGTTCACTAGAACAGTAGCAGCAGGTAACACTGGAAATTAGTTGAAACACAGCTCTCAGTTTTAACTTTTATGATGAGTATTTGCTGTAAACTAACATAATGTCATGTGCCATAGCGAACTGCAACAACACTTCATTATGCTGGCTTGAAAAAGCAAACATACTGTTCTTATTAATTTGGCTTGAATAAGACAATTTATTGTTCTTCTTACTTGTTCTTATTCTATCAGATTTTCTATGTGTAACTCATACAGATTTTTAGCTACACTTACAACTTACAACTTGACCAATACATTCAGCTAGTATGGGATTGTATTGGTTGTGCTTTTTGTGTCAGTACATAAAATATTACAGTATATTACATTACATTCATTTAGCAGACACTCAAGAGAACAAACAAGAGAATATAAGTGTGTTAATTCAAGCTAAATGAGCAACAGTGTCAGACCAGGCTAACAACACTCCCAGACCAGTGAGTGTGAGCACAACAACATTCAAGCACTACCACAAGTTAACTTGTGCTAACCTGAATATACAGCCTTGAAAACTAGGGGAAGTGAAGTACATACATTACCATGTATCACACATATCAACCCATCACAGTATCTTTAACACTTTGGGTTGTCCTGTATATCAGAACCGAGGTTTTGAACTTGATGCAAGTGGTAACAGGAAGCCAGTGAAATGAGGTGAAGGAGGGGTGTGATTTGACTACTTTTATGGAGGTTGTGCAGCTGCATTCTAGATTAGCTGCAGAGGTGTGATGGCCAGGGGCATCAGACTGCGGGTAATGGTGGACCTGACTAACCAGGGCCTTGCCTGGATGGGGGGCCCTCCAAAAGCCTCGGAAATAAATTGATTTTGGCTTCTAATTTAGCTAATTTTGATACTTTCTGTTATTATAGAAATAAATAATAACTTCCATGATAAGTTCTGCTTATCTGCCCGTTGTTTCCTTTATCTGCTTATCTGCCTGCTTCCTGCCCCCACGCCCCCACCCAACCGCCTCAAAAGCAAAAGTGGTTTGATCCTCCAGTGTACAAATCTATCGTGTAAATAACATGGCTAAAGAGAGCAGTCAGTGGCTTTTGCCAATTCTGAAACCAAAATGAAACAAAAATGAAAATTGGATTTCAGAAGCGCAAGGAGCACAGAGATTGAGAGAGAAAGCTAAAAGAGGGCAGGCAACTGCTGACTAGTTTCTTTCAGAAAACCGGTGAGCCTAAAGTGGCAAACAGTAAATATGTTGCAGTAACATAAGCTAGCTTCCTAACAAGCGATTAGCTAGTTAGCAGTCATTCATAACAAGCACAAGCTTCTTGGGGGGGTGGGGGGACACTACTGTGTCTGGGGCCCCAAATTTGGTGCTACGCCCCTGGTGATGGCACAGGCAGGAAGACAAGCAATGAAGGAGCCTGCAAGCTGGTGAACTACTTTTCATGCTAGTTACTAACAAGCTAGATACTAACAAGTTTACTGGCTCAAAATGAACTAACTTGTTCACCTATCTACAAAACATCACATGCATGGTTGCACAAGATCGTCTCAAATTAAAAATCTCATTCCAGCTAGCAGACCATAGTTGGCTGATAACTATTAGCTACTACCATGCAAGGTTTTTTTTTAAGCAAGCTTCGAGTTTGTCTTCAAATGTCCTTTTCTAGTTTCTTATTCTTCAATCCGATTTTCTGTGTATAACTCAGCGTACTACAACTACAGCTTTTCAACTATACTTATGAAACTTGGCCAATTCCTTTAGCTGTTGTGGGATTGCTTTGCTTGTGGTTTTTGTGTTAATACCCAAATCACTGAGATTTGAGATATTTATGGTTTTACACAAAAAAAAAAAAATCCCGTTGACTGACATGGCTAGAACATTAAGACTCTGAACATTCAAACTCGTGCTGTGATGTCACAGTGGAGGGAGACTGTCCCTTGAGCAAACTACTAGGTACTACCATGCTAAGCTTTTTCAGGCTAATTGAAAGTGTGTCCTCAAAATTTCCTTTCTAGTTGCATTTGTGCTAATAGGATGCCAGGAAGACGAGAAGCCATATCTCAAGGATTTATCCTATGTTTGAATTAAATTTCAAAATAAAACAAAAGAATGAAATAACTTCATGTTATAAAATCTTTTCATTTGCAACCATTTCTATCAATTAAGCAGAAAGTAATACTTTTAAGGCCATATCCATGTAAAATCAACATACATTTACTAAAGTCTTTAATGTGAATGATATAACACTGTATTTAACATGCATTCACAAAAAGCACAATTTTATTGGTGTAAAAACAGAGCACCAACAGCAAACACATACTGTTCAATGGATTTTGGTAATTAAATCTAAAAAAAACCCCTCAAAAATCTAAAAAAAACCTCACAAAAATTGTGTCTATGCTGGGTTTGGAATTACTGTCCCCATTGTGCTAGCAGTTTACCCTATAAGTGATCAAAATGTGTGAGTGGTTGTGAATATTATGGGCACAGTGGTATTTTAGCACAATGGTAATTAATGCAGCAGACTGTTTTGCATCTGTGATTCTTTTATCTGAGAGCTGGAAGGTGCATGATGACAGGGATGTTAGATCAAAATAGTAGTGAGCTATGAGAGAAGTGGCAAAGACATTTGTTGATAAATCGACATTTAATATAGAGTGTTAATTTCAATGGTAATGGTCCCTGACTGTCTCAGCTGGCAAGCCGTTCAGTTTGAACAAGGGCTTAGCCCTATGGCCCAGGGTCAAAATTGGCTGTGTTATTTGTTGACAATGACTGGAATCTCACAGCAGGGGAACAAACTGGGGTTAGTAGGGGTGAGTAGTTCAGTCAGTGTGTCCTCATCTCACCATTTTCAGGCACCCTGGAAATAATCATGCACCTGAAAATTGCTTGGATTATGTCAGTGGAGTGGCACCTATCCTCCAATGAGCACTCACTCCACTGTAACATGCTGTATGAGTTAGTGCAAGAAATGTCCTTTGGCTGGGTACACAATCCAATGCAAAATCCCATAAACTGTAGTGGAATTTAATTATGTTGTCATTAACATTCACAGCAGTATATATTAATTGTTAGATTATTCATTTGAATGAAATCATTGTCTGGCATTACAATTTACCCAGCATGGGAAACAGTGCTGTATAGCTCAAGCTGGAGTAATAAATGTATTGTGACTTGTAAGTGGAGTCTGCATCATTGTTGGGAAGGGGTCCTTACAGACAGTACTGTGCATGTGAAAATGAACTGGAAATATGTTTCCATTTTCCAGTGCAAAACCATTTATCCAATACCATTTTTTTCTGATGGAGATTGTGACGGGGTGCCATCACTATGGTTGAGTATGTGCTCTGACTGCCATACCAACGAGCCTGGCTCTTTGGCCATGCGGTCAAGCTGCAGGTTTGGTACCCCATAGACCCGGGTTTGAGGCCGAGTGGGGTGACTGCTCCCTCCCTTTGCTACATATGGTGTAAGAGTGGGATGGCTTGCGGCGAGGCCATCGGAGGCGTTCCCAGTGTGTGAGCCGTTTGAGGGACCCCCCAGGTTAGGTTGACCCCGGTGTGAGAGACCCCAGAGATGGATGAAGTACGGTGTGAGGGACCCCGGAGATGGGTGAAGCATGAGTGAGTGGGGCACCCTGGGATGGGAGAAGTACGATGGGGGAATGAGCAAGGGATGCCTCTGTGCGTGAAGTGCATGGGTGTGCTTCCCGAAGGGGAGAGCAGTGTGATGGAGTGCTGTCACTACGGTTGAGTATGCGCTCTGACTGCCATACCAATGAGCCTGGCTTTGTCGTTGCAATCAAGCTGCAGGTTTGGTACCCCGTAGACCCGGGTTTGAGGCCGGATGGGGTGACTGCTCTCTCTCTTTGCTACAGAATTAGTTCTTCAAAGAGGCACAGACATTTTTGGATATTGTGACATGAAGTGTACATGAAGTGCATGGGCTAGTTTCAGCATAAACAGAAATGTTTCTGGCCATATTCTTTCCCTAATGAAAGACCTATACTTACAAGTGCGGGCAAGAGTATCACTCTGTAGTGGACATCCATGTGGATACATACGACATTTTCAAAACACGGCAGTGAGGTAGTGCTTTAGCTTATACTGGCCAACCTTATATGAGCTTTGTCGGCAACATTAGTCATGTGTTTTGACATGTATGATGCAACGTTGTATAATTAAAAATAATACCTGATTATTACTGGTTCTGGTAAATGTCTATGGTAATAAAACAATCAACACTGGCCAGGTTTCAGCAGCAATTGCACATGTCAGGTAGGGAAACATCACCAGGATTAAACTTGGTAGCAGTGGTAGCCTTGTTCAGAGGTCCTAACCCTTTGTTAGTATGGTACTGCAATATGTTGCTGTACTGTGGCATAGGAGATAACAATGTATTTTCCAGCATTTTCTCTTTGGCAAATCCACCCCACCCTTTTTGCTATAATTTATTAAATCAGAAAAAGTCATGTAAACTGCTAATCTTTAAAACTTTTTTGTTTTATTTATGACAAGCATGCATTATAATTCCAAAAGCTCTAATTAAAATCTGTAATTAGGTTTTCTAATGAATGTTGGGTTGTCATTAAACAAATATATAAAAGGCCACTAACTAATAATGCCCTTCCTCTACCTTGAGATCCACTTGGGGCATTGCACATTACGATCTGAAATGTAAATTAACAGACACTTTTATTCCAGGGCACTCAGAGGGCCAGACGAAGATGTGGGGGCTGGAAAAAGAGGAGGGAAATAACATGAAAGAAACTTAGATTCCCTGAGAACTGAAAGATAGAGATAATTATTAATTAGCAGAGTTACGGTCCCCCAAAAAAAAAAAAAAAAAAAAAATAGTATGTTTACTGCTAGAAGATGCTTTGCATAAAGTCCAAAGTCACTCTGGCAAGGTCAAATTTTTGCATGTCTGTCCCACATAAATTTCACATCAGATAAAGCCCTTAGGTGATGATTTAACTATATAAGGTTATCACAGTGAATTGCAAATCAAAGTCTGCCAGATTTTAAACTGCTGTTCCTCAGCGTTATCACTGAACAACCTAAATGAAATAATAATAAAAAATATGAAAGCTTTGATTTAAACCTAGCTGCAGCAGTCTACCTTTTAAACCTTTTAAAGCCTGCCATCCGTGGTATCTAACTGCAATATAAATGTTAATATTTTTTGTATATGCAGAAAGGATCCTTTGAAAGCAGCATAGCTTTTCACATTTTATTCCTGCAAGTCAACTTATAGAATGGTTTAATTTTTTTAATCCTCTCTACTAAATCTTAAGTTTGTATCTGCATGATTTATACTTGGCCAGGAGATCGCATCAAAGGCAGGAATTGATGACAGGACTTGACAGGAATTGATGGCATGAATTTTGGTATTTCACAGCAGCCATTTGTCTCAATATGAAGCATGCAAGTCTCTTAGCAGCATGTCTTTGGGTCTTCCATTCCTCTGTTTGTCTGGGAAAAATCAATAGTGCCCTGGTGCTGGCATACAGTGATGACGGGCTGCCACTCACCTCCAATGTCTGAAACAACAGCAGTCTTGATTTCTGCTCATTATTTCAAATGTCTATGTTCAGTAGAGCCTCCTCTGTCTGAAAGTCTCTTGCTTCCAGACTGAAGTGACACATTAGAGTGGAATGGTTCTAAAAAAAAAAAAAACTCTGACAAGTTACCTTTATGTTACTGTGCTACTATAGATTATATGTAAAATATTTTGCCTTCATTGATTAAATCAGTAAGGCATCATATTTAAGCATTATCAGCAAATCAACCATTTATAACAGTACCAGGCATTCAACCATTTATAACAGTAAAAAACATGAAAATATTAATGTATAGACATCAGATCCCTTTGATATAATTTTTAATAAACAATCCCTGAGATTGTATTGTTATGTAATTGAAAGTCAAAGAAGTGAACCCAGAGGATAAAAAACAATAGTCAATATTTATAGTCAATAGTCAATATATCACAAATTTAGATAAACCATGTGTAAAATTCCAGTGTCATTCACTGGTCATATCTGAGAATGTAAATTAAGCTTTTTAGATGGTTGCTGCCAAAAAGAATCATTATTCTTTTTATATCAAGTTAATGAAAAATCAAGTAGATAATAATACATTCAGTGGTTTTATCTTTTTTTTTTAAAATAAAAATGGCATTAATTTGCTATTTTAACTGCTTTTTACTGGTAGAAACTACAGGTACATGCTGATAAAAGTCTTCCCCATGGCCAGAGTTACATTTTCAGTGTTCAGGGCAGAGTATTGTGTTGTGTTTGTTGAAAATGGAAATTTAGGGAAACACAGTGTACTAAACACTGGTGTCTATCTGATTCGACAACCTGGATGTATGTATTGCTTTATTTGCAGGAAAAGGTCATCTGTATGGAGCACAGCTAAGTGTAGACTGTTTGAATGCATGTTAGCTTGAAGTGCACTCTCACAGTTGGGGGACACTTGTATAAAATAAATTTACATGATGAAAAGAATCAGTCAAGAGCAGGAAATATAGAAGCCAGTAGCCTCTGTATACAGGTAGGAAAACATTTATTTCGGATGGTACCGAGAAAAGACAAGTGTGAACAGCTGGATGTTCAAATGTTATTCAAAGGTCCTCATTTACATTAGCAGGGAATGGGTTCCACAGATGTGGCATAATGGCAGAAAAACTTTGATGGTAAGGCTGCACCATTAGCTTTGTGGAGAAGATGTGGAGGGCCAACAAGCAGAACCCCAGTTTTATTGCAGGCCATCTAGCAGAATCCTTAACTCATCCAGCTTTTGATATCAGAGAGAAAGGATGTCAGTGTTGCAACAGGTCCACTGGTGTCTTGGAAATTTTGGAACTAAGGTGGAATCATCTGAATAGCAGTGATATTTCAACTCATGAAAATGAGAACAAGATTGAGCAAAAAGACAAACGAAAGAGGGATTGACCAAGGACTGATGCTTGTGGGGCACTAATACAGACAGGCTGAAGTACTGATTAAATCCTCACATAAAAGACAGCCTCTTACAGCCAGGATGTAGTAGACCACTGCAAGCAGAGCTTGTGAGACCAGCAACATGCTTTGTGAATGGAATCTAAAGCTGAGTTTTGATTGAACAGAAACAGAATTGACATATTCCATGCTATGCCAGACATAAAACCCAGAGCTGATTTTTGTGAAGATAACGTAAGGTGAACAGCAGCAACATATTCAAGTATGTTTAACAGAACTGGTAAGCTGAATATATGCTACAGTTATCTTTGTATTTTAAAGCAAGTCTGTTCCACAGTAGTGGGGGGTTCCCTGAGAGAATTCATGAAGTGGGATGCCAGAGAATCGGGTGAAGAAAGGAAAAGAGGAGTCAGCAAGGAAGGATATCATTTGATTGCAGTTTTACTTATTTCGTTCAAAAACTTCAAGAACTTATTACCTTGTTCAATGAAGGCAGGCAGTGCAAATTGTTTAGTTGGTTTTAAAAATTGTTGATGTGGCAAAAGGGAACTTTAGTGTGCTAACGACACAGAAGTAGATGTAGTATCTGGCACATCTTAGGCCTGCCACATATATATTTTGATTGGATTGACCATTGTTAAGTGGAAGTTTCTCCATTCACGCTGAAGCCTTCATTGGGTTGCATCCAAGCACCCAGTTCAGTGGTATATGAGGAGACACATCTCATGAAGGATACTCTGTGCGACATTACAGTAGTAGCAATATCTAGGACAGCAGTGAAGGAGTCACCAGTTGAACTTACCAGTCTAATGGGTGGCACAGATCAGAGCTCAGCACAGTGTAATGGAGGCTGCAAAGGCCAGAGACCATAATGATTTCATTGTGAAAGGATGTACACTATATGGCCAAAAGTCTGTGGACACCTGACCATCACACCTATATAAGCTTATTGGACATGCCATTCCAAAACCATGGGCATTAATATGGAGTCGTCCCCCCCCCTTGTAGCTATAACAGCCTCCACTCTTCTGGGAAGGCTTTCCACAAGATGTTGGAGTGTGTCTGTGGGAATTTGTGCCCATTCAGCCAAAGCAGCATTTGTAAGGTCAGGCACTGATGTTGGACGAGAAGGCCTGGCTCACAATCGCTGTTCTAATTCATCCCAAAGGTGTCCAATGGGGTTGAGGTCAGGACTCTGTGCAGGCCACTGGAGTTCCTCCACACCAAACTCGTCAAACCATGTCTTTATGGACGTTGCTTTGTGCACAGTGGCACAGTCATGCTGGAACAGGAAAGGGCCTTCCCCAAACTGTTGCCACAAAGTTAGAAGCATACAATTGTCTAAAATGTCTTTGTATGCTGTAGCATTAATATTTCCCTTCACTGGAACTAAGGGGCCTAGCCCAAACCCTGAAAAACAGCCCCAGATCATTATTCCTCCCCCACCAAACTTTACAGTAGGCACTGTGCATTCCAGTAGGTTGCGCTCTCCTGGCATCCGCCAAACCCAGATTCCTCCATCAGACTGCCAGATAGTGGAGGGTGATTCATCACTCCAGAGAACGCATTTCCACTGCTCCAGAGTCCAGTGGCGGCATGCTTTGCACCACTCCAGTCATCACTTGGCATTGCGCATAGTGATGTTGGGCTTGTGTGCAGCTGCTCAGCCATAGAAACCCATTCCATGAAGCTCCTGACGCACAGTTCTTGTGCTGATGTTGCAGCCAATTTGGAACTCTGTAGTGAGTGATTCAACAGAGGATAGGTGGTTTTTTTATGTGCTATGCGCTTCAGCACTCAGCAGCCCCGCTCTGTAAGTTTGCGTGGTCTGAGCTGTTGTTGCTCCTAGATGCTTCCACTTGACAATAATAGCACTTACAGTTGACAGCAGATCTAGCAGGGCAGAAATTTCACGAACTTACTTGTGGCAAAGATGGCATCCTATGACAGTGCCACGTTTAAAGTAACTGAGCTCTCCAGTATGGCCCATTCTACTTCCAAGGTTTTTTCTATGGAGATTGCATGGCTATGTGATTCTATGCACCTGTTAACAATTGGTGTGGCTGAAACACCTGAACTCAATAATTAGGAGGGGTGTCCACATACTTGTGGCCATATAGTGTAGTGCACAGGTCTAAGGAGACCACACACGGATCAGTGATATCCAATTTAATATACTGAATGCTGTTAATAGACAAACAAAATGCAAAGTGTAGTGATGTGACCATGCTTATGGGTTGCAGCACTGACAAACTGAAAAAAGGTTAAAACTCTCTAATGAGGATACACATTCTTCGTAACATTATATCCCAAAGAATCTACACGAATGAAATGTAGATTTCAATGTACAAAACTCGATGTAAAACTGTGATTACATCTGGAAGGCTTACAGCCATGAACCCTAAGTATGGATGCTTGAAAGCTTGAGGCGTTCAAATGGGTTAAAGACAGGAACAGAAACTGCATTCATCGTAATTCCAGAACAATGGTGCTCGGCTGATCCTCCTCCACAGTGAGCGCTGTGATAATTTTTAATAAAACTAAATCTGGCTGGACATACTTTGGTGAGTATAGTGAAACTAAGTTTATGCTGGATTTCGGTAATACAAAGTATACCTCAAATGTTATGAACGACAGAGAATCATTAATAAACAGTTTTATTGTTCAGTGAGTTTTGCATGACTGATACTTTCACATAGTTGCATGCACTGGTGTAATGTTGTTGATTTTGTTTTTCTCTGCGTATTCATGTGGTAGCTAAAGATGATTAAATCCAGCAGATGAGACAGGTAGAGACCAGACTGGCAGCCAGAGACAGTCAACAGCTCATGGAGAATCACTGACAGTGCAGTTAAATGCCAGGACTCTGACTGTCTTAATAATCCTTCAAAGAAATAGAGGAATCAGCTCACTGTTAAGGCAAACGCTTAAGTTTCCAATAGTCAATTAAGTTAGATTGAGAACCTTACAGAAAAGGGCTAAAATTAAGAAAAGACACCAGGGTAACCTTTGATGAAAAGTTTCGCACTTTCCAAGATGTTAAATCCAGTAAAACAAACTTTAAATCTACCTGGAGAAGGAGCAGCACATCATTTGCATTAATGTGCACATGGGCCTGAAACTTGCTTTCTCTTTTCACAAAGCTGTGCTTTGTGCACTGCTGAGTACCCAGTATATTTGTGGCTTAAAGAACTGAACAAGTGAGTGCTATCAGAATTTTTTCCAAATTGACTTTAGCCTCTAAGCAAAATCTCTGTAGTGGCAGATCTTTTCTGAGCATTATTCCTGCCATCATCATTAGAAATCAGCAGCACAGCTATATTTTTGACTGGCCTACTGAGTTTCAGTCAGCAATTTCTCAGTCATCAGTTTTTTTTAAAGAATGCTAGCAAAGTCTGATTGGTTTTATTTCCTTAGTCCAGGGATGTTATATCCTAACATGGCCTGTTGTGGCTTTGAATGTAAAACACAATTTAAAATTAAGTATGTGTCAAGATGTTAGCATTAGAGAGTTCTGTCTGCTAAAAGTATAATATGATAAAAGTATAATAAGTAAATATGGAAAGGCAGCATCATTGTGATCATGAACATCGCTTTACAAGTGCAATCTATTCTTCTTATTCCTATTATTGTTATCATTATGAGACTAATTTTGAGCATACCTTGATTCATCACAGGAGTTTTAGTTATACTTTAGCTACAGTTTAGTTAACATAGCACCATCCCAGCCTATAATCAAGGGGGAAAAGAAGGAAACATTACTACCTTCTGCCCTCTACAACAGATCTAGGATCAGTTTGCCCTTCGTCAATCCTTAAACAAATCCTTAAACCAAAAGGGAACTGTAGGTTCAGGGTCAATTGCACAGGGCAAAATGTTTTTATACCGATACTTAGTGCAGAGGTTTCAAAACTATTGTTTTCATAAGAGTTCAGGACACAAAATGGTAGATAGTGGAATAAATAATGTTCAGCACATGTACATAGGTTGCTGGATAGTAGCTAGTTCGCTACAATAGCTAATTGCTGACCGTGATAATCCAGTTAGCAAGCTAAAACAAGTGAGGCAAGCTGTGTCATCTTGATAGATAGTGAGGTTCCCAGCAATGGAAAAAATGTTTGAAATGATGGCTGATGTAGGTTACATAGTTACTTACAAGTTAATTACAACCAAGACAACTTGTTATAAGAGCCACAAGTTCTGTCTTCACAATTTCAAAAAAGGATTGCTTAAAGCTAGTTTTTCCTGAAATGTATTGAAGCTGAATTCTTTAACTGTACTGAAGCACTACAGAGTAAAAGCAACAACTGAATTCTCATATCACAATACCACAATAATATCATAAGGACAGTATGGCACAACTGAGATAATGGCAGATAATGAGATAATGACAGATTTTATTATAAACAAACAGTTTCTGAGTTACTTTTTAGTGAGTTTATGAATATGGGGTTTATAAGTCAGATGCTGATCGAGTAATGCTCCTAAATATTTGTAACCATCATGCAGACTTTGCTTTTTCTGTTTGCACATGTATAAATCTGTGATAAGTATGAGGACAACCTAGAAATAGAAGACACAGAACAAAAGAATGTTTATTGAGTTTATTGAGTAACAAAGAGTGATTAAGTGTAGCAAAGACTTCTTTACAGTCTATAAATATACCACCTATATTGTACCCGGATCAGGGGACATGTGGATACGCTCTGTGAGTAACAATATGGTTACTCACAATAACAATATGGACATAGTTGATCTTTTTGCACAAAAACTTGATTGGCTGAGATTTTGTCAAGAAATGTAGACATGATGGGTAAAATTGATATTTGGCTGTAATTAGAGATGACTGTATAGGATTGCCAGATTTACATATAGGCATAATTTGTAATTTTTCATAATTTGTAATTTTTCATTTTGTAATAATAGTAAAATAATGTACATGGATAGTAAGGAATTGCAAATTTATGCCATATATATCAGTGACTGATTAAGAGAATTGATAATGTTTAATAGTATGTCTTTGGTTATTACTGAAAAGGATAAAAAATAAGATTTTGAACAAGACCCTCTACAGTACAGTGTTGTTGTGGGACGCAAGCAATTTAGATCCAACAGTAATTGAATTTCCAGCTTCCCATAAGGTTTTAGGATTGGAAGCTGTATTTACTATGAGTGGTTGATAGTAGATTGATTTTTTTTTTTTTTAATTCAGATGAGCATTTCTTTCTGATATCCGCAAAAGCCTATTTATCCCATGATGATTTCATATGATGATAATTTATTGTATTGTTCTCTTTTATTCTAACTGAAAAATATCCGAGCTAATCCAAGAAGCAGAAATGTACTGTATTTTAGCCATTATTGCACATTTAGTTTTTAGAGGTTATTTTTTCATGTATTTGAGGAAGCATTTGGTCATGTTGACCAAATTTATCCCATCAGCCCAGCTGACATTACTTCATTTTTATGAAGCTCTTAATTTGGTTTGGGATATCTTATTTATATAAACCAATTTGTGACCATAGTGTTTTTACTTATTCTTTTAATTGCACTAGACGTTCAGTCCAGTTTAAATTATAATCAAGGACACATTCATTTTTCTTTAAAGGTGTCCATTATGTGTGATGATTGCAAATTGGGAGATTTGTATGACACAACAATACTTATTGTGAGATTGTTAGTAAAATGGACAGTCATGATTTCTCCTGCTAACTTTATAGAGAAATACTTTTGAGATATGTCTAAAGCCACTCTTCCTCTGTGCTCATCTGTTTTGTCATTACAAAAGAGGTTACAATTTTTTATGTGTAGAAAAATGTGTGGAACAGAAGATGTTCAACAAGTCTCAGAAACAGCAAAAAATGACGATTAACAGAGTGCAACAGAGTGCTTACTGAAAACATGGTTTTCCAAAATTTTGTTAATAATCTCATAAACAATGAGCTCATTTGGTCCATTTCTACAATAACTCAATGTGTCCAGTATGATAACATACTGAGAATAAAATCTATTATTTTACCTGATGCATTATACAGAGCCAAGTGTAACTGAACATTTAAATAAGTAGCTTACTCATTAAGATGGGACATAGAAATGTAGATAGCTTACTAAATTACACATTTAAGCACACTTTTAGCTTAACTACATGTTTAAGGATGATCCTGGTTAGCAGGTTAAGTGGCGAATATCAGCATTCCTGTTATGCTATCAGCTAACGTGATCTTGGCTAAGCAGTCTTGTGACATCAATTTATGAGAATTAAATAGCAGGTCTCTGTTAAGTTTCAGATGAAACATTGAAAATGGCAGGTCAAGTGAGGAGCTGTTACCAGAGAATGAAGATGATGTTAAAAAAATCAGCTTTTATTGGCTGGGGATTGGGATGTAGCTCACGATAATCAGCAGGAGGGAATGGTAGGGGTAGCCCCTTTTAAGCGGAAAAGTATGAGAATGATGCATTTTCACATGTATAATAACAGCTATTATATTCTGTGTTTTTCGTTTTTCGTAATGTTGAATTCAGATGTGACAGACAAGAAAATCACTGCACTGCACTCTCTAGGCTAGTAGTATTTCATTGCAGTAGTAGAAATGTCAGTCTAGTAACTCAGCTGACCAGTGCCAAATATGTAATTATTATCCCTGTAATACTCCTTAAATTCTGAATGACTGACAAGATTCCAGTATATTTTACAACTGAATAAATTGAGTATGATTGATTTTTGACTTGAATATCCAGATGGGAAGGTGGTTTATGGTAACCTTATTGCACAGAAACAGGGTCTTTATCTGCAATATGTATCTCACCTCAATGCAAAAACACCCATACTCTTGTTAAAATGTGTATTGATGTTTTTTTCCTAAATTGTATCAGCCATTTGTGAAGGTTCTTTCTAATTTGTTTTCCATTAATTGATCCCTTTTCACAGACTTTCCTCTTGTTCATGTAAATTAAAACTGCTAATGAAAAATTCACTTTAGAATGCTTGTGTGTCTGTCAAGGAGCTAAAGTTCTCTCAGATATACACTCTGAAAGGAGTAAGGCATAAAAGGTGGCCTGGATAATCAATAGATTCTTTCAGAAGGAAGTGCAGAGCAGATAATATAATGGCAGCATAATAAAAATGCATGGCATTGTGGCATACAAATATCTCATAGAAAAGAGAGCTTCAAAGGATATTGTGTTGTCAGGAGCCAGAGCGACTTGTCAGAAAACAAAGTGACATGACATACAGAATCACTGCAAAGATACATTTGAATGAGAGCAAAAAAAATACATTGGCTTGCTAACAATGTTAAAAATATCTATGTTTTTGATATTTTATTTTTATTTTAAATAGAACAGCTTGGTTGAAGAGTCAAATTCTGAACACGGGACAATGAAAATATTTTTGACTCTACCACAAAAAGTCAGAGCATTAAAAGGTAATATCTGGATTCTTTAATGTAAAAGAGGCTACCAATAATATAATTTTCTGAACGTAATACACACAGTGCTCTCATTCTGCTTTTGTTGTTCAATCATTTACTGATTTAAAAAATGATTGAGACCAGCACTGATTTTCTGTGGCCTAAAAATCACTCCTATCAATCCATCTGCTACTTCTAATAGTAATGCCAAGTCTTATACCAAGGGACACAATTATGATGTAATCCGTTTCCCTGAAATGAGAGACTTAAATTTTAAAAAGGCTACAGAGGCGCTGTAGACTGCATACTTCAACCATTCTTAAAAATTGTTTTATTACCCCTAAAATGAAATGACTGCTACCTCTGGTAATGGGTGATACTTTCACAAAGGTTCATCTGAATATATTTATACAACTAATATGAGCTTCAACAGCTCTCTGTGCTATAAAAAATCCGAACGTCATTCGACTTCCCAAATGTGTATCAGGATTTCCCTTTGGCTTCCACAGGATACACACTTCAAAGGGATACATTTGTACCTCTTGCTACCAAACGGCAAAATGAGTTGTTTCACTAGAACCAGTAAATGTATTGGAGTGAAACAAGTTTGATTATAATGACATAGGTACACTGATAAACCAGTGATGGTAAATTGACAAGAAGGGGCAAGTTTTTTTTCCACCTGCTCCATTTCCCCTTAGTTCACCCTGTGACTCCATTGTCGACAACTTCTACTGCAGTCTAAAGTGCCTCATTAAAAGATATTTTCCCTCTGCAGAGGACTGTTGCAGGGAGCTGGGCTGACAGCTCAGGGACCATACTTCCACTGCTCAAGCTGAGGTATAATATTTAATTGAACACTCTTTCCTGTTATGCCTCAGTGATCACCAGCACTGCTCAGATTTCACTTGTCCTGATCATGCCTCTCTCAGATCCGGGCTGCTCCATTGCCATGTAAATACCGAGTATGTCATCTGCCAGGACGCTGTGGAAAAAAAGCTAAAATAAATAAAATTGCTAATTCTCTTGTTTGTACTAGAGTTCTGAAATTTTGAAAAAAAAACAGCTTTATCTGTTGCATGTTTGCCTTTCGATTTTAGCCTTGTATGAAATGACAAAGCAAGGTAGAAACAAGGTATGAAGCTCAACATACATTTTGGTCTCTGCAGATTACAGTATGTTGCCGAAGTACACTTAAATTACTTTGTCTCTCATCCGGGCAGTGATAAATGAAGTGATAAATGTGAAAATCAGGTGACATAGTCTGATAATTGCTCCCCCCCCTTGCACACTCACACACACACACACACACACACACACACACGCACACACATGCACACACACACACACACACTCTTTTCTGCAACTTTTTGGAATTGCTAACTAAGCTTTAGACTGGCTCATCCTCTACACTTGAACAGGAGCACAGAAGCAAAATTAATGCAATCCTCAGATACTCTTGCATGTGTCCAATAGATATTTTCCATATTGCAAGTCTCACAGTGCACTGCAGGAGAGTGAACGCCTGTGGATAAGACACTGATGTCTCTGGAGCAACTCACAGGCACCTCACAAGTCGCTAAAGTGTACTAATGGGACCTAGTGTGACAGAAGAACCCTGGGGGAACACAACCCATCCTACCTTCAACAGAAAAAGAAATCATGCTCTGTCACTGCTGACTTTCGGTCACATACAAGGCCATTATAAAAAGATAAGCACATTAACTGCTATCATAAGAGAAAACTGTAAAAAAAACAAGAACAAGAAAATAGGTACAGCACAGCCAGTAACATAGTGATTAACCATTGAGCTGAAAAAAGTGCCATATAACCATATAACACATATGCAATAGCATTTGGTACAACATTTGTAATCATTTATAAAATTGTTAGTTTGGACCCATTGTTCCTGTTGTCAGTCTGCATTCAAGTTGTGACCATGTTCCCTGGTATACCACTGTAAATGAAATTTTTGTATATAATTTTAATAATGCGTGTTGCATGCTGTTTGCCAACAATGACATGGCTACTTGGGCTACTGAGCCACTTCCCTGAACCACTTAGCTACATAAAATGTTATTATAAAAACAGTCTCATAACAAGCTAGATAGTTACTTTCATTGTCATAATGATGTTTAATGTAATCAAGAAAACATAGTCAAGGAAACAAACGTGGATGTTTTAAAAATGTAAAATGGGACTCAAACTACTTTATGTTGTCACTAACATCACCTCCTAGCTGAGCCAAAATTCACAACATACCACACGTTCTTGTGCAACATCACTTTAATAAAGTATATAAAACAGTAATTATTATAGTGCACACTGTAGCCTGAATTTGGTGATTGTGACATATTAATATAAATACTTTTTTTCTCATTTATTTTGGTGGTTGCTGAACTTGTCAACTTGAAGAAAATAGGGCCTACATTTGCATTTAATTGTGGTTCAGAGCTGTATCACTGCATCCATTGGATTGTGTCTAACAGCACCATCACACCATTGTAAACACAGGGCCTATCAATTAGGCAAATAGACAAATATTCTTGTTATCATGGTGGTCCCATACTGACAAACAATGATCAGCTAGAGCAACATAATCTTTCAACACTCACAAATTGCCAAAATGTACACTAAATTACATTCTATTTGGGGGTTGGGTTGCTATGATGTGAGGTGATAGGCATTGGATATGTCCAGGTTCTTGGAACTTGAAGTTGACATGAACTGAGAGGAGATGAGGAGAAGTGATATATGTCAACAGGAAGTAGAAATAATCTAATGACAAAACAGGGTATTATGGTACACAGCACAAAGTGGTTGTCTAATGCAATGAATTCTGCAGAGAGAGTAAGTAATATCACCTTGCTTAATGTCAAAACACCATTAATAGCTGGTCATAAATGCACCAAAAATGTCTGCACATCCATTCAGCTCAATATTACACATATTTTAAAACGCAGCTTATGGTCATTTTCAGGTTTTGACACTTGAAATCTCAGGATCAGTTGTTTATACTAATGAAGCAATATGCTGTGCCTAAATCTACAAGCTTTCTTAAGCTGCTACTGTTCTACTGTTCTACTGTTCCACTGAGGTCCTGGAGTCTAGTCGCAAGAGTACATGTGAAATAATTTTACAGCAAGCTTAACTGAAAGAGGTATCATTTACATTTACCTCCCAGAGTTGCAGCTTCCTAAATTCTACAGCATAAGAGAAGTTAAATATAAATTTGCATGTCTCCTTGTTTGTTTCAGTTGTCTTCAAAATGTTGTCCTATTAAACTAGCTACAAAAATGAAAGAGCATTTGGATAGCTACTCACTGAGAATGAGAACAGTGAATGTAATTTTGAGAAAGTGAACAGTGGTTGGCATGCAAATCATTAATGAATTTGTGGTCAAGAACACTTTGTGATTATTGAGAACATTAAATTAACACATCACCATGTACTCCTGTTGTAGCAGATTGGTATGCAATGAAATACAATATATACTCAATTAAATATTATTACTGTTCTTTGACTGTAAAATGTATGAATAGCAGGGTTAAAACATAAAACATACCTTGATGATAGGGGAAGCTCTTTGAAATCACACTCCCCTTTAAATATATATAAAGTGGGCTGTGATTATACACCCCTCTACCACCAGCACCACCACCACCCATGAATGTTTTGTATGCCTTCACTGCAGATGGGACTGGCACAGCACATGTTAACCTGTCTGGATTTTTGACCCGCCAGGACATTTTTCCCCATTATTTGCCTGCTGCATTGTGGAGCACACTGCAACTATGTCCATCCATTTCTAATATAGCAGCTCCCCCTTCTAAGCTACCAGATCTCCCCATCTCTGCTTGCTTGGGCATGGCATTCTTCTTCTTGCACAGGAATCCAAGGTGGCTTTCTCTAATGGTCCCACCTGCTTTAATCTGCAAACAGGACAACTTTTGGAAGAGAAGATTGCTTTTGTAGAAGAAGTCCACGTACAAGTGGTATCCTGTCCCAAGATATGGCCATTCGAGAGATCTACCACTGATATTGTAAATCAGCCCTTTGCTGGAGGATGACATAATTGCCAGTGTAGATATTGAAGTCACACATGTACCTGTTGCTGGAGCCAACAAAGAGCTTGAAGCCTCAGTTTGTAGGTTTTGCCTTCATATGCTGCTTCATGCTGCGATGGTCCTTTGTTGCTACCATTCTTTTGTCAATGGAGAAATTCTGATGGGGGTGGAAAAAAGCCCCACCATAACTCATTCACAGAGTCCATCAGAGGCTTGACAAACAAGGTGGTCGTGCTCTGCTGTCAATCCCTTTCCATCATTCCGGGCATCCTTTTCAGGGTCACTTTATTTTAGAGTCTTCTGAGTCATTTCAAACCTTTATCATAATTACGTCCTTGTAAAAGGGTAAACTATATAAAGAAACCTGACTGCAGTGGTCTCTGCAACCACACAAGACCCATCCATGCTGATTAGACAGCCATTTTACAGGTACATTTCTGTCACAGTTACTGGAATCCAAGAAGCTGTCTTCTCTTGAGTCATTTTGCAATGCCCATTTGTATTAGCGTTTGTGCAAAGTGTTTGCACAACACAAAGCCTAAAGAACATCAATACGGGAGAGAAGTTGTTTTGCCTACTCTGGGCTTCTGCAGAGGGTTGGGGGAGGGGAGAAGTTACTATTCTTCTAGGTCTCAGTAATGGTGAATACTGGGGGGAGAGGGACACAGAAGGTGAGACTTGACTCAGTGGGGGGAGGGGAAAAAAAGAGTCAAACCCAGCTGAAGTAGTTTTCCCCTTTCTAGATGAGAGGATGTGTCCAAGGCAAGAAAAGATAGATAAGAAGATACATATCAACATATATACGTAGATAATACCAACTGAAAATGTGCACATTCAGGGATTCATGATCAGCTAGGATAACATGGGAGGCTGGATAGTATAAGTTTACAACAGTATAAGAAAAAAGTGACAAGAACATCTTGTTTGTGAACTGTGCTGTAGTCTGAGGCAGTATTTGCCACACTGGACACATTTTTGATCAAACAATGATTGTATTTTGGCATTGTAGCCAATACCGTGGCAGTTGTCATGAAGACTAAAAAAAATATTAGTATCAAATTACTGTTTTAAGTTAGATAGAATTTAGTTAAGCACATTGACTGTTCCATGGCAACGCAGCCCATGCAGCTCTAGCAATTTGCATGACACTGTAGAAAAGAAAATACTCATTGTCATTAAAAAATTGTATAAAAGTATGGTATATTCAAATGTGTTTTGTTGCATGTTTGAAGAATTCAGTGCAGGACATTTTTCAAGTTAATGAGAGAGAGAAAAAAAACCAAAACATTTAAACCATTTTATTAATTTGTAATTTTTCTTCAAAGAATCAAATCATCCTAGATAAATGTGATTCTTATAAGCGTAGTGCACTGTATTACTTAACATTCTTAAGACTATTAACTTGATTAATATAAAAATAATTTTAAAAATAAACTAAGTGGTCATCACATTAGCAAAAGGGAGACATATCTGAAACTGTTTTCTCAGAAGATGTATGACACAAAAGAGAGGTCATCTGTAAATCAAACATTATGGTTATGAGATGTGCCTTTTCCAATTAAGTAAAATGCCCACATTCAGCAAACAGTGTTCTGGAACGGGGTGGACGATCAGCTTCAGCTTGGTATCATAACTGCAGAGGTAACAAGCAGGCAGCCAGAGGCTCAATTCAGGTACCTTTGAAGTTTTTAAATGGATTATCCTCCACATAAATGTTCACTTCATGTAAATGTTGCACGCACACACCTGACACGCACACACCTGGCAGCATGCATGAAAGTAAACAGGACAGGCAGAATCTACACAAAGCAGATTTATTTAGCTCATACATAAAACCATTAGATAGTCCCTCATGCATGTTCTGGTTTTGCAAAGCAAGTACCAGAAGTAATGACCAAATATCTGAAAACAAAAGTTTGAGGAGAAACTTTAGGTGATCAGTGTTCATGTTCAAGGAGGGGCACTGTAGTAGCAGTTGCAATGATTTGATAAAAAGTGACAAACTGATTATCACAAAGAGAAATCTGGAGGAGGGAGTTACATATCTTATGCTTCCTCTTTTGTGGTGCTGTCATCTTTGGCCATATACAGTATAAAGCAGAATCAATAAACCAACACAGCATCCACAGAGCTTCTCCATACTGGTACAGCACCTGCGGATGGATGACTTCTGCCCGACTGTATACACCCAGTTAAATCCAAAAAACTCTGAACATGTGCACTCTGAAGATAAAGCATCCACATTCACTGTAGAGCAGTCATGACACTCATGGAAAATTAAGGCAGGTGGACATCTCCAGATTAATCTCTGGATTATGAATTTGTTCATCACAAGGTATTCTTTATCTTTTGACCAGTGATGTACATATAATTCGCACACACACACACACACACACACACACACACACACACACACACACACACAAACATTCCATTAACAACTCTGTTTGCAATTAACAGATTGTTCTTACTATAGATTATTATTTGTGAATGTTGACACAAAATACTAGTTTGTTTGAGTGAAAAAGAGACAAATAAATGAAAGACTTCCCCAGCACCACTTCATGATTCCCTTCAAAAACATCAAGAAGTGTGAAGATTTCCCAGCAGAATTCCTCACACTATGATTTGTGGGCAGAGTATGCTTAATGCAATATCCCAATTAGTATTTTGTTAGTAATGTAAACAGATGGTAACTATGAGCACAGATCAATTCCCAGTGTCAGCCCCCACAAAGACACAGGGGAGAGAGATAAACTAAGTTTAAACACATTCAGCAGAGGCAGCTGGATCTTGTTTTCTCACCACCCACACCTTCTTATAACACTGGAAATGGTGTATATGGTGGATGTTTCAGCATAAACTTATGTTACTTTGAAAAATTAAAAAAGTTTCAAGACAACAAGATGTCACTAACACCCAGAATGCAACATGTGACACAAAAGTTTCCAGGGTTGACTCAGTGCTCCAGACTCACAGTGCTCTTAACATTGTCCAGTGAGTAAAAGTAATGAAGCCATGAGTATTCATTGCTGGTTTTAATTTCCACTATTGCTTCATTACATTTAAGTATGGAGAATGTATAAAAAATGTTTTTTTTGGTACTGCTTTAAATTGCTTCAATGACAAATAGGAAAGCATCCATTTGGCATTTTAAACTGTGAAAAAAAAACAAACAAAAAAAACAGTTGGACTGAAACAATAAGAAATTCACACTTTTATCCCAACTTGGGCTGAGATTCCATTCCTGAAAGGTTAATTTTAATACCAAGTCTAGCTTGAGTCATACCAGAAACTATTGATTAGACATGACCAGATCAAATTTAAGCAATTTACAGCTGCGTGTAACATTATTTCTTTGAAGATAGCCAATTTACAGCACCCTTGGGTGAAGCTCTCCTGTAATTATCTGCTGATGCAAGCTCATAAATTTCCTTTAAATGGGTGTCACTTAGCCAAATGATGCTATAAATTTGTCATAACTGTTAAAAAGTACGAGGTGCAGTGAGAGGGGATTGGCTATCATGACCAGCCTGGGAGGTGTGGGATATAAAATATGAAATCCTCATGTCACCTTTTCACCTTTCGGCATGATAAATGCCTGTTGGGTTAAGACCTCATTGAATAGTGGACTGCCTGCACACAGCAGCACCACTTTCACTTGTGATCAGATATAAAGTCATGAATCTAGGTTTGAGACCATCCCTATGCTGACAAACACTGACAAATTCAGAGAAGCTTAGTGACTGACAACATGACATCAAATCCGCAGGAGTTGTTATTCAGTTTATCTAAATGTCCATATAAAATCCAGTTTCCTGCAACCTATGTTGCATCATCACATGCAGTCTCTGCGAGGGAGACACAACGGTTGTAGTTAAAAGCAAGCTTGCATGTTTTATTAGGCCCTACATTTAGGTTTTATGTTTATCACATGCAACCTATTGGGCCACTCAGAGTCATCCTTTTCAGCAGCTCATCATGTTGAGTAAACAAGCACTTTTCCTCTTAGTTAAGACTGAACAATCAGTAATGTGAATGCAACGTGAGTGGAGCAATATGGTTGCCCAGTGACTAATTATGTTCTTTCTTTAAGGTTTTAAGTGTAGTCACACTGACCATTTAATTTTCCAGCTCACTGTGCCGTTTTGCATCCCACTGTGACTGCCGCTCACTCAGTAATTTCATGCTGATCTGTAAATAACACATAAATATTATTTGTCAATGTATTTTTCTTCTTTTCAACAGCAACTAATAGTTTACTCTTTTTTAAATGATCAACTCATGAACAAAACCTAGATGTTTCTTTCTGAATAAAGACAAAACTAATACAATAAACATTGAAACATGTTCTAAACAAATTGTGTTGCGTGATCTTACATTGTCAGTAAATATTAGATAGTAAGTAAGTAAGTGAGCTGAATGGCTGTACATTTACTGTATTTTAAAACACTAAAAATCAAGTTGAACCAGTGCATGCTAAATAGGCTGGCAGGCATCTTTGACAAAACTTTGAGTGTGTACAGTCGATTTAAGTGAGAGTATTTCACACTTCCTTTAAACATATATTTGAAATATCCCCCAGGAGGGCCAGTGTAAAATATGGAAGCTCACATGATACACCTTGTCCTGATATGTTGAAGATCATCCCATTTATTAATTGGATTAATTAAAATTGGATTAATTAAAAGTCTACATTATGTAATAAGCTTTGCTGAAAAGAGTCAACCATTAAAATGTTTCAGAAGGCACCAGTAGATTTCCACATACAGTGGCTGAGAATTTATAACAAAGAATAATGATAATGTACAAATATAATCAATCAAATTGGTCAGAAATTCTTCCATAAAGAATTGTAGTTTATGATTACATTAATGCTTAATTAATAAAATGTCACTGTATTCCCAGTAAAAATATATTAAATGCTAGAAGAGAGGTAAAAAAAGCAAAAGTAAAATAAAAAAAAAAATGCATACCTAAATTACTTGAGAATGGATCTTTTTGACAAACAAATAACTAAATAAATGAATAAATAAATGGACTTCATTCCAAACCGTGGGGTTGTGTGGGATGCAAATTGAATCATTTGCATATTCCCAAAGGCACCTCTTTCCTCCCACACATCCAGTGACTGAAGCTGTCTTATGGGTGGCTGGGGGCAATGCACACTGAGACTACTGAATCAGAGACAACTCCCAATATGTTTCTATCATTCATTTGGACTACACCATACATTACTACATAACTTTTTCAGAATGGTGTCTTAAAAAAATAGTCATTTTTACAATGTCATACCAGTTAAGTGTGCTTCAAAGGTTATGCAATTCAAGGGTTCAGACAATAAATCAGATCTGTTTTCTGTTAAGCAGGGTAACATTAAATACTCCTCAGGATTGCAGTGTTCTACTGCAGTAGTTCTAGCCAGATTTAATAGGATATTTAATTGGTTGCCTTTCTTGCTGAGTGCCTGCTTAGTGATGAGCTTGGCATTGTGGTCTCTGCTGATGCTTCTAGTGCTGCTTCAATAGACTGGTGCTCATCCAGATAGCTGTTAAAATCCCAAAATAACTAATTTATTATACATAGACTGACAAGTCTCTTTTCTACAATACAAAATTGAGGATAAGCAAAGAAGCTTAATTTTCCCTTTTCAAACCAGTAAAAATTATTAATGATTAGGACAAAAAAGGCCTATATTTTAAAATTTCATTAATTGCATCCTGTTTAAAGTTGGCAGTTTTTTGTTGTCAGTTTTCAGTTTGGCCCTTGTAACTTCTAATGTAACTGTGTTGACTGTTATATGGTAAATGTTAAAATAGAAATATCATCAGGAATTTTTCAGCTTTGCAGTTGGCAGTATTATTGATAAAGGGGGTGCCTCTGGTATGCACTGTTTATGTAAATTTTGTACGCTTTGAACTGTTCTGAAAAACATGCATCCAGTGTTTCAATATTCCGGACCACAAAACATGTGCCTGTGACAAAACCTGAATGCCAGATTGTCTGCTGTATTGTAGTAAACAAAGGATGACAGTTAGCTGTGAGAGCTCAAATGTTCCTGGATCTGTCTATTGACCAGGGCTCCTAAGAGGGTATCTTTGCAGAGGAAACAGAGACAGGAAGAGCTGGCTGAGAGGCAGCTAGCCTCCAGGAGATATACATTTCACAGCTGATTATATTATATTGGCTGGTGTGTGGCGCAGATAGATCTGATTACTGCAAACAAGGTCAGAAGGGTCTTTGGAGTAAAACAGATCAAAGGGAATTAAATATTGTCTCCTCTCTTTTCTGCACATCAGATGGACAAGAGGACAAGCAACTCAAAAGAAGCGGAAAAACGGCTGTCAGAAGCCATTAGCAGAGCCACAAAGCGAAGGCCAAGAGGTACTGAGGCATACAGCTGACTTCTGTGTATGCTACAGTGCTCTCATTTGCCTAAGCATGCTACATGCAAATCAAGTGTTGTAAACATCGCTACAACTAAATATGCTCCATGTAAACAGCATTATATATGTGTGATTTCAGCTTTATTTTTTCTCATAAGGCAGTACACACAGATGCCTGCTTACTGAAATAATGAGAATTTCACAGAAATTTCAACCCACTCTCATGGATCTATACATGTTTTCAGCAATGGCTATAAATAAACCACAGAAACAAAACATTTCCCAGAGGACATATGAGGTATAAAGCAAACAAAATGCAATCGTAGCTTTTCCTTTTAAATTGGATCCTTACTGCAAATCTTAATTATTTGTGTTTAGGATTTTTTATCCTGCTTTATAGCCTGCTTTTTTACTTAACAGGCCATAGACTAGGTGTATAGGCTAATGAACATATGCTGGCTCCATACTGTCTCTTCATTAAAACAGACAGACTGAAGCTGAAGACTGAAGATTGTATTCCCTAGACACAGATTGCTTGTAAAGGTAACCTTTCACCCTGTTGAAACACCTCCAAACATGTATCATCATGTAGCCATTATAGCTTCTCAGCTACTTCCGCGTTATATGCCAGGCAAAAAACACACTCTACACAATCTAAGAATGGACTTTAAAATAACCATCACCTTTAAGTCTGTAACAGTGCAATGTACTTGAGTATGTCATGTTATGTTTAAATGCCCCACTGTAGGCACCATAAAATGAAAACTGGGAAAGACATATGAACAGATGAGAGTATGAGTATCTGATGGAAATGCTTTTTGAAAGAATGCAAATTTTAAATTTCCCTGGTAAAAAGGAGTGACAGGGTGCGATGCACACTCATTCTGTGGGCCTACTGTATGGTAGAACAGTTACGCTGCAGATCAAGTGGTGTGCTGGTACTAGGGGAAGACCTCCACATGCTGGGGACATTTGGACTGTGCTGCCCACACAATGTGGATGCAGCCAGAATGGGGGAAAGAAGGAGACAATGCACCAATTTGTCTGATCAAATTTTTTTTCTCTGTGAGGGGATGCATGCTGTCTCAGTTGATTGTAGTGCATGGAAGGTATTTCTAAAGACACATGATGATGGCAAAAGCAATAACAGCACATGGAATTTCTACACAAAGGCTGCTGATTCTGACTGCCAACTCTGAGCAGACAAGCCAACAAAAGCACAGACTGAAGGCATGACCACATTCTGGTCATTGTTTCAGCAAGTGCATTGAAGGCACAAATGCTACATTTATACCATTTCTTCTTTGGTGGTTTTGCAAGGTACATTTCCTTGCTTTAGATGTAAATTAAATTTACTGGGGAGAACATGAGATAATCTCAGCAATGCAGGATGTTCTGGTGGTTTGCAATAGAATGATGTACGAGAATGTATTACAGATCCCTCATTTTATGCTTACAAGAGGGCCTTAATCTTCCCAGACGGAAGACCAGACTAGGTATAAGAAATGTGATGACAGTGTTGGCTGTTGGTTCTGGCTTCCTCTGTATTACCAGCCAGAGGAAAAGTAGTTAATGGCAGCTGTTGTTCCCTGGGTTGTGTCATGAGGCACCCTATTTTCAGGCCAATAGCCACTTTGATTGGAACTACTCAGATATCACGCCCCTTACCTTATCTTGACAAAAGGTGCTTTTCTGAAGGCCAGGCAACTGGTACTGAGATAGAATGCACTTGTTTCAGATATAGAAGGATGTCAGCCACTGAGCCTTCACAGGGACTGAAATGACTTTGAGATGTTATAGCAACAAGGGATCCTTACAACTTGTAAATGAGGAGCTGTGTCAGAGAGAAAACACAATGTGCATGTTTTGTTGTTATTTGCCTAGTCAAGTCATCAATAAAAGCTGTCAACTCATGTTATAATAACATAACACACTGGCTTCACAAAAAGTTCTGATTTTGACTTGTATTGCACTAATCTGGTGCTGTCTGAATTATTTTTGCATATCTCTTATATCTCATATATCTATGTATTTTATTAATGTGCACATTGTACTGGACAGTACACAGAAACAAAACATTTCCCAGAGGACATATGAGGTATAAAGCAAACAAAATGCAATCGTAGCTTTTCCTTTTAAATTGGATCCTTACTGCAAATCTTAATTATTTGTGTTTAGGATTTTTTATCCTGCTTTATAGCCTGCTTTTTTACTTAACAGGCCATAGACTAGGTGTATAGGCTGTGATTGTGTTTCTACTGTTAAACCAACAAAGTCAAATATAGGGCCCACAGTATTTCTCAACTTGTTTTCTTGCATGCATTTATTAATCAAGAATTTGATTTAGCCTCATTTTTGAACCACTTGTTAAACAATGATCCCATTATGGTAACTCAATAAGCTCAATTAATCGTTTAATTACAACAAATTAAGACCATATGTATGAAGATTGACAGCAATGTTTATGTTCATTGACACTATCACATGTTGGATTCAATCTTTAACAATGCAAACAATACAGCAATAAATTAAAATATAAAAATAGTCCTCAGGAACATGTACAGAGAATAGTTTTTCTCTTTTTGAAGGAGTGGGAAAATATCAAATTTGCAAAATGAGTACAGTAACATCTTAATCTGCATTAGCACACAAAATGTTGCATACAGCATGTGCAATATACAAACAAACAAATATATGAATAAAAAGGAATGTCAGATATACTGCTTCTTGAAAGAAAGTCCAGTGTACTAAATGTTTAATCAATGATGCTGTGTGAAAACATAAACCGTACAAAGACACATTTTTCTCAGCATCTATGGCACTGGTAACAACAAGCAAGAATTGTTCAGCCTGTAGTATTGCTCAGCCTGTTAGACTGTCAACATTTTTCAGTTTTAAAGAATTTTTTCAGAGTTTGCATTTTCTCAACTCAGTCTTCATCAAAACTAGGAAAAGAATGAAATGGTCCAAACTGCAGACTTGTTTGGGGAGAAAAATCCTGACAGTTTTAACATAAATTGTGAGGTACCTGAAATTCCTTTTTCTTCTTTAAGTGAGCAGGGTTATAAAATGGTGTGAGCTTTTCTGCAACCTTGCTGTATGTTTTATTACATCAGAGGTTTCTTCTTATGTCTGCTCAATGCATCTCTTCTACCAATGTTTGATATTCATTTGTCTTTTGAAGTTTATTTGTTTTGTGGATTCTGACATCACAACTCTCAAACCAATGGATTAGATCAGTCAGACACTTGCTATGTGCTGCAGTTAAGGAGTGCTGGAAGTTTGGAGTTTCTCCAAACCTCCACTGCCCTTCAACAATATCTTGAGGTCTGTCAATGCAACTCTGTTGGGTGCAGACATATCTATGTCTACAAATCATGATTAAAAACTTGTTTACTTTGAATGATACTCTGCGTCAGACTGCAGAGTGCAAGTGCAAACCCCTGGGTCCCTACACCTTCTTAAACAAAAAATTCAAGGACTTTTCAAGGACCTTAGTCTACAACAGTACATTGTCAAGATTTGACTGGCTGATGCAACTGCTTAACTTCTTATTAGCTGCTTGTTTAAAAATGCACATAATTTTTGATGATCCATTTTTTCAGATGAACGCATCTGTCAAATAATTATTTACACCCTGCCGCTGCTCTTTCTTTTTTTTTGTCCCTGGCATTTTTTGAGAGTGGATTCCTTCTTACGTGTGCCAGTCTGAGATCTTATCATTTGTGTTTTTGGGATTTTACATGCCAGTCTATTAGTTTTCCTGTGGTTTAATGATAGACTGCAAATGTACCAGGCAGATATTGTTCTGCACTGTCACCCAGACAAATGTTTCCTGATGTTGTTTGTGCTACCATGTTTCATTTCATCCTCCTTTACCTATAACTATGTCAATATATTGTTTTGCACTGATGAACTCCTTATAATTAGCTACTAATTGTATAATTAGTCACATTACTGAGATTGGAGTGCCAAGGGGGATGACTGGAGGATACTGATTGAAATAGAGGTTGAAAGCCTCACAGGTCACATGATTGAAAAACTCCAGGCCGTGTTAGTATGAAGGAGTAACAGAATAAGCCCAAAACAAAGACAATTAAATGTGTAGGCACTTATATACAGTTCAAAGCAATGGTATAATAGACCTCAGATTCGGGGAACACAGGGATATCAGGCCCTAGAGCATCATCCCTAAGCTGCAAGGCTTTTAACAGTGTATGAAGGAAGCCCCATCAAGTTTAAAATCCTCCAGCAGCATTTTACTTTTCTCCATCTTCAAATCCCCCTAGGCCTCTGCCAAGGCAATTGCAGCCCTGTGGTAATTACAGTAGCTGTCAATACAACAAACTGAAAAGCTGGTGCCATTCATTTAGAAGGTTTGTTTAATATTGAACAGAAGCGAGGAATACAGAACCTCTCGAGAACCACTGCCAGCAAACATGCTTTTCTATTCACCTTCTCTTTTAGACACAATTGATAGGGATTCCCCTCATGGTACCACTAAATTTGAAATGCATCTGCCCCACGTTATGTGAATACAAATAAAAAGATGAAACAAAATACAAGTCCAAATTACTGATGAAATGAATCAAATTAAACAAATAAAAATGATAAACCAGTTTTGGCCTTTCTTACTGCGCACAAAAATGAAAATATGTATAAAAACATCCAATGCAACAACGGTAGATAGGCTGAGATTTTACATTTATATTCAGAAACTCATCAGATATATTATACTATAGACCATAAAGTAGAAGAGCTTGCGCCCAAGAACCCATCATCACTGTAGAATGTGAAATAGGGCTTTGATTTAATAATAATAAAACAAATAAAGGTATATTCAGAACAGTTTCAGTCCTTCTGTTTCAGTCATTCAGATAACCTTTGGATGAGCGCATTGAAATGTAGACATACTGTGAGAAATTGTATAAAACTGCATACAGGTGTGCGTAATTATCATATTTTCACATTATTTCCTGCAAAGGAAATGTTCTGCTGATGACCAGAGAATATTTGCTGCGCTGATTGGTATGAATTCCATCCATGTGCAGTGTAAACCATCCATTTGTTTATCATTGGCACTGGAACATGTATGACCCCAAAAGCATGTTGTTTATAACCAAATTATGAATAAAATTACAACCAACATAAATAGATGAAAATTCTCAGTATTTGTATTTAAATAACAGCAAACGTTGAATTCATGAAGGCATTGACACCAAACCTAGGCAATACTTTACTGTTAAACGATTCTTCTCCTTCTTACTTCTTTTTTTGAATTTCTCATGTCACATTAGACTCATCTCACTGAACTACCTTTTATACTCGCAGAGGAGAGCTGGGGCACAGTGAATGTCGTCCTGCAATACATTTGCACATCAACAATGACTATTTTTCACACTACATAAAGAGCACTAGCAAAGCAAATGGCAAATGGAGGGTAGGATCTTCTTCCTGACATGATCTGTACGACTCATAGGAGCCTGACAACTGCAGTGAGGAAAGCCTGGCTGAAAAACACTCAATCCCAGCAGATCAAGGACAATTGTGTTCCCCTGGTAATTTTGTCAGATGTTTGTTGTCAAATGGCACAGCTCAGACTGGAACTCTGTCGGAGAAGTAGGACTCAGCCTGCAGTCAGTTACTGAGGAGCCTTGCCAGGTAACTTTGTGAGCATCTTGTTTCACTCATTAGGAGTAGGGAGTGGGTGGGGTCTGCAAGAGTTAGACTGCAGACATTGAAATAAGGTACAGGTGTGCCTCATTCATAATTAGGGTAATAGGAACAGGAAGAAACATAAATGCTCAGTCTCATGAAAGCAGAGGGAGTGCAGCTGGGGAGGAAGCTAACTCTGTAATGGTGCGCTGGTGGAGGGAGCGTTCATAGTTTATTTTGGTTTTTGTCTCCTCCTTGTTTTGCATTTGGTGTTTGTGGTTGCCAGTGCAGGACCAGAGATCAACTGTCAGGAGACCGAACAGAAGACAGAGTTTTGGGTGAATTTCCACAAAAGCCTTCTAGCTAGGGTTGCCACCTTTGAATTGTGAAAAACCGGGACGCTCAGACAATTTTTTTTTGGGGGGGGGGATTAAACAATATTTGCAAACATACTATGTTAACAGTTGTAGGACTCCCTATTGCCTCTCTTACCTATATTTGTCCTGACACAGATGCACTCTCTGACGCAGTTGCACTCACTCTGGACTCTTTTGTCTGCTGCTGTCCCTTTCTACATTAAATACAAATGTTTTACTTTAACGTGTAAAAATATACTGTCTAATTATAATCTATTATGAAATATAATCATACGTCCAAAGGTATACTCCCTTTAGCAATGAAAACATGATTAGATGGATTATAATACATTATAAACAACTTTTTAACTTAATGAATTTGGGCAACCTAACACTGACATTTCTCACCTCTTTTTTTTGTGTATTTATTTCTCATCCCTTTTTGCTGCCTGCAGAAGTCCCTGCTGTCCCTCAATGAATACTTTAACACTCGAATCATGAAAGATTTTCGCACTTACTTTACTGCCGCAATTAGCTGTGGCTGTGACGCACTCCGTGGTATACACTACTAAGCTCCGCTACTGCTATCCTGTCTTCCTCTGGTGAACTTTTTTTGTCATAAAAGTTGCAATGGCTAGATTTTTGTGTAATCTTAATACAAAACTCTGGTGCTTCTTTGTTTTTGCATGATTGTTTTTGCTGTTTTTCTTTCATATTTAACTTTTGGCTGGACACATGTGGCGGAGAACGGGTTTCCTTGGATGGGCCTTACCCATTCAGAAAAGTTTTCTCTTTTCGCCCAGTCTGAGTTATACGTTGTAAATCATTTTTTCTTTGACGCTGGTGGCTCGTCCTATTTTTTGTCGACCTCCTCACCTGTCTCTCCCCCCATTTCACAAAACTGACAAAATAAATAGAAAGTTTTTTTAAAAAAACTAACGTTACCTCAAGCTAGCAACTGAACTCATGGTGGGGTCGTGGATGTGGATGTGTGCGGCAGACCGGCAGCCCGGGCAGTTGCTAGGCGATAAGGTAAGCTTTCGTATTTCTGCTACCAATCAAATAAAACTATAGACATGGCCAATTGTCGCTGTGTTTTTACCCATTTACGGACACAGGATTGGATGTATAAACATAACCAGGAAGAAAACAGAATAGCAGTAGAAGAAAACAAAATGAGGTTTTATTTGAAACTATGAAGTTCTAAATTAAGTACATTTTCACAAAAAACCGGGACAATTCGTGTCCCGGGAAAGAATATTAATTTCCCGGGACAGTCGCTCAAAAAGAGGACAATCCTGGGAAAACCGGGACGGGTGGCAACCCTACTTCTAGCTCATTAATTTGGCTAACCCAGAGCATACAGACAAAGCTTGATAACATAAATTCTAGCCGTTATTACTTATTCTAATGTAGCTAGCTAGTCTATCCATATAGCATACAGCTAGGTAGCTTGCTAGCTGTCCAAAAATATTTTGTACCTGCAGAGTTAGCTGCCTATCTTACCTTTTCATATTGTCATAGTTTTCTTCACCTTGGTTTCTTGCTACTGTTGGGAAGCCAGTGCATTTGTGACAGAGAAGCTGAATTAGTAAAATATGCAGTGTTGTTTTCAAATCCTTTAGTTTCTACAAATTAGCTCTAGCCTTTCTTTTTATTTGGGAACGTGAGCAGTGTTCTCACTGAATCACTGGAAAGCAAGTATCATAGCTATAATGTTGATTGTTCACAATTTCTCCATTGGCTGTTTTTTTTTTTTTTAATTACCCATTTGTTATTTAGTAACTCTTCGAAAATAAGCCAGAGCAATTTGATTAGCTGCCTTCTTTGCATGGCAGATGGGTGACACTACAGACATACTGTCATTTCCATAGTTTTCTGATCTAAGTCTATGTTAAGGCCAGATTCAAGAGCATTTCAGTTTATTCTTTGATGTATGTAGTGAGTAAGATGCACAGTCTGGCTTTGTTTTGGTGTGTCCTCAAACACTCAGTTTGCAAAATGTGTGTTTACACTGGGGGCAGGGGGGTTTCACTATTTTTTTAATTAATAAAAAGAGTGTGGTTGCTCTAGGAGTGGGACTGTTCCAGAGTTCTTTAAATTTCTTTTTTTCTACTTTTTACAGCTCCAATACTTTAATCTAACACATAATTTCGTTCACTGGGTTCAGTATTTAGAGGTGTTTCTCTGTAGTTTGCCTTGGATTTGAAGCATGTTTCCAATGCCAATACTAGTCCTTGAAGGCTATTCAGTTTTTCTCAAGTTACAATGGAAGATGAGGGTGTTTTGACAGCTTCCTCTCTCACACAGCCTCAGTCCCATGGACTCAAAGAGAGAGGGAAAAGAAAGAAAAGAGCAGAGCTCACTGTGAAACTGCATTGCTTCAACAGTACAGAACATGTTGTCCCTCTTCTGAGGAGCCGTTTGATTCTATATGGATGTATTCAGACTTGTTTAAGGGTTTTTTCCACATATTGTCTTCTTCCAGAAAACCGATCAGTTCACTTTGAAGCAAACGCTGGTGGGAATAAAAATATTTGGATTCCCATTACAAGAGAACTCAGTCAAAAAAAGAAGACCAAGTTCATTTTGCTGATTTACTCAGGTCAGAATAATAATAGGCTTTGCATTTTATATAGCACTTTTCAGTCTGTGAATGTTCACAAAGTGCTTTACACTGAAAGGTGGGACGAATCTCAACTACCACTACTGTGTAGCACCCACCAGAGTGCTATACAGTAGCCATTTTGCACTAGAATGTGCACCACACATAAGGTGAGGTGGAGAGGGAGGGAGTTTGACTACCATTTACATTAGATGATTATTAGATGACCATATTGAAAGAACCTGATTGGGAATTTGGCCAGGGCACCAAGGAGCCCCCTGGTCTTTGCAAGAAGAGCCATGGGATTGTTAATGACCATGGGACCTCAGTTTAACATTCCATTCACAAGATGATGTCTCCTACAGCACAGTGTCCCATCACTGCATTGGGGCATTGATCTCTTGTTAGTTTCTGGGAGAAGATTGCCACCATCTGGCCCACCAGCACCAACAACCTGTTTTTTTTTCCCAGATGAACTCCCATTTAAATACTAACCAACCCTATACCTACTTCACTCAAACATAGCACCCTGGGTAAATGGACTAGATTGGTCTTATGGAAATATGTGCTTCTTTTAGGACCCTATTTGTGCCATCATAATAGTTGCATGCTTTGAAAAGAATCATTTCAGACATATAAAACTTAAAGTGTGTGAATTAAGGGGGGGGAACAGACCAGGAGCCATGGATTGCTCTTGTTTCATTAAAGGCAGACAGGTAAATGTCTGGTCAATAGGTTCACAAACCATGACTGAAAAGTAGAATTTTCAGATATTTCACAACAAGTACCTGTCTGTGCTGAAGAAGGTGAAGCCAGAAGTATAATTGGATTCACTCTTTTAAATACAGGGCCTGATTTTCATGGTGAAAATATAGTGTGCAGTCAGCAAACAGATGCCATGCAGTGGGTTTCAGTACTATCATGTCAGTGCAACCAAAAAAAAATGCCACCTGCGGCAGGTATGGAATTTACATCTCCATTGTGCTATTGCATGCCCATCGTAGATGGGTGATGGGTAGTGCCATTCTGAGGTCTGTCGTACAGTCCAGTATAGTGTATACTCTCACAATAGGACAGGGAGCGTTCAGTCAGAAACAATGGTTCACTGGAGATGTGGCAAAGGCAGCTTCTGACATACACAACATTTAATTAACAATGTATAATAAGTTTATTGTTAACATTGATTGTTTTTAAATTGGAGTTTGAACATCCAAACTAAATTCTGAGCAGACATTCTAAAACAAAAACACAGATAAAGCTCTCTTGTGTAGCTTGTAACATTGTCTAATTAATTTTACTTTTCATCTTAAGGGTAATTATAAATCCAGCAAATAGTCTTCATTTATCAAATACTAAAACACTGACACCCAAGGACAATAATTATGATTCATGCAGACCTGCTTCTCAATCACAATATGAGAGAAGGGGAAAAAATAGGCTATTAACTAATTAAGGTCGTGGCTACTATAGATATCCAAGTAGGAGACAAGTGTCTGATTTACGCAGTGGTCTAGTCTATGACCTCTCAATTCGGCTGACCTCTGCTGTATGAATTATGTTTAACATAGTCCACATATCAATATTCCCTATTTGTTGTTTGAATGTGGCTGATTTGTAACAGTGTATGATTGATTTGTCACAGTTTGTGATGACTTTGCAGACTTGGGTCAAAGAGCTCAGCTTGCCAACAGACTTAGGCATCAGGTCTGGTGCAGAAATAGCTGGCTGAATGGTGCATCATGCACCATCATGCACTCTATAAAGACCCTACCACCATATACCATTGGTGGTCAGGGACAATGGAGTCGACGCTATTAACAAGGCTAAATGGGACAGTCACAACAATATTGAGAAACTGATTATTTTTCATTTCCAACAGTCTGACTTTTGGGTGTCCTCTTCCAAGACCTAAAGTGTCAAGTTTCTGTTGTGTGCCTCAAGATGGCGATGTTTGAATATCAGCAAAGGTACCAATGACCCTGTTGAGATATTTGTGAGTGACAGTGGTCAACTTTTCACTGCTAGACATAGGTAGATCCCTTTCAATCATTTAGAAGTGTAATTTGTCAAATTCTAGCATTGATTGCAGTCGTCAATACCCCATCAAGTAACCCATGGCAGACATTATCAATGCAATTATAACATCCTCCTCTGTGTTGCTCTGGTTGAGAATTTGCCAAGTGATCTAATTCTGGGTCAGGATCTTCCAGTGTGACATATTGCAGGGGGTGATACCAAAAGTTGAAGTGTTCCGGTGTAATGTCACTAAAGCAGCTTTACAACAATTACCATGTGTGGGCACTTATTTATTTACTTTGGGTAGGTGTTCTGCTGGGCTGGCACAATTAATACATAACTGCATAACTGAACAAACAGCTAACTTCAATTCCAAACTCATGAAGCAGTTAAGTCACTAAAAGAGTCACTGGAATCAAAATCACCATCTTTCATTCTCAGACAGACCAAAATATGGAGCACTTTGAGAAGACCCTCAAGTGCATGCTCAGAAAATTCTTGCCAGTATTGATTCTTACTACCATTGATACAAGTGTTGGATTTCGGTGAAATTGCTTCAATGTTAATGTACTTGTAAGCTAACTAATAAAACTGGTAACACAAAGAATTTCAGTCTGGACCCCGGTTGAAGTAAAGAGAAAAGACGGTTTATTGATGACCTTCAGTACAGCAAGTCTTCATAGGCAGTGGTCGGTTTAGCAGAGTTTCAGATCATACACTCACAAAGTCTTGTGCTTACAGTCTCATACCTTACACACTCCTCAACGTGTCATGGTTCCGTCTCCCTCTGCTCTGCTGCCAGGGGCAACTCTGCAACTACCTAAATAGAAGTGTTAGAAGTGTTTACCCAAGACTAACAGGGTGATTGCGCTTACTCGGCCTTGGTGCGGCCTGGACACTCTGGCACCTAATTGGAGAAACATCCCCTGAACAGTATCATTAGATTGATAATGGGAACATGCTGACCTGACTCCTCTCTGCCACAGACCTTGACAGGGGAGGCAGAAGAGTAGGTTATAGGGTATGTTACGTCCCTGGGGCTCACCCCGGGGTCGTAACAGGGTACCACGCTCCTGGTACCACCAAATGGTATACATCCACATCACCCAAAGCAGGCCATAGGTCATATGCAAAGACGGGGCTAAAAGCCAAGAATGCCAAGAAAGGTCTCACGCAGAGAGTGGGCCTCAGTCCGAAGTACAAGGTATAGAACCAATATATCATAGCTCACAGCTGTGCATGTCATATAACTATTCCAGCACTCTTGAATGGTTAGACATAGAGTGATTAACCTAAGAACAACTACATGAGTGTATGAAATCATGAGCCTCTCAGTAGGCCTGCACCACAGACACACAGTCACAGTGTGCATATATGCATGATTAGTTCAATAGCAGCATCTCATCGGAATGTGTATACTAATCATTATACTGCTTACTAACTAGGATAAATGATCACTAAATAATCACCATTATTCTTCACAGGCAATGATTGGGATGAGTGGCTACTATTTCTGCTAATTGCACATTGAGAGGTTCCACAGGCATCCTCCGAATTTCACCATTTTAATTACTGTATGGCTGGACCATGCGGAACCTCTTGATCTGGTCAAGCTGGGAAGTCAAAGAGTCATTACAGGATGCACAGGGAGTGGTGTCCTATGCACTGAGCATGAGGGACTGGATGGTGGATGCTCAAAAGAATCTGCGGTGGACCCAACAAAAAAAACATAAGAAGTGGTATGACCAACATGCCTATGAGAGCACCACCCTGGTCAGAAGTTGCTGTTCTTGCAGCCCTATTCATCCAGATGGCTCTTGGTAAAGTGGCAAGAGGCATACCAGGTGACAAAGAAGATGAGTCCAGTAATGATTCAGGTGGAATATGCTAGCAAGGCCAGGACTAGGTCTATCATGTCAACCTCCTGGAGGAGTGGAGAAAGAGCAAGCTCTCATCTGAAATAGCTTTAATAGTATACAAGTGGAGAATGAGGAGTATGAGGAGCATAAGAGTGACATACAGTCCCAGAATTATACAGCAGAGGCTAAACCGACCTGAAGCCAATCCAGTAGCATGACCTCAGGAAGCTTTTTTCACAACAGTCAAGCCCTATTCCAGAGGAAACCTGGGAAAACAGTCATTGTCCACCACACTATCTGCCTTAAGGACCCAACCCCAATCTGCTAATGACTACACGGGATCACGGAAGAACCTGTTTCCCCATTGAGAATGAGATCCAGACAATGAGAGAATTGGGTATCGCAGAGCCGTCCCAGAGTGATTGGAGCAGCCTGATGGTCCTTGATCCCATAAAAGATGGGTTGCTGAGGAATTATATCAATTTTTGGAAGGTCAATGCTGTTTCCCACTTTCTTGCACATCTGTTGCCCCGTATTACAGTATATTACATCATCATCATTTGACAGATGCTCTTATCCAGAGCAGCTTACACAATGCATCCAATAAAGTGACATGAAAAGTTTTGCAAACAGGATGCCACCAACCACACATGAACAAGTGTCAGTGTAAAACATAGTGCTGAGATCACAAATGTGTGCCTAAATTGACATGTAAGTGCAAAGTAATATGTAAAACTTAAGGACTATATTGCTCCAAATACAACGTTAACACATACTACACACATGCAGGTTAATTAACCTACACATACCCAATGACAGAAAACTCTGAAATATACTTCCACATATATAATTGCACATAAGAGTCAAAAGATCACACTTGGGAGGGGTGGGGGGGGGGGCTGAGCTGGAGCCTGAAGAAGTGGGTCTTCAGTCTGCAGTGAAAGAAGGCCAGTGTTTCAGCTGTTCTGACCAAAATAGGAAGCTCATTCCACCATATAGGGGTGTAGACAGACAGTAGACATAACCGGGATGCAAGGTTACCAGAGTGGGGAACAGCTAAGTATCCTGAAGAAGCTGACTGCAGTGCTCTGGCCAGTGTACACGGCTGGGTAAGCCACTGATGATAAGAGGGAGTCATTCCCCTCACCGGTCAGTAGACTAATACCGGCATTTTGAAGCGGATGTGAGTTGTCAACAGTATCCAGGAAAGGGAGATCAGGGAGGGTGAGACACAGGAGAATTTGAGGACATTGTGGAACACTCAAGCTGCAGCATTCTGTATATGCTGCAGGGGTCTGATCGCCAATGCAGGGAGGGCTGCAATGAGGGAGTCGCAGTAGTCTATGTGGAAAAAAACCAGGGCTTGTACCAGGAGTTTGGTTGGGTAGGTTGTTAGCACAGGGCATATTCTTCTGTTGTTGTAAAGGTAGACTTTGCACATCCTGCCGACTATTGCTGTGGATTTTTTGTTTAGTTTAAACAAAAAGAAAGGGGCAGCAGTGCAGCATAGTGGTTAAGGAGCGGGACTTGTAACCAAAAGGTTGCTGGTTTGATTCCTCATTGGGGCACTGCTGTACACTTGGGCAAGGTACTAATCCCACAATTGCCTCAGTAAATATCAAGCTGTATAAATAGATAACATTGTAAAAAAACAAGACTATAACTGATCTAAGTTGCTCTGGATAAGAGCATCTGCTAAACACTGATAATGTAATTTGTATTTATTGTACATAACCACCAATATTTTTGCTACCAGTTTTGGGAAGGAGTTAAGCTGATTACAGTTAAAATTAAGTTTGTCATATTTAATATTGTTTATTTCTTTGGATATTGTCAATTTTAGTTTGCATGGTACACTATAAAAATACTGTCTCTTTGAGAGATTGCATGCATGTTCAATCTTAAAAGAACCTGTTTTATTTTAAAGCTTTCCAAGGTGATTACAGTGATTAAGCAGTGGGTAGCTATAGAGCCTCATGGATTTTTGACTGTCATACTTAATGGATGTCACTTTTTTATTACCAGTGGTTATATCGCTGTGAAGATATGTTCCTGAGCAGTAAAAGAATCATTTTTGTTACAATAGCCCAACAGCTACTCTACAGAACATTTGCCATAATTAGTTTTCCTGAGCCACCTTTGGCCACTACAACCCTCAAACAGCAGCACAGGTGTGACAGGCTGATCTTGTTGCTGACGTTTACTGTATGCTGTTGCCAAAATTGCTTTTCCCCAAAGAGGTATAAGGCAAATATATGCTTAAAGGTGATATGACATTATTTGATTGCCCACTACACAATCACACTTTCATCAGCCCCAAAACTTACAAAACATTGTTCTCTGGCCCTCTCAAGCCTTGCATTGCAGATTGTTCCATGGTCAAAATATCACATTGACCTAACCATATCATGTATGTGACCATTGTGCATTCAGGTAGTGGTTGCCTTCTCTGCATTAAAATCAGGCCCACAGTCTCTTGCCATTTTCATGTGACATCTCTATATATTTAAACTAATATAATAAAATAGTAATATATTCTACATTGCATGAATGGCCTTGACAGATGTGTTTAATCTTGCAGAAAGTTACTCATGTTGTAACTATGTTATTGTTGACAAATGACAAACACCAAGTTGCTCTCATGTTCAAAGCATATAAAGCACTGTCTATGAGTCAGTAACATTTGAAGAGTTTTGCTCCCTACATCATAATCAGAACAAAAAACATAACTTCATATTTAATTATATTGATCTGAAATAATAAATGTCAACTTATCAAAAGTAGTGAAAATGGATATATCTCCTCTTTAGATGAAACAAAAATTGGGTCTGCCCTTAAAATGATCAAAATTAAACTAAGGTATAAACATTTTTGAGCACTTTGAACTTCACACTGTACATAGGAAACATTGAAACCCCTAAAAACACACTGGAGCTTGAAGTGAAATTATGGTACCTCCTGGTATACCACCAGGCATTGTGAAGTAACATAAATTTCTCTTATGTGTCTCTTTTATGTTGCATGATATAAATGTAGAAACAAACTAGAATAGACAACCATGAGCAAAACCTCAACTCTGCAAAACTCCATCTGGAGCAGGGTTTCCGCTAGATTTTTTTGGCCGGTCCGATGTCCGGAAAGAATTTATTTTACCGGACAAATTTGAAACTTACCGGTCATGTTTCAATAACAGTCTGTGTTACCAAGCAAATATAATGTACACCTAGGTTGATGAAAGAATGGCAGTAACCTAAAATGAGTTTGACTATTTAATGAACAGTAACGATTAAGCAAAATGAACAGTAACGATTGAGCAAAATCTCAACATTAGCCGCTAAAATGTAGCCTTGGCTATTATGAAACATCTGTAACCTGTGACATTTGTAGCCTGTTTAAAAAAAGGCTAGGCCTACATGGCATCAAATGTAGCCTATAGGCTACCAGGTAACATTTTATTTTCTCCTTGTTTTCATTTGCATGGCAAAGTCCTCTGCTGCTGACTTGAAATCAAACGTCTTAATTCGATTCTGCAGAGAGAAGCCCCTCTCTAGAAGCAAGTATCGCGCAATAAAAGAGTACACCCTTTTGGGGAAAAAAGTACTGTAGGCTGTTAATAGGCTGTTTTGCTGTCAAAACACAAATGTCCTGTTTAGGGATAGCCTTCGTTATAGCTACGTTTTGTATGAGCATTATTACCGGACATTTTGACCGGCAAGTATTTATCGGCTTTTTATAAATTTTACCAGGCAAAAACTGGTAATTACCGGATAACGGAAACCTTGATATGGAGATATATATCTTAGGTTCTTCCACCATGCACATGGATAATAAACCTTCAACAAACAATTCCTTCTTTTCACTCTGAGAAGGCTTGCTGATTTGATAGATTATCATTACAGCTTTAGAATTTTCTTACTTAGTTGCTTTTGTTGCTGCTGTTTATTTTGTGCAATCATTTCTCATTCTAGCAGTGCTTTCCACCTGTTAGACAGTGACACTTCTTAAATCAAAATATTACTTTCGCTGCAAAAAGCTCTTCCCTCTTTCTCTGACCACACCCCTGGGGGTGATCACCCTGTCAAATAGTTGAATCTGTTATCCACAGAGAAAAGCCCTAATATTTTTATTTTTTTCTTGTTTCCTTAATTTAGTCCAGATGCAATCAAGCCAAGAGGAAGCACCAAATGACCAACTTATTGCACCCAGAGTCATCTCAATCTGAATTTACATGCCCTTCTTTACAATTTCCTGAAAAGTTGTGATCTACATTGGATCCCCTAAAAGCCAATCATCAAAGTTAGTTTCCTTAACCCCTTGATTGCTGTTTCAGTTTTAGTGTAGCCTTCACAATAATAAAAACAAAGATTCCTCAAAATCGAAGACATGTTAGTGAAATATGACATACTAATTAACCACCTCTAGTTTTCTATCATCTTGTTATTTATCTAGTAGATTAATTAGACAGATCATTTCCGATCTCGTACATTCACTCAATTCAGTGGAAAAATGCACTCTGTTAACCTTCATATCAAGTCTTAACATAAGATCAACTTTTATATATTTTTTGCCCTAGCTGACTATAATTCAAATTAAATTAAAATAAATAAATGTTTACACTAGTGAACAAACATGGAAGTGGGCACAAAAAACAAACCCCTTCCATGAACCTCGAAGTTTTATTTATATACATATATAATATTTTATTCTGGAAGGTGAATTATACCCCTCCTACACTCCTTATGTTCCTGAGACATAATCAACAGTTGTATCATGAAAGTAGTTTCATGGTAACACTAATGACTTGGCAAGAACAGTGGATAAAGGTCATTGACTAATCCACTTACTTTAAGGCCTACAGGAAAACTACATTGAGAGATTTATTTACATTTAAAGATGTTGATTTTGAAAAGTAATACTTAAATTGAGATTTGGGTTTGGTTTCGGGTAAGCCTGAAAGAAACAAACCTATGTATTTACATATACATATTTAAATGATATTGCTGTTTTTAAATAAATAGACTATACTATAAACAGGGCATCATCAGTCATGCAATGTTAATGCTGTGGAATGAAAATGCACACCAGGTATATGGTGGCAAAAAATATACTTACATACTCCAAATATGTATATATTATGGTCAGCAAGGTCACAGCACAGCAGTCCCCAGCTCTGCTGCAGAAATGTATTTGACTGGGTTTTCTCCTCAATTTCTACACCAAGAAATCAATAATTGGTCACTATCTTAAGAACTATTCAAATACATGAAAAAGTAAAACATTTCCCTGATTATCTCCTCTGGCAGAGAATGCATAGATGTGTTCTCATGCAAAAGGGTTTCTCATGGATTTTTGACATACTTTTTTTAACATTTTACATACTTATCACATTCCATACTATCCATGTTAAAAAGCACATCTGAAGAAGGATTTCTACTAAATGCCATAAGGACATTTCATTTCCCTCACCGCAGTTGGTACCTCCATTTATCTATTATTGTGCTTCTCTAATTGCTTCATAACTGAAAAATAACATGAGCTTATATGTACACACAGGCACATATGCGAACTGTCATTCATACCCATGAACTGCAGTGCACAAATTAGTGCACGGTTAGCTGAAAATTTATTTGGAAGTAAGCATCTTCCCAGAATGACGAAAAGCAAAAATGGCAGTTGAATTATCACACACTAAGAATAAACAGATGGATGGTAGCAAACAGTTATTTGTGCTGGCCCAGCAGTGACAGAGGCATTTTTTCTTTTCCTCACATGTTAAGTGTCTCATTTCTCCTAAATTGGTTTCATTTTGTATTTTTGGAAGGATGGTAATTGGTTTCACCACATTGTTTAACTTTCATTTTTCAGTGGTCTTCCCAGATTGGAAAGGCAGGTGTTCCTCTACATAGCAGCTTCTGTAATCATTTACAAAGCAACATAAAAGGCCAAGAAACAATTAAAAACAGCAGCAGATGTTGCACAAGGTAAGTAAAATAGACATAAACTGTTTTTTGAAGACCCCGATCTATGAAGGCAACTTCTTTTTCCCAGAAGCCCATACTTTGCTGTATAATTAGTATTATTGCAGTGGTGTTGAACATACAATCATAATACAAATGAATGAGCATCTTTTTTGGCCACTGCCAAAACACATGCTGTTAACTGCAACTACTTGATTACATTTGATTACAAGTGCAAAGTAATACTTTGGCAAGTAATAGTTTGCCTGCATCCCTCAGATTACAAGAATTTGTGGAAATGTGAATGTATGTCTCTCTTAATTCCATGTCAAACACTATCTAAAAAACACCACAAGGTGAGGTCTTTTTTCGTGAAAACACTTGAAATAAACATGGGTAGGAAAGATGAGCCAAAACATTATGACCACCTGCCTAATATGCTGTTGGTCCTCCGTGTGCTGCAAAACAGTGCCAACCCACCGAGGCATGGACTCTACAAGACCCCTGAAGGTGTCCTGTGGTATCTAGCACCAAAACATTAGCAGCAGATCCTTCAAGTCCTGTAAGTTGCAAGGTGCAGCCACCGTGGATCGGACTTGTCGATCCAGCTCATCCCACAGATGCTCAACTGGATTGAGATCTGGAGAATTTGGAGGCCAGGACAACACCTTGAACACTTCATCATGTTCCTCAAACCATTCCCGAACAATGTGTGCAGTGTGGCAGGGCACATTATCCTGCTGAAAGAGGCCACTGCCATCAGGGGATACCAATGCCATGAAGGGGTGTACCTGGTCTGCAATGATGTTTAGGTAGGTGGCACGTGTCAAATTGACATCCACATGAATGGCCGGACCCAGGGTTTCCCAGCAGAACATTGCCCAGAGCATCACACTCCCTCCACCGGCCTGTCGTCTTCCCACAGTGCATCCTGGTGCATTCAGTTCCCCAGGTGAACGGCACACACGTACACAGCCATCCACGTGATCTAAAAGAAAACGGGACTCATCGGACCAGGCGACCTTCTTCCACTGCTCCAAGGTCCAGTTCTGATGCTCGTGTGCCCGTTGTAGGTGCTTTCAACGGTGGACAGGGGTCATCATGGTTACTCTGACTGGTCTGCGGCTACGCAGCCCCATACGCAGCAGGGTGCGATGCACTGTGTGTTGTGACACATTCCTCCCATAACCATCATTAAAATTTTCTGTGACTTGTGCCACAGTAGACCTTCTGTGGGTTCAGACCAGACAGGATAGCGCCCAACACCCTATCGCTGGTTTGTGGTTTGTCCCTCCTCGGACCACTGTTGGTAGGTACCCAACACTGCTGACCGGGAGCACCCCACAAGCCTTGCCGTTTCAGAAATGCTCTGACTCAATCGCCTGGCCATAACAATTTGGCCCTTGTCAAAGTCGCTCAGGTCTTTACTCCTGCCCATTTCTCCTGCATCCAACACTTTGACTACGAGAACTGATTGTTCGCTTACCATCTAATCTACCCAGACCTTGACATGTGCCCTTGTTTGAAGATGATCAACATTATTCTGTTCACCTGTGAGTGGTCAGAATGTTTTGGCTCATCGGTGTATACTTTGTTTTAAATTGGAGTGCTGAATGTTTCAAGAAAGTTAAGCATGACACCTGCATAACAGTTTGAATAGATTAAGCAGAGCCACTACTGTGCCATAGAAAAGGAATATGAGAGTAAAAACTGAATGACAGAGAACAGTTCAAAGTGGTATATGTTTTGTTATGTAATTACAGCACACATCCACCTTTTGACAACTAGCATGGTGTGTAGCACCAGGTTTTGAATTAAAGGTTAGGTAAGAGGCTGATTTTATGAGAGTGCATGCACTGAAATGTAACAAAGTGCAGTAAAGGGTCAACCCCAATTAGAATGAACGACCCAGAAAAAAGTGGTTCACTCCACCATACAATGACTGTGCCACCACTGAAATGTGATCCACACAAAAGCAATTTAAATCAATTATATGTGACTGTGGGCAATCATCACTGAAAGTGACCTGTACAGAGAATGTGTTGAAGTCCTGCATAAATACTGCCAATGGAACACTGAAAGCAAAAGTAAAAAGAATCAGAACACCACCCCTGGCATGCAGATCCATTCAAAACCCAGCAGTGGCTGTGCAATTGAATTATGGCTATTATAACACCATATATTCATTTTATTTTCAGTCCCTCTTCTTCTGCTCTTTTGATGGAACTGACAACAACCTGGAGCCAAGGGGAAATGTTTTGCATATGGCACACTGGGGTTAGTCCCTGATGAGAGGTATCATTTTACAGTACCATGGAAACCTGACTGTCAGTGTCCAATCAGTGTTGAGGGATTCGCTGAATTGCCTCTCCTCTGCTCTGCATTACTTAGGTGATTGGAGGCTTTCCTTCAGCCTCTGACATGTAAATGACCACTCACAACCACAGACATCTTTTTTTTTCATTAAACAATGAAAAATATTCAGCACCTGACTCACAATCTACCAAAGTATAGTGTTCAAATTCAAATAGATATATGCACAAGAAAAGGTTTATGATATATATTTTTGGTGGGGATGGGGGTGCAAAACACCTCAAAATCAGGATGCATCTTAGTCAATAGTTTTGTTTCCCCCTCTTATCTGGTTCCTCTGAAGCAGAAGCAGACACAGCAGCCTCATCTCTCAGCCTCATCATACGAAGACTCGGTCATACAAAGATAAAGGAATCTGTGGGAGGCCACCTAAGGCGGTCGCAGAGGGAATATTTTTTAATATTTGTTATATTATCATACCATTACACTAACATTTAATCAAGGAAAGCCCTGGGAGTGTATTGGTATTGTGTTGGCATGCCACATTCCTGTCGGATATATTTTTTGCACTTGCGTGTTGGGCCAGCTGCGTATTTGTGGTCTTAGCCTTGTGTGTCTGACATGCTCTTGTTTGTGAGTGGATGATGTAATGTTTGTGTAATGTTTTGTGCCATTTTACTGGACGGTGATTGTACTTGACCTCTGGAGTTGCTCTAGATAAGAGCGGCTAGTGGATCTCAACAATGTGTAAGTATTAAATGTACTTATCTTGAAAGGTGCTCTGCCTGCTAAGCAACAAATTGTAAATCGTTATTACAGTCAAATTCATTTGAAAGTGTAATGCAATGTTGAAAATTGACTCAATGAGTCCATATAATCAATGGACTCAATAGACATAAAATCATGTCTCTTATCCTTAGAAGCACAAATAAGTTGTGAGCATTTTTGCATTTCATGCTTCTACAAATTTATCCAAAAATAGCAAAATCTCACAGTGTGGCAATTGACAGCCTGCTGCGGTTATACCTTGATAACAAGTCACTTCAATGTTTTGTGAAAACAAATTAAGGTTTGCTGAGACTGAGCTGAAAACCAAAACCACTTCTCAGAATTCCCCTTAGGCTCTGCATTAGTAGTCTCAAATACTACTCGTGATGCCCTTACATCATACTAGCATGGCTGCTGCTGTTTCACTTGTGCCGATTATGATTTTAATGTGTAATACTTTTAAGCATGCGAGCTGTAAAGTGTTAGTGGACTGAGACAGCAAAGCCCAATCCACATCAGCGCAATGTCTCACATACCCCCTGCTTCTTACACTCTTTCTCAGGGACATGTGCTGAAATCAGAACCTGAGCAGTGTTTGATATATTTAACACACTTTCATGTCCACAGTTGTAAGGAGAGTGCCTGCAAGGTAGGAAGTCATTCTTCTTTTCCCTTTTCCTTTGAGTGTGTTCAAGGCTGCTTCAGGGAGAATAATAATAAAGGTACACACTTACAAAGGCTGTAGAAAACCATTTAGCAAAATCATACTTTCAGGGATACAAATTTTTTTAACCTTTCAAATTTAATATCTCCTTTTGAGATTGAGGGTTACAGGGCCTTTTAGATTTTGTCAATTTATGGAGCCATAGCTCTTTAATGGGAAAAAATGTTCAAATATTACCTTCCTAGCATTGCAATACATAATTCCACTTCGAAAATATTATCCCAGCCCCTTAAATGTATTCTTTGAGATTGTTGTTGGAATAAAGTGAAATTTAAATACAAGTCAACATCTCAATGACAGACATCTTACAGCTTCTTGTAATATAACGCTTTACATTATATATTACATTATATATTATATATCACCTGTCTAATGATTCTCCACTTTACTCAGGAACCATTCTGAATGATCAATGTTGCACCTCTGTGCACAGAGAATAATAAAAAAAACATTCTGCCTAAAAGCCAATTACAAAGAATGTCAGGGTACAAGTCATCTGTACACATCTAAAGTACTGTAAATCTAACGTGCACATCTTTTGTCCTTTCCTAGAAACATTGATGAAAAAAAGCTGAGGTTGTCCTATGTTGTTGTAATTGTCTTCTGATAAGGAAAAAGAAAATCAGATCATGCTTATTTGGTCATTTCTAAAGACCCAGGACATAATGACAGAAGGATATGGACTATGGCCAAACAATTGGTTTCCCCAAAGACAACACACATAACTCTCCAGAGAACAGAGGGCAGAGAACCTTCAAGAGATTGTCCAGAACTCTCGTTACTGCCTAGATACTCTGAGACCTATTTTATCATTTTATTACCGAAGTTGCACTTCCATTATTGGCCTAATTCAAGTTTTTGAGACTCCTGTGCCATCTGTGCTATTTTTGTTTTACAATTTATATAGTGTCTGGGTAGCCTCAAAGTACTGGTGTTGGACTGAGAATAATGGCTGTCTGCCTTGAGGTTAATCCTGGGAGATGTGCTGTATCAGCATCACACCCTCTCTGCACAGTGCAGCCTTTTAATTGATCAGAAAATTTTCCTGTCACAATTTGGTCCAGCAATTGGTAATGGATTCTGTTTTTTATTGCCTATTTTGTTGATTGAAAACTGGTTACATCTTTCATGTTATTGAGTGCAATTTATGTTTGTTCAGATGAAGAAAAAGAAATGGTTTATATTGATTTATTCCCACGCTACTTTCATACTTCACTGAAGTCCATGGAACTTTCTGAACTGTTCCTCACAATTTTGAAAGCAAGCACTTTTTCCATTCTCTACTTTTTAAAACTAGCATGTAACACAGTGTAACTGTGACTCTGAGATGTGCCAAAATCTCAACGTACAATCTGAAAAATCTTTATAGAGTGGTCAATATAAAGAGAACTTTCCCTGAGTGGTACCATCCTTTCTCATTACTCCTCACTACATTTTTCAACTACCGTCTCCATTCTAAGCTCCAGATTAAAACCTTGTTTTGAGTGATAAGCCCTTTAATATGAGCATGCCCAGCAAGCAGACAGAATCACCCCATTTCAGTTTGTGACACCTGTATGTCCTAAAGTTTCAGTCTTGTTGCTTATCCATGATAGGATGACATTTCTGAGTGACTGTCCAGTCACAACAATTACATTTCCTTTTGTTTTTGGCCCTTCCTCACTCCTTTGCCATAAGCACATGTGACTAATAGCAATAATCATGTGGGACAATGACCAATCAGACTCCTCATCTTGAGGGGTATTTTGACATGATGTTAGTGGGGCATGGTAGTGTAAGATAAGGCCTCTAAGACAACGTATACGAGTTCTCTAACATCGTGTCTCACTGACACAATGGTAACAATGATATAATTGCTTAACGAGGTTGAAAAGATCCAGCACTTTCTCAGCATTTTTTATGCCCAACCAGGATATATTATTAGTTTTTTACAGTATCATCTTAACCACCCTCTCAGCTGTGTGGTATCTCTGGCTTTAAGGTGTCAGTCTCTCTCCAGGTCCCCCAGAAGAATGTTATATCAATGCATATATATTTATATGGATATGTATACTTACTGCACAGTATATGAAATTTGCTAGCTGGTCACTGTACCCAATGATGCAATAAGCCATGACCTTTTGGCACCAAGAGCCCAAATGTTTTTTTCCTTTTTATGCAGGGGTAGAAAACAAGCAAAAATACATATCTTGGTTACATAAATATGATGGAGGAATAAGTTCAGTAACTGATGTCAATGTTGGCCCCACATGATCTTTGGTATCAAAGAGATCATAATGACAAAACTTGAGGAAGAAAACTCTGCTGAGAGATGGACATTCAGGTTGTGAGCTTTTAGGGTAGGGAAGAGAGGAGTATGATAGCTTCCGCTTGATAAGAAAGGGAAAGCTCAAAGCAGTCCTCTTGGGAAAGTCAGAGCAACATCAGTAGCTTCTCTACCAGCTGAACAATGAGCTGCTGCTGACATCTGGGCTGCTTTATACTGCACTGATGCTGAAGAGGACATTGGCAAATGTAATAAGGGAGTTGGATGTGGTCAGGTGTAGTCTGGACTGATGCACATGCCGCTTGTCCTTGTTCAACATCTTATATAAGATAAAATCTTAAACAGCAGTTGGCTGAGGTTCTGCAACCATTGAGCCAATCAGAGAGAGAGGGAGTCAGCTTTTGCTGGGAGGCAGGTTCCATGGGAAGTTCCAGTGCCATTCTAATGCAGATATCAAGTCAGACAGAATCACACATATGGCTTTGGTTGCTTTTTGTTTTCAATGTACTAATGACTGAGTTTAGGGAAAGCTTCTTTATCCTAATGTTGCAAAAACCATAGCTGACATATTCCTCTCTTAGTACTTATGGTTTGTCATTGCTACCTGTCTCATTCAAGTGCTTCAAAAGAAAAAAAAATAATGGGCTGAAAATGTGAGTTTCATTTCAGCCATTTCTCTCCCCTTTTTTCTTGTGGTGTCTTCTGTTGTTGTTTCCAAATTGTAATGAACTCCTTTGATGAAATGGTAGTAGGAAGACTTTTTACTGTCCCTAACCTAGAAATTTTGAAGCCTTCGATGTTGCTACCTTCTCACTGGGTAATATAGCATAATGACTTACATATAACATTATCAATAGTGTAGAAGAGAAGAGAAAAATGACATCAGCAATGGTCTGAAGATAATACTGGATATAGCATAACAGCTTAAAAGAGACCATAATTTTCCTGACAGCAGTGCCAATATTGCAACATTGAGAAATCTAGTTCAATAATCTCATCCTCTCGTCATCTTCAAAGTCTTGGGTGGAAAAGTGTCAGTATGATTATTATATCATTAGGAATTACAGTGAACTACTGAATGTTCCTATTGCACAATGGAGCCTTATACTAGTTCTTATTGTTCAAACAGATAATGCCACATCATTGCAGGGTCCCTGTTAGCTTGCTTTTGCATACTACTTTCTCACTGGAATGCTGTTGAAATTACATTTTTTCCATAAATAACTGAAATAAAAACAAATCACAGAAACTATGGCAGATCTGTCAGAGGCCTTTTCACTTCTCATAGACCTGTGTGTACCAGTTGCTTGGAGACTGAGGAAGGTGGTGATGGTAGAACATTAAATGAGGTGAAAGAAGCTATAACTCATAATATTTCATACCCAAAGGACAGCTGAAATAGCTAAAAAATGTTTGCATTTTTTCACCATCAAAATCAGAATATTTGCCTCTTTTGAATGCTAGCACCACAGTTTCATATTTTAGGTTTTACATTTAGGTTTACATATGCAATGAGTGGACACGTCCTTTTTGACTTAGTAACATAAGCTTTAATAATCAGTGATATATGAATTAGACAGCATGATACCACTTTCCGCCCTTGCTGTGAATACCTTTAACATTTTACAATTATTCCTCTAGTTAATTCTTTTCAAATGAAGAGTCCAACCTCTTCTCATCTCCTTGATGACAGCGCAGTGCTGAAAAGGGAATAGTAGCTGGCACATAATACAGGTATCATTTGCCCCTTTTACATTACCTTGCCATGGTGTACCCAGGCAATTTCAGAGTAAGTGGGAACCACGAAAAATGTCCCTGTTTAATATGATATGCGCCTCCTGGGGGTGACTCTTGGGAACTGGGAGCAGTTACTGAGGAAAATAATGACACAGAAGAGGCTGCTTGTCGTCTATCACCAGAGAGCTAATGATATACTATAGAGAACAATGTAAACAAATGGGGATTGGAAGCATTTCTCTCACTTTAACTGAAAATAACAAAACAAGAATCTGGACCTGTAAAACAATGGGAGTATAGCTACAGAGATGCATGGAGAAATGGGACAAAATTCCATTGTCTACTCAATGTTCTCTAGCAACAAGTACACATCAGCTGCAGCAGATGGGAAATAAGGGGGGAGTGGGGGTGGAGAACTTTATTTTTCAAGACGCAGATATGGGAGACAAACCAACTTTGCCAAAAGTCAAAAAGAGCCCCATCTATTACCATGGGTTTGAGTGCCATATTACTTTAATAGAACTGATGCATAATTGCCTGAACTGTACTAAGTCAGAGTCTACATAAAGTAAGAAGAGAGACCAATGTTAACAACGTGATTACATGAAACAACCAATGCTAGCAGTACATAGCTTGTCACAATATTTTTATTAACTTTCTTAACATTATCTAAATGGTGCTGCTGTATTTGCAAGCTGGTTTTTGAGACATCTTTGTTCTTCATAGACTATTAATCTCACAAAGTAACGTTTAGTTCCTGGCTTACTAGAAGAACTACTTACTTCTCAACATAGATGGTAAATGTTTCCATCTTTGCTAACTTAAGTCTTAATGATGATTGCAAATGCCCAATGACATTAAAATGATTTTAATGATTTACTGATTTCACAAAATCTAAAAAGTAAGATATACTATCACATGCCTAATGTGAGATCAGAACAATGAGGTGAAAGTCACCAAATACACTGAACATCCTTTTAATCTAAGAGCCTGTCGTGCAAAATCAAGCTTTAGGCAGATCATTGACAGTTGGATTACCAACAGTAGATGATTTTTAAAAAATTAGAGATTTGTATTGGCTTTGCAATATGTCTCACATTGTACATTTTACAATGTACAACATACCTGTTTGTAGTGAAATGTAGGAATGAAGGAATACTTTAGCTGAGCTGAACAAAATCCTATTTCCTTTTTAGTGCTTCAGCATAATGTTTATATTCAGATAGACACCTACAGGTTTCATATTATTGATTATATCTCCATTTCTTAAAATATTGAATGCATGATTTGTATTCTTTTTGACAATTACATGTCTTTATATTAGCTGCTGTGTAAATTATCGTGTGCATATACCTTGAGACATCAAATTAAACCGTTTGGCAAAATGAAAAATAATGCACACTTGAACACTCAAATGTGCATAATTTTTCGTGTTGCCAAAACACACTGCCTAAAAACATCTTCATATTGAAAGATGTGTCATCTACACTGAAATCCTTTTTGTTGTTCTGTAGAAGTGGTTTAAGGATCAGTACCCTGGCATGATATATTTAGGCATGAGTCCAAGCTACTTCTTTAGATGGTCTGGATAACAGGAGTAGTGATGTCATGACAAAGGGGACAAGGCTGCCAGGAGAGGCTGATCATTTGGTATTTGGAGAAAGGTCATATTGACAATGGCCCTGTCTTCTGGGGAGACCCACATGCCAAAAGACAGGAATGAGACTGTAAGTGCAAGAAGGGTCTGAAACAGAAGATGCTCTGGCCAAAGATAACAAATTTCTGGAGCAGCAGAGAAATCTGATCCATTGGTCAAGAAACCTGAGATGTCTTTCCTAACAGGCTGTGAGCCCAGAGTACATCTAGTCCATCCACATACTGAACTTGCCTGGGAATGCTTGGGAATCATTTAACCTGTGGCTGTTGATAAACCAAACTAATGATATAGATTTATGCATGGACAATTTGCGCATAAATGAAGACCATATCTCTGATGCTGAGACTTCAATTTGCATCTGCCTTGTCTGCAAGTGGAAGCTCAGACCCAGGTATAAGGCTGAGGTGTGCTCTCATGTTTATTTTATGTGGTTTGTTGTGTGTTTTCAGTTTAAATATACATTTTGCATTCATTTCCATGGTTAATTAATTTAGAATCACTCGGAATTTGGAAATTAATGGCATTTCAAGCTGTGTGCAAGGGGCTGAAAGTAAATATGAACCATATTAGTAATTCAAGCGCCACAAACCGCTCTTGCTGAACATGGTGATTACATTCTGTAACTGCATAAAGTGCAGCTAATATTTTACACCTGTGGACAAGCAGAAACCTTTATGGAACAGCTGGGAGACAGCAGATGAAAATGCCCCACTTTCCTATGCCATAACATGATGGAACTTAGTCTGCTTTGCAGCACAAAGCCACATTCACCTATCCCATGTCCGTCCCATTTGTGGCACATTCCTGTCTCCCCAGTTAGCATTTCTCAAAGTCTCATTAGCAGTTGTTTTGCTGTAAAATCATCAGCACACAGCCTTATCTTTGCTTCACAGTCACAAGTCTTCACAAGTCACATCATTAGTGTAGACATCAGTGGCCTGCCTTCAGGCTAGCTAAAGCACCGTCAATCAGACACCATAGTAGCATCTGTGCAGAGTTTGTCAGACACATCTGTGTGCAAATTAGGGGGCATGTTTTTGATGTCTTGATTACAAACCATTGTTTAGAGATCTGTCAATGAGCTCATGTACACGTTTGTGTGTGCGTGTGTATGTGTGTATTTGTGGAATTACTGAATTGACCGATATGCAGCCCAAAAACCTACAATCTGTGCCTGGACTATTGAGAAGCAGAGTGGGGAATCCAGACTGAATAAGCAATGTAAAAAAGTTTGGTTAATGTAATACAATTGTGGCTAATCTGGTAGTTTTTGGTGCTTATTATCACTACAGCATGGTCTAGCTTTAACAGACATAAACAGTTTTCACTTTTATTATTCTATGTATTTTGTGAAATTATATAATTCCTGCAATTGGGTTATGATTTGAAAGAATGTAGAATGTACATGTAAATCTGCTTAATCAGCCCTGGTTGCTTATAAATGTAAACTGGTTTATAGTGTGTCTCAATTCAGCAATCTAGAGTCTAGCTAAAGGAATTTTACCCACTTACATAAGTTGCATCACATTGCACTGTCTTTCTCTAATGTGAATAGTTGTACTGCATTCTTCTTTTCCCATGAATGTATTGACCAAGTAAAACTGACTTTAGGTAAATAAATAATACATTTAATAATAATTAAATAATATACCACAGCAACAAATTAAAAGGGTAAGCCACACATTATTACTTATAACTAAAAGCAATGGCTGGAATGAGTCTTTTATTGAAGTTCTGAATTGAAGTTATTTTTGCGTAAAGCACTCATTGCTCTGCGATGGCATGCAGTTGCACATAAAATATGTAATATTTTTTGTGGGTTACATGGGTATTTTTCAATTAAGACTGATACATACAGATGTTCTCATTTCACACTCTGAATAAATTAACCCTAGAAACGACACCTCCCTTCCAGAAACCTGGTGGCTGATAGATATTCTTGCAGAGTTCCATGACATCCAATTGTCCTCATTGCAAAACCCAGCTGCAAGACACTTGTAACTTTGATTATGAAAGTTTAGTGGCTATTTCAGAGCTATTAAAGCACTTCTGAAACTTCAAGTGTGGAGATATGCTTCTGCATAATACAGTAAAATATGTCAATATCAAATATTTAAATTTAAAAAAATACACAATAGTCTATTTGGTGCAAAGTTTTATCTCTCTTCAGTTATTTAGTAGGTAAATGTGTCTGTGTCAGTGTCTTGCCTCTGTGCACATCACGTCCTGTTCCTCTTTATTGTAATTTTACATCATGTCTTGTCCTGCTCTATTGTTTCTGATTCATTGTACTTTGACAACATTGTCTAACTTACCTGTGGGCACTGCTGAAGCACATTCCTATATATGTGATGAAAGTAAAAATCCAGAGACACCTTGTTTTTTACACTGTTACATTGCTTACATTGTGTGCTGTGCTGTGTATCCCTCAAGGATACCTTCATCTCCAAAATGGCAAACTTTCAGGCAATAATGTTTCACATTTCTGGGACCACTGAAAGTTTTCAGTAAGACACCAAAATTTATCACAACATGTTTCATTTTCAGAGTCCCTATGAATACTGTTTGCTTAAAAACAAAAGACAAAACAAAACAGTGTCTGTTTGGGGACTCTCAGCCTTCTCTCAGGGGGAGTACCCAAGTGATTTTCCCAACTTTGCCAGAGTTTGCTGACATGCTATGTTGCAAAATGCAGGTGCATTCATTACCCTGTAATTACCCTGCTTTTAGGCCTGTGGTATATTATTCATTACATGTATCCTCTGTGAAGTGATGTAACACAGAAGGCAACTCTGCAGTGGAAATCAATGAGCAGCATGGAACATGGAACACACACTGCCACAGATGCACCTTGACTAACACGATCGGCTCAAAGAATTAGCTCTAAATCACCATGAACAGTTCAAGGCCACCTACGAAAGGACTCTTTCTTCAAAAAGGAGGAGGAAAATCATAAACTGAGCACTACGAAAAGCCTCTGACTTCTAGGTATGGCCAATGGCTAGTCTGATTATTTTCTTGAGATAAAACATCTGACAAACATGCATGCCTATATGTGCTTTCTAATGTGACTCTCCATGGAGAGAACATTGCTTTTTCATCATACTATAGCCTGAAAAAATCAGTCGATTTTTTCTATATTCTGCCGATTACCACACTGGAAAATGTGTTATCTGAAGAGGACTGAGTTGTACCATTTTATGTAACAGAATTTTGTTTGTTAACTTTCCAAGATGTGCCACATTTCTTTTCACATTATTAAAAGAACCATAAATTAATGAAATGAAAGGAATATTCCTATCCACAAATAAAAACTGAAGTATAACCTAATTGAACAATGAACATAAAGTGCCACAGAATGAAGTTATGAGCATTATTTTTTTTTTTCCACCGGTAATCTCACTAATTGCTCTAATTCAGAAATTAGGCACGGCTCGTGAGTCACTTAAATAGGTAAGTGATCACAAATAAAAACTCATTAACATTTGCATCACCCATGTATAATATCTTAAGTACATTTATCCTGTCAATATATCCTGTGCAAGAACAGCACATGACCAAATACTGTTGTTTGCTTCCAATAATTCAATCATTTGAAAACCTGCCAACACTCCACCTATTGATTGATGTGATGGTGTTTAACATTCATCAATCCACTGGTGCTGGATATTCTCAGGTTATTGGTGACTCTACAGGTAGCATACTCCTTTCCAGAATAGCAAACAGACAGAAATTAGTTTTTGGTAATTCCAGCCCCAAGAAGATTAAACTGTGGTCTCTAAGGTGTTCCCCTATGTAAGTGGATCTATTTCGAAAGGCTGACAGATGCCCTGAGAGAGGAGACTACATAACAAGGGCTTATTGATTTAGGAAGGCTACTGTAGGGTGTGAATAGCTCTGTACAATTCCATCCTATCCTCTCTCTAATCCTTTGGAAATATCAACTCTACAATCACATTTACCAGATGTGACAAAACATATACTCTGATAAGGGGAAAAAAAGATTTATTCAAAACATGATAGGCTTTTTGTTGATTTCTGATGACTCATGAATTGAATCCAGTTGGCATATATATATATATATATATATATATATATATATATATGTATTCAGTATGCAAATAAACCCTGTTTTGTGCTATAGGAGTGCTATATAAAACATTGATTAAAGTCCTCTTTAAGTTATTTGGCAGAACACACTGGGCTTCAATCATCAAAATGTTCATAGAAAAATGATTGTATTTCATTCTTGGGAAAAACTATGAAAAATTCAGCTCAAAAAGTTCTTAAATTAGATGCTCATGCATGTTATCACCCATTAGCATAAGTAAATGCCTTAACCATCCCATATAATGACATTCTGGCGGGTATAGCTGACACTGCTGAAAGGGAAAAAATGAAGATATTTTCTCTGACACAGAGATGTAAACAAACATAACACAAATAGATGCAATAAAAAATTATATTTTGTAATGTGAGCAGTGGAGTATCTGCAACATTGGCAAATCACCGGTCAAAAATATGCGTGACTTTGAAAGGACTACAACATCTAAATCAATTTTAGGTCAAAAAGTTTGTCCTTATCTTGTCATCCAAAGAAATTTGTTTCTGACTTATTGAAAGCATGTGGGAGAACAGTTTACAGATTTATGCCGGGGATAAAAAGGCACACAGCTACATATAATTGTTTTTTTTTTTTTTTTTCAAAGCAGCTTAGTTAATTCAACGTAAACCTGAATCTTAGCCCTGCTCTCTTGAGCAATATGGGCATAGGGTCTTCTCATTCCTGTTCTTCTGATGGCAAACAAATGTTATCTTTCATGGCTGTATTGCGGAGGTCACAGCAAACCAGTGCCATCTTGCACAACATTTCTGTGTACAGAAATGCGCTGTGTGCTTTGTCCAGATACATTCACCAGCCTTTTAGGTTACCGACATTGCTTTCCTTCATCGGGTGAGTGTATGCATGTGGTTTTATGCAACCTCATATGGCATCTGCCAGCAGTGCCATCAGTCAATGTTTCAGCATGAATCTACAGTGGCTTCAGAAAGACCCCTTCACTTTTTTGCACACTTTGTTGTGTTATTTTAAAATGGATTAAATTTATTCATTTGGCCATCAGTCTACACACAATAACCCATAATGGCAAAGCAAAAACATTTTAAAAATGTTCGCAAATTTATAAAAATCAAAAACTAAAATATCTAATTTACATAAGTGTAGCATACAGACGGGTGTCAAATTAAAGGAAAAACCAACAAAAAGTGTCTTAGTAAGGTGTTGGGCCACCACAGGCTGCCAGAACAGCTTCAACGCGCCTTGAAATAGATTCTACAAGTCTCTGGAACTCTGCTGAAGGGATGGAACACCACTTTTACAAAAGATATTCCCTCATTTGGTGTTTTGATGATGGTGGTGGAGAGCACCACCAGCGAAGGCCATAGCACATGATTCACATCATTTTCATGCTCATCAAACCATTCAGTGACCCCTCATGCCCTATGGATAAGGGCATTGTCATCCTGGAAGAGACCACTCCCATCAGGATAGAAATGTTTCATTGTAGGATAAAGGTGATCACTCAGAACAACTTTGTATTGATTTGCATTGATCCTTCCCTCTAAGGGGATAAGTGGACCAATACCATGCCAGCAAAATGCCCCCCACAGCATAACAGAGCCACCGGACCCCCTCACTGTATGGGTCAAGCATTCAGGCCTGTACCGTTCTCTTCGTGTACGTGACACATGCACCCGCCCACTTGTCAAGAATATGGTGAAGGATGACTCATCTGACCATATCATTTTTTCCACATCTCTGTAGACCAGTGCCTATGGTTTTTGCACCACTGAACTCTCAAATGTGCATTCATCTTTGTAATGGGGGGTTTATGCATTGCAACCCTACTGCTGTATAATATCCCTCTCTATGTAATTGTCGATGGACTGTTCTTGCTGACACAGTCTGACTCACGTTCTGTATTGACATTCTTAGTCACCTGAGGAAGAGTTTCTCTTCTGTTTTTCCTTACATATTGCACTAATGCACGAGCATCACAGTCATCGAATGTGCGCTGTCGACCACATTTTCCAACCCTATTTACTGATGTCTTTCCCATAGATCTAAATGCAGATGTCACTTTAGTCACTGTTCCTATTGAAACACTATCCAGTTGAGTTGTCTTTGTGACTGAAGCTCCTGCCATCCGTGCCCCAACAATGAACCCTCTTTCAAAGTCACTTAGATCTATTCCTCTTGCCATATTGATCCAAAATCAAGATCAACTGGGCCTTTTCAGCATTTTTATACATGCCACAGAGCATGACTGGATGTTAATTGCTTAATTGTACCATGCAGTACTCCTGTGTGGAAGCATCTGCATTTGTTATGTTTCTCTACTCATTTATTCAGGGTTTTCCTTTCCTTCAATTTGTCACCCATCTGTAAGTGTTCAGACCCTTTATTCAGTACTACATAGAGGCACTGTTGACAGCAATCACAGCTTCAAGCCTTTTTGGGTAAGTCTCAATAAGCTTTGCACACCTGGATTTGGGCAGTTACTCCCATTTTTCCTGGCAGATCCTCTCAAGCTCAGTTGGATTGGATGGGGAGCGTCTGTGAACTGCCAACTTGAGGTCTCTACACAGATGTTCTATGGGGTTCAAGTCCAGACTTTTGCTGAGCCACTCAAGAACATTCAGAGACTTCTCCCGAAGCCATTCCAGCATTATCTTGGCTGTATGCTTCAGGTCATTGTCATGCTGAAAGGTGAACATTCACCCCAGTCTGAGGTTGTGTACACTCTGGAGCAGGGTTTCTTCAAGGACCTCTCTATATTTTGCTGTGTTCATCCTTCCCTCAATTCTGACCATTCTTAATTCTAACCCGTAGTAAGTGTTCACTTACAGGCACAGATTCAAGCTTTCAGTACGTAAACTCTGTTACTGACAGACAGATTTACATTTATAATTTGGCAAGGTGGTTAATTGCAGTATAAATTTACAGATTAGATTAGTTACTATATTTTTGGTTTATTTCAAATTGTATAGCCTATTTAAGTATTTCACCTACAAATCGTCATTTAGAAATTTGATACTTATACACTTTTATTGCAAAAAAATTTATTGCTGAAATTTGTGTGCTTTCATATGTGGTACAAGTGGTCTGGAGCAGACATGAAATTCATTACTACATTGGAAGAAAGTCTCCATGTAGGACAAAATTGATGAATTGCAAAATGTTTGTCATTTTGATTGTATGCACACTATACACACAAAGAAGAGTGAACCTGGCTTACTGAGATTGTGCCTCTGAATCTTTCAGGAGTTACAGCTGAAGGTCATGAGTCTTTTCCAGTTTTCTCCACATGATCCCATTTCTGTATTCTCGAAAAAGATCACACTGGAAAACATCTGTGTTGATCCGCATAAACATGTGTTTGACATTAATGATGCATTGCCAAATGAAAGCAAGCTGGAAATTAGTTACTTTGCTTTTATGTTTGTGATTATAATCAAGTGGCTGCTCACAAATGCATGAATTTACACAAAGAGGGGACATTTTAGAGGCTAACTCAATACAATAGCCACTAAACAGAAATAGATGCTGTCCCTCTCTAGTCCCTATAATAATCATCATCAGATACAAAGGGGCATCTGTGGCATTGTTTTATTTGATGTTTTTTTGTCTCAGTGAGCTGCTTTTTTTCCTTTTTGCTTTTCATATTTATTTGTACACCCACATAGTGTGATCTTTTATGTTTCACTGATCTTAGTAGTCAGAACCTCAAAGTTATACATCTTTGAGACAAAAGATGGGCACTTTAAAGACTTTTATCTTATATCTTTGATTTGTTTTTTTAAGCTAAACCTTTGCTGCAGATTAGTCTGCCAACAATACAGGCATAATAATACATAATTATCAAATAGAAAATATTAAACTTGATAATTAAAATGGATAAAAAACCTGTCACTGCTGACCTATTGGACAGGTCTCCATTCTGTTTTGCAATAATCAGGTTTATAATAATTTGCTTTCACAATGTTTGGTAAATATGTCACCATTGTTTCATGATACAAAATTCACATTTTCAATAAGAGAGAGACACTCTTACTGTATCCAGAGCAAACAATGTTATCCATTTATACAGCTGGATATTTTACTGAGGCAATTGTGGGTTAAGTACCTTGCCCAAGGGCACAGCAGCAGTCCCCCAGTGGGGAAACGAATCAGCAACCTTTCAGTCATGAGTCCTGCTCCTTAACCATTATGCTACACTGCTGCCTGCAGAGAGAGCTGCAGGGAAATATTTTTTTTTTCCTATCACAGGTCTTTTGTTGTCTTTTTAATTCTGCTTAGTTGTTTTCATTTAATGAATGTGTGAGTAGGTGTGCGGAGGACCTGAAGAAGATTTATCCATACTTACATACAGACATGTGCACTCTCTAATTCACTCTATAGTTAAATACCTATTTGAAAGTCATTATTTGCATATTTCTGTTCTCCATATTATGACTTTTCCCGCAGTACACGTCACAGTACCAAATATTTAACTCTCTGCAAGCATATTAAAATGTACAAATACTTATGTTGTATTAAAATCCTACACTTAAGTGTTTAAGTTCTATATATTGTTGTTAACGGTTCTATTTTCGGCCCTTGGAAGGTGTTATGTAGTATTTTTAGAATGTGGTGGTTAAGATGCATTATCTATTTCCACTCAACAAGGAAAATTGATGTTTTCCTAGTAAATTCTGTACTGAGCCATTATATACTGTGATGTATGGGATAGATGTGAGAAAAGCTTTTTCATCCACAATGAGGGGCTTTTGCATTATTGGACCTGAACTCTGTATTTGTGGTTCCCAAGTACTTTTAAACTTATTTGGCTCTGAAAAGATGAGGTACAGTGCAGACACTTCACATTCTGCTCTTCTCTTGTAAAATGCATTGCAAGGGATGGATAGAAAAGTGGATTTTATTTAAAAACTTAATCCCCAGATACTGCTGCAAGGTGCTATGATGAGAGAGAACTTTAATTGAAGTGAACTAAAGTTACAATATAAGCTTATAAAAATTCTGAAAACAAAGACAAAAAGGCAGCAAAGTAAGAAAAAATCCTCAGGTAATGTCACCTTAAGTTGCACCTTCATCCCTCAGAATGTGGACTGAATGACCTGGTTGTCACAGTACATGTGAGATGAGTCTGAATTAATAACTTATAGCACACAAAAATGAATTAGCTCCTCCGCATTGCTATTCACTCAACAGCAAGACTTCATAGTACGAATAAACCTGGTTACTACAATTTATATGTATGTAACTGTCAAACGGCATACATGGTCTGGGGGGTCATTGGGAATGCAAGTTTCTGCACTTGCACAGTAATGTGTAGAGCATGAGAGAATGTGAACGTGCCAGTGGGAAAGTATGTGCCTGCATGATGGAGCAGAGAAACTTGACTTCATCACATTAGCAAGACCAGGTATCCAACTCTACTGTACTGCTATAAAAGGATTTGTCAACAGGCATTGTTAGGATTGGATGTTACCTGTCCTTTTGAATCAGGAGAGTGATGGAGAAACAGCTTTGAAATCTTGATGGATAGTCAATAATTATGTAGCTGAAAGGTAATTGTTCTTTTCAAGGTTTCCAGAAAGTGTTGATGGATTCTTGAAAACAGAGCCACAGCGCGTGTTTTTAGAATTTTAGAATAAACCTCCCAGGACACATAAATCATTAGTTGTCTCAGTGGTTTCACTTACAAATAAGAATGTTGTCATTTTTATATCATTTAAGAGAGGTCAAATATATGTACTTTAGTGACATTAGTAAACATTTAATCTTACTACAATATCTGGGCAAAAGCAAAGTTGCTGTGATAAAACAGTAACCATGGTTAATTACATAGTGTTTAGAACTTCAGTATAATATATGAAAAGATATTATTTGCCTGTTTTAATTCTGATGTTTCAGTGTTTTCCACAGTGTGTATTTGTGAGGTTACTTTAAATAGAAACCATTTTTATCATTGTCATTACCCCGCGCCCCATCTTTGGTCTCAACAGAGTGCAGGCAGCACCATATTATTTGAAAATCTTGACAGACATGTAGTATTCAAAGGAGTTCACCTTTTGTTCCATCTCTGCAACATAACTATGTGAGATTTAATCCCAAAATGTATTTAACAAACAAGAGACAATAAAGAAAAAATGTGTGACTCTTCTATCTGTCATGACAGAAATAATTTACATGTGCACCTGTTCAAAACAAATTATAAGTACAATAAATGTGATTTGTGCCATACTCTTTTGAATGACAACTGTCATTGACAATGTGCTGTCAATGACAGCTGTATAGCTGGTATTCATTTAAGTCAGGGAAAAGCCTGTGTCTTGTGATTTAACACAGACCTGTCAATTCCAGTCTTCTACTGGAAAGTATTTTTCATGGAATGAATCACATGTAAGGATTTTATTCAATTTGTTTTACACTGCTCTCTATTTGTCTTGTTTAGTTTCCATTTATTTTCCCAGTAGTTAACTTTTCTGGCAGTGACATACAGAAGGATTGGCCTTCATTGGTAGATAGGACATTGCTTTGGTTTCCAAAAACACAATTTCCCCAGGATGCGGAAAACACTCAAAGGACATTGCCTATAACTTGTAGTGTGAGATGGTCTAACAACCTTTCTAAATGACATTACCATTTTCATGGGCATAGCTCATTCTGACAAAAAGGCTTCAATTTGCATTTGATTTCAATCTGCATTTCCACAGAAACCAAAACTTGATTTTGAGTGCTACTTGTGAGGAACCATATAATAGTGATATGAGATACAAAAATAAAAAATAAAACCATTACAAAGCAGTGTGTGTTAGAGCCACAGTATGCCACAGGTGGGAGAGGCATTTGCCATTGATGCAGTCACCTCATTAGCAGATGATGCTATCAGGGAACTGTGCACTGGTAGCAAAACAAAGCCAATACAAATCAATAGTGAGAGAAATCACAATAAGCCTGAGTGTTTTTGGTCTTTAGCAGGTAGTCCTCTTCCAATATTGAGATATGAATGATATGAATAGCACTGTTCATGATAAAACCTACTGGAAAGGCCTGTCTGGCTTCAACACCAAACTCATTTTAAATTCTTTTAAACATTTTAAAATCTCTAAATCTATTTTTTCATTAAGGAACTGGATACATTTGACTTATCTGGTGTCACAAGGTTCCCAACAAATTTCCTTTGGGGTAAAAATATAATAATATAATTTTTGTTTGCGTTTTTGTAGGAGGGGTGCAATGGCTCATCCTAAAGGCATGCATGTAAACGTTACAAAGCTGGACATTTCATCACCTAATCATCATTAAAAATGAGGTTTTATATTTATACTACTGTTTCTAACATTAGATACCTGTTCTTCATTTTCAAGTATTTTGTATAAACAATATTATTTTCCAGTAATTCTTCGAAAGTTAGATTTTCAGATGTTTTAAGCAGTCTAGCTTGTTTTTATGTGTGGTCTTCTGCATGCCGAAGTCATTGTGAAATGGCTCAAATGAAATACCTTTTCCAAGAGCATCTGATGTGAGTAACCCAGCAACAGAAGTAAACTGCTGGACCTACATGTATTTACAAATGATATTGTTGAACTGGAAATGTGACAGTGCATGTGATATTGCAGTCTATTTGTTCTGTTCCACAAATAACAACAGTTTGTTCTCATTTCAAGAAAAGCTCCAGTAATTGCGACTGAGGTCACTAACCTAGGGCTGGTCTTTTATCGACTAGGCTTTGTATAAGTTGACTGACAGAGAGACCCTAGTGGTGGGACACATAGTGTATGGGATTCTACCATGTTTTACACTTACCATAGTAATTTCTTAAATTTTAGAATTACAATGAAGCAGATTGTAAACAGTGATGTCAACACATAACATTTTGTTTAAGATAAAACCAATAAAATAAATCCTACAGAGCTGTCTGGTGTGATGAAAAGTCTGACTGGACAAAGATCCTTGTCTTCTACATGTTTGTCGCTTGTGCTCATCAATAAACTAATCACTCTCCACACCCATCTCCACCAATACACTGGCCTCAGAGTTGCAGTCCCATCCTGACTTGCCATTCACCATTTACCTAATTTAACTTCCCTACCTAATTGTTCAGTGATTTGGCACAACTTGCAGTCATCTAATTCAGTATCAGACATTGTGGACATCTAGTTGAAAATGGAAGTGGGTTCAGGTTTTATGATCCATTCCCATTTTCAACCACATCAATCCAATTGGTAGTGCAACTTGAAAATATTCTGGAAAAAAGATGAGCATTGATATCTCTGCTCCACATGATAGAAATGCTCCAAACAACAGCCTTATTCCCGGTGGCCAATTTTCTCTGCAGCCATCAACAATTGATCACAACATCTATCACACTGGTTGCGACACTCAGTTGTCCAGAGCTGACATCACAAGCACCTTGAAGGTCATGCCCCTCCATTCCAATTCCTGGCACTTCAAATTTTGCTGGCATGAGGAATTTATCCATTCACCTTACCTTTTAGTGCAAGAGCAGTCCAAAAATATTCAATACCCATTCCAAAGCCTTTTGCTGTATTTTTCTAAACAGCTACCATTTGCCTTTTCTACTGCATCTTCTCAACATTTTCCTTGTCATCCATCCTCTTTCACTTTTCTTTTCAGTTCTTAACGATCTGGTCTCCAGATCAGTGTACCTGTTTCTCCATTTTTGTCCTCTCACCTTTCCTCTCAGTCCTGCTCCAATTAGGAATTAATCAGCCTTTTGTGTCACCTCAATTTCACAACACACATCATTTCCAATCTGGAAATCACCCTCCTTCTCAAAGAATTTCAACATACAGAACTCATCCTACCTCATACTAGGCAACCCATCATGACAGGCCTTATATGTCCAACCTGCATCTCCAGCTTGGTTACTATTCCAACTTAAACCCTGTTCCTATTCGCCTTTTACAGTCTTCTCAGATGTTCAGAATTCACCACTTTGTCTTTTCTCCTTCATCTGGACAACTTTGCACTGCCAGTCTCACCAAATGTTGCCAATTATAATGTTAATCAGACTGGACCTCAAGAAGAAAAATGACCAACAAGAGGAAGCAGAAATTATTTTCTACTTCCAACTCAATACTCCCATTAGTCCCTGGGAACCATTTCTGCCTTCATTTGGCCATGTTTCCAACAGGCTCATCCTTCCTAACCGTCATTCACTAATGAAAATAGCTGCTTTGTCACTAACGTTCAACATATTGACATTTCCTGCTGACCAGAACTCAGGTCATTCATTACTCATAGGAGCAGCCAAAACTACTGCCTGCTAAAGCATGTCCAGCTACCTCATCATATATCTCAGCAGATGGACCTGAACTGCTCTCAGCTGTTACATAGACTCTGACCTATAGCATCACTGTAAGATATAGTCAGTCTCTCTCATTCACTGGACTATGTTTACTCTGGAGCTCCAGCTCCACCCAGGGGGGGCCTTTTCACACTGCCCTACTGCCCCAAACAGACCCACCTCTACTGCAAGCGTCACTGTATAACTTACCACTTCTCCTAGGAGGTCCCCTCACTGCTGTTCTTCAGCCTAGCTGATGTGCTTGCTTCCCTGAACAGATCTGTTTCCAGTATGAGCATCACTTTATGACTGACCTCTTCTCTCTGGATGAAATCTCAGTGCTGTCCTACACCCATGTTGACATGCTTGCTCTCTTGAACTAACCTGCTTCCAATGTGAGCGTACACTGTATGATTTGATTCTAGAGCACCAGCTTCTTGTGGCTTTTCAGTTATTATATACCTTTGATCTTGCACGTTCTCATTCCCTGAACAAGCTTGATCATTTCCCCCATAGTCAGCTTCTGAAGGCTCACTCACTTGCTTCAGAGGCCAGAGACTGCAAGAACTGCTCTATGATGCCCTGCTCTGTGGCACATGAGTTGCAGAGCCATGCCCTCCTGACACACAGCTCATCGGCCTGCTCATTGATTGGCTCCTGAGGCTGGAATACCCCGGAACAGAACCACTATACAGTGGTTCCACGGATGCAATACATGGTGTGTCCAAAACATGGACCCCTTTTGAGAACATCATAATCCTGGGGTACATGGCCTGGGAGACTAAAGTATGCCTTGAAGGCTTTGCTGCTGAGAAAGTTGGCCAGAATGCTAACCCACTGTTCATGCTCCCACAGTTCCCTCTCAGCAGTACGTTCACCCTTGATGTCATCCCTATCTCCCATATTATTCAGACATGCCTTTGCCCTCTTCAGGCAGAAAGAGAAATCCATTATGTAAGGTCATGCAGAGCCTTGCCTTCCATTGCACGTTTGTCCTGGGCCTTGGTGCTCTGCTGCGGTGCTTCTATCACCGCCCGGATGGTTTGCTGTTAGGCGGTGAGGTGTGACATCAGCTGCAACATCAATTCTTTCATGCCTCTGGGTCGGGACCACAGCAGCCGGGCTTGGCGACAATAACAAAGAGGTTTTTTTTTAATTTATGCTAGCATGATGGCCAGTCTTACATTATTACATGGTACCAGGAGTGGTTGAAAAGTGGTCGGACCAAACCAACCAAAAAGATATAGATGTTGTTAAACCTCTGGAACCACAGTGTGGACAATAGCTAGAGAACTTTTAAACAGGCTTTTTTCCTACATTTGAAAGCAATGGGAGCTAGCAAGCACAGTGATGACCAGAAAGTTGCATTTCTACTTACTACAGCTGCATCTCAAGCAATTGAGATTTACAATACTTTAAAATTTAAAGACGAAGCAAGTAGAGAAAAGCTGCTTAAACAATTTGATGCTTACTGCTCCCTGAAGAAAAATGAAGTGTATGAGAGACATTTGTTCCATTGCCAAATTCAACAACAAGGTGAGCCATTTGATACATTCTTGATGGATCTATAACTAAAAGTACAATCTTAAAACTATGAACAAACACAGCCATCAATCATCAGGGATCAGACAGTATTTGAGTGCAAGAAAGTTTGGGAAAGGCTGTTAAGAGAGGAAAAGTTGGACTCGGATGAAGTGATCAGAATTTGTAGGGCCAGATAACAGACCAAGAAACATGTGTGCTCATTTGAACAAACAGTGGCAGCCATTACCACCATGCCAGAGATAACTGTGATTGACAGAGTAGTGAGTTCTGCCAAGACAGCAACTCTGCTGCTGGCAAGGACTATGCCATGAACTGTAATCATTTTGGAGGTAGGCAGGGGGAGGAACCAGTTTGCTAAAATGTGTTTTTTTTTCTGGAGAGAAAAACACACAAAGACATTAATATGATGGAGTCATTTGATGATGAGGATGAGGATAATGCATTGTTCATTGGAGTAGTATAGAATAATGAGAGAGGAAACAGATCCTCTGATAGTAAATGGCACTGTACTGAACATAAAGCTTGATATAGGTGCAAATTGCAATAAAGGATTACAATGCACTGTAAAGTAAACCACAAAAAGAAACAAGACAGACATAAAGCACATAATGGACAGAGAAATACCAGGTGTGTGCAGGTTGCTGTGCAAAACAGCAACATTAAAAAAGACCTTTGTTGTGGTGCCAAAGGGAAAAGAGTCACTACTCATTGACCAAGCAAGGGTATCCAGGTAGTCTCAAAACAGAAAGATAGCCAAGTAACACAGGGGAACTAACTGCAAAGACTAACATCATTAATGGACAAACAGGACATGTCACTGGCTGAGCATTGACAGAAATAATATCCTAATATATTTGATGGTATTGGAATTCACCAACAGCATAAAGCTCAAATATACAGCCAAAGTGGTACATACCCCTAGACAGGTGCCTCTCAGACAGGAATTGTGCAAGGAACTGAACAAGATAGTGGCTCTAAATGTCATTAAAACCAACACAGGGACACAGAATGGGTGAATTCCATGGCTTATGTAAAGAAACCTAGTGGAACATTGTGGCGGTCGCGGTGCGAGCCGCACATGGAGGCTGCATCGCTCTCACTGTTTCACCCCACATAAGTATATATAAACTTTTCTATATATGTTATTATAAATATATATATATATATATATATATATATATATATATATATATAAAAGTTAGTAAAAGGAAGATACTTCCATCATTGTTGTTAGGAACATTCATTTGATCATTGTTGCTGGGTCAGTGCACGGGCCTAATCAAAGTGAATGGTTAAATAGGAATTGTTCTAACTTTACTGGTAAAAGGAAATGTTGGTTACCTGTACTGAGTGATATTGTTGCAGGTGAATCCAGCATCAAACGGAGTGCCGGCAGGAAACAAGACACATTTATTTGGTTCCTAGGAGGAGGGCCGAGCAAACCAACTGTTCTTGGCCATGGGGACCGGGGAAGCAGCTACGGCCGAGCTGTGTTCCTTAAAATGTGTTCTTTTACTTAATGAATATGTTTAGTAATGATTAATGGGTTCTATAATATTAGTCAAAGTACATGGTTCATTCCAGGACATGTCTCGTGGGTGTTTCTGTTATTTGTTATATTTGTACCCCCCTCTTTGTGTCTTTATGGTGCTGTACACCTTGATATAGTGTGTGTTGTGTCTAATGGAAGTCAGTGTTGTTCAGAGTCAGGTGTGATGGGTATTGTCCTGGGTTGTGCTCTGTTGATGTTGACCTCCGTGTAGTCTTTAAGAGGCAAGAGCAGATATGATTAAAAAGGGACTTTTTTTTTTCCTTTGATTGAGTTCTTTATTGATGATTTCAGGGCTCTGTAATAATTTTCTCTTGTGGAGGCTTTGACTGGCAAGGACTTTGAATTCTTTTGTTATCTTTACTTCTTTTGACTTTTTCGTCTTTTTTCATCATTGTCCCACTTTGGTTTATTTGGGTTTCCAATTTTTGTTATTAGTTGCACAAGCTTTAATAAAACCCTGCCATTTTGTACCCTCACTCTGTCCTTGTTTCTTGTGGCCACGACCACCTTCAAAGGGCGACGGTACTGCTCAGTGCGGGTCCGTCACAAACATTGAGAATTTGTATGGACCAAAAATACAGAGAATATTATAAGAGAACATTACCAAATACTGAAGAGAGAGGACATACTGAATGAGATGGTAGGTACACAGTGCTTTGCAAAGCTGGATGCATCACATTGCTTCTGGCAGCTGCAGCTGGATGACAAAGGTGCAGAACTGTGCACAATCAATGTACCCTTTGGCTCTTTCTGTCAGTCCTTCCACGTGATGTCCTGCTTGTGTCAATCTTTGTCTTCCGGTCTGTCAGTGTGGGTGTGTCATTTATTTTGTTTTTCTTGCATGCATGTGCTTTTGTTTTTGTTTTCTGCCATCGCCCCACCTCCTGTCCCACCTATCTGCCCTGCTGCCACACCCACCACCTGAAGCCCATCCTGCACACCTGGTCCCTGTTGTCTCATCATCAGTCTGTGTGTTTATACCCCTCTATCTGCTCTGTTTCTTTGCCAGTTCGTCACAGTGTTTATTTCTGTTTCGTTCCTGCCTGTTTGTTGTATGCTTGCTCTGGTTTTTTCTTGACTCTCTGCCTGTTTCATTGGATTTTGACCCTTGTCTAGTGTTTTGGATTTTCTGCTCATGGATTCTCTGGTTTTGACTCGGACTGTTCTGTTACTACGATTTTGGACATCCTTCAATAAACGCCTGGTTTGTCATCCCGGTCTGCGCCTGGGTCCTTCTACCTGAAAGCCTGACACTTTCAACTACTAAAGACTTCACTTTGGAATTTGCATTGGAGGGTGATCAGGTACACACTGATGATGGGATGAAAGGCAAAATTTTGAGTGAAAAAACATCTCGGATGAAGAGAAATGCCAGTTTGCCAGTCAAGAGGTCAGATTGTTGGGAGACAGGCTGAAAATCAAAGCTCTGAGAGACATGCCCACACTGATTGACATGAAGGCAGTGCAGAAGGGTTTAAGCATGGTTAACTACCTCGCCTAAACTCTTCTCCAAAACAGTGGCACTGAGAAAACTGCTACAGTCAACAAATGAGTGGTCCTGGGATAAAACACAACAGGATGAGTGGGGACAGCTAAAGGAAAGTCTGGTCACAGAGCCAGCACTAGTTTTATTTGACCCAGTTTGACAACAGTCTCCACAGATGCTACAAGGATGGCTTGGGGGCAGTGTTACTTCAGGATCGTGAGGGGGTGTTGAGAACCATGACCTGTGCAGCACAGTCACTTACAAAGACAGTGATGATACACACAAATGGAAAGAGTGCTTGGACTCATTTTCAGATGCTAAAAGTTTCACTCATACACCTTTGGTCTACTGCGAGAACAGACCACAGACCTCTCCTCATGATCAGTCAAAAGCACTTGAATGACATGTCACCTTGCATCCAGAGAATGATGCATCAGGAGCCACATACTGTACATACCATAATGGAACAATGAGAGAAAAGATTGTGGCTGAAACAGCAATGGACAGACAACTGCAAAGGGTAACTAGGTTACTCGGGTTGAGTGGCCTAAGCAAGCTAACACTCAGTTCTGTTCATTTCAAGACTCCTTGGTCAGTTGTCCCCACAAAGCTGAGACAAGGAGTTTTGCAGAAACTGCACCATAGACGCTTCAGCATTGAAAACATGTAGACTAGCAAGAGAGACTGTGTATTGGCCAGAGATCAATAGAAACATAATAGATATGATGGAAAACTGCACTACAGTATGTAAAACATTGCAACAAACAACAGAAAGAGCATAATCACTGACTTTCCCCACCAGCCTTGAGTGAATGTAGGGATGGATTTGTTTAATTTTCTGGGTAAGGAATACCTCCTTTGTTATTGACTATTTGTCTAAGTATCCAGCAATTTCGCTCCTCACAAATCACACAGCTACAGGTGTTGTCATACATGTGACATTCATATTTTCAAGGCATGGGATTCCCTGCAGTGTAGTCTCTGAAAATGGGCCCCTGTATGGTAGTTAGGAGTTTGCTCCGTTTGCCAGATAGCATGGATTTGAGCATGTCACAGTGAGCCCAAACTTCCTTCACGCAAATGAAAAGGTAGAAAAAGGGGTGCAGATCATCAAGAATCTCCAGGGCAAGGCTGCTGAGAATAGGGAGGACCCATATCTAGCACTGTTGGCATATAAAGCAGCACCCTTCCCCTGTGGGAGAACACCAGTGGAGCCTCTCATGATCCCTAAGTTTCAAACCCAGACATCCAGAGTAAGAGACAATATAAGTGCAGCCACTGTGAACTAGATGAGACACCTCAAACAGCCATACATTGTTTACTTTCACAGCGTTTCTAAGTCTCTTCCTTAAGCTCCTCTTTATGTTATGACCTGCCTTGCTCCTTATATTATGCATGCCTAAAGTAAAATTTAAGGAACTGATAGCAAACAAATAAGTACAATATAAAACAATCACACAGCAGAGTAAAATGAACATTTAAACATGTTTTAATTAGATGCTCTATAGCTATGGATAGCAGCGCATGTTAGAGGAGTGAAGTGCGAACACAGCAAGCCAATTTTGCCTGGAGTGAAGTGTGGCTTTTCATGAAGTCTGGGCATCAGTCTTCTCTCCCGCTCCAATACTGCTCCAGTCCACTAGCACAGTGATTGCAATACCCTATCATGCAATTGTATGTCACCATTCACCAAAATGTTTTATAATCTGATAACGTTAACTGCAAGGAAAGATGGATTCTGCAAGGTACTACAATAAAGATAGCTAGCTACTCATTTTTATTTTGCTAGCTAGCTATCATTAGACCATATCATTCTAGGATAGCTAGCTGTGAAGCTAACTAAAACCCATTGCTTTAGCTGCATATTTTTCAACGATTTCACGCTAGGTAACACATTGTTCAACAATTTTAATATCTGATTAGCTTTTATGTTAGTGAGGTAGCTAGCTGAGATTACCATGAGCAACATTTTCTCCACTTTATTTAGTTATTACCAATGATCTGCCTGATATTGTCAATGACAGAAAAATATATGAACTCAAAAGATTAGAACCTTTTCTTTTTTAAAATTTTACTGAACTGTAATGGTCTCCATCAATGCCAGACCTGAAGGTGCTGACATAACCAGCCTGTTTTATTTTTCCAGCCACTGTTGTGAAGACATCACTTTGTTGGGTAGCCATGTCAGCTAGCTAGTGAGTGAATTATGATCTAAGATTTCTTGTAAAACAATGAACTCAAGCAGATGTGACTTTGTAGAAAGGATATTCTGAAAAAAAAAAGTTGAGCTTGGAAAAATGTTATTTGGGTTTCTCTTAACCAGAAGGCTAAATTATTTGGGTTATAACTATCAAAATAAGATATGTATCTGACTCATGCCATAGTTGGAATACTTGAATATTTGGATTAACATTGGAGTATAAATATGCATGTAAATATAGTCCATGTTTTAACAATCAAAGGATGGGGAGGTATTCCAGTTAAGGGTAATTATATAGTATTTGGATTCCATAGATTATATATGCTGATTGTTTATACATGCTGCAACACTTAATTTTCAGAATTCATAAGAAAATGTTTCAAAACATAAAAAATGACTACACACCACTGTTACCACTTCAAAAACAACAATCAAACCATATAATAATAATAATAATAATAATAATAATAATAATAATAAAAATAAAATAATAATAATAATAATAATAACAATAACAATAACAATAATAATAACAATAATAATATAATACGGTTTGATTAAATGCACCCTTGTATGTTTTTAAATTTTATTCTTTGAAAGGAGGAACTGCCTGATATTTATTATATATGCAGTTGTACATCCCTATTCTACATTGCAAATACTGTGATTTTCTGAAACTGTAGTATGTATGTCTGATTGTCCATGTGACAGTTTTGAATCAAAAAATGTGTATAGTAAATAAAATGTCTCTTTTCTGTGATATGAGTACAATACTAAAGACCACCTTGGCAAATTCCCACTTTTTTATCTACTATTCTTGACAGCTTCAATATTTGGTGAAAACATGAAAAGCGACAAATGAAAAGAAAAAGACAAAAAATAGACTTAAGCCAAGACAATCTTAGCTCTGATTGGAAAGGCTGCTGGCACAGAAACACTGCATTTCCTCTGCTTTAAAATAGGAAGTCATTTTGAAGTCTGAGTCCACATTTCACATCAGGGGCTTTAGAGAAAGTCCTTGAAGCTGTTCTCACTAAAAGGAGGAGAAAAATAAGCTACTTATTGTGCCTCTATCCAGGACGTTCAGTTGTCATATGCTTTAGAGATGGGCTCAATGCATTTGTGGACATTGCAATTAAAACAGGGAAAAACAGGGAGGGAGGAGTATAATTAAAGATTATACTCCATCCCTATCATCCCCACTCTTGACAAAAACTTCAGTGAAGAACATAGAAATACTCTGAAGTTATGAGGATTTTAATAATACAGTAAGCCCACAGAGTAAAATACAAGTTAATATTAAAAACAGTGGCCTTATTTAATCACAAGCTATTTATAAGGGTGAATAAAACAGATGAAAGTGAATGATTTGTTGAGGATCAATGAGGGGCTAAATGAGGCTTGAGTATTGTTATTACACCTTGGAGACTTAAAGAGAATTCCAGTAATGTTTATGTGACGTAAACACATGAAAGAGGCCTATGGCTACTGGTACTTGTTTTCCCTAGATACCACCGTTGCCATGGAACCACTGTAAATTAGCATTTGGAATAATCAGATGCACATGGCTTATTAATTAAACAGTCAAAACCAATAACCTCTCTTTGCATGTTTATATCATTTCTATAATGAGATAAACGACTAAACATTGTCTGCTCAGTTTTTTCTTTTTATTGGGATTGATTCAATAATATCTGTTGTAGTGAAACTGATGTCAATTTGCACATGACATGACAGAAGTGGGTGGAATTCCACTCACAAGGTTTTCATTCCTCTTAGCCACTGTGACTGTGGGATCAGCAGTCTAAACATGTAAACCTTTCTTGTAAGATTCTAACTAAATAAGGACTGCAATATACAGATTTTTGTTCAAAGTGAGCTTTTTTTCCTGGATAATGACTGCTGTTGTCACTGGATCCACACCTGGCAGAGCCACCAGCAGGAGCCTGTATTTAGCACTTTCCTGCAGCTCAGGCTAACACTTGGGCTTCAGTGCCACCTCTGATCTGGCATGGCAACCCCAGCAGAGTCTCCATTGCAACATTGCAACATTTATATTTCATGGGGTGGATATGAATAATGCACAGTAACCACTGAGCAGGAATTTAATGATGCCTCATTCACATGTCTGCCTCTCAAAGTGAGCACTGATTCCTCCTGTGGAGACATGGTGGGGGCACTGCACTGATTTGAATAAACCTTGGCCTCCCGTCCCACTGAACTGACATGACAGTAACATGGACACAGGTTTAGACTCATGAGCCTCCGCACCCTGCCGGTGTATTGATACAGTCCTCCCCTCCTATCAGCCAGACATAGTTCTAATTCAGCAGTGAGCTGGGGAGGATAGAGAAGAGGGCTGACAAGAGTGCTTCCTTTAATTAAGACCTTGAAATGCTTTGCACTACTACACATCTGTCACGGCACGGCGATTTCAACACACCCATATGTACATCCAGAAGACTTAGATCAGGCACAGAGTGGCAACAGATCTGTCAACTTAGAAGAAAGGTTGTTAATGGCTGACATTTTGTTACTGCAGAGCAAATACAGAAAATATCTCTCAGATTTGCTGTTCATAACAGCGTGTTAAAATTACCTTAAAAGTCCAGTCACACAGGAGAAGTATACATATTTTGCATTACTCTGGGTCAGATGACTGAAGAGAGATCTCATCCAGTCTGTCTTATTCTCTAGCATTTGCTCCATTCCTCTCTGCTGTCCCAGGCCTTCCCTTGAACGTATCAATCATATCTTTGTGATTCTGTCAACCTTTCTCCTTCTCCACTTCCTACTGAATTATTAAAGACATTAAACAACCAAATGATTTTAAGTATGTAATGTAACCTGAGGGCAAGAGGAGCTGCACTTGACAAGCCTGTCAAATGAACTCATAGGTGTTTTTAGTGAAAAATCAGAACTCATACATGTACTTTTGTATGTTAATATATACCTTTATTTGTTAACCTTTTCATTGCTACATGCAGTCAGTAATTAAAATGAACCTTTCAGTGTTATTACATATTACAATTCTTTGGTTCTAAAAACAAATCCCTATTAAAAATATATGTCTTCCATTTATTGAGGTCATGGGGGGATGTGTTCCTGCAATATTTAAGGACATTTTACACTTAATGGTGCACTTAATGTTAAGATACGATGTAATAATGAAGAGTCTACTGTGATGCTCATGCCTTCATTAATAAATGGTCTTGTCAGCTAAGGCTTCAGAAAATATTCAAAGTTTATCACATCACATCATGTGCTGCACATCCATCCACCGCTACCCATGCTTGGCTGGTGCTGGGGAGTCAAAGAGGTGTAATTCAACTGTTTTTCTTGAATAACTGGAATCCTTTAAAAACAACTAGAATGTACATATGGAACATATGGAAATGTGAACTTGGGTCACTTTACCCAAGCATTCTCACATGCAAATGAACTGATAGATCATTTACTAGTGCTGTTGGGACCCTACCTGCCATGTCATGTAAAAATAGCACCATCATTCATGGATGCATAATACCACGCTGCATGCCAGCTACTGTGGCATAGATCTGATTGCTTCAATAACTCATTGCAGGAAACAGATGTCAGGGTGGCAGGGAAAGAGGTAAATAATTAATACCCTTCATGATCAAGGACAGCAGACTCAAATAGTACAAAAAACAATGAAGCTACACATGAAAACTAAAAAGGCAGTACTTTACTGAGTCTACTTCAATATATATTTTCATTTCTAATAATAGACGTAATAATAATACGACTCTCTCTGTTACATTGTACATAAATAATGATTCTCATGTGATAATTTTAAAGAGACCTAAATTAGAGTGGGTTATTATAATTTGGGTTACTCAAATATCTGCAAGTACTGGAACTGTCTAAAATGGTTACAGTTTCTCATCACTGTTTACTGTTGTGATCTGTGGAAAAAAAAGATCTAATGATCTTGATCTAAGCTAGGACATCATATTAGCATTTGCTACCTTATTGACAATTGTTATTGCCAATTCTTTGATCAATATAAAGTGATGGAATGTGGTATAGTTAGTTAGCAGCCGCTGAAACAGCACAACATTTACACAATTAACAATATCAAAGTTACTGCACTAATCGCAGCTAGCATTTGATATAAATATTGGACATGTGTTGGTCTCTAAAACAGTGTTTCTCAATCCTGCTCCTGGAGGCCCACTGTCCTGCACATTTTCCATCTTCCCCTGCTATACCTACCTGACTGAACTCATCAGTGGCACCTATGATTAGCTTAGCACACCTGATTTAATCAAGAGCATGTTAATCACACTAATCAGGTGTGTTTGGAGCGAGGATAGATAGAAGATATGCAGGACAGTGGGCCTCCAGGAGGAGTAGGACTGAGAAACACTGCTCCAATACAACAAAGTGTGCAAAAAGTGAAGGGGTGTAAAATACTTTCCGAAGCCACTGTACAAGGCTGTGGGTAGCTACTGATCATTCACTGTCAAGCTTGCTTTTGTTTTATGGAGATGCGTGGACTGATAAACCTCTTTATGGCCTGTGGATTGTCAGAGCAGTGGGTTTGCAACCATGATTTGCATCTCTGTAGTTTCCCAAATAGGCTGAATTATTGTGTCGCTGCTGGCTAGCTATGTAAGTACTACACCTTTCTCTATTTTAAATGAGATTTAACTATTTAATGACCATTTAAAATTAGCATGTAGATCCCTTTTATGAAAGCAGTAATACACTTGAGGATGTTCATTATTGTGATTACTGGCACTTGGTGATTCTGACATTACTCGGCCATTTGTATGAGGGTGCACCTTGTAAGGCAACTATCTAGTTTGCACTTCCTTTTACTGGAATGAAGGAAATGTTTTCATCACAGTTTATCTTTCCTCGTTGATCTGCTAGAGACAGAATGAATAGACAAGACTGGAGACATATTGGTGGTTATCAAATCAAATTAATTTAAAATTTTATTAAAACATTAAAATATCTGCCTGTTCAAATGAGACAATGAAAATTCTAATGAATACATGACAGCATGGAGTAATCTTAATGATCTGGGTGAACAAAAATTTAAAGGAACACTGCGTATTTATCCTCTTCACTGCATTATAGAAAATAAACATGTTGTGTGTGTGTATATATATATATATATATATATATATATATTCATCACCTTTGAAGCTTGACGAAACCCCTTTGTTACCCTGAGTGTTGCTGAGAACCATTCAAACATCAAAGTAGGTTTATGCACTAAACAGGTTTAATTAATGTATCCCTGCATTAATGCATCCCATTCCACATTCTCCCACTGATCAACAATTTCATCTTTGAGGAGCATGCATCCAATTTATCATTGGGAATAATAAAAAAAGATTATTTTGATTGCTTAAACTGTTTATTACTACATCTGTTTTGAATGGATTATACCAGCATCTCTGAAGTCTCCAGCTCAGAAATACACATCTAGAACAGACCTCTTTTGTACCTCTTTTTGCTGTGTTCCTTTGTTATCACAAGACTTTTATCTTATCTGCCTGGAAGCATAGAAGGGAGTGTTGCAGAAAGCATTTTTGTATGTCTTAAATTTGTTGACCTTCCCATGCCTCACTGGTTTTGTGGCTGTAAGGCACCACCAACCACATCTCCTTTTTATGTTGCTCTGTAAATAAGTAATAGTGGAAAAATAGCATACTCATGCATGGTACAAAAATACATGATTTAAGAAATTATTTTTGGTTGTCCATATAATCCATTAAGCATACTAAAACATTTTATATTTCACAGTTGGTGGGCATAGTTCCCTGGAGTATATGAGTGGAATCCACTGAGTATACACTGCCTACCTCACGCACCAGTGAGGCCTGAGTTTGCACGCATGCAGGTAATGCTGAAGTACCACAGATGGCTGTTTAAAAAAGACAAGCATTATTGTTGATTAAATGACATTTTTGCAAACAACTATTAAAACTCTGAGTGTCACTGGAATACAGCATAAAAAGAGTTTCTAAAACTGGCCAACAGCTGATCATCGAACCCACTTTTGAGAATTGTGAAGTTAGAGCAAGCAGAAGAAAAGAAAAACTACACCATTAAATATATTAAAGACTATAATAATACTTGTGTTATAGTGTCCACATAAATTCTTGTACAGAGCCTACTACATTGTGAGTGTTGCTGTTACATCATGAATGTACTATTGTAAATTTTAAAATGATGGAATGTGCACCACAAGTTTGATTTTAAATCTTTAATGATCTCTCTGGAAAGCATTGCATTTTCTTCAATAAGCTGTATGTTCCTGCCGAATGACGACGGCAGAGCTCCCCACGGGAAAACTTCCATCAAAGGGAAAAGGACAGAAGTGACCCAGAAGTGTGTTCTTCTTGGCCATTTCCTCTCTACTTGCATTACCATCCAATGCTCAAGTACCAAACACACTTGTTCTCACACAAGATCCCATTGTCTGAAGTGTATGCCCATCTTGAGCTGAAGATATACAAACTATATCATCAGTGAAGTATATCAACAGCACAGCTATATAGCATGCTGACAGGGGAATGTCAAAAGCAACAAGGGTGGACATACCACATCACTATATCAGGTTTTTTTTTTATCTCAGTTTTTTTCATCTTCACACATCTATACCATTCAATATATTCTAAATTGCATGGAGGTATGGTTGAAAATGTCAGTGCTTTCATGCAATTATTTAGATCATTTGGCATGAGGAATGACATTGTTCTTTTGACAGCTGGTGGTGGGTGGTTGTCAGAGCTCACATTGTTCTAAGATGAACAAATGTTTAGCATTGCAACAGAATGTAATTTCTTTTGACTCTGTAGGATGGTGTTCAACCAGGGCCACTCCAGTATAATGGACAGCATAACCAGGACATCAATATCATGGGCTGTAATTATACATTTATTAAAACCAGTTGCTTGTAAAATTACTTTCACACCAGAAAAAAAAAAAACATTTTGGCTTGTGTAATGCTAGGGAGAGTGCAGATAATGTTGGCAGTAGCAGAGCTGCAAAACAGCGGGAGGGTTTACTGATAATTATAGTTGGCTATATCGGTAACTATCTTTGTGGTGTTTTACAGTGATATAAAAATATGTGCGCTGATTTGACACTGCTAATCAAATAACTTTAATGTTTCACAACAAAAGTAATTTACACTAATAGTTTTAATACCCTTTTGAGTCATCTGAAAGTTTGCATCTCTTCTACAAGTATGTGTGATGTTGCCACCATGTTAATGAGTTCTAGGTGAGAATATTTTCACACTGCATTCCAGGCAGTATTTATCTAAATAAGGGTAATACTGTCAATCAAGATTTTATTAGCCTTTTCTCCTGAGCACTGTGCAGTCATTTTCTCTTGAACTAGTCAAATACCTATCTGTTTATTTTTTTTATTGCTTTCAGAAAAAAAACAGCATGCAAATATGTGCATGGAAGTTTTACAATAATCTCAAGACAGCCCACAGCATTGACTTTCAGCAACTTTGCAGTTATGCAATCTTAAGCAGCTGGCATATGAAAGCACTTGCAGAGGAACAGAGGTATGAAGGTGTACATGTGGGAAGCAGTTTGCATTGGGAGTCAGTACAGGTACAGACCAGAAGTATTCTTTCTTCATTAAAATTAAATTAAAATAGTCTAATTTAATACCTTATCAATATTTGCAGTCCATAAGCTAACAAGACACTACTATACAGTGAACCACCAGTTTCCTTAATAGTGTAAAATGAAAAGATATTTGGCATATTCTTAAAAGCAACCAAAAAATACCTGTCATGATTTTTAAACACATTGTTGACATAACAATAAAAACCTAAAATGCTTATTCAATTAGTTCAAGTGTTTAGTTGTCAATGTTCAAAGGAAGAAATACGTGTTCATGAGAGGCAGCCGTATGTGTAAAATATGTGCCATGGTAGTAAATTTCATTTGATAACATAAAGTGCACAAACATGATTTTGATGATATTCTGTCTAGTTTGTTGAAATAAGGCTGCCTTATTCTCTGAATTAAACCAATTTAATGTCACATCAAATTAATAAAATTAGTGGAAAATAATTCTACCACAAACTAAAAAAAATCTCAATTAAAAACAAAACATGGATTTCCAGTCAACAGAAAAAAAATAAATAAATTTCTTGTATGTATTTATACATGACCACTAATTATCAATTAATCAAATGATTAGTGAGCTATTAGCAAGAGATCAGCATTTGTGCTGCCAACTGGCCTGTCCAAGGTCAAGGTCAAGGTTACTTTATTTGTACCCGTAGGTAGATTTGGTTAGTGGCTAGTAGTTAGTAGTAGATTTGGTTAGATTTTGGTTAGTGACTTCCCAGTGGCTGAGAAGTCCAGATGGAAGACATAGATGTAGTATGAGATGACTTGGCAGATAGAATGGAAGAAGGATCTACTATGGCCCTCACCTAAAGAGCCCCAAGAGAGTACATGTGAAGAATACAAGTATTGTGCCTCTTTTCTTCCAAATGAACAGAAGTCTAATCTGACTAACCTCAGAAAACCTAACCAAGCCCAGGAAGCACAGAAAAGATTTGCAAACTGATAGCCTTTTCTTGCTTCTGTGGGTGTTAGTGTATGGCCACTCTTCAAGGGATGAGCAAACTGATTAATTCCAGTTGCAAAGGAGACTCTAGCTTCTCTTTGTTCATCGCCATTGCCTTAATTGTATCCTTCCCCTCTGTGGTGGTAACGCCCAGTGATTATAATGAAATATAATTTCTTGAAACCATATTTATGTGCTGTCCTTTGTAAGTGCTCTGAGTCATTTGATGCAAGGATGGTAAAATAAAATAAAAATAACACATTTAAATGATCGAATGTGGTTTAATATAAGCAAAATGATATTCAGTGGTTGGTGGGACACACTGAACAAGTGAAACCCAAGGCACACCATTAGAAAACAGTGGAGGGAATGGGGGGGTGAGGATCAAAGATGAACAAGAGCAGAAGTGTAAAGAAGCTGTAAGAAAGGGGAAAAGGAAAAATATTGAACCAATAAAATGAATAAATAAACACAAAAACATGGCCCCACTAACAGACAACAGTGCATCATTTCCATTTGTCTCAATTTATTGTGCAGAAAATAAACAGCTTCCATTGCCTAATTTGCTCAGTCTAAAGCACTTATCTCAACAAAAAAAAAACACAAAATAAAAACTGGTTTCCTCTTCTATAAAATATACCACCACTCTGACCCCACAACTGTATGTGCTTTGGTAAAATACTCCTAGGATTAGAGAGGGAAAATGAGCTGTACTGCAAAGAGTACACAGCCTGTTCAGACAGAATACATAGCCCTCCTATTGACAGGTCAGCTTCAGACCGTGCTTCTTCCGTGGAGGGAACATTGATCAGCATCTCTAGGGAATGTCAGCAAATAAAAGCACTGGATAAGGTGATGTGGAGCAGTCTGTTGTTCCTCTAGAACATTTCTTCCTTTTCTCTCTCCAGTAAAAAAAATGTCACAAAAAAGTATCACAAAAGAATTATAGGCCCATTTCTACCCCTGCTGTGTACTTCAGGCCATTGAGACAACATTCTCACTTTGTACCATAGAGATGCAGTTATTTGTCTTTCAGTGAAATATAACATCAGCTAGAATGGTGCTGGAATAACATGTTTCACCATATTTTAATGAAGTGCACTCTAACAGAATTAAACATGCAGGAAGGACACTCTCTTAAAATGCCCCTTTTGTATTTGGAATGAAATTGACAGAACTGATCTGAGAAGAAACTTTGCAACCCAGGCTTAGTAGCAGTTTTAGAATAAACAGGAAAACAAAAACACTATGTGTTCTGGAATGCTCCATTGTGGAGTGCACTATAACCCTATAATGTCTGAGCTGACAGAAGCTGTTATCCAATGGACACTACAACATGGGGTTGCTTTACCTGTTTTCTTTTGTGATACATCGCTCAATACTGGCAAACCTAAATAAATTGAGGTAATTCAGGTCTGCACACTGGAACACATGGTAGTAAATGTGAGAGGTGAGAAGCTATGTTTGATGCATTATTTCTATCTTTATCCACATAAGAAAGACAGAAAGAGGCAAGAGATTGTGTGAAACATCTTAGAATTCAAATTAGAGGGCATGTTTAGAAATTGAACAGGTACAACAGTCCTCTGATATTAAATGGAGGTGCTGTGTGTGGCTTATCTTGCTCCTCCATGTTGTGTATCTTTCACAGATCTTAACCTTGGATTGTGAGGAAAAGCTGGCATCTGAGTATAAAGAGAGATAAGGCCCCCTGAAAAAGGACATACAAAGAGTGGCTTATCAAGATTTTACTCTCTGCATGAGTGTGCTTTTTTCCTTTTTAAGTGAACTTTCTGGATTTTGAATTGGAGCAGTATTTAATAACTTGTTTTATTACACTAAATCTTACTAACTTTTTGGCTGATAGCACTGCACTATGTAACAAATAATATCAATATCCTTTCTTTCTTTTATGTTAGGTACCATTAACTAATCATACCATTACGCCTGGCATGTTTGTGTAAAACATGCAATGAAACATGCAATGGAAAATTTCCATGCAAAATAAAAATAAAACATGTAAAAAATGTATTTATTAAATAATACAATATTATACTTGGAATACTCTCATTAGACGGATTATAGATTATGGATTATGACTCATGATAGACAGAAGGAAAAAAGACGTGAGCTGACAAACATTGCACTTGTTGATGTGACTTGTTAAGGAATCAATTTACTACACCTGTCACAGTTCTGGAAGCAATATGCTGTAGACAACAAGAGGTGATTCTGACTGTACTATTTTCTATAGCATGAAATTCTCAACATTTATTGAGATGTTCTCATACATTCAAAAACAAATACATTGTGGAATCCATTCACTTTAAGAACATATATAACAATGTTTCTCTGACCTCAGCATCCTCTTCTCCTCACTGCATTTAGAAATAAAACAAGTGATAGAATTGATAAAGTCTGGCTTGTTTCCTCTCAAAGGTAATTCAAAAAATGTACAAAATTATAGCAGTAAAGCCCATGTTCTGTCTAGCAATGTCCATAATATTGAATTAAAACAGAAAAAAAAGCACAGCCAGTACTGCACATCAGGTTTCTTCGAACAGCCTGTGGGATAGTATCCACATTAAAAAATCCTTTATTCTTACACACTTCACTTGTCAATTTTTGGATCATATATCATTTCCTTCTGTTTTAGGCCACTGATAAATATAAATCTGGTGGTTTGCTGCATCTCCTGGTCCTTATTGTTTTCACATTCAATTTTATTCACAGTATGACTGCACCAGTCTTTGTGACCCTATCAGAGGGACATATTGGTAGCACTCTGTGTTTGACTTTGTGGATTTACACTAGGCTTGACATTAAAATGGTTAAGTCACCTCCTATTATATTGTAACAGTCAGTAACTCCAGTGTATTACAGTCATGAATGCTCTATTAATTAAACTCATGACAAACCATTTCGTATTCAATCTCCTTTTATTTTACTATACTGCAATAATACAAATATACTAGCTAAACCTTTATACAAGTTTACATTGCAATTTGTAACCATGCTATATGATGATTTGAAAATTACTTCACAGCACTGGCAATCAAATGCAGGCTCTGTATTTTTCAAATACCATATTTCCATGGTATTACTAAAATATTCACATCTAATGATAAAAGGGCTAAGCTTTCCAAAATCGGGACTAAAATTTGTTACTAAAAAGATTTCTTAATGAAACTATAATGAAATAGTTACATAAATTATATTGATAATAAACACTTACATTTATTTCATTTTTCATCATTCATTTATGTGAACACATGTGGTGAGGTCCATGGAGAAGGCCTGTGTGGTGGGGCTAAAAATTGCTAGCCCCAAGATATCTTAGACTAAATTTGTGATTGCTCACCAGTAGGAACTCAGATTTCATAGTTATGTAAATAATATGACACACACCACAAACTGCTAATACTTTTTGGTATAAGAGCACCAGACCAAGCACACAAATTGACAATCTCAAGAGAGAGTCAAGATATTCCAATTAAGCATCAGATGTATGGTAGCTAACCACAGTGAAGCATGTCAACTATGTCTCTAAATTCACGTATTTTATGTCCATGGAGGAAAGGTAAATCAAAACGAAGAAACAAACTGAACACTGAAGTTGCAATAGAGAGATTTTTTTTAAATGTCAAATAGTCAAATAGTTTTTTTAAATAGTCAAATAGTTGAATGCTGTTAACATATATATATATATATATATTTATATATATATTATGAGGGGCCAAACAGGAAATATATAAAGATAAAGCTGAATATATAATTGTAACTCTGAATATATAAATATAAAGCTGAATATATAAATGTAACTCTGAATATATAAATTCGATTCTGAATATATAAATATAAGCCTGAATATATAAATGTAACTCCTGAATATATAAATATAATTCCTGAATATATAAATGTAACTCCTGAATAAATAAAAGTAACTCTGAATATATAAAAGTTAGTTTATACTCAGACATATCACAAGACACTGGTTTTTCTTCTTTGAATAATTTCTTTTTTTTTCTTCATAGGCTTCAGAGTGAGCAAAACAAGTTTAACATTAGCATCAGTAAAATTTTACAGTACAATCAAAAATAATCAAACAAAAACGTTAAATAATTTAAATTTGAATGAGGCAATAATTTGGACTTCATTAAGGGGTCCTCATTTTCTTGGTATTAGGACCTTTCAAGTAGGGGAGCCGAATTTCACAGGGGCTGTTTATCAGTCCGTGGCTGTTTATCAATACCAAGAAGACTAAGAACGTACTTGTGTTCTTGAGAAGAACGTTCTTGCCAAGTGTCCTTGACGAGAACGGTCTTGCAAGATCGCAAGGATGGAGAACACACCTATCAGAGATTGAGATGCTGTGTGTACTTGCGCAATACCCTGGGCGCAGTTCATATATTCAGAGTTACATTTATATAGTCAGGAATTATACTTATATATTCAAAGTTACATTTATATATTATATAAATGAAATATTTATATAATATATAAATGTAACTTTATATATTATATATATATATATGAAATATTGACAGTACTTACAAAGACACTTTATATGAATATTTAGGCAATAGAGACAATAATTAAATTTCAAATTTGTAATGACTCGGAAGACATTGTGCTTTACCTTTCACTGTTACCAAAATGTGACAGCTGTCATACTTCTACAGGCTATAACTGAGAAATAGGCATGGTAACAACATGTAAGAGTTGTTTGATGTCTGTCTTCAAATGATTAGATCAAGATCTTACAGGTTTTAAAAGAGAAGGTCATCACATGAGTGATCTACAGAGTTGGGAGCAGGAATTCTGGTCACAACACAGCAAGGCACCACATTTCAAAACTACACTGATTCTTCCATCTTATTCTGGGGCTCTGTTTCTGGAAAAATGCATTGTGTGTATTATATACATAGCATAGCATATACGAATGCAGTAAACTAAAGATTTAGTCAATGAAAGAAAGTCAATGTCATTTGAATTTCTATCACTGCTTTTTGATATTGTGGGCCCATGTGCTTTTCAGCAAAATCAATGTTTTTATTATGTTGCAAGCTGAGTGCCAATTCACTTTGCACACTACAGATCAACCAGTGTTTTGTTAGCTCCAGTCAACTATGCATTTTGATGATTGACACTAAGGAGTCACTTGCTTAATATCAGACATGATATTGTGACTATGGACTTTGGCACATTTATTTATATGCTACTAGTCTGTCTGCTATCTCAAACAGGTTTTAAAGAAAGAAAAAAATCATCCATTCATGCTGTAATACTGGGTACATCTGTACATCTGGATACATGTATTTATATGGGACATTTTACAGGACTACACATAAACACATTACGTTCCTTTACCCTTGGTAAACAATGCATTAAGTTGTCTGCCAAATATGCTCTACTGATATTAATGAAACTCAATCTAAATTAAATGCAGAAACAGACATCTAGTTGTAACAATAACCTTCTGACACTACTCAAGGGGAAGCTGTTAAATGCATTTTCATGAATTTCCACAAATATTAAACAATCTGAATTTGGCAAAATATGACTTTCTCCTAAATAATGGGTTTCTCTCTAGTTTAGCATTAGTATTTAAAAGATTAACTGTATCCTGTTAAAGACAACAGGGGACAGTGTTGTACAGAATAGTTCAAGGACATCCAGTCATTCAAACTTGCAGGGGTATTATATAGAATTATGACTAATTGTAAGTCAGTTTCAGATTATGAATTGCATTATTTTTACCATAAAATAATTGTAAATAATAAAAGATTGTGTACATCCCAGATGAGACAATCAGGTTTTATTTATTCTGCAGTATTCTCTATGGTTTTTACTATAACCAAGAATTGTGCGGAGGAGAAAAAAACCTAAACAAATCCATAAACTGCATTCGTCCCAGGCTTTCCATCAGGGTCTGATTTATAATGATTTATGATGATTTTAAATAATGTATTTTTTCCTTTCTCAATTTGCTGTATTACACTTTGCAAACACATCATTCACCATTAATTTCCACAATTACTGACTTCATAATGTTGCATAAGTACAAAAGCACAATAATACCTAATTTCATTACTTAAGTTTAAGTGCAAGTGTGAATCCAGGTTGGATTGAACTGGGTAGAAAGCCTGAAAACAGATGAGAAAAGCTTTTTATCAAGTCCAGCGCTCCTTGTCAATGGTGGAAGTCGAACAAGATGGGCCTCTATATAATATGTTCAGACTGCTTAACACCACAAGCTGACAAGCTGACTTCATATACAGTCCTTGCTGGATCTATTCCAATAAAAATCTATTGAAATATACTTTTGGGAATTTCTAAAGGAATTTATGAAAATATGCATTTCAAAGTGTGAGTACTGAATGGATTGAGGACTTTGTCTATTTACAAATGTATTTATATTACAGTTTCTTTTTTACAACCAATAAATATAGACAGAGTCTAGCTTCACAAAAGTGTATAGAGACACACTGATAAATAATAAAGCTATAATGGAGTAATACACCTACACATTGTTATATTAGAGCTCTAAACCCCCTTCATTAACATATACCTTGTAAAACATAACAAACACATTGAGCACATGGGTAACTAGAGGGAGAGAGGCATTCCAGTGGGAGGAGGACAAGCTAAGCAAGCAGGGCATCACAAGAGGCATGTTATCTAACCAGAGATGTTCACATAAGATGCCTTATCCACAGTGAGGGCCTAGGAATTTAACAACCACTGTGCCCACCATTCTCACAAATGCAGTGTGCAATTCCCAAAGGGTTATACACCTAGTGCTGTAATAGCAACTACATATCAGTTAGGCCTCTGGTTTCTATTAAATCTCCCGAGTTCCATATACATGGCCAAAAGCTGTACAGTTTTGTTTTAAAGGGTGTCCTTTTACTATATGATATTTAAATCTTTTTTCTTTTCAAGTTATTCCTTTTATATACTGTTACAGAGGCAATATGTCTGTGATAAACAGTATCAACCCTGTTATCACTGAAAAATTCAGATTTTGTCAAACAATTACAGCTGATGTCTTCAAACAGGTAATATGACGGGAATCGTAAAAGGATGTTTTTGTTCATACTTGGCAAATCCCAATAAAAATCAATCAATTTATCAGTTGGATGAAAATCAAAATGCCTTAGTGTTTACTTCAGCTCAACATGCATTTTAGGAGTATGATGTTAGCGTTTATTGTTTCAGATATTCATTAATATTAAGAGTAGAGTGGTATCTATGACATACAAACTTATTCTTAAATTTGAATTCTTGGATGGTTCATGTATTGAATCATTAATACATTTCCAATTGAGCAAGGCTGATGTACATACATAATTTTATACTATTGACCAAAATGTGAATTATTCTTAGATGCTAAATGAAGGAAGAATGCAAAAAGCCTTTGAAGGATGTCAAATATGGGATCTGGCTTGTGCACCAATGTGAAATGGGCAAGCAATCAGACATCATATTAGTGCAAAGAATCTCAGAAGCCATCAAGTAATACATCTTCTCAGGACTGTATGCAAATGATTTCCACATGTACTCAAAGCCCATTGAGATTTAGTAAATATTCTCCAGGGCTTCTATACCTTCAGAATCTGACATAAAGAAAGAAACAAAGTGTTGTATAAGCTACAAATTTGGATGGTAATTCAGATGTAAATAGTTATACAGTATTTTAAGATCCATGAATGAATGCCTGCTATCCCTCTCTGAAATTAAAGCCTGGAGTGCACTCGTGTCACCTCCAATGCTCTCTACTCCCTACTTGTTAAAATCATAAAGCATTCATGGTTATTAAGCATGATTTACATTTACACATTCAGTAAGGTGTTAAGTGCTTTTAATATAATCCTGGAATAACCAAAATGAAAAGGAAGTAGCAAGAAAAGTGGCAGGTGGCATCTGTTTCCTCTACTGCCAACAGTTGGAAGGTATTTAAAGTGTGATGCACATGGTCTGACTTAATTATCCATTTTATTATTAGGCTTCATAAATTCAGTTTGATCTACCACCTGTGATTGCTTGATTTATTAAAGAGCTCGTGGACTCCTAGTGCTGAAGCCACAGGCGCTAACCTGGTTAAATCACCCCTTACACTCAAATGCTATGCTAGCTCAACTCTGTAATCTGTTTGTGTGGTGGACAAAATGCCACTGCCTGAAATGTGCAGCCATGTCTGGAAAGCAGGAATAGTAGGTAATGGATAATGCATTTTTAATAAAACAGCCCTGATGGTCTTAAGGGGCACAAGTAGTGCAAAACTGTGTCTTTCCCTCTCCTCCTGTTCCTGCAGTTGAACAAATGAACCCCTAATATTGTAGTAAATGCTGTTTACTGGCCACGTCGACCACGCCCCCGGTGATGAACTGAGATTGTTGCAAGTCCTAGGTTGGTGGCACATCTGTGGTTTATTGAAATCGGTTATATGTTTAATTGTGGGTGGGTGAGAAGGACAGTATAAAAAGGGCAGAGATCGGGAAATGAAGGAGGGCTTTGGAACTGTGCATTAATCGCTGTCGGACCCTGTGCTATTCTGGGGAAAATTGAGAGATGCTGATGGACTGACCCAGAAGTCCCTTTTTGAGCCAATGTTAGTGAGTAAGGGTGTAGTATGCCATTTTGGCCCGGACATTTCAAGCATCGGCCACGCTGGGTAGACTACATTGAGTTAGCCCCTGGCCCGGGTTAATGGCCAGTCCCTTCCCCTAGATTAGAGAGGAATAGATTAGGCTGGGTTTAGCGTGGGTGTGGGCATTTTATATGCGGGTTGGTGATACTGCGGCTACTAAATTCATGCTGAATTTGTATGCATATTTCGGTTTTGTGAATAAACTTAATAAGTAGATCTTGTGTGCATGCGTGTTAACTCTCCTCTGACAGATAAGTTTACAATATTTTGTCCATTTAAATATAATTAAATTCAGTTCAGTACAGATTGTGCTAGATTAAGAAACACCTACTTAACTTGTATATTAAGAGTTTGTTTTGCATAGAATATAGTGCCAGTTCAGAAATAAAATTCTGCCCTACAATCAAGCAAGCTATGTTCAAAAGCGATTAATGAATAAGTTAACAGCACAAGTTGAGGACTAAATTGCAGAATGAGTGTATTATGAATCCATGCTGTTCTCTCAAACTGGCTGACACTAGAAGCACAGACCTTATTATTCTCACGTGAAGCCTGAGGCAGAACAACAAATGAGGCCAAGATGTCCATGGCAAAGAAACCACATTCAAGAATGTGCAAAAGATCATGGCAGCATGAATCAGCTTCTACATATGACACATGAGTGTGCATTAGAGCAAGATTTTCCAGTTAACACACTCCTCAGTCATTTTGTGACTCTTTATTCACCCACACCAATACACAAAAAGACAAGGAGGAATGACGTTCCACAGACAACAAGAGAAACCACTGTGATTGTTTACCTGAACAGAGAGTACAAGTGCAAGGCACACATTGTCCTGCTACCACAGGAAATAAACAGAATTCATAACAATTACTGTTATTTTGCTAACTTTTCTAACAACCTATAGTTTAAGGCTATAATAATGGAAACTACACCACCTGTTACTCTTATGTGTCTAAGCTTGAGCTAAATGTGCATGAAATAGCAAGATATGAGCTTATAGAGGACTTGCATTGTTGATGTTGTGGCCCCTAACAACACGGGTGCCAGAAAAAAAAAAACATTCTGTATGGATTGTTTAGGATACTGCAGGAAACATAATGCCCAAAGGTCTCCACCAGTTTGGCAAGACCCATACCTAATGTAACCTCATACAGCTGTCCGCTGCAAGCTTGCTGCCTATTTACTCACAGTAGAATTCCATCACAAGCTCCAGAGGTAGAATATATTTGCATAAAACACTTCCAGGGCAACATGTTTCCCCTACAAATTGTGTTAAGATGCCATCATTAGTTTTCTAATCATTAAACCATATTAACATTATTGGATTCCATTCTGTGCCACAGTGCCAGGTGCTAAAATTTAAATGCTGGTGTGTAATCTAAAGCTGTCTCTAGTGTAATCTATTCAAAATGTCTTGAAACCAATCAGAACTACTTGAACCATGCATATACAGTAAGATATTTAGCTTCTATCCTCTCTCACATTTTGATTTTCAAATGAGTAGTTAGAAAAAACAAATATGCATTAATAATATACCTTTATTCAGTGATATATTACCTGTACATATAACTAAATACACTGCAAAATAAAGCAGTCACATAGCAGCTAAGACCCAGCAGAAGATTTAATTAGTCATTACTTGTCATCTTGACTCTAATTTGATGTGTCAATTCACAAAATAATACACTGTGGGATTTAGATAGCATAACTAATTATACAATGGAATCAAAGTGGTGTTTGCATGAGTTAGGTAACATTGTTGATTGAAAGGCAAATTCATACTTGAGGGCATGTTGTGTTTTAGATCATGAGTGCACAATTTTATTACTTTATTAAAATATTCCATGGGCTTCATTATGGAGAGTGCATTAACAGGGATGGGGAAAAAACCCTGCAAAAAGACATAAAATTGTTAATCTTTGCAACTAGCAGAACTACAGTTGCAAAACTGCAGTACCATTTCTGGTTGTGCACCTCAACTCACGTAATTAGAGGGCTGGTCCCTCTAAATGAATGATAAATCTACTGATACCAAAATCAGTGGGGCCAGCACAAAAGCTTGTTCTAGCCATATCCAATGTCTTGATTTTGCAGACTGAATTACTAAATGATATGTATAGCTCTCAATATATCATATCAGATGCTGTTTCTTTACAAGTTCATGGTATGAAACTCTAATTGCAACATGGTATCCAAGTAGTTGACTTGTAATCCCTGTCCAGTTGTACTTTTTTAGTCTTAGGTTAAGGGGTTTCAGCTGCCATACAATTGTGTTGTTTTTGTTCTGAATGAATGAGTCTTAGATTTATGGTCAAAAGAAGAGGAATAATAAAAATGTTATAAATGTCAGAAGTACACATTTAAATGCCTATGACTATGTGAAATTTATGAGGTACTTCATGGTAGTGTTGTTGAGCACAGAATGTGTGAAAATATTTCAGCAGAATTGGCAATGAACATTAGAAAAATGCAATAATTATGTGGCTGTAAACACATTCATCTTGATACAGCGGTCCTGTTTACACTCCATTGTTTCCATATTGGACTGACACTTAATAGGTTTTGGGCCAACATCTGTAAGAGTTTTTGTGACAACTACAAATGCAAAATAATACCTGAAAGAAACCATATGTGAAGGAAACCCCCAATTTAATTTTGCAGATACGGCCCATGATAAAAACAGTATCAATGAATGTATCCTCTGCTGTCATTGTTTGAACATAATAGAGACAAAAAAAGCTATCTTTGGCATTGCAATATGCAACAATTTCATTTACGACAAAGTAAGCAAGACAAGAACAACCACACCTCAACCACGTTTAATGATAATGGAAGCATTTCTTTTCAGTTGGAATGATCATGAAGTCTGACCTTGTCCTTATGTCTGAATAAGTCCAAAGAATGTGTTGTTTTGAATTAAAAAGAAACCGTTAGTATAAATAACTATAGTCAAAATTAATGCACCATATTGATTACCATGTATGTTAACAATTATTCTGAATGCTGTTGATTAAAAAAGCAGCTTTATATGTTTGATGTCCCTGGTGATTTATTGTATTTACTTGGCAAACACCACCAATCCAAATAAATGAAATAAATAACTAGTGGTTTGTAGCATTGTGGTTAACCAGTAAAATTACATCTCAAATGTGGCTGAGTACAACTCATTAGGATTTTATCATGAAGCTGTACATTATATAACCGTCTAAATCATTTCCTTAAATTCCCTCATTAAATAAAGGTTTAACAAAATATCCTTAGTCTTTCCACAGAAGGAAACCCAGGGTGATGCACCTATTGAAAATTAGTTTGTGAATAAATTGACTATAAATGACTCAACACCAGTAACAATTACTTGCTAACAATGTTGGAGTGAAAAGAAACCTTTATTTCTAATCATTGTCATGTAGACATACTTAAAATGAAAAATTATGTTAAAAATATACAGTGAGAACAACGTGTTGTATATACATGTGACAAATTATTATCAGCCAGTTCAAGTCTTTGGTCACTTGTTAATACATACCCAATGTTAAGCAACATCTTTTTAAATTATAAATAGGGTTTTCTGGCTGCTGCCTCCTGTACGTGCATCGTCTAAGTTATTCTTTCACCTGTGCTTAGTTAGTTTGGTCGTGTGTTTTGTGTGCTATATAAGCACTGCTTGTTCACTGCTTCATCGTTCAGTATTGAGCTGCCATGTCCTGTGTATGCCCTCATGTACAAAGCCTTGTTTTCTGAAGCCTTTAGTAAAAGTGACTTTGTTTTTCTATGACGTGTCTGTGTCACTGCGTGGTATCTGCATTTGGATTCCTCCTACTCCATGTAACAATTATGTGAAGAAAATGAAATATCATGCAATGTAATGAGACACATGTTGTTAAGAAGAATATACTACAAAGACATTTAAAATACATTAACACAAAGCAGAAATATACTGCAATATAACAAAACAGTAATAATTTACATATTTAGGAAAAAAAATCTGTACAATACATTCTCAATATATTATTTTTGTATGGGTGTTGACTATCTAGCTCGGAGAGGAATTTTGCAACCAGTTATCCCCGCTCCATCCAACAATGTGACATTACTGAATGCACTAAAATAAGAACAGAAATCTACACTATCTAGCAAACGTTTGCTAGCTAGTTAACATATTGTTCAGAAATATGAGATGGATGGCGGCATGACCAGGAGGGTGTACTAGAAGAAAGTATGTCCGAAGCTGGCAAGTGAGGAGGAGGAAGTACAGACACCAGGGTACTGTACTGTGCTCAGATTATGCACAATGCTCTCTCCATCAAGCATTACGTCATATCAAATGAGCACAAAGTGTGATTTAGAGAAGAACATATGAAGATTATGTCACTATCAGTTATGTCTGTTACCCATTTGAATCATGCAAATATATCTATATTGGCCTTATTAAAATAAAACTGCAAACAGATAAAAAAAGACACAGCTTACTAGCAAGAACAGAAGCAAAGATAGTCATTTAACCATAAGTGCTATAGTTAACAAAGTTAGCAGCAGCAATGTATTTTCAGCATTCCAAACCAAATCTGTATCAAATGATAGCCTGCTGTCATGGTTTACTAGGAACAGTGTAGTACAGAGGATGATCGAGCCATGAGCTGATCTCTAGTTAGCATGCATGTTTGTTGGTACAGTTGGTATTGCAATCTACAGTGGCAGCAGTTTAATTTGTCACATTTCTTGTGACAGCATCACCATCACACTGCAGTGGCAATCAAAGTTGGCTGTATGGTAATGATATGGTGATGAGTTTTCCCTATGAGCTGCTGTCGTTGTTCAAAATGACCGCCAGATGGTATCTGTAAGGACAGAGGCCCTCACAATTTAGAGGATGGAGCAAACATATCTATCTAAATGAAATGTGTAGACATTTGCTACATTACATAATTAACAGGATACATTTGCAGGGTTTTCCTCATAAAGATACTTAAGTGTCACTGTGTTGTACATAGATAGCATACCCAGATATGAAAGATGAAAGAAAACATCTGGGGTCGATTCTTCATTACTGTAAATCTTTTTCACGCTGGCAAATTTTGTTCAGTGTGATATTATTAAACTGTACTGTTGCTGTTACAATAGCTTATACATCTCGCAAAACCAAATAAGTTTTGGGAATTGTGCTGTGACTGAGTTTCATTTTTAAACTCAAAGGTATGACTTGTGTAGTTCAGACATCAAAACCATCTTTAACAAACAACTCTGTTGATACTGTAGATTACTGTTGTTAGCAGTGTTATAGCACGCATTAATTATGCACACTGTAATTACTGCACTATTGACATGTACTGTATAGTAAGAAGCCTATTATCAAAGCAATTGCTTTTACTGTGGTCAGGAATGTTAACAGGAATGTTCACACTGCTCATTTTTGGTTGGGCTCCTAACATATCCACATGATGATCCATGCTATTACTATATAACATGCAAAAAAAGGGATATAATATCAACATCTGTCCATCAGGGATTTTGTCTTATATGTTGTTTTATTTAGAGCTTCTTCCAAATGAAATTTGAAGAAACAGTAATGTGAGCGGCTTTCACTATTGCACCTGTAGTTGGTGCATGTAGGCGGTGCATTGGTTTACATGTTTGTTTCCATTGGTTTGCGTGTTTTGGAATGTGTGTACTTACAGGTGGTGAAAATAAAAGTTCACCAGACATGCGTAAACGCAAGCTTACCTTGTTTTGTGGCTACCAGTTTCTACATTCTCCGTTCATGTCAGTGAGCACCCACTGGCAATTTAATCTTGTTTTGATCATATATCCTGCATGAAAAAAGCCTTATTTGTTGAGAAGGCACTACTCTGTCATCATTGTGTCCATCCGTATTTAAATTGTCCATCCGTATTTGAGTCAGTATACAAAATTTTGTCCTTGTTAATGCAGACAAATTGTACTTTGGATTTTAAATAGAAGCTCTGTCCAAGTCTGTGCTATCATGTGCAATATGAGTTGAAGCACGTGTACTGAAACTCTGTCTGAAAAAACTGATTGATGGATAGCAATAACAATGGCTATGGGATGACTCTGTACCCTTTCTATGGTGTGCGGTAGCTAGGGAAATGCACTTTTAAAGGCAGTGTGGCATAGGTCCTGATTGATTTGCACATGACCACACTTCCAGATCATTAAACCATGTACTGGCTTATGCATTGTCAAAATGCCAATATTGTAGTGACCCCACCTCTTTTGACCTGCATTTAATGACATCTTTGCATTGGAAAAGTGCATTTGAACAGTAAAAATAAGGCATATGGAAATCCAGAGGACTAAGAGTTGAATGACTTTAATAATCTGGTATGCTAAAAATTTGCATGCTCTTTTGATATACATTAGAAAATCCCTGGCTCAAAAAATATACTAAATGGCTGTAAGGAGAAAGAGCAAGCAAAAACCTAATTGAGTGTTATGAGAGTTTAAGAAAACAAACAATCCAACCCAAAAGGCAGACCTCCCAAACTGATGAGGTACAGGTGACCTTACTGACACTTAGGATCTCCTCTTGGGCCAGCCCTGTCTTCCAAGCTCCAAAAGCCACTGGAGCCACAGCAGTGGGTTATGTGACATTTAGTTTATTTGTTATTAAACAATGTCACAGAGGCGACAGTCCAACTCCCTGTGTGATTTCTGTGACTGTGATGTGAGGAAAGAGGAAAACAAAAATACGACTCAGACCACAAAATCCTACTCTCAACCAAGGCTAGAAGCAGAAGGGCCAAAATACCCTATCCACTTCAGGGAGCCAGCGGGGAACAGGTAACCTCAAAATGCGGGTCTGTGAGTCCTAGTGACAGCAAACAGTATCAATAAAATGACCAAGCACTTAAAGTCATTGTAGACCCAAAACAAATGCTGTCTACCAGTCTCATGGGACAAAAAGAGCAATTTACATACTCCAAATCAAACTCTGCATCTGTCACTAACGTCTTTGTCAAGTTAATTTTTTCCATCATGTTTTTTTTTTTTCTCCTCCTCTTCCGGTCAGTGATTCACCTTTTTATGCTCACCTGAAAAGGAGGCTGCCTCGAGCTGTGAGATGACATCAGCGTCATGTGCCATCTCAAAGAAATGACACGTGAGTGCATGTGAAGTGTCTGTGCTCCTATCTTAACACTTTCAAATTTGCCACCTTAAAAGAAGCCCACTTTTTAAAATACATTGTGCAAGTTCACAGCAAGACAGTGAAAAAGCAACTTCATCCAGTTTTGCAGGTTTTTAAAAAGCAAAGCGCTCAGAAAAAGTGTGAAATTGTGTCATATATACATATATATATATATATATATATATATATATATATATATATATATAGCATACTATAATCAATTTAGTATTTGTATTTATAGTATTTGTATGGGTCAATAAATATAACAAGTGTTTTGTATTTTTGTCTATATATTTTGATATGTCCATCTATATATTTTGTACTATTTCACGATTTGTTTAAGGTGTGAATGGAGAAAATGTAACAAAGGGGAAAATGCGTTAGTTTTTAAAATTAAATCTGTCTAATCTTTCATCCTTGCCCTGAAGGTTTGTAGGTCAAATAAAAAATGAACCCAACAAGCAAATTATTGTTAATTGCTAAGCAAGATAGTAAATAGTCTTAAGCAACATTAATGCTCAACTAATTGCAACCAAAATTTTATTTTTTTATTTCTTATGTGACAGTTCACGATATTTTAATACCTATGATTTAGACAATTAAGATGCTGTAGTGAACAACATTGAGTAGTTAATACAGACACCTCATATCAGAGACTTGATGGAAGCAAAAGGCTTAAGGAAGAAGGCAAGTAGGGTGAAGGGTTGTGAAGTACACATATGAAAACTTAATGAAAACAGAAAGACATGAAATTTTCAGAGCTGAATGCCTGCTCTAAAACCGCACCTGAGGAGATAATTTCATCCAGCTAACAACTGTTTAAAGAAGTTTTTTTTTTCCTTTTTCAAATCTTTGCATTGAAGTAGTTAATTTGCATCCTGATCGATTAGTTATTTCTGAGATATGTGCATCTGAGCTATGACATGAAATCCAATAATGGTTGAAGGTCAAATTTGTATAACTCAATATTTTCATGCAACCGTAATCTTAGATTGAGAACTTCACCAGCAGTGGTGATATGATTACGCTCTTTTAAACAGTACAGAAAGGATACACAGAAGAGTATGGATGTTCATTCAGGTTAGATTTAGGGATTAAAGTTAGGGTTTGGGCATTTATTTTATTAATAATGTAATTATCAAATTAAAATCCCGGAAGAAATAATAGATAGGTACATCCAAAGGATTGCTGTTAGAACTTCTATTTTGCAGTCAGTGCGGTAACATGAATAATTAGATATATCAGAATTTTTTTTTAATTCACACATTTTTATTTTTCCTTGCCATATTCCATCATTTATTATTATTTAAATAAATAACATGATATCACATAACTGACCACTTACTGACCATTTGCTAGACTAGGAACTTCATTATTCCATAGCTATCCACATGATATCACATTTGAGAAATTAAAGTGAGTCAGAGATCTTACAATTTTGTCTCCTAACTAGCAAGCTAAGCTATCCAGAACTTTCTCCGCTATTGTCTCCCAATGGTGGAATGAACCTCCATACTTCATCCATTCTGTTCTTTGTCTTCAAGAAACATCTGAAGACACTGCTCTTCCACTCTCACCTGAGCACCTGAAACACTACCACCTAAAGGAATTTCTTATGCATCAAAACTGTTTCCTGTTAAACTACAAAAAAATGTAATCTCATGGTTTACCACACTTGTTATCTCTGCCAAGTAGCTTGAATCTTGTCTGGCCAACTATTGAAACCTGGTCATGCAGCACTTCTAATATTGTTGACTCCTAATGTTATTGTACTAAGAACAATCGATGCTAGTGTATTTCGCTTTTGTTTGTTTCAGAAGATTATTCATTCAAGCATTTGAAATTGCTTGAATAACGAAAACAGTAGTTCCAGTGCTCCACCTGGATTTGGTTTGTGATTCCCCCTAACCTCTTGCCTACTCCTGTCAGATGTTCTATACATACACTTTTGGTACATGAGTACTTTTAATCTTTTTTGTAAGTTTAACTTTTTTGTTGAAGTTTAAGCTAGCTGCTTATAGCGGCAAAACAGTTAATTGAATGAGAACCAGAATTTTTTATGCATTTTCCTCTTTATACAGCCATCACCAATGGAATATTTCACTCTTGTCTCGCTGTGACAACCACTGCACTCATTGAGGAGTGCAGGTGTGTAGCGAATGCAATCCTCTAATACATTCATAAGCCAATTTCTTCCACCTCTGTGGGCTCCTGGTCATCGTCAAGTGAAGATATGGCTGGAATTGAACACTGGCCATACAGCTCAGCAAACTCAAAGCGAACACCACTGAGCAACCCTGCAGCCTCCCACAAGAGAACATTCTAAATCAGAATGTTTTTAATCTCTTTGGGCCATGGGTGTTCTACTCAAATGTAAAATTGAGCTGCAAAATATTTAACCTCAGAGTGCCATACAGAGCAGTGTTTGTAAATTGCATCATTCATGATTTCTATTTTCCCAGTAGTGAGGGTGTTGTGGAAATGTTTGCCAAAATTAACACCATCCAATGAATAACGCATCAGTATTTATGCTGACATATGTGACAGTATATATATATATATATATATATATATGTATATATATATATATATATATATATATATATATATATATATATATATATATATATATATATATATATGTATATAAAGAATTACACTGAATTACACTAGATTTTTAAAGAATTACACTAAATTACACTAAATCTTGTGCAACTCGGTGTCAGAGAGGATACATTGTGATATATATAGGGCAACACCTTTGAATATGAATTTATGTATGAATTTTAGGTATAAATTATTTATAAATGTGTGTCCACTGTCACCACTTTTTAAAATTTTGTATCACTAATTAAATATAATCTGGGGATCCGTGTCACCCTGATAGACATATCCACCTAATCCCTTCACAATAACCAATCCCTTTATAAATCATAAAAACTGCAGATACTTATGTTTTCATATCCCCGCAGGCACACTTATACTAATCACTTCTTTAGTTTCCCCAGCTAAGATACCTCTCCTTTTGTGAAGCACTCTCACATATGGTAAGTGACATTCCACTCACAGTGCAGAGGGAATTCATAGCCATAACAGCATGTTAACTATGGATAGATCAGGACATCTTTCAGTCAAGTGACTGTACCCAGCTCACTCTCCAGTGCATGCCACTATCTATCTACAGACTGCCAAGTTCAGAAAACTATGAAGTTTGTTCTCATTTCCTTCACTTAAATTAAAGGCAGACTGACACATTTATTTGAATAAAACATTAACCAAACATATTACATACATTACTACTATTCCATTGTTAACAGCTAACCTAAATCACGTGTTTCTGTCAGACAAGCCTATGTTCACAAAATATCAAAGACATACTCATACAGTCGATTTAGTCAGTACAGTGTTATCTCATTTGCTTAATATGGATCAAAGGGTTCTTCCTGACCTAATGCAGATTACAGAAAGAATAAATGGCTTCAATATTTAAAAAGAAAGGAAGTATTGTTTTCTTGTGCACTGTATGTGGATAGGGGATACCTGGGGAGACAGTAGAATGGAACCCCAAAGGGCACAGATAACTCTAATTAATCTAGTTGCACAGGCTCTGCTGAAGAAAAAAAAAAATGAAATTGGCAAAAGGAAGAGCAACCCTTTGAATTTTAAATCATTGAATAAAACATGTTTTAATATATTTTTGCAAGTGCATTAAGTCTCCAAAATCTACCATGCATAAATAGCTAGCTAAGTTTTCTTGTGTTTACATTTAAGACAAATAAGTATAATTATACTGTAAGACACCAGGGGTAGGTTTCATGCAAATGTGTGCCTGATAAAGGATTATGAATAAATGGATTTAGAGCTAATTTGTGATGTTACAAAGTTTACCAAAGAAAAAAAATCATAAAACTTATTATATCTAATTGATATTATACCTAATTGCCAATAAAATAAGTAGTTTAGTGTGTTTCTGGACTATTTTAACACAAATGTTAAATATGGACGAAAAACAATGTTTCATGCAGGCGTGATTACACTGATAAGAAAAATGTGCATTTTATCCTAATTCCAGAATGGGAAAATGATTTTCAGAATCTTTCATATTTATCCCATCAGGACCAAGGCTCCTCTCTCCTCACTAAAAGTTAGGAGCTCATTACTTATTCATCTTTCTGGCATATGTATTTGAAGCTTAAGCCTGAAAAGGAACCCAAGTGAGCATTTATTTGCATGTACAAGAACATTCAATTTACCTCCACAGCCAGGTCCCCTTACAAGACTGATCTATATAAGTCAAACACTTTTATTTTTTAATAAACTAAGGTACTGTAGGTTTTATTTGTACATTTGCATGGCTACATCTGAAACGGTATCCTGTCAAAAATGGAACTCTAATAATGCAGACATGGAAACCATTTACAAGTGCTCATCCATTCTGCAGTCCACACCTATGCCAGCATCCAAGCAGTTTAATAACTGAAGCCTACATGAAAGAGGAAAATTAGTTAATCACTGGACAAACTGACAGTTCTAATTTGAAACACCCTCGACAATTAGCATTCAATATATACAGTAATACCACATTTTTCCATTTGCAGAATCAAAGGACAGTAACAGTAATATGTGGTGCATTGGAAATTAAGGAGTAACTTCAGGGACACCTTTATTGCTTTTTCAAACTCATGGTTGAAGTAATTTGCAAGTGTAAATTAGAGTGTAAATTATTGATACCAGCAAATGCATGTGTAGCAAATACTGTATCTACTGTCAAGCATGAGCTGTGATAATAGAAATGATTATGTTGGTAATTAGACAAAAAATTTAGTGAGAATAACATAAATACCTCAACTCTGCCATTTTTCTCTATTCAATAAAACAAAGATTTGGGTGAAATTTTGAGGCATTTAACAATCAATAGGTAGTCATCTGTGCATAATATTCTGACAAAAAGAAAAAAAACGGGAAATATTGGTGAGATTTTATTTGATGAGCTCTGCACAATGTTAGAGGAATGTTAATGGCACTGGAAATACAATAAGGGTTATGCAATATGCTGTTGCTGGTTACACTGAAGATGGGAGAATGTGATTTTTTTTCCCCTTTTTAAAAGTAGATGTGTATGCAGCAAATCCCCACAATGCACCGAGTTAATGCGTGGGCTTCTCATTAAAATGTTGTCCTTTGATTGGAGAATTTATATGGGCTCTGTATTAGCCTTTCATTTGGAGAGGATCCCTCGAGACAGGCAGAGGATGCAAGCAGTGATTTAAGCAACAGAACAAATTGCAGGGTTGGTAAATACATTTTCTTAGACAAGCTGGAACACAGTGTGTGTATCTGTATCCCTGTCTATGAGGGGGAGGGGGCAGGGGATATTGGCAATGGTCATGTGGTTTTAGTACACCTTGCAAAACAACCTCTGGTAATCTTTACCAGAGATATATGACTTCTCAGAGGCACGTTAATTGGCACAAAAGGTCGCGCATGGCTGAGAGAATCAATGAATGTCTAAGTGACCACTTGTGAGGCAGTTGAGAAACTTGCTGATTGATTGTACAGCAAATGAAATCAGGATATGAAAGGAGAGAAACCGAAGAGCCTGGGGCACGGTGCACTCAATATCTAAGTTGCAGTTATTGTAATATTGACTGCTGAAACACCTCTCTGTCATACAGAATACGGTCACAGTCACTGTGTGGAAAGGCAGCAGCCCTCCACCAGCTGCACCTCTTCACAGTGGCAGCTTAAATCAACAACCTGATTGCATCAGATGAAAAGAATATTAATGATTTTCAAGAAAATAAAACATTAAAAATAAATGTCCTAATGTGTCCATTCTCCCCAGTGAGAAAAGTTATTTTACTGTACCTGACAGTACCTGACATCACTGAATTTATTACCTGCATGTTACCTCAATATGTTTACAGTTTATACCACTGTGGCACACTGTGATTAACAATGGGGAAGAAAGCTTGTTTGGTCAATTAAAGCTTCACTCTGAATAATAGATTTATTGGATGGTGTTACTGGGATATGTCCAAGTCAATTCGGAATGGCTGGACAGTGAGTGAAAACTGAGAATATGCTAGTTGGTCCAACCTCCTTATTGATATACAAGGCTCCTGGGGTCTGGCAATAAGGCAGTATCATTCCCTTCACATATTTCATTCAATTCAAGGATGGCATTTATCGATGTAAATTACGTTAAATGCTCATGACACATCACAGCTTTTGTGAGGTCTGTGTTCTAAACGTTATTGTTCATTGCACTCAACCTAACCTGAAAGTTTATTCTCAGTTATTTAAATCGATTTAACTAAATTTAGCTCCATTTTGTAATTTGAATTGTTTAACACAAGAAAGCTATAATTTGAAACATTTAAGAGAAAGCTTTGGGATTACTTGCCACTTAATTATTCAAATTGCCATCCTTGTTATTTTGAGCATTTAAAGTAATTTAAATCGATAAATGCCATCCTTGTTAATTATACATTCTCACGTTGTCGCTTTCGCAAGCACACAAACTACAATCTGCGCTGTTTCGCGAGCATAATCATTTATTTATGATTGGTGTCAATTATTCTGTGAATTATTTGTTTTATTGTTAATCAAGGAGGATAAAGGGGAACAGGCTGAAAGTAATGATAGATTTAAAGGTAGTGTTTCTGCTTCCCCTGTTTCCAGCTCACCCGCAGCCACTGAAAAACATACGGGAAAAAACCTAACGCCACATACCAGGGATAGCTGTTAAAAATAGCTGTGCGATACATGGCGATGGCTATATCGTGCATCCCTACTTGAGTGTAAGAAAGGCTAAGATGTAGTGAGCAAAGATGAATTTATCATTATAGCTCTGCCTCTGTCCTAACCAAATATAAATGATATCACTACTGTTGTAATCACAATAGAAACAAGAACAGTTCCAATTTTTCAAGTGAACATTATTATTATTATTATTATTATTATTATTATTCAAGGAATTTAGGTCTCTTATATCGGTTCTATTTATCGGCGAAAATTTTATTATCAGAGTTATCTGAATGATGTAATTTTTTGCAATATCGGGCCGATAATTATCAGTGCCGATAGTTATCGTGCATCTCTACTAAAAACCATTAAAGAAACCCTTCTTTAAAATACACTCCAGCAAAAATCTTGCCTGGGGCTCCAGAAATGCTAGGGTCAGCCCTGGGAGTCACCACCAGATTATGTATTCTTTTTTAAGCATGCTTGTCAGTGCAGTGCTGCTTGGTCTCATTACAATCATTGGTGGGTAATGAGAGGTACCCACATGCCTTTTTATAAATGTTTGAACAGCATATACATTCATTACAAGACTGTTTATTAAATGTAACATATTAATATTAGTGGAAAGTGGAACTGTAGGACATGTTCTATAGCTACAGTTTAATTGGAGGATCTCGAATGTAACTCACCACCTACAGTACTGTGAGGATTGTAGGCTACAGTACGTCCTGCCCGGAATACATAAACTACAGAATTACATCAGTCTGACAGTCAACTGTCATTCGATCACATCTGCAGGAGAGGGTTATAATTTAAATGCTTTTGATTTACTTGGGTTTCACACTGGTCCCAGCATAAGCAAAAACGGAGGCTCATTGGAATTCTAATTGTACATGTGAAGACTTTGGTCAGAATTGACCAGAATTGTTTGCTTTTTCTCAAGGGAATTTGATAATGAAGTCACCTAATCAATGACGAAAATGAACCCACCTGACAACATCTGTACTGCCAGAGTTGTTTTAGTATTTTAAACTTACACAGTCATAAAACAATTATAAATGAGACTTGTTTACAAATCTGTGCAGTATGTAATACCTGTAACATTCCTCATTCCTGGAATCTTATATTTGAACATACATTACTATTTGCAAGGACCAACAGAGGGGAAGAGGCAGATATCATAAAAGAACCACAGTAAAAATCCCACAAATGCCACAGTGAAATCAACTCGCAGGAGTAGTGTTTCTTTCTCAATTTCACAGCAGTTCTGTTTGGTGACCCAGAACTGAACGCACATGCCCTAATACAGCCCAGTGCAATCTCTGTCTCTTGCACATGTCCTCAGACTGTGACCTCCTCAGAGGTGGAGCACAATCTGATTGCATTCCTTAATTTGATCATTTTGGTTGTCATCCCAGCCGAAGGGAAGAGAACACGTGTTGATTGTTTTGTGAATGGGGATAGGAGCCCATGACATCACTGCTCTCAGTTTTTCAGTTCTACCACAATACCTGTGTATGGTACGAAATGAGAGCAAAAGTCGAACCGTGTCTAACCAAACAATGATTGATTGGTATCTCTAAGATTTTTACTGTGTTCACCATAAATTCGACCCAGAAAATCATATCCACTGTATGATCGCTAACCTCTTGATGGGGGGATGTGCAAATATTTGACCACATGAAGCTTTTTAATTAGATGGATAAGATAGATAAACACTTTATTATTCCCCATTGGGAAAATTAGTAAATTAGTCATCTAGTCAATACACCTAAACAGTCAACTAGTTACCTACATCCACAGGGAAGAGGAAAAGGCCCAGATATTGACTTGCACTGTAAGATTTCAAAGATAATCGGCATTGGAACAAACATCAGATGAATTGAATGAAAAAAGAATTGCATGTGGTGAAAAAGAGGACAAGGCCTGATGTCACCCCATATCTGGTGTTGGAAGTAAAAAAAAAAAATCACAAGCCAGGGAATGTGATGTCAGTTGGGGAGAAATGCCACTACATTAGTCCATACAGACAAAAAAAAACAAAACAAAAAAAAAAAACGTTAATACTCATAACTCATCCACCTACCCTAGAGCAGGCAGGGCCTACTGAGAAACCCTTACAGTGGCAAGAAAAGTATATGCTGAGACATGCAGTATCAACATGCAATCAGAGACAATTTTTGTCACAAAACCAGAAAGGTTCAAAAGAGGAAAAGGTTTTCTTTTAAGGAACTGGTCAGTGTAGGACCTATACAGGACCAGACCCACTGAAGCAATATGTCAGCCAAGTTGTGTTTCCATCACAAGACGCAGCATATACTCTAGACTGGGCATGATGAAGACAATACAATCAATGACATAAGAGGGACACAAGAGTCCAGGCTGCTCCAAAGTGTGAGGCATTGAAATGGTCCTGTGAAGCATCCAGTTGTAGAAAAAATTACTGCTATTGCTCATGTATGATTAACACCAATTACATGTATTTTCTAATCCATCCATGCATAAAATTGTTGGTGGAACTAAGATGTAGAAAGCCCAACAAAAGTCTTCAGAGGCATAAAATGACCTTAAGCCGGATATGTATCAGATGCCAAATCTGACTAAAATGGTAAGAAGGCACATTTCACAAAACTAGTAGTCCATGAAAACACCAGCATGAAACTGTGTATTATCATACTATTATGTATTATAAATTAAGAAATCCTGACAATTGGAGGCAACAGAGATGAGAGCTCAGTGTCACAACCATGCATGTGCTTATATAAAATTCAACCACTGTCATCTAATGCATGAGAAATTCACTGTAAGATTTGAATGTGTTACAATACATTTTTAAGCAGTTTACATTGTTCTGGCCCATTATATAGCCACATCACTCACTGGAGGAGTGATGTGGCTATGTGGCTACTTTTTAACCAGTTTGATAACCCACGTGTCAATCAAACCGTTCATTACAAAGAACATTATCAAAACAATTGTGAGCATTTGCTAATACACTGATTGTTCAGGCTTGATTTAAAATACATAACTTTGGTTTTCTGTATTAATAAACCACATGTAAAACTAAAAGTAGCATCAAAGAACTTAAGCGGGAGTCATTTTTTTATACGTTTAACCACAGAAAATGGGATAGTTCTATGTCATCCACCTCTCTCTACCAACTGTGAGTACAATATGAAAAATGGTCAAATACAATATATGGGATCTGTGATTCCTCACATCAATCTTTTCTGTATAATACTTTCACCACTTTATAATAATGTCAATTCATGTCCATTCAGATCAAACAATCTTTTCTAGTAGATCCTGCTGGTTGGTAAAATTAGGACATCTAGCTATCTTAGCAAGCTGACTACTCTAGTTTTTTCCTATTCCCCACAATTAGGGTTAAATTTATTTTGTAAAAACGGTGTTTTCCTTCCATGCTGTTGATTGGAAATCTGAAATCATGCTGATTTGTTTTGCTCTTGGTGTACAGGACCACCTGACAAATAATATTGGAAATTGTCATTACATGACACACTCCAATTGTCAGGATTTCTTAATTTATAATAAAACCCATGGATAGATATAGAGAATGTTTTGTACACAATTTCATACATAGGATGTATTTTAAAACAACAGCTGATAAAAATGTCATACATGCTATAATAATTGTGGATAAAAAGTGTTAAAGTGGAACTCATTTGTACCTCATCTGTTCAGACTACATTAATTAGCATATCAAGGTTCAGATTTTGTTGTGTTCTCAATTTAGTAACAAAGCATCAACATGACAGGACACCAGTTTCTTGAAACATAACATCAAGTTAATGAATTCACATTCTTCAGTTTATTAATACATTAATTAACATGCCATGAAACAATTCAAAACAAACTGAAAAAGAAACAACCTGGAAACTCAACAGAAAACTCAACATCAGAATGTTCATATATGCAGCCACATAAAGCATAATTAATGAGGTAAGTGAAAACAGTTGGCATTCTCAGAACTCAGTTAGAAGAATAGGAATCATGGGAAAGGGAACAGGTGTGCCTTTCTTGTCAGTGGATGATGGTTTGATAGAATTGACTTTTGCATTACAGTGGTGTGCCTGAGATAATTTGTCCGATGGAACTCTCAGTGAATTGACATTACAATATGTTCAAAATATGGCTCATGGCTTTGTGCTCGATGTAACCTCAAAAACAGTTTTTTGATGGTGATAATTCACAAGCTAGTTAGTATAATTTGAGATCATTCCTATGAAATGGTGCCTCTTGGGCTGTCTCTAAGAGACACAGCATGGAATGTGTGAAGAATGCTTAACATCTTGTCAATGGAGATAAACTTTGACTCATGAATGTAGAGATTTTCTGCATGATTTACATACCCTGTGAGGAAAAATATTAAAAGGCCATCCAGACTCTGATGAAAACCCTGTATAATGTTTATAGGGCATTTCATTAATTAGAGGCACAGAACACGTTTAATTAGTTTATACAACAGGATAAAACCCAAAAACAAACATAATTATATAACTAGGTTGCATTTTCTATCTTGAAAACTTTTCTGGCACAAAATTTATAAAAAAAAAAAAAAAAAAACTATTTGGAGTTTACCTGTCTTTGCCATGAGACATGCTAATACTAAATTAAAGTGTCATAGACAATATGAATATACATTTTTTGACCCTTAGATGCATGGGTGGGGTCATTTTTAACCTCAAACATTTTTTTTTTCAAGACCACCTTAATAAATACATTTGATTATCCGAATTTCAATTTATTCTTAGAAAAATTGTTTAGAACACTCACCAATTTGACTTTAGTAATCTCTTTTACTTTTGTGATAGTCATGTTTTAGGGTAACTATCCCTAGTTTATGCTCATGGAGACTTTTTTGACCCCAATTAATTCCAATTAATTCTTTTCTTGTTTAGCTTCAAAAAATGAAACTGATGATCTGATAATTCATGTGTACCACAGCAATGTTGTTCTGAAAACACAACAATGAGAATTTTGTGAATATCTTTCCTACTTTTTGAGATAATGGTGTTTGTGTCACTACTTGTAATTTGTCCATCCATTCCTATGGTAATTCTTTTGGGACCTTTGATTCCTGCGTTGTTATTGTCAAGGATTTATTTACGGTGCATGATGTATCAAACAGACACCTTAGCTTTACAAGACACATCTGCTCAGACCATGCTCAGACCATCTGCACAACACACATCAGGTAAGTTTTTTCCTCAAATCACATATTACAGGATATCACTTCCTTATATCACTTGTATGTATGTTGTACAGTATATATTTACAGTGTGATGATAATGTCATTATCTGATTTGCTATTGATATTTGTAATCACATCAAGGTGCATATTGTTAATGTTGTTAGATAGCTTGCTACTAGTTACAGCTAGCTAGTTATATATTATTTTATTCAAGGCTTCCATTCTGACAAGAAAGCTGCTCCTCAAAAGAAAATACTCTGAAATAGGGGCTCAAAGTCTGTCTGTATTTTTGCATCAACAATCTCTGCCTGTTGATAGCTGCTGTATATTCAGATTGACGTCTCTCTCAGCTCAGCTGATGACACACACAAGTCCAAGTTTGATGGTTATTGAAAACCATTTTCCTTTTTTCTTTTTTTATCAGTAATACTGAAATGTATAGATTTATTATTAAATCTGTTTGATTGCAATTACTTATACACAGCTTGTACTATTTTTAATTGATGTTGTATCTTTACTTATGCAAATGCAATCTATAGTTGTTTTGAATTTATTTCATATCATTATTTATGTAAATAGTTAGGTATTGTTTCCAATGTGTGAAAAATGAAAGACAACACTTTTATCTTGCAAATTTCTGAGCATAGCAGCATCTGGAACTCAAATGATAGTTTTTCACATTATAAAGCAATGGAATGTCCTTCACTGGCATGGTTTTTATATGCATAGAATCCAGACAGTCTATACTACCAGCTTCTGTAGAGATAACTGAGATGACACATTTGCTTTTGGAGATGCATTCATTTTTGTCAACAAGTAAAATGATTTTACCTCATATAAAACCTCAGATTCCTCATGCCATGATCAGGGGTCCTGGTGGCATTTTCCAGCAGACAAATTAGTTTGAAACAAAATGATATATGGTTTGTGTGGATAGCTGCTGCAGATCCTGAATAATCTGCCTAAAACTGAGTCGACCACTTCAGTAAACATCAAAAATGGGCCAGGGTTCAAATGGTGAAAGAACATGTAGGTATAAGATCATATAACCCAGTTTCTCCAAATGTTCTATTATTACATTTAGGTATCTCAGTATATCTACAACAGTCTTCATATTTTTTTCTCTTTGTCTCTGTTTAACTGAGGCACCTCAACTAATGATTGATGAATGCATTATTTATTAAATATATCCCAAACAAACAGTGGTTAATGTTGTGTGTAATTAATGTCTGATATCATTTAACTCTTAAAGGTGGTGCTTATACAAGCATGAACAACAGTATGAAAGCTTGCTTTCATGGGAAATGCACACAATGGAATTATGAACAACCAGAGAATCACAGGCCAAAGATCGATAGAACTGCTCAGCAGGTATAAAAATGTTTAAGTCTTATTAAAATGGATTCCTTACATTTCTTGCCATGTGAATTCTACATCCATATTCATCATATGCACATTGCTCACTAAAATCATATGCAGCCATTAATGTTATAGCCATTAAAATTATTTTATTCATATAAATTATACATCTAGGAACTGAAATAAATACCTCCTTATTTCTCCCAAAATATTGTTTCCTCAGATGATACATTCAGTGGGCTAGTGTTAATAATAATTATTAGCTGTGACAAGCTTGTCATTATTAGTTTAGCATTTAGGTAGTGAAGACTTGTTTATTCTAGTAATATCTTTTATTAATACATACTGCTCTCAACCACAATTGATAGTTTTTAAATGATTATTTCTGGCCATTTCAGTGAACAATTAAAATGGACAACAAGGACAATGGTTAGAAAGAGGCCAACAAATCTCACAGTGCAGGCTTGCGGCTGAGGGCAGGCAATGTTGGGGATGGTGAGGGGCAGTCAACAGCAGCTAGAGGTATGGAGTGCACTCTGATGAACACCCCTCCATACTCTACTTTAACATTTTTACAGAAATCACACCCTAAAAAGGTTGCACACAGTGGGTTATGCATGATTTACTGTACTGTTTGATGCAGAGAGTGTAAGAAAAAAGACAGCAGCTGTCCTACCCATGCCTATTACTTGTCATATAAACATTTGTAATCGACTGATATAATAATTTTTACTGCAGTTCAATGATGTGTAACTATGGGATCTCTCACACTATCTGTTTTGTCCCGGTGTGTAAATGGGCGCTGAGTAGGCCCTGAAAGGTTCTACATTGGTTCCTATTACATGTCCCCTTCTGTGTTGCATCCCTTCACCCACCAACTATACAATCCTCTTCCAAGCAATTCTCCCAAGGAGGGAACCAGAGGTTATGAGTATGTCATTCCCTGCACTCTATTATGCTCAACGCCCCTGGCAGAAAATCATGGTTTGACAGCTGTGCTTGCAGTTCCACCTCAGGGTTTGCATAGCCTCATGACATTGATGGTATTGCACCTCAATGTGAACATGGTTAACTACTTCTCTTGCCTGTGTTAGTCATGCAATAATTGGAACCTGTTGGTTCTCTATTATGGCTGCACCACCAGAGAATTTTACCTTAGGTAGCGTAAATATTCATTTGCCTGTCTCGCCTATTAGTTATATCAGACATGTGGGTATATGTAAGGCTGGTAGCTTCTGCACAGGTTCTGAGCCACCATTGGGCACTTCACCTACCTGTGTTTAATGGGTTTGATGTTGCTTCTGAGCCACACCCGTGGCTTCGTTCAAAAATATCCTATGCTTTTTATATTTCTGTATGTTTCTTGTATTTTAGTCTATAAGCCTATATTGCATGTGGGAAAGTTGTGGGAATGAAAAATAAATATAGAGAGAAATATATCCAAGGTATCACAGAACTAGCTATTGGGTCTAAACACCTACTTAACATTATGATTTGATATTTGTTTTACAGGCTTTTATTTCTTTTTAGCTTGGTGGAAGTCACTCATGTGCAAGTGCATTATTGATAAAAGAGGGCCATTGCCTTTATAAATATTTTTCAATGATGGGGGATGTAATGGTTTGCAAAATAAACCAGCTTCCTTGAGTAAGGGATCCTGTTGCATCCTGTTTATTTAGGGTGTTCAAATCAAAACTGAAAAATGATCTCATTCAGTCACATATTCATATGCCAATAATGGAACATTTACAGTTGCTTTGTGTAGTACATTTGTGATATCTTTTACTGTGGAATGTTAACATAACAAAGCAAAGTGAAGGAAAGTACAGTCCTCTGACAATACATTTCATTCAGAGAATGATAATGACACTTTTTAATTACCTCCAAATTGTTAGTGTGTGCTCTGATTGTTAGGGTGGTCAATAATATTGAGACTACTACATGTAAAACAGTAAATGTAAAAAATGTAAAGCAACAGTAATAGTAAATAAATTACTATGCTACTAAAGAATTTTTATGTTGAAATGTTGTCATTCTAAGAGTAATCTGTATATACTGTAGGGGTGTCCCCGACTAAGAATACATATTCGAATCTGAATCGTAAAGTCTTGCCTATCGTCGACTGATCGTCAAATCATTTTTTTTTTTTTTGGGTCATTGATCCATATTCTCATTTGTGACATTGGCTTCCATTTTTCCCCACACCAGACAAAAGAGCTGAAACACCCAATCAAACAATTTGTCGCACACAGAAACAACTTGATAATGAAACGACCAAAACTGAAACAGATCATCTTTGATCATCCTACACTTTTGAAGTTTTTTTTTTTTTTTTCCCCAGACATTGTGAGCTATTCGGTAGCTAAAATTCTAAAGATGCTGCTCCGATGGTCCTGCAAAATTGGATTGTGCAACTTAGATTTATTCACGCACACTAAGGAGATTGATTAAAAGCTAATAGGCTGATATTTATACCAAAATAGGCTATATATCATGATTTATTGGGAGAAACCAAGCAATTCTATGTAAAATCAGATATTCAGCACCCCATATAGCCGGAATGGAATGATCCTTGTTTCATGACCACATTTTGCGACGATTCGACTGTGAGATTGGCAGTTGAATCAGGCTCCTTAGATCAAATCGTCGAATAGTCTACTATTCGGGGTCACCCCTAATATGTTGACTAAAATAATTTGCACATTCATTTGTGTGACAAGAAGTGACTGAATAAAATTATTTATTTGACCAACCTTATGGATTATTTTGAATGCATAATGTCCATAACCCTTGAATTAAACTCATAGATAAGAATAGATTGATGTAAAAATGCCCAATTCACTCTTTATATTCTGAGTAGCACTGCTGATCAAACAAAAAAAGAAGTTATTTTTATCCCTGTTAAAGTGGCACAGTCATGAATAATCCAAACCATGAGAGTGTACTGCATTTTCATCGTTCTGTTCTAAAGTAAATATTTTCCTGAGATGGTAAAACAAGTCCCAGCAGAAAAAATACAGAACAAAAAACATACTGCTTGAGTAAGAGTAACTCTTTCAGTCTTTACCAGGTTTTATCGGGGTGTCAACATAAACAGCAATGCAAAAGTAAAATATGTGTTCAAATTGTTACTCAATGAATATTCTGGTACAATATGTGCATGGCTGCTTATTTTCCTATCCCACTCTCTGGCAAATGTCATCAAAGGACTGACAAAATTTTAAATTTTCTTAATAAAAAAGTAACTGTAGAAAGAGAAGATGCATGCACACAATCATTTTTTCAAGGCTTACCGATCAAGTGGAAACTGAATACTTTCTATAGACTGCCACATATAGATTGCCAGATGCACTGAGCATTGAAATAAAATGGGCAGATCCAAACACCTGCAACAAGGCATCTGTTCCTCGCCCCCTCCTGAAAAGCAAAAACAACTTTAGTAGATGACAGCAAGAAAAATTGTAATGAAACTGTTACACAAGTTGAATTTCTGCAATGGACTTTTAATCTTAAGCAACTGTTCTTTGCAAACTTGGAGGTACAGTCTTGTGTTGATAAAGTAAGCTAGGATGGATCTATTTTTATTTTGCTTGACATGATGTCTTAAACTATTTTAAAAAGTCAGCATGATAATGTCACAACAGTGTACTGTTTTTTCCCACCTCTGCTGATCCTGGGGGAAAGACCTTCATTGTTTAAAAGTCCCTGGTTTTCTGAACCAAAATGTAGGAATACTTTCCTCTCGAAAACATAAACTGTAACTGACTTCGATGACAAACAAGCAGGGCTGCAGTCTTACATAGATACCGCTCCTTTAATTATGAACTGAACTTCCCTTTAGAATCATTGATCAATGAGCGGGATATACCGTAATATAAAACAGATATTATAATAAATAAATTATAATAAAATAAATATGCTTTACTGTTTGTTTCTAGTCATGGCTAAAAGCTCTGTATGCAGTGATGATAATTGGCCAGAGAAAAGTTCAATCAGTAGTCATGTTTTTGCTCAAGGCTTTTTAACAGGTATGGCTTGACAGTATATGTTGACAGATTGTTTGTCCTCATGACAACCACAGGAAGCATGCTAAATCTGTCAGTGCCTGGCTTTATTCTGTACGGAACAATATGGTGTGCACACATATATTCTCATTTCTTGGTTTAATAAACTGATATTGACAACTTAAGTGACTGATAATTCATTTTTTGTGGATATCAGAAAATTGGTACAATGTGACTCAAGGGAATCCATTGGATATCAATGCTTTAACAGAAGCCTTTGCCTCACAGAGCCTGCAGAGGGTGACATGAACTGTGACTCAGGTATATGATTGCCATAAAAGTATATGTTTTACAATGTGGTAAGGATACAAATGGCTACCTAACAAAATAGCCTTTGTTGGATAATATTTTGTTAAGTCACCTAGTAAAAAGTTGTTTTTTTTTGAGTACTCAGAAATTTTATGAATCAACCACATAAGATTAACTATCTCATGGTGTGCCATATCACTACCATGTGATGTATGATATCACAAGGATGTACATAGAAATATAATTCTTTTTAGTATTTTGCATGACTTTTCATATTTTCATGTATTTATTTATTTATTTTCATTCTTGCAAAATGCCTGCAAATATAGAAATAAACAACACAGAAAATAGTGCATTGGTCCACTCTTCTGCATCTCCACTGATTTCTTCATAGTTTACCCACAAATATATTTTATCACTACACCAGTACAGACAAGTAATAACTGCAAAAATGCACATTCAATATTTATAAGGCATTCAGAAGTTGACTATCGTTGGTACATTTATTGAAGGATGAATGTGCTAATATCCAAATGGCAGAGGTAGAACTCGATCATGAAGTACTCTGTAAATAGTTAGACAGAAATGTCCACTAGATTTCCAGTCCCAGATTTTAGTTTTGGATTCCATTAAATTATCATTTGTTAAAAGCATATGTTTTTCGTTCACAAAGGGGAATCAACCTTAATAAATTATCTTAAATGCAGATTAAAATTATGCAATATGTCACCTTGTTCACTCAAAATGTTTTCAGAATAAGATAATCACTGACCATTGGGAGGTTTTAAGTTGAATTGGTTTAGGTCAGGTATAACAGATAGTGTGATTAGATATGTGAATAAAGTGGAGTGTTTGCATTTTCTATGGAAGAAACTGTCAATGTTAGTGTAGTTTAAATGAATTGACCTATCTCAATGGAGACTGCATAATAAGACTGAAAGATTATTACTGACATTTTCTCCATGCTTAAGGACAACTGCTAACAACCACCACCTACTGAGACATTGCATAACTCAAGGCAGCTGCTGCTGTTGTGAATGTATAAAATGTATACTTGCAAAAGGTTAATGTGCATTACTTTATTACCTTTGAAAACAAATCAGCATCCCATTAAGAAGAACATTAACATTGATCACACATAGAGGAATGAGTCACTTTTAGGAGAAGGTTAATTTTAGAAGCAAATTGATTTATTAAGAAAACTATGTCCTTTATTCAATGCACTTCCAGTTGGCCCTACAAGAGTAAATTCAGACAATGCAGCTTTCAATAAACTGACATTTGTATGCCAAATTGCTGTCTGAAAAGACACTTAAACTGGAAACAGTCTTATGAAAAATGTTGCCTCCTCTCCTCTCTACAAATAAGCCCCTATTCTTGAACTCTGAATGATGTGTAAACGTAGCTTGTATTGTTCATCAGATAAGTTAGGCACCATTGTTAATGTTGTTGCTGCCCACATTCTATTTACAAATTTTCAGTTGAAAGTTAATACTTTTGAATATTTTAAACAAACACTTTAGTTACCTTGCTAGTTGACTAGCTTTCTAGTTTATATTTACATTCAGTTATCTGCTTTTTATCACATGGAATAGCAAAGTAGTTAAAATTATTACTGTCCATAGCTTAATCAGCCTAACTACATAATTAGCTGTCTGCTAAAGTAAAGTATTTGTTGGAACTTTGAATACATCTGGTGTGACATTAGTGTGATATGAATAATGTATCATGAATTCATTCAGGGATTGCCCCTTTTACTTTTAAAGCCAGTAGACTAGCAATCTAGCTAATTGGTGGCTGCCAATGCTTGACCACTACACTAGCACTGTACATGCTCAGATTTGACACCCTATCGCCTCGTTATGTGATTGTGATAATAAATTATGACAAGTGACCATCTGCAAAACAAAATGTAATAACTAATCTGAATTGACATGTAGTGGAACCAATGAAAATGATGAAGAGCAGCTTTACTAACGTCAATGTGAAAATAATTGCATACATTTGTGTTATGGGTTGATAAAAACCCCGGACTCCCTGCTCTCTCTTACAGGACCAGCTCACCAAGCAACAAGAACAGGCAAGTGGTGACAATTCATGGGGTAACCAGTAGTTCACTGGTACAAGCACCCAAGCAAATGCTCCTTTCACTCCTGCCTCTCCGCAGCCTGCCGACACCCCCAAAGGTAATGCTGTCACAAAAGTATATCCACTCTTCATCACAATAAGAACCCTGTCTGAGTTATGTTTTACACAATAGTATACAGCATTAAGCCCCCCTCCCCAGTTCATCTTTCCCCAATCAATACAAAGTATTTACAAACTAAATCAATTGCAACTCCACTCAACCCTGCCCCACTACCCAAGAATCCAGTTTTTCCATCAGATATTTGGTTAGAGAATTGAGTCTTTTGGCTCATAAAAGGTGGGCAAGAACTGACAATGTTTCATCTATGAATTGAAATCCATTTAAGTTGAGAGTCATTTCAGCTCAGGGAGTATGGAATAGAAATGAGCCCATTCTGTTTGATGGCCATTTTGGAAACTGCCAACACCTTAAGTAAAAGATGCCTGAAGTCTGAAACATGTAAGTATCGAGGATGTAATGCCAAAAAGTTTGACTGATGAGGCCCGAAGCACTTAAGAAGGCATAATATCAGAATGTACCAGTAATTAGGGATGTTGTAATATGGACACAGTACTAAGGAGATGTGGAAAAGCAGTTTTGTTTCTTGCAAGCAGAATTCATTTTATCTGCAGGTTAAGACACGCATGTCAGCTCATTTTCAGGTAAGTATTATTTTAGTATGTAACAGCATACTAACCACAGGATGAAGCCACAGAGATCTGCAACCTATGGTTAATTGGAACAGGTACATATTTTAGCATGGAAGATGCTACATTAAAGAAGCAGGTTGACCAAATCTGTTGAGACTTGACCTTAAACAGTAACTAATCTCTGATAAGAATGCAAAGCGTGGGCAATTTCCCCCTGACCCAGTTTGTACTAACAAAAGAACGTATGTTTTAAAAAGAATAATAAAAAAATAAAGTTGTTTGTCTCAAGCTTTGCCATTGCTGCAAAGGCTTTTGTACCTGTCAGCATGAAAGAAAGGTGGAAAAAAATGGCTAACTGCACAGTAAAAATTAATTACTGGGGCCATTCTCTGTGATCTCAACCATGGAATGAAAGCATGCCCCCTGAGAATAACAAACAACTTTAAGTGTATGCTAAACTAGAATGCATTGTCCATCTAAGGTCATATAATTACTACTAGATGCTTGAACATAATAAGAAAAGCCAATGCTCAGTTACAATTGCAAGCCACTGGTTGAATGGTGCAGAAATGTGCAGTTTGTTTTGTGTACATCAACAGACCATGCTCTTTTTTCATCAATGTCCATGTTGCGCAGAAAGCCTGCAGGATTACCTGCCTTTACACTAATCCAGACTGGCTGCTCAGACATGTCCTGCCTAAAAGCACATTAAAGCTGATATTTCTGACAGAGCAATCACATTACTGTACTGTGTCTTGTATTAAGGGTATAAATTCAGTGATAGGAATTCCCATTCCCCATAACTTCTTCCTGCACTGAAAGCCTGAAGAGAACAAATTGCAGGCAATGGTAGGTGTGATATAACCTCAGCATGAGGGTATTAATGTTGTGGTTTGATTTGCCCATAAAAGATGACTCATTGGCTTTTATTGTATTGATTTATAAAGAAGGTTGTTTCCTTTGATAAAAATCAACTATTGAGTATAAAAAAGAAAGAAGTAAATGAAGAATGTTAACCACAATTGTGATGATATATCTGTATCTATGAATTGTACGCTAACTGTACAACTACATTGTTTATTTATTTAGAATTTTTGCTTTTATAATTCATGATGTAATGCCATTTACCAAATGTTTTTGTTCCAATATCGAAGCCCCATAATTTTGACAGTTTTCTTATTTTTTTTTACCAGTCTGTTTGACACATTGTTTTGGTTTTTTGTTAAAGACAAAGCAAAAATAATCTTTTCAAATGCTTATATTATCTTACAAATTTCCATCCTCATCCAAGAATCTTCATGGTTTTAATGTGCTCATGAATGGATGAAAATAGCCAGTGTAAACTGAGACCTTAAAATTGAGGCTTTTTTCAAATATATACTGAATTTGACATTGTATTTGGTTATCTAATGTTAGGAGCCAAATAACTGATATGCTGTTGCTGTATCCATGTGTTGAAAGGTCTCAGGCCTTTGACTGGTTGTATTTTGCCCATGCTAATTTTGCAGTTATAGCCATTACACAAAAATACTGGTGGGCTGCATTTTTTCATATTCACTTAAAAATAATAATTATGGATTGTAATTATATAGCACATTGTCAACATTCCAAAGCACTTCCCAGTGAAAAAGGTCATTCGCCCTACCCCGTCTAATATTTAACATCCACCAAGGTGATGCATCAAATACAAGGGAGCCCCTGCGACTCACCAGGTCATTAGAGGCACACACACTACCTTAAAAAAAGAATAACAACAAACACACTGAGGGCTTCTAAGTGGCTCAACTAGTAAAAGTGCTTGATGTCTCAAATGCAAGGTTGAGCGCTACAACCCAGGTTCAATCCCAGCCGTGTCTCCAGCTGTTGATGACTGGAAGCCCAAGGCAATGGAAAAAATATTGGCCTCAGGGTCTCGTTCTGTAGCTTGATAGTGACTCATGCTAGTCGCTTGGGGAAGTGGAGGTTGAAAACATGGGTGTCATCCTGCTAGAGTGGCTGTGGGTGTCAAAGACAATGATATAATTGGGCACGCCACTTTGGAGAGAAAACTGTGAAAAAAGCATTGGATATTCCATATTAAAAAATAATAATGAATAAAATGCATAGTAGTGACATTAATAATAATTGTTATTAGATTAGATTCAACTTTATTGTCATTGTGCAGAGTACAGGTACAAAGCCAATGAAATGCAGTTAGCATCTAACCAGAAGTGCAAAAACTAGTATTATTTACAGAAAGTGCAGTTAAGAGTAATTACTCCAGTATAGGAAATGTTATATTTTACAGTATGTACAGTGTTAAAAGATAATAAATATGTATAATATATTAATGTGTTATACATAGGGGGGTGAAATGGACAGGGTTGGAAAGGGTTATGGAAAGTATATATAAGGGTTGTATGTACAGTATTGACAGATATGTACAGATGGTTGTATGTACAGCAGTGCAAATATGAAAGTAAAAGTACAGAGACAGTGCAGTCAATTAGTGCAATGATGCTTAGTGCTGTGGTGTGGAGTTCAGCAGGGTCACAGCCTCGGGGAAGAAGCTCTTTTTGAGCCTGCTGGTGCGGAAGTGGAGGCTCCTGTAACACCTGCCTGATGGAAGGAGAGTAAAAAGTCCCTGGTTAGGGTGGGATGCATCCTTGATAATGCTTTTTGCCCTGCCCAGGCAGCGTTTATTGTAAATGTTCTCAACAGTGGGCAGTTGGGTGCCGGTGATCCGTTGGGCAGTTTTCACCACCCGCTGTAGTGCTTTGCGATCTGATGCAGAGCAGTTGCCGTACCACACTGAGATGCAGTGGGTGAGTATGCTCTCAATGGTACAGCGGTAAAAGTCCACCAGTATCCTAGGACACAGGTGAGCTTTCTTAATGCTCCACAGGAAGTAAAGGCGCTGCTGCGCCTTTTTGATGAGAATGGAGGAGTTCACGGACCAGGTGAGATCGTCAGAAATGTGGACACCAAGGAATTTGAAGCTAGATAGATAGATTATTGTTATTGTTGTCAACAAACAAATATCGTTGCAAACAAATCTGTTTATTCACTCCAAGGGTACATCTGCTAAGTGAAGTTTCCAAATGCCTATTTGGTTTTAACCTGAGAACTTGATTTTTAACCTGATTTTAACTTGAGAACACCTTTCAGTGGTCAGTGCTTATCAAGAGAGTCACAGTCACAGTCACTGAAGAGGACAACATGATAACATAGTGCTGGGTGGTATGACTAAAAATTTGTATCACGGTTTCACGGTATGTCGTGTTTTTTTTTTTTTTTTTTTTTTGCATGACTGAGCCTTTATATAGATTTGTGGCTTATTCTACTGTCAGGTGTACATAGAATATAAAAACATTTTATCATGTGTATAATGAAGGCTTTGATTACTATAGGGTTTGTTGGCCCCACAAAATGACACAATATATGAAGGATTCAGTATGCATGAAACAGTTGCAGAATGTAAACAATTTTTATTGTGCAAACTGCAACATAGTAAAAACAGGACTTAAAAAAAACATATGCCAACAGCTTTAACATTGCTTCCTTTTCAAAACAAAATATTTTAAGATAGTTCTATAAACTATAACTGCAGACACAGTTCCTCTCTTGGGCACAAGTTCTTCTGGTGCATCTCCGGTCTCACTTTCTTCATCCTCCATCTCTGTTTTCTGTTCTTTAATCTACCATAGCGACGGAGCCTCTCCCAGCTGTTAACAGACTGTTATGCTACCTGGCAAGCTAGCGAGCTGTACCCAGTATGCCGTTCGGTGTAATTTTGTAAACGTAAAATTATTAGTGTTACACAGTGGCGGCTGGTGAGCTGGAAACAGGGGTACCGGAAACGCTACCGTTAAATCTATCATTACTTTCAACCTGTTTCAACCTTTATCCTCCTTGATTAACAATAAAACAAATAATTCACAGAATAATCTACACCAATCGCGTAAGTAGAATAAATGATTATGCTCGCGAAACAGCGCAGATTGTCTGAAATGTGTGTGCTATTGCGAAAGCTACAGCATGAGATAGTTTAATTAACAAGGATGGCAATTTGAATAATTAAGTGGCAAGTAACCCAAAGCTTTCTCTTAAATGTTTCACATTATAGCTTTCTTGTCTTACAAAATTCAAATTACAGAACGAAGCTAAATTTAGTTAAATCGATTTAAATTACTGAGAATAAACTTTTAGGTTAGGCTGAGTGCAATGAACAATAATGTTTAGAACACAGACCTCACAAAAGCGGTGATGTGTCATGAGCATTTAACGTAATTTAAATCGATAAATGCCATCCTTGTTAATTAATCTCACGTTGTAGCTTTTGCAAGCACACAAACACAAATTTCATGAATGCATGTTGCACAGCAGTTTTCAATGACACACATTCTTATGTATCCTTTACACTGACAAAGTCAGGTCACGATTAGTTCAAACAGAGCTTAGTGGCGTAAGCTTACCAACAACGTGCTCATCTAACCTAAGTAAAATATTGCATTGTCACCACTGTTTTTTTTAATTAACGCTAAATAAAATGAGACAAGTTTTCAATGTTAGCTGTGTGCCGTTATCAAGGCAAGCAAGCTACTTAAGAGGTAGTCTAATTAAGAGGTAGTCTCAGCTGTAGACAGAACTTGAGAATCATAGCCAAATACACTTTAATTCTCGAGCACAACCCCCCACCCCGGTCCTAGTGGATAAGTCCAGGGCTGAATTTCTTTCCCAGTACACCCCTGTGTGTGACAAGTTGTTGTGTGCCATGGTGTTTTGCCCTGTTAAAGAGAGTAAGTTGTGGGTAATTAATTGTTGTGTTATAAAGTTATAACCGTTAGTAAGAACGGTACGCATAGTTAATAGGGGTCCCCTCTCAATACAGTCTGCACAGCACTCCGTAGCGCTTCTAGTGGTGAACAATATCGTATAATTTGCTGCCTACTGAAGCGTTACAGCTGTTGTTTCAGCTATGCTACGGTATGGCGGTATATGAAAAAGTCATACCGTACGGGAAATTAAAACCGGTATACCGGATGAACCAGTATACCGCCCAGCACTGTGATAACAGTACACATTTTACACAAGAAAGACAAGCTGTACAGTTCCATTTATTTACTGTATTGGTTTATATGAATGGTTAGGACCGAGAGGAACATACAAGAAACCAACATCACAACATTCCATTGAATCCTAGGTTCAGGCCCTTGGAGTTTAAGGATATTCCTTATAACCTTCCTTCCTGGATATTATGACAGGTGTCATTTGCATGTGCAATCATTTTTATTGGAAAACACAAAAGCATGAAGAATCTGTCATCTAAAGAGCATGCCATCCCCACTGCTGTTTTTTACCAATATATATTTTGCAGATTTGTTTCACAATGCAGGAGCTTTTCACATCTTAAATTATCACTGGAAAGCCTGTTTAAATGAAAAAATAATATTAAAAAACCCTGCCATGTCTGTTATATTTAATTCTAATTATGTAAGCATGGATAATTGCTTATGTATTGTTTTCATTTTCCTTAAAATGATACACTATTTGTCAGCCATTAAGGGTTTTCCATATAGGAAATTAGCAACTATGATTATGAAGCTTACTCATCTTGAACCTGACTCTGGGTGGGAGAGATGAACACTTTTCACATGATTCCTTGGGGCTTACCCACTATTCATTTACTCTCATTCTAAGCTGAGATGTCCACCTTGATATCTCAAATGTGGATAGGCTGTTGGTGATGTACAGCGAGTATAATTAATATTGCTCATCACTTGACCTGCCTTTACATGCAGGGTGAACTGTGGGAGGACTCAAATTTGTGTGCCTTTAATAACAGTTGACAGGTAAAATCTGAATACTAAAAGAAGAGCTGAAATATGGGTAATCACTGCCTTGATCCACATGATGTTTGAATTGGAATAATTGGTTTACATATGCAAAATCCTTAATTGTTGTGATTATAATGTCTGAAAAAGCTCTAGATTATTCTGGGGAGATATACAACTGAGACAACACAAAGGTCAATGCAATTAAAGTATTCATTTTCACTTGCTAAAATATTGGAGTTTGCTAAGGTTAATTTGTTGTTTTCCCATCTGTTACCACCAGGGCGACATTTAAGCACTGCTTTATTTCATGTTTCACCAATCATAGATAGAACAGGTAAAATGACTGCACAAGAGTGAGTCTGAATGTTTTTGCAAAATAATGAGAAATACATGTCAACTACTGAAACCACACCCCAAGTGCATATCTCTGAAATATCACTTTGCCTAAGTCTAAATTCAAATAGTTCATTTGAATGTATGTAACACATTCAAAAAGCTCTGAATCTATTTGTTGTTAGAAATGGGTGCCTATATACAAATATCTTACAAATATCTACAAATAATGTGTAAATAGTTCAATACCTACTGTGATGTTTATTGCTATTTTTCTTTCACTGCTATCAGTTATAATGTGGATGATAGAAGAGTTTATCTTTTTCCTAATGTCTTCAAAGGATGTGACATTAAACGCTTGCTATATTTTCCAGCTGGAAACTAAAAAAGGCAATTTTTACTTGTTTTACTCCAGTTAAATAAAATCTAAAAAATTAAAAAGTTCACACTGTAGAGACATTATTCAAAGTCTGGTGTGTCACAGACACCCTATCTTACACGCATTATAATTTCTTACAGGTCTTGACTATAGGTCATTTGTACATGCTGCTTGCGTCACTAGGACTTGCAAGATGGCTTTTTCTGAGTCACCTCTTTGGTGTCTGTTCTGTGAAGCCAGGATTTTAACTATGGATGCCATGCCATTGTTTTTTTAAGTAAAAATAAACTAAACTGAACAAACCACCACTGTGGCTCTGATAGTTGTGGAAGCCCATAAGAAGCTGGCCCATAAGGAGATATTTGTAGGTTCACCTGTACTGCCTTGGATTGGGAGGTCTGCCTGGTGTCACTTTGAGTTTGTTTTTTCTGCAAACTCACCACACTGAATCCGATTATGCTAGTTTTCCCTTTTAAACTCATTTTCTTCATTTTATTTTGAGTCGGGGAAGGCTAGTGATAACTATATAATTATGTATGTATGTATGTATGTAGGAATGTATGTGTGCGTTTGTATTTATGTATTCATTTATTTATTGCCTCAACACAGATAGCAGTGCTGTCCTTTTAAACACCCAGCTACTTCTTCTTGCCAGCTGCCAGATGATTGTCATACTTATAGCTCTGTGGTCATTGACAAATGAGGCCTCAGTTGAAAGGGTCTCACTTAAGTCATGCAGCTCCATTTTGGTGCAATATTCTTTGTATATGACTTTACTTATGAAATACACAATATATGTACTAAATTGTGTCTGGTTTGTTTTTGAAGCAAATAAAGATACAAAAAAACATTTCCTGTTTTTGAATGATTAAAAATCTCTCTGGGCTCCTGCCTGAATTTTGAGCAAAGAAACACATTTGAATATTGTGATTTTGTGGTGATGAGCAGGGTGTAAACAAACTTGCTGTTGAAGCCCAGAATCTCTGTAAATCTCTGCTTTGTGTCAAATTCTCTTCTATACAATATACTACATATTGTGCACAAGATATATACTTCAATCCAATTTTATTCGTATAACGCAGTATACATTGAATTGAGTTGAAATAAACATGACTGGACAACACAATGACTGGATTATGTGAACTGAATGGGCATGAATTTAAAATTTATAACCAATTAACTCTTACCTCAGTGATTTTGTCCTGAGTTTTTTCGCAAGAATTCGCCTTGCTTTTATTCATTCCTTGTCCTCAGAGAGCAGCACATCAATCTTTCCCTAGGACGTGTCAAGGTGTCATGTGTTTCTTTTTTCTGTTATGCTAGACATTCAAATAATATGGCAGATCAATTTAGTAAAATCAATTTAATTAAGACAAGACTTAACTTAAATAGGTATATGGAGATAATTACATTTCACAATATGAAAAGCATCAAAGGCAAGCAAACAAAAAGTTACAGAATCAGTGCATTTTCATGTGCTTTTAATAAATTGTGTTGTGTCTGCACTGATTAACTTTTCTTTGGAGTATGTCACCAACATGCTGTGGTGGTGGACATGAAGAATAAAGCTTAAAGATATCCACTCAGTGAAAGCAACGGGTACAGTATATTCAAATGTGACTCAATTTTGGTACATGAAGTAAAAGAATGTTACCTCGAGACACATTTAAGAGAAACTGAATTAGTTACCAGCTGGGACAAATTAATCACTTAATTGTTGGGTTGATTGTAAATCAAGCAAAACAAACAAAAACTTGTTGAGTCAAATTATTGGTTCCCTGGAAAGATTTCAGCCACCTCTATTTCAAGTTCACAGGCTATTACCGAATAATTTTGTCTACCATCTATATGGCCTGCCAGCAGCATCGGATGTCAATGATGCCCACCGCAGGGTATTCTGCTTGGTGTCTCAGTCCCAGCAGAGCAAAGTATGCCTTCTGCAGTTGATGCCCTGGCAGGACACATTAATCATGGCAGTTACTAGGCAGCATTCTGGATAAGAGCAACCTATGCAAAACTTTATTTGCCTTGGTTGGAGGATTGAAGGACAGGACTTTGTGGTTGTATAGATGGCATTGCACCAGAAATTATTGTGGAATACATCAGATGTGGAACCAAATCAACAAAATGTAATTCGGGAAGGTCATCATGAAGTCTAGTGGCTTCTGGATAATTCTGCAAAAACGTGTATATAAGTGTATAACAGTGTATATAAGATTATATAGATGAGGATCTCTCATTTTCTGTGTTCGCTTAGTTTGCAACTTACCTTGCACGCAGACAAATACAGTGGTATGCACTCACCGAAAATTTATGAAATTTTGAAAAACTTCATATATGGCACTCTAATAGTTGCCCTGTCAGACTGTCATAGCATCCAGTTTGTTCAGAAACAGCCTATGTGAAAAAATACTGGCAAATGTTGAATGGCAAAACATTTTGTGATTAAGATATTAATAAAGATTATTAAGATTTTAAAATGTTGATAGACATGGTTATTTTATAGACCTCAGGATTTTGATATGGACTTGAAACATTGTTTTCATTTCTTTTCTTCATGCTCATCAGTATAAAAATGAAATAAGTCTTTTTATAAAAATATCCATTAAAAAACTGAAACACCTGTGTTGTTTTGGGTTAAAATCAGCAGTTTATGTGTGCAGAGTGGACAGCTGCAGAGAGACTCACCATTGTGCAGATGATTAGATGAACAGACCCCGTTGTGCACCGTAATGCAAACCTGCATTATTTCTGAGAGATAAATGACTGTATTTATGGTTCACACTGCCATGGTGAGAATCTCTGTTCTCCATTGGGTCATTTATTTTAGATGAGAAACAACTACAAGTCTTCTGTAGCAAAGATGCTTTATTGAATAGGGCTGTATCTTTCACCTGAATAATTCTACTCTTACTGTTTTCTCCCCCTCTCTCTGTAGATACTGAGCAATAAACATAAACTTGAACATTCCAGAAAAAAAAAAAGACAGTGAAGCAACAGTGGATCAAAGAGAATGAGACTCACCCAGTGATCCCCCACCACATTCCCACGTGCCCGGCTTCTGTTAACTTCTCATGGCCAATCACAGATCTGCAGTGAACAGGCTTTAGACCACGTGAAATGCCCCATAGGGGGAGGCAAATGAAGGACAGATTTCTGTTTCTTTTATCTGGATTAATTCTGACAGGACTTGTCATTACATTGTTTAAAGAAAGCTAAGCAGTACATAATAAGCATGGAGGAGAGGAGTAAATGAAATAAAGGTTTCCTTTTAAGCCAATAAATGTTTTATTTTCAAAGGAGTGGCCCCCAAAGTACACTTGCCTGCTTATGAGCATGTCAGTGGAATGCAATCATATGTGTCTTGTCCTTAAGGAGACCAGAATTGTCTCATGCAAATTCATTGTGACTAAATACCATGTGACTGTTCAATTTTGCATCACTAATTTTCAAATTAGGTGTACCTAACTGGGCTTGAAAATGCATTTTTCTGTGAAGTGAAGTCAATAGCATGGCTATGTAGATGAGTAACAATGAGTTTCATGCATAACGCTTCCATTTCAGATGAACGGAACACAACCAGTTTGACTTCTAACAGCTGGTAACAGGATTAAATTATATTTCAATAATAGTGCAATATATGCTACAAAACATGAAACAGTATTGTGGCTAATACATTGCATTGGTTAATCTAGTCAGGCATAAATGTTTCAAGTCCAAATCATTTGCGTCAGTCCATTTTTCTTACCATTAAAATAGCATATATCCCTGAAAAGTTTGAAATTTACTATGGCACATGCAACTGCTAATTCAAAATACTTTTGTCAGATAGTTCTCTAGCTTGATATAGCTGTTTCATTCTTAAAACATTGAATCTGAGTCGTTAAGGATTGTCAGTTGAGAAAAATAGTGATTGGTGCTAGCCTGTTATGAGACACAAAAAGTCATGAATATAGACATGTTTTTAGAGAGCAGAGTTCCATGATGCTAGCTCAACAGAATGTTCTGATTTTGTGTGTGGGTATGTGATATTTAATGATAATATTATACATTTCAACACAGTTCCTATGGTCTGTGCAGCTTCATTCTTCCCTGTCAATCTAGACAATACAAAAATGGTTCTGTTAAGAAGATATTCAGCAATGTCACCCATAATATAACAACACAGACTGCACCCCTCACACACTCAAATTCTTCTCAAAAGATCAAATTTAAAAAAAAGAAACTATCAACTTTTATCAAATTGATAAATTAAAATTCTTCATATGTATTAATTGTTAATATGGTTAAATATCACCTGACATTCCCGTACACACAACCTTTTGAGTGAACATTAACAAACCATTACCCTTCAAAACTTGGGAAAAAAGGAAAATATAAATACCATAAAGTCTGAAAAAAGATATAACTGAATTGTTTGTAAATTTGATATAGGACTTCAGAAGCAATATCGTTAACAAAATGCCCCAACAATATTAGGAAAGCAGACAGGCACTCTGCATCTGCAATGTTACTGATTAAATTCAAGAAACAGAGTGAAGTGACATGAGCCTAGGATTGCCAACGTTCCCTTAAACAGCTACTGTGGCGTAGACCAATGAGATACATTTTGAAGACTGGACTGTGACTGGAAAAGCCTCATTTAATGGTTTTTAAACTAGTTTTTCTTTATTTCTCCAAAGCTGCTCTCTTCTACTCATTTCAAGTTGTATGAGCTTAAAGTACCATCCAAGACCAGCCAACCATATTTTCATTCACTCTGTTTTTTTCCCCCTGATGATTCCTAAATGAGGAATCTGTACTTGTGGTTACAGCTTTTAAAAAGTATACATGTTTCTAGAATGCACAACCAATGCAACATGAATTTATGGTTTCATTTTTTGTAGGTTCGCTGTAGGTTTTTGTGGGTTCATTTGGCATTTTAAATGGAAAAAATGATCTTTTTCTCATTTAAATGATTATTTACTATGGTATGGGTAAAATGTAACATGGAACATGCAGACATCTTACTCGCATTATTAATACTTACTCCTGTTGTTCATAGGAGAAGTGTTCCTCAGCTGCCCATGGGATAGCAGTGCTAATGATCTGTGTTTGTTTAACTGTTGATTTCAATACACAATTTCATAAACAATCTCAACAGTTCTCTTACTTTGCTGCACAGCGCCAGAGCTTTCATGTTCATGCTGGGTATTCAGCAGTGAAGAAGCCCCTATGGAAGCCTCTTTGATCCCATATTAATATTTAAACATTGTCATGGACTGACTTGTACGCTTGTAATTTTGTGCTAGGAAAGCTGCGTGTGCGTACACACACACACACACACACACACACACACACACACACACACACACGTATCTCCAAAGATATTAGAATGATATCAGGAAAAAAAAGCACTGCCGTAATATCCTCTTGTTATAATTTTGTGTCTTTAATTAAATAAGTCTCTTCATAAACATAATTGTCTTTAATACGTTTATTTCTTGTTATCTTTCATCAGCCACCAGAACACTGCAGTCAGAGGTAATTCCATGCTGAAATGGTGGAATTACTGTGAACAATTAGACTTTCCTGCAGGGACTAAGTAGTTAGACGAGTTAGACAACTTCACAGCATGAGCTTTTTGGGGGTTGGCTGTGCAGCACAGCCTGGGTGTAAAAGGTTGTGTCTCTGGCATTCAGGGGCTCTCAAGGGCAACACAGTGCTTACCTTGATTGATCCAATTACTTGTAGCACTAGTGGGCTGAGTCGGCATCCCCTGAGTGATAGACATGCGTGGCAACAGCGAGCCAAATCAATCTTGCACAGCCAGAAAACATTGCAGAGCAGAGGCGCAAGGAGCCATCACTGTGGCCGCCATTAACAAATAGAATGCTATATCGATTGTCTTACTTTGTGCAGAATTCAGATGGAGACTTATGCCACCGAATTTTACGCAGATGAGGAAGGAAGCTTGAGAAGCTTGCTGGATGGTGGCTTTCTGTCAGAAGTTTTTTCCAGTGCAAATATGAAAGACACAATTACTAATGAATGTTTTAAATGAAGACAAAACTATATTATTTACCCCACCATTGTCTAACATACTAGCAAACTCAGAAGGATGCATTCTTTACTCAACAATATTCAAGAAGCAAATCACATATTAAGGACACTTAGCATGAATTGTTGCAGGTTGTTTGCCTTAATTTGTATAGTATATCCCCTCTGTTCTCAAAAGAAATAAAATCATCTCCCATTTTTACAAATAAAACTATATTTATATGTATAATATATACAATAGTGATAGCCTCCACCACCGCCAATGCTAAGATGGAGAAATCAGAAGAGTCCTGTTATGGACGCAGATACTTTGCAAAGAAAGGCATGATTGACTGGCGCGCATGACCACTCAGTGATGATGGAGTGATTCTCTGCTACGAGGAGGTGGGGTGTGCCACTCTGCAGTGCTGCAATCTGGCGGGCCTGAGAGACCTGGGAGAGTCACTGCTTCTCATCCAGCTCCCACTGGAAGTTCTGCCCTGTCATTTGGTAAAACATCATGTTAAAGGGCTTGTAAAATTTGTGTAATCTGCGTATCACATCAGGGTCTATTTTGGGATGAGTTCTGCCCTTGGACTTCCCAAGGCAGCGCGGGGCGCTGCTGTCCTCTGGCTTTTTGAGGCAGGGAAATCCCTTCGTTTTATTGAAATAGAAGTGTTTATCTGTGACAATCCGTTTGAGTCCAAGAAAGTCCTGCACTTTGGCCATCTCACCAGCTGGATCAACGATAAGCCTCTCTCCGCTGACAAAGTGTATCTGCGAGAGGGGGAAGTACTGCATCCAGCTCTCCAGATGCAATGCATATATCCCTATCCGCAGTGCACTCCACGAAGCATCGATCAAACCCAGAGTCCTGTTCTTGAAGGCCAGCACCTCAAAAGTAGGGATCTCGGGTCTCTTGGAGAGAGTCTGAGTGTAGTCAGAAATGGCTCTGGTAACAGGGTTGCGGACCACAATGATTAGTTTGGTGTCTCTAGCCATGGAGTGTATGCGCTTGGGGGCGTCGTTTGTCACAAAGTAACTGGGAGTCTTCTCCATGGTTATCTGGCCCTCAAGAGTAGATGGCATCAGGTCCCTGCAAAGACAAACATTGGCACACTCACATTAGCTGTAGGTAATCTTAGGTAGGGGCAGAAGTGAGATACTGTAATCAAATTTCCATATTTGCGTTGCCTCTGTGCTAACAATATTAATGAAGATCTGAATTTATGTTACACCCATACACTCAAATATTATTCTCTTAATTATTTGAGAAGAAAAATGAGAATGCAGTTACTCATCACAAGACAGTATTAAATACAAAGAATGAAGCTATTGACATTCATGGAGTGGTGTATGAGAGATAAAAGAAAAAAAGATTAAACAGTGTAAGTTGGAGTTTGCTCATTGCTTAACTGAGTCCATCTGTGTTACTGCAGGAGCAGTGTTTAGGAATTTCAGTAATGAGTTCAGTGCATATCATTAATTCTCCACTGCCTAGGGTATCATTGTGTCTTTAGGAGCCACACAGTCTCCCTACTGGCCCCATTATCCCACATTAGTTGAGCTGCATTTCTCTACAGTTACATCCATCCATTTCATATCAGGCATCAATGCTCTCTCTCTTTCTCTGTCTCCCTCTTACTCTCTCTTGTTTTAAGGAAGGGGGTGTTCATTAAAATGTACTGGCTGATTAATTATAATATTCTCTGTGATCATTTGCATTTGAAGAAAACTCTCTCCTCCCTTGAAAGATTTATCTGAGTAATCAAAAGAAACGCTTTGTCAATGGTGGATGCACCATTTTTAAATCTCATCTGTGGGACTGAATCAGGAGCAGTACTGATGTAGTGGCAAGTGTAATTTGTATTATCTGAATGTAAATGAGAGAATGACACCACTCTCCGGGAACTGCAGTGCTGCATCTACATCACATTCTCCCCAAAGGATAACTGTCATTGTGCAGTTAGACTAATCTTGCACATTGTCTTTCATAGATAAAGATTGCTGCACCTAAAAAGGCAAGGCAATCCTGTTGAAATATTTCTGGCGGGAGGCTTTATTCTGTTTGTATCCATACAATTTTACGGAAGACCCAACCTGCAAGAATTATGGTAAAAATCTAAATAGATATGTAAAAATAGATATATAAAAATGAGTAAATATAAGAATACATAATTAAATAAATAAAAATATAAGACAATAAATAACTGAATAGGCATATGTATAAATAATAAAAATGCCACGAAATGCCAAGAAATAAAAAGTAAAATAAATGCATTTCTTATATTCTTTATTTTCATTTATTCATTTATTTATTTTTGTTAACATTTTGCAAATGTTGTTGCTGTTTTTTTTTGAGTATTTTGGTAGGCTTTTGAATTTGTTAAACATTTGACCTCTGTTGCCCTTGAAAAAACAGATTAAATAAAGCAATAATCCTTCTACCCTCGTTTAAAATTCATATTACAGACATTACAAAGCTACGCTACAACATATTAGAATGATGTGATTAACCTGCTGCTAATAGTAGTTAATTTCTTTTGCATTTCTGTTGAAGTTAATTTTTATAGTATTTTTGTATGGTTCACATGGACTCTGAACAGATAGAATATTTGTTTCAGTCATTCTTGCCGGGGTGTACTTGCCAAGTACACTTGGGTTACCCACAGACTGATGTATAGGTCCTAAACTCTTCATAAATCTGTCTTGTCAAAGAAGTCATAATATTTCTCACATTTTTAACAAAACTACCTTCCAGTTATACTTATGCCAGCAAATATCCTCTAATGTCTCCATAAATGTCTCTCCCCCAAATGGGGTATCCATCAGTGCATTTTAACTTTATTCCATGAACATAAAGGACACTGAAGGCAGGCATTTATTCTTGCTCACTTAATTGGTAGCCCACATAGCACAATTCTAATGAGGCACGTGAAATGACTGCTTTTGTGCTGTTTTCTGCCCTCCAGCAGACCCACTCATTACCCAGTGTAAATGATCTATAGGAAGTGATGTCTTATGTCCACACGCTTTCTTTCCATTTCATACTCTGTAAGCTCTGGCAATATGTGCAATATTGTATTCCATGGCAATGAAAGGATTTTGAATTAAATTGAGACAGACTGTCTTGGCATCTGAGGTTGCTGTAACTGCCTATTAGCTGCAACACCTAAACAAGTGATGTAACCACATTGATGAGCTCTACATAAGGTTGATCATTCTCTATTAAATTGCATTACATGTATTTTGATGTGACCTTAACACACTAGCTGTAATAACATTTGCGTTTAATCTAGCAAACAAACTGTTATGTTAATTAAATCTATTTATGTATTTATTGCAGGCCTGACCAGTCACAGTAACGTAGCATATTTAGATTTTTTTTTCTGCTTGTAAAACATGGATTTACTGGTGTGTAACAAGTGCTGGTTTTGGCTCCTAGTTCAATATTATGGATAACAAATCAATAATTGTGCTACATCAGTGCTGTTCATTTGCTGCTGCGGAAGACCCCAACTGTTAGAAATAAACTCCATGTCTTTCGGCTGCCTGTGCCTGCTGCTACCAACTGTAACACAAGGGTCATATTGATCAAATGCATGCTGGAAACAATAAATCAGCAGCATTCTTTTCACATAATCCAGTTTGCTGTGTTGAAACCCAATATAGGGTGACTTAATATCTACCCATTTGCATGCACAACCTCACAAGTTGTTCTGTAAATTAATTTCCCAAGGAGTATTGCATTCCTAATAGGGTGCTCCTGCTGGAGCTTGTGTGGCTCAACATTCTGCGGAACGGTGGCTACTTCTTATACCTAATCAAATGTAATATAACACATACCCAATATCTGGGGTAAGCATAATGGCTGGAAGGAATATTAGTTTTCATTGCATTCCATCAATGTACCACCATCTTCAATGCAGTAATTAAGTTCTAAAATCCTTCTTTCTGCTTTCAGTGTCATCAGTTGTTGATTTAAAGCTATCTATAAACGATAACCACATCCAATGGTTAGGAATATATATTTATTTTTCTGCATATGTGAAAAACAAAGCAAGTAAGAGTTGTAAACATAAGACTATGGCTTTCTATTAATCAACTATCACTGTCATTTCCATATAATTGTACCATCCACTCTGCTTAAAAGAAATGCTGACATAAGAATCAAGCACTTATGGTTATCAGAAACACTGGCACAGAATAATTCCTTTGCCAATGCTGTTTAAACACTCCACTTATAAGAATCAAGCAGTTGTTTTAGGTTCACTCACATGTATTATGATACTCAATAAAGTTCAATTTAGAATTTGAATACATTCATATTTCAACTGTTCATCTTGTGCTACTTACTGAAGTACCAGTCATGATAAAAAGTTGTGCATCAACGTGTCTAGTGAAGTAAATGGATGACAGCCGACATGGCAAGCAAAAAGAGGCCACTTTCTACAGGTCATCATCACTGGCTTCTTTAACCTTTAAACAGAGATCAGTCTTGACAAAAAGACACAGGTGTGAAATTGGACATTCCATAATATACACCGTGTAAGACTCCAAAAGACTTTAACATATTTAATAAAGAAAGGAAGTTTAATGTGAACCAGAAATGTACCTTCATAGCCCACACACTGGTGATTGTCATAGAGACACTCAACAATTAACGTGAGACAAATTATTATTTTTACAGACACTGACTGTGCCATTGGTATTGTAGACCACACAGCACTAGTTGTGAACAATATTGTTATGTCTGTATGTGAATCATATTTATTATGTGTGTATTTTCTTTAATAAAGGATTGTTTCACAGTTTTGTTTCATGTTTGAAACAGTTAAGTAAGGACATTTCTCAATTAAACATAAGAAAAATGTTCTTTAAAACATGAACATCCAATTTATCCTTTTATTCAGAGGTCTACTTTTAAGAATCAATCACTTACAAGAATCAAATTGTCTGGGACAGATGTGATTTGCAGAGACCCAACTGCTCGTTTTAAAAGTAAAAATGTCCTCACTCCTGTGCAACATACTTTATATCAGAGTCTCTGGACAAAAAATACTTTTCTGGTCAGTCAAGATGGTAGCAGGGACCAAAAATAACAGGACCGGCTTATCAGGTTCCTCCGTGTATCACATAAACGTTTCATCTGCGCTTTTGAGGCATTAATGTGAAAGGCAAGCCGCTTCTCTGCACCCCTGGGACGCTGGTGCTCAGTGAGGGAAATGAGGAACGACAGTTGTTGCTGTATTGGAAAGGTGTGAAGTTCAGCGCAGACCTGGAAGTGCTGCTGGGCACACTGTGCCAAAAGGCAAGAGTAAAGAAATAAAATGTCTGTCAGTTGATTTGGCTCTCATTAAAATAAGTATTTGAATTGCTCACTTGGCTGTTTGCTTCCAGCAGGAAGAATTACACACAGCAAGATGCATATATCCTGTCATAGTAAGGCCAAGTCTCTCTCATGCACTCTTACATACACATTTGGAATATGTAAACTACCTTGTTGACAGGAGAAATTATTAGGGTACCCAGCTCTGGGTCTGTGGACTTTCCAAGAAGTTGGTACCCCTGGCACTAATACTCCAATATTGTAGAATCAGCTGTGGTTTCATCCACTGAATACAAATGTACTTACAATAATGACAACATCACGGAGGAAAATCATAAAAGATTCTCTTCTCACTGTATGCTATATTTGACTATATGCTTTCATCATGAGGTGCACATTGCATGATTAGACCCATAGTGAATGACAGCTTGGATTCATTGTCAACATCAATGTTCAGGGCTGCTGTATGTTTAACGCTATTGATTTTCAGGGTCAACACACCATTCGAGAGCCAAAAAACATCACAAGCCATTCTAGACCAGTATCAATGCAACAACTTGTTACATGGGAATGCTTGCAAAAACAGATAGATTACACATTAGCATTGTATTTATCTTTGATTAAGGCCAAGCTTATTGTTTGATTGTGAATTAATCAGCCATGGATCACCAACATTTAAAATGTCAGACAGAAGGAGAGGCATAACAAAAATCACAATGTTGTGAATTATTGTAGACTCAGAAATGGGCTAATTTGCTGCAAGATGCAGATGATTCCTTTGGCCTTACACTTCAGTGGGTCTGCACAAAACATCTTGCCTGTGATTAACACTCACAAATAGTGAAATCTAATTTCTCTCCACATCAGTTATTCACCTTAACACAGTCAATGAAGGGCAAGTATATATTCTGTGCAAATGGACGTTAATGCTTAAACTGAGCTAATTCCCACCTGTGGCAGCTGCATCCAGTTGGGTCATGCTGAAGGGGTGATATCACTGCATTAGAGACAGCATCACCACATTTTTGCATGTTCACAAAAAGAGGAACCTGTTTTATGTTCCAGTGAAAACACTTTTAGAAACGATAAAGACCAGCCTTTAACACTTTAACATGACTTTAATATAGTCTTGTACCATAAAAAATTTCAGACATTGAGGTATGCAGTGCACACAGACACAGTAATGAAAGACTACAGATCTGCATGCCTTTTAAATTATGTGACAAAGTATTTCAGGTCTAACAGAATTTAACTGAATGGTGGAGATCCTGAGATAAACTTCACACTTTGTAAATATCATACATTATAGAGTCAGTGGCAGGGAGACAGCACTTTAATATGCCTGTCACGTAATGCCATACTTTGGTCTGTAGTAAAATGAAAGAGATTGGCTTTCGGTGTGCTAAAGATGGAGTGTTTTGAAGTTACAAGCGAGCTAATTGCTACTCCCCATGATCTCCTCGATGAGAGAAGAATCAAATGTCTGTGCAGATTATTTCAGACAGTTTTCCTGACCTTCTGCAAATTAAACTTCTCCAAATCTGCATCCTGGCGCCTCTCACAAAAGAAAGGACAGACCATGCGTGGATGTACAGCTGTAGTGTCAGCTCCAGACACCGCTGTGTGATTTTGCCTCCCCTAGAGACAGTGTGCCCGCTATCCCAGGTTGGCCACGCCGCCTGTGTAATTAATTTACTGAGGACCGGGCAGGTTGCCCACTGCAGAATGCAAGCACCTGAGAGCCGCCTGAAATAGAGACGGAGTATCAGTCTCTTTCAATACGATAACATTGTCCGGGCTTATCCAAAACCCCTTTTCTATCTTTACATATATTATGTATGTACGCTGTTTATTTGACAACCTCTTTTCCTGCACACCCCACCGCTCTGCCCATCTGTCTACCTTTCTAATGATCTATCTGACTCTCCTTTTTCATGGCAGTCCTGTCGAGGTGAGAAAAGGGCAATCATCAGCGCAAGGCATTATGAGATGACTGATCCTGTTAATTCACATCACAATTCTTCACAAGGCCCAGCTGCTGTGGGAAGCCCAGAAACCGGAGTGTTGACAGGGTAAATCATTTTTGCATAAACATTGGCAGTGTAATAAATGCCTCCTCTCCTCCCCCTTGGCTTGGTTACAGTAGGCACACTGAACCCTGAGCTCTTCATTTTGTCAGACTAGGAGATATGGGGCTCCCTCTGTGGCACAGGTGATTGTTCATTTGAGATCAGGCCTCATTAGCAATGGTCTAATAGTGGATCCTAAATGGAAAACATTTTGGTCAGAAAAAAAGCACTGTGAAATTCATGAAGACGCTTTCTCATCACAAGTATCACCTCAGTCTGAAAATTTAAAAGGACACTCTTCACTCCATCTGCTTCCATTTCATTTGCTAAAACAATGTTTTGGCACACATGGATACTGGAGAAAGGCATGTATGTCAAAATATTGTTTCACAAATAAATTTCGAACAAACCTGTAAACACATGTAACTTTCTTTTTCTGCCTCTTAGACTTCTACTTGTAATTGACAATGAATCAAGAAATGGAAATGAATGTGTGCTGCACACTTAATTTAAAGGACACATGAAGCACAACACTGATTATGGATCCATTCCTTGATAGCACACTATAGTCGGTCTTTGTATTCTAATGAGTGGGACATTATTGTAAAATGACTGGCACATACATAGGAGTAAGTTTAATTGAATGCACGTATCCCTTCTCAGGCTTCCTCTGTAATGAAACCATGGCAAACCATTACCGTAAATCAGCCAATTATGTTCATGCAGAAGTGTTTGCATCAACAGAATATTTAAGGAAAGAGCTGACAGCTGGTCCTGATCAAAGCTTCTGGTTTCTGCAGTCTTTCTCAAATCCCCTGAAGACTCTTCCCTTTTTTCCAAAAGTGGAAATCAGTACAGTGAGCTGTGAAGCTGGAGGAGCACAGCTTTGTTTTACCCACTGCAGCAGACTGTTGGTCTTAGATCTCTCCAGCAACAACTAGTCGGGTTGACATGCCTGGTGGAAAATGACAGTCACATAAAATACAAATACAACTCAGCATAAAGGCATCTTGGAAGTCTGGACCAAAATGGAGGAACTAAAAAAATCTCAGAACATTGAAAAATCATAATATGCTCAACTTCATATTATATTTTGTTTATTAGTTATGAGAGCTACAGTTTACTTTTGGAAGAAGAAAAAACCAAAAAAATACATTACTCCCAAGGTGCAACTTTGGAACTTTAGAAATGTCTGCAACTTTGGAGCTGGTTTCCTTTGCCTGTTATCAAAGTGCTAGTGTATCACTAAGGATTAGATCAATGAAATTGACCTCCCTGAGTCAGCTATGTGCCGAAGGACTTGCATCCTTCCCCAGCAGCAAACAGATCATTGTTTATTACCCCTCAAGTGTAATGTGTCTGTCTTAGTGATCAAAGGGCTGCAATATGAAACTGTCACTCATTTAAAAATTTATGCTCTTATTTTTCAGCTTCCTATTCAACAGTATTTACTGCACTTCGGAATAGGAGACACAAGTGCTTGTCTTTGAACTCTTTGACACTTCAATTAAACAAACTCTCCATGTTCAGGGGTTAATCTTGAAATTCCAATGACATGCAGGCTGCTGAAAAGCAGACAGACTGTAGCAGACCTAGTTTTAAGGACACGAAAAAAGGGAATGCAAAATAGCCCCAGCTGTTGTCTTTTCAAGGTGATTTGTTCGCTTTCCACATATTCAGTGGAAAACATTTTAGCATGAAAATTGAACTTCATCCGTGGAGCCACAGCTGAGTGCATTGGAGGCAAAAGGTTCACATTTGCACACAGACATTCGACCATCCTGAAGCAGCTGAGCAGAACTGATTAATATGACAAATTGAACTTGATAGATTTCATAGGCTGCGGAAAAAACAACAACTAAAAGCACTCATCCGTCCACTTTGGAGCTATTGCTACTGATCATGCATGAACGTGCCAAAACTGCTTTACAAAGGCTTCAGTGTATGTGACACAGATAAAGATCAGAAGGCATGCATCAGAGCATGGCTAAACATGTGGATGCAATTCGGAAAATACATAAAATCACAAATCAGAGAAGGGAACAACACACATGGAGTGACAAGAATGTCAAAAACACCTTGTAAACACTTCACATGTGAACCAGTTACATGGCCAATGTCAAGTTGTTCATGTCAGAAACTGTAAATACAATAGTGGATTTTGCTGTTGTGTGCTATATGCACATACCGCAAACATACCACAAACACTGTGTCCTTTCAATAACCCCATCTGAAATTTCCAAGACACCCAATTAGACAGCTCAAATGCATGCATGCACATGGGACAGATTAGATTAGATCAGTGTAACCTATGCTGCTCCAAACACTATTTTCATTCCATTTACACTGTAAAGTGTTGAAATTGCTTAAAAAAACACGTGACATGATTTACAAGTGTATTTGCTTTCCACAGGATCATCAAAAATTGAAATTATAATGCAAGCAATTTTTGTCTCCATAATCCTCCTCATGAGATGAGTTTAAAGGGGGATGATGGAAAAGGCATAGTACGCACTCTACAGAAGGATGGTGTGCAGGGACTGACAGTATCTATACAACCCTTAAAGATCAACTCAGGGTAAGATGCTCAAGTTAAGGGGGATGTCTTTTTTTTTCAGATAAAATTAATGTAATCGGTTAATGAATTTTGTTGGAAAACAGTAAACATAATCTATTCTCGCATGCACTTTGGATGGCTGCAGAGAAAATTGTACCTTTTCATTTAATCTGTTTTTTATGATTTCAATCTTTTAATCAGGCATGTTGTGAAAAATAATGTGTGGGTAAATGCACATCTTAAGTTTTCCTGCTACTTTTGCCCTGCATGTCATCCAGTGGAGGGAAATCTGATTTCATCAGAGGAAAAGCATATAATTTATTTATTATTATTGTTATTTACCCAAAGACACACAGTACAGAGAATCTCTGTCTAAGTGGTTGAAAGCGAGAGAGCTGAAAGTTCTGGCATGCATGAACAAACATGTTCATTTAACATCAAACAACACCTGTCCTGACGGTGGTGGTGGGGGGGGCTTGGCAAAAGTACTAGGCAAAAGAAAGTACTAGGCAAGACAGACCTAGTACATGGAACACTGCGAAAAGAACTTTGAGAACAACACTGCTGTCTGAAATGGCCATAAATACTATGTGCCTCTGTGCCCTAAGGTACTTCAAATTTTAGTATGTATGTATTACCAGTTCTACATGATCCACTTCTTCTGAGCACCAGGACAGCTTTTGGATTCCTGTTTAACTTCAGCTCGTCCACAGAGAGCTGACATTTGCTTGAGTCAGCACTGTTTGTTCATAAAGTTTATTTACGATAGCCATGTGCCAATCAACTTGTAGTGTTGACCAGGGCTCCTTTAAGCAGATGTTATCAATTTCACCTTTGTTATTTATCCATGTTAGTAATGAAAAATGGTATTTTCTAGATTACAAATATGAAAGAAAACATACAATCATTTTGGCCATATTCTATATATTCAAGATTTTGAAATTGAATGTGTGAGATCAAATATAAATGACTGTGGATTCACTGTAATATGATAAATCTGGTACTTTGTCAGGTGTGTTCTAAAGAAAAGAATTATTTTTTGTGCTATCAGATATGCAAACCTCTCTGAAATGCCTGTTTTTGGAATTTCCTCCTTTGGAAGATTTTTATACATGCCTTAGGAAAGTTGGCCTGTCTTTATATATACTGTTATTTTAAGGCAGCAAAGAAGCTCCAGGACTTAAAATGTGTTTCTGTCTCAGCTTTAAGGCACAATATAGTTTATCATCATTAATGATACCGTTTGAGAAGTCATGTCTTTCCCAGTAAAATGATTATTTCCTGATAACCACATATTTATGATGGACAACTTAAAATAATAATTGAATGATACAACATGACAAAATAATAGTGAGATTAAATTGAGTTAATTGAACAACAAATTCACAAAATTACCGTGCTTACAGAATTTAACACATACATTAATTTAATGTTTACCTATTTATTTTTTTTTATTGGCTAAAGAAGTACATATAAATTTGCATGAATGAAAGAATCTTTTTGAGGAATTTGATATGTAACCAACCAATATTTTATTTTGCATTACCCCTTGAACTGAGGTACAGTAGTGTGTTACTATAATATCAGTTTAAATGGGATGAGGAAGCAGCAGTTAGAGCTCTGTACTCTAATCCTGAGGTTAGTGGTGTTGAATTCTAGGACACCTTGTATACTTAATCAAGATACTTTACTACAAATGTTCCTGTCTAAATCTAATTGTAATGGGTTACAGGACAGGTAGTGTTGATAAAATTAAAAGCAGCGTATGTCATTCAGGGACAAAGATGGATCGTAATGAAATAAACAATACTGTAATGCATTAGGAAACCCCCAAAGGCCCCTGTTTGATAGCCTGTAATGGTATGATTGTATACAGTATTGCATCATGCCCACCAGTGAATGTCATGCTCATCTCTTTCCAGTGGCAAAAATGGAGTTTCCCCAAAATTGTTAGAATGGGTTGAGATTCAATTTATTTCTCATCTGTGCAGAGAGGGGCAAAACACTCAGGAGTTCCACGATATTTAACTTTGAGGTGCCACAATTTCTTCCTTGGATTACCTGGGACCATCATATCAGAGTACTGTGGGTTTTGCAAGAATTGGATTTTTCTGTTATCTCTTTAAGGGACATCATATAATAAATTGATTTCAGTGCCTTTTTACTTCAGTTTTAATGGTATTATTTATTTTCTATTCAGAGCCAACTGTGAACTTGATAGCTTTTTTCTCAGTGCAAATCTAATGCGTTTCTATTCCAACAATAGCACTATAGTACAGGACACTAGGAGAATGCTGGTTAAATTGTCATCTTTCCCATTAACTTGTTGAGTTACTTCTGAAGGTTTAGCCACACCACAAAAAGAAATTAGTAATAAATCAACATCTGAATGCAGAACTCAAATTTTATTTTCTAATCGTTTACAGTTGTTTTCATGATTAAATGTATCCATACACAAGAATTTCAGTTTTTATGTTTTGAGCAATGGAATGCATTGTAATACTAAATGAATGCTGAGGTGTGATCCTATTCCCTAACACTATTACTACTTTGTTTCCAGAATACAATGCTATATCTAGCTATAGCTATGTCATATCTTACACTGAAGTATGATAATCCAATTCAGTCCAGTCAAAAGTCATACACAGAGGTAATTAATGTATTCCCTGTAGTTCTTTGATGTTCATTTAGTGATATGTGAAAAAGCCAGGAATGTTGTCACTTGACTAAGAATGTGGGAGTAATGAACTGTCTCCTGTAGACAGATGTTAATATTCATTTGTCCACTGGTCTTCATTTGCATCTAAGTTTGGGGTCAAATCGAAAAAAAGATTTTTTCTTGTCTCAGTCTCCAGTGCAAGGAAAAAAATGGACAAGGGGCTTCAGCCAAGCCCTTGGTGAAAGCAATAAGGCAGCAAGAGGCGTTAGTAAAGTAAAAGCTAAAGGTAAATGGTCCTGGGGGAAACTGCTTTGATCAAGCTGATAAGCTGCACAAGTGTGGCAAGACATTCTGAAACATCAACCAAAAAAAAAAAACATTAATCTTCCAGCCCTGCTTAGAAGTTAACCTTTGATTTAAGCTCTAAAGCAAATGTTGCCGGAGGTGAGAAATATAATGTAGGATCATCTTTGACAATGTTAAAAAAATAATAATAAAGAAAACTAAACCAGAATATTACATGCAGAAGAGCAGACACCATTGTAAATTCACTGATGAAAATGTTATGTTTGTACTGAAACAGAATGTAAGATGGTATGGAGAACTCTTGAACTCTTTGTTCATCCTTGCAACCAAACATTTTTTGTTCCATGAAATGATCTGTGAAGCCTACAACCATACTTTCCCCCTTCTGTTAGTAGCTTTTTCCTCCTGTTTCCTGTTGGCTTTTATTTTCTAGAATGTCAAACTGTTGATATTTCAACTTTCATCTGTGACCTTTTATAAACTCACTCATTCAGACAATTGCTACAATCAAATGTCAGGAGGGTAGGATATTCTAATAAGAGCAAAATCTATTTGCTCTGTATCAATTCACTCATTCATCAGCCTCTTTCAACAAAAGACATTAAGAGTGTTTTTGTGACACAAATATAGCAGTGTACCTGAACAGAGAAACAAGCAACCTTTAAATGACACATAAACAGCAATCCTCTAAGCTTTCATTCACACAAAAAAGACAACACTAAGCACCAGGCTAAAGTGATAGGGAACATAAATACACCCACATTTTATTTGGAAGCATCTGGCTGCATCAGAATGGGCTGCTAAGGATGTTATAATCATGTAGTGACAGTGTAAGCTGCTCCATTAAGGCCTAAGCCGATCTAGCTGTGGAACCTATGCTAATCTGAAAGCGCTTTGGCTCTCACACATGTGCTTCATCCCAAGGCACTTAAAGTACACTGAGATAATGCACCTGGCTTCTGAAAATATTTGGTCTGGTGTCCGCTTTACTTGCTATGCACTGTGTCAATATTGATCAGTCTGCTTAGCTGTTGTGCATTTGAGGTCATGGCATTAGACTGATGTTCAGTGTCTTTGTGATCTATCACTCATTATTGCTGGAATGACATGCAAGCACTTCATTGTCTAGGGACTCTCGGATTCACTGCATGTTGATTGCAAAAGGGCACCTCTGAACTACCAATTATTTCTCGTATTGCCTAAAGACAGAAAACATCTTTAAGTTTAATTTATTCTACATTTCTTTAAGTTACATCTCCTTTTCAAGGGCATACGTTTAAAAAATGGTTGACACAAAAAAAAACTTTTTATCGTGAGTTTTACATGCTATGCATTAATGAAAATGTGTTTCCTGTGGCGATACTTCTAAAGGTAAAGCCTTTGGTTCCTGCTCAGTAGCATTAAGTGAATAATTATCACCATGACACTTTGTGATATAAGCAATTGTGAAGTCATTTTTCTTATTGCTACCACAGTGTCATAATATTTGATTCAGAATAACAAGCATCCACTCAAAGTGAGGCTGCTGGATTTAACAGAATGTGCACTGGATCTACCTGCTGCTGGTGGCGGCAACGTACAAATCAGGGGGTGGGAGCTTTAGTAAAGGGCACAGCGGAAGGGCAGGAGGGTTAACAGTTCTGTCAAAACTACAACCCTCGAGAAAAATGGATTCCAGCCATTCTCTCCAGAGGCTAGGCCACATCTCACTCCATTAAATGGCTTTCTGCATGACGGACGGGGCACGCTGAACACATACTCTCCTTTCAGTTTCTATTTTCATTTAGATTTGGTGACCCTTCGGATCAAATCATAGGACGCCGTGATCCAATTTCACTGAACTCCTGAGTATGACTTGTGACTTGCAAGATTCTTATATGAAGGAGAATACTGCTTGTCGTCCAGCATTCACTGTCGGTGGATAACTTTAGCTCGGACACCTGGTTGTCTAACTTTGCCTGAAACCCTCAGGCAACATGCTGTGGAGACTTGGCGCCGATATACAGTATTTAAACTGAAATGCTGTTTCCCTCATGGTCATCCTCTGTCATTGTTTAAATTACTTAATTGCAATAGAAGATTAATACATAGATTAACACATCCTGCAGTGTGACTCAATCCAGCACATAGCTCGCACCACACGGCTACTTTGTTTAGATAATGGCCTAACACAGTGACCTAACTGTGGATGCCCACAGAGGGCAATCTGTCACGGTGTGAATCTGAGAGAAATACATGCAGCAAATACAAGGTACTGCATTAAAGATTAACCTCATATAATTCTTACTGCCAAGGGGACAGCTTAACACATAGTATCTACCTATGGACAAAATAAGACCTTTGTCACCTTAGGCTTAGTTCATTCAATTAGGGCTTTTCCTTGTAGGCACCTCCCTTGTGAAGAGGTACCCTCCCAAGCAGTACCTCCCTTGCAGTGTATCACATGTCCAGCAATCCACCAATTAACTTCCCAAAGTAAATGTAACAGCCATTTTGCACCTGTAACAAAGGTACTGAGCAACTTCTCTCGCAAAGAATGTGCTCAGTGACTGGAATGAAAAATGGCTGTGCACCAGAGGTTACGATACTGGTGAAGGATAAATCAAATATTTTCAGCCTGAACTAGAATGACCTATTTAACGCCACATTTCACCAAGGTTGGAGAGAGGGGAAAAAACAAGGTAACGAAGGAAAAAGCTTCAGTACACCTGTTCTGACTTATCAGAGTTACTGCTAACATTGAAGGCTTTTTTTCCTTTCAGTAACATCAGTGTTGTCCTAAAGTTTACACACTTGACAGAACGCCAAATAAGAAAAGCTTTTTTATGTAAGAGGTGGATCTGAAGCTCATTGCTCTTACAGAAAAAAACAACCCCAATATGCTTTTTGTATGGTTTTCACCTATGCCTCTACAGAGATATGGCCTATCTGACGTGAATACCATACGTGAGGAGAAAAGCTCCAACATTACTTGGAGTGAATTTTGGCAGCGTCAGCTGGGGAGAGCTCAGAGGCACGATTTTGCGGATTGAAAGTGCTCCACTATCATGAAGCATTTCCTCGCTGGAAATAAGATATATCTCCAGGCACTGATGGATGATCCTGTCCTTCTTCAGTCCCATGCTGTACATTCAACCTTGAAAAGGCTTAATTTAGGCAGCCGACGAAGGGAATGAAAAATTATATTCTTAAGCAACATTGCCATCAGCACCTCGCACATGTAAACAGACCTCGGAAGTCATTTCTCCAAGTGGAACGCCTCAGGACAAGAAGACAGTTCAGGAGCTGTACAGCCTCACAGATTCAAATCTACATTACAGCAGCCCAGGCCTATCCTGTCCCCTGTCGATGGGGCGGGCACGATTTATTCCGCTCCTGTGTTAGCGTGGCATTGGCTGAGGGACTTGGTGACAAGAGACTGACCTGTGAGAGAACACGAAGTCCGTACTGCAGAATAAATGGCACCCACCCTGACTCTGGTAGTCAATGCACTACTTCAGCAGGGTAAGAACACTGTCGCAAAGCTGTCAGACAAACCGTAGGTAAGGACAAGCTCCACATTTGCTCCTCAGACCTCTCTGCCGCTCAATCTCTTGAAGTGATGGTGAAGTGAGTCATACTATCATTGATGCCCCCTCCCAAAAAAATTTTAAGGAAAAATTAATTCTAAAATGTAATGTAAATCTCAGGGGCAATTCCTCCAGTACCAACATGTGTGCATTGGTTGTAGCCTTGTAACCACAATGATTTTTTGAAACACCTGTGAGTTGCACTGTGATGTACTAGAATCGTCAATCTGGGTCTACTGCCAAAGCGCATTATTCATTCCTATAATTTTCACCCCCATTTCTGCCCTTTTCTCCTGACCTTTATCAATGTGTCTTTTCATGATTGCATTCATGCGTGTGTTTATGTGTGTTCACAGATTAATACAGATACGATTTTACTGTCTCTTGTTTTTCCATGTTTCTTTGTCTTTGAGCTGCCCACCCTCTGCTGTCTCTTTCCTGGTTTAATTCACCATATGGCAATGAAATATATTGTAACATACTGAGGAATATGTTGTTCCACCCAAGAATATACTGCTATTCTTTAGCTCAATCAGTCAATTTAAAATATAGAAATATATTGCAATATACCAAAAGGTATATAAAATACAATAATTTAAATATTTTAAATATATTGATTGAGCTAAAGAATACACTTTCTCTATCTATTATTTGTATGGGTCACATGTCGGTTGTGTCACCATCAGAAGTAAAATGCTACATGTTACAAACCACACCCATGTCCAACCAACTTTTGAAGAACACATCAAGGTTTTTTTCTAAACAGTTAAAGATGGCAAAGAATAACCTTCAAAATATCCACAAACATATTCATCTATTCATGAATGTATTTTAAACAAATCAGAGACATTTTATTTTAATTATATTGAACCCATCTGGAAATAACTTGACGCACAATGGATTATTGCTGTAATTGCAAAATTGGCTGGGTCAGTGGGCGAACTGAGTGAGGCCACACAGCACTGTGTCTCCCATTCTTACCACTGAGGTTTGCTGCATGATTGTCTGTTTACATTATGTTTAGCAGTACCACTGCATCACTGTCAAACCAACAGAATGAGCTTATCTTTTGAAAAAGGATTTTAATATATGAATATGGTACCATGCAAATTATGCTGTAGATATGGCCTATTACTTCAATTTCCTTCACCGAGTATGCCAGATTTTAATGAATAAATAATAATTTCAGGGGAAAAAAATGTCATCTCAGTTACATGGTAATTAAATTATGGCTTTTGGCATCATCTATGCTGAGACTGAATCCTGTGCCTTTAATAAATGTTGATACATTATATCTAATCCTGTATTTATTTCCCTCTCTTCTATTGTACACCCATCAGTCAAATTTACACTCTACCCCCAAACCACTGTATCGTGACCCACTTTAGGTATCTCTGGCAACAGGAAGGCACTTTGTTTTTGTTTAAGCAAAACCCACTGCTGTGTAATTAACCTGGATTTAGGAATTTGAAAAAAAAAACTCAATTAGACCTTGAATCCTATTACTGATAATTGTTTTTCCTCGCCTCCATGAAAATTCACACAGCATGATGAACTTTCTGACAAGCATTCTAAAAAAACTTGCAAACCTTTATTCTGATTTTTTTTTTTTTTTACAGATTATTAGACCGGCCTGCCTTATATGCACCGATTTTCAACATAAGCTTACTGTAACCATATCAGATAACAGATCACAGCCTGTTTTCTTCTGTAGGTGTTGGCAGGAGATAAGCGACTCCCTAGCTATTTGAGCTTAATGAGATCATGAGAGAGCGCTATCTTTAAGGGGTCAGTCTTGTTTGTGCTGTCCTCACTAACTGGAGCTCAAAATTCCAAACCTCATCTTCAGCCATAAACCAGGAGCAACAATCCAGCATTCTAAAATAGAGGTTTAATCTACAACCTAACTGTGGAGGACAAAGGTATACAGCATCTTAGTAGTGCTTGCCATAACATTCTGCTTATTCTTTCTTTGCTCTCTGAAGGTATCCCACACTACCTCATTCCCTAAACTAATCCTCAGGAGCATAAGGTAAGGAGAAGCCTTACTCTTTGAATTGAGCCAGTTCATTTTACTACCATATTCCTACAGAGGAACAATAAGTCTGTAAATTCAGTGCTTTGCAGTGTGCATGCAAGTGCTAGGTAACCCTGTGCAGATAAAACATGCTATAGGCAGAGCAGTGAAGGAGCAAATCATTTCCCTGTTGCATGCTCTGGGCTACTGCGACATTTACAGTCATGATTCCAATCATAATTTTCCATCCATGGTGCTAAAATGGCTCACATCCCCTCTGGTATACAGATACCAAGGAAACGTTCCACTGACAAATGGATATTTCCAAATCTACATTTTACTATGCCACCCAGAAATCAAACCAGGGACGGAAGCCATTTACAACGGTAGTTAAAGCAAATTTCACGATGATTAAATGTTACATTTAATTTGAGTCATCCCTGGTCTGTAACCAAGATTAATTTTTTAAGTACCATGTTTGGCTCACCCTTAAATGTGATTGAAGTCATTGCTTAATGAGGAAAGAGTGGTGCACTAGGAGGCAAATCAACAATTTAAAACATGTTCCTCACGTCAGTTAGTCACAGTGCTTTGATGAAGGCTCTCATGCCTGCGTTATGCGCACTTAGAGATTCGCTGGCAGAGGAGGGAGGCCCAAGGGATTTCAAACTAGGCAACTGACGGAGCATTCTCCCCGCCCTTCTGTCTTAATTGGTGGTGATGGTTTGGGTCCTATCGACCAGCAGTTTCATCAACGCTCAGCTACAGTGTGCCTTGACACAGCAAACTGCACTGCAGCTTCCTGGGGTCTCCCCCACTGTGAGGAATCCTAAACAGATGCTATTTCAAAGAAGTGATCCTTAATGGGGGCAGAGGGAGTTTAACCTAGATTTAGGACACATTTTCTATGTCCTACTGGCTGCGTTTTCATGTTTTTGTTAGAAGTGACAATTCTTCTTTTCTAAGAAATTATATGCACACTGTATTAATATTACAAGCAAGGGAACCTGAAATACATATTTAGTATCTGCGTGTGTGTGTATGTATGTGTATGTGCGAGTGAGTGAAAGAGGAAAAGTTCCTCTGATTTACCAGAGAGTTGCAAAGGATATTTGGATTGCATGATCTATTAGCACTAACATGCACACTTAGTCAATAGCCATGTTTTTTTTTTTTTTTTTACTGTTTAGCCTTGACTTTAATTGCTAGAAGGCAAAAGTAAGTTCTGTGTTGGGCAAGATTTTTACACAGTAAAAGCTCTCAGGTTCATTTCATGGGATAAATAAACAGTAAATAAATTAAAATGAAATTTAATTAAAATTAAAAGGAAGAGACCAAAAATAATATTGTAAGCATTCTTTCCAAATTTGTTTGCTTTTTGAGATGTCAAAAGTCTCACCTCATGAGCTTGAATTTAAATTACTGTACTGACAATTGTTTGATATACATAACTACTATACACAATTAGGGATAATAATTACTTTGGTTGTTAACAGCCCTCTAAATTGGATAGAACTATGAATATTTGCTTTTACAAAACACAGAAAAATGATAACTTACTGAGATAGCTGTTCAACTGTGACAGCAGAATGAAAGAGCTGATGATCTATTATGAGCCTGTCACCAGGGTTGGGGAGTAACGGAATACATGTAACCGCGTTACGTATTTAAAATACAAAATATGAGTAACTGTATTCCGTTACAATTACCATTTAAATTGATGGTAATCAAATTACAGTTACATTTTTAAAATATTTAGATTACTGAAGGGATTACATAGGATTTTTTTCATTTATTTTCTTTTTTTTTTTCGGAAAATGTATCCAATGATAGGCAACTCCGGGGTGTATCTCCCATATGCCCCTCACAAAAAAAAAAAAAAAAAAAAAAAGAAAAAAGCGCGCAGCGTGCCTGACTCACAAGACAGTAGAATGGAGACTGAGAGAGAAAGCAACCAGCGCAACGCGTTTATGTCATGGAAATACCGGGAACCATTTTACTTTCAAATTTGGCAAAGGTCACAACATAACAGTACAATGCAAGCTGTGTTTGCCAGCAACCAAACTGCTATCCGTTTCAAAAGAGTCGACCTCTAACCTGAAGAAGCATCTTGAAGTAAGTTCTTTTTCATTATTTAAGCTAATATTGATCGCTAGCTAGCTATCTTACATAGTTTGGCTGCATTGGATTAGCTATTCAGCTAGCTAGTAGGTTAGTACTTATAGTATTAAAGCTAACTAGCTAACGAGTAGATACAGTGACAAAACAAGTGAAATGTCACATGTTCAAAACTGCGATTACTCCAACAATTTTACACTACGCATATTATACATTAAATTGCTAGCTACTCCTTTCTCACTCACAATGTATTTAAGGTGGGTCGTGCCTTTTCTAACTCATGTTTTGGTGTAATGTACAGTTTTAGAACTAGCATTTACAATTCTGAAGAACCTGCGATGAAATGCCCATAGACTTAACACGGGGGTGCCAAAATGTTAGCCAGAACAATGCTAAGTGAGGCTGTGTTCACACGTAGTGTCTTTTCTGAAGCTGTCAGTGTCTGTTTTACATAATAATCCTATGAAGTAGACCGTGTTTTCAAAAACATCCTGAGCGTTTTTTTAACGCCCTCGCCGGCATTTTTTTTCCTTTTTTTCAGTTGAAAAAAGTTCAACTTCTCAGAAAAAAACACCCTACGTCAAGCACTTTTTTGACAGCTGACCAATCACAAGCAGAGTAGTGACACCTGTTGTTTCCCATAACAACCGCCAAAAACGGAGAAGGTAGCGGCGGAGAAGTTAATTGTGCTAGTTTCTGAGCACAGTGAAAAGTACAACATGACAATTAAACTGTATCATAACATTCATCATAAAGATGCCGTTTGGAGTCAAATTGGACGGATCCTAGGAGTTTCTGAAAAGTGTTTGTGTTTACTGCTTGTCGTTAGCAAAACTAGCCTGTTTGCTAACGTTAGCTCTGCAACAATGTATAACCAGCTAGATCGCTAACAATGTACATGCTACTGTTGTTATGGCAACAAAAGACGCTCTCAACTGCTTTTTGGAACAAACGCTGCCAGCATTTTTTTTACTTGAAAAAATGCTCTGGCCAGCGTTTTTCATCAAAAAAGACGCTACGTGTGAACACAGCCTGAACATTCTAAAAATAACAGTTCAGAACCTCAGTTGGATGAACATTCTTTAAAAAAAGTAATCCAAAGTATTTAGATTACGTTACTTACTTTGAGTAATCTAACGGAATACGTTACAAATGACATTTTAGGGCAAGTATTCTGTAATCTGTAGTGGAATACATATTAAAAGTAACCCTCCCAACCCTGCCTGTCACAAATATGAATAGGCACTTAGCAAGCTGCTAGAGCTCACAAGCTAGCTACCTGTTTAAAAGTAATCTAGCAAAGCTATAATACACAAATGTACACTTTCATAAGGTGACAGTTTGGTAGTCAATTTCAAAATAACCATAACAGAATTTTTCACACATTTATGATTAACTCTGGATAAACAGGTCTATTACCTTTCTCATCCCTCAAGCCTTTCAGCATATCTAAAATCTTCTATATAAGGTACCATATGGGACTTAGTTTGAGAACTGAAATCTGCTTGGTAGGAGAAATGAGAACTACAACCTGACTGTGTTTTGTTTGAAATGAAGAAGTCAGTTATTTGTGAAATACAACCTGAAGGTTTTTGGTTTCAGAATTGTTATCTATCTGGTCTAAGAACTGAAACACATTTGGCTTAAGAGTCATCACAGCTGAGGAAATAGAACTAATGGACCATTTTTTTGAGGATTGAAATCCATTTTGGTTAAGAGCAGCATTTTCTATAGTTTTTCTGTTTTGTTTAATAGTTATTTTGGCTAATGCCTGACACCAGATATGTATATGTATTGAAAATGCTAAACTGAAACATTCAGAGAATCAGGTCAGAAGCATATGAGCAAGGAAGCCATAATGCAGAAACACTCTAAGAATGTGGGATGTCCTTATATGGAACCTGGACACTCTGCCTGCATTAAGATTATTTACACTTCGATCCCAATAATACACGTTCCACACAATGTCCTTTAGGAGTATCAGGTCATAAATACCTTAGCTCCACGCATTAACAATGATGCTAGGTCTCATAACAGCATACTTATGACATCAACGTGTTAGGAATCTCAGCATAACTGGAGAGTGTGGAACTGTATTGATCTGCGAGTGGTGCCTTTGTCTTTCCTGATAAATAATCAGCAGCAGCTCTGTTGAAAGAAGTGACTGTTTCAGTGGAAACGTGTCTAAAGGGCACTGGTGATGATTTGTTTCTGATTTTACGGGAACACTTGTCTCCCCATGAGCTGTATTTCTCAACAACCACCCTCCAGGTTTCATCAGACTCAGATTCATCTCCATCGGTGAAGCTGAATAATCCATGGCCGCTAACGTGGCGTACTTCATTGTAACTGACAGATTCGCTCCCTCAGTCCTGCCTCTCACAAATCAACATACCCTGCAAGCACTATCCGCCACCATAAAAAGTCATTTTATCACTAAACTGTATGAATATCAATACAGTATTTACATTATTTTGGGATTTTTTTATTTGGCAGGAAGAAAAAACCCTGCCAGAGGCCATGAATTTGTAAACATGACAAAAATAGAGGTATATGAAAACTGTAAGCTGGCACATTTGGGCAATAATGTAGAGGATTTGAAGTCACTCTGCCTACCAGATCTGGAACCTCACAGCCACGCTTCAAAATAGTTCTAAGGGTATTCATGCATACTTATTTTTAGTCAGTACTAAAATAGGCTGCAAGATGTTACAGGCAGTTTTCCCAGTTCCAATTTCTTGTTAAATAACTGACAAATACAGAGTGTAGTTTTATTTATTAACAAATTCACAACTTGGCTACAACCCTCAATTGCAATTGACTTGTTTTTTTCATTTCAGCAATATGACACCTTTTGTTCTAATGTCCTTTATGTTTTATGACATCTGCTTCAAAGATGGAAGTACTAATAGTGCGACTAAACAATATCCTGATATATCAGGAAGGCAATAAAACATTACAACAGACAAAACATGGGGCTCTGGATTTGCTCAGTTGGGACACTACTCATCCTGAGTACAGGCCATGCCCTGTGGTCAGGAACTCACTGTTCTCTATTAACTACAGGAGCCCAAAGAGGCAGAACAATTGCCTTTTTTATGCCAGGGATAGGGGTGGGAGATTAATCTGGGATTTCCTCATCGTACTGCTCTCAGGCACCCTGTGAATCATCAGGTGTCTGTGAGTTGCTTGTATGACGTCAGAGGAGTAGCTTCTATCCTCCAATGAGTGCCCACTTCACTTTAGACTTCACATCGCATTTTTTGACTTAGTAGTGCAAAAAACAGCTAATGGTTGTGTGTGAGCATATTGGAGGATTGTATTTGTCTCACTTCAGCACTCCTGCAAGAGTGAAGAGTTTAGAGTTTGTCAAGGTGAGACAAGCCAAAGTACAACTGGTCATTCTAAACAGGGTTGCATAGAGGCGGGAAAAGCATAAAAAACAGACAAAATGCTGTGGGTGGTGAGTATGTATATCCACATATATATGTGTGTGTGTGTGTGTGTGTGTGTGTGTGTGTGTGTGTGTAAAACACATATGTCACTCTCACTAAGGGCAATACACAATTATGTATGCAATGTATTGGATTTGATAACAGAAAAGTGATTATGTTAATGCTGTGGGTAGAAGTGTATTTGGAGAGCATATGCAACTCTAACAAAGTCTTCAGTCCCCGCTGGGGGGTGATTAATGTTCTCTTTGGTTAACTGTGAAGTTTAATCTAGCCATATGCCAATACATTTGGTGCTTAATTTTCCTTATTGCCAATTGGTGCATTCCTGTAAGTGGGGATGCAGTTATGAATTACAATCCATATTGGTAGCATATTCATAATTCTACTGCGAGACTGTCTGAGATTTTGAAACTGATAAAGGACCTCCCAAAGTAATGAAGTGGTAATTGACACTCCTTCCCCCTATAATTTAGTATTGATGGCTGTTCCTTTCAGCAATTACTGTACCATGTAAATCAGAATGAAGAATTCACACAAAACAACTAATGTAATCAGTAAACATGACTACTTCTACCAAGGTTACTATCAACAATGTCTATTTAAATATTTAAAAATAAAATTTTTCTTTGCTTCCTTATTCTAGAAATCTGTATCAAAAATTATCAACTGTATTTTTGAAAATTTGCAGCTTAAATCTAATGGCTCAATTGACACAAAATGTCATTGTAATAACCATAATGCTGCACAATGCCTGTATTATTTTCCATATCACTGCTGATTTGAGATGATGGAGCATCCTGCAGATATACACTTGGAGTTGATACAGGAGAGGACACCTGGTCTTTGTGATGTTCACAAAGGAACGACGCTGGACAGTTAGCTCTCTGCTGATGGTGGTGGGGGGTGGGGTTAGCTGTCTTTCATTATGAATACAGCCATAAGAAATGGCAGCAGACAGCCAAGCACACACCGTCAGAGTAACAATGTGCAGCTGGAGAGAAGCATACACACCCGCCACTCACAGACATTGGTGACGATGCTGTCACAGCATCCACACACAGCCTGTGATTATTCAGACTGCTTAAGTGCTCGTGCACATGTAGGAGAGGCTTACTCCAGACCTAAGAGAGCAACCGCTGTGATCTGCCCCTTAACTTTGAGTCCCAAATGTCAGTAATTATCACAATTTCCTGATTTTTTCAGTTTGGGAGGCCAAGATATAAATGAAAATTATTGTGTAATACCACATCCTTTTTCAAAGATGAAGATGAGTGTCACAGTAGTGCCACCGAATGAACACACTTTGCATGTTTTATGGAAAAAATCTCATAATCAAAATAACACCACAGAAAAAAATTTACAGAAATTGAAATAGAGGTGGACAGAATTGAATAGAAGTGACGCAGCAGGCTGGTCAGCTAGCAAGTGACATGGCAGGCATGCTAGCCAATTAGCCAGGGATTTGGCTCACTGAAAGTTATATTTGGCCACACTAATTTGCCTGCGGGTATGTTTGTGCACTGCGTTTGTTTTCTCCTACAACATGTGCACTGAGTAATGAAGTACATTTTTGCCTATGATATGTGATGTGGAGTTTTATTTTCTAGACTTCACTGCTGATGTTCTGCCAACATCATGTGTCAATACATTGCTGTCTTGAACAGGTATTTTATGTGAGGTGTCTGATTGGTTGTAGTCACACCAAACCAAACTTTCCAATCACATTGTAGCCATTGTGGTAGCCAGGACAGAGGGAGATCCTCCTGTCAGAGGCACTTGGCGGAGAGGAGGGTGGTGGTTTGTACTGTTATTGATTGAGATGCATGGCTTCACGTACATGTTTATTTTTAATGTTTTTTTTCCCTCCTTAGTGCAACACTGTTTTGGAAATGCCACAAGGTATACAGTATATGTAGTGAAACTTGTGGTCTTGATGTTCCACTCAACAAATCTATGTTGTACAGTATGTAAAGAGAAAAGCCATATGTCCCTGCTAATTTACTTTCAATGACTATCTACAAACCCATGCCTCCCAATTCTTAAAAAAACACTGGTTGTGAGCTTGCAACAACTACTGCCTTGGCAAATAATCAGAAATGCGATCTGATTTAAAATAATGAGTTAACAGTCTTATCCGTAGTAGTTGTATTATTACGTGTTCATGGATGCCTCCTTAATATGCACAATAATGTTTTTTTTTCACATAATCACAATCTCAAGGGTTTTGGTGTTATTTAAACCTCCTGGCTCAAATGACCATTAGAATCCAAACAAAGTTTTCATTAAACTGCATTTCAGATTAAACCACACCCCAAAAACATAATTCTTCCCTTATTGCTCCAAATCACAAGGGCGCACTGGGAGATGTAGGAGGTGTCAGGACGTCCACCTGAGGTCCTCCTGTTCTGTGTGTTTTTCCCTGTCTGTCTGTGTGGGTGTGTTACTCAGCCATGTCCATCACCTGAAGCCTGTTCCACACACCTGTGTCTCGTCACCTCATCATCTCCTTGCCTACATATACCCTGCTGTTTTCTTTGTTCTTTGCCAGATCATCTCAGTATCTTGCTGTTTAGTTCATGCTGTTTCTTCATTAGCTTGCTCTGTCTCCGCTTGTTACCGGCTCTGCCTGTCCTGGATTTCTCTTTTGCCTGCTGTTTTTGAATGTTGCCTGTTTTCGATTGGATTTTGGTTATGGACTGTGTTTTTTACTTCGATTTTGGTTGAGATTTTTGTCATTAAAGAACTGCCTTTTCGTACTGCCCGCATTGTCTGCACCTGGGTCCTTTCCCTGCAAACCCTGACAGTACGAAATTGGCACGCAGGTGCCATGTTCTGTTTTGTGACTTAAACTTTGAAATTGCAGGTTTAGACCAAAATGAAGTAGCAGGCAAATATATTATTTAAAAAAACAAAATTTTAACAGGTGTCTGAACGTTACTGTGTACCTCAACCTCTGTTTTGTTTCCAATAAGTTAATTTTTTGCCACAAACAATCTTCTAGGTATACTGAGCTTAATAAGTGCCATAAATTAATCCTCACACAAATACCACAAATTGCAAACCATGGCTGAAGATTAAAACACAAAAAAATACAACAGCTTGTTTTGGCCAGAACCCAGACATCATGACCTGAAAAAAAAAAACAAAACAATCCAGCCAATCACACAGTGACTGTGGATTTCTAGCCTCCCATTCCATTTCCACCCATTAAAAATGGCACCTTGAATCCCACTCAGCAGTTCCCATGGCCTGTTACTGTCCCTGAAAATGACACAATAACATGTGGCAGCATGGTGTTTACAGATTTCTCCTAGCAGAAAACACAGTCATTCTCATTAAGAAATAAAGAGTGAAGTGACACAATTTTATTTGTTGTAATGTAACTTTCTCTTTTTCCTGTGTGTGACAGGGCTTCATTTACTGAGTGGGATGGGACTTGTGGAATAACACTGAGAACATTGAGTCATTTTTCTTTCTCCATTCCTCTCCATGCTCTAATATAAAAGTATATTATGCCACAACATTAGTAATTACAAATGAGGGAGATATCGTTCTCTGTAATATGAGCCTGCCAACAGAGAATGAGAGGACATGATAGTGAGACAAATTCTCTCTGAAGTAGGAACATTGAGTTAAATATCACTAAAATGACGTAACACAGAGTTATGTCATTTATGTCAAGTATATATAGTGTCAGAATATGACGAACTATATGCACTGTGCACATTTCAATGAAATACATATTTTGGAGGCTGTCTTACTATTGCATAGAGAGCTATTTTGCAGATAGCACTGCAGTAGAATTATTTCCTTACAAGAGGAACCTCATTGATTTGCTTTTATCATTGTAACCTTGGTGCCATGTTTTCTTTGCCTAATGTCTATCACAAATGACTGCAGTACGCTCCAAAGCACAGGCGTTTTCTGAAAAAAGGTTTTGCGATGTTTTGATATCTTAAAGGAGAGGCCTTGTATTACCTTATGTACCACTAAAATGCAAATAAAATGGCAGTCAATGCAACCAAATGTTGGATGAAAAACAGACAGATCACTGGGAAGCTCAAAACCTGATTTGTTAAAGACTTTATCACTCTCAGTCAAAAATAAATATGTCAGAAGTTGCAGAGATCAGGCTATGCCTGAAGCCACTTTTCTGCAGCACAGTCTGTAGTTTTGTGGATTGCACAGAAGACATTGAATTCAGCACAGTGCAAGAAGGCCTAGTGACCTGTAATGCCACACCATTCAGATGGGCTCAGTCTCCATGAACTACAGTACCCCAAGTTCATCAGGGTCATTCGTACCACTTGGGGGTTAGGCAAATTTTACAGCTGGACTTTAACCCACTAAGATTGCAGGGAGAGTGCTGGCCATTCCTACTGGCTTCTGCCCCACATGGCCTAAAACTTCCACCTTTCATGCAGTGTAAAAATATAGCACTGCCATAGATGACCTTTCGGATTCCTTCCCACAGATGATTAAATTGAGCTGTGGACTCTCAGTCAGGGCTTTGCCTCTCTTTCCTGTAGTACAGAAAACAATTCTGATCTTGTACCTGTCCAGATACCTTAGGCATCCTGGACTGAAGCACAACCAAAGCTCTTTGTGACAAGAGAGCACCAACTGCTGGCGTGGAAAGAATCCGACAGATCGCCCCATGAAAACAGGCACTTAGTCTTCGAACTGAGGCTAATTCCACACAGAGAAAAGGAAGATGGCACTCTGGAGGGAAAGAATAAGACAGAGACAAACAATACCATGAAATATTGATGCCTCACTTTCCTTTCCAAACAGTGTACTTAAGCAAGTAAACGTTCCCTTTTCGTTGTAATCCAGGCAGACACCGAAGACCACAAGTTAGAAGAGAACACACTGGCTCAAAAATGGCTTATAAAACAGGGGTGGTGCTGACATTTTCAAATAATATGGCACATATAAAATATACACACACCCTGCTATATTCATATATAAATGAATATTATGCATAAAACTGAACAGGACACTCTTGCAATAAATTTATTTAAATTACGTTTTTTGATGTTTATGTGATGAGAAAAATATCCAGACATGACAAGAAAACTTGAAGGTATGAGCACAAAAATCCAGCTTGTTTGCATCAGTCGACCGGTTTGCATTTTTGTGAGCTTTCTCTTGATTTATGCTGCATATTCTGCCAGCCAATTCCAAAAAGGGACAGTATCCACACATCAGAGAGAGTGAGAGAGAAGGGTGAGGTAGACGAAGAGAGAACTCTCTGTGAGGGAGCAGAGCAGCGCTGATGTGTGCTGTGTTTCACATTCTCTTTGTTTTTTAGAGTGTTCCAGAAGATGACAGGCATGTTGCAAACCCTGAAGACCTCATCAAACCTGCTCAGCATCGCGGCCTCCGCACTGAAGCAGGCGATGGAACAAGGAGAGCGCTCTAGCTCAGGACCTGACTAATGACCTCCTGGCTGCTGCTCCTCAGCTCCTCCTGTTCACTTTAACCCTTCAATGGGCCACAGATGCCTGGTTACAGGTTATGCACACATGCTGTACACAAGCAGAAGAACACAGGGCCCAGTACCCAGTAACCACAGAGCAAGCATTTAACATTAAAGCATTCAAACATCCAACCAAGTGCAACTACATAAGGCACTCATAACAATTCAAATTCATAATTTCACAACAGTTTCACTGATATATAACAAAAATTCTGCCATTTCCAATTTCAGATAAGGATGAATATTCCATGTGGTTTGCACACTGGTCAAGCTAAGTTGCATATAAATTGTGTTCCTAAAGGAAACACTGCTAGTGTTACTACTCTGAGTAGTATGGGAGGTGGAATTCCATGGAAAATGAGAATGTGGTATTTGTTAAAGCAGTGCTCAAAATATGCTCCTTTTGTAATAAATACATTGAAAGCATGTGGTTATATGTGCATCAGATATGCATAAATGTCACACACTAAGTATGCCTCCAGGTCAAATGCTTTGTGGTTTGACCAAACTCTTCCCAGAGGGCCAAGCCTACGAAACCTGATTTCATTTCCCATGCCAAATGAAGAGTAAGAGGTCTGTCACACAAGAGAGGGATCTCTTTGCAGCTATCAGTTACAGGTGCTGCACTGAGCTCATGAATGTGTGGTTTCAGATGGCATGTCTCTGATGATTAAACAGTGAAAGGATGAGAAGAAAGCAAGTTCAGCTGTAACAAGATACCAAATTATTTTTCTACACACAGGATCACATCCGTGACTGCTCAGTAATTTTTTCATAACAAACAAGCTTGGTTGTTCTACCCAGAGACACACTAATGAAAATTGGCTGAAGGTAAAATATGTCAGAGCTTTTGCAGATATTGGGCACATGGTTCAATGAACAGAGTATATCTGCCTGTATTTTTGTGGCAAAATTAACACATGCTTTCAGAAACATAATTAGCACACCCTGGTCTGTTTGATAAGACATACTGTCTTGCTACTCATGTCTCTGCTTAAAGTAATGTCTGTACTTTCATTTCGGTGAAACGGCACATTCAAGACAATATGGCATTATCAGGGAAAATAAGTGCATGCATTTATCCTTGCATATAATAAGTGAAAAATAAACCTTTTGTAAACAATGCATATGTTATTAGATATTTTTTCAATTAAATCCAATGCAGTTCTTGAAAGAGAATTTTTGTGAAACTGACCATCTGCTGAACATCGTATTGTGTACCTAGAATATGTCTAATACTTCCTGGTAAGTTGAAGTGCAACAGTTATTTCAGATCTCCACATATAATCCTATGACAACCCTTTAGAGGTTTAAATTCAGATAAAATGACCCAGATCTGAGACAGCAAGAGTGAGAGGGGGTTATTTTTTATTTATTTATTTATTTCTTGCTTCCTTGCTTTCTTGCTTGCTTGCCCAACATCCTCCATTGAAATCACTGTAGAACAGAACAGAAAGCTTTTCTATAATTGTAAATGTGCTTCACAGCAGCAGGAGTGGCAACCATGAGAAGAAACAGCTTCACAATGACATTCCCCATGAAGTGGCCTTGGAGTCAGCAAATGCTTAAAAAAACAATGTTCATTTACTCTTTCCAAGCCTCACATATATTCCAAGCAAGATAGAGCTGTGTCTGGAAGATTTTTTAAAACTTTCATCTGCTCTTTGTCGTAACCAAGGTAACGATGAAGGGGGCTGATAACAGAACGTGCTAAGCACAAAAAGGAAAATGCAGCCAGTTATTTAATAAAGCAAGGCTACATCTGACCATAAACAATAGGAAAGAGCAAAATGATGTTTGTATTCAGAAATCAGTTCTAGCACTATCAGTCAAAATAGCATTGTATTTGCTGTTGGTGTTATAGCTTCTCAAATTCAGTGTTACAATATTGTAAAGCAAAAACAGATATGGCTGTTTCCTTCTAATGTCATCATTTCTTGAACAGTAATGGTTTACTGCTTAAAACACAATTTTCACTATTCTTAGGATGCATGTCCAAAATAAAAAGCACCTTTTGTTATTTAGCTAAAATACTCTGTTAGGAAAATGAGAATGAATAAAAGGTTTTTTTTTTAGCCAAGCTAACTGTACGTAATATCAGTGTTCATTACACTCACCAGGTGTGCTCTTGACATTTCTCTGCATCGGAAAAGCAGGTTCCTATTGGATTCATAAAGGGCAAAGTTGAAAGTCACCCTGGGCTGTTTTGTGGAAGGGGATCCATTTATCTTACAATTAACATGAAATGTCATTGGAACAAAAAATGTATTGCAAGTTTTCTAGACAAAGTCAATGAGTGTTTGAAAATGTATCTGGGTATTCCAGGCACAAACCAAAGTCAATTGGCCTTAAATATTTAGTATTTGGTCTATCAAGCTAAACAATTTCCATGAGTTTCAGTTTCCCATATAACTAATCCAGGTGCATGGTAATGTGCGCCATCAAGAAAGACAACACGTGGTTAACAATGACTGAAAAAAGACTAATCACATTTATATTTTTAAACCACACATGCATCAACATCCCATGAAGAACTGCACTTACACATGGATTACACTGGCAATAAAGCCACTGCTGCTTTAAGTACACCTACACTAAATGAAACCTCTCCCTGACCATCTGATTGACTGTTGTCTGTTTCTGGCAAAAGAACGCCCCTTGAAAATAGAACAAAGGTCTCTTTTTCCACAGTACAACGTCCTGCTTTAACGATGGCATGTGCATAAAGTTGCAGGCCTCTAATGTAAAACTAAGGATTTTAAAGCTATCGATACCAAACACTCCAGCTCAATACAGATCAATAGTAATATAGCTTTTCCTTTCTGTTCATCTGAATATTTACATCCCTTGTGAGAAGGGACACAGACCTCTGATATTCTCATCAAAAAAGCAGGGGGAGATATAGAGCAAAGATGGAAAACCCTGTAATTGTGGATTTCCTGCAGTGTACTCCTATAGGATATATAAACACAACCCGGTGAAGAGTCAAGCACTGCTGGAATTAATAGCACATTGACAAATCAACATGTGTTGGCTAGAATCAATAATGATGAAAGCAGAAATATTAATTTTTGTAGGAAACTGCATACCTCTCTTGCAGGCTGTACAGTTGGTTACACATCAATTTATTGACAAGACAAAAAAAAGCACTAGCCCTTTAAGGCAAAGACAGTCAGTGCTTTAATCTGACAACCCTTTGGTGCAAATTGAGCTATTAATGTCTCATAAATGGTTACGTTCCCAATGGTGAATGATAACAAGTTTCTCATACATGAAGATTCATATTGTTTTCAATGAGATCTGAAGGAACGTTTTAGCTAAATTATTCAAAGGGCCGAACTGAAACACTCTCCTTCTCCCACAACACATGCATCAGGTTATTTTAGCTTTAATGGAAACTTTAATTATTAGTGGCTCATCTAACAATAGGGGTAAACAAAATAATATGACTTTAAACCTTATTTAAATAAACACATCTAGACCTACTGATTTTGTAAGCAGAATTCTCAGTGTCTTACACATTCCTGTAAATTTAAGGGAAAAGGCCTTTCTCCAGTATTTTACTTAATCTCATTGAACTCAACCAAGTCCAATGTACAATTACACGCTTTAATTAAAACAAACAATAGTAGAATGGCAACAATAAAAATATACATGAAGAGGAAACTGAAGAGCAAAGTTTTTGCACAAATCCCTGCCATCTCTGTCCATCTCTGAATAGAACATCCTGGGCTAGGCATGATGGGGTCTGAAGGCAGAGAGTGCAACTCTGAAGTAATGACTCAGAGAATAAAAATTTCTGAATAATAAATATAAAATACATCATGTTTGAAAAAATAATTTTAACATATTTAACAATTCATGACTATTAATGCATATGTTTTGAAGTTACATGTAATGCAGTCATGCCAAGAGAGTAACTGGAATATTTTCGTAAACGAAAACAATGATCACACATGTCAGAGAGACAATAATCTACATTCTACTTCTTCTTGTTCTCACCTAAAACTAGTTCAATGTCTATCAGTCATTGATGAGCTACAGCCATCATGTGCTGTGAAGCATTTGAAAGGATTTGCATGGACTCCTACTACAGTAACTGTCCTAACCTACCACAAGAAGGTTCAGGTTCACAAGTATCAGTATCATTAGCATGGACAGTGATCCCAGCAAAGTATCAGTCAAGGGATGTTTTATTGTCATTCCAGGACATGTTGTGCGTGACAGGGAATGAAATGAGGTAAGCAATTAGCAAAAGCAATTAGCCTACAAAGATATTATGTATTTAGATTGCTAGAAAAAGAGATGGTTTCAATAAGTAAGTGTGTTGCTTTTGTCTGCTGTACTAGGCTTGAATTAAAACTGAAACTCATTTATTTGTTTCAACAGAGAAGCTACGAAGCGATCATTGGTATGGTATCTTCTTTCATGGTAGCTAATTTAGCTGAGATTAGAATGATTGGCTAATTTATTTAATCATAATTTCAATATCTGTAGAATAGATTTCCCCAACTTGTAGCAATTGACTGTAGGGACTGATGGCAGGTGTGTCATTACATTAAATTATTGGCATTCAGCAGACTCTCTTCTATCAGTTACAATGTTATCCATTTATACATCTGGACTGGGGGTTAAGTACCTTGCCCAAGGGCACAACAGCAGTGCCCCAGCGGGGAATCAAATAGACAACCTTTTTGGTCAGGAGTGCTGCTCCTTAACCACTATGCTACACTGCCACCCCTCATTAAAAGTAATGATTGCTGTACAGTATAGAAAAACAACTAAGATATTTATTTGTTGCTACAAAAACATACCATTGCGTTCCACACTGCTGACAGCATGTTACTAATTACTTAATATAAATACCACACCAGTGATAATATATATTTTCACGACATTCTTGGCAGACATAGGCCTACAATTGGTCAGTGGATCATTTTCTCGATGCTTTTTTTGAATGTCACATATTTAGGCTTGGTTCTCTTTTGATGTTATGCATATTCATCTTACCTGAGGATTGTGTATGTGTGAGGGGAGGGGAGCTGGTTGACCTGTGTTAGCAAATAGATATCTTTGTCAAGTAGACAATCTCACCATGATTTAGCACATGTTTGGACTCTCATGTTGCAGCTATACACATGTATTCCAACAAGAATCGATATCACGGTCCTATCAACAACTAACTCAGCTAGCCCTGATCCACAACGTCTTCCAAGGAATTGGTGCAGGTGACAATAATCTGGAGAGGTACTGCTTATAAGCTCTCTCTCCTTAGGCAACTGCATTATATTCCCCCACACACCTGAAAGAGGTGTACATACACATGCAGCATGGAATCAAAATAGGAAGATTTGTAGAGGTCATATTCTTATATAGCCTAAGGACAAACACCTTGTGCATGGGAGGCTAATATTTCTTACAGTGTATCCACATCACACCATGGGTGGATTCATAGTTCCATACATACAGAATATGCATCTAAGTGGAGACATAGTCTTGCTATGACTGAGCACAAACATGCATTAACAGCAACTCAATTTTAAAGGCTAAACAGCCCAAATCCTTCAGACAAATAGCCACCTAAGACATACTGGGCAGCACACATCTCTCAGTTTGCCTTCTGCGATTACATTGTTTAAACAGAGTTGCTAGAACTCCCCCGCTATTGTTTCCTCATTAGTGCAAAAATGCAGCACACAAGCCAATTAAGGCACTGTACATCTACTTATCTGTTGTCAGTTTGTGCTGAGCTTGTTCCCAGCACTGAACACACACATTGATTTTGCCATTGAAAACAGAAACCTGCAAAAAAGAACTCATTACAATATTGAGCTAACTAGTCACGGCAGAGCCCAGAAATGTATGTAAGTTGCTATCCCTCTTTAATTGGGTAAACAAACAATGCTAGTGTTGAGGGTCAACATATGAACATTTGTCATTCCCTTGCCAATTACAATAAATGTCTTAAAGTAATATCTATGCCAGGGGTACTCCATTTTGAATAATTATGCACACTGTAAGCATTGCATGACCAGAAAATAATCAACCAAAAAGTTTAAGTTGGGGTGCATTGTTTCAATGGCAAGGTAACACTAATAAAATGAAGATAAAATAACTGTCTATGTTGAAATAAATTTTGATCAATTGTGAAAATATTAGCTAATAAAACAATTATAAAAACTAGAAAGTATCAGACTCAGCTGTGTTAAAATGTAATGCTCTGAAAGACCTGCAAAATAATGTTTTAACACAGGACTGATTTTTCATTAAAATTCTGTAGCATACCTGACAAATCAGTGATTCTTCAATCATGCCCTAATCAGAGGGAAATATTCATCCAAACAGTTCAGTGAGCTGACATCCCTAGTCATTGTAAAGTGTTTATAACCTTGCATGTAATCAAAACTCTCATATTGCCTGTCACCCAAAACTAATTGAATCTATTTGGAATCTTAATCAGGTCTTTATGTGATATTGTTTATTTGCTATTTATGACAGTCTCATAAATAAAGCATCCAGCCGTTTTATGCTTAAAGTCAAGTAGAAATTTGATTATTCATCTCACACAGCATTCTCAAATTTAGACAGTAATGCCTCAACTGTATCTGTATTCTATGAACCAACAGATTAATGTGTAATAAAAAGGAACATAGGAAGCCAAATCATATGTTCATTTATTTTCCATGATGGATATAAAAAATGCGGATGCTGGTGACACAACAAATGATCCGTTTAATGCCCATAGTCTAGCATTGTAAATAAATACAGAGAGAATGTTGCAATTTAATTATATTAAGCAAGTAACACTAGCTCTGTATGACATTCTTGGCTGAGGACATTGATTCATGGTTGGCAGATCACTAATCTATTTAATCTAGCCAGCTAAGTCTTCCTGATTCAGCCAGTACTATTATCACTGGCCTTTGTAAATTTGAAACATTGAGCAGCATAATGTCTGAAAACTAAAATCCAACCAGTTTTAGGTATACAGATTCTGCAGGAAGACAGTTCTGTATTACAAATGAGTTTCCTGGAAAGCTCAGTCCAGCACTATTTTTGCATAAATATGGCAGAAGACTACAAACATCCAGTTTATCTTTTAACAGCATGACGTGAAAACAGACTGCTTACATTTGAACAGAAATGTTCTCCATTTATATTACCTATTTGTTTTGGACTGCATCTGAGAGATTTTAAAATCTAAAGAGAGAAAGATTATTACATGTTGTTTGTTTCAATTACACTTGTATGTTATACATGTAAATTGTTATATTTACATTGGCATGAAGGACAATATTTAAAACAATTTGAGGTCAGCAATCATCATTACCTGACAGTAATCAAAGCTACGTGTAGCGCAGACATTTATCCTGAGTCTGAACAGCTACCTCCCAAAGTACACAGCAAGCAGTGGTCCATCTTTTTAATCTAATATGATTTGTGTTTGGACCAGATAACCTGGTTACTGCTCAAATGTGGCAAGGAGAGTTTTCTTTAGCCTAAAGGATAGATTCTCTTATCTATCTGAACAAACCTCAGGCCATGTGTTCAAGCAGTTGTGCAGGCTTAATAGAAACAACAACATTCTGGGTAAGAGTGGAAAGTTTCTCTTTAATTGCATGAGTGCCAGTCCACAAAATGCACTACACCTGGGGAAGCATCATCAAAAACATGGTGTAACAGTCTTCTCTTTCTTGTGTGAAATCAAAGTGATAGTGAGCTGCAGTGCTGCAGTGGGCATCTTGCGTTTCCTTTTGAAGTGCCGGAGGCAACCTGTTTTCATAGGAAAAGCACATTTAAAAATAGAGCCACAGAAATAAAAAAAAGAGCCACCCTCTGAAAAGGAAGTATCGATCATCAATCATCACTACAGCAACATCATGCAACATCTGGAGGTGGTAGTGCTCTCTCAAACACTCTTCATTTCCCTCTCCAACACAATGAAAACAGTTCAATAAATCAACCATTATGATAAATGCTACTATATGGCCATATATAAAAGTTGATTTGACCATAAGCTCCTCATCCTCGTTCCTTAGAGCATATCCTTCCAGTCGGCAGTGTGTGACTTTATCTAAAATCAGTGACTCATTTTCCCTCATCTACTACACAGAAACCTTTCAGAGAGACGTCTCTAAATGCAGTATGTCCTACATTACTGGTGAATTAATTAATTTCTGCACAAAATACATAACAATTACATTAAATGGTGACACCGAAAACCTAGAATAATTAACTGAACACAACGAGCATGTTAAAACTAAAGGAAATACAATTACAGATCCATGGTGGTACATAAAAGCTGCATTTGCTGTGGCCTGCATAAAAGCATGAGCTTTAGGTCCACTTTCTGTCATACTATACATGCTCAAATGCTGCTATCAGGAAAGAAAAATGATACAAATAACACTGAACCACATCCTGAAAACATAGGGGGCTTTTACATGTTGTTTGATGTGTGATGTGTGTGTTCTTCTGTATATGCACAGCCACGTCATCATGGCAAATTACACCTGGTGCTCAACTATTGGAGTTCAGCTACTGGATGCACTCAGTACATGATCAATGCCTGAAACTCACAGTACTGTAAACAAATTCATATCAGAATTGTAATGAGAACAATATTCACATAGTACACTTGGCCCATTCAAGTATTGAAAATTCAGGGCACTGAAGATGATAAACTTTTTTATATATTTTTTTTAATCTCTGCAAAACATGAGGAGGTGGGAATATACAAACATGGCTAAAAGCACTCTTCATACATAGCTGCCAGGATTTCCACAGATTAATGACTATGTCAGGACAGCCCAAACCAACCCATATCCCTTTGCCTCCACCAGTCTGACTTCTGGCTATTCACCTGCCACTCTTTGGAACTCTCTTGCTGTCAAAAATCAGTGTTCAAGTTCCTGTATCCAGTTAAAAGCAGGACCTATTATATGTGTTCAAAATTGATGGTAACTGTAGTGCTCCCTGAGTGCATATTCAATCTCTCAGAGGCCATCTACACATTCCCTCCAAATGATGCATTTTATTCATTAAAAGCTGCAGCAGTTGGCTAATACAGAGTACCTAATCTGTTTTATTTATTTACATAAATTATAGAGGATGGACACTCTAAAGCACTATTTTGTGGTGAGAGGAGCACTGCGGTATTTCAGTTTTAAAAGTTCAACAAAAAAATGCCTGAGATGAAACATTAAACACCCTTCCGCAAGCTCTAAAAACAAGATGCATTAAGGAGGAAGTGGCTTTCATGTCGCTGTTTTAGATAGATCATAAATAAATTTTGGTAGTACTATGTAGAAATAGATTTAAAATCCAGAAGTTTATGGCAGGGGAATGTCTGAGCGCTTCAGTTACTGGGGTGACGAGGATTATGTGATTACAGAGATACAGAGCCCTGCAGTGTTTGTCATGACAATCACAGCCACTGGTTCAAAACTGGTCGGGGATAAGCATTATTCAGTGCCGATGACACAAAACAAACAGGTCTATAGAGCCATGACCCGGGCTGGTATGAATGCCCTGCTCTGGGAACACATCAGTGTCACTGCAAGCTAAAATGGATCCTGACAGTGATATGCCATTTTGTTGTGTTTGATGGACTATATTTTAATTAACTTTTTTTCTGCTAGATCCTCAGTGCTTTGTGGAACCGTACCGCTTTACTCCTCAGAAATAGCTTCAGCTGTCAGTGGAGAAGATTAAAGTCTTCAGAAGCAGGGCTTATTTTCCCTTCTTTACTGTTTTTGACAGCTCAAACTGCTCTCCTGATACAGGGGCAATTTTAGTATCATTTTCCAAGGGTAACATAGTTAGAATCCAAAAAGATTCAAATCACTCCACTCCAATTGTTACAGTAACTTCAAAACCTAGTGAAGAAAAAATGAGTAGAAAGCTAAACAAATTAATATGGCCAAAAAAACAACATTTTGTTTACCATTTTCCTAGTTTGTTGTTATCCATCCTTAGCAGTTGAAAAAAAACACAAAGTCACCACCTGAGGAGAAAAGCCATTCCCACAGGAATCATTATACTGTGTCTGTATGACATCATAGAACAGAATAATCGCCTGAGGAATTCTCTGCAGGACTCTTTCACCTGACATGAAGTGGCACTGAGCTCACACCCCACTCTGTCAGACGTCAGTAGATGGAAAGAGTGCAATTTGATTGGGACATGCAGAGTAAGTGCCCTAACATACGCAAACACAAGAGGGGCATTCCGTCAGTCACGCCTGCTGCAGACATTACCCAAGGGTGCCATCCGCCGTGTGTGACTCAAAGACTGCTTGGGGATGCTCTCAACACTTCATTCTACCAGTGCCCTTTGCTCCACTGTCGGCCTGTGGGAGCGGGGCCCAATTAGCAGTGATGCATTAGCTAATCTTTTATGCCTGAGCAGTTGTGACACCTGGCGATCTGTGAACAGGAGCTGTGAAGCAGCAGTCATAGGGTACAAATAAACTAAACTCACTGAGCCCTTCACTTCAACATGTTCAAAGGGAGTGACTGAACATTGGGGACTTCAAGCCCTTCCCCATTTATGAAATTCCCTGTGACACATTTCAGAGAGCATTTGACGGAAATGTAACAGAGCCTCAGGATTACTCATACTGCCAGTGATGAATTTCAGATATTTCTTAATGTCAAGGCAAAAGCCACCCGGCCACACTGAGTAATTAGCCTCATACGAACGTCTCTTTAAGTGCTGAAGTGAACGGCATTACACAGTGGCACCGCATGTTATTTTATGAAGTTTGGAACAAAAGTGCCTTATCGAAACTTCCATTATTACCAGCAACATCATTAGGCTTGAAAGCTTAGACAGCCACAGTCAACCACATAAATCCTGTGTCAAAGAATCACAATGTCATTTTCTGCCTAATGATAAATTTGCAGCATCAAATTAAAATCAAATCTTTCAGGTTAGGTGTAATAGTTCATAAAGTGTTGTATATATAAAACTACTCCTCACCCTCTGTAATGTAACGTTCACTGAGACATGACTGGGTTCTAAATGAGATGAAGCATGTCCTTTTGTAAGATGTTTTGGCAACTAGTAGCTACTTTGCTGTGAGGCTGACCTTACTGTGAAGAGACCCTCATACACAGAGCACAAAACTACACACAGTAAACAGAAAACTAAATGCAGATAGGCAAAAAATAACAACAGCAACAAAAGAAACTGAAGAAGCTGACCTTTTACTATGTTAATGCTAAAGCTTTATTTGAAAATATCTAAGCACAGCTGTTAATGAAACCCCAGAGGACCTGTGGAAGTCTGTTGGATTTGCTTTTTAATTATCTGTGAAGTAGCAGCCCCGGCACTCTAATAATATTGTAGCCGACCGCGTCCATAAGAGGAATAGCCTTTTTGGAGAGATAGGAGGACACCCACTGATGTGTAACCCTTTTTGAAATTGCTCCCGGCACATGGATTTCCCTAAGTCCGGGTGGGAAAAGAAAGGCCAGTGGATAAACAGAGGATGGGTCTGAATGAACTCATTAAGACTTGGGTTAGTACTCTGCGGGGATCAACCCAAACTTCTTTAATCAGGAAACAATTACACTTACAGAGTGGCTAGGGTCTCAGAAGCCCCCCCTCCCATCCGTCCTTCTACTCTATTCTTCCCAACCTATACTGCTTCACCTTTACATTCAAAGCTTGTATCATCTCCCCAAGCAGGCCCTGGAGAAAGTCATCAGTCTGGCAGGTTTTCAAAGTCTCTCCATCAGCAGACTCACTGTCACTGGAGGTCTTGCTGTGGGGGCTGCCACCCTTCTCGGCTTTCACAGCCAATCTACTTGCAGTCTTACATTTTCGTTTTCTGTGAGTGTCCCGCCCTGTCCATCCCCTGACTCTCACAAATATTACAGAGCTCTGAGCTTAAACACCACCTTGCTGAATCATGTACACATTGATCCACTGTCATGTTTTCCAAATAGGATGAGGTGGTTGTTCAAAATCTGCATTTAGGAAGTGTAGGCTTGTTCATTGTTGTCTCAGTTGGTTTCAAATAAGGAACTGAAAGAAAAATCTGAAAAAGACCCAAGGAACAGCTTAGGCATTTTTACAGATGTACTGTTAATATGTTACATGGATAGTGTGCTGCAGGTGAAAGAGCTAAAAGCTGAAGTGGGGAAGTATTTGTGCACAGCAAAGAACCTAAGGGAATGAAAATAAGAAATATGAGGGAATGCATGCCAGTATGGAATATGGGGGTTGATGGCTGAAGGATTTAGTTGTAATGTAACTTTGTAAGCAAATTCTTTACACATATTGTTATCACCGCTTGACAGTGTCAGGGAAAGAGTGGAATGTTCCCCCTACAAGGAAGTACGTCTTCTCCATTGTTTATCTTTATCCTGCAAGCTTCTACATGCAAACACTGCAACATACAACTAAATAAGGAGGTAACAGAAAAATAATCTTTTCAGGAATTGTGCAGCAATGTTGGTACTCTCGTGAGGCTGAGACCTCCATTGGCAGTGGTAGCAGGAGAAAGAGAATCATTCAAACCTGAAACTCAGTCAGTGTCAGATGCTTCTACTGAAGCTAATTTATTCTTTATTATTATTATTATTATTATGTAATAAAGAATAAATTTCTCATTATACATGAGCATTTCCTGCTCACTAGTACACACACTAGTCTCAGGGGTTCAAATGTCCCTTTGTGAACTTTGTTTCACACAATAAAAAATTATTGAAGCTGATTTATCTTTGTTGTTTATTTCTCTTTCTTTTGAAAGATCAAAGGATTTTTCCCCTTCTCGAATAGATGAACAGTGCTAATGAGGGCTTGAGAGAATTATGTCCTCCTATTGCTTTGATACGTATCCTTGTCAATGCCTTTGAGATATGTACTTCTGTCCAGCTCATTGTCCTCTTTCTGTATGTCTCACTGCATGTAATGTCAATGGAAGGGCATAAGTGGTACTTTCACCTCTCTAGGTCCTTTTGAATTTTCATCAAGCTACAAAACAGATATTGACAGCCATGTAAAAATGCTACTGATGGTTTGCTAAGCCTTATATAAAAACAATAACTTTAGCAAAACACATACCAACAAACTTAGATGATGTGGTATCAAAGTCCGCAGGCACCAGGGGGTTCCAAAAATTAACCATGACGGCTCCAAAGAAAGAAATACCTTATTCATACAGTGCCCACATTCTTTCAAGGTAGTGTTGCTAACAATGTAAAAGGCATAATATCCCTGACTAAAGTGAATGATTTGTTAAGCCCTTCTGTTGAGATGCTAGCAGAAATGGGGTTACAGTGGGTTGACTTTGGGGGGAGACAAAAGCCCCTATCAGACATGCACTGCAACCCTGAACTTATCTAGACATTGCATGCAGGAGCTGTATGTGAGAACACAAATGTCCGAATCATTTGGACCGGACATTAAACAGACTTTACCCTGCCAGCTCCCTAGTACAAAGTCAGTGTAATGTCCAATTGAGTCCATGTGTGAATAGAGCAGGTCATTGTTCGGAGAATTCCCAGCGAGCGAGTGGGCGTATTGATGACGTTTCTATCATGTTACTGACGCGAAACCGGAAGAATACAAAGATGCTCTTTTCTGCTTGCCTGTATATTGCTCTTTTACTCTTTCGTTGATATTGTGGATACGTCCAAATACATGTAGTATTGATATCAACGCAAAAACAGTCATCATTACAGATGGGTCGGTAGCCTCGTCCGCCATCTTCGATGTGCTATAAAGGGACATTCTAAAACGCTTCACGTGAAAAGGCTTAACATGGCTTAATGTTCCAAAACAGCAATCAATGATCACCAAATTTCTCTCGGACATCTCTTGTCATAAACACTTTCACATATCAAAAATCAAAACCAAAATCCAAGGAATATGGTTGTTATCTTACGTTACGCGTTTTCCTCTCCATTGACGCCCATTATAAGGAAAAGACTTAACGTGGCTTAATGTTCCAAAACAGCGATCAATGATCACCAAATGGGCTCCCGAGTGGCTCAGTCGGTAAAAGCACTCATTCTGAGTGGAGACTGAACGCTGTAGCCCGGGTTCGAATCCTTGTCTGGAGCTCATATGAGAAAAGGGCTAAAGGGCTTTCCCTAGTACACTGTAAACAATGTGTAGCTGCTGAAGCTGATTCAGAACCTTTTAAAGTTTAAATTCAAAACCTTTGTTGAGCTGAAATGGACATATGTCACACATATCCCCAAGATGTCTCATTGCACAGACTGGCAAACGTGAAAGTCAGATAAAATACTTTTTTTGTAAGAAAGGAAGTTTGTGCAGTGTTTCACTTTATCCATTAACAAACCTTTTCCATCAGCTCATTTTAATAACCAGCTCTGGGAATACCGAAGGAGTAAAGTCTGCACAATGAGCATGCTCTCACTTCCTGTGTAATGTTTTCCCTATAATGATGATAGATTAAAAAAAAAATAAAATAATGAATAAATAAAACTTTGTTCTTCAAAGCAGTTCATTTCCCTGTGAAGTGCTGGTCAAATATGCTAATTCCCAAGAAAACAAAAAAGATATTGCAGTCATTAAGATGCCTTTATGAGGCAGTTCAATCCATAGGTTTATTACTCTAATGCATATATTGTAATGGGAACCTTAAGTGCAATGAACGCTTGAATTAATTGAGGACTGAGTACCACAAAAAATAATTACAAACATATCCATTTGATCTACTCCAAAGTAAGGAAAATATAAAAAGACAACATTCTCAGTCACCTTGCCTGTCCTTGTGCTACCTGTTCCAGAAACAATTATATTTTTGACAGGCAAATGACTATCATGTAAAAAATATAAAACAATGGAGTATATAAATTAAACAAATTTTGGGGTTGTTCATTCGGATTTTCTGAATGTAAATCAATTTCGTGATACCCACACAAATGTGAAAATATTTAACTCTGTATTAAACCTTCTCCAGTTTTCATCAGAAATAACTCCATTCCATTCCAGTATCAGCTAGTCAGTGCCCTGCCTGCGTTTGAGACAGGGATCTGGATAAAAGGATGATTCTTGGGTCCCTGATGCATTTCGATGTAGACCTCTATGTTCCTGAGCTGCAGCAACTGCTATGACATGGTCTAAGCCCCCTGAACTTAACAGTTTATACACACTGTGGTTTCATTCAACACAGAGCAAATCTGTACACTAAGGTAAATGGGGGGGAGGTAGTGAAGCATTTTATACGCAGAGTTAATGGCTTAGCCAGACAAGAGAGTGGTCCCTATCTGGTGTGGCAAGTATAGTGTGCATGTAGAGTGTACACAAAGGGGTCTGTTTTTATGTCAGAGGAGTCAGGGTCTGAATCGATGCAGCTTGACAGGTGATGCACTCGGACTAAACCTGCTCGAAATGGCCGTGGGGCACCTCTGAATATTTGAAGTGCCAAGACTCTTGTGAAGCGAATACAAAGACGCCTGAGCCCAGAAGCTCTTGCTGCTTCTAAATGGAGTCCTGTTTACAGTATTCTTTTTGTGCAAAGGGAAATGACAGAAATGTCAACACGGAAACAACGTGCAAATCCCAGCTGGTTATCAAGCAGAGAGTCACACTGCTTTAGAAAACCAAGTACAACTAAATGAGTGATTCTTAGGCGCTAATTTGCTTATTTTGGCTGTGTGTTAGCACTTGATAAAGGGTATAAAGCACTTGTTCAATTTATTCCAATTATTACTTTGTTTGTGAAGAGTTGCATATTAATGAAAAACACATTGCTAACCATTAACACTTACTTGTAAGAAGTTGCTACTAGCCAGCAAGAAGTAAATGAAGGTTGTGCTTCTTCTCTATTACAGATGAGAGAACAATTTGTCCTGTGCTGTTGTGGGACTATGAATGCTGAACAAACTAGGTTTTATACGTAATTTATTATTCATTATTCAGTACATTGTATGGTGGAGGTTGACTTTGATTTATTGATATCTATCTTTTTAACTACAGCACATCAAGTGGGGACTATTAAGGAACTTCAAATATCAGAGAGAGTAAGATGGTTGGCAAGAGCCACACTGACAGGACATCTCAAGCTGATTTTAGCCACATGTTTTCACTGTTCCATGATAACACCTCAGTTATTAACTGGTCAGACTTTAAGGGGAGTCCCCTTCATCGCCACATTAACCATTAAATATAAATCAGACCCCAGTATCAGATCTTCCAATGGGCATAATCATGACACAGTAAGATGTACTGAATCAGGGATTCATCAAATCAAAATGAATCTATATAATTTAATTGTATTAATATTGTATGAAGTGTTGCCTGTCTATAGAATATTCTGAAATCAGGCATTTGTATTCATTCATACAGATGACACACCCTGCTTTATCCTTACTTGAGGGTGGGCAGAATCCCCATGTAGTTGAAAGCAGCATTTTCATATGACAAATCTAGAGGAATATAGACTTTAATTTGTGTTGTTTAAATTGTGGCTTACAGGCCACCTTATACTTAACACAATTTAGTGAACACCATGTGCATATCATTACTCTAATTAGAACCATCTTTTGACATAATTTAAATACATTACCATTCATTATCATATGCATGTTCAGTATGTAAATGGTTCTACACAGAGAATTCTATGATGAGACAAGTATTATGTAGTATACTGCCTGGCTTGTGTCTTTTTTAAGAGGAGTAAACATGGCAAGAATCACCATTGTAAGAGGGATAAAGCATATGATGAAATAGACAAGTATTACACTTTTTTAGGTGCTACAATTTTTAGACCTTGAAGCTGACCACTGTTTCACATTAAGCTAGCTGAAAAATGACTGAACTTTGAGTTCATCATTTCAGAGATTATTCAGTCAGTTACCTCCACACACTAGGCGATTTCTGTATAAGATTACATATATGATACCTGTATGCATGACAGTGTGATTCAGTGTAGAAAACCAAACCCTTAGTTCACACCTACTGTACAGGGACTCACTGGCCCATAATGCAACACAATAACTGAATTAAGCCTGTTTGCTTTTTGGTGAACTATGAACTGTATGATAAACAAAGATGTGAAGCAAACCAAATTTTGACAAACAGGACTACATTTGTTAACAGGGGAGTCTTGTTTTCTGACCACTATCTCAGGGTTCTCATTTGTTTCACAGGTTTACATAAATATGACTGATAACCTAGTCCCACTTACCCCCCTCAACCGTCTTCTGTGGTAACCACTTGCAAACCAAAGTGATCCTTTTTTTGTCGAGCATAGAATGCATATTGATAAATTACTGTTGCAAGTCAAGTGAGAAGGAAGAATTTCTTATTACAAGATCATTTGAATCTATGAACAAAACAGTGAAGATCATAGTGTTTATTTTCCCCTGACTAATTCATTTACAAATGGCAACATTCCTGGTTTATGCAGCTTTTATCATTGTGTTTGGGTCAGAAATTCTATCATTATTAATATTGTTAATTTGAATCTATTGAAGCAACCTTATTCACTCAAGCCCAGTTCTCTCAAAATCTACACAGTGAGCTCTGCTCTCCCACAGTTCCTGTGATCTGCCACTAATATATTGCTGACATGTTCATCTATGAGGGGGCAATACTTGATCATAGCAGAAATGGTGCATGATTGTATACGGTACATTATGATTTTTATAAAATAGTGCAATGTTAATTAACTTAAATACATTAACTTAAATATATTATGAGATATTTGAATAATTTCACCATTATGTCTGCAAAGTTAATAACTATTTGGTAGGTCAGCTGTTAGGGTCAAAGATGGATTTTATGATTAATTGAAGAATCCTTGCAGCACGCAGCAGCATTAACTTTTCTGGGGAGAGAGAAGTAGTAAAACCACAAACTAAATCTTAAATGTCTTTAAAAGTGTTTCCACATTGCAACAACTGGCTAAAATGCCAACCTTTGGTAAGTATGTTGTGTGGCTTCATTGAGAATCTGAATCTGACCTTTAGATCAGATAGTATCTGTTTTATAAACCCCCAACTCTCTTGGAAATAAAATAAAAACGAACAGGGTATTGCGAGTGTATTGTCTTTGAACAATACACACAAAAACAAATCTGTTTTCGTAGCAATACATACAATCAACATCTGAAAATAGAAATCTGTCAAAGGCTGTTTTTTTACTGTTTTGCAAAGGCTGTATTCTTTTACCATCTTATAGACAGCAACTACCATGCAAACAGTACTTTGTGTCTCTTCAGGCAAGGCCAAATTCCGTTTTTTTCTGTCTTTCACCTGGCCCAACCAGATACTTCCATTGATTACAATTTGTCCAGCCCTTAGCAAGATATGTATATCAATAACTGAGAATTTTCAAAAGAGTGGCATAAAGATGCTGATTCAAGCAAAGATAGTAGTAAAACAGTATAGGTCTTGCTGGCCAAAAATGTACTTGGCCTCTACTGTGTCAGATATGAGCCATATTGGAACTAAGCCAAAATTTTTGGTTACATTTTCGTTGAGCTTCCCTTCCTGTGATGTTAGAGGTCAGCTGTCCCTCACTCCAACCCTATGCGCTACATGTTAATACAGCATGACAGAGGGGTTTTTGAGTGCATATATAGTTGTCTGCATTAAAGCTAATTTGAAAAATAAGGGAAAAAGGAAACTGAAGGAGGCAAAGTGATGCTATTATTCATTTGCATAATTTTGTGTGTACTTCTAAGGGGTGTTTTGTACAGACTTACATGCTAGTTTACTTTAGTCAGCTACACTGGCTGCAATGAAATACCACATATTTAGCATTCAAAGACAGATTTTAATAAGTTCATTTGAAATGTGCTCCTTTAAGAAAATCAAAGCTTTCATGCTAGGTAATTAACTACATCAATATTTTTTATGAATGAGTTTCCCCCAACCATGTGAGAATGCAGGCCACCCCATCATAGTATTAAACTGCGCTCGCAAGCTGTGTCCTTGCTTTAGGTCTCTCTTTGCTGATCCCTCAGCAACACACCAGCAGAGTGGCAGTATAAATACACAACACAATAACTGTGCTTTCTTCCATTTAGGGCACTACTGGCCATATTGAGTATCCTAAAAGTGAATTGTGAATGACCAGACTTAGCACAGGCTGAGGTATATCCAGGAGTAATGTAAACAAGCAAAGAAAGGTATAACTGAATCTGGGCTAGTGTAAACATGGTATTAGATTTATGCAATAAAACACTCTCATTTTTGGGCCAACACTTTGTTTTTGACCTCAGACTTATCTTCCTTCAGCACAAGCCAGGAACAAAAGACCAAAAGGACAAGACTGTTCTCCCCTACATCTAATATTAGAGAATATTCTTTAAGACAGACTTTTTTAATTAACTGGATCAGATTTCATTTTAATGGTTATTGGGTGATTTGGATTCAGCTTTCCACTGCATGCAATTATTGATTGTTCTAAGAAAGGTAAGGAGCACAAAGCTGGGGAAACAGCCTGTAATTAGTATTCTGAGACAAGTTGCTGGATCTGTCTTTCATTAGACGGCTTTAATATGGATGCATGGGAGAGAGATAGCCATGCAGGCGGGGATGAATAATGCTCCGACTGAAACCTGACCTGCTCCCATTGCCAATGTCTTTTTGGTAGAGATTCCAATCAGTCAAATGCCATACATTTAAACATCATAACTAATGTTAGTGAGATGTGTAGAGTGGGGTGAGGCTGATTAGAAAGGGTTGTGGCATAACTTGGAAGTGAACTTAAAATAATAATATGTGGAAAAAGTATGGACTTTTCTGGAATGCTTTTGGTAACAGCTTTGAAAAGCACCATATCAGATTAAAGGAGATGGAAAAGAGGCACACATGCGTGATTCTCCCACTGATATCACCAGCTTGTCTTTAATGAAGTGTTAACGTGACTATAAGGGGGGGTTGTTTTACTTAATCTCTCTCTCCATCCATCCTCTCTCAGTGACAGACTGATGAGCACAGTGGGACATGGGGAAGGCTCTTCTCCTGTTTACAAACACCAATAATTGCCTTCTTAATATTCACAAACACAAACTGATTACTGTACCTAGAGAAAAAAGAAGAAGAAAAAAAACATGCTTACTGCACTGTATTCAAAATGTACTGTACACTCCTCATTATTTCACTGTTCTGGTGTTTTTTTTTTCCAAAATGACTGCATTCATTGGAGTCAGCCTCTAACTCCTTTGTAAACTTTATTACTGCTGTAATGGTTGTTGCTGTATGATTTGTATCTGTTTGATGAGCCTTCAGAGCTCCAAGATGAGCATTATGAAGTCTGTTTTAATTATGAATTTCATGACAGGACAGCTCCAGCTTGCATCATTTAGAAAAAAGCATACTTGCTTTTGGACAGGAACCCATATCCCTATGAGAAGGAACACACAAAGCCTCCCTGTTGTCTAAGTGGGCGAGTACTGCCCACAGGCGGGGTCTAGATATGAGCAAGCGGAACTGCTGAACATTAGAGTGGTGTTAATGGAGTGGTGCTGCTGATCCACATGTCACGCTACAAACATCACCTTCACCAGCTGCCTAGCAGTGCACCTGTGCCTTCCTCCAGACAGATGCAGGCCTTTCTTGGAAGGGGTGGGCTAGGTCTCAGTGTGGGTTCGCTGGTGCAGTTAACAGTGGCTGCCTACCATCCCTGGTGCATTTCAGTGCAGGGACTCAAAAGATACGCCTAGTGCTACACAAGTTAATATGGGAACACAAAGCAGGTTTCCAGTCAATCATGAGCAAAGAACAATGAAGAATTCAAGCGGGAACTAAATCAAGTCCACATGTCTATATCTAGGAACCTTTTACGCAACTGATGCTTTATTGCTTTTGGCCTTGTCCTAACATGCTTGTCAGGGTTTGCAGCAACCCGGTGCACGCACAGGTTGAAAGACCCCCCCCACCAGCCACCCAGCAAATGCAGTGTGACTGTGCAGGTTAATGGAGAGCATAACACTTGGTGTACACAGAGAAGCAGGCTCACAGCCACCCTGTTTCTGGTGAAGGCAGCCGAGGAATGACAAACCATTTATTAAATCTTTTAAAGATGAGCTTTGCATGCTCACAAAGCACTACATATAGTAAACATAACTGTGGCCTTTGTTGAAACCATCTCCAGTGTGTTTTGCCATCAAGAGGTAACAAATTAATCAAACATGTATGTTAAACTTAAAAGTAGCACAGAATAAATCAAATCAAGTGAAATGTTTTGACTTGATTATTCCATTTTCTAAGTAGCAGGACTGGCTTCAATCCAAATGCACTGCAATGCAAAACAACAACATGAAGAAAGTGCCTTTTTAGAATTTTTAGAAAGTCATTTTTTTACTTAATTTTACTGACCGTCTAATTTATAAAGTTGTGGCAGAAAGGAACAAACAAGTAACATGTACTGGAAAGTTTAAGGACAAAGAATTTTAAGGTCTCGTCTGTATCTCCTCTCCCTACTGCGTGCCCAGCCTCTAGGCTATCCCTTGTCATCTTGGCAGAGAGAATGGGGTGTGTGCACAGCTAGATTGATTGCACTTGCTGCCAATCTTCTTGAAAGCTGCCAATAGCACTATTAAGAGCCAGACAAGGACGGGACTGCCAGGATAAAGGGATCACGTCTGTGTCAAGAATGAGCAAGCAGAGTCCTTCACAGCCCAGAAGCTGCCTGGGCCAGTGATCATGAACCCCAGTTACAAATGACAGATAAACCCTGTTTCCTCCTGCTTCAGATGTCCCTTACACAATGCACAATTAATTTCAGAAGATTAACGTCATCAGTAACTCAGTAGCACATCTTCTACAGCTACCAAAAAAAAACAGAAAATGGAGATAAGCTTCTAAAGGAACAGATTGATAAAGCACTATCTGTAGAACAGAAGCAGGAGAACTCTTTCCCGGCTTGTGAAGGTGCGGTATAATTAAACTCTTTTTCAGTCTTATGTCTCTGCCATTGTGTGAAAGTCACACACACAGTACGATAGCAGGCTACTTCAAAGTAACAAAAGAAAGCAGAAGTCATATAATGGTGTCTTTAGATCTGTTTGCTCTGACAAGTTAAAGTCAATTGGATTTTCTGTTTCAATTAAAAAGCTCAACACGGAGGACAACTGAGGCTGGCATACACAAAAACCACTGGATCTCCATAGAAACACATCCAGGTAGTGCACGACTTTTCACTATAAATCATGCTCTAACAATGCTTTCAGTAGCGTTCAAGATTATGTTGGGAAAATTGCTGTATAATTGCATGGTAAAAGTCAGACAATTACAGCCGTCCTCTCTCCTTTCGCATAATCACATGTAAATGAGCAAGAAAGCAGTAATCTGTTACCTATTTGAGTGGCATTGTGCAATCATGGTGCAACCATTTTAGCTTCATATCACCTATTTCACCATTTGGCACTACAGAAGAACAGGAACAAAGAAAAAGACAAAGATTTATTAGAATGCTTCATATACATCACCCTACAACTTTTTCTCCAGCAGATGCTGATGGGAAGACAAAAAAAAACATCCTGTCAAATTGAAAAAGAGGTGTTGATGCCATTTCCAAGAATGATTATTCCCTGAAAAACAGTCTCACACAGCATTCAATCCCTTTACCGAGAAACAGTGCGTGCCTGTCTGTACTTTCCATCAACCTAGGGTGCTGTCTCAGGATGTCAGTTAGAGGCCATGGAGGCATGAAGAGAGACACCGATAAAGCCCAGACCATCAGCTCTATAGATCAACTGGGCCAATGTGCATGGACGTGGTGAAACAGAAACTCGGTCACCACATCCCTTGCCGCGAGCTCTAGAAAGGTCGGTGTGGAGAGAGCCCACTTTACCATTCCGAACCACAGTATCTACCGGTGAGCGCTTCTCATTAGGCAAATCAATTTAGTCATTGACCTTCCTTGCCTCTTGTGCTCATTAGGGGTGTATCTGACAATGATGGAGGAGCAGGCCCGTGCTAAATACTGGCACTGGTACTGGGAGCATCAAGGTCAGAGCTGGTGGCTGGTGAGGAGGGCACAGACTGCACTGCTCTCATGAATCACCCCACAGATAAGCCTCAGAGGGAAACTAACACCCCCCAGATCACAGAGAAGACACCATCTTTGTGTCTCAGTGTGGCTACATTATGCTGGGGATCAGGCATTAGCCTGGCCCGCTGAGAACATTAAAAAGAGAGGGGATCCACTGGGGTTTTTCACAAAGCTTGAACAGCACGGAACAAGAGGAGCAGGAGCAAGACACTGAGAAACTGTGTCAAAGTATCAATACTGCAGGAGAGGGACAATCACCAGCCTCAAGATTAGACACCAAGAATTTTTTGTATATCACGTAGTTACATTAACTCAATTCATTGGTCTTTTTTTATTAAAAAGTTTTCCCACTATCCAGTGTGAATTTAGGATGGATTATACAAAGTAATGTAATAAATGCTTAATTCTTCAAAATGTTTTTTTAAGTGATGAGCTCTCTGAACATACAATGGCTCTTTTTCATTTATTTATTTATTTTTGGATGGTTACCTGATTAAAACAGAAATGCTGACTTCTGTTTAGGGAACCTGAGGTAAACCACTGTAACAAGAAATTAATTGAGAAACAATAGGCACCTGCATGTGCTGCACACTGCACTCTTTAGGGAAGCAGCTAAGCCTTTGGCTACATCCTGCTGGAGAATGAAACCAACGATCAGTTGTCTCCCTTGGTTTTTCAAATAAGTGCACATGAGCTGGTGGTCCATTTACCAGTCAAGTGACACACAACAAAAACATACCATACACACATGCAGATGTGTACACACACACACACACACACACACACACACATTCACGCTCAGAATCCCTTCAACACACACACACAGGCAGACAGTATTTGTGTGACTTACAGACAGTATTTGAAAGCAATACCAAGGCAAATCTGTCTGAGCTTGGGCTTCTTTCAAGCGTGCAGCTGTTTATCCTGTGAAAGCAACACAAGCAGCTGAATTTGGCTCCCAGTCCAGGGCAGCTTGTCTGACTGCAAGCGCCTTATTAAGTTGTGCACCAGAAAGCATGCAGATGTTGTCAACACTTTGATGTGAAACACTGTATTTTCAAAATCACTTTTTTTTCCCTTGGCTTCTTGGAATATGAAAAGGCAGCCCTTCCTTGATTAATATTTGCATAGTTTGAAATATTATGGCTCATATGTAGCATCCATTCTATTTTAACAAATCTATTTAAAGGGGCTGACAAGCAATAGGGTGCACTTTGATTGGACGGTCTGAATGTTGCCCATTGCTGCCAACTTCTGTATCTGCAGATGGTGATGAAGAACCAGGCAGTCTGAGCTCATACTAGACTGTCAGGCCCTCTGAAATCCTATCTGCAGTGAATCACTTCTGTGAAGCACTTGGACTTACTTTGCCTTGCACACAACAGTCTTTCTGATGAAATCTGGGGTATCGTTCTGCAAGCCCAGATCTTTTACTGGTACCATTCTGCTGTGAAACTCAGCACTCCCAGCATGGGCACTTAATTAACCGGCAACACAATATGTACTGTACTGATGCGTACATGCATAAACCTCCACCCCAGTGTTGAGTTAATGAGGTGGGAGTATTGAAAACCTCTTTACTTGCACAGTAAACACGGTGTAAATTAATTCTGCTCAGATCTGCTGATTCTCCCCACATGCTTCTGTTCTGCCCCACATGAGGAAAGGGAAATCATACAGCTGAAATACCACTGGGTGTTGAAAGTGTTCAGGGCTTTCTTCTCTACTTTCTGCACTGCTGTTTAACTGCACCTCTATAAATAATTCAATGTGCAATTTTAACACAAAACCTTTCTGCAATGAATTTTATTACAGACTGTGGGAACAAAAAAAAAGATGGGAGAAAAGACAGCTTTATAAAGTGAAGGCAGCCAGTAGTGCTGGGAGAGAAATTAGCAGTCTTTTCCCAGCTCTAATTCCAGCATGTTAGTCCTGTAATTTGTGGGTAGTGTTTCATTCTTTTAAAGGAGCGGGCAAGTGTGAATTCTTAGGAAATGTGTGTTTCACCCACACAGGAGACAGAATTAAAGGGCTGGACGGAGTAGGCTTCCCTGGGCTTTAATCAGCATCCTCGGGCCATTACCTCCAGGGGATGGCTAGCTCCACAGGGGGAGTGCAAACACTGTGTCTTGTCATCTGGTTAATTTTATGCACGATTCCATTAAACCATACGTGACAGCCTGGAAAAAAAAAATCCCTTTCATTTGAGGGCAGAGAGACAGAGAAAAAGAGAGGGCTCATTCAATGCAGGTGAATAAAGGCTAGCTAATTTCCCTTATCACTGCCACGGATGAGGATTTCAATTGGGTATTCAATGATTCCATTACAGGGGGATTTAAGTTTCACTTATTTCTAATATTTGACCTCTGGAGAAACAATTAAGTCTTAAACCTACTAGCTGCCACTTATCTTGCTGTAACACACAAAAGAGTGTATGGGAGTTGAGTAAAGCATTTCTAAAGCTAGAGAAGTGAAATTTATATGTGTATGCCTGACTGATGTAATTAATTAAGTACAATCTACATGTTTTAGGTACTGATTTTCAAAATAAGGAAATAATCACATTTTCTCTTAATCACTATCAGCATAAAGAAAGCTTTCTTCCTTTAAATTACATTGAAATATCAAAGCTGTTTACCTGGAGTTTGGTTTACATATTTTATGTAATCAGCTTTCATTGTTACACAATTTATAAAGTTAAAGCAGAGTTATAAATAGAGGCAGAAAATTAATGACAGCAGTGATTCAGAAGAATTATGTTTTCTTTGCTACCTCTGGTTCTTTGTTATAACACAGCACAATTGCTTTAATATGGTATGGGAGACACTGAAGTTATTTTCCATTTTATATTAAAGTAACCTTCAGTAAGGATTCCCATCGGTGGGATTTTTATAAGGCTAGCTTTCACAGGGACACACTCTCATAATGTCTACAGGGTGCTACAAAAATAAATGGGGTTCTGGGTAAATGTGAATTATCTTTATATAAATGCATGTTTCATAAAATATTATTTTTGAGAACAAAGTTCATTATTTTTGATCACACGCAGTGACAATTATACCATAAAACAACCAATAATATAATTTTATAATATCACAAAATTGACCATAAGGGTGTATCCATCTGTGACTGATTTTGTCATTTCACAGCAACAGTATCACAGTGTGGTGCTGGAGCAGGTGTGAGCTCAAGTTGAGAAAATGCTGGATGAGATCTGCAGGGATTCACATTGTGAACTCCCTATCCTTTTAAGGAATGTATCTGCAGCACTAAAGCTGCCAGAGCTTGTAATAGCACAGTAGACGTACAGCTGCCAGGGCTAAGAGGCTTTGACGGGGGCTGCTGTGAAACTCTGTGAAAATATGTATAGCCAGCAAAACAAACACACAGACCACAACCCACTTCAGATGAGGGGGTCAAACAAGAATGCATTTGCATTTTAAAGCATCTTCTGCAAAATCAAGTATTTAAAGTGGTACACGTTTGTTCTGATGCAACTACTGTTTATGATTTATTTTCTCTTTGCTTTTTAAATGGTATTTAGTAATTATGTTCTGGTTTTGCATAGTGAATCACATGGTAAATTTGCTTAAATATATTAAAATTGTATTATTATATTATTTAGATATTTATTTATAGATATATATATAACAAGTGCTGACATGTATAGCTTCTGTCAGTGATTTCCATGTTGATATATGTAATTGTATGTATACAAGAATCTACTATGTCCTAAGATTACATATTCTACCTGTAGGGCTCCTGGGTAGTTCAGAGTGTAGTCTGAGCACTACAGCCCAGAGAAAAAAAACAGCTGTTTCATTTGCTGACAATGAATGGAAGCTCACGGCAGTGGATCCTCATCTCACTACACTCGGGTACCTTGCCTTTTGTTTGGTCCCTGCGAGTTACTTGAATGACATTAACAGAGTAACATCTATGCGTCAGTGAATGCCCTTTTCAGCTGTAGTTTACTGTATGACTTGTAGTGTGAAAATAGCCATTGGCTATGTGAGTATATAAGAAGATTGAATTCATCTTGCTTCAGTGCACCAACATGAGTAACGATGGCGTTGTTACTTTGAGACAAGCCTAACTTGCTGATTCCAAAAAGGGTTAAGGGGAAAATGTAAAAAAGTACATATTGTAAATATGTAATGATGAAACACAATTCATATTATTACCTATATTATTACATGTTTTTTATTATCCAGTGCCATGTATTTTACCATACAGTGTATACTGACATGGATTATGGTTTCATAAGGATATTCGAACCCATGGTCTGATTGTCTATTCTTCTTTTTACAAATTGAAAAACGTCATATTCCTTTTGGCATACATCCAAAAATAGACATTACACTGATTAAGATGTTAACTGGTCCCACAATTCTTATGGCTCCATGTGAGATTATTAAATGAAAATAACTGTGCTCTGCATTTCCCTATTGAACAAGTAAATGGACAATACTGAAGCTATTGTTTTCTCATTTTAGTACAGCGCAATTCAATATTTGACAACTTACAATTGTAACACATATTTTCTTTTCATCTGTTGATATTAGTTGGTATGCAAACAACACGGTATCTCTACAGGGCCAAGCAAAAAGACAAACAAGAGCAACTAGCAGGTCTTGCTGAAGACATGACTGTAAAAAGACAAAAAAGCTTGTTGTCTTTTTTTGAGGCAGACCTGTGGTGGGGTCAGACTTCAAAAAAGGTAGAAAATGTGATTTCCCGCAAAGAGGATGTCTGCAAAACGCATCTATACCTGCACTTATATATTTCAAATATTATATTTTAAATATTTAAGAATAATAAATAATTACAAATATGAATACCTTGTTTCATTTTATTTTGATGGAAATGGTCATTTAAAATAACACAACAGCATAACACAATAACACAATAAGTATATACGTATGTATCACTTGGAATATTACAATTGAAATATCTTACACAAGGTACGCCTCAGTCACCATGGATATTGGACACACATACAACACCTTTGAGATTGTTTAGACAGGTAGTAAAGGCCCATGCATGTTATTTTGACCCACATCAAAATGACACCTGCAGGCTTGGTTGGTGTTATTCACACCTATGGCCAGCTCAAGAGTTTGTGCACAAAGGTGCATGCAGAAACTTGTCAAAATCTGTGTACAAAATCATCCAAAACATTTATACAGTTACAATGCAAAGATACTACAGCAAATAAAAACACTACTTTCTTAAAAAGATAATAACCCTCCCCCTCTCCTACCTATGTTCTCCACAATTTCTAAGCAGAAAAAAAATTTAATAGCTACCCTTTCCATTCCTTCCTGACTCTAGAAGAAACAAAATTGTTTTGCCACAGGGAATAGGATATTCCTTTTCATTTCATGCAGTAGCCTATCATTTATTCAAATATACACCTTTAGCTACTCTGGAGTCTGGTGTACAATGAACTACATCAGTGGTTGCTCTTCTTTAAGATTTATGCTCCTTTCATTACCCTGCACACACCGTTGTAGCAGCAGGCCTTGCACGCAAACTCTAAGCTCCCTGAATACAATAAACTGTTCACCTGATGGCCATGTGTATAAAACTATGCAAGTTTTGTGTTCCCCATAAAGCAGCATATCAGGCAACCATACTCTCTAAAAGAAAATATATATACAAAAATATATTTATGTGTCAAACATATGACAATTTGAATAGTAAATAACAGTAGCCAACCTCCACCTGCACATAGGTGCTAATGTTAGGACTCAGACCTTTGTAACTGTAGCGTATTCAGCTCTTTTCAGGACAACAAAAGGGATTAATAATTCACTGCCTTGGTATTCCAGTGCTGCATCTTACTGTCAATGAAGTGAGCTCTGACATGCAATTAGTCAAAGTCACTGTACAGGTTAGTTAGGTCAAGCAAGTTTTAATTATGCTTAAGTTGTGGTTCTGTGATCTACACTTCAGCACAGACCTTTAGAGCATGCCAAGACTGCCATCACATAAAGGTCTACTCATTCTTTAAACCATGAGATGTCATTAAATGTTACCAAGGACAAAGTACACATTCAGTGGCAAACTGCTGCTACATTCAATAATGCATTTATTCACCATAGGTGCACTGAAAATATGCTTTGTGTCCTAGGAAAATACACATGAAATAAATAAATGTCCTGAAAAAGGTAAAATGACGAATGCATATCTGACATCATTTTTTTCTCTTGGAGGCTGTTAAATCTCTGATATTATTCTTCCTAAATTAGGAAAATAAAGTTAAAGAAACAGGATCAGCTATGATACATCAGTAAGGCAAAATAGATAAAGTAAATAGACACACCCTTTCCTATTTTTTCTGGAATGCCAATGTGTATTTTCACTGTGATAAACCTTTACAAAGACCAGAAAAACATCTTATGCATCAGTGTCTTATGCATCAACCAGCATACAATATGAAAAATATGAAAAAAGCTGTGCAAACAATAATACTACATTGGGATGTTTGATTTGTGTGGTGGTGCTGTAACACAATCACAATGTGTGAAGACAGTAGAAGAATGACACTGTGCCCATGTACCCTGGAGGCTGTTTTTTTTTCCAAATCTTAAGCATATTTCTTCTTCTTTATTCCTCTACCAGAACCCTTGTGAAGGGAAGAAGAGACAGACACAAAGAGGATTTTCTGCATTGAGGACAATGTAGGTCAGTGGTCTCTGAGCGAGGGTCAGGCCCACCAGTGCATTCTTGTCCCAGCTTTACCGTCCGTGAATAAGAAAGTTCTACGAAAGTCAGGGCCAAGCATGGCTTTTTAAACATAACAATACCGTGGAGTGCCCAAAAGAAGCCTTAACATTTTTGACCAGGAGTCTATTTTTTTACAAACATTTCTTAAATCTTGTATATTTCCAAGCTCTGATAACTCTCCTACAGTGGCAAAAACTGAGCTCTCCATGATGGTAAATTCCTTCTTTCTCTGCCTGTCTCTCACTCTGCTATATACACACACACACACACACACACACACACACACCTAAATGCATGCATGTGCACACACACACACACACACACACACACACACACACACACACACACACAATGGTATCTCAGTGTTCACTCTGCCTTGACATGTTTTGTCTGTCCTTCACGGTCACTTAGCAAGAACACAGGCCCTGTCAGTTGGGCAATACTTCTTATTTCTATTATCAGCCAACACACAGGAAGTAATAAATACATCTGAGAGGGCCATGGAGTCTATTCCAGTAATAAATATAAGCCCGTGTTCAACCCAGGTATTAATGCTGAAGGAAGGACAGAGACTTTCAAATGTGTGAAGATTCTTTTGTTAAAATTAATTTGCTTTACAAGTCTGACACTGCTGAAGAACCTATTCTGCTTTGTTGCATTTGTTGCTTCTATCCCAGTTGTCTAAAAGCTAATATCATTTCAAAAGCACTTTCCAATTTTTCCCACATTCCACTTTGACTGAAGCAAAGTACTCATTTTGAACCGCTAACACGCAATTCACCATTTATGGGTATGCACTAGCTACAGTATCTTAGTGCAGCGGCACCCACACACACACATCGCAGCCCACAAATGTACAGCTTATATTGACATAACATTTGCAGATAGCTAACTGTAAAATAAATGGGGCTTGCTATAATGAACATTGTTTGAAGACAATGGAACACTGATGTAGGATCCCAAACAAACAGCTACAGGCTGGCATTTACCGACATTATCAATGCAAAAAATGAATGGTAATGCAATTTCTGACGAACTCTTTCATGACATGCTTTGATAATTATAGTACTGATATCAAAAAACCTGCTGTCAATATCCTTAAGTCTGAAGGTATCATCAGACTTTTATGTATATCTGCTCAGATTGTGTTGGGATGGACTCAATGTGGAATATCCAATGGGATAAACGATTCAATGACCTCAGACATCATTATTCAGGTAGGGCGGCTGAATCTTAAAGGAAGGAAAGAATTGTGTTGCTTGCTAAGAAAGCAAAGCAACTTGAAGTAAAGGAGTCTTTTAGTTATTAGACAATGCTAAAAACTTTGCAGTAGGTTTTCATCAGACCCCAATTAATACAATGGAAAATAGTCAGATACCTTTCAACACAGACAAGACAAATGGAGCATACCACATAAAACTGACAATTATGAAGTTTCAGAGTGCTGCTTTACATAAACAATGTGTTAAGTGCTGCAATAAGAACAGAAGAAGTAGCTCAATTAAGCAGAGTACAGCTTTAGCTATGTCAGGGGTGTGCATTCACACAAAAATGGGGCTTTCAGCATTATCAGCCTTTAGTGGACACCTTGTCACAACATGCTGTCAGTTTGAGGAATGATTCTTCACTGTCATGCCGATGAACAGGATGAATTGATTAGCGCAGCTGGATTTGTGTTAAGCGTAAAGTGAAGTGACAGAAATGCTAATCAAGCATCACAATTGACACGCGTTCTCACTGATGTACATCAGACCCTCAATGATTTATTAGACAAAGTAAAAACATATGTCAGTGCTGTGCGAGCTTCTTAGGTAAACATGTCCACCCCTCCCTTCACTCTCACTGCCCAGCTAGCAGCTTTTTTACCTCACCTTCAGGCACATTCAGATGGTGTTTTCCACTAGGGTGCTCAGTGCTTGCACTTTCCAAAGACACTTTGGAAAAGTGAACAGCGGACAGCTCCTTTGAACCCAGACCAGTATGATACCAGAGGTTTGTTCGTTTGTTTGTTTGTTTGACACATGGTCATAATCTCCTTGCCATCAGTAGCACAGTGTTAGACCTTTTACCAAGACTGCTATCACAAACCTTGAACTAAAGCAAACATATATAAATTCAAATCTTCTTTAGCCTGCACATCTCTGACTGTTGCAACTTGCATACACATTAGTGATCACATTCAGAATTAAAGAAAGAACTGGTTCACTCTAAAACAAATGAACTTCTTTCCAACAATGATTAATATGAAGTATTCATCACTGTGCTGAGGAGGTCAGTACATTGCACTGCAGCTCAGAAATGTTCTGAAAGTCAGCGCAGATGGTACCAGAAGTTTTTGCAACAGCAGTGGTCCAGCCCAGCTGAAGAGTGCCTTGCAGCTGATTCAGCCTCTTTGCCCAGCTCCTGCCATCCTGATTCCCCTTGATCTTACAGCAGAGAGTGTTGCAGCAGGCCCCAATTAGCACACTGCCATTCAAGACACCAATACAGAGGGTACACCCCTCTCACCCCCCAAATTACTATCCTCTGCTTTAAAGCCAGTCCCTCTGAGTCCAGGGTTGAAAGGTTAAACACTACAGCGCTCGACCAAGTTTGGCATTAAACCCAACGAGTAGGCAGTTGAAAGGAAATCAGCACTGTGCCTCCCTGCACGACAGTATCCGATTGCACATCATTTGCATCCCAGCAGAGGGAACCTGATGCATGTGTGCTGTTTCTCCACTTTGGTGTTGCCAATTAAAGTCTGACTTCTTTGTGAGCAGAAATATGGAGCACACTGTATCCAATACTGCGCTACGCATCAGTAGTGTGCCAGCTAATAATTTGGTGAAACAAGAAAAGACATCACATTCTCTCTGATGTCAGGCAATGCTGTTCCACAGTCACTCAAGCAATGACAAAAATAATACAATGTGCAAGTTACTGAATTAAGCCCATTACAGAAAGCCAATCATGAAAGCAAAACAACAGATAAAATGTTTTATTAACTTCCCGAGGTTATTAATATTCTCTTATTTCTTCTTTGTTTATTGAGTGCCACGTTCAAACCACAAAGCGTAACAGATATTATACCCATCTTTCTTGATATCCTTTAGAAATATTCACACGGAGCCAAGTTGCGCTATACCATAAATATTGGAACAGCTGGCTTCTGCATAATTCACCCTGCTTACATCTGAAAGAATACCCTCCCCAGTCCCACCATTTCATTGGCTGCTGCAAATCAAGTCAAATCAAGTTTCAGCCACCAAGTTGTGTAGACTTGGCAGGAAGGTAAATTTTTAATGGAGAGGGAAGCTAAACAGAATGTATAATGATGCTGATTTTTCGGCGGGGTAGACCAACATGTTGCTTCCCACCCGTGAGGGAAGCGCGAAACACAGGAGGTGTGCAGGCTTCCCCCACCAGCTGAAAATGTTCTCCTTCTCCCACGCAAAATAATCACATATTCTCCACGGGCACCACTTAAGTCTTCCCTAGCTTTGATGTTGATCATCATCAGAAATCATTACTTAGCTCATATGATTAATTCATGGTTTCTTTCTCTTCTGTCTTTGATTTTAGGAAGAACGGATATCTGCCTCAGCACTAGGCTAGTTTGTCTTTCCATACTAAGATAAAAGCGTCAGTCTTCAAAACATAACAAACACATATGTGCATATGCAGTAATAACACAGTTTAAATGTGTAGGCCTCAGATGGTGATTTTCTATTTTGGATGAACTAGACCTGAAACATTGTACACCCCCACCCCCCTTTTTTGGTCTGATGTCTCACTCACCTCATCTCCAGAGAGTAATTTACCTCTTTAGGTGGTGTTAAATATTATATCATACTGTTCTGTAACACCACAGACAGCTGTAATACTTTCTATGTGCTCACAAGCATTTCAAAAGAGTTTTGGCATTACATGTGTATGACGAATCCCTCTTTACAGCATTGAGAGTGCAACATATGCATTTACTGTGTGGTTGAAGCCAGCAGCAGTTTATTTATTAATTTTTTTCCCCATGAAACATGCAGTGGGAGATACACTGTAAGAGGGCCTTGGATCTTTTGCATCCTGGCTCTGGCAATGATTAAAAATCGACATTGTCATTTTTGCTGGAAAAATCTGGGGCCTCATTTGTTGACTGCACCTACATACAAATTTCACTGTGAACTATACAAAATCTAAACCTCTGACCACAACTACATTTAAGTATCATACAACATTAAACACTTCCCGTTCACTCCATAGAGGTGGATGAAAAAATGCATTAGTTTGTTGATAACTATAGTGTTCTACAAATATTAAAGACTTATACAGAGACATTCCATCAAAGGGAAGGGCGTGTCAGTCTTGACTGTAGTATTCTGACCGACAGCATTTTTTTCATTTCTGAGTTTCATCAGCATACTAATAAGCCTACTAAACCAAAATAAAGCCACATGTAATTTTCAGCCAAACGGTAGTTTTAATATCACTTATCACAAGCAGTAGTTTTAATCTCATTTATCATGCCACTGCCGAGATGATCAAACAAGCCTTTTTTAGTTTAGGTTTTACACACTACCATAGGCGTCATTTACTTTTCAAAACACTTTTCAAAACAAACTGACACCCATGCACATTACTGTCCATTTTTCACCTTTGAAGCACTGTACTCCATTGTGGTGGTATTGCATTAATCCATTAGAACTAAAAAATAGTCTCACTGTTGCAAATTATAGTTACTTTCCATGAAAAATTCAACACATGTACATTTATCAGCATTTACACCATAAAAATATGCACATTCAGACCTGAAAAATATCCCTTTGTCTGCGTATATGAGAATTCTACAATCTGCCATTAAAAGATACAAAACTAAACAGAGATACAGCCTATTTGCAGACATCAGATACAGAGGTCTGTCCACGTACAGGCGTTAGCAAAACTCCTCCTGATCTACAAAACTATTCATTCCTCCCCTCCCATAAGGCTTACAGGTGTTTCAGGCAATTGAATGCTCTTGATATTAATAACAGAGATACATCATATCTTATAATACTCAATTTATTGCTTTTAAAATCATTCAGATAAAGTAGATTATAGACTCAATTTACAAAACAATTTTGCTTCAACAGCTCACTAGAAACTGAATTTAACCATATTCCAATCAGTATACTCTCTGAATTGGCATGGGTATTGCACTTGAACATACTGGTTGTACACAGCTGCATGGCATTCACTCCACCCCTTCTGGGAATGCTGCCAGTAAGAATGCATATCTGAATAAGCTTATCTGCCCAGTGAGATCTTAGGACAGTAGACAGCCGAAGCCAGACACCCCCACCAGCAGATGGGGCCTGTAAATGAGTGGAAGCATGAGAGTAGTGGGGAAAACTAGAGTAATCAAACACAGCAGGGAATGGAATAATCAGGTAACATTTGCCCATGCTCCTTGACAGTAATTAGCCAATTAACAAAGAGAGTGACAAACCATTGATAGTGACAAAACAGCAATGAGTTCCTGACAGAATGATCACTTCACAGCAATAAAAAGAGACAGAACATATGCTTTGGAGTGTAAGGTCATGCAAAGGTATGGACATGTATGTAGTTCACACTGTTTTTTTTTCAAGATGATTTTCAGTAAATTGAATATCATTATCAATAACATCAATCAGCCAGTAGTGTTCCCACAATTTTATGGAGTCCACTGTGTGATCTGCCTTTGACAGCATATGGCACAATCAGGGTGAAAATGAGAGTGAGAGACACATTGATGAATCAGCTGACATTTAATTAATGCCTCTATTGCGGTTCCAAGTCCTCATAAGGCTGCCAAAGCCAGATCCTAAATAAATGCTGCGGGTGTCACACAAGCGTGTGGATGATAAATTCTCTTTGAGTATAACCTCCTCCTGTTTGAGATAGAGAAGATACCCCCAGGAACTATTCTCCAGCGCATCTTAATTGTTACTACTTTACTATATTTATTGATTTATTTAATTATTAGCTATTTAAATCTGCCTTTGATATTTGGCAAAATTTGCCAAGAAAAATGATGTGAAGTGTTTACAAAAAAGAAAGTGACAGTCAATTGTACAGTAGGGGACATTTTATTAATGAAATGTTACATGTCAAAAATACTAAACAACACACATCCACACACTACATTTGTCACCCAGGCCCATTGTCACAGATGCCTAGGTGACAAAGGACTCCTGGGTGAATGGAATGTGCAATGTCATGGTTGTTGCCAAGCAGGGGAAGAGATCCTATTTATTGGAGGTGACAAGCACCACATGCTTAAAACATGCTAAGAACTGAAGTTCCATTTCTATGAGAGCAATGTTTCTTATTCATAATAAAGCTGTCTATATTTCACATCCAAATAGCTCTAATATGCCAGATCAGAAATTTACAGCCCATGCCAGATTTATTTGCTGTTATTAACGCAATAGTAAAGGCGGAAGCATGTTCTCTCTGTACAATATCTGACCTCTGAGAGAACTTCATTCTGGGCTAGAGGTTTAAATCAATGCAGTGTGGTGCAGTTAACATATATAAGCAGTGCAGAGCCCCTTCAAGAACGGACACAGTGCGGACACAGCTAACAGAGGAAGTGGTCATTGAAGGATGTGGCCAAGGCCTGATGGTGTATTTATATCACAGGGTTAATTACCTATGAGCTACAGTGCTATACTGCAGTGTGCTGAGACCCAAATTTATCTTGCCATATGTCACCAGGTGATACCCATTTCTCACAAGAAGTATCAAGTTCCTCCCCAGATTGCCTTTACATCACAACAGGAAGCCATGGCTTCAGTTAGGGGTTATGGGGAGCCACCATGTGGGATTAAAAGGAACTAACCCAATTTCAACGTCACATGGGATTATGGGAAAAAGTGGGTTGTGGTGGATTGTAGTGGAGAATGAGAGGATGCTTGCTCTTGGCAATGTGGCTTTCCATGCAGTGTAAACACATACCAGTGGCCTGATTGCATTGGGCCAATTTCCTCAGCAAAAATGATACATAACTTACCAGGATAATTTTACATGACATCTCAGTATGATATGTGAATCTCAGTGATCTTTATGATATAAAATAAGAAGGAAGGAAGGAAATAAAGGAAAGAAAAGAAAGAAATAAAATTAACTAAATGCATGGTACATTGTCAAGAGTAATTCTGATGGAGATGGTAATTAAAATATAAAGTAGTACAAAAGTAATAAAGTAATGAAAAGTACTATAAACATTTCAGTCAATTCAGTCAATTAAGTCAGTCAACTTTAAAGAAAATAAATATTAGTGTTACACAACTGGTTTAGTTAAGTAAATAAAAAAATACCATTAGTTCTGTACTGTATACTGGACGTAACAATAATAATGTGCTGTACGCTTGTTATGCACCTTACCCTGCTGTATAATTACATCTGCCTCCAGGAACCTACAGTACATACTATACTAGAACAACTTAAAAAAAAAAAAGTGTTAAAAATATCTAGATGAAATTGTGTGAAATGATAGCCAATTAATATATAATATATAATGTATAATATATAATGTATGTATATATATATATATATATATATATATATATATATATTTTTTTTTTTTTTTTTTTCAATAACTTACTCTATTGTAAAGTTATCTCATCTACAGCCTCACTGGTTCATACAAATAAGCCAATAAAAAAATAATTTAAAAAATATTTTTTTTATTATTTAATTATTAGCTATTTAAATCTGTCTTTGATATTTGGCAAATGTGCCAAGAAAAAAGACGTGAAGTGTTTACAAAAAAGAAAGTGACAGTCAATAAAAAAGCATAATGGGCTGCCTGAAATACCATGGACGCTTGATATTTGAAAAGTATTGGCTCAAGCAAAATTATAATGAAAGGTGTGTAGGAGGGGAGATCAGGGTGGGGAGAGGGGGGGTGTTGACAGTATTGGCAGGTGCAGTAACACTCACCTGCTGTGACTAGACGTTTGCTACAAATGCGTGAGTGCTCACTTTTTCATGTAAAAATGCAAATGTATTCACTTCTCTCCACGTGCAATGTGTCACGGTGAGATGTCCCCTGCTTGCATTGCTCTATAGACCTTATTAGAGTAGGAGACTGAGACACACTGGTGTCAGCATTGAGCTCTCTGGTGAGCCCCTTTGAGCTAGTGTGTTACCCAAGCATCTACTATTCTCTTTGTAACTTCCCCCCATTTCCCCATACTCCTGGGAGGTTGGCCAGGCCTCCTCCTCAAACCACCCAACGATAAATCATGCCACATTTTCCAACTTAATTTCTTAACTCCAATGATTTCATTTTTATGTTGCACCGTCACATAATTATCAGGGTAGGCATACTCATGCTGAGACACAAAAGTGATAATAATTAATGACACAAAAGTCTGAATGCTGCAACTGTAAGACAACCACCATTGTTTCCGCTTGGCTGGGATGATGCATCAAATAAATGTAAAAGCTACTCTCCAAAAACCTCAGGGAGATGAGGAAGTGAGTTCTGCTTCCTGCTGACCTCATACTTATTAAATTTTGCTGAATGAGGAAGCTCTACCATTAACACATTCTTGATCAATGCACTTTTCCACACCTAACTCAAAGCACATCACTGATATATCATGTTGAGCAATCAGGTATTCACACTCTCCTTGATCATGCACTATTGCATACAGCTGCTCTTCTTTTTTGGAATATGTTTTCATTCAGGCCATCAATGTCTGGTTTCTTGACACCATAAATGTGAAAAATCATTTTAAAAATAAAAAAAAAAAACATTTTGCACTCTTTCTGAGAGTCCATCTATGAGAGAGAGGCTGTTGAAGACAGAATCACAAGGTCCCTCACAACATGATTGTCTGATAAAATAAACTGGATCAACAGAAAAAAACAGCGACACAGAAACTCCAAATAGACTAGACAAAACCTACATCATCATTTCATTACTAAAAAAAAGAACTACTCCTTGGGCCGTTAATCAATGTTACATCTTGGAAATGCATTTTTGGTAATAAAAATAGTGTAACTTCCCCTTTCAATTGCACCTTTTTGTTGTCGTCTTCCCATCATTAATGCTACATCTAAAAAGAATATCTAGAAATGGCTACTGATACCGAGTTAGCTGCACTTTGACACATGTGCTGTGCAAATGTGCAAAGTGTATCCTTGAATCTCAAGTTACATCAAAAAGTATAAAAGAAACTGTTATACAGAAAACATATCTTTTGTCTTTAAAAAAATCATTCATCTTCCCTGCAGATGCATCCTCTCTTGCTCTTTCACACACACCTTGCAATGACAGTGTTTTTTTTTTCTGTCCAGTCTCAAAGTAGGGTCTATATGAAGATGTAGCAGGATAACAATGCCTCCTCCTGATCTGAGACAAAGCCTTGCTCTCATTCCTTAGTATCCCAGAGTAGTTCCAGAGAATTCTATTTCAAAATGATACGGTAATATCCATGCTACTGGTTTGGACCATTGTCCTCTAGATTAAGCTGTTGATCAGAGGTAACCTGTGGTGTTGCAGGGCAATATAGTTATTTTTTTCAGCCTCTGACTAGAATGGGAAGGCTAACATTTGATCAAGCAGCTGGTAAAGCGTGTGAAGGTACCAAACCCCACACCAAGCCAACGTTATCAAATAATGCTACCATCATCCAACCTGCAACATAATTCTCATTCACAGTGCATTATTTTAAGCACAGTGCCAACAAAGAAGAGGTTGATTGCTCATCTGCTGGAAGAGAGAGCATCATCATTGTGTTTCCAACCTAATTTTTTTTTCTATCCTGTGTGATTTGAACTTTTGAAAACCAGCTTTTAAAACGGTAGAGGATACCTTCAAGGGTTTATTGAATGTGCCCAGGGAAGAGTACATATTTATTTAGGACTGTAGCAAGTGTGTTTATTGCATACCAGATCTAAGAGAGGCCTTTGGGTGGAGCTATGAACAGTGCCAGAGGCTGCAGGGAATGCCTCATTTACATTCCACAGATGGCATCAGAGATTCAAAGATAGATTTTCTGCTAATTGAACACAACATGGAAGATGCAATGAAATATGTGCAGAAAAACCTTCATCAAAACCATGTAAACTACAGGAATGATTGATAAACAGAAAAAAAACCCATCCTGTACCTTTTATTTTTTATTAGCAATTATTTTTACATTAAGTAATACCTTGGGATTTGATGCAAGTAATATTAATGTCTTCTTTCAAAACATAAGTTTTGAACAATAGGAAACACACATACCTTAAAAATAAGACTTAGATTTTATTGCAGAATGTTCCCCTCTATCTTTGTTAAAGCTTATTTAGTTAGCCTTCATTTAGAAGCTGTTTCCAATTCAGTAAGCAACACCCCAGCATGACGTTGATTATGTGGCTGGTGATAAAATAAGCTAGAGAGTACAAACTCAGCACAAGGCTGTATTTATTTAGTTCTGCAGATTTATACAGTGCTGTATTTCATGGGGAAAATACAGCTTGACAGGAGAGTGGAGAGAATTTTTTAAAGGGGGGGTTCATATTATTTACTTTTCCACAGCAACCTCAATCTTACTTTGGCCAGAAAACATGCCTGCCTGCTGTGATCCAGCCGTGCTGCAGTAAATGAAATTAAATAAACCCATTAGTTACAGCACTTATACCTTCTCACCTTTCCTGAGATGTGCTTTCATGGTTTTCTGGCCCCTTTACGCAGCCCAAAGACTGAATAGAGGTTGGGACTGCAAAGTGACCTTGAGTCAACTGCATTGAGGCCTGTCTTCCCTTATATGCCAGCAAGATCAATTAAAATACTTTTTTTTTTTTGCTCGCAGCACAATGCAACCCAATATGGCCTGCAAGTGCTGAGAGCTAAATATATGCTTATTCAAAAATCAATTCATACTTCAGATTTTCTTTGGTTGACTATCGGACATGAAGCAAACTGGTTTAAACTGTTGATGGTGACAGCAGAGGATATCATTACCAAAAGCATAATTAAAATTCACAGATGGATTGTCCAAAATGAACATAAATAAGGAAAGATGCCTCCATCTTACCAGTTTCAAACATGCAAAAAAGTGGCCACATCCTTCTTGCTGGTGATATCATCCCACAATGCCACAGTGCTTTTTTTAGTGCTATCCATTATAGAACACAATTACCTATGTAATACTGAGCCTGTGCTGTGAAGCCGAGAAATATTCCCAGGTGAACATGTAACAATGAATAATAAAGAAAAGAGGAAAAACACTTGCATCTACACCTAGAAAATTGTGCTTGGGGTGGGCTAACACACCTTTGCTATTGAGAAGTGTAAATCTCATCAAAGAGGCAAAGCACATCAACCGTATCCTAATCCTTCATTAATGGCAGTAATCCAAATTATCCAGCAAAAACGATCACCTCCAGCTATACGAATTAACATAATTCCTAACAGCTTCCCTGAGTATCCCATTGGCTTAGCCCTGGTCTCAGAGGACCATGGCAAATGCTCTGCAGTTTCTGTATTATAAAAATAACTTCCACCATCACAAAAAAACTATCTGCACTTGTAGGGCTCTAATTAATATCCTGCTAAGTGAGGGGTGAAATCTTAAAGCTTCAACATACTTGGTATATTATGGGCCATTGTCTCTTAAATTGCATTGAAAAAACAGGAGTACTTCTAGCATGTCTGTCTCTTTTTCCAAAGTCTGTGCTGTACATCTCTTTGATCCTTACATAGGAAGCATGTTGAGTACAGCTTACACATTTAATGCTCAGTTCCACCACTGTTTCACACTGTGATAAAAACCATTGGAACACAGGAAATGGCCTTCCAGAGGAATACCCCATGGTGATTCTTGAAGCAAACAAAACATGAGGCAAGACATAGCAACAAAAGCAAAAGCATAATCACAGTAAACAAGCTGCTGGAAGCTAACTAATGCATTTGTGTTTGTATGTGTGTGCAAGCGTATGCCCCCGTGTGTGTGTGCGTGCCTGTGCACTCACGTAAATGTACAGGACAGTGTGATTCAGTGTAGAAAACCAAAGCTTTAGTTAACACCTACTTTACAGGGACTCACTGGACCATAATGCAACGCTTAATTGAATTAAGCCTCTTCGCTTTTTTGTGAACTTTGAGCTGTGTGTTAATCAAATATGTGAAGCAAACCACATTTTGACAAACACAACTGCGTTTATCAGCAGGGGATTCTTGTTTTCTCACCCCTCTTTCAGTGTTTGTTATCTGAAATTAAGACTTTTGTTTCACAGGCTTACCACAACACAACCAAAAACTTAATCCCACTTGCCCCTCTCAATAGTTTTTAGTGGTTACTGCTTGCAAACCCAAGTGATCCTTTTTTGTTGCTTACAGATTATTGATGCAAATCAAGCGAGCAGGGAAGAATATTTTATTCAGAGCTCATTGAGGTCTCTGAACAAAACAGGGGATCCCTCTCAAGTGAATACCATGGTGTTTATTTTCCCCTGACTGCACATTTGAAACACATTCTCCGCAGCCCAGGAGTGTGCATTCCCCTCAGCAACCTCTGCCACTGTCATTTCTGATTGAATTATTGCATTTGTTTATTTGGTTTTGTTTGGAGACAAACAATTGTACCGGTCTGTGTTCTTGAAAGATAAGCAGCTAGAGGAGAGAGAGTGTCAAAGAAGACATAAGGAAAAATTGGAATCCTGACAAATATGATTGACATGGTTATTTGGCCTGGCAACGTGTTATTCCAGAAGATTTAGAGATGCATGTAAGTCAGAACTGTGCGGAATGGAATCTTTCTTCCCCTTGACTGAAATCACATCATGAAAATTCTGAAGCTGCTAAATAATCCTTGTGAGATATGAATCCTTTTAAGCATGGGATGATTTCATATTGTCCGTAATTTTGGTTGGAAATAAATAATTTAACCAGTAGAAATAAGCTTGCCATGCCTTTCTATTTCAGGTGATGCTACTATGACACGGAATCTAAAATAAGCATTAAACAGTTATGCCACCTTCAATCTAAAGCTAAGCAAACTTAGGTTCTTCTATTCTTTTCAATCAACTGCTAGATATTAGACAGTATGAAATCTTGTTTGAAAATAGGTCTTCATAGTAGGACTGCATGGTTCACTGTTCTGATGATTAAATGTATAACCCATAATGATTTAAAAGGTAGAATAGTACATCTTATGTTTATTTCCAAAATGAGAGAGTATGACATTGGACATTATGATTTTAGGAATAAAAACTCTTAGTTTTATATTAAAATTGCTATCACCTATCAGTGTTTTTAAATATACTTTGCTACTAGCTGTAGTAAAACATCATAAATTATGATAGGTACAGAAAATACTATTAACAACTATTTATCAACATCTGCATAAATTCATAAAGATAGCTACAATGTTCTTGTTTTTGTTGTGCTCTTTTTATTTCACTGCACAACCAATGTGATGGCAATTATTGGATATACATCTCAAAAATATAGAAAAACTTTGACAAACACTTTAATACAACAAAAAAATGTCATGTTTTTGTTTATAATCTTTTTCAATATATGAATGCAACTGTCAGTCTGCTTGAGCGCTGTCTAAAACCCAGCCAACTAAAATAAACAACATAAATGAAACCAGCGAATATAGCTTTGCTACTAGATAGACAGATTTTAACCTATAACTTGCATAGTACTGGTTCCCATAAGCACCAACTCTATTTTATTTCTTTGTTTGTTTGCTTCTATGCTTATCTTGTGTAACAAGGCAAACTGGGGACACAATTCTTGTTTACAACTGGTGGTAACTTGGATAAATATGTAGGCTATGATATCAAAGGGACAGCACAGTCAATAAACTGAGGAAGGTGGGGGTGGGGTGATTAAACCAGATTGGAAATTTCAACATGGTTAATCCCCTTGCTGTTTCTAAGGCCCAAGTAATCTTTAATGATGTCAAAGAGTAGAACTTCAGTTTAAAGTCCCATCAAGAAGATTACACTCTTGTCCGAAACATCAGATCTTTCTAAACTCCTTCCCAACTTAGTCAACTTACGGTTGGAATGGGCACCTCTGATGAAGAGGAGAATCACAGTTATCCTATCACAATTACCCTGATTTTATATTGTATAAATGCACTATATTTCTGGTACAGTTAATATATTTAACTACACTACTGTCTTAGGTTCCAAACATATTTACATATTTTACATGGAAACAAAATCAACTTGGGTATTATAATTTATCATCATATATTTTTTGACAAAATGAAACAGGATTGAAATCGAACCAAGTGAAAACTGACTGAAACTGGAAATCAATTTTTTTAATCTTTAAAGGAAGAAGGTAATGGACTGCATATAAGTATATAAATTGTAATGATTTCCATCGATTTGTTTTCAGTGACTGTATTTAAGTGTAGTTTTTTTTTCTTTGGTCCACACATTGCAGTCCACTGTAAGAGTACAGAAACACACACACACACACACACACACACACACACACACACACACACACAGAGAGAGAGAGAGATAAACAGGGAGACAGGCACACACAGAGAACAATTCAAAGACGCCAATTAACCTACACAGCAGGTCTTTTAGACTTTGAAGCAAGAGCACCTGGAGAAAACCAACACGGACATGAAGAGATCATGCAGCCTCCAGGATGCTGGAGCTGTGAAGTAAGAGCTGTGTTACCCACTGTGTTGCCCTTTATGATTATTTTTTTCTTTTGAAAAGGTTCTTTGAAGTATAATTTATAAGTTATTTCTTCATCAAGAAAGAGGTATGGAGCACTGCAGTTGTATATTAGAATGAACTCCTGTACAATGAGTCTCCTCAGTGCCATTGCCAAATTGAAAGAGACTTTCAGTTGAAGGGGGAATGATTGTCTACAATTCTTGTATCCTAAAAAAAACTGGATACATGCCATCAGTGTCCATAGGATAAAACAAACTTCAACCAAAAGCGTTTCAGATTTCTTTATCGGTCAGTCATGGGAAACCTCTGTCAGTCATAGAAAAGGCAATGACAAATGAGTGTCAGTTGTAGTATCAATTATAGTAATGCAAAACATTAAAAACCATTGATTTATAAAACCATCGTTGTCTATCCACAATCATCAGTGTAACAAGGGAGAAGATTCAGAATGATGACAACATGCAGAACATGCTGATTATTCATAGACCCCTACTCTTGCACTCACTCCACCTCCTGGGAGACCAGAGATTTGGTTTTTAAGTTGCTTTTCCACAATCTGAGTCAACCCCAGTGACATACAGTCAAGTGAGAGAGAGAGAGAGAGAGAGAAACATAGTATAGCGGTACCGTAATACATTAATGTGCTTTGGATACTGGGAGAATCTTTTCATTACTCCTTTGTGCTTGTGAGTTTAATGAAGTGGAAAGGTGGGGTAGAGTGATGCTGGCTGCAGCCAGCCACAGTCCTGACAGGTACCCAGAGAGCCACGGCTCAGCACTGCAAGTAGCGGACTTGGCGCTAATTAAAAACTAAATTCCACGACTTGCCGCACTGGCATCAGACTACCCCGAGGTGCCTTCTCGCACGCCATGGCGCTGTCTTATCTGGCAAAAGCAGATTCCAGCCTGACTGGGGAGGGGTGTGGACGTGACAGAGCTGCAAAGGGCTCCGGCTCCGGTTACAGGAGCTGGTCTGCACCGGGGTAATCTGCCCAGTTCTGGTCTTCTGGCTGGAAAGTGACGTGGGCCTCTGGTATGTCCATACATATAATGCTGATGTCATGCATATTCGCCCCTGAGTTGCTGAAGACTAGGTTTGCTGTCAGGTCTGAATCTATATCTCTTGAACATGTTATCACTTTCTTGCCCAAGATACTGAAGGTAAGGAAGGTAAGTTCTTTTTTTTCTGGTGGCTTTAACTGGCAGTGTGAGAGCTGTACTTCTTACCTTTGAAAAGTATGCAAGACATTAACATCATCAATAGCAGGGCTGGGAGGGTTACACTTAAAATGTCTTCTGATAAAACTGAAGTACTGAGTACTTCCTTCTCTACTGCATTCAATAAGTAACATTAACTGCTATTCCAACTCAGTAACATTTGCACTTCTACACCTATTAGGGATGGACAGAGGGTGCATTACTGTATATGTGTCTGTCCATCACTCTAGTATCTGATCTGTTTGTTTCTGGTTAATACCAAAGGTGTTCTGTAAAATTAGAAGCAGTTTTATGCATATGGCAGTATTTTTCAGTGTATCATTACATGTCCTTCAATGCAGAACTTCAAGAAACAATACTCTGTGTATTATTTGGCATAAACATGAACATGATCACTGCAAAATGTCATACAATTGTCTTTGCATTTATCAAAAGACACAGGAGAATGAATCATGTCCTCTTGCCCCTCAAAGTCACCATGCATTTTGCTTAATACTACTGATATTGTGCTTGTTTTAAATGTTTTCCTTTTTCAATCCCACCATCACACCTATCATGGGGGGCACCCGCTTTTTAACCAATACTGTGAATAACAGACTGTACCTCTTAAAAATACTCCATCACATCAATATCACAGTGATATCTGGAACACAATTCTGAGACTCCCCTATTGTTTTAGTAATTAGCTTTGCTGTGGGGTAGCTGGCTGGATACAGAGTTTTGCTATTAAAAGCAGAAACTGTAGGGGTTTGGGTGACCTTTGTGGCAAAGCTGTTAAAGTCAGTTCATAGAACAGCTGGCGGAGGGTGTGAAAGAGTGTCAAAAAGTTTGGTGGCTCCTTTGTCAAGGTTATATTGGAATTGGGTGAGTGTTATCAGCAGTGTTGAGGTCAATTCCATTTCATTCAGATAATTCAGGGAAAGAACTGAAATCCAATCCATGAAATGAAAAAAAAACTTCATAGAAAGTGATAGGAAATTTTCAGTTTTATTACTTTAGTTTACTTCAGCTAAAAGTAGTTTAAAAGCAGATTTATTTATAAATAAATATGTTTTAAAAAATATTGGAATCAAATGATACATTGACTTGCACTATACACCAATGAGCCAAAACATTATGACCACCTGCCTAATATGCTGTTGGTCCTCTGTGTGCCGCCAAAACAGTGCCGACCCACCGAGGCATGGACTCTACAAGACCCCTGAAGGTTTCCTATGGTATCTGGCACCAAAGCATTAGCAGCAGATCCTTCAAGTCCTGTAAGTTGCAAGGTGGAGCCACCGTGGATCGGACTTGTCGGTCCAGCACATCCCACAGATGCTCAGTCGGATTGAGATCTGGAGAATTTGGAGGCCAGGGCAACACCTTGAACACTTCATCACATTCCTCAAACCATTCCCGAACAATGTGTGCAGTGTGGCAGGGCGCATTATCCTGCTGAAAAAGGCCACTGCCATCAGGGAATACCATTGCCATGAAGGGGTGTACCTGGTCTGCAACGATGTTTAGGTAGGTGGCACATGTCAAATTGACATCCACATGAATGGCCGGACCCAGGGCTTCCCAGCAGAACATTGCCCAGAGCATCACACTCCCCCCACCGGCTTGTCGTCTTCCCACAGGGCATCCTGGTGCCAGCAGTTCCCCAGGTAAACGGCGCACACGTACACGGCCATCCACGTGATCTAAAAGAAAATGGGACTCATCGGACCAGGCGACCTTCCACTGCTCCAAGGTCCAGTTCCGATGCTCGCGTGCCCATTGTAGGCACTTTCAACGGTGGACAGGGGTCATCATGGGCACTCTGACTGGTCTGCAGCTACGCAGCCCCATACGCAGCAGGGTGCAATGCACTGTGTGTTGTGACACATTCCTCCCGTAACCATCATTAAAATTTTCTATGACTCCTGCCACAGTAGACCTTCTGTTGGTTCGGACCAGATGGGATAGCCTTCATTGCCCTCGCACATCGATGAGCCTTGGGCGCCCAACACCCTGTCGCCGGTTTGTGGTTTGTCCCTCCTCGGACCACTGTTGGTAGGTACTCACCACCGCTGACCGGGAGCCCCCCACAAGCCTTGCTGTTTCAGAGATGCTCTGACCCAGTCGTCTGGCCATAACAATTTGGCCCTTGTCAAAGTCGCTCAGGTCTTTACTCCTGCCCATTTCTCCTGCATCCAACACGTTGACTACGAGAACTGATTGTTCGCTTACCATCTAATCTACCCAGACCTTGACATGTGCCCTTGTTTGAAGATGATCAACGTTATTAGGTTCACCTGTGAGTGGTCATAATGTTTTGGCTCATCAGTGTATATACCTTTACAACATCCTCAGATTCCAATTGGCTATTTTTTTTTCACCTCCACATAATAAGGCAGAAATGTTTCCCCCCATCTTCTTTTACTGTTCTCCATAAAGTGCTGTGTTCTTCCACAAACCTAACTTGCAACAGCCATGACGAGCACTTTTAAAAAGGAATGCAATCAACTGCAGAAGGCATAGGAGAAAGAAACAATTTTGCTAATTGCAAAGCCTAGTTGTTTGAGGAGGTGGTGCCCTTGAACTTGAAATGCCATGGAAAGAGTCAGAAATGTGATTGTTGTAGCTTCTATTCAAACTTTGGATGGATGGATGGATGGATGGATGTTTTCTGAAAGTAATAAAGGTAATCCTAAAATTGTTCCACTGAACGTTATGAAAGTATTCATGATCTGAATATAAATTTCACATGCAAAACTATAAGAGTCATTAAGTTTATTACATGAAGTTAAACATGTTTTTAAACTTTTGGCTTAAAGGTTCAAGTAGAGAAAACGCCAAAATCAGTATTTCAGCCCAGGATGGAGCTAAAACTTTGCACACTTTCAGAAACCCTAAAACCATATGAAGTCAAAAGAAAATTCAAGGTCTTTGCTCCAGTGAATGCACATTTCAACATTCATTAGTAATAAAATACCAACTTTTCAGTAATAAAATTCATAATTCATTGATGGAGAGAACCTTATTGTGCAGTTTTCAGCTACAGAGAATAACCATGTGGGCTTTATGACTGTGTGGATCCCACTGAAAAGGAACAAACTGAAAGTAAGACACCCTTGAGTTGGCAGAGATAATGCTTTGCCAACTTTTAAGAGCAGAACACAATTTTAAATTGGAACATGAGCAAACCCATCTAAGGCCAATTTTTCTGTACCTTTTATGCTATAAGATGGCTTTAAGCAAGCTTTTCGAAAAACAAGTCAACACCTCACAGGTCCTCCGTGATTTGACAATATGAATTACCCTTTGTAAAGTACAGCAATGAGATATGACCCTTTTATTTCATCTTGCAATTGCATAATGCATCACATAATTAGAGAGCCAAATGCCATAGGGGCTGAGACATCGTATTCTTGATTTCTTCTTCTTCATCCATTTCAGCAAAGATGGCTATAAAACCCAGATGATCTATTGAAAACTTATGAAGCCTTATGAAGATTTACAGGGCTTCTCAAGATGAAACTGCAGGTTTCATTTGGTCAAATGTTATTTCAATGAGTTTTCACATTGTACCTGTTCCAAAAACATTTTGTTTAAGCTTGCATCTCCTTTTACTGTCTGCATTCCACGTATGACCAAGAGTGATTGCATATTTTTGCATTTGAAGTCGTAATTCACATAGTTTTCCACATCATCCTGTCTTTGTGATGGGAGAAAAGCTGTGACATGATTTTGTAAAAATCAGCCTCAATAATTCTGTGACATTTTCCAGGAAACACATGTATTTTATGTACAAAAATGTATTATTTTATATACAAAATGTGTTTCATTGTTTCTCAGAAACTCAAAAAAATTGTAGGGATGCCAAGGGCTACGGATGGCATCACAGATGGGACAAAGGATATTACTGCTGTATCATACTGACTTTGACAGCAGATTCAATTTATTTATTTCTGTAGAATTTTCAAAGTGCTCCAAACTATTGTCAGTATCTCACAAGACAAATCCTATCAAACATATTCCCATTTAAGGGCACAAATTTCTGTTCAGATCACAAACTGCTGCTTCAGAAAAACACAACAGTGATAAGAGAATCAATTTACAGCTTTCATTCTTAAAATAAACCAATTGACACAAATGTTGGTGAACAAACATTTCTGAAGAAGTGACTCAAATATGACAATTGGTTCTACGGGTTGCATGGGCTGACAGCCACTTGGCTCCCAGTCGTTGCTGTTGATGTATGCATGCATGTTCAAGTTATCTTGGATGAGGCTGTATTTTAAATTATTTAATAATTATTTCATAATTATAAAATAATAATTTCAGCTATGTCAAATAAGATGGCACATAACCAGTTATCTTTGCTTGTAGGCCAGACAGACTGTACAATATGAACACTCATTCCACAGTACAATTACATTAAAATAATCAACTTTCTCTTCTGAGCATGAAGATCAACTGAATGTTTGTGACATCCTGCCATGTGAATGACGTGTTCTGATACTTTATTCACTTGCAATTTATTCAGATAGAGTGTGACATTATAAAGCATATGTGATATAAGACAATTGCATTGGTGGTCCTTTGCAGCTATGTATATTCCAATGGCAATCTTACTTCTAGTGCAGCTTGTGGTGTCACTTTTAAATAATTGCGGTTAATTTTAAAGCAAATCATTTCATTTTAAGCCCCAGTTTAATCAGTGAATACAACAACGTAATATCATCTAATAGCAACAGGTGGATTACATCTTTATATGTACTAGGTACCTAACATGCAGCATATTCATAATGTTCTACCTAGATAGTAAAAGATCCAGACTGCATTTCTATTGGTTTACATGAAGCTGGTGGCATATTAGCTATTCACCACTTCAGAACAGGTGCCAAGCTTTTAATTTAACCATTCTTTTTCCTACAGCATTACTGTGATTGTGTTTTCTGGTGATAAAATGGGATTGGTGGGATTTTATGCTGCCCCCATATGTACATATATTAATCCATCTGAATCATTTATGCAAGCTGTACATCATCTTGAGGTTAGCGTAATTTAACATGTGATTATATGAATAAATGTAGGAGCACTTAGGGGATTTGGATTAGTCCAGGGCATTAAAAGATACAAATACTCTTTGGCGTTATTTATTTAAGCCATCCTCCTGCTTAATGAACCTTGCATCAAAGCATCCTAAGGCAGCTTACATTAACACCCAGTAAATGGCCAATGGAAAGTGCACATCCCTCTGGACTGATATATGGCAGGTGCTACCCTAACGTAAAACCATAGCTCAAGTTAAGCAGCCTGACTACATTACACTAGGCGCACAATCCTGGAACAGCCTCCAAACATTCACCAAAATATTAGCAATTCTGCTTGCAACACAATACTCCCAACCTGCTGGCCTTTCTGGGTCTTTGCCTTATAGGGTGAGCCCCAAAGGAGGTACCTTCAGAGAGATGGAGGAATAGGGGGGTCCTGTTGACTTCTCAACCCAATATCCACAATCATTGTGGGAAAGGACAGAAGGACAGAGAAATACAAAGACACACATGATGACCACAGGCAATATCTAGCTGACTTACAGAAACCTGGTTGGTGTCAAACCTGTGGTGCCAAACTTCAGTTTTCAAGTGGAATTTTGTCTGACTCATAATCAGAGTGCAGTGATCTGAGCACTTTTTAATTTCCTGCTAAAACTGCTCATGCTTAAAGTTTTAAGAGCTGTCAAGAATCCCTTTAATTAGCCAGCAAGATGGATTAAATTTGTGAAAAAGGACACCTTAACCTTACTCCACATGTACTCAAACACAGGTAATCAGGTAAGAATAAAAAAATGTACAGTCTTCACAATGTATTTCAAGGCTAATGGAATCTTTATGAAAATGTCTCATTTAGGGCATCTCACAAGACAGAGCACATTTTATCGTTCATGTGAAAGGGAACACATCGCACTCTACTGTGGCTTTCAGACATTGAGGACTGTGGTTGTAAACCTGCAGTAGCTATAGTGCATGTACCCTTGTCACACATGAAGGATATTCCCACTGTATTGGATAAAAAAGAAGTAAGGTATTATTCTACTAATGGAGGAATGCAGTGGTGATGAATCACCTCAATCACTACCAGTGTTATTATACAGTGTAATATGTGCTACATTGTTCTGTAGATCATTATATATAATGGTCCATAATTAACCTTTACAATAAACATGTATTATTTTCAGGGTTGGGAAGGTTACTTTTAATATGTATTCCACTGCAGATTACAGAATACTTGCCCTAAAATGTAATTTGTAACATAATTCTGTTAGATTACTCAAGGTAAGTAACATAATCTAAATACTTTGGATTACTTTCTGAACATTGTGTGTGTTTTTAATTTTTAAAAGTATGTAAGTAAAATCTAAATAGCTAAACTTGAGTGATTTTTTTTACTGCAATACATAAAATACAGTCTATATTTTTAATTATAACATTTCACATGAAAAAAAAACATTTAAAGCATTTTATGAAAGTTTTATAAGGACATGCACCAGTAGGCCTGTAATTCTCATTACCGATATGTTTTACGATGAAGGAAAAAGACTAATTAAAAGGTCTATTTTACTGAACTTTTCACATTTAGACAAACAGGTGCATGAAATGATCACAACTTTAAAAGTAATTTTCAAAATATTTTAATACAGTTTTTAAATAAAATTTCTCTCATTACCGAAATACAGAAGCCAATAAGGTTTTTTAAAGAATGTTCATCCAACTAAGGTTCTGAATGGTTATTTTTAGAATGTTCACTTAGCATTGTTGTGGCTAACATTTTGGCACCCACATGTTAAGTCTATGGGCATTTCATCACAGTTTCTTCAGAATTATAAATGTTAATTCAAAACTGTACATTACACCAAAACATGAGTTAGAAAAGGCACAAGCCACCCTAAATACGTTGTGAGTGAGAAAGGAGTAGCTTAACAATTTAATGTATAATATGCGTAGTGTAAAATTGTTGGAGTAATCGCAGTTTTGAACATGTGAAATTTCACTTGTTTTGTCACTGTATCTACTTGTTAGCTAGTTAGCTTTAATACTATACCTACTAGCCTACTAGCTAGCTGAATAGCTAATCCAGTGCAGCCAAACTATGTAAGATAGCTAGCTAGCGATCAATATTAGCTTAAATAATGAAAAAGAGAACTTACTACAAGATGCTTCTTCAGGTTAGAGGTTGACTCTTTTGAAGCGAATAGCAGTTTGGTTACTGGCAAACACAGCTTGCATTGTACTGTTATGTTGCGACCTTTTCCAAATTTGAAAGTAAAATGGTCCTGGTATTTCCATGACATAAACACGTTGAACTGGTTACTTTTTGTCTCACTCTCCATTCTATTCAGTCAGGCAGGCGGCGTGCTTTTTTCTTCTTTTTTTTTTTCATCAGGGGCATATGGGAGATACACCGCAGAGTTGCCTATCATTGGATAGATTTTCCAACTGAATAAACATTAAAATGAAAAAAAGAAATTAAATGAAAAAAATCCAATGTAATCCCTTCAGTAATCGAAATATTTTCAATATGTAACTGTAATTTGATTACCATCAATTTAAATGGTAACTGTAACGGAATACAGTATTTTAAATACATAACGCCAATACATGTATTCCGTTACTCCCCAACCCTGACTATTTCATTAAACATGTTAATTTGAATTTAAATTAATACAATTTTTATAGTATTTGCAAACGAATCTATGGTGTTCAGCTGGATGTACCAAACACACACCCATAGTCAGTGGCCCTCTGAAGTATGATTTCTAAATGCTTGGCACATTCTGTGTAACTAATCATGCTTTTTTTTTCTCAGAGACCCACCCTAGGTGGCTTTTAGCAGTTCCCACAGCTGAGCAGGCAGCAGATCTGTTCAGAAGGACCAGAGAAGCTCCCCTAAGTACAGAATCTGATGATGGTAAGGACATGTGAAGTGTCTCTGATCTTGATCTCTCTTCTTCAATCTTTGTCTCAGCCCAGGGGCTCATGGTGTCCCCACAGTCCCTGTTTGACAGCTTCAGGGAGATGTGTGCCGGAGCTGGACGCAGCTCTCTGGATTCTGACCAGACCCCTGTGACACCTTTCCATAGCTGAGCTGTGGATTACTGAGGGGTAACAGCAGCAATCGCCCTGGGCTATCAATACAGAAAAAGCTTGTGATTGCTTTACTTAACTTGAGTAAATCCAAAAAGCTTAAAGCAAATACTGGGCTTTCACATTTCTACATAGTAGCACTCAAAACCCACAGTGTAATAGATATGCGTGTACATGTTTAAATATCTGATTCAGATACTGCCTAATCCTAAATGAATGTTTCAAATCTGGACTGTATGCGCTCAATATGTAAAGATGTAGCATTGAGACAAGTAGGAACTAAGGTATGCCGCTGTCTCATATGCATACAAATGTAGAGACAAGAATAGACAGACATGAACATAAATGTGGATGTGTTTTGACATATTCTGAAAAGGTAATTTACCAACACAACCATCCATGCCTCCTAAACAAGACAGAATTTGCTCATCCACTGCCCTTGGGGGAGTATTAGACAGTGAGGCTCATCTGTGGTTAGACAGATCCAGTTGGATAAGCACTTTAACATGTTAATTTCTCCTCTCATCTGTGCCTGCCGCATGGGGCAGAAGAGCACTAATAAAGTAATACTAAACGGCTGCTTGTCTTATCTCTGCCCTTTGGAAAACTTGAAAGGACAAGATGGTCTTTTTTAGAAGTATTCTTTTTCTTTGTCAAATGTTACCTTCGCTGGGGCTGGGTTTCTAATGGTAAAATCAGCGTAATAACAATTCTCTTATTTTCCACCAGCCTTAATAGGTCTGTACATGAAGCACTGCTACCCCTTGTAATTATTTCTGTTTCTGAAGAAGATGCAAATACTCACAAATGGTGAAGCATAAAAAATGCATCCTTTGTGGATTAGTTTACAGAATGCAACACTGATACTGTACATCAAACTGCGAGAACTGCCTTTTTAAAAGCATTTCAGCATACTCACATCTAGTACTTTAAAATGTGGTTAAATATAATGGTTGTTTAATAAGTCATAAGCATCGATAAAAATGTACATGGGATTAATTTACAAACTAGCCAGTTATTTCTATAGTTACAGACAAAAGTGCTTCATAATGAAAAATATATGTGTCTTAACTTTATTAGAGGTATGGTAATGATGACCATTGTACCTGCATTGTTATCAGATATCAACATTATGGAAGGTTTTGACTCACTGGTGTATCCATTGTTACCTGGTCCAACTTGTGTATTTACACATACTTGAAGCATAAACTCCATGTAATCCAAAACAGTGATGCTACCTCGCACATAAATCAAAAATCACAAAATCATAACTCGCTGGGTTGCAACTTGTCTACAAGTGGAACTTCTACATCACATATCAGCCAGTTTGCTTGTGGATATGGGTGTTTAGTCATTTAAGTAAAAACTGTATTGATAATAAAACCAATTCCCAAACAAATTACACTTTCTAAATTGTAAATAAGTTACATTGGTTCTTATGTTATGGGTGACAACAAATTCAATGAACAAAATCATTTTCATCAAATAAAACATCCAGTGCAACTCTCCCACCTCCTTCAACTGTCGGTTTAGGAATTCCACTATGAGAATTACAAGGCAGAAGTTACTTTGCAAAATGAACTACACACCTATGGGAGTGATGTCTTAAAGATCACTGAGCATAATAACGGTAGTAAAAAAGAAAGTTTACTTCAAATTGACCATGCATTTCTGCAAATTTGAAAAGACCCACCCACAGAGGCCCAGTAGAGCAATTTCCACTGAACAAACAAAAGGACTGGCAATTTAGCAGATCTGGTAGGCTAAATGTAGTTATATTGTAACTGAATCAAATGACCAGCAGGAGTATATGCGACACATTGGGGATTATGTTGAGAAAATTACAAAATAGAGTCATAGAGGTTGAATAAAGCATTCTGTAGATTAGTTGTCTAATACCTTAATGTGATATAATGATGGATATAATCAGTGCCCTTTTGTAACATTTTAGAAGCACTATTTATTGAGTCATGTAATTAAATTACAACAATGAAAATGATTTCATCTATAATCATTCAGTTTGGTTTACCTGCTGAGGCTCTGTTCTTACCAGCTTTGTATTTTCTCTGTTGTTAAATCTTGCTTTTCAATGCAAGTGTCTACATTTTGAGCGAGCCTGTGTTTTTTGCCTAGTACATTGCACACCCATAGTTTCCACCTTTTACCTCTGAGTTGAAAAATTATGCTAAGCAAAAAGTGCATTCAGAGAAATCAAATGCGAGTGGTGAGGAACATAACCCTGTGGTGAGGAATGTCTCTTGCGAGGCTCTTTATCCCTCTTAGCAATAAAGTTTCTGCTGATGTGAAAGAAGCCATAAGTCAGTGGAGGAAGACATCCTAGTGACAATGATCTGGAGAGGTGAATTCAGCCCTCAAGTCCCTCTGCTCAAACTGCATACCAGAAGCAAATCACACACCATGCATAAGATCAAGAGCCTCGGCTTTCCAGACATAATTGCTGCGTTCTCATCCAAAAAAAAAAACAATTGTTCTGCTTTCAGCATCTCTCACGGTTCCCTCTAACATCTGTTCCGTCTAAAATCTGTTTGGATGGTGATCGCTCATGAACTAAAATGCTAAATTTACCTTTTAAGGTTAACAATGATCATTCAAGCTATGGTGTGTGCTGCTGTCTTTGAAGCAATTCCTTTCTAGACTGCTTTCAGGATTACTTTTTCAGGGAATTTCAGACTTGTCAGAGAATAGCTCAACCAAGATAGACATTTGTCCAGTGCATCAAAGGTACATTTAAGTGACTGCACTATCAGATCAAATGTAATTTTGTTATGTTTACCCATGATAAGAAATCCCTCCCTGTGTCAAAATTATGTTAAGCGTGCCAGCAAAGCTTTTATTTGTCAATCAAAAAATGAACTCAAGATTACGCATTCCTGGCACAGCATTCCAATCCTGTTAATACCAAGTAAAACAAGACAAGTAAATGAAAATAAATTAAATTTTCTGAATTAGAGTTCTTTCGTGAATTGAGATCATCAAATCTGACCAAACTGGATCCAAGCATAATTTACATGTCCCAGATACTTCAGCTCAGACACATATATCTATTTTTACAGGATCCAATACCAAATCAAACCCAAGGAGCTGCATACTGCTCTGCAGCAGCATGAAGTTCAATCTGCTTTTCATATACTGATGAACTGTGCATTTTGTGATGCATTTCATTGCAAAAACACAATGAATCGAAAACATGTGTGGTGCCATCAGAGTAAACTATCATGAATCATTAAAAATCAATACCATCACTAAGTTGAAGAGCAATTATGACTAAAGCCATCAAAACAGCATCATTTTGGCAAAATGAAGAAATTGCATATTTTGAAATGATAAATGAATTGCTTACGCAAGGCACTAGGAAAAAAATGGGTATAGGCATACTCTATGCTCATGTGAAAAACTGAATTGGCTGGCCAGGATTTTGTAGTAATTTTTGAATCTCAAAGCATTTCAGTCAAGACTCATCCCTTGTTTCAGAACTGCCAAGTCATCTTTAGGGATAATGCTAAAACAAACTTCCCAGATTAATATGGTACAGTACAACAAAAAACTGAATTTCCAACTAAAGATACCTTTCCATCCAGGGGTCACTCTATTGTAATACTTTGCAATATAAGACTGCAAAGAAGCTCAGGTTTGTGGCTCAAATGAACATGTAAAACCTTTCCTAACACAGAACATGTTTGTTGTTGTATGTTTGTTTTCATGTAATATGCTTTATTTTAATATCACACAGAAGCCTGCTTGCTATCATCATTTGGGTTGACAAACCTGCGTAACTTTTCTAAAATCCAGACTGAAGCCAAAATCACTGCTCTTACATTAACATTGTAAATGGCCACCGTCCTATATAGTCACTTAGTCTCTGTTGGTGTTTGACAATTCTACTTTACTCTGGGATATGTTTATATGCACATATACTGTCATTGTTTTATGAATGGAAAAATACTCAGTGCTGACTCACGACAAAAGAAAATTGCAAAACTATTATCTCATGTCAAGTGAGTGATTATACTGTAACATAAGGTAGGTTAACACGACAGCACATGCTTCCATGTTTTTGTGAGGTGGACAAAACAATAGCTACATATAGCCAAGCTATATTTTTCTGTAGTGATACAGTCATCAAGGACAATCAAAGCACTTACCAATATACAGTATTAAGAGCTCAGATGCTTATGAAAATGCGACTACTTTACAATTAACACATGCTTGCTATAAAGGATTTGCACACAAACATTCATATGATTATGTGTTTGTTTATGGGGTAAACATACAAAAGTAGAAGAGTGGGTTTAATTTTAAATTCTCTCACAAGTTCAGCTCAGAAAACACTTTCTTAATAAAATATTCTTTATTCCGTTAATTTGCTTGAATGGACAGAGCGCGGTTAAGGGGTTAAATAAATGGTGTCAGCTACAGTGGAAACATTTCATGATAACTCAGTCGACAAAATACGTAGATACAGTTGGCTTGGAATTCTGCAATATATACAATAACTATAATGTATGCACAGCGAAAATATTTAAATTGTAAATGTACAGCTTGTCCAGTCTGCGCTGCTGTGTAATATTAATCTTTTTATTATTTGTCTGCTCAAGTTATACACAACTCTGACTGTGTACGAAATTATGGCTGCCAGGACCCATGGAATAGATTTTCTTTACCTAATGATGGCTCGGGGCGATTTTCGCAGTTCTCTCTACCGTCAACCTAAGCCCCAAAACCTCAGCATTTCAAACAGCCAGAGAGCATCCACAGGTGCAAATCAAGAAAAAAACGAGTCCGTACAGCATACCAGAGCAATTATTTCTGACTGTGGCTCAGAACCTACGAATAATACATATTGAGTGACACAACGAAAAATCCTTTGTGCAGTACCACGAATACATAGTATACCTATCCTATCGAATCTAATCAGTAGTTTTAATAAATCAATGCGAGACACAGTGTTGCCGGACAGGTGTGTTTGATACCGAACCCTGCATTTAAATTTTGCATGGTCTTGTGTGATTTGAATAACAGAATCGTAAAACAGTCGATTAAATATTTGGAAGAAGTTGTGCAATTATAGCATTTTCACTTTCTTTATGTTCATGACCATAATTACAGTGTTGATGTTTGCATTGTTTAACTATATTTTCTGCTTAATTGTAGCCTAATTCTACAAGGTGATTGGCAGAGAACTGTTGTATTTTATAGCGCTGGGTTGCTACATCTCAGTATCTGAATTGTTCATCATATCAAACAGAAATATTCACTTCACTTATCTTTACGGATCCGTTTTACTGGCAAGTATTACATTGACTTTCATATTACTAAGCTTCCCTTCTAGTACTGCACCAACACAAAACACTCGACCATTTAACTTTCCTACAACTTCGAGATGTATGTTACTATCAACTTTTAGCAGTGCCAATGTCTCGCAATACCACATTAAAACAAATACCTCTGAAAAATTAATATACCCATTATATTCGTATTGCTACGAATAAATACACATGTGCTTTGTAGTTTTACAGTTAACAAGAGGTATGTAGTAAAGGAAAGGTGAAAGCGCGCACCTGTACCAATCGAGTCCTTTCTCGTAGTTCCTGTCAAAGAAATGGGGCTCAACCCCAACTGCTCTGACGTCGGGATGGACCCTTAAAGCCTCCAGCAGGGCCCTGGTGCCTCCTTTCTTCACTCCTATTATGATGGCTTGGGGCAATTTTTTCTCCCCATATTCCGGGGTACTATTCCCTCTTCTGCTGAGCTCGTCGTCCGTGGTGCTGGATTCCTGGTGCTCTCTCTCGAAAACTGCATTCTGACCCCCCGCGATCATTTCAGTCGGAGCAAGCTGTGTTCTGACCCATTCCGTCGCCCTTTGTTCGCTGCCCACATTATCTGGCTGGTCAAGGGTGGGGATGGCATAGCGCGCAACGGTCTGCTCAGTGGTGGTCCTTTCTACCAAGTCCTCGCCGAAATAACCCTGGGATGTGGCTGAATAAAGTTTCTCTCTGAATGCTACGAAAGTTGTGTCCTCTGTCACAAGCCTCGCTTGGTACGCGTAGTTTTCTTGCAAGGGGAACTGTAACGAGTTGTAGCAGCTCATCAAGCTATAGAACAGGTAGGTGACAGAAATGGAGAGAGTAAACATGAATAGGATCTTCCGAGGCACTTTAGAGGTAAAAACTGAAGTGCTGGACCAAAATGCCATCTCTGATAGCAGTGATCCTCACAGAGAAGTGGCTAGACATGTTTTCACCCAAAGTCTCGCATGGACCCTCAACAATAATAATCTGTCACTATCAGCAATGTTCCTGCTGAAACTGCAAGTAGCTGGACCACTCACCTTAAACAGAAAGCCCTAGACGCACAGTGAGGAAGAGAGGGGGCAAAGATCGTTAAGATTCTAAAAGAATATCGCCACGCATTCCTGAATATCGATTTCTTATTTCAATGCTGACAGCCTTTGTCACAATTTATAGGACCGGACCTTTAGATTAGAAAGGCTGCGATCTTGCATCCTTCCAAATGAGCGGCTCGGCTTGTATTGGACAGACCGTGATGGAGGAAGTCTTGACATTTTAAGGAAAAATACTAGCAATTGCCAAAGTCTTGGAAGTAGTGTGCAAGGCACGTCTTCATCTGCTACACGTCCCTCGCAGCTTTTTAGTTCCTTCCTCACCACCACTGTCATGCACAACGCTGGCTTGAAAATGAACAGTTACGCATCCGCGGAGTCTAAATCCAAATATGATGGTGAAATTTTCATGGACGCTGCTCTGCTGACAGCAGTCGTTCCTTTGATAATCTGCTAACTTTGTGTGGATGAAAGTGAGCTTCCTCTGTATTAATATTCATTGACTCTCTCGACTAGTTGGGAGGGTTGCCTGCTGTCCTAACGCCTTTTGTTGATTGGTAGACACGATATGTGCATCAGCAATGTGAGCTCATCAGAACACTCGCGGCACATCAACTAAAACAGCGCACACACGGTCTACTACAGACTTGAATCCGTTTGAGAAATTCTGAAGAAGAAAAAAAAAAAAATCAGACCTCGGGTGAGCCTTCAGCCTACCATTAATAACAGTTTCGACATAGTCAAAAGCGTCTTTCATTCATTTAAACCATGATTTTAGTCAATACAGAAAACAGTAATAATACAGTATCAGCTCATAAAGCTTAATAAGCCTTGCGCTGTTTAATATTTGCACGTTGCTTTGTAAGCGTCGTTATCGAAGTGTAGCCTTCAAAATAAGATTCACAGTAGCGAAGGTTACTGAGAACAAATCTTTATAGTCCTACATCTTTTAGGTAAATTGACTATAAACTTAATGACACATCATTTTATGAAACAGCAAATACAATTTGTATCACTTTATATTGCTTGTTTTCGCATCCACACATTCTTCTTATTCGGGTATATAATAATCATATATGATTATATTCTTCTTATTTTGTAGTAATAATGGTTTCGCTCCATGCATGAGTCGAACCAAGTGCGGTTGCTCCTACCCAAATAATGCTGACCTGTGGTGATCAGCTAAAGCTCTCTCCTGCGCTCTGGTGGTCGTTTTTGAAACAGATCCTCCAGTGCTGTTCCACAACAAAATGTAACCTACCAGTAATTAGAGTGCATGAAAATGCACTCTATTGTTATCCGAATTTTTCTTATTAGAGTGCATGAAAATGCACTCTATTGTTATCCGAATTTTTCTTATTGGAGTGCATGAAAATGCACTCTATTGTTATCCGAATTTTTCTTATTCTTCTTTTTCTTTTTCTAACCAATTTTGTGCGTTCAATACAGCTTCAACCGTTTAACGTAGAAACTTCATTCAAACTGTGTTGTGTAGGTCTTATAAAGGACACTTATGCTATGTATTTTTTATTTTTGTAACATTTATACTTTTTAAACTATTAATTAAAAACTATCAAAATTTTCCCCACAGACTTAACATTGGCTTTTATGACATCACAATAGAGCCATTAAGCAATTAGAATCTTGTGGCAGCTGTTCTGACCACCTACATCTGTTTGATGTAGGCCTATATACTTTTATCTATGTAAAATCTATCTATCTAATCTAATCTATTTATCTATGTTTGCATTTTCATGCACTCGTAATTCCCTGGAATTACATTCTCTAGTTCATATTTATACTTTTTTTTTAGCTTTTTATCACATTTTAAATAGTCTCTGATCTCAAGCATATTATTTATCTAAGTGGATATTTATTATTATTGGTGAACATGCATCGTTGTTTATCTATTTAAATAGAATTATTGTGATACATCAAGGTTCTTAATCTTCAACACGTTTGTAACCAGATTGTACTTTGTTCTATGCAAGGACTCATGAAGTTGAGGTGGGACACATTTGACAACAAAGCATGCGACTTTGTTATTTTGTGGGAAATGACTATCCAATAACAAAGGGAATCTGATAGATATCAACAAGGCTTCAAGAGGCAATGGCGTCCAACATCCAGGTGTTAATTAATATACTACTATGTTATCGCCCCCGTCACATACTTTCAGCGTCTAACATTAAGATGCATTTCTCTGCTTAAATGGTTTTTGCGTTTTTGTCCCAATAGTGGCTTATAACATTTTATGAAATATTCTCACATAGTGTTCAGTATTTAAAAAGGAAAATGGGCAATGATTAGGGAATCTAAATAACTGTTCCTGAGGAATAGTTATTTAAAGAACTCATCAGAGAGTTCTAAGTAAATGAGTTCAAGGTGTGTTTTTTCACCTTGGATAAGTTCATAATCTTTGTTTTACTTATGTGTGACAACTGTCTCTGATAATGAAATGCCATGCATGAGTGCTGGGAGATCATTTTTGCCTGCAGCTTGTAACCACAATACCCATTCCTCAATACCATTTCCTTTTGTAAATAGATTAATAATTTCAAGACAAAAAAGTTCAGGTGACAATGAGAAGTAAGATAGACTAAACCATTCCAGAGAAATAAAATATCCACTTTCATTGATCTAATGAGGAAGTTGGAATGTAGTTTTTAAACAGTTTACAACCCAGTTGATGCTAATTACTTGAAAAATATTCAGTTGTGCCAGAAGTGCAGAACTTATTGCCTGTCTCTGTAAGAGGTCTTCAAACCAGTTTCACTTTGTATTTGAAATTTTTAAAATGATTCCTCATTTTCATAAGGAAACACATGGTGTAGGTTTACACCTGTGATTCTGTCACAGGTGATTGTTACGTCCATTGTCACAAACGACAGTACTGCTGCTATTCTACTGTTTTACAACAGTGTCAATGTACATGTCATGTCTTGCTTTACCTTGCCTGTAACGGTTTACGGCATGCAGCCAGTTGGCCGCAGTTGGCTATTATGAAGTAAAGAGAGCGGTTGCATGCTAAGCCAGTTGGTAGCCTCCGTCATCCTCGGACTGGTAGATGTGAGCGCTACAAGGAAGATGGCCATGCTGATTCACTGCCTTGGAACAGAGAGGCAATGGGTTTTCAAAACTCTCGGGCCTGCCGCTGGCTACACCGAAGCTGTGGAGCTTCTAGCCTCGCATTTCACCACCCCCCAGAGCGCTATTCTCCGCCAAATACTGTTCCGCCAGCGCTAGCAATGACCTGGTGCGTCAGTATGTTGCCGACCTGCGGGGCTTAGCTAGCTTTTGCAAATTTAGAGCCTTGCAAGACGAATTTAATAGAGATCAACTCACCAAACACACAAACAATCCTAAAGTTCGGGAAAGATTGCTAATCGCTCCGGACAACCTGACTCTCACTAAAGCCATTGAAACTGCGTTCCAAATATAGTCGGCCGTGGAATTCACTTCCAAACTAGCTGGCCCTGCCCCCCTCCCAGCCCCTACTGCTGCGCATCAGGTAGACCTGTCCGTGTGGCCCCACAGCTCCGACGTTCCCCAAGACTGCTCAGACATGCATCTTACGGGGCAGCTGCGCGAGTGACTGCACCAACGCTGCGGGAACTGCGGCTCCATGTCTCACGCCACTCGGGCACAGAATTGCCCTGCCCGGGGGCAAAGCTGTCAACGCTGCGGGAAAATAAATCACTTTGCTGGAGTCTGTCACTCTGCCCCAGCTGCCCCTTCAGCACTGCCAAGGCCCTCTCCTGCTACACCAGCGCCCGTCACCATACACTCAGTAAGTTCCACCTCTCCAGCATTTAAAACCTGCACAGTGGAGCTGGAAAATGTGTGCATTCCACTGCTGCTGGACATAGGGGCTGCAGTGTCTCTACTGAATCTCCCTACTGTCAAACAGTTTTTTCCCCACACCCGCCCCTCGATCCACCCTCCACCGCCCTGTGTGGATATGGCAGTTCCAAAATTGAGCTTGTGGGCTCTATCTGCCTAACAGTCCGCTATGGTGCCAAAACCTTGCCCAACTTCACCTTCCAAGTGGCGCACCATGACGCCAACCTCCTGGGGCTGGATCTGTTTACCGGCCTTGGTTTCACCCTCTGGGACACCAGTGGGTCAGCCATCCTCACAGTTAGCTCACCGTGGCAGCAAACCTGGCCTGCCCTGTTTGCTGGACTAGGCTGCCTCTCAGCTTTCAACCATCAGCCCCTCCTTGACCTCTCAGTGTGCCCAGTCATTCAGCCATTCCGCCGCATTCCCCTGGCCCTCTGCGAGGACCTCACCACTGAGCTGCAGAGCCTGCTGGAGGCAGGCATTATAGAGCCTGTCAACACGGCCCCATGGATCTTCAATCTGGTGATTGCCAGGAAGTCGTCAGGGGGCCTGCATGTGTGTATTGACCTCAGGGCAGTGAACAGAGCAATAATCACAGACAAATACCCCCTACCCACGGCAGAGAAACTCACCAACCAGTTCCACGGATCCACGATGTTCACAAAGCTGGACCTCCATCAGGGATATCTGCAGGTTCTGCTCCATCCCGATAGCCAGGTCCTCACGGCATTCGTCACCCACACGGGGGTGTTCCGTTACATGAGGGTCCCTTTTGGACTCAGCTCTGCCCCTAGTTGCTTCCAGAAGATCATGTCTTCCATCTTTGCTGGGATCCCTGGGGTGGTGACAATATCGTCGGGCCCCACAGCCACCCGCCACGACGACCGTCTCCACAGCGTGTGCGACGCACTCACCAGCCATCACCTCACGCTTAACACAGAGAAATGTGTCTTCTCCGCACCTGTCATTGAATTTGTGGGGTTTCGCTTGACTGCAGAGGGCCTCACCCCTCTCGAATCAAATGTTGAGGCCATGCAGCGCATCCCTGAGCCTACCACTGCAGCTCAGATGGCCTCGTTCTTGGGAATGATGGCCTATTACCTTTGCTTTCTGCCTCAATAATCTACCACCACAGCCCCTTTGTGCCAGCTGCTGAAGAAGGATGCACCTTGGGCCTGGACGCCATCTTGTTCAGAGGCTGTCCGGCTCCTGAAGTCCCAACTCACCTCACCACCAGTGCCGGCGCATTTCTACATCTTTAGCCCCACATATGTCACCTGCGACACCTCCAGCACAGCACTGGGAGCAGTGTTGTCTCAGCTGCACGACGGCACAGAGAGGCCCATTGCGTTTGCCTCCTAAGCCCTCAGCCCAGCAGAACAAAAATACTCTGTGGGGGGAACGGGAAGCCCTTGCCTGTATCTGGGCTTGTGAGAGATGGCACATGTACTTGTATGGGTGGGTGTTCACACTGCGGACAGACCACCAGGCCCTCATAGCCCTTCTCACAACTTTGGGCACGGGGCACAGGCAACTTCAGATTCAGCGTTGGTCGGAGCGGCTCCTACACTACAATTTCACACTGCAGTTCACTCCTGGATGCGAAAACATGGTGGCAGACCTGCTCTCCCACGCCAGTCTGTGCCCGCCTGCAGACCCTGGCTCCGATAGCTGCAAACCAGACCTCATCCAGTTGCTGCATTCCGCACTGCAAGCCACAGTCTCCTTTCAGGAGCTCCAGCTCACCTCAGAGCAGGACCCGGTGCTATCTCAGCTCCGCACCTTCATTCGCACAGGCTGGCCTTCGCAGGTTCCCAACGAACTAGCCGCTTTCAACCACGTTAAAGATGAGCTCACATGCTGGAATGATGTCTGTGTGGCCTGTGGACCCTGCACTGTTGTTCTCAGCTGTCTCCAGGCACGTGTCCTGGGACTGGCACATGACGGGCACTTAGGCAATCTACGAGTCAAACAGCGGTGCTGTGATCCGGTGTGGTGGCCAGGAATAGACAGAGACATCGAAGCCCTAGTCAGGGAGTGCACAGCTTGTCTGGTTAGCGGGAAAACAGGGGCCCCTGCCCCACCCCCATTGCAGCCCCTGGACTGGCCAGCTAAGCCGTGGGAGCACCTGCAGCTGGACAGCGCTAATGCCAAATGAACCTCCACTTTGATAGAACACGGAGGGTGAAGGCTCCGGGAATATCCGTAGGGGACTGGGTCCGCTTCCGCCAGCCCCATCGTGAGCATAAACTCCTCTCATTCTGGTCCTCACCCATGCAGGTCGCAGACTGGCTGGGCCCAGCCACATTCCGCCTCGCTGATGGGTCACGGTGGCATGCCAGCCGCCTACGAAAAGTGACACCACAGTCCACCACCACCAGCACTGACCTGTGCACTGGCCTCTCACTTCCCACAGAGGACTGGAACCTTCCAGACATGCCACCAGCACCCCAGGCTGAGCAACCACAGGGACCACCTCCACGGCGTGTTCGAGTTTGGTCCCGGCCGGGCTACCTCGGGGGCTATGTCACTGATTTTTAGCCTATAACCGGCTACTGTTGTTCTGCAACCTTGGAGGACTGCAATGTTATAATTACTGTTGCTTGTGTTGTGTTAAAAAAAAAAAAAAATTTCTGCGTACTGACATTGATCAGTTTAATTTGTAAGAACCACTCGGCCAATGAGAGGCAAAGAGGATGTGTGAGTGCCAAAAATTCTAATTATTCACAAATATGTTTTCCTGGTGTAGACTGAATTTGTCTCCTGGACATATTCGTTTGGTGGATTGAAGTATTTTGTCACAATTAAAATTGATGCAGGTTTTTCCCAGACTACCCAGTTCCATTGTGCACCTCTCTTTTGTGTGAACTCATGAAGGATTTCAAGTTTGTAAAACTAAATTGTGTGTGTATCACTTGATGTAAATAATTTAGATATACTGGGACTGAGAAGTATGTTAGCTTTTCTAGCTGTAAATGTAGCAGATATGGGAAACCTCGCAAATCGTGCTTTCCGAAGTCTTTTGGGAATTGTGTTGAAAGGCCTTGTGTATCAAGAGAAGCAGAGCAGCAGTTGGAGCATTGAGTCAGTTTTCAGGAGTACTCCTGCATTGTTGATGACTTATGTTTGTAGATATTTCATACATATTTCATACACTTCAAAAATGGCCACATCACATCACTCAAAGTTTTTTATTTATTTTTTATTATTTTTATGTGGATTGCCACACAACATGTTTTTGTTCCAATTTGCTGAATACCAGTGGTTGGGTGGTTTGGATATTTTCATTTTTTAAGACGCGTATTACTTTGAATTACTCTTAGTGGTTTCTGTTTTGGAATGCAAGCACTGGCCATTCAAGAGAAAATCCCTCTTTGAGAGGGAGAAAACTCCATTGCTGTAATTAAGTGAGCCAGATCCCCTTCCAGTAATAAGAACTAAGCAGCTGAGAAAACGGCAGGCGTACAGTGTGGAGATTTGCTGCAGTTTCATAGAGCAAGAGCTCTATCGCCTCAGACAGTTTTTTGATAGCTCCATGGAGGTTAATATGATGGGCAAAACAAAGTCATAGTAAAGGAAGGTTCAAATTTTCCTGCTGAAGCTGTTCTAATGGCTGAAATACTGAGTTTTGTGGGTTTTAACAGGCAACATAGCTGTGCAAAGCAGGAGATCTGTTGCTGGGTCTTTCATGAGGAAAAGCAAAGTTGACTCTCAGTGTGCCATTGTCAAGTGAGATCAGACATGAATGCTTGCCAGGGGATTGGCTTAACAGGAGTGAGCAACACACAGGCTTTGTTGTGCTTGACTTGCATGAGCATTCAGTACTGTAGGCTATATTTTGATGCCACCCTGACACATTCGAGCTAAAATACAGATATTATTCCCTACGATACAAGAAAGAAAACACATAAAATCAGCTCCACAGTCCCTATTCTCTCTCCCCCAGAAAGTACTGATAATTCACTTGTTCACAACATAAAACAGTTGTTAAATGTTGTCACATTGCTTGAATTATTTGCATGCCATGCAGTGAAATAGAATGTCTGTGGAAATATATCAGGATTATTATTGTTTTTCTACAAATTTCAGTTTTTTGGCTTTCAAGTTTCAATTCAAATTTGATGGTTAATTTTTCTGATTGTTGCCTTAACCCCAATTGCAATTCAGACACCAGTGAACTGCAAAATACCAGAATGGTAAATGTATCAAACTAAACTACAAAATACTGTTTTGAAAAAATGAATCAAAGTAAAATACAGTATTTTGTATTATGATAAATACCAAAATACATTTCCCAGGAAGCATTAGATGTATATTTAGATTTAATTTAAATGTACAGGGAGTTGACTTCAGTATTTTTGAATAACGTTACATAACTGCTAGTTCTTCTCCAAGGGAAGCATCAAATGAGAATGTACTAAGTGGTGCTCTAGAACAGCAAACATCTATTTAGCTAGAAATGATGGCAGCATATTTCAAGTAATTACATTATCTAGCTATCAGAAAACAGAAGTGTGGGACTAAAAGTACTAAGCTTACAAAATGTCCAATGTCAGATATTACCAACCTATTACAATTCTTAAAATTACATTACTTTTACAGCCTAAATGGTACAAAAAATCAGTATTAACTTGCTAGCTAGCTACACTTCCCATCTTGATAGATTCACAACCTTATTCACAACCACTGCACAAGGTCACAACACAGAGCACTGACCTTCAGGGAGAAGTACAGTATTCCTGATTTGAAAAACGATGTGGATGAACGAATTTCAATGCAGTGATTGAGTGTACTATTAATTGATACACTGAAAGTGGAAGTGATGTAAATTTTAATTAACAGCCTTTAATCCCAATGTCTTCTGGGATAAATAGTTCATTTGCTCATGTGACCTTTGTTTCTTTTTTTAAGATTCTCATGTAATTAGAGGCTATTAAAAGTGATATTTATTGCTACAGGTGACAGACCTTATAATTTATAAAATTAAAAATATTCCATTTTGACCTATATCCTTTCAGGAGATGAATCAATTAAGGAGAAATAATTCTTGGAATTAGATGTCAGCAAAATAGGTGTTCCCTTTGATTAGAGTATCCTATCCAATAAGGACAGGGAACTCCCTCAGAATCCTCAAATATACCATAGAGCAATTTTATTTAGTACTGCCACTGTGCAGATTTTTATTACACACTGCCACAGAGTGTCTACTAGACTGATCTGTCAGTGATGTTGCTATATTGTGGTATGGTAAGTCTATAGTTCACAGTTCCAGCTATGATCTGTTGTTGACACAATCAGGTCTATCCTCATGATTGTGCTGGTCTTCTCCATCCTGTCCCTTATGGTGCATTTACACCTGGTATTGGCTGTACACTTGGATGGTTATATGGACACCTCTCACACATTTACACCTGGTATTAAAATGCATCCCATTAGACTGCATTTCCTTTTCCCTCAAGTTGGAAATCATAGCCTAATGGGTGGAACAGTGGGTTCACCTGACCATATTGAAGTAGAGGTATTTTCGTAGTTTTTGTTTCCGGCCTGGGGAGCATAGGTGACTGCCACTCTTGACACAATAGCAACATATTCTCCACAGGATACCAATTTTCTCATTACTGAGGAAGAGATCAGAGTACATATACAATGAAGATGTAAACAAATAAGGAAAGGTGGATTCTGCTTGGGTGGGGGGGGGGGGGGTGTAATCTAATAAGGTGGGTCTTCAGTTGGAAGATAGCCTGAAACAGGAACCTCTTTCTACCATACCAGAGCCAGAAGAGACAGAGGATGTGAGCTTGATGTTTCTATAAAGGAGAGGGACACCCAGGCGTCCAGACACTGCAGAACGGAGGAACCTTGACAGTGTGTAGGGTTTGGGTGATGGATTGGAGACAGTGAGGGAACTGTTCCACTCACCATCCAGTAGGGCACACCTGTGTTTTGAAAGAGATTTGAGTCATAACTGGAAGCTAGTGGAAAGAGCAAGACATGGGAGAATTTGTGGATGCTGTGGATCAGCAGCAGTATTCTGGAACAGCTGCAGGGACATACAGGTGCTGCAGCAAGGAGGAAGCTACAGTAGTCCAGGCTTGAGTGCATCACAGTCTGACCTTATTTGAATAGGTAGTGAGGAAGAGGTGAGTTCTATTCATGTTGTCCTTCTTGTGAATCTACAGACCCTGCTGACCACTGCTATTCAGCAGGGTCTGTAGATTCACAAGAGGGTTATTGCTGTGTCATTCTTGGGCATGCTGTACTGTCCATCTCTCTTGTAAGAGTTCTTGTAATTGTTGGGAGCCTACCATAAGGTGATTATGCTGAATTATGGTGTAAACAATAATAGTGGTGCCAGGTAGGAGCAACATGAAGTAGAAGATTAGTGTATTTTACAGCATCCAATCCCTTCACAGATTACAACATAGAAGTAAATTTCAAGAATTATCTTGAAAGTGCTTGTCTTAAACAAGCTTGCCAGTTGGGTAGTGTAGACTTTCTGTAACACAGCTGACAAATCATTTTAAAATCGAAAAGTATATGATTGGCTCTGTAAATTTGTTGTCAGCCTGCAAAGTATGTTATCTTAACCAAATCAGAAATCTTCATCTATGCCTCACTACATACGTTTGAGCATTTTCCTGTGTCTGAGTAGAAGCAGACCTGCTGAGCTGGAACCACTTTTTTTGTTATAATGACATCTTGATGACATAGGTCAAATGTATTTCATGTATTTCAACAAGTTGGTGGATTTTATTGTATGGACATATAGTATACTATACTGTTGATGCAATTATCATGATTGATAAAGTTGATATATATACAACAAAAATAATTATTTCACACTTTGTCCAGGCTGCAGGCAGAATCAGGCCCAAGGTACTGCAGAAGGACGCTGCAGGTCTTGTTGTGCTTTTATTTCTGGCTATTGATATTTTTCAGTGCTAATGTAAAATATTCTATAGCACCATACATAAAAGGCAAGAGATTTCAGAGAATGACAGCCTCTCTATTTAACTTGGATGGCTTTCAATGCATCTTGGCAGGGTAGCCTCCACTGTTAGCAAGTCTTCAGCATTGACCTGTGAAATAACAGCTAGTGCTGACGCGTCCAAGGACAACAACCTGGCACACACACACATAACAGGCTGTAACATTACACACTAGTACACTTTGTTTGTACCTCAACACACCAGTGAGAAAGCAAACAGTCAAATTCAAACTGACTAGATGAACTCTGAGGTTGGAGGGGCTAAAAGGATCAATTCACAGCCTCTGGTAAAAAAAAAAAAAATATATATATATATATATATATATATATATGATTGTGCCTTTATTGTATGCATTTACAGCAAAATTGTAGAATGTAAAAAATGCTGTCAATTAACAGGTAACAGGTATTTTCCTGTACAATCATGTTTATTTCACCAGTGTTATCAGTTCTGTTCACACCACAGGCACAGGACGCACTAGTGTTTTTTTTTTCAGATTGTTTGCCTGCAAGAGGTTTTCATGCTTCTGACACTAAAACAAAGAACAAAATAACGAATTATCTCGCTGATTTTTGGTACAAGGAAATATACAGTGTCAGTATGAATTCACAAGGATAAGCCTGTGGTGTTTCTGAACTACCAGTGAGAACAGGAGGATTACAGTGATAAAGACATCAAAGCATTGCGTAGGAAGGGCTAAAGGCTCCAAATATAATCATATTGATGATGTATAAACAAAATATGGCAATGCTACTTTCCCCTATAGCTCAGAATTCTGTGAAAACAAGGCCAAGGAGAAGGGAGGCTCTTTTGAAAGAGAAAGAGCTCAGTTCGTATGGATGTAAACATTTCACAAGTAGTAGACACAAATGGGGCTACTACTTTCCCTTTTGGTCCAGCTCAATTAGCTGTATAAATCTATTTATTAGAGTGCATGAAAATGCACTCTATTGTTATCCGAATTTTTCTTATTCTTCTTTTTCTTCTTCTAACCAATTTTGTGCGTTTAATACAGCTTCAACCGTTTAACGTAGAAACTTCATTCAAACTGTGTTGCGTAGGTCTTACAAAGGACACTTATGCTACGTATTTTTTATTTTTGTAACATTTATACTTTTTAAACTGTTAATTAAAAACTCATAAAAAATTAACATTAGACTTAACATTGGCCTTTATGACATCACAATAGAGCCATTAAGCAATTAGAATCTTGTGGCAGCTGTTCTGACCACCTACATCTGTTTGATGTAGGCCTATATACCATTATCTATGTAAAATTAGACTGTTTGCATTTTCATTCCCTGGAATTACATTCTCTAGTTTAAATTACTCTGCTTTTACTATTCCACTGATGAAACCTACTATTTTACTATTCCACTGATGAAAACTACCCCTCTTCCCCTGTGATATGGTCACAACTTTGTCACACTGGCTACACTGGTTCGGTTATATGTATCATTATTAATATTTATTAATATTTTTTACTATTTATTAAATACCAGGACCCCCGCACTCAATACAGTCAGAGAGCATTATTGTATTGTAAATGTGTCAGAAGTGATAAAAAGAATAGACATCCAGGGTATTTATCATTACACTTTCTTCCATTAATTTCTGTGTCCATTCCTGCTTCCATGCAAGCATGACGCATCAGTTAATGAAACTTGTTTGTTTTGCTTGCTTAAGTGCAACAGAATATGTGACAAGGTGTGACAAACTGAAATACTGTGAAATACTGCCACAAGGAGTGAATTGTGAGTGAATTGTAAGTGTGCCGTGAAATGTTTGCAGTGTTCTTTGTCCACGCTTTAATAACATGATTAGTTACACTTCTTTTGAGCTAGGTCACATGCCATTTGATTAAATCTTATCCCCTGGCCAAAAAAGACATGTTATAATAAAGAGATGTGCTTCAGGAAATACAACTGACTCACCTGGGTGATGAGAACACTAGGTAAGCTGCAGGATTTGGGACTGTCACTAAGGCTTGGGGAAATGGGCCAACAGTCATAATTGCATGGACATCGCTTGGTGAAGTGCTGTTGATCCTGTATGACACGTGGCTCTTGGATATTGTGCTGGGTGAATGCACAGGGTGTCTAATGAGTCCCTTGAATAAAATACTTGTATAACATTTGAGTTTTTTTCTAATAATCAAGAGCTTCAGTGTGGGCGTCATTGTTGTTTGTACAGAAAAGGATGCAGTGGCAGCTATGATGATTCATATTTCATGGCATTGGATTAGTCCTTTGGCGTTTGTTTACTCAAACACTCATTGTTAAACTCTCTTTTCTTGTAAACAAACCCAGGTCACTTCTCTTTACCCTGAAAAAAGAATGATAAAAAATAATTTTCAGCTCACGACACATTGGGAAAAATAATTGCGAAAAGACCAGGACATGCACTACATGTGAGGAATCCGCCAGCAAAACTTTCTGTTTCACATTTCACACAAAAAGGAAAATGAACAGGAAATGGTCAGTCCGATCGCTGCTTGATTTTGTCAAAGCAACTCTGCTAATGGTGCTCGGGAAGATAAATTTAACCCATGGATTGGTGTGCTGGCTTTGAAACAAATCAGCTGAATGCCTCACAAAGAGGAATGGGACTGGCTTACCAAAGTATTCAGACTGTTGAGCTTTGTTCTTGTGTTCTCATTCTTTACCTGTTTGTCCGGGCCAAGCTGTGTTACTGCGGCTGAGCAACCATTGTACTGCCATTTACAAATACTGCTTCTGAGTGCATTTTGTCAATGCTTTAACTATTTAATGTCAGGACTGCATTTTACGTATACTGTATGTACATGTACATTGTAAATGTAAATGATAAAACTGAAAAAGGAATGCCTGGAAATCAGAAAAAAGTAGAAACTTGCAGAATGTTATAGAAGCAAACCTACCTTGCAGTGTCATAATCAGTATGCCATATACCCAGATCCATCAGATGGAGGTTTCTTTACGCTCTGCATCTAGGCTACTCAGTGTCCATGTGTGGTAACAATAATATGAATTTACAGTGCTTCGACATTGGTAAACACACAATGGGCCATATTCAGTCTTTGTGCCTGTAATGTGCGACTGATGAACACTTTGGAATTCATCAGTTTCGTCGTACCTGACATTTGGTTACAAACGAATGAATTTCATGTCTGTTCCAGACCACTCCTACTACATATGCTAGCACACAAATTTAAGAAAGACGTTTTATATAACTTGCCCATTGTTAACTGCGAATCCGTCTATACTGTAGTAAACAGAGGTTACGTGCTTAAAGTTCGGTTCTGAGCCTATAAGCGAACACTAAACTCAGCGCTTATTACCGTTACGTCAGTTAAGAGAAACAATCTAAGATATGAAAGAAAACCCGTTTATTTACTGGGACTAAAAATCCTACCAAAAGAGATAAGGTAAACGCGGGTGAAGTGCCCATGTGCAAATTAACAAACATTTCGGTCAAGTGACCTTCATCAGAGCTGCTCTCTGTATCATACATAATTACATGCTGAAACCCTGACTGATGACACTCCTGGCAGACACCACGGGAGGTTAAAGCCACATACAATGTTCTCACTCGGTGGTGGAGGGCACTATCGGTGTGTTAAAAAGCTGGCAGACGTGTTTTGAACACAGCAGACGGCGCGCTTTTGTACACAACAGAGAAGGTATGTAAGATGACCCTGACCTGGTGTGTCCTCTACAATATGTCCATGAAAGATGGTATTCGTTCGCCATTGAGGAACAGCAACGAGAGTACTCTATGCTCAAGAGAGCAGGGCTACGATTCAGACTTGCATTGAATACTAAGCGTCTTTGAATAAAGGTACGAATTACACCTAGCCGTGCACCTTTTCATCCCCAGCGTACATCTGCTTTCTATGTGTCAGACACAAACGTCATTGTTGGACAAGATAAGGACAAACTTTTTGATCTAAATTTGATTTAGATGTTGGAGTCCTTTCGATGTCGTGCTTATTTTCGAACAGTGATTTACACTGTGCTGCGCACTCTGAAATATATTCTTTCTTGCACCCACTTCTGTCAGAATTGTTTACGCCTCTGAATCAGAGAAAATATCTTATTTTTCCCGTTCGGCAGAATCGGCTATATACTCGAAAGTCAGGATGCCCTTATGTATGGGATTGCCGGGACGTTTACTTATTGCTAATCAGAGATAACGTGCGCGAGCATCTAATTTAAGAACAACTGGGATTCATCATGAACGAGGGTAGGAACAAACAGGGGTGTTCACACCCGTTTCATCAATCCGACGTGAATTTTTCTTACGCACGTTCCCAATAACAAAACACTTTTTTTTTCCTTTGCTGTGTCAGACATCCTGGGACAGGAGTATTGTGCTTATTGTTCTCTAATAAAACATGACCACATGTGCATCCATCATAGGATGTTTAGCTCATGCTTAGCTGTGAAATAAGAGGTGCATTCGCTATTTAACACACCAGTAGCGGTTTCACCCTGTATTCTGTTCCCCTCATACTGTAACTATATGTAAGAAACCAATTTGTCCATGACATGCAATACTCCTCCTAAAAGTTAGAGAGGAAACATGTAGCTTTTGTTCCTTTTTTAAGCAGAGGCATTAAGGGGTAATTTGTTAATGGGAGTGCAAATGGTTTCATGTGTAAATAACTTCACAAATGTGGGGCCACTAGCTCCAATGCCATTGGCTCCAAACCTCACCTCATCTCCACACTTCAGTGGGATGTGTCCTGTGATAATTTTCAGCTTATGTCTTAACTCACAACAAATATGGCTAGTGAACGAGAAAACACTCCACAGAGGAAGGGAAACTTCCAGCAAATATAACTGGAAATATTAAGAGAAGAAGCAGGCAAACTTCCTCCCACTACTACAGTGGATAAATGTGTCTGTTGGTGATAAAAACATTTGGAAAGCAGTTACTCTTAAGAACAGTCCAATTATTGGATGAGCAAAACCAAAACAACAGTACATGAGCTAAAGAGCTTTTTCCCAAGGAGACACAACAAGACAGGTTACAACAGAGCATCTGCAGAAGGAAGCTGTAGGGCCCTGTAGATGAACTGTCATTAACAATTTTTACAAGGAACATGTCATTTGGGTTTGGGGGGTGTATATCTGTACTTTGCAATTACTTTCTGCATTTTGACTACAAGACCCTTCAGTCCACTGTGACCGAGGCCAAGTCCACACGCACACGGGTATTTTTTAAAACGGGGGTTTTCCTCCTTCGTTCTTAAAAAAAATCTCTGTCCACATGAAAATGCAAAAACATGCTGTCAAGCGCTGCCAAGAGCATGCCAAGCCAACAGGCAGCGATATAACCCTAACCATAAAGCCATGTTGGCCAACCGGCAGCCTGAAAAAAAGTTATTACGGCGCACACTCTGACGTTACAAGCCAAAAACTCCGTTTTCCCTGTCTACACATCAACACTGAAAACGGAGTTTCTGAACATCTTCACCCTGGAAGGAGATTTGCAAAAGGTCCATTTTCAGTGACCTAAAACATAGTTTGTGTGTGGACGAAACACCAAAATGCATAGAAAAAGCTACATTTTAAAAAATACCCATGTACGTGTGGACTAGGCCTTACTGTGCAGGTTTATGCTAGCATACCTCAGTTCTTGCCATGCATTTATTTAATCATAGTAAATACTTATCACTTGTGTCAGAAGGAAAAGTGTGGGATTGTTTAGTTAAGAGAAATATTTGAAAGTTCCCGCCAGTGTTCTAACCACAAATTCATTTTCAAAATGTTTTCAATAAGCATGGAAACGTCTAGCGCGCAATCCTTCAACAGGCTGTAAATATTTTCATGATAGCTTCCTACTCACATCCACACACTTGTCAATGCTGGTTGACAGCTGAATACTAATTTAAGCTAAATAAGGCAAATACGCGATAATGAAACTGTTGCATTTAGACAGCATTTTAACTGGCTTTAACATACAGTTACAATATAACAGCATTGATGATAATGCTGTGTCCCTTTTGACTATTGTAGACTTTTTTGAGATAGCTGAACATCACTCAGCATTAATCTAATAGCTGAACAATTAGCTTCTTCCCTGTTCTGTCTTGGTTTTGAGTAGTGCAAGAGCTCCTCTCATTCTTTTCATCTCTGCAATGAATTCACATAATGTGATTTTCCTATGACGGCATGTACATGAAACCTCACACCCAATTGATACACAAGCAGAGAAAGTAGTGTGTTTAATATCCAAAATGCATTTAATTCATGGTTAGAAAATACTGTTGTACTCATCAGTGGATCTGTGATATTGCAAAAGCTTTTTTAAAGAGAGACAATAGTTACTGTTAACGTTTTGTCTTTCTGTCTCTCTCTCTCTCTTTGACAGCATACTGAAAAACTTTGCTGATTTGGTCAAACAACTCACTTTTTTCTTGCTTTTACTTTAATTTCCCCAGATGAGAATTTTCTTTTAGTCTAGCAATATTATGACTTTATTATTATACAGTATTAGAAATACTTGTAAAGTTTGGATTTGTTCGTTTTCTTTTAAAAACCATACGCTTATGTAAAGTTCAATCTATTTCTTAAAGATGAATTCATAATATCATCAATAAACACAATAGAAATATTTATCTAAATTAATAGTGATTACTGATCCACCTCTGCTAAAATGTTGCTTTGATTGATGTGATGCATTTTCTGTAGCCTCAGTTTAGTGCTTTCAGTTAAGCCCCATCTTATAGTTAAGCTTTGGAACACATACACCTCCAGTGACAACAGCATTCTAAAACCTTTCCAAAGCATAGGTTATTAATAGAGAGATTTCACTCTGGCTAAAAATAATGCACCTCTAGGCATACAGCATAAATTCAAACTAAAATGTCTGTCTGTGGGAATGTGTGGTGGGGTGGGGGATGGGGGTATGTTGGGGGGGTTGAATGACCCATCCACTTCAAACCTCTTACATACAGTACAGTTTAGCCTTAAATGCAGCTGTGCCCCTTGGGGGCTGTATAAAAGGTTAGAGGAGGGGGTGTTACAGGGGAGAGAAAATTGACAGGCTGTGGACCTACTGCAGGGACTGAGGTGGAGAGGGAGACAAATCCCTGCTCCCAAGACAATACTCCCCTCTCACCTGAGCAATAATGAAGGTTTCATCTGACGTAATGCAGACATGAGGACTTCGATACTGGGTAAGCCCAGCTCACTGCAAGGATATCTCACACATACACACTGTGTCATCACTATGGGTTTTTTTAAATGCATTTTTACGTTATATATCCTTTTCAAATTAAGCTTTACAAAAATCATGCGGCAAGGATGAGTCAGCCATCAAACTTTAAATGGCAAGAGTGACTAAACATGCTTTCACGGCACCTACCCTCAGTTTTAAAAACTGTTGCATATCTTTAATCGTAACTAGCAAGGACAGAAATTGCAATTTTATGCAATTTCAATGCAGTGTTTTATTACAAATGAATCAAATGAGTCAAGAGTCTTTCTGGATTGGATGTTAATGAAGCACAGTCTGGCACAGAGGAGCTGAAGGCAAGTCCCCTGGGCTGGATCAGTGTTTCAGATCCTTCCACGGGCAATGTGGATGCGACCCACACTGTTTAGTCAGGCTCTGCTTCCCCGCTGACAGAATGTATGGTCTGAGCCAGTGTGGCAAGTGGTTAGCACTATGCCACGAGCTCTCAGATGTCTGACTGCGCGCTCATTTTCACCATCTGGAACCTGATGTCCGCACTTTAGACCAGTTTGACTAAATCCTGCCTCATGTCGGGACGGCCTTGTTCGGTAGCCTAGGGCTACAGAAAAAAGAGATTACTTCACTCATGCATTTTCCCACCGAGAAAACAGCTCCAGCATACAATGCATTTCATTTCACCAATTAATAAAGAAAATAAAAAAAACAACTTTTTCCTCTGAAGCAGGCAAGACCGTCTTGAAAATTGAAAATACAGTCCATAGAAATTCATCTAATTATAAATGAAATTGGAAGTCTTATTAACATATTCATGATCCTGTGTCTGTACCACAGAGAAAAGAAACAGGCTGTCGTTTGTAAAATTCACAGAACCACAAATGAAGAGAGAAATAATCATCTGGATGAAAATGAGCTGAGAGGTTTTGTTTATATTTCTCCAAGAGCAACATTTAGAACATAGAACACTTGCAGCACCTGAAAATCAAAATGTACAGGTTTGCTTTTTTAGCTTCTTTTGCTGGACCTGATTGCAACAGCAATTATGCAGTTCCCAAGACCTTCTCAGTTGAATTTATGGATACTACACACAGATAATTCACTTAATTTACCCCTTGATTTATTTCAAGTGCAAGTAATTATCATGCTGTTAAAATGCTTAATTGTCTTGTCCTGTAATACCTCTTGATTAGTCAAGCGGTATGACCAAATCCTATTGTGAACGAATTAAACACAAAATCCTCAAAGAGAACTTGGAAAGGAAATACGGAATTATTGCATTAAAGAAAGTAGCCCCCAGATTGAAATAATTAATTAATAAGGTTCAGCATATCTGGGATGCATAGGAATGAGTATGTATACGCATGAATTGAGAGCTAATGGAAAGCAAATTGAATAACTGTAATGTATCTTTTTTCTTTGTTGATGCTGGCTGTTAGTAGTTTTCTTCATGGTGGTGGATTGCAAGAAGACTTCCTCTACTGCTCTAGGGTAAGGAGACTGAAGACTCAGAGCCCTCCGCACCCATCCATCACACTGATGAGCACACAGAGGTCTGTATTGGTTCCAGCACTTATTTGTGTGTGCAGAATACACTTCTTCCCCCCATACATCTAGCTGAGATCATTCAATACAAACAAGCAACAAAAACTTAAACTGTATCCACTTCATTTACAGCTGTGGGAATTAGGGTGTACTACTTTCATATGCAAACACAAATAACTGGTCAATGACATAACACTAGGAAAAATCCCAACCTCCATTAATCACTAACTGCAAGTACTCCAGAAAGAGTAGGGAATGTACAGAATTTGAAATATTTTATCAGATAACTCTGTTTAAAATGAGCTGTTCAGCTGAAATTACCACTGTTACCACTCAAGAGCAAGCCAGGGAAAATTGTGAAGGTATATGGAGAACAAAATGAATGAGAGTGACTAGAGTTTGGGCAGAGTAAAAAAATAATATAATGAAGAAGAGACAACGGTGGATGGCCCTGGTAGCTGCCTTAGTGACATTGAATATTGAGGTAATGAGGTATGATAGAGGAATATTCAATCATCCCACAATACAAGTATCTCTAGTATAAACACCAAACAAAATTTCAAAGCCAACACATTTTGAAATATTAAATCATTTCTTTTAACATCTTGATTAAATAACCCTTGAGATGGTGCATTGAAAGCTCTGGCTTTATTTTGTGCATTTTGTGCATTCATACAGAGTGGGGACACTAAACCTTTTAATATGGAATTTTGAAAATATTAGATTGTTGACTATTCCTTAAAGGAAAAAAAACAAAGGATTGCCTACACCTTCTGGTTCTGAGGGCTGCTCTTTATAAGTATGTATTCCACCTAGGTTGAACTGGGTAAAGGAGGATTGCTGTCACACATCTCTGTAGTCTAGCTTGCTATGAAAATAGTTCATCTTTAAATAAATAAACATTATTTCCCCAAATGAAATGATGTACACTATATATTAGCAAAGCAGTGTTAAATAGTGATTAGAACAATAGTGCATATGGAAGTTGTGGGGTTGAATCCTAGGTGGAACAATGCTTTGTGGTACAGTTGATCTCTGTACCCCAATGTATTATTAAGTGGCTTTGCAAAGTCTGATAATTGCTGAAGAAAGCAGTGTTCAAAGCAAATTTCAATATGTCTTGCATAAACAGACTTTAATTGTTGATATGGTTTGTGGTGTGGCTTTGACCTCTCTTTTTGGGGACGCCACTTAATAAGTAAATGCTACCCTAAACAGTTAATGGTATTCAATCCATGACAAAACCCAGATGTTCATTAACAGTGTGAAAACAACATTGAACTATCCCCAAATTTTAGACATGTCTAGCTGGCAGCAGCTAAGAGCAAGAGGCAAAGTTTGACAAAATTGCCATCACCTTCACACATGGATAACAGTCTTGTTAATTGACTGCTAATTGACATACAAGGGAATAATGTTGTGGTGGCATCATCTGGCATCCATGTAACCCAAGGAAAAACTGAGAGGCGCACAGAGAAGAGAAGGGAATGATATGGAATAATAGCAAGGCAGAGGATCCCAGTGTGCAGCAGCTGTGCTGCTGCTCCAGTATGCCCTGAGAAATGCAGAAATTGGCAGAAAGCTGAACATCATGTCAGTGTCTTACAGTGAACAAGAGGCTAAGAAAGGAAAGTGCTTGCCCTCATTAAAACTTGGTGATAGCAGGCAGCTGCAGGCAGTGGTGGCACAAGGGAGTGGCAACTTGTAAGTTCTTGAACAAAAGCAGAAAGAAAATTATGTCCAAACCACCCAGATTAGGCCACAGTTTGAGCACAAACTGAGCTATCCGGGGATGCAGAGCAATGGAAGAAGTAAGTTGAATGTAGCAATGAAGTAGCAATCAGTTGCTGAGTGCAATTAAACCAGACACAAAGGTTATCAGTGAAACTTGTCCTAAATCTAGCATTTGGTTTGCTTTTTGCCAGAGCCTAAGTTTACTTCAGGATTCTGCTGACAGAAACCCCTTTGAATACAACCATGCTATCTTAGTTGACAGAAGAGTACAAAACTCCCACAAGCTTACAAAAAAGGCCCAGTGCTGTGCAGTGTGATACACAGTATAGTATGCTTCCTTTTATATGATTCGGATGATGGGATGAATATTTATTTCAATGTTATGGAATTGCACAGAATGGAAAATCTATTTAGCCAGTCAGAATGTTTGTTTTTGCTTTTTTAATGTTTTGTAACATTCTGCAATGTTTGCCATGGTATGCAATACAATACAATACAATACAATGAAACAGTCATCATGCGTAAGAAAAAATTATTTTGAGATACAGTACACATTTATATATATATATATATATATATAAATATACATATATATATATATATATATATATATATACACACACATATACATATACATATACATACGCCACGTAATCTCACCACATCATTATTTCATTAATACGTCAATGGGCAATGCAATGAAAACTTTGAAATAGCTCCACTGTGATGTATTTTACTTCATTCCTCATTTTACTGGTTGGTTAGACTGCATCCACCCAACAAACTGATCCTAAATGTGTACTGTGCCTCAAAATATTTTCTTCTCAAGCATGATGACTGTCTCACCAGGGGCAGGGCTTTCTTCCATGGAATCACAGTGGTCTGTAGGAAGGTGCCCTGTTGGAAGTGAATTGTATCAACAGCTGTAATTCTACTCAGTTGACCCCCACTTTATTCAGTGATTAACAGGGGCAGGTGTTCTATGTCTTGTCTACAACATCTAGTTAATGGCAGCACATGATACTGTATGGCCCAAAAGACATTAAACAGAATTAACAAAGCACACTCTACTTCTTCATGTTTCAAGCAGCACAGAGCTGTTGCTAGGCAACAGCATAAAAATTTGTGGATTCTGTGGCATGACAGAAAGAACATGCTTTAACTGGTAGCATAGGCACACTGACTCACACAGATACAGACATATGCAAAGCAAACACGCACACACGCGCACACACACACACACACTCACTCAACTATAAAAATAGCTTGTTTACACAGTGTAAATGCGTGTCATAATACTGATAGACTTACCAGGTAATAGGAACAGGATGTCTATTGTAAGTTGGTAAATGCTACAGAGGAATTATTAGAGTAAATATAATATCATTATAATTATCCTGCAATCAGGCCTATTCCACACTCCCAACACAAAATATTTTTGAGAATTATGGATACATATGCTTTCAATTTAGATACAAAACTTATAATAGCAAGCTAAGTGGTTGGAGAACATTAAGCATTATTTTGCTACATGTTCCAGAACAAAATCAAGTAAACAATTCAATTAAGTAAAATTGACCGAAGTAAATAGAAACTATTACGAGTTCTTTAAGCTATGCTTTTAATGTTTCCTTCAGCTTGGGAACATTTGCAATGTAATTATAATGATTTCATTTAACATTAGCGGAGGAAGCTATGGCAAAGCTAACGTTTATGAGGAAAGAAATAAAGTAGTACACTGTGTTTTGGTCATTGAGGAAAGAGCGTTTGCCTCAAATGGCTTTGTATTCCTTGGCCGTAATTCTGCCACAGAGAGTAATAATTGGACCTAATGACTCCCATGAGATGGCTGCTCATACCATAAGAGATCCACCACCATATTTAACAGCTGTTAACAGGCAATGTGGGTTGAAGGCTTTCACCAGACATAAACCCATCCAGATGTAGAAGAAAGTAAAAGATGACTCCTGAGTCCATATTACTTTCATGTCTTTCTTTTCCTGTACTACTAAGAAGTATAGACTGTATATATCAACTGAAATTCCATTTTTACTTCAAACATAACTTCAAAACAAATATCTCTCTATCATTAAGTATTCAGCATTTTTCATGCAGAAAAGTGTGGTGTGAAACATCAGATCCCATAAGTGTGTTTTAGCATTCAATGGAGAAGCTGAGGACAAAAGTGACATCTAATACAGGACACAATTTACATAATGACATTACCGAACCAAATAAAATTAGACAGATGCTGTCAAATTGAGCGTCCCTTGCAAAACAAACCACAGCACATTTTGCTGATCCTATAACCTGCACTGTCTAAAATGCAAAAGGTACTGTCAATGCTAAGGTGAAATGATAGATACCAGCCTAATATCTAATCAATACCACTGTTTCACCCATGTTGATCGGTCTGCCATTCCTTGGACTAATTAGATGATAAAATGTGATGAATGTGTATTAAATTCAGCTGGCCCATACCAATTCCTTGAGGCTTTCCACCATTCTCCTGCTGACCTTTTAGATCTCAGCCTTATTGTATGTGAATGCAATTAAATCAATTTGTCTGATATTTGCAATGCAGCAGTTGGCCCAGTATTCAATTAATCAGTGTTGTTTTCACTGTGCAAGGAAAGCCCCTGCTCAGCAAGGTTGAATATCTTAAGGAATATTACATCCATTTAAGCTATTGATCGAACAAAAGAAGATTGAAACCAATAAAAAAACAGAGACCCCAATGCAAACATGTGCACTACATACAAGCCTAAACTGAGCAATGTTTTATGTTAAAAAGAACAGGGAAACTTGAGAAATGTTGTAGGGATCACCGCTATCACTATCACAACTATTAACTCACTGCGACACAGAGGCAATCACCACCAAGTACTGCCATGTTGCTTTTCTCTTCACATGAAACATAAAATCACCTCTGATTAACTGAAACATGTCACATGAGGTACCTAGGCCACTCAGATGTATTGAGTGCAAAGAGACATAAAATCTGCCCTTGTTGCAGGATCAATGAAAACCAGAGCTAGGGATGTGAGTTGCTATGGGAGACAGATATTTTGGTCCAGCAACCAAAGTCTACTTAAGTAGGGATGTGCCCCTTATGAAGAGTGTCTTGGCAGTGTGAAAAAACAATAAATGTGTGAAACAACAGGAGGTAGAAGCAAATCTCAATGGTAAAAACTATATCATAAGCAACAAATGCTAAATGCTCTTTGACTGGCACCTCTAAAAAAGAGGTCTGTTGCCATGTCGCTATGTATAGTATAGTGACTAATGACCCACTGTGGGGTTTGTTATGATATGAAAAGAATCATATTACCATTTGGACAGGTCATACATACACCACAGAGGTCACCATATAAACATGTTAACCATTAGGATGTACTTACTAGAAATCAGACAGTGACTCATGTTCCAGAGGCCAGAAATAGCAAAGTGGAACAACAGGGTCACTTTTGTTTTCCTATGGATTTGCTCCTGCATTGATTTCTCTTTTTTGCATTTATTTATTTTTCTTCTTTGTGGGTGTGTGTATGGGGGGGAGGGGTCTCCAACCAGAGACAGCTATGTGCCTTTTCAAACATTTACCGTATCTTTTGCGCTTTCTGCTGTTGGGTTAGTATTGGTTCAGGCTGAAATTGTATATCCAATAAAAACACCAACAAATGATGCTGGCCCACTTATTCTCAGCCTTGATCCCATTGTGGTGGAATTGAATACCTACCCTTCATGAAAGCTGACACACTCACTCACCTTTTTAGGACTCAGCTTTTCAAAATGTACCTCAGTTTACCTAACCTGGACCAACTCTAAATCTAATGTTTGGACACTTAACACTAAAGCTTAAGGGCCCTTTTGGCTGTTTTTATGCACTTAGCTTTCAGACTGAACACACTAATTACGATTAGTTTTGGATTTGTTACAAGATTTGTGTTTTACTTTAGAGATATTTTAACTTTATGACTTTTTTATTTTATAAACTGTTATTGTATTTACAGGCTTGATTTACTTTGTGGGTAGCCGTGGTACTGGTTGTAGTGTACCTCTCTATTTGTACTGCATGCATACCTTGTCCATTGTTTAAAATGTCATAGTTAACTACTTAATAATTCAGGATGATGAAAGAGTGACTATCTGAGCTATATGAGAAACAGGAGAGCTGACAAATATGTTTAGTTGTACTCAGGTGAAAGCGCGAAACATGGCGGAAAAACAACATTTAGTAGGGAATCGTTGCTTTAGTATTAACTAGCGAAACTTTAGCTAAAGTTAGCTAGGTAACATTTCCTGATAATCTTGTTTGAATATCTAATTACCTGTTATGGTTTGCAAAAATTAATGTTTTTTTGAGTTATGTGGGTGATTCTGGCATAATGAAAGATCTAGCCTGCTAACTAAGTAGTTGCACAACCAAAAACAATGGTAAATTGGCTTAGCTAACTTAGTACGGAGCCCTGGATGGGACATGGAGGGAACTTAGCAAATTTCTCATGCTGAAACAACAATTTCTAGCTACCTAACTAGTCCATGAGCTGCAACTATTGTTGGTTCACAACACATCACATGTGCACTCACTCTTTTGTTTGGTTTCTTTGATTTGGCTGGTGCTGCTGATGTCATCAAACACCTTGAGGTAGCCTCCCTTCCAGGTAAATCTATAAAGGCAAACTGCTCACGGGGGGGGATATTCTCCCATTCGCGCGTAAGTCCTTTTTTGCGCGCCTCCAGTTACGCGCATTTCAAAATCACGTCTTGTCTCCTACGCGCTCCGATCACGCCCACAGCGCTTAAATTCACAATGAAGGTGGGCTCATGAAAGAGGCGTGATTTATTTAAAATAGAAGTAGACTGAGGCCATGTCCACACGTACACGGGTATTTTTGAAAACGGGGGTTTTCCCTCCTTCGTTCTTAAAAAAAAGTCTCCGTCCACACGAAAACGCAAACACGCTGTCAAGGGCATGCCAAACCAACAGGCGACGATATAACCCTAACCATAAAGCCATGTTGGCCAATCAGAAGCCTGAAAAAAAGTTACTACGGCGCGCACTTTGACGTCACAAGCCAAAAACTCGGTTTTCACTGTCTACACGTGAGCACTGAAAACGGAGTTTCTGAAAATCTTCACCCTGGAAGGCGTTTTGCAAAAGATCCGTTTTCAGTGACCTAAAACGGCGTTTGCGTGTGGACGAAAGGCCAAAACGCATAGAAAAAGCTACGTATTTAAAAGTACCCGTGTACGTGTGGACGGGGCCTGAGTCACAACCTCGTTTATTTTGGCTGTCGGGAAAACGTGGAACGTGGATTTACGCATTTACCATGTGAATGTCTTTGAAATCCATTCAAACCATAAACAAGACTCTGATTTTGAAAATAAATGCAAAGGGAGCGCTATATTACGAATCGCATCAAAGGAAAGCATTTGTTTTTATGTATGACATAAACCCAAAAATAAAGTAAATATACCAAACAACACATGTGCTGGGCCTATGTATAAAGACATGTTTGGCGTGTGGAGATTCATTATCCCTTTCGCATGTAATTCATTTTTTATGGTATGTAGCGCGCGTCTTACGTTACATGGTTCGTTATGTTTTCATTAGCATTATTAAGCTACTCATAGTTTTCAGTTAGCATTTGCTATATTTTTAATGTTAAATCGCTGTTTCATCAAAGCTAAAATTAGCTAGAATTTTTCCAATCTAGTTTTCTAATCGCACCGGTTTTAGCATACGCGCTAAACGGCTAATCACACCGGTGTGACCGTACGCGCGAAAAACCCAGTATCGAGGAAAAGGTGCAACAAAATGTTCCAATGTCCACGCTTGAACTCATGCTGAGTAGCCTAGTATTACAAATTCATTAGTAATCACTCATCATGACTCTTCCAAAGTACTCTCTATTAACTAAACTGATTAATGAATGGGTAATGCTCTGCTATTTATACTCATCTTAATTGATATTTCTGTTTTATTCTAATTGAACTAATTTTTTACCAGGCTTGTTCACAACACCATGTGATGTAAAACGATTTTTTTTTTCTGTTTAACAATGAAATATAGGGTTACAAGAAATGTTATTGTAGTTTAAAAATAATGACACACAAATATCCTAAATTTTGAACTTTATTTGTACATGATAATAATAATGTTAAAAATAGGGCTACCGCTGACTTAAAAGGCAATATGATGCTTTGCCATGTAGTGGCACTCGACTTATGCGACTTTGAACATGAGGGAGAAATTGGTGTCTGGACTGGGGGAGCAGTTGTCAGCATTTGTCAGGGCCAATAATGACTTTGTTCGTTTTGATATCACTGTTTGTTTTCATCAGGATGCCAACTGACAGCGCTTATTGGGGGTCTACAGTGACCACAGTGCTAGGTTCCTTTTGTGCCATTGTTTTGAATAAACATTGTGGCTCCAGTGGCTTTTGCGGCCCAAAAAACTGAGCTGGCCAGCGAGGAGATGTCCAGAGTCTGTAGGGTCACCTTTTACTACCTTAGATTTTGAAGTCAGACTCATTTCCCCATTTTGGGTTTGTTTGTTTTTCCATACACTCACAAACAACACAAAACCACTTTTATCATCTTATTTTGAGCCAGGGAAGGCTAGCCGTAACGCTATTTCACTTTTGTCTCTGTTATCTCTTGTAGCATTAACTGGCATTCAATTTATCTTCTTCTTAAACTTGCTAGCAGCCCTCCAGTTTTGAGTGATGCTGTATGCATCTATTCCTCACTGTGTTATGGGAGGAAGGCTGGCAGTGAGTTGTTGGAAGCTGACCGATTCCTTCATAAGTACAACAGAATAGACTTGGACATGGCCATTCTAAAATAATCCTCCCTTTTCCTCTGGTAAAATCTAGTAAAGAATAAGTAGGAAAATCTAATCACCACATTCCTAGGTTAAAATGCTCACTTTTTTTTTTTTTTCCCTAGGAACTTCTGCTACCAGTGAAATCCCTGTTTGTATTTCCCCCTACCAGCCTCACACACTCTTGATGTGTGTTATGGCTGCATTCTAGGTACATTACGATGTTTACAGCACAGCTGCTCATGACAAGGCATTGCACAATATTATGGGTACTAAAACCCCAGAAAGCCCGGTGCTAATGACACAATTGGCAGTAACAGTGCTTTGCCCCCGGTCGAAACCCCACCAACCCCCTGAGTGTCTTGCATGCTCATCTTGTATGCCACCAGTCTTTCCATGGGCAGCTGAAACTGTAGCAGATGACCAGGAGTGACCTCTTCCTGGGACTACAAGGCAATAGGGTGCTACAATTGCTCTTAACATTTATCTTTCTGCTTAGGTCTGCATAAAAACTTTATCATTTTCAAGGAAATTCATTTCTGTTGAATTATCGTGCCTAAAGGTATGTGGTTTTAGTGACAGTATTTTTTGATGCTGTTGTTTTTTAACCAGGTAATAATATCTCTCATTCTAAAGTTCAATCATAAAAAAGCCAGATGGTGAAGCTTTTTTATTTCTGGCCTTATCAGTGATGGGGTTAATTAATTTTGAACAGCAAAAAAAAAAAAAAAAAAAAACATTTAACCTTTGATAAATGAACCAAGGAAAGATATAAGTCTATGCTTAGACCTTTCCAGGAATCCCAAAAGGGTTAATCGGGCTGTGTTGGAGAGGGTTTCCATATTTTTAATGACCACTCCATGGGATGTCCCCAAAATTTATGGTTTTTGTTTTCCAGAAGAATGACCTACTGTCAAACACGTGTCACGTGAACCTCTTCCCTAAGGTGCCATCTTCAAAGAGAGTTCCATTCATCATCTCCACCTGACTGGGGAAACACAACGCTGCCGCTCAGAGGACAGAAACAAGTTAACTAGAGTTGCATGGGGGAATCACCTATGAGCTGTGGCTTACTTCTGAGCCTGTGGGGCCTGGGAGCTGTGAGCACCACCCCCACCATCCACCCGCTATCCCCACCACCCACCCATCCTCTGCTCTGGCGCGTGTACTCCCGGGCATGCTACCCTCAGCATAATTAGTGCAAGATTCACAAGGGCTTTTGGTCCAGGGTCGTTCATCTACCGGCTTAAAAAAAAAAAAAAAAAAGATTAATCTGCCTTCGCCAATGTGCCGCAATGGATTGCTGCCACTTGCTGAGATCATTAGTGCTCACCGGTGCACCGCTGCAGAGGACTCCACTCACTGGAGAGGGAGCTTTACGGCTTTGCATACTTAAGAAATGGTCTGGTATCTCCTAATTAAAGGATTACTGAAGGCACTTGTAGCCAGTCCCAAGTACAGTAAAGCACAGTTGGATCGAAAACCAGACAATTCTACCAACTGACACTTCTTTCTGGGAGAAAGAATGCGGAGAGCGAGGGAGTATGTGTTTTAAGCCTCACCTACTCAATGTAAAGATAAAACAGTTGGCAAATGTAAGAATCTGGAATACCCTCCCTATATGAGGCAGCTCATTGAGGCAGCAGCAGCCTGCTGAGTGTAAATCTGAAGGGATTCATCCAGGCTCTAGGGGGTGCTCAATCAGTTTGAGAACATGGAGCACTGGTGAAGATATTGTGTGATGGAAGACCAACTTGACAGTTAAAAAACTGCAGCAATGCCATGTCCCTTTCCGGACTGCTATGTATCAGGTTTGCTTCATATTGCCCAAAAAGTCATAATAACCAGAGATTTACCTTCTGGTGAGCAAGAGTTCATGATGTTGTTTACGTATAAAAGGCCGTATTTTGATTTGGAGAAACTAAAACTCGGGGAAATCATATTTCATGATTTCGTTGTGGAAAATATATATGGGATGTCAAACCCAACTCTCTGAGGTGCCCTAACCTCCATACTCTTGTACAGTTCTACCATGCTTTGATTAATAGTGTAACAGCTCGACATGGTGTACAGCAAAAAAAAACCTAGAAGGGGATGGGTATTGTTGAGAATAAAAGGTAAACTATGGCCCACAGCAATTAAGAAAACCTTGAGTAGACATACTTGTTGGAAGTTTAAATCTAACTCCTTATTTGTTCGACAGGACAAACGAGTTTTGTTCCTTATTAGACCCACACTGTCTATGACTCGTTCTTTACTGTCTGTGTCAGGAATCAAGAAGGCTAATCCCCCAGAAACTTCAGATTAAAGTCCACATTTTTCAAAAGATGGAATGAAAGGTGTAGAGCTGGAGGGCGTATGTGAGGTTGAACATACTGAGTGTGTGAGGCGCCTTGGGAGACAGCAGCAACCATGTGCGTGTGTGTGTGTGTGTGTGTGTGTGTGTGTTGCAAACACGTAGAAAAGAAGAATACCACTCTGCCGGCCTTAGCTTGCTGCTGAGATGAAAGCCCTCCACACCTACCAGTCCAACTAAAAATACACACCATCTCTGTTTCTTAGACACAAACACTGTTTGGCCCATACCAAAAAACATACATCTGTCATGCACCTTGTACAGGAAAAACATCTTATTTATAAAATTAAATGCTTATTTAGTTATTTATTTATTTATTTATTTTTATGATGTTTTATAAGTTTTCAAAAATTAATTGCATCCCATAAATGACATTACAACATAGCCTTTGAAGGATAGGTGGTAACTGTTCACACACTTACTGTCTTAATATGCACATACTTAGCTATGAAGTCTTGGTTGCAGATGTGTGTCTGTAATTAGTACACTTGATGTGATACTTCACCAGTCAGCATCATTTTCCCCATAACATGTCATTATATGTAACTATTCAACATTTGCTGTGGAGAGATTTAATGATGAATAACGATCACGGTGATAACACGACTCCTCTGCTGGAGTAGTTTCAACTTGTTTCTAGTATCCCAAGAATATCCCGTAACAGTGCCCTTCGGTACCCAACCCCTCTGAGCTCTTGCTCATTTAATCACCCTTTCAATGATATCCTTTCAATGATATCTTAACAGTATGCATAGTGGCCTCTTGATCAGATGCTTTAAGGAGAAGTGTGGAGGAACACATCATTACTTAGACCAGTTCCAAAACTTGACTGGTAATTCATATGAAATATACAAATCTGAAACAGGATGTACTTGTCTGGATTTTAATTTATGTGTGTATCTATTATGGAATATATTGGTTACAGTTTTCATATGAATGACTTAAGCTTGTCTCAAAATGCTTCAAGCCATTTGACATAAGAGATTTTATGAAAGAACTTTCCCATCTACTGTCACGCCATGGATTCCAGCTGTCTGAGACTGATCCACCTTGAACTCGTCCTATAAAAATAGTTTATTTTGGTGTGCCCAAACCCCCCCCGCAGCCCATACCCCTGTTCCCCTACTGTCCCCTGCAAGTTAGGAGTTGGAGTGCGGGCACTTATCTTTCGTCTCTGTGGCACGAGAACCACTGCTGTCATGCCATTACATATTTCTCTCTCACTGTGTCACCAGGCTCATGTCTGTACACTTTAAAGGCACAGAGAAACAGGTGGAACGATGTGGTTAAAAATTTGCTTAAGAGGTGAAATGACCTTGTGATAGACATCAACGAGAAGTGGACAGGCTAACTAAGAGCAATTTTAACCTTATTCTAAATGACATCATTCTCAGAGGACAGAAATGTCCCTGGCAGCTGAAATTATTGTATGGAATACAGTATATGTCTCATTTGAAAAAAGGAAATACCGGATATGTTCCTCAGCATCAATACATTACCAGTAAAGATACATTACATTTGTACCACCAAGCTGTCAGTTATCAGCTGCAAAACAAAAATCAAAAGGCATGTAAGTTGAGCTGCTTTCATATTAAAAAAATACAATTTTCCAAATACGAACATTTTTAATTGAGGGGGAGGTTGAAAGGTTAAAAAAATGTATAACTTCAAAACCAGGAAAAAAGGAAGAAAGAAAAAGAACAAAAGGGGAAAACAAAGTAAAAAGTGAAAAGGGTATCAAATAACTTCAGGAAATGGACTTTATACTTATACAGTGAGCAGACATGTTCTAAAATTGTATTCGTCACAAAAATCTCTTCCATTTGAATGTCATGGTAATGTCCTCAGTAGGCTGAACGGAAATAATACATTTACATTTATTCATTTGGCAGATGCTTTTATTCAAAGTGACTTAAAAGTGAGGTAGAGTACAACACAAGCGAAAGCCATACATGGAGTCACAATAGTAGAAATCCTGCATGACCAAGTGTCAATAGTTGGCCAGAGAAGGTGCAAGCTACCTGGTAGAAACACAAGTGCATTAAACCATATTTTTTTTAAGGAAAACGGAGTTTAGTACGTAAGAAATTGCTTTAGGTGATAGTGATCAGGGGATCAGGTGAGTGCAGAAGAGCTGCGTCTTCAGATGTTTCTTAAAAATATTGAGGGATTCGACAGAACGGATGACCTGTGGAAGGTCATTCCACCATCAGGGGACAATGGCAGAGAAAGTTCTGGATAGTGATTTTGTGCTGCAATGTGACGGGACCACCAGACGCCGTTCAGTAGCAGGGCATAGTGGTCGGGAAGGAACATACAGTTGTAGTAGAGCATTCAGGTAGGTAGGTGCAGCTTTGTTGGTTGTTCTGAACTAATACATACCAAACTTCTAGTGCAAATGATTCAGATTTTTCACCATTGACCTAAATCACCAAATAATTTTAACATATACACATTTTTTGCAATGTAATGAATATGAATATATCAAGAACAGCTAATTCTTGACTCAAGATTGACCACGTTTTGATAATCGATAATTGATAGTTTTGATAATCACTGAAAATACAAATGAGCTTACCATAACAAGCACTAATGTGGACCTTTGCTGATTGCAGTCAATGACGATACTAACCAAGGTTAAAAATTTATGTAAGTACTGTACCGATAAGGAACAGAGATGGTAACCCAAAGGTTGCTGGTTTGATCCCCCACTAGGACAGTAGTGTTGTACCCTTGTGCAAGGCACTTATCCCAGAATTGCCCCAGCTGTATGAATGAATAACATGTAAGAATTGTAACCTATATATAATGTGCTCTAGATAAGAATGTCTTCTAAGCAGCTAAAGGTAAAAAAATGTAAATGTGAGGAAAAATGCTAACTATTTATCTCACATAATAGTTAAATCTGATACAAACACTCAGGCACAACAGGGTATTAATGTGTCAGAGTTGCTTAAAGTTTACAGAAAAGAACATGTTTACTTGACAGCCATTTTTTAAAGACAACTGCTTAGTTAAATGCCCCATAAACAAAAACTAATCAGAGATGGAGTCCATATTTGCGGTTCTGGCACTATGCATCATACATGCCAATCCAAAATGTCCCAGGTTGAACCTGTTTACAAATAATATGTTTACTGGCAGGAAGTGGCCATAGCCTTACCAAACTGTCAGGCCACCCTTTGACTTTCCTTCCACCAGCATGCCAGCGTCATCCCTTATTCATTTAAGGTAATAATACATACGAACGGCAATATCAGATTAAATATAACCAACATATTTTGGTTCAGGAAGTGTCTTCATGGCCAACAGTGCTTATCAAGCTGAGGCAATCTGGCAAGTTCAATATGTATGTGTCTGCAAGGACATTTCAATGCACTGTGCAGAGGCAGTAGATGTTATATAGTATATACATGACTGCAGGAATACATGCCAAATTGTTGTTTAATGTTAGTGGTGTAACGGATCGTAGTTGATCCGTGATCCGTACGGATCACCCCCGCACGGTTCGGCACACATGTGAACCGCGGATTAATTGCAAAGTTTAACCATAATAGTGTGAAATACAGTTTTACTGCCATGTTACTTTTTAAAGTAATAATTCCCTAAATCTCGATGCAGAGTTGCAGTGAAAAGATACAAGCACCATTTTAAAAACCAGCAAACTGTTGCGAAGACGAAGGCTGCGTCTGAAATCGCCCACTCGTTCACTCACTCACTATTCACATACAATACATCATACAATAAATTAATAATTTTCTGGATATAGTTTTATGTTTGCAAGTTTATTCGAACATTTGTATGAACATCTTTGTGTCTAACTGTGCCAGCTAACTAGCTAAGTGACTAGCCAGTTGCAACTGACATTAACCTGCTAGCTAGATAATACCGCTACCTATGTAGCTATCACTAGCTCACTTAATGAAAGAACTAGCACCCAGCTTCATCTGTTCAAATCAGTTGAAACTAACGATAGCTAACTAGCTGGCAGTTAAGTCCACCGATCAAGTGTAAAATGTATAGATATGCACTATATAGTGAATAGGGAGCGATTTCGGACACAGCTGAAGAACAGCAGAACAAGCGCTCGGAATTTACGTCGCGGTCGAAGCTGTCGCAATATTACCGGTGGTTCCTACACCGCAATGGAAATCATGGCTACCGCAAAAACAAAAGTTCCTTGCTTTAAGTGTTCTATAAGTAATTAATGGAAAGCAAAGTTATATTTGCCCCCTTTTTTTTTTTTTTTTTTGCTGATCCGAAAAATGATCCGAACCGTGACTCAAAAACCACGGTACGATCCGAACCGTGAGTTTTGTGATCCGTTGCACCCCTATTTAATATTCAAGAATAAATCAAATCTGAATTGAACTGCCAGATGTATTTATTGACTGACAACAACAGCAATCATAGTGCTTTTGTAAGTGTATCTTACTAATTGTAAAATGTGTGATTGTGTTATTTCTCTCAATTTGTCAATGAGATGCAGAAATATGATTCAGTACTCATTTCTGACTTCCCTCATATGACCCACTTCTTAACCATGTTCCTATAGTCACCACAATTGAAAGAAATGGAGAATGTGCATTCATGAATATCTAAAAAATGATAATATACAACATACCAAAAAGCATCTATTTTTAAATATTAAAATTCTATGATCAGTGCTCTTTTAGATGTAGAGCACTTGACTTTAAGTACAGCTTGTTTACTCCTTTGCTTGGAATTTTCTTTAATTTTGTTTGCTTTTATTAGTCTCCACACCTATGCAAGTGGACAAGAAGAAAGTCTTCCACACTTCTTCAGTTCATGCAAAGCCAATGTACATCTCCATCAACATACTGAACCAGTCAGCGTGGAATAAGAGTGGCGACCATAACTGGTAATGTACACACAGATTCTATAAATCTTGACTGAATTGTCTGCAGCATGCCAATTAAGCATGAATTTATGGGAGCAGAGCCAGCTGATAGAGAGTACAGGACCAATAAATACATGATACCTCCAGCATGTTGAAATAATTGGAACCATATTGCTCAAAATTCAGTCATCAATTACGCAAAGACTTTGGTCACTCTCCTAGAGCTGCCAAACGAGAGTTGGCTTTGGATCATGTTGCAAACAAAATGACAAAATGAAATATTCTGCCAATATGGTTTGTACCTCCTGAGTGTGTACCTCTCAGGGGTACTCTGAGTGAAATAATTGATGCATATGTGTTAAACATGAGGTTGTATACTACCTCAGCAATGCATATACCCCACTGTTTTCCCAAATAAGACCCTCATATTAACATATGGAACACTGTACGAGTTCAAATTTAATTTACAGCTGGCTGTTTTTTTTTTAGTCTTTTTTACTATGTTTATTTAAGCAGATTTATCAGAATGAAACAAATGTTCAGTTGAAAAACCAGTTTATTTCAATGCTTAGAAATTCGTGAGATGAATTCAAATATTACGCTTTTGAAACATGACATGGCATTCACAGCATTCATGTTTCACTATGCATGTGAAAAAATGGTCTCATGCAAACTTCAGTATTGTTATTTTAATGCTGTTATATTTAATTCATGAATGTTTGGATTTTTATTCATGAATGCTATTTTTGAATTGGATGATAAATTATAAAGCCACCTAATGTACCTGAAAGAAACATACTTTTAACAGAACTGCAATACAAAATGCAGTATATTAGTTACAGATATGCATTCTACAGTCATATCTGCAGTTTCTCTTCACAATCTGGGGGTCATTTCATTACACTTGTCACACACAAGCTACTATCTGCGATTGTTTTGCCTTTCTTTTTCATTTTCATTTCATGTAAAAGTCTTGCTTGTGCCCCCCTTGCACCTTTCAATGCAACTTGCCATTGGAATTGGTAACTTGGTAATAATCTAAATCCTCTCTAATAGGCACTGTTTTTGGTGTAGATAGCTATAGTTGCATAGTGAATGCCAAGTGGGAAGTTACAAAACAGGAACAGAAAGAATTTCTCTATTGTTTTCTGTAATAAGGAAACATCTTAACTATCTGTATAAAATGTCTGTAATATGAGAGAAACAGTACGTTAAAAATGCCACTATCAGCAGTATTGCTACCCATATAAAAATACGCATCATGATTTACTCATACAGTGCAATTATATTATAGAATATTTACTTATACTGTGTGCACCAGATTTTGATGTATGAAACCAGTCAAGTATCCAGTGAAGTAACTAGTTAAGTATTCCTACTTAATAGGGTGTACCTCATGTCAGTCCTTCCGTATGATATTCGCCTGGTTTGTCATCCTGTTCTGCGCCTGGGTCCTTCTGCCTGAAAGCCTGACACCTCAGTGTTGGGGGCAGATGGGTGTACACCACAATTAGTTCACTAACAGTCATTAATCTGCATTCAGTCAACATCAATCTTTTACAGCGAGCCCAGCTGATTAGATAGCCAGCCATCACTATAAGGTTTTCAATAAATGCTTTACTTACTGTGCATGCCATGTCTAGGAGGATTTGTTTCTTTTAAGGAGATGATTCTTAAAAGCAGAATCCCACATGAACAGGTAAAATGAACTTTTATGTTTTCACCCATATTATTCTCTTTATTTTGAAATATCCCATGGAAAACAAATTTGAAATCTTCATTTTTATCCAATCCTTTACTGAATAAAATAAAAAAATAACATGACTTACATTAATTATTTGTATGCACATCAATTGAGTGTCTCCATGATAATTAGTAGTGTGGTGCCTTACCTTCTCCTTAGCTATTCATACAATCTTAAACAGTGCAGGCTGGGGACTGTACATCTATCAGCAGCATTTCTTTCATTGGTTTTAAGACTATCATGAGACTCAAGAAGATGTTTTTCATTTTGTTCCTGCCATGTCAATTGCCAGGCCTTCACTAAACTGAACAAATTAGAGCACAATAAAAGATACACTGTATTCACTGTATTAAAATTACAATGGATTGATTTTTCTTTAAGTGCTGTTGCATCCATTGCATACTGTATTACACACTGTGAGTCCAAATGTATTCTTTTAAGGATATTGCATCATTCCTAAAAGTTTTATGACTGCTTTAACATGAGCTTGTGATCATAGCTACACTGGCTATAAATTTATAGCCCATTTTCTATCTTGCATCTTTTGTGGAAACATTTTGTCAAGATCACTGAAATTGCAAATGAAATCACAAATCACTGTGGTGAAATGAGCCAAAGATAAAGAACATACACTGGTTGAAGTAATAGATGTCCACAACTGGACAACCACATACATTGAAGCCCACATATTTCACTTGCCTTTGCAGAGCAGTCTCTGTTTGATACTCACGATTTAATGTGCAGCTTAATATTGCTGTAGATAATAAAAATGACTGTTTTTTTTTCCCACAGAACAGTATTGTCTCTGAGAGCAATGAATAGTGTTTAAATATTGATAGTGCTTTGATATGCTATAGCACTACAGCAAACCTTGGCACCATTTGGCCTCAGAGGAACTTCAGAAAGCTGCTTGAATATGCACATTACATCTTCCACATGCTGAATAACATTCAGTTACATTACTGTTGACCAAGGATGCCTCTTCTTTCTAATGAACACAGCACCGTCAGCCATTGTAACCACTTTCTTTTCATCTTGCTCTTAGAACCTTTCGTTCTGGAGTCTGCTAAGTTGTAATTAGGCTGGAGAGGATGGTAATTCCATCACCGGACTCCTGTGGCCACTCCAAGACCCTGCAGCAGGAAATGATGTAAAAGCAGATCAGCACTGAGTCATTTTTCCTCCATTTCACTGTTTTATTAGAACTATTAGACAAAAAAGCTTCCTGGAAGGCAAGACTTACAATCGTACACCACCCAGAGCATTGGCAGCCAAGATTATCGACTTTATCATTGTTGAGGAGTGGTCATCCACTTTGTTAACAGAAAAGGCTCAGAAATGGAGTGCTCAATGCAGGATTGTAAACAAACCACTGAACTCAAATGCAAGGAAGAGGAATCTTAACACTTGCATCAATTCTACATTCAGTTACTGAGGAATTTCAGTATTTTCTGATGGAATTCTACAGCTAATGTTTATAATTGAGGTGTGTGTCCATGTTGCAATTAATGTTTTTACTATAAAACCTTTGGATGAAGAATAATGGATACTTCAAACATATTGGAACGTATCATTTCTGATTACAGTCCACACTTTCTATTAATATAAAATGTATCTTACTGTTGATTAATTTACGATTTTTCAGTCACATGAATTTACAATGAAGACTATGTCTACCAGAGTCTGTGGAACAGGGACCCTGTCATTTCTTTTGTAATACATGTATTAACTGTATTGGTCTGAACACTTCAATTCAGAATCAGAAATGTGGCATACACGGGAAGAAAGAAACTACATCAAAAACTATTTTTGCAAACAGTTGCAATATATTCCTAAGAGGCAAATGGCAGAGAAACATCTGCTACTGATACAGATAGTTAAGAAATACTGCGTTGTTCAGGTGTGGGATGAAATATGGGCTGAGGTTATGGGATCGCTCACTGTGTCAAGGGAAAGAAGATAAGGCTTTAAAATTATTACCTCCACTATTTTTCAGAGAAGAAAAAAGGCATCTTATGTCCTCAGTAATTCAACTCACTACTCCATAGCTTTTAAAAATGTAGCTCATGTTATTGAGGTATAACACAATCTTTATGAAGCACAAAACTCATACAATAATCAAAGTAGTCCAGGGTTCAAATTGTCAGTATGAGGTCCAAAAATATGTGTGTATTCACTCTATTCATTAAACTAGAATTCATCTGACAAATAACATTAAAACATATTCAATTCAAATGATGAATAAACAAGCATGATTTGAAAACTGAATACATTCCCCATGTGCACAGGACATATTGCTTTATAAAATATAAATAAGGCATGCTGCAATTAAAAACTGTCATCATGTATGAATATTAATACTTTTATTTACTTTTACCTTTTTTTCAGGAATTTACTCATACTCACTCACATTACAGATGGTGTCTTCAGGATTGAACAGAAAGAAACAAACAATATCCTGTCCTTAATACAGTGTAACAGAAGGTATTTGTAAGTATAAACACATATTTCACTTTCTGTTTTTCAGCCTCCACCCACTCAAATGTTGAATAATAGCAAGGTTCTACTTTTTAATAGGTGCATAAATCAAACCCTTTTTGTGGCAAAGTTGGTCTCTCAGATTGAAAAATAAAATTACTGCCCAAACACAGACAAGCTCAAATTGTAGTATGGGAACAAAAAGATGTTTCATTATCATTGCATCAGTGAAGTTCACTTATGATGAAGCTGTACAATCACGACCAAATGCATATATTATATTATATTATATTATATTATATTATATTATATTATATTATATTATATTATATTATATTCCTGGTTGTTTACAGATGGTTTGTTTTAATAAAAGTATTTTATACAAATAGCTTTTATGTACCCCTCCTATTTTGACGGCCAAGGAAAATAACTGAAAGTGCAGGGACTTTTGAGGCTGTGATGCACGATTACTCCCTGCATTATTGAAAAGGGCTTTATGGATTGCACTGATGTGTAATTTCGTGGAGTGATATAAGCTTGAAGAAAATAATAAATATTTTATCCTTGCCAGCAATGTGGTCAGTTGTTAGTAACAGCTGCTGAAGTGTTTCTGTTTGTACATATTGTTTTGTTGGTCCATAAATGAAACAGTATTTGCCTAGCTGGTCTGAGTTTTAATCCATGTGAAATGCATCTCCTTTGCTGAAGATCCATACTGTGCATGAAATTTTAGAATCAGCACAGGCTGTAGAACACTACCCTGATGTTACGCAAGTTTCCACCAGGTTTATAATGGAGAGTGAGAAATCATGTGAGATGAGACTGTCAATGTTAATACAACATGGACAGATAGTATTATCATAAAATATCCATTACCAGTATTAAATTCATTAGTTATGATCATATGTGCAGCTACCTTTAAATAAGCTTCATTTTTCATCACTATGTTTCAGCGCACTTAACATCCAGATAGGAAGTTCTGATTGGCAGAACACATATTGGAATACTGTATGCAAGCCTCATTTCCCAAGAAAACACAACCAAGGGAAAATTACAAAAATTCCCCAGCAAGAACATACAAGGTCAGTGTGAACTTGCAGGCCTGGAGGGAATCTTGTTAACAAATTCAGCCCAGATTTAGACAAAAAAGTGACAAATACTATACAACACATTCCGGAGCCTCTTGATTGTCCAATTAACTGCAAAATGGTTACAAGGAATTTACCTAGAGCTATATTTGGAATAACAACATTAAATAATTCAGTATCTTCATTTCACTGATGTTTATGTCATGATCTGGTGTACTAGGTGCTAACTATGACATAGAAAGATTAGAATAAAGCTGGCACTAATGAATTAAATAAATTGTGTGTTACTGCAATGATTTGATAAACTAAGAGTTAAAGAGCCAACATATGCCTCGGGATATACTTTGATTAACTGCAGTCTTCATCTGGAGAGGGAATAAAATGCATAAATCTTTTTCTTATGCTGAAAGCTAACCTCCTATTGCTGTGCATAGTCAATGTTTTTGATAAGAAACCCAGAAGTGAACCTGAAAAAGGTCTTCTACCGTACATACAAATACATATGTATGTCAGCTGTGCGTTCAGCATTACAAAACTATCATCTCTGACACTTAGGACTGACTGCACACCAGGGAGCAATTCAGTTCAGTTGAGTTCTTTTGAAAACTAACATCAAACGAAATACAATTTGAACTAGGACAGGATTCACCTCCAAACCACAAACAGGTACTGTGCTACTAGTACAAAATGTACCTAAGGTAGGACGCCTCAGGAAGGATGTCCCTCAATGAGTCTTTAATACAGAATATTTGTCTTTTAAACTGAGTATTCTCCTATCAAGACCTTTAGGTTTTCTCTCTTTTCCTCTCATAGTCTGCACACCATTACGTGACCTTTCATTCAGGAATTTGATGACCTTAACCAGGATATTGAGCTAAGGGAAATCACAAGATTTGGGAAATGTCTTATTCATTATTTATTCATGTTCTTGAATGTACACAATACAGTGTATAGTGATGTCACAACATTTATTTGTTATACACACTTTATTTTGATTAATATGTGCAAAGTAGAGATGAAATTATAGGAAATACTGAACTGCAGTGTTCAGAATACTGTAATGCCATACTGTAATCCATAACAACATAGTTTTTAAGGACTAATTAAAGAATGACAAGGGTATCTTAGTCCAACTTAAAAGCTGGGCATAACCATTCCATATAACAACCACTACCTCAGTGAAAGGTAGTAGATTTAAAAATTTAGTAGATTTTTAATTCTGTAGTCTCCTTAGTAATGACATCTGAGTGAACCAGTGAAAACCCAAGCCCAGCCTCAATCACTTCATTCTAACCCTTCAAACCTCAAGGACGGATATGAAACAGTTTTGGCACACTGCACAACAAGGTAAGCACATTCCTTTCAGCAGGCAACTGGCTCTGGAGGAAATGTATAAATCACACACCAGTAACACTGTCAGCTCACATGACACTGTCTATAAACACGGTTGATTGGTGGCCTTCCTTATGTGCTGCTTCATCAGCATCTTGGCTCCAGCTATAATGAGCCATGAAGGTGCAACATTGCAATGCTCTCTCCACAAAGCTGACACTAATGACACACTTTGCTTAAAGGGGAATCTGCATGCAGCATAAGGGTCAGGCCACTTTACATGGTAGCTGATAAAATTCAAAAAGTACCATTTACTGGGTATTATTTTATAATTATATTGTATTGTTATTTTAACATAGCTGGGTATATATGTCCTGCATGATCACATCTTTATCAACAATATTCTGGAATGAAGAAAGCATGGAGGTATCTTCTTCATTGAATATTCAGTCTTAGGTGAAATTTTACATTTAGATTTTTGTCTTGTTATTGTTTTACACAAAGAACAAATACATAAGTGGGAATTGATGGTGTATTTATGACAAGCAACTTGGGCTCATTACTAGGTATTTTTATGTGTGCTTCTCATTTCTTAATCCCATCTGATGTTAATGTCAATTTAACTGCCAGCTATTTCTGTTATTAAATGAACTTTAAACAAAAAAGAGAAAATTCTCTTGTATTTTTCCATAATTCAGTGAGGTTTGGAAACCAATGCTTGTTAAAAGCTGCAAACCCACAAGCCTTACCTACAACACATTATTTTTGTCTTTTGTTTTGTGCTAAGTATTCAGACTCAAGTATAAACTTTAATACCCATTCTGTAAAAATAAATGAGCTTGTGTCTGCAGTAGTTCCTTCTCCCCATGGAAACTGGAACAAAATGCTATCAATGAATAATTTTTATTTTCTATTTGATCCCCATCACCATGAAAAAGATTTCCATCCGCCTTTTCCCTTAGGTCTAGAAATTACCATCACTTCTCTGAGTGCAGCAAACCTTTTGCCATTCTGCAAATTAAAACATTAATTAAATTGCTTTCTGTCTCACCACAGTGCTATATATTTACAACCATGTTCCAATGATAAAAACAATAACAGGTGCTGGCCTCAAGAGCCTGAAGTAGGTATCTATGCAGCATTTTCCATTGGTACATTATTACTGGGAATATAATTCTCACCTTAGAATTTATATGAGGGAACTGCCTTCGCATAATGACAGCACAGCCACGCAGGTTTCTCCACTTACCCTCTGCACTCTTGGGGGAAGATTCTCCTTCACTCACTCAAGGAGCCATGATCCAGGGCCTGGGATGTTCAGCTAAATAGAGTTCAGAATGGAAAACACAATTATCAGACAAATGCAATCTACATAAAAGCACACTTTTTCCTCTGCCTATTTCATCCTCAAGGGAGAAAAAATGCAAAAGTACTTTGAAATGCTCTTTCAGACCTCAATCTGTCGCTTTTCTAAAGTTGTATTTTGCCCAGCAGAAATTAGTGAGTTTTAATAAACAGTTCTAGTTCTTTCAACATCTGCTCACGTACGACTAACAGCACTTAAAATGGAACTACATTAAACAATTACAAAACATTCACACCTCTTTTCAGCTGGTCTAATCGTGGTGTTTAGTTACAAAGGTATGTGTTTCTTTAATTCTGTATTCTAGAAAACCTCTTATTTTTTTAAGATCATGACTTCGATTCCTGCAGGTAACCTGATTGACAACGAGATGGTAATGAGCTCTCAGTCATTTTTATAGAACATATTTTCATGATGAGAATCTGTCACTCCACTTGTGTCAAGAGGCAGGCTTCAACAGGAACAATTATTTGGGGCTGGTAAGTACTGTGACTAGGAAGTCTCTTTTTTGTTGGCGGTCATATTAGACCCATGACCATTGGATTTAAGCTGGAATTCTTTGACCTCGGGATATGTGAAAATACCCAAACATAATGCTCAAAGCTGGAACAAGGCCGTCTTAATTTGGTTAAATGTGAACAAGCTGTCTTTTCCATTTGGATTGGTTGGTGTAATGACCCATCTACCGCAAAGGCGAGTTGAGAGACGGGCCTTCTGTGATGCTACAATGACTACCTCCACATTCACAGTCCCTGAGCCTAGAACACCACAGGCTTCAAAAAATTAATTTACAACACCCTATTACACAAATAATTATGGGAATAATGGTACATGAGTTTCCCCCAGCCTCCTATTTGTTTGTTTGGCATGCCCACCCAGCCCAAATGATTTCTCTCACATAGAGACATGCATAGAGCACACTCATGGCAGTCATATAGCACTAACGGGGCATTACCTCATTAGACTTGCACTAGCTGCCTTGCACACAGATGGCAGATGAGAATGTCCTACTCCTCAGTATTTCCTCTTCAGACTTTCAAGTTTAAAAGATGAAGAAAATGAGAATTTCAGTAAAGGGCAAAGAAGATGTTTGTTCCAGTAAGATGGACAAAAAATGGCATCAACAGAGGAAAGCACGATGGTTGAGGTTCAGAGGATTTCCAGCTCTTTCCGTTCTAAGTTCTTAACACCAGCAGTAGACTCATGAAGGTCAGGTGAAAGCATTCTTGGGCCAGATCCAATTCAATCAGGTTGTGTCCATTTGTGAAGTACCTTGTACTTTGTAAGTACCTTGTGCAGCTACCCAGATAACTGGGAATGGGAAAATCTGTGATGTATTTATATAAACATACTGTTCTGACCCTTTTAAGAAAAAAACACATGAAAATTCTGTGTGTACATATGCGTATGTATCATGTAGCTGAATGTGATGTTAATTCTTCATATTCTAAGGAATTCCATACATGAATGAGCATGTGTGATTCTCCTTCCAGTTAAATTGATGGCATATGTTCTAAGAGAGCCAGAGCAGGGCAAGGCACAGAGTTAGGTTGTAGGACTCCAATTTCCTTTTCAAGCCAACAACAAAAAAATGGCTTGCATCATGTTTGTGTATTATATGTTGCATTTGTTGTTCACATTACAATCATTGCTGCTTTTAAGCTAATGTCAGAAGTCAGCTTGTAACTTGAGACCTAAAAGCCAATACAACATGTCTGCCATCTTTGAAGTAGGTGCATGTGTTATACAAAAATTGACCGCAGTTCTGTTTCTAAAGTGATATTTTATTGTTCTGACTGTTCTGTTCCAGGAAATACACACCAACCAAGAAATTGTCAGGGATCTATTTCATTAGTGCCAGTACAAAAGTAGTTTTCAGATCACCAGCCCACCATTATGAAGAGAAGCTCCTTATATAAACAGCGTCCAAATACCCTGAATTTTAAAGTTACAGCTTTGTCATTTATAGTGACCTATTTAGAAGGGCCATCATCCACCAAAGTGCCTAGCATCAAGTCAGAATGATGGGTGTGCCCTCAGCTTTTTCACACAATTAACTTAGGTTACTTTAGCTAGCAGCAATAAAATATATATCAGCCATAACTGTGGCACAAAGTATGATGCCACCTAGTTAAATCTTGTCACCTTCAAAGTCAAGCAGATGCTTTTATCCAGAGCAACTTCCAGCAAAAGAGAACAGACTTGTATCCATTCAAGTTGAATGCACAACAGTGTCAGACCAGACTAACAACACTCCCAGACCAGTGGGTGTAAGCACAACACCATTCAACCCCTACCACAAGTTAACTTGTGCTAACCTGACTAAACAGCAGGTGTTAGGGGGTGGGGATTCACGTGAAACCAAGATACAGTCTTCAAGATACAGTCTTGTGAAACCAAAATACAGAGGTGGGTCTTTAGTCAGCATCAGAAGATGGCCTGTGATTCTGCTGTCCTGAACCCCGTGGGAAGTTCATTCCACCACTGGGGGACCAGTACAGACAGACATCATGGCTGAGAGGAGCGACCCCATCAGGACAGGACAGTCAGTTGTCTGAAGGTTGCAGAGTGTTGTGACCTGGCCAGTATGTATGGTTTAAGGACTGACTGGAGGTATGAAGGGCTGTCCTATTCACTGTCCTGTATGCCAACACCAAGGTTTTGAACTTGATGCAAGATGCAACAGGAAGCCAATGAAGTGAGGTGGAGAGGGGTATGATTTGACTATATTTAGGGAGGTTGTAGACACGTCATGCAGCTGTATTCTGGATTTGCAGGGGTTTGATGGCACAGGCAGGAAGACAAGCAAAGAGGGAGTTACAGTAGTCAAGGTGTGAGAGGACCAAGAAGCAAGACTAGGGGGTAGGGGCAGTGAGGTAGGGGCAAATCCTTCGTTGTACAAAAAGAATCTTCACGCCTGACTCACTACTGCAACCTGAGAAGAGAAGGACAGTTGTTTATCAAGCATTACCTCAATGATATTAGAGTAATTCTTTAGGCTCGTGTTTATTGAACACGATATTGTGACATCTGACAATTCCTCAGTGAAATATATTATAACCCAAACACAAAAAACACACTGTACTGCATTGTGTAGCTTATGGTGCAAAGAATAGCTGTTGGCTGCATGTGAGGGAATCAAATTAGTCTCGCTTCAGGCTGAGTATACAGGTTGTTGGAATGAGACGAGCCTAGTATTCAATCTGTCAATTCCAAAACAAAGGTGGATAAGGGAGGAAAGACACATTAAGAATGGTTTATTATGTCAGTCATCAGAGGCAGCTGAAATATTGCAATGTCATATAATTCCTGAACTATTTCACTGGAAGTTAGCCAGGAAAGCTAACTTTAAGTTTCCTAAAAGGGCAATAAACATTAAGATCCCATTATTTCTAGCTACATGATGTTATCATCACTCTATGGAAAATGTATATTATCACCAAAAAATGTAATTCTACATCTGTTGCACATATATTCCACAACAATGGTCACTGTACCATGAGGACATGTCTCAGCCAACAAAATGACATTTCAGCAATGTTATGACAAATGTGTTACAATACTGTGCTTAGTTGTGACAGACATATTGAACAGCCTAACAAATTCAAAGCCAAAGTTAACATCTCTGTTATTGCAATGTAATTCTTTATTTCATTTCTATTATTTCAAAGATGGTATACTGCAATGCTTCCGACTGGTCCTTCAATGCATGACAAAAGGTTAAAAGGCTTACCATTGCTGCCTTGCACCTATGACATTCACACACACATCTCTACTTTTAACCTGCTACAAATTCTTCCTGAGAGAAATGTGCTGCATGGTGTGAGTTAGTACTAATAAAAATATAAAAGTATTGTTATGTATTCAACTTTTGTGTAAATATCCCTCATTCAAACAATTTTGAGACAGCTGTCTTAATCATGCTGAACTGGTGATTCACTTAATTGTTATGGGCCAGATTAATCAAATAATTTTTCATAATAAAAGTGAATACACATGTTTGAATAAACGTGTTTGGATTTTTTTTTTATTTAAAAAAAGCTCAAATAATTGGAAAAAGGGGTATAAAGGTGAACAGGTGTTCCTCTGTTCGAACAAACATACTTCAAATAACCCATAATTGTATGAAAGCATTCACAGCTGATATTTGTTGGAAGATGTAAAGCTTAGATCAATATTCATTTAACACCTAAGTTACACAAAGCTAAGAAGGAACAAAAAGCAGCAAATGTGTGCTGCAGTTGCTTGTTTAAGCTTTTTACATTTGTGTCTACCTCTTTTGTTACATCTTGGTAACCCATTTACATCGATGATGAACAAAGAAGCAACTAGAGGCACGGTGTTCATGAGAGAAAGACTACTATAACTGTGGAGGTTCAAGGGTTAAATGAGTCAGTGTTTGTTGTGCCTACAGGCTCTGATAACTACAGCTGGCAGAAAACATTTGTTTTCTTTCCTCTTTATCACAGCTGAATTATGAAAATATGCATCTTTTTATTTTCCTCATTATTTTTTCCCATGGTAAAACAGTAGATTTTGTTGTGTTTTTTATGATTAATTTTGAAGCCAGACTATGAATATGCATATTAGGGTCATGTAATTGGTGCTGCACCTCCAGGGCTCAGGAGCTGCATGTAATAAGCCACCATAAAACTGCACCTTTTGTAGGTAGTCATTTTAATTAGAGAAAATATTAAAAACAGAGGATCAGCACCCTCACTTTTAGCTGCCATCTTGCTCATGGATAAATCATCCTATAAAGTTAATAGCAAGTGAGTTCATTAGCAGAATAAGCCCATCCAAACAGCCATAATTGTGTTTACAGTGACAACCTTACTGCCACAGTGGTGAATGTTTGTTTAGTTATCATTTATTATGTATTCACTATTTTCTTACATAAAAGTCTAGAAAACAGCTCTCAATGTTATCCGAGTCAGCAGGGCACCCCTTCACATCCTTAATTAAACAGAAAAAACTCATTCCTTCAGTGTTATTAGGTTTTCTTGGAGTAGCTGTACATATGTTTCATGCAGGTAGTTAAGCTACACAAATTCAGTACAGCTTGCAGCAGCATTATTAACATGAAAACTCTGTTTGATTGTTTCTCCCTCTAACAGGGTCGAATTTAGATTCCCCTTGACCTCTGTGCCATGCCAGGGATTTACCTTGCATGAGACTCGAAAGCACTTAATCTGCAACCTGGGTAATTGTCTCAGCAAAGCACAAAGGACTGCGCCAAAATTGCAGAAAGATTTGTCAAGCCACGGCTCTGGCAGACAATGTTGATCTATGCCCTGGCTAAAGCCTCAGTATTAATTCAGAGAGGATTGAGTGCTAGTGAAAGGGTCCAGTTGAGACTGCCCTGCCCGCATTGGACAGCAGCTGACAGATACCCTTTATCACAGAGTATAGGCACACTGAAGCCCCGTTGAGACGGATTCCTGAGACAGATGGGCTACAGAGAGAGCCTCTCTCATTCCGAGACCAAGTTGCTGTAATCTGTTACAGGAGAGCTGCAGCGGTCTCCATTAATTCTTGATACTAGGCAGCTGCATCCACTGCCTCTGACCCCATGCTACCACTCTGTTTTATCCTATTAAATCCTGACGGAGAAAGAGGCTGTTACAGCTAAATGTCAACAGGCAGTGCTATATTTTAATTGTAGCTGGGAAACAGGAGAGGCAAAGTCCCATTGGGTTTCATCCCTTCAAAACCAAACATGTCATCTGCATTTAAAGTTTCAGTAGTGGATTCACTCCAGTATAGTCAAAAATGATCCAAACCTCAACTTCCTCTATAAATGTCTGAAAGAAGATTCCACCTCCTGCAAAAGGGATGCATAGCAACCTCTGTGTGATTAATTTCCTCTAAAAGTCTTCAAATAAATGCACATGCAAAATTTAACAATTACTTTTATATGATATTCAAAATGATGTTCCTTTCGAATGCCTATATTTGACACCTGGTTAACATTTGCTTTGAAATTGTTGCTCTTGCTTGGAAGCACCACCTTAATTAAATGTGGGAACATTCAGAAACGTAGACTATAGTCTTGCAATACAGGTGGAATGTATTTGATTAGAATATGTTTAAAAACCCGTGGCTCTAAGGTTTTCATTCAACACAAGATGATTTTGTGTTTATTAAAATTACAATGAACAAGTGGTAGACCCCAATTACTCATGCATATTGGCTACAACATTGTAATTCAGTTCAATTCAAAACCACACATTATTGACAAAAATGCATTGGTTTTGGAAAAAGTGCAGAAGTTACCTTATGTTGAAATGCACATTGTAAAAAGCTAAAGCTTATGAATTGTGATTCCCCACTTGTGCCTGCTACATAAATTTTACAGTCCCAATCTAGGAAACACTCCCTCTGTTCTGTTCTTTTTGGAATAGTCAAGACTATACCTTTAAGTCTACTTCACAAATGTGTGTGTGTGTGTGTGTGTGTGTGTGCGTGTGCGTGTGTGCATGTGCATGCGCACATGTGCGAGTGCAGGTTTTTAGGGAGCTTGTGTATATGTGTGAATACTTGCATGTTTTAGCCCTTGGCCTTAGATTGTCTTTGATTACACTCAAGCATTTCCAACTAAATTGCTTCATGCAATGACAAATCACATAAAAATGGGTTTGGTAACCGGCAATAATGAAAGAAATCATTCACCCTGATATCAACTGACACTTTATATTAATGTAACTTCTCACAGTGAATTGCTGTGAGAGCCCAGTGCAATTTTCATGTACTTCAGCTGCACACAACATGTAACTGCATCAACAAGCTGGGCTGCCATATAATTCATTCAATATCTTCTGAACATCACACAAACGGCAAGGAAAAAATGTAATCTGGAGAAGCAATGCATCAATTGAAGCAAGCTTTTGAATAGATTTTGAAGCCATGTTGTGGCAAGGGTTCTAAATACCTACCATGGAGAACATGGCAAGTTTTTGTATTACTGTATGTATACAGGTGGTTCCCACTTTTCTGATATGACACACTCCTGAAAACTAATACAATCCTAGACATCCTGTGTTCCCATAGATGCAAAGTTATAAGCAGAGATTACTTTCCTGAGCATTGTCTATAAATAAGAACATTCGATAAATATGGGGTTAAGGCAAATATGCTTCAATATATTTATACATATAAATTATGGTATAAATATTCAGTATTGAGAGCTAAGTACAAAGTATGGAGTATGGAGAACAGCAAGACCAAAATCATCGTGACTGTTTGTGGGATTCAATTTAGAAACTCTCATTTTTAGTCCCTAGCCTCTCTTTCCCTCTCTGTAAATCAGAATTTTGTACAATGCAAAAATTAATGACATCAATGTCATAAACCCAGATAATTGTAAAATTATATTTATTGACATCAAGAAAGCAATGTTACATGAAACAATTTTAGCTATATTCCTTCTCAAAAAACAAACAACCCCCATTCCAGAGTAAACCTACCCAAACCCAATGTTTTGAAAATTATTTTCTGAAACTTGACCATTTGTTTTTTATCTTACCAACATGATAGAATGTGTTTTTGTAAACTTGTCTCATATTAGGTTGTGCCTAACATGTTGTGTGTTTTTATAAATGAGACTAGATGGTACAGAAGTAAATGTTTGTGATAAGTCAGACATCTGGGGCCATTCTGATTATGTCTGTTGAAAACCCAAAAGAGCAAACCTTTCATTATTGTATGGGTATGGGGTATGTCCTGTCAAAAAGTATCTTGTTGGATGATATACCTGCCAACCCAATATGAAGTGTATTCATCTTACATGAAAAAATGGTATAAGAATCATTGCATACAGTGATTAAACACTGGGAAAAATGATTTCACTTCTAACACCGTTTATATTCAGACTTCAGAGGAAATTTACATGTTGTTCTCTTTTTGTCATTGTTTTTGGTCAGATGTTGGAACCCAGTTCATCTAGAAGAAATACAAATGTTCTTTCCAATGAATTTGAACACTACAGACCCCAAAAAAAAAAAAAAAAACGTACAAATGCTCCCTACAAATGCTTAAAACACTAACTAATGGGAATATAATTTTAGAATATGCCGTGGAAATGGGCATTCCGTAGTCTACACTGTTAAGATTCTGAAAGACCATCATAGATATCGTGATTCTTTGCAATACAGGTCACACAGTGCACTGCAGCAGAGTGGGCACTCATTGGAGGACAGGCACTACTCAAGTGATGTGATCTGAGCAGCTCTCAGGCATTCTTCAATCTGCAAGCCATTTTGTTCTGCTGCCTGATTATTGTAGGAGAATGACATAGCTGGGCTGTAGAGCTCAGCTTGTGTTCAAATCCAGCATACTAACCATTGAGCCACTCAGGAGCCCAGGACATTTCTGAATTAAACATGAGAAATACATTGTTTAGAACAAACATTAACATCATTGCTTCCCATTCATTTCATACGAATAAAAATGGAGTGTACACAATAGATGTGGGCATGAATTATGTGTTTTATTTTATTTTATTGAGAATTTAGACTGCCTTTAAACAATGATATGAAAGCTCACCAACTCCTCAATGAAAAATATTGTTTACTCATAGTAACTAAAGTAAACACTGAGGATGATGTTTAACGAAATGTAGCAATCTTAATTATGTCTCTCTCTTGCTGAGGATCCAAACACCCGTAGTCAATATAATTAAATAGATCAGGTCAACTATTTCCCCAAAGCCCATAATTGAAGTCCAGCCATGGCCTGTTGTGGCAATGAGCCAGGTCTGTGAAGGTCACAACCTGCATTTATCCAACGACTCAAACTCAATTAGCCTAAAGATTACCCTGAGCTCTTAAAGACTTACATGCTGTGATTTACATGGATGTACTGTATATTTAATCAAACCCTAGATAGCACTCTAACATGTCTTCCACTACGGTACACATTACAAGGCCTGTGGCACATATGGTAGCCTTAACACAGAAATAGACATTAATCATTTGAACCTAATTACCTATAATTTCAACCTTGTTAACATGATCTGGTGTAATCCATCCAGTCTGACACAATGGTGATATAACTGCTATTTATCGAGATGAAGTTTCCATTCTGGGGGGAATACCTGCCTATTTAACTATTTTTTCCTATTTAAGGAATATCATAGTTTTGTGTAGTTTCTACAGGCAATTGTTTTGTAACCCCAGTCTGGTAAGGGAACCATTGTAGCCAAGTACATTCTGAATTATATTCCTGCTCCCAGTATAACTAAATGGTATGAGTCCATGTGCCCTGAAGGTATTTTCTTACAGCTTTGGGAAGATGTCTTATGAGACTGAACACTGATATAATTAACTGCCTCTGCATGTAACTAAATATACTGCGTAACAATGATCCATCATTTTCCTTAACATTTCTTTTTTTTATTTGGAATGCTCAATGCTTTTTCCCCTTTTTCTCCAAATTTGGAATGCCAGATTATGTCCTTAGATGCTGGCCCTATTGCAGCAACCCCTGTCAATGAGGGTGTGAACAAATACATGCTCTATGAAATATGTGATATCATCTACTGCTTTTTTACACACTGCGGCTCCCACACTAAGCTTGCGCAGACTTGAGTTGGAGGACGCTTCATACACAGCTGTATGCAGGGAGAACTGTAGGTGCTCAATAGAACAGCAGAGGTCACTATTTGCAATGGAGCAGACAAAACCCCTGGCCAGCCTGCCCTTCCATATGTCCCTTGGTGGAAATAAGCCAATTTGTTCCAATTTGTTCCACAGCTATGGACGTCAGCTCGTAACACAGCTGGGATCTAACCCAGGCCACAGTGGTCAACCTAGGGAGCTCAAACTTTCACCAACTGAGCCACTCAGGAGCCCCCTTATTGTTTCTATTTTAACATCAACTATATTTCAGCTTCAGTGCAAGTCCCTCAAACCCCTTTTCACTCTGCCTGGCCAATTCTCTGCACACTGTAAATCACCAATGGGCAGAACTTATTATTATGACTTTCAAAAGATTTTCAAGAGATTTGGGATTGTGGGACAGGTGCAAAAGCAAGCAGTTGCAAGATGAGAATGAGATGTACGCAAAGAACTGCACAAGATTTGCAGAGTAGGCACTGAACAAGAACCATTGTGCTGTGCGTTGATTTGTTCAGTGATTGGGGGCATTAATGTTTTATGACTACTAGTTCTGACACGCTGCCTGGACAGCAGTTAGGCCCAATGTAACTTTTCCTCAAATGACAGTCAGTGGTGGTTTTCTATAGGCTGATGTTGTTTTCCCTCTAAGCATATTGGGGAGGTTGCCTGTCTGCAGAAACAAATGAATGAAACTTTGGAACAGTGAACCAGTATATGCAGCAATGAAAAGCTTTGTTCGTTCATGAACTGCACGCCACTACTATCTGTCTGCGTAAGGGATAAAACTCTAGTGTTGGCTTACAGGTCAGCAAAAGGAATTGCTGCTGAAAATACTGTATGAGGGTTATTACCAAATCACTGTGGAATGGAGCCTCTATTAAATCATAGACATGAGCTTTAAATGCATGTTAATGTGTAGAGATGAATGTATCCTTAATGCCATGTATATTAGCTTTTTACACAACTTATAGTGAGGACAGACATGCGACCATCCAGGCAATGGGATGGAAAAGAAGGAAAAGTGAAGGTTTACACAAATGATAATCTTCTAGGTTCAGATTTCCCAACAGGGGAATTTCTAGCCTTCAGAGGCATGGTGAGGCAAAAGTCGTTGGAAGGGAAGCATTCGAGCTAGAAAGGAGACATCATATTCTGACATCATATTCTGAGTGCAGATAAAGTACATTTAGCTTTACATTTAGATTACACAGTGGGGGCAGTGATAACCATACAGATTGCTAGAGCTATGGTCTTCCCTCTTCTTCTTTTCACTCTCCTCATCATAACCTGATGAATTTGCAGCTGGCCTCCAAAGCAAATTGTCCTGAATTTAGCGGTTAGAACCATGGCTTCCATGGCTGGACCAGGCAGTCGCTAGATGAACATAACTTTTTTTGTTGTTCATATGTGCATGCAGAACAATTCAAGATGGAGGTCCTTTCACATTGATATTGGATGTGGGCCACATATAAAAATGAATGTGAACAGGCAGTCAAAAATACAGGATCTAAGCAACAATCAGGAACTGAGCAGTAAAGACTGCAGTCTAAACTAGCCTGCAGTATGTTTGCCATAATCACTGTTGCTGGCACTGTCTAACCCTGATGATTTCAGTTGTCCAAAAACACATTATTGACATGCACCTGACTTGAATTTGAACAGTGCTGATCATATGCTTTTTAATGACAATCTAATGGTTGCACAAAAATTATTTACTGGTTGATTCTTCATTGTTACATGAAAGTTTAATATTGTTGTCAGCAAGGGGTGTCCAGGGCTTTGAAGTGAGCTTTACCGTCAGAGCTAGAAACCAAACCATGGTCTTACTCCACAACAGTGACATTTTCACATATCTAAACTGCTAAGCTTCATTGGGACATGAAGATGTGTTTATATAAGCTTTCATGAGCGACAGCACACTGTCTTGTCATTTGTGATCACAACCTTATTTTAATATTCAAAGTGTTGCATCTTGTACACTGGAGAATATACCAGTACATCTTTACAAATATTCTGTAATTACATTCTGAAAGCTAAATGTGTTTACCAAATAAAAATTGTCAAAATGTATCTATGGATAGATTTGGAGGGCAGTGTGATTCCTTGTAATAATCTAAGAGGGTGTTGAAGCAAGTTTGATAAACACTGTTCCATATATGAAGGCTATGTAATGATCTCTTAACTGATCAAAGGTTCATGTAGTATACTTGTTTTAACTGTTAAATAAATCAGGTTGAATTGATTCACTGCCTCTTCCCTCTCTGTTATTTGTGGTATGTGGGTTATGAGAGTCAAGCCCAGGGTCTGAGCCCAGAACCTGGAGAAGGTGAAAGTAGTTGAGCTGCACCTAGGACAATGGGTTGATGATGTGCAGCAGTGGGCTGGTGGTGGTAAGATTATTTGCTGTAATTTTGATTTTTTTTTTTAAAGTTTGAATACTTTGTTTGGATACCACAAGACACACTGAGCTAGAATTTGATGTGTATGTTCATACTGCGACCTTTCAGAACTACATTGATAGGCTCTTCACAAATGTCTCTGACATTTTAGAACAGATACCACTAAAATTGTGGAATTAACCCACACCTTTTTAGTATTTTATCGCAAATGGTCTGTGGTAATTACATGCCAAATATGTTGATATGTCTTTTAGGAACAATAAGAGTATACAGTTGGGGAGAAAAGTAGAGCAGAGAACTGCATTTTCCAGTCAAATCAACATAAGTATGCAGTTCAAGATGACACAGAAATGTAGTCTGCTGCCATATCTTAAATTAACACATAAAGACATTAAATTTGTATAGTTTATTAACATTAATGGTGTCAAAGAGTACTAATCTTAGGAAACAAAAACAAGGTAAGTAAATTCCTGGACTCAAAAATGGTTTAGGATGTATACTGATTTTAATGTGAAATCATTTGCGTAAACTAACTCAGATCCTGTTGTCATAGCTACATTTCCAAGAAGAGATGGCAATGGGAAATGGGTTGAGTTCATTTTTATTTTAATATGTAGCACCATGTACAGTGTCATTGTAACTGAAAGCACTTATGGGAACCCGAATTGCAAAAATAACAATAAGAGTGCAGCAGTAACAGAAACAAAAAGTGGTGAGAATTAGTGGTTATGGTTAAAACAAGACATGCATCATCTTCATAGGTATTGTTAAAGTGGTTCCAATAATCAGGCCTGTGTCATAACTCCAGTCTCAACTCATTCAAATGCTCTTACCTTTCCATGTTGCTTCAGTAACATTATGTCCATAATAGCCATAACAACTTGTGCAACACTGTAAATGTTACATTAATGTTAAAATAACTTATTTATTCTCACAGATATCGAAGACAGTGAATTCTATGTAACTAAAACAATTCAGTTGTCTTCATTCATACAAAGTGTCTTTTGATATTTTTACCACCTTTTATGGAGAGGGCAAAGATAACAAGAAAATAAGAAAAAATGAAAATAAGAGAGAATGAATATAAAATCTACAAGCATATCATCTAATCTTCACAACCAGCAACACCGGTGTAAATCAGATTAAGCAACAGTGTCAGGCTGAGTATGATCACATCAATATACTGTAGGTAATCCAACATAGCCCATGGAGTTGGACTAATATTGTTCTGTAACTCTGAAACTCAGGCAGAGTTTGGTGATAGAAAGGGTGACAGAAATTATAACAGTGACAACTGTAAAGTTGACATTTTGTTAATTTTTGAAAGGATCTCTTTCAGGGCCATGTGTGACATTAAAACAAATCATGTTTATGTGAACACAAGACATTGTGGCTTCAATAAAACTGCAGTGATCAAGGAGGTATACCAAGTAGTACGATGAACCATCTTGTTAGTAAGTGACTAGCACCCAATTTTATGCATAGCTTACACTGCCTAGCAAGCTAACTACTATTTACACTGAACCACAAACAGACAAATTAATCAACTTTGCTATAGTTTCCGAACGTAGGAGCTACATAGCTAGCAACCAACCTGAAAAGAATTTACTAGCTAGCTGGCCAGCTTCAGCAGCAGGGAAGACAAGCCCTCAGGACAGCATTGTTCCCAGTTTTAGCATTAGATTGTTCCCAGTTTTAGCATTAGAACACCTATACTAACAAGGTATCCAGCTGACTACCTGCAAATGATAGCCACCTAACAAGGCTAACAAGCTACTAATGTTGGCTAGCTATCTTGGTTATTGAACATTTTTAACCCAAACTAGCATATTCACATAGTTATGGACAAATAGTAAGAAAATATTACATTTACATTTACATTTTTTCATTTGGCAGACGCTTTTATCCAAAGCGACATACAAAAGTGCAAATAGTGAGCAAACAACAGGCACAAGAGCAAGATGTGTACAGGTCATACAATGCAAATAGTGCTGAAGCTGAGCGCAAGGTCAGTGACGCGAGCCAACTAATCTGAACTAGGATTGCATCTCAAATACAATTACAGGAAAAATAGAGTACCGCTATACTACCTAGGTAAGTGAGCAACAAGTACAAGACAGGAGTAGGATTCTCAACGTCAAAGTTACAAGGTCGAAGAGGCAGAGGTATCAGTCCAGGTAGAGTCTGAAGAGGTGTGTCTTCAGCGCACGTCTGAAGGGTTGGATTGAAGGAGTTGTTCTCAGGGGGGTGGGGAGTTCATTCCACCACTGGGGGGCGATGATGGAAAAGCGTCGTTGTGAGGAGCGTGGACCTTTCGTCCTGTTGGTGGGTGGAGCGAGGCATCCGGATGTAGCAGAGCGAAGTTGATGAGTGGGTGCGTAGGGTAGGATGAGGTCCTGGAGGTAGGTCGGGGCAGTCTTTCTTGCAACGGAAAAGGTGAGAGTCAGGGTCTTGAAGCGGATCCTGGCTGCGATTGGGAGCCAGTGGAGGGATCTCAGTAGGGGGTGACGGGAGAACTTGGGGAGATTGTAGATCAGCCTAGCAGCTGCGTTTTGGATGAGCTGCAGCGGCTGAATGGTGCAGGCTGGGAGGCCTGCGAGGAGGGCGCTACAAGTAGTCCAAGCGGGAGAGCACAGTGGCCTGGACGAGCAGCTGGGTGGAGTAGGTGGTCAAAAAAGGGCGAATCCTCCTGATGTTGTAGAGGAGGAATCGACAGGAGCGTGCCGTCTGGGAGATGTAGTCGGTGAAGTCCAACCTGTTGTCGAGGGTGACGCCCAGGCTCTTCACAGAAGTGGAGGAAGTTACTGTGGTGCCGTCAACAGTAACTGAGAGCTCTTGAAGAGGAGAGGTCCTGGCCGGGATAAGCAGCAGATCGGTCTTGTCCAGGTTAAGCTTGAGGTGGTTGGAGGCCATCCATCTGGAGATGTCAGCCAGGCACGCAGAGATCTTTTCGTTGACCTGGGGGGTGGAGGGGGAAAAGGAAAAAATTAGTTGAGTGTCATCAGCATAGCAGTGGTAGGAGAAACCATGCGAGCTAATAACTGAACCAAGAGAGTTAGTGTAGATGGAGAAGAGGAGGGGTCCCAATACAGAGCCCTGGGGGACACCTGTAGTGAGGGTAGTGGGTGTGGAGGTGGAGTCTTTCCAATAGACCTGGGAAGATCTACCGGTCAGGTAGGACCTGAACCAAGAAAGGGCCGTCCCAGAGATGCCAAGCTCAGAGATCTTGGCAATGAGCAGCTGGTGGTCGACAGTGTCAAACGCAGCAGAGAGGTCGAGGAGGATGAGGACCGAAGACAGGTCGGAGGCTCTGGCTGCGTGGAGGGCCTCTGTCACCGCCAGGAATGCCGTTTCGGTTGAGTGCCCGGGTCTGAACCCAGACTGGTGGGGATCCAGAAGGTTGTGCTTGTGGAGAAAGGGAGACAGTTGATTAAGTACAGCACGTTCAAGGGATTTGGATACAAATGGCAGGAGGGATACTGGACGGTAATTGTTCATATCAGATGGGTCAGCGGTGGGTTTTTTTAGCAGGGGGGTAACCATAGCATTTTTCAGATCAGTGGGAACGAGGCCAGTAGTCAGAGATGTGTTGATGATGAAGGAGAGATACGGGGCGATCTCACCGGACACAGACTGGAGAAGGGTGGAGGGAATGGGGTCGAGGGGGCAGGTTGTAGCTCGGTGGGATGTGATGAGTTGAAGAACTTCTGAGTCGCTGAGTGTAGAGAAGGAGGACAGGTGGTGGCTGGGTGCCTTTCCGGTGGGATATGTATCCAGGTATGTGGTTGTATTGTTCCTTCCTGTAACCTCTGTCTGGCCAATAACGGACATGAAACAAGTTTCAGGTTTCAGGTTTTTGGCGTGGACAAATGTCACAATTATGGAAACTTAAAAGATAACATTTAAATGAATGCTCTCTACTGTCTCAATGTCTGAAGCACAGTGCCTCCAGTGGCTGGGCCAATACAGCACAGACACAATGAGTGCCATGCAGGAGACATAAAAATGACAGTGGTCAGATGTCAGTCGAGCGACATAAAAGGATTGAGAACAGGTTGACACGTGTGGAGGGAGCTGTGGAAAAAGATGCCATCAAAAGATCCTATTGAATCTCTTATATGTGTACACTGGCATAGTGTAGAGACAGCAAATCTAGTTCTCATATGATCTATGGAAATATTGGATGAAAGGGATTCCCCCTAAATCCCGGTGTGACCTTTCCAGTTATTCATGTTAAGCACTTTCAAATGAAATTATTTGGGTTTTTGCATATCTGAAAAGGTCAGTTAGCGAGTCTACAATTATAAACTTGTCCCACTTCCAGAGCCATTGCATATGTATTTACTTCATTTATGAAAACACTATGATGTGCAGTACATGGGAATGATATATGTATATATGTCATAGCTAATACATCTTCATGTTCAGCATGAAACATTTCTTAAAGGATTTATGTGAATTTCTTTATTCTTTAAATATATATATATATATGTGTGTGTGTGTGTGTGTGTATGTATATATACAGTACTGTACAAAAGTCTTAGGCACGCAAGATTTTTCAAAAACATTTGTCTTAAAACAGTTCTTTTCTATCTTCTCCATTAGTGTGTCAATAACAAATATCATATTTTAGATTTCTGAACATTTTTTTTGAAAATAGTGAAATGTGCCACTAAGACTAAATAAAGAAAGTGGCCAACTAACACTAAACCTTCCAGACCCTCCAAACCTTTTTTTGTAGGCATACACTCCAATGCATGATAAAACAACTATACCAAACAACTAAACAAAACAGGGGGTTATCATTAGCAACATAAGCAGGTTTAACCACAATTATTAACTGAAACAGAAACACCTGTGTAGAGGGAATAAAACTGGATGAGGATCAGCCATACTGAAAAGGTGAGGTTGCAGAACAGATTGCTGATCTTACACCATGACAAAGGTGAGCATAGAGACACGACACAAGGTGGTCATCCTGCATCAGCAAGGTCTATCACAGGCAGAAATTTCGAGGCAGACAGGTGTTTCCAGATGTGCTATCCAAGCTCTTCTGAAGAAGCACCAAGAAACAGGCAAGGTTGAGGACCAGAAACGCAGTGGTTGGCCAAGGAAACTTAGTTCAGCAGATGAAAGACACATCAAGTTGACGTCCCTCCGCAATCGGAAGCTGTCAAGCAGTGCCATCAGCTCAGAGCTGGCAGCAACCACAGGGACCCTGGTACACCCATCTACAGTCTGGAGAAGTCTGGTCAGAAGTGGTCTCAAGGGAAGACTTACAGCCAAAAAGCCATTCCTCAGATGTGGAAACAAAGCCAAACGACTCATCTATGCACGAAAACACAAGACCTGGGATGCAGCACAATGGTAGCAGGTGCTCTGGACCGATGAGTCCAAATTTGAAATATTTGGCTCTAGAAGAAGGCAGTTTGTTCATCGAAGGGCTGGAGAATGCTACAAGGATGAGTGTCTGCAGGCAACAGTAAAGCATGGTGGAGGTTCCTTGCGGGTTTGGGGCTGCATTGCTGCAAATGGAGTTGGGGATTTGGTCAGAATTAGTGGCCTCCTCAATGCTGAGAAATACAAGCAGATCCATCATGCAATACCATCAGGGAGGCGCCTGATTGGCCCTAAATTCATTCTGCAGCATGACAATGACCCCAAACATACAGCCAGAGTGATAAAAAAAACTCTCTTCACCAAAAACAGGAACAAGGAGTCCTGCAACAGATGGTGTGGCCCCCACAAAGCCCTGATCTCAGCATCATCGAGTCAGTCTGGGATTACATGAAGAGACAGAAAGAATTGAAACAGCCAAAATCCATAGAAGAACTGTGGCAAGTTCTCCAAGATGTTTGCAAAAACCTACCTGCCGAGTACCTTACAAAACTGTGCACAAGCAAACCTAAGTGAATCGGTGATGTTTTGAAAGCCAGGGGTGGTCATACCAAATATTGATTTAACTATTGATTTTTCTGTTTCGTGCACTTTGTATGTTGTTAATACATACATTAAAAACTATTCATTTCATTATTTTGAAAGCATTCTGAATTTATATCACTTTTTCATAAGTGCCTAAAACTTTTGCACAGTACTGTGTATATATATAATATATATTATATATATATATATATAAAATTATGAAAATATATATATATATATATATATATATATATATATATATATATATATATATATATATATATATATATATATATATAAATAAATAAAATTATTAAATATTTATTTATGTATTTATTTCTTTATTTATATAGTATGACTGGTTGTCTTGTATCAATATGAAAAAAATATGTAAAAAAAAATCACCTTTGAACTCTTTTTGCCCGATCCTCAACTTAAATTATGTCCACATTTGCAAAGCAAGTCCTGCCTAGATATTTTGGTGGAGATACCCCACCATGTACTTATTTGAATGCCCCTAACCCTAACCCCCACCATGTACTTATTTTAATGCCCCGTGAATGAGGTCATATTTCCACTTGCTGATCTCTGATTGAAAAGAAACCACACTGCTGCAGCTACAGCAAAAACAGTACTCCAGTCAGGTACACAGAACATGGCCTTCATTTCAAATGCTTCACTACCATACATTTCTGTAATAAACCAAGACTTTGAAGTCACAATTTCTTCTACCACAGCACAAAATCATACATCAGTTTCAGTAGATGATCAACATTTTTTATTTCATCAGATGTCCTTAAGTATACATGGCTGTCTACATTGTACCCAGTGGGTACTGTTATTTTCTAAATACCGATGTGGCTAGAATCCACTCTAAACACATTGTGGCCTGTCCTTAACATATTTAACCTTTAATGGATTACCTATCATTTCCGGTTAAGCTCAGGCATGCATGGCAGTGGTTTTTGGTCGGATTGTTATTAAGGCCCCTGTCATGCCAGATTCAGCTCCAGAGATTTTTGAGTGTCAATGTCAGGTGCCAAGGGGTACCAGTCCGTATTATACATTGCAACACGCAGATTATGGTATAATCAAATCGTCCTATATTTTATCATAAGGATCCATTATGGCCCAAATAATTATGGGCTAAGGAAACTGCAGAGCAATTTATCAAAGTCTGCTCAGCACCTATATATATGGGGCCAGCTGAACCTGCTCCTTTAAGAATAAAAACAGAAAAAAAGAGTGGAAAAAAATCTGTGATCTCTGTATGCTTAAGTCAGTGATGTGAACGGGGCAGAGATAGATTTTTATTCCTTGGCCTCATGAAGTTTGATTAATAATTTTTTTAGGTATGTCCATCTTGTGGGGCTGTTGTCCAGCTCACTAAAATATTCATGTGTGATTTGTGATTTATACAAGATTTTTCAACACAGATAAATAAGCTTTACAAGCTTTACTGATCACTTTTGAAAATTCATGAAATCTATTGACTATTCATTATTTTTGTAAAATACATTTTTTGCTTTTTACAAAAAATACTAACTCAACATTTTCTAAAATAAAAATGGGAGTGATAAGACAAATTTGTCTGAATGGCTACCATAAATATATGATTTTTTCAGCCTTTTTTCAAGGTGGCTTTTATACTGTTACTCATAGTGATTGATTGATTCAACATAGATGGACACACATGGCAGATAGAGAGGAAGGGAAGGCTATGATTGAAATATGTACATCACTTTAAGAATTTTCTGCCAGGGCTGAATAAACCCACATTAATTTCATATTATAGCCCACCGGTATTTAGATAATATGTCAGACAAACTAAACTGACCCTCTTCCATAAATCAGTAAGTCACAAATCAATAAACTCAACAGACTTTCATATGCCGTAAAACTTATTTGCTCTGAACTAATAGTATATTTTAAAATAAGAATTAGATTCACACACAGTAATATCAAAAGCAGAGAAAATTCCCTTAACATCTAAAGGGGAAATGGCAATAAAATTAACCTCACCATTGTATTAATAGTACCTACAGGCAGGTGTCTGTAACAAATGAACATTTCATTTAAAACTGTGCAAAAATACCTGTAATAGCTGTATGTAATATTAAATTTAGTGGCAAACCTCAGGCACACCTTTGTCCTGTCGCATTTGCTGCCAGAAGACTACAGCCTAATTGACAATCAAGTCTAGACACCTCTGTCCCTCACAAGTCAAAAACTCATAGAATCAAATGATCAGTTGAATTTAATCAGGTCTCTAATGAGCTAGGTAAAAGAGTAGCAATGGTATTCTGAATTGTCATCCTCACCAAAGGTTCACCAAACTGTCAATGATTACCATATACTCAATAACAGAAATCATATTGCGTATCTCAGCCCATAATAGAAAGGATACAAAACAGCATATATCCATTAACATATGCAATGCTACTGATTAACATTAACGGTGATACAGATAGGTCTATGATGATCATTCCACTGGCTTTATACATAACAATTGTTCATCCTCATCACTGCTGACCCATAGCATAATAAAATGAATTTGTATAGCATTTGACAGCTGTTGAATTACAAAATGATTGTTAAAAGCCAAGCGAAGGGGAGGGGAGCTCACACTGCTGCTTTCTAAACAAGCAAACAAGCTAAATATAACAAACCTGTCATTAGATTTGTTCGACCTCACCTTGCACTGATGTCCACTGTTCTTACCCAGTGTCAGCGATTAGTGAGCATGTTGTTTTATTGAGGCCATGTTTCATATACAGCACAATGCTGGATTGTTTCATGCATGAAAGATGAAAACCTATTTTTGAGAATACATGCACAGGCATTCATGAATGCATTGAAATACACCAAGTACAGTTTTATTCAATTTATTCAAAATAACACATATATTCTAATATTATATATGCATATGAGAGGATCTGATGATGGATATATAACACATCACCTTCCTAGGTTTATCGTTCTTCTGTAACATATAAAATCTCAAAGAGAAACAGAAAGGGGAGGGGCATGTAACAATATTTCCTTTGTTACCACATGACTGCTGAGGAAGTTAATGGACAGAAGATCCTGTGCCACAGGCAATCCATGGTGAGTGAGGCTCTTGCTAGGATTATTTTATACTTGCCCTTCAACTTTTTCGCCTCCTGTGTTTAACTCTCAATTTCAACTTTCCTTACCTTCACTACTTTCTCCCTTTCATCTCTGTGAGTTGCTCCCATTTAAGCTCTTCTTTCCAATTCATTCCTGTCTGATGTGCTGCTCGGTTTTATGTTCACATCACCCCTTGCCTCATTTTCCTGCACTTCTGAAAGACTGAGGGATGACTCATGGGAACTTTCAGTTCGATAAATGAGAGGCCAGGGCTTTCTCTCTCCTCCTAGAAGATCCCTTATTTTAGTCCAAGTCCACAAACAGGGAATGCATTTCGCCAAACACATCCAGAGAGCAAAGCAGTTTTCATTTTATCGCTGTCATAAATATCCCGGCCCTGTTTCAATAAGCCCTCTGTTTCACACAGGTTTACACTGAGCTCAAATATGTGTACATGCACTGTAGATGTGTTTTAATCTCCTTCATAGCATAAACAAATATTTAATAATTTTACCCATTATACTCACGGCACACTCGCTGTATTCGATAGAGGGGAATGTTAACCTTGATTTAATGCAACTCTAAATAGGTTGTTGTTGTCGCCTGTTTTTCAAAAACAATGCACAATATTTTATCTTACCCACTTTCAGGTTGCTCTTTCTTTTCCTATTATGTTTTGCTAATTAAAATTCTACATACATTTATCTACAGTGCAAAGCATTGGGTTAAATATTGAAACTCTGTAATTACAGCAATTTGAGTGTCATTACTGGGTATATTGCCTTTATCAGATGCCATACATTTATAAATAATTCAGCTTGATGATGAACTGAAACATTAGTATTAATTACCTAAAAGCATGTATAATGTGAATGAGGAGCATAAACTAAATAATGTATGTCTGCTTTTCAGATGCACTTGTTTCATTTTACATCAATCTTGTTTACATTACCCTGAATGCAACCCTTTCCCAGTAAAAGCAGGCTTTTATCCGAAGGTCTTGAATGGTGAGAGTCATTCTTGTTTAAATACTGCCATCTGCTGCTTTAATCTGGTCAAGGCACATTCGTCTTTAAATGTAGGTCATAATATGTTCAGTATTTTAAGAACTGCCTTTGTAATGCCACATAAACTGTGTGTGATTCATGATAATGATTATTATCTAACTGTATATACCTTTGTTTGATGGTCAATGGTGCACAATACATGTTTAGGAAATCAAAATTCAAAATCATCTTAAATCCCAATTTAGGCAAAAATACCCTCTATGCACCTACATTGTGTTAAAATGGCAGTACTGTTTATAGCCTTGGAAATGATAATTCAGTGACATGTTTAGCAATAACTGCCTACACTCAAAAATATATTTTAAAATTAATTAACTATAACATCAGAATGTAATTTTGATGATGCACAGGAATAACCTGAGCAGTAAATATACTGAGAGGCATTAAAAATACAACAAATGATTATGACTGATTTTTACTATACAGGAAAAACATACAAACTGATTCATTTTTAGGAAGAAAAAAATGGACTGCACAAAATCATGGAACTTTTAACCTATGAATCAGCCAACCTATTATCAAGGCAAAAAATATGTAATACTAAGGGGTCCCATTATTTCAATTAAATCATTGTAATTTTGATTTCAATATGTCATGTGTGCTTATTTGCTGCTTGCAATGATTGCACATGTGGCATAACGTAGCATCAACATTACAAGAGTGTTTATTTCTATCTGAAATTTCATATCCCACTCAGCAAGAAGAGCTGCATGCAGCTCTGCAAGCATGAGTGCTTTAGATCCTGTCAACACATTGATCCAGTGCATTCCAGAGAAGCACTATAGGGTTCATGCTGGGTGATAAGATATTCACTTGCCCAGAAGTGAGAACATACGGTAATGCAAGACAGCAGGACTTGAAGTATGTCTCTTCTTCTGTGGCTGCTAACCTCAATAAATTAAAATTCATATTTGCATTAGGCTGTGTTGTTTGGCTAGAATAAACCTGAGTAAACAGCTCATTATTGATTAAGTTTAAGCATCAGTGAAACTACTATTTTATGTTTAGATGACAATTGGAATGTGTACAAGCTATTTAGTAACCAAATAAAGGCCTCTTGTAACAGGGATCTAGCTCATGCGGCTCACTATATGGTATAATATTACTATGTACTTTTTACGCTATTTACACTATATACTATTTTTCAATTTGAAACACTCATTTGTCAGTCTGACCCCCCTCCTGTTTCAGTGCATAAAATTATTTTGAAAACTGCATGCTCAAAGCACAGCAGACTACTCACAAGAACCGTTTGTATATGTTCATTATCACGTTGGAATGTGGGAATATCTTGAGGAAACAAAGTTTGCACCAGTTGGGTACCGGCAATGTGTGTTAAAGGCTTCCTTTGGCTTTCTCCAAAAAGGAACACAACCAGATATAGGAAAAAAAGTAAATATGGACTCATCAGACCATATTATTTTCTTCCACTGCTCAGATGTCCAGGTTTTATGATGACAACAGGCTATCCACTGTTGAGTATTCACCTTGGTCACAAGCCCTTCCATAAATATGTGAAGATCACAACATTATATATATATCAGCTCTCAATGCAAACTGGCAAAATTCAACATTAAATACCTCAGCCATTTCATAATTTTTGCTGAGATTTTATAGATTTTATACACTAACATTTATAGATTTTATATACTGACTATGACAAGCAACAAACTGCTATTAATAATTTGCAAAATGGTAATTTTATGAATTTCCCATCTTCTGTGGCTTTTGCCCAGCATTAAACTTGAACATGAAAGAAGTTTTTTGTTAATGAAAATATATGTAATGCTTGAAAAAAGTGCCATAGCCCAACAATGTCAGTGTTGATAACCTTTACTGTGCACACTCAGGACAAATTAGTCACAAATGGTGCAGAAGTCATGACACAATCAGGGGCAGAAAAAAGAAAGCAGAGAAAAGTTTAGGAAGAGAAAAAACAAGAGAAAGGTTGGCATGCTCTGAATACCGATATAGCATTAGCCAACAAAAGTAGCTAACCCTTACTTGCAAGCTAACTAGTTAGCTGACTAGTTAGCTTGCTTAACCTCATGTATTAGCTAATTACACTATATGAGAACTATATATATCATCAATGAACAACAGCATGTGATATGTTAGCAATCTGTCTCTCAAAGGTACCCAAGGACTGGGGGGCGGGGGGGGGGGGGTTGTGGCAGAAAGCACAATTAGCCAATAAATGAGATCTGTTCAGACAGAAAGAAACCCCAAATTTGCAGTCTCAAAAACTCATATCAGTAACTATGACAAGTCATCCTTCAAAGCTAGCTGCTATGTAGCAGTAAACTTGAGCTAAGCCTGACTAAGCACAAAGAAACTTGAGTCGGTTCTTTGGTAGTCATGGCCAATCCATTTCAGGAGAATGCCATTGATATAGGTGCTCACTTTTTGAACAAGCTTTGCACTGTGAAAGGATTATCATACCTCTGAAATGTGTTCCTATTCAGAACAATATCTTTATGAGCATTCTTGTTTTGCTGCGTAGTCAATCGTTTATCTCACCAGCCTATTTAAACCATACATTTCCATTGTCATACCCTGCCAATTTGTACCCATTCCGTTACACACAGTGTGCATTGCTCTATGATTTTTTTTCCAAGTGGCATCTTTCTTTACAATATTGGGGATGTAGAACACATCAGAAAGACTACAGTATGCAGAACCATTGGAAGAGTGTACCTTGTATTGCACATTTTTATTGTGTACCTTGGCCATAAATCCATGGATTTCATTGGATTTCATTAAAGAGGGGTTCTACAGAATCACTGGTAGCCTCCTGTATCCTATAATCTTCATAGATATTCCACGGTCATTTCTGATAATCTGAAATTCTGTATGCATAAATGATTAAATTTAATGCTTTCCGCAGGATTTCCAGATGTGATTGAGTGCATTAATGGAATCCATATTAGCATTAGAGGTCCCTCTGGGTTCAGTGTGGCAAATTTTTTTAACAGGAAATCGTTTTACAGCGTTAATGTATAGGTACCAAATTAATATTTTTTATTTTAACCCCTTCAATGTTAAACCTGTATTTCAAAATGGCATTCTACTCACTGTTCTTTCCTCCACTGGCCAGTGGCTGGGGGCTTCCTCCTGTCCACAACTCCGACAATTTTATTTCTTCTTGGCTAATGAGTAAAAACACATACAAGAATTTCGATCTTGAGTATTGCAGCAGTTACACATTGAAATTTATGTTGCTTTGGGAACTGTAAAGGCAAATAAGCAATTGATGACCTTACCATTTTGAATCATATTCTTATACTTGACTTAGAATTTGCAGTTAGCAGACCACCTTCATTACAACTAAATAAAAGGAACAAAAATCAATCAATTTCAGTCTGTTATAGAAAGCATAATGCATTACAATTGTAATGGGCATGAAGTTAAATTACATTCTCAAAACATTACTCAACTTGTCACCCATTTTCATGTTGAAGCGCTGTTGAAATAATTATCTTGAACGAGATATAGTTCATTGATAAATGTACGCATTCACTCCATCTGTATTTTCTTTGCTAAGTCTGCTCTCTTTTCTTTGCTGTCACCCAAGTGTTGTTTGTTTTGTAACGTAAAGGTACTCGCTGTTTGCTCTCATGGTGGCTTCTTAATAAAATATTGGAAAGTAAGTGGCACAATGTTTTGATTCGGAGTTATTATTTTTGTGATCGACAGGTGATGGCTTACTACAGCGTTTCTCAAACCTCTCCTGGAGTACCACTTGTCCTGCATGTTTTAGATCTCTCCCTGCTCCAACACAGCTGATTCAAATGATCAGTTTGTTGTTAAGCAGCTTCAGGAGTTCATAACGAGTTGATCATTTGAATCAGCTGTGTTGGAGCAGGGAGAGATCTAAAACATGCAGGACAAGTGGTACTCCAGGAGAGGTTTGAGAAACGCTGGCTTACTACATGCTACATGCACGTGCCTTTTCAGCTCAGCCTATCAAAGATTGACTTAACTTGATTACTTAAATTGGAATCAGCCTGGGTGGAACTAAGAAATTCTGAATTGTCACATCTCGCTTAGTCAGGTTGGAGTTAAGGCTACGGTTTAGGATTTCTTAAATCACCTTTCTGGAATACCCCCCTGTTCTCAGTCAGACATCATGATGATGCTGCAGAGATGAGTCAGAGCTGAGTCAGCCTGGGGCAAGCACAAATGACTAGCTAGATAGATAGATGACTTTTTAAATGGAAAGAGGGAAAATCCAAGCAAAGCCCTACTAGATCATTTCAGAACAATAGGCTAAGAGTTGAAAATATTTATAGTTTTTCGATAGTTTTTATCCAAATTGTTATGAGCGGGGATACATGTATCTCTCTGGCTGACGATGGGTTATAATGTAATTGTATGATAACATTCTGCCCTCTTATTTCAAGTTTCCGGACGCTTGGAGGTGTTCTCTCTTCATTCATAGGGTTAGGGGCAGATTGATATTGTAGACTAGTTGTTATAGCCTAAACTGTAGAGTTGCAGCTACCAGGTGCCTCAGAATTTGTTTGCTGGAATTGAATTTTGATGTGTACACATAAATGACACAAGTTAGTGCCATGTGCAGTGTGCTCTCATCATGTACACCGCGGTTTGTGTGGGAGGAGTGGGAGGCCTGTGAACCCAATCCTGCTTAGGGCCCCCAGAAGTCTAGGGCCATCCCTGTACAACCTATTTATAGTAATAAATATTCCTGTCATAAAAATATTGTTTATGCAATGTACTTAATATTTATAACTGTATCATTTAAACTGTTGAGTTTATGACTGAATCAATTCAGACTACTGTCAATTTTTAAAAAAAAAAGTACTGGGACTCACTGAAAAGTACCAGGACTTGTTCATTAAAATTTCAGAAGGGTCTGTACTGTATCCCAGGCAGTTATACATAACTTGACTTAAAACCAGCTGTAAGTAATGCATATGCTTAAATAAATGTGTGAAAACATTCTTAATGGAAATCAATTAAGAATATGGACTTGCAAATAATGCATAATGATATACACTGTCAGTTAGCACTAGGCTTTGCATTCTGGTTTAGAAAATGTTTGTTTAAACATAAGGGTTTGTGATGCAGTTGGTACTGTAGGATGCTAGAAATTGTTGTAAGTCCATTCTTCCATCATTTTCTCTTGAACTGCTCAAAATATGTGAATTAAGAAACTCTTGTGGTCTGAGTCAGTCTGGTTTTCAGTCTCTCCCCCTTTGTCGCACACCTCTAACTATTTCTGTATCTTGACGTACAGTATAGGTGGTCTGAAATAAAGGGCCAAGGAACTAACAGGGCTTATTTCCTGTGCTCCCATGTAACTCTACAGCAATCCCTGTATTCATGTGAGAAAACATTTTGTCTGTAAAAGTACAAGGAAATCATTTCCAAGCCCTCTCTGTTTTTTCTATAACATGTTGGTAGTTTCCTGGTGATGCATGGCAGGTAGGCAATGTGTCAACATTTCAAAACAAACTTTGATTTTATAAACATCATAATCATAACTTAATAATTTGATGTTTACAAAAACATTATTTCTCAAAAAACTGCAAAAAAGGGATTCTGTTCAAAACTACTCTTGTACATTGCTTTCAATATGCATCTGCTAAGCCACAAAATGTAATGTATGATAATGTAATGTAATGTAATGTAATGTGTGGAACAGGGCAACAGGGAGGCAAACAGCATGCTGGGATAAACAGCAAAAAGTATTATTACAAATTAAGGAGGTAATATTAATGTTATATAATTCCTTTATCGGACTACATGAAGAACCCTGTGCCATTTCCTGGGCACTACGCTGTATAGAACATAACACAGAAGTTGAAGAGTATGGAGAAGGGCAACAAGACTGGTTCCAGATGTCAAGCATATAAATTATGCAGAGAGTTACTTTTTATTCTCAACAAAAGTGGAAGAAATATACCCAACAATATTTCAGTTACACTAAATATTGCTGTGTTCTTGTAAAAAGCTAAGAAAGGGTGTTTAGGCTACTACTGTGAGTGGCACAACTGCAGTCAATTTGATTCTCGGTTCATGACACAGACACTTAAAATGAATAAATGACTTACACTAGTCGTTTGTACCAATGTAGGCTGGAGTGGTTATATTATGGTTGTTGTCAAGAAGCATTTCTTTGAGTGAGTAAGTGCATCAGTATTAGCCTGATACACTGAATACTGACAGATGCAATTTATTGTGCAAAGCTTGCAATGTATCATCAAAACATATAGAAAAGATAACAGATAACACAATAACAAAACAACAAAGATTGCGCTTCACTTGAACAAGGGGGAATCCCCTGTCAACAACACAGGGGTAAAGAAGGATTTCTTTCATAATTTGACAGACCGATCTATTTGTCTACACAAATATGCCCTCAAACCCGGGTCTACAGGGTACCAAAGCGTCAATGCGCTTCACGCACAGAGGTGTCCCTCATGCATTCCCCCACCGCACTTCACCCATCTCTGGGGTCTTTGGAGTTGCAGTCAAGTGGCAGGTTTGGTCCCCCATAGACCCGGGTTCAAGGCTGGGTGAGGTGACTGCTCTCTCCCTTCGCTACAAGTGGTGTCAGAGTGGGATGGCTTGCCGCAAGGCCATCGGAGGCGTTCCCAGTGTGTGAGCCGTATGAGGGACCCCCTGGTTAGGTTGACCCCGGTGTGAGAGACCCCAGAGATGGGTGAAGCACAAGTGAGTGGGGCAACCTGGGATGGGAGAAGTATGGTGGGGGAATGCACGCAGTACACTTCTGTGCGTGAAGCGCATGGGCGCGCTTCCCAAAGGGGAGGGCAGTGTGACAGAGTGCTGTCACTACGGTTGAGTATGCGCTCTGACTGTCATACCAACGAGCCTGGCTCTTTGGTTTGGTGCCCTGTAGACCTGGGTTCGAGGCCATGTGGGGTGACTGCTCTCTCCCTTCGCTACAAGTGGATCAGCCAAAATTATATGCATTTTTAAAGGTATATTTGTCATGGACTGCCGACTTGCATGAAATTAAAATAAAATAACTGATCAAAACATCTGACAGCATATCTGTAGTCACTGATGAATCAACAGATGGGAAGATCATGATGTTGTGCATATTTTGTTCGTTTTGCAAGGACAATTAATTATGCTTGATTTGAGAGTTACATCTGGCTGATAAAGTGTGTCTAAACTCTGTGAATTTCTCCTTGGTGGCAGGTGGCATCGTAGATTTATAAAGGCATTTGAAGTGGTTTAACAACATGACTGCGTCAGACAACGTGAAGTACATGTTCAAGACTTACAGTGACATCCTTAAAGGCTTATTGACAGAGTGATGTCAGAAAAAAGGAACCTATGATTAACTCTGGAGGTGACAAATTAATATGTAACACTGATACCACAAATGTACTGCATAGATGTGACAACAGGCATCTAATGGGTTACTTCAACAAGGTCACAGACAAGCTACTGGTGTATTACATCCCCAGTCATATATACAAAACATGGTTAAGTCAACCACATCACAAATTTCTCAAGGCTGTCCAGAGATTTACCCCTTAATACATTTGCAGTTTGGTTTTGAACAGCCTTCCATTATATTCTGTTCCTGGTTTTGATGAATTTGGAATAAGAGTGATTTTTTTTTTTCCTGAGTCTTATATGGCTAAATGATACTTGTCACTTGTCTGCTGTTACTAACTCTGTAGGAAGTGCACCATCATATGGGCAAGTTTCACACAGTATCATCAATCCATGGAAGAAGGAACCAAAAACCAACTGAAAATGAAACACCACAATGATTTTTTTTTTGCTTTATAATATTTTTATATGCTAGTGAACATTACTGTGTTGCTGAACAAATCTTCAAAAGTCAGTATAGTCCCACCCTTTAAAAAATTAAAACCTGTTGTGCATACACCTTCAGCGAACATTTTAGTTTATTGCTGCATTGTCTGCATTACTAACAAATAAGATTGTATCTGACATGTGATACTGTCAATGGCTGTAAGCATTGCTGTTAACATTTATGCATGTTATGTCATTATTTATTTGGCTTCAAAATAGCTGTAGTAATACTGGCTCATACAAACAAATAATAAAAATAAATATACAGTATTGGTCATTGTGTGTTTGCCAGTGGTGTTTAGACTGCGTGCATTGTTAAACATAGGACAAATACAGTACAAGAAATGTTAACTAGCTAGCAAACAGCTATGATACTCATCCAATTAGTTAGTTAGCTCACTGACAATATTAGCCAGTGTTGTATTTATTTATTTATTTATTTATTTATTTGGGCTGCTATGCTGCTTGTAAGGACAGCTACTCATTGACATAATACTTGAATCTAAATTCTAACTTGATTTTTTTTTTTCATTTTTTTTTTTTTAGGAATGGTGAATACAATAGCAAGCCAAAGGGAATATAAAGAAATTACAGAATTGCATAGAACAGTTATAACGAAGGATCCTAGTTTCATGCATAAAGCTGTTTTGTTCATTTAAAATTGTTATTTGGGAAAAAAAAATGCCTGAGTTACCAAAAAAGGCAAATCAGTTTTATTGTTAATGTATCTCCATAAATAGCCTACAAATAAAATTTTATTCAATATTCAGAATTCCAATATATTGAATTCCATTATTCCAATATTCCAATATTTGTTTTCTGATTTATCTGCAAATCATCTTGATTATATGAATAAATACTGACATCAAACTGTTATGTGTGGGTTGGCTATAGGGGATTACACAGTGCTTTGCACTTCTGCATGTCATGGCTCATGGGCACTTCTCCTCTGCTTTGTGGAAAATGGGCATTTACGCACCCTTGTGGAAACAAAAGGGATTGCAAAGTTCTGCAGAATTCATGAATAGTCAACAGCTCATGAATATCATGTTGAAGGAGCAACAGCAGAGGATGTAACACATTTCAGTGTTTCATCTGTAGGTACACTTTAGACTATAGGCAGAATGATGTGCCAGGCTGGGTTGAAAGGCCTGATCTTGTCATTAAATCTCTAATATGTAGATATCACTTTACTTGAGTCATCAAGACTTTCTGCCATTATCCTGTCCCCCAGGAGTGATCCAGATAAGACTGTGAAATTCTTGTGTAGAATAAAGATAATGTATTCAGCCAAAGTAAGGGGTACCTTATTGCGCTCTGGTTAAATTGGCAGGATGTGGCCTATTTTTTTCAATATAGCCATTATTATTAAAATTTGTAGAAATTGTAGAAATGTTCTGAGACTATGCTCTTAATCATGTCTTTGTCCAGCCTAAGGTCCAATTACCAGGCCAGGTTATTTCACAGTGTTAAAAAAATTGAAAGCAGTTTTCAATATTGGCTGTTTCATATCCTACAACTGCATGGGAGAGAGTCTTTTCCCTTGCTTTTTCTTCCACATGTATGCATTCACTGACTGTGTTTTTATCACTGCGGGTTGTGTTATTATCACTGAGGTCTCACACATGGTTTGATGTACACCTGCAATGATTGTTTCGCTTTGCTTAGTATATTGTACATGCACTTATAGTGTAGATGCTTAAGACCTGGCTTACCAAGTCTCGAAGCTGTGGAAAAGTGTCAAAGACTTTAAGTGAAACAGTTTTTCCTCCAAAATCTTTTATTTGTTTCACGAGCATTCTTAGGGGCCTGTTTCATCACAGATTTAAACATTCCATGCACATTTTATATAGACAGTGCAAACATTTGTGTTGAATTGTGTTGTGTTTTGTGATTTTAAATAATTAACATCATGCCCATGGGGGTCCATTATCCAGGCCACAACAACCATACAAATAGGAGAGAGTGCTCCTTGTTAGCAATTTACTTTGTGCTCTGTCTCTCAGTAAACAAACTCATGGATTTCTCATGGAAGTGGAGCTCACAGTAGTTGCACTCATTCTGAGCAGAAGGATAGAAATTAATTTGCCCGAAAGCTCTCCCCATTACTATTAATGCAGATTTTTAAAATTATTTTCTTCCAGACAACATAACATAAATGTCAGTATGGATGTGTGAGTTGTAAGATAATAGTAAAGTTTATGTTTTCATTCTTTATCTTCATACAATTTTAAAATAACTCATCAGTATTTAAACCCAGGTACAGCGATATCATTAATATCAGATTCACTGTTGCTGAAAGGCAGAACACTGTGGACTTTGTTCTCTTAAATCACCACTAGATGGAGAAAATGCTTTAAGAATAGCAACTTGATTATAAGTCTCTTAAGATGTTTCATCAATTTATTGTATATTGTTTTTTTTACCTGCAAAGCCTGTTTGTTGCGATGAAACAGAATAATACAGCTACACTTCTGTGAGACTGTAGATTGTGGTTAGAATGAACACAACATATAACATATTTAGCATACAGAGACTTTGAAGAAAGGAGACAAAAGAAATATAATGGCAAAGTTATTTAATACAATAATAGCGTAAAGGCTGTGATAATCAGAAAATCTATTTACTCTGTCAAAACCATAGAAAAATAAAAAAACACACACTGTATATTAGACTTGTATCTACTTTGCTTCATCAAAAAATAGAAAGCCCTAAGTACACAAAAAAAATTAACTTTTAGTGATATTTGGTAAAACATTTATTCTTGAGTTGAGAATAGTGTGTCAGTTGAAATTTTGATGTGTCTTTTGAAAAGAAATGCCAACAACATGTATGTCTCTTCTGGTCATGCAATCAGGCATGTCATGTTCTATTCATGCTGTATGGGCCATAAATCTCTGCAGGCTTCAGAGTAATTTTGTTTTTTATCCTAAGTTATTTCCTAATGCAATGGGGATATGAAATGTAAAACTTGACAGCTGTCACTCACTTAAAATCTTACTTTTCCTTGATCAGTTCAATTTTGGTGGTTCCAAGACGTGTTTGTGTGTGTGTGTGTGTGTGTGTGTGTGTGTGTGTGTGTGTGTGTGTGTGTGTGTGTGTGTGTGTTTACAACATGCAGTGCTCTGGCTTATCAGATGCTATTTGGAATTATATAGGGGCCATCAAGATTCAACACATAGCCAAATCATTGCATTACACTTCATGGAGTAGCACTATCACTATTGTTACTGTTAATGTGCAGTTTTGGTATGGGCCATAACATATTCTGATACAGTGAAATATGTTTTGTTGAAGATCTGAAGATACCCAAGGAACAAACAATAAGTTTATCTTAATTTTAATTTGTGATTTAACTAAATGCTATAAAACTTCTAGAGGTATTACATAATATTATTTTCGACTCCTACTACTTAAATAATTTGCACCAATTTAATAATAAATGAAACAATTAATAATTGCATTTAAACTATTAAAATTAAACTATTAATTTCACTTACTGAGGAGTCAAAGTATTCAAGTCAAAGTACATTCATTTTAAAGTTGAACGCAAGAGCTTATAATATTATTAGTATTAAATATAGTGCTACCTTTTATAGTTTCATAAGTTTTGTCCTTAATATCACCAAAAAAAGATTGTGTATAATGCTAGCAATTTTCTACAGGAATCTTTCCATCATATTTTATGTTCATAATATTACTTCCAATAATCTTCTTTTCAAACCTCGGTGATAGTGTTTAACATGTCAAGGACACTTCATTAGAGAAAAGCTTTAAAAAAACGGTTTTATCCTTTTTTACACCATAGCCTCATTATTACTGAATTGGTATTTAATTTTTTTTTCCCAGTCCTAATCACTACTATATAAGCCATCAAAATCACTTGACTGTAACTGGTTATGGGGACCATTTTTCATGGTAAACCTGTAGAAACACAGAAGAAATCTAACCAGCCAAAAAATAATAATTTCAAGAGGGTAGAGATAACAATAAACCATGAAGAGGGGAACATCTTGGGGCACAGGCATGACTGAAAATAAGTGACTGAAAAAGCTGGTTTTGGAATATTATAAAGGGGCTTGTTATATTACATCATTGTTAAAGCAAAATAAAGCAAAATAACATTGCTACATATATATATATATATATATATATATATATATATATATATATATATATATCTGGTGTTAGGTGTCTGAAAAGTAGCATGGCTAGATTTATGGAATAAACTAGAGTAACTGTATTCTCATAGTTCAGATCCCCCCTGCTGAATTAATCAGCCAACACAACAGCCAGAGGTTTTGCACATAACACACCTTTGACAAATTCTGCACTCTATTCCTCCATATGCAAGACAAATGTATTTGCTATGAAATGAAAGTGAACAGTATACCAGTATAATAGCATGTGCCTTTTTTTAAATTTCTGCTGTAAAAGTGTTTGGAGTGACTGATTCAACTTAGGACCAAATGTACAAACCAGTAGTAAACTGCCAAATTCACTACCCATAAGATACTGTTTATATTTTTGTGCTGTCTCTGCATATGATTGCCAGTTGATGACACTTCCAATCCTGAGCCTCTCAAATATAATCTATGCTCGGTCTTAAATCAGTCAATGCCCAGTACTTACACTTTAAAGAAGACATTGAAAGGGAACTATAATAGCCTGGCCGCATAACATAAGGCATTTTTAAGACAAATATTCTACTCAGAAGCATTCTTAATATGGATAAAAAATGATGCCCCAGCAGGTTTCAGATGGTATGACCGCTTGCAGAAGACCCTGAAACAGGGGCTGGTGACGGTGATTTTTAATTCCAAATCGATTGTATTCTGTCTTCTATTTCTAGTCATAGATTTATCTTCACCTCAGTGCTTCTGATCAATCATAGTGATTTTCAACCTAAACACATTCATCCTTAGTGAAACTGAATGTCACTTCCAACGAAGCTTAAATACAGTGTTTAACAGACGATGACTTGGTCTAAAAATTGTGAAAGAAGGTCAGATGTTTACCCTAAAATCATCAAAAATCATTTGAAAATTAAGCTGTGGTAAAATGTGCAGAGAAAACACCAAGTCTGTGGCCCTGATGATGCAGATTTATTAAGGCTTGCTATGTCAGCAGCACACATTCCCTGATTCTATTTTCAAATAAAACTACCCTCCTTACCTTTCAGATGTGCTCAGTTCTAGGTAAAAGTATGGTTTCATTACTCAGTGGGCCCTCTCCTACTTGACATTGAATGTTTAAGATCAAATCGTATTTAATTGTTTTCATTAACCATGTCAGGTGCTGGAAAGTGCACTATGTCAGCGTTAAATAAAAATGAGAAGAGACATGTTCTCTAATTGCCTATGAAAAAGGACTCACTAGAGCCTGGCTGGGTAAAGGACAGTGATGCATTAACACTGCTGCACACGTTCATGTCCTGTGGACCACAGCCTTCAGTGTACAACTGTGGCATTTAACAGGAAAAATGAATACAGCAAGAAACAATATTCCATTGGAAATGTCTTACTTACTTATACTAAACAGACCTGCTTTGCCTTAACTACAATTTGAAGGGTAGCCTGTAAAAACTCCACTTATTAGATGTAAGGAAAACAAGTGTCTCAACAACAAACTGTAACAACATACCATTGAATGATGGTTGTGCCATTCTGTCTACCCTACAGAAGCTATGGAAAAAAGAATTAAATTAAACTTGAATGAACAAACAACATGAAGATGGCAGCACTGGCATTTATGCCTGATAATCTAACACAGAGTTCATTTCAACAATGCTTAATATTGGTTGATCCTCTTGTCAATCAGATAATGACAGTGATTATTACAGTACATAAATCATAAAAGCATAAAATTCTGAATTGTTCAAGATGGAAATAATTTTGGTTCAAGTTTATTTTGCAAAAACAGCTGTGATGCCACTCATACCTTGTTATTGCCCAAAAATTATTGCAAATTTATGCCCCATGTATGTATGCTCAGTCATTCAGTTCAAATCCTTCTTTCAAGACTCTATGGACACTGCCAAAAATGTGATATCAAAAGTTTTCAGTAGTCCTGTCCTTTTTGTCCACCTTATGGTGCGACTTCCAGGCATTGTCATAGGAAGTCTTATTTTAGACCAAAAGACTCTACTAATCTACTCTACAGCCATGATCTGTTCAGGAGAGCAACTAATAGATATCAATTCAAAATGAATACTGGTCTTGGATAGCATTCAATCCCTACACATTAGGAGGCAAGTAATGATGCATTTGCTCTCATCTAAGCTGTGTAAGCTTTATGTTTTTATTCATCAGACATAAAGTGGTTGATTCAATATCATGAATCATCCAATTAAATCAGCCTCACTCAGTTAACACTGTCACCACACCAATTAATGCACAAGTAACAAATAATAACTAAAAAGGAAAGTTTGAGTTCAATCTTTAAGTTGGTTTGAAAAACATAGCTAACAGTTACCAGCTTTGCTCAAGAGACCATCTGTATCTGGGACTACTGTGGCAGGCCATTTGTGACATCAGATGCAAGTGTTCAAATGTTCAGATTCTGAATATGCCATCCATGTTAGTCAATGGGAGGTTTTTTGATGTAAAATAAAAATCACAAGCAATGCAATCCTATAGGTATTAGCCAGGTTTCATAAGTATGGCTGAAAAGCTTTTTCAAGCCAACATAACAATAAAAAACTCAATCAAGCTCAACAACAAATGATTTGCCATTTGTGAATGAAATCAATAAGGGACCATGCAGATGTATTAACAGTATGTTTGTGTGCATAGACATTCTCGGAGACAGTGGTCCTGTACTACTCTGGCACTGAGCTGCCTAGGAAAGTAATTTGAGAGCTAGTCTTTTCTTGTGTGCAGGTTAATTACAACCATTCTACTCTGACTCCAGTGGTGTCTCTGCTTCATGCCATTTTATGCCAGGCAGCGCCTCCTCAGATTTAATCTATTTACTCAAGCAGTGCCAGATTCCACAGGCTGGAGGGAACAAGTGCTACAATGCCTGTGCCAAACTAGGATGGGGACAGGCCTGCCAGTTTGCAGATTAAATAAAGCAGTCTAACCTGTGCCAGCCCAATGGCTTCATTCAACAGTTTTTTTTTGTAATCATTTTAAATTGTTGCCTTGTCAGGGTTGCTTGGGTGCATCAGGATACCAACAACTGATTATAAATAAATGACAAAGTTTGTGTCCAGTTGCCAATTCTAATTACTCCACTGGGTGCCTTTGCCTCCACATTAGTGCATTTTTGCCAAATGATCCCATTTCTTTAATGCTAATATGTAACTAGGTGCAAGTGAGGGGCTCGTTTCACAAAGCCTCTTATGTTAGAACTACAATCAGCAATGGTTTGTTTCATTTTACAGAAAAGCAGTGCCATGCCCACTCCTTGTGGGGTAGGTTGTGATTGAAATGAATCACTCAGTAATCATTTAATCCCTTGACACTGTGGATAGCTACATAGTGACCAAGTAATGATGTTTCACATGAAGTATAGAACAAAGCTCACATCATTGTTTTATGTAATAAATCAGTTACACATACCATCTACATCTAAATATATGAAAAGGTTGAAAAGGATAAAGATCATACTAGAAAAATACTATGTTGCAGATGCCATTATCGGATGTATTATATGTATTACTGTAAGGAAAATGCAATACCTGATTCATTGTTCTTGGATGGTCGCCTAATGCAATAAAATCAACTTAACTATCAAGGGGGGGTTAGATTCTAAGGGATACAATTGGCATCACCTTTTGACGACGGTCTGGTTACCTTCCACACCACACCCTTTGTTCCTTAGAATGCGGGAAACAGGGGTGTTAACACCTGAGGCCTGGTCAGAGAGCAGGCTATGGTTATTCGTGTTTGTGTGTGTATGTGTATTCAAGTCTGACACTGTATGAGGTGTGAGGCCTCTGTCTCTTCCTGTGAGCGAGATCTAAGGAAGAGACTTTGTGGAGCCTCTAACACCATGCAGTGCCCATTTGTTTCTCTACTGTCCAATCAGGGACAGGAACCTGCATTTTATTTCAGGTTTGAGGTATAAAGGCTTGTACTCACACACCACCATTTTGTAATTACCCTGCCTTGCTTTTACCCGGTATGTTTCATACTGTAACTGAATACTATTCATTGCTTTGTTAATAAATTGCTTTAAACCTAAACTTTGGAATTACAAGTTGGGCTTCACAAGAAGAAAATCCCTACAATTACCATATACTTTATATACTTTTACAATTTAATTAATGTTCGACATAATTTTGACTTATACTGTATATGTTTCCACTCGTTTTCCACTTGTCAATACTCACAGCTGATACACCTCACCCTTGAACACACATGGGTGTACTCTTCCTATATCACAGAATTTGGTCACAAAACAAGGGATAATTTTCTAGATGGGCAGCCAACATTGTAAGGGGATCAAGAAGTAATACATTCATTTTTGCCATTGCTCCTGTCAACACTGGTTACAGTGTTGGTTACTGGTTACAGCAGATTTGCTCCCTTCTCATGATTTTTGCATTATTTCTCCTATACACAAGCAAAACCAAGGCCACATTAGCCGGGAAAAAGGAGCTTGTGATAATTTGAGTAGTACAAATTAATGGGACACTTACAAGCTTGCAAGACCTTGTGTGAAATACCTTATGATCTTCACAGCTACCCCTATGTAGAAGAAACCACCCTACTGGAATGCTGAGTCCTGAGTCCATTGAGGTTCTGAGTCACCAACCATATGGTGGTGTTCAATCCTGAGTGTTGAGTTTAGTCTATTCAGGCACAACAGTAGACAGAATGTAATGCAGATGTGGTAAGAGGTACCGTCCCTGCTGCATTACACAAGATCAAAGTTGTTTTTTGACGGCTCATTGACTTCACAAACAGTGTTTCTGCACCTTTGTGTTAAAGAATGCTGTCACATTTAAGGAAAGCAACCCACAGCCGCTTGTTGCCCATACTTTTTAGACACCAAACAACTTGTGTGTGATGGACAAGACATCCTTTTCACCCAACATAAACTTAATAAACCATTTCTGGAATAGCCAACACTGGTATGTAGGTCATTGTGATCCACAACCACGTACACTTGCTAAGTTGCATGCAGCACTTTCACAGAGAGGAATATTTGGTGGAGAGAAATAAATGGCCAACAGAAAATGGAGGACACGTGAAATACTTTTCATTTAATTTTGTTCATTGACAAATGACCCCTTTCCTCTGATTTAGGGCAAGGAATGCACACAATATAAAGATGCAAACTTCAAACCAAGTCAATTATTCAAAAGTAGTACCACTTTTCCAACATTTCATTTTGGTTTGTTTGCCCTGATGGATGGATGTCAGCCCTTGTGTTTCCATGTTTTGTGAGAAATTATGTAGATGTTCTGATGCCAGGGCTGATTCTCAGAGAACAATCTGGGCTGATTTCCACAGCTGTCAGCCCATACATGCTGGCACATAACGAAACATCCATGCTGCCAGATCATCAGCCAAACAGTGATCTTAATTCATGAGCCTCTGCTGTATTGTAGGAAAATGGTCTTTTAACATAAACCATTTCATCAAATACCTAACAATGAAAAACACAGGGAGAATAATTTGATTTCAGATTCATGGTTCTCGCTTTACCATCAAAGTTTAACAATGAAACTGTTCATTAAAAGACTATTAAAAGTCTTGCAAAATTCACTGGAGGAGCCAGGTCATCTCAGAACTGCAGAGACCCATAATCCTGCAAGTGGCACCTTGGGAAATCTACTTGGTATTGGTCATTTTATCTCATAGAGATCCAATTTTCTTTGGAATTGGAGGCTGTAAACTACAGGGTAGTACTGTATGTCTTGTTGCAATAAAAAAGGTACTGTACATTCATTCCCCAATCCATTATATTAAAGTCTGTTTCCAATACCTGCTGCAGTGGTACAGGGAGGAACATGTGCATTTAGCTGTTCCCATTTCTGGACAAGATGGTGAATCATTTGGGCTATGTAAAGTGACTAATGTGGTCCTTCAGATAAAATCAGTATCAGAATAATACAGATAATCTTTACAACAATGGAAAAAAGAGAAATGCTTACATATATGTAGCAGCCCTTGGATCCAGAGAGTCTCAACTGATGCGTCAGGTTTCTTTATTTAAGTTCATCACAGCAACAGCTCGTTCAAACAGCAGCTTTAATCCATATCATCGAATCACCATACAGCACCGTGAAAACTATATCAAAACATACAAACGACACAAACTCAGACAAACTTCACAACCCTGTTCCACAGTCAAACTCATTATATGAAAATATCAACAACAAAGTTTACATTGTACAACAATAAAATCGTTCATACGTTTCCATGGTTATACATTTTATAAAAAAAATAAATGTCATACCTTGCTGGGCTCACCAAGGAATGCAAACCAAAAAATACGATAATCCTTTTCTTCCGTTATTAAACATGCGTCAATTCCACTCAGTTTTACAAAGTACAAAATCCACATAGAAATAACGTAGGCCCAAACAAATCAGCGTCTACCATTCACACCCGCCAGCCAACTTTTAAAGCTCATCTCACCTGATGCAAACTATGGTATCATCAGAAGGACAATTTTCAATGCTACAGGTGTATAGGATTTCCAATCAAAGTTCACACACACGCGAATCACAAAGACATTCAAATTACAAACATTTGTTAATAAATTACAGAATAAATTACACAAATATCTTATCCCATAACCCAACCCATACCTATTTCATAAGAAACAGCAGAAATACAAAATTGCAAAATGGTCCCTTACAATATGTTATATACTTTTTATTACTCTTACTGATTACTACCGAGTTATAAAATACTTCAGATCGGGCGGTAGTGTAACATAGTGGTTAAAGAGCAGAACTTGTAACCAAAAGCTTACTGGTTTGATTCCCCACTAGGGCACTGCTGCTATACCCTTGGGCAAGGTACTTAACCCTCAAGTGCCTCAGTAAATATCAGTTATATAAATGGGTAACATTGTAGAAAAACTTTAACCAATGGAAGTCACTCTGGATAAGAGCATCTGCTAAATTCCTGTAATGTAGATTTCTGTTCTATGTTATATCAAATGGGGTAAAAAGTAATTTTTGTCTGGGGATTAGCATCACCAGCTATTTCCAGACTTGATCAGCCAAGTGTAGATGCAGCCAGTTGTGCATTTTTTTCACATTTTTCCAAAATAAATCATGTTACCTTGCGCAACCCTGCCTCTCTATATCTTGCAGTTGCTTTGCGTGTCAACATGCCCATCCCCTGGTGTACTGACAGGCTTTTTTGCACCTAACTGCTTACTTGCTAATAGGCTTTTCACACCCATGGTCAAAAGTAAAGAAAAAAAACTTCTGGGGAAATAACCTAACAATATTTGTTGCATATTTAATGCCTCTCACTATTCTAGCTGTCCTCAATACATCGGCTCCTGCTGTCTCTGCATGTTAAAAAGTTGACTTTGGTATTTTTTCTTTGAAGTGCTCTTCAGGGTTAAAAATGGTTGCAATGGATTAGACATGCTCACAGGCAATATGGTTGTACATGTTAGTTTGGCAAAGGTGAAGTGAGAATACTTTTTAAAAGAGGCTGAAGGCTTTCAGGCTGACCAGTTGTGGACTTTAAGTTACAGTCAAGTACATGTCTAGAGAAAATGTGTGAGAAAACTGGCAGATGTTAACTGAAGGAATGAAAGTTCATTAAATTTACACAACAGCCAGATTGTGCATTACCAGGGAAAGAAAACCAGTTTATGCACATTGTTGATGTTAAATATAAGAGGATCTAGGGCAACAAAAGTATTTTTTTTTTGTCATTTTTCCATTTTCTCCCCAATTTGGAATGGCCAATTTCCCGAATTTGGAATGTCCAATTAGTCATCGATGTTTGGTCCCACTGTCAATCCGGGAGAGCGTAGACAAGCACGTGCCCTCCTCCAAGACACGTGATGTCAGCCGCTGCTTCTTTTCGCTCTGCGGCCCACAAGCCAAGCTAGCACAGAGATGAGTCGGAGGAAGACATTTCATATGCAGCTTTTGGCACGTGGACCACAGGCGCCCGATCGACCAGCAGGGGTCATTGTTGCTAATGGGACCAAAGCCACTGCCGACATACCCACCCCTATCCCCGGCGGAATGAAGCCAATGTGCTCCACCTGTGAGCTCCCGGTCACTGTCGGCTAGTGACACGGCCGGGATCGAACAAAAGTATTTTACACACATCTACTGACAATGAGCACTAAATATACCAAATTCTGTCTGGCAATACTGCACACAATTCTCTGGCTGAAAAACTTCATTACTAATTGCTGTAGACCTTGTTTGTGTTGCAGTTTTATTGAGAAATGTTTAGCTATCAAGAGGACACTAAGAATTCTCATTCCAGAAGAAAAGAAATTGCCAGTGGTCATTTTTACCATTTTTTACCCTTGCTTTTTTACATGGCCATAACACTAGATACTTCCCTTAGATAATCAAATAAAACATGCTTTATTGCTAATTGTCTTGGATATTTTAACTGAAAAGCACTAAAATAATATCATAATTGTAGTATTCAATGGGTTCAATTAGTTTACTTTTACAACATTGATTTCATGGAAGGTTTGTAGGATTGATGCCATAGGATTTTCACATGCTGTGCAATGGCAGATGAAGCAATAGCATGCTCTACTATATATTTCAAACATTAGTGACATGGAATTAATTGTATTGTCAATGCACGTGTCTTGTGTTCCATCACTTGTGTGTGTGTGCCTGAGACAAGTGACGTGAATGGAAAAATGGTTAATTGCATATGCTAAGGTGTTGCTTAAGGTGGTATTCACGTGAATATACCCAAACTAACTGAACATCAGATTTAAAAGATTTTTTTGTGCATTCTGTCTTTAAAATAGGATGCACTAATAAATATAACATCATGTAAGCTAAGCTCTACCTACAAGTAGTAGGATTTTAGTTTTAAAGGATTTTATATAACTGTATATTATATATGTGTGTGTGTGTATATATATATATATATATATATATATATATATACACACGGAATAAAGAGAGAGAGAAATGGAAAAACTGCCTTTTCTATAGGGTGAAAATTAAAGTCTGCCTATTGGGGGAAAAAATCTATATAATGCATCCATCACACTTCAGCGTCGATGCGATCATTGTTGTTGAATGACAGCAATAGAAACAGAAAATTCACCCCCTCCAGGCAATTTGAACTTACTTGGTATTCATAAACATAAGTCCTTGTACAGACCTAGGTTATCTATTAGGAATGTAGATCTTTTGTTTTGCACTAAGCCTGTGCACTATCAATCACATTCGCCAGGGACACTTTGGCCCATTATGAAACAGTTAGATCAATGGTTATTCAATAGGAGGTCATTAAGTAGTCTCTGTAGTGTGTATTTGCTGCTGTGCTGGAAGAAAGGCCAACTAAACACTTCTGAATATAAGATTAATTATTATCAGGGGAATGGAATGGACATGGAGGCCTGAGCTGCCAATATGGAACTGTGGCCAAGGCCCTGATATGTATTAATGCATGTTTTATCAGACTCTGTCATGCCCCTGGACACTGTGCAGGCTCATTTATTTGAAGTTCATTAATACTGTCAATATTGTAAACTCTGTATGAGTTCCACATGCTGGCCTGCAGATTATTATTATTATTTTTCTGTTTTGGAAAGGCTGCAAGGACTCAGCACAAGTTGGAATAAGGCAGTGACAGACAGATTGGTAGAAACACTGATCTTGTTTCATACATTGTGTGATCCAAACAGTTCTACACACCATTCCGAGAGAAATTGTTCATGGCTGATATTGCCAGTCACAAGAGAAGTAAGCCCACAATTTCAAAGCATTGCCAAGAATTAGAAAACTTTAAACACAAATTAGGATTTATTCCTTTTTTAATTGAGCATTTCTTTTTAGCAAAAAATTCAGCAAACAAAAACTTGTACTGTTGTACTTGACTGGTGTAATTGCATATCAAGCACCAGCAAGCAGTCTAAAAACTAATAAACTCTTAAACCAGTAAAAAAAAAAAAAAACTTGAATCTTCAGAGCATGAAAGACCTTAGAAATGATGGAAGTGGAGATTTTCTCTTTTTGTCAGGGATTATAATTTTTATGTGTGACATGCTTTAAGGGATGCTCCATGCTTCCATATAACTTCTGGATTCTTTGATCCAACAAACTTGATAATCCTGTTTCTAATATTTTAATGCACTCACAACTTCAAAGATATGTGTAAATGCAACCACTCAGAGCAGGAATGAGCTTGACTCTCATTCATTTTTTTCCCTGAGTGTCATTTTCTCTGACTCTACAGATGTCTACAAACCAGTGCAATACATATTGTGATGCAAAATTACTATATAATAGCTGTTCATCTTCAAAAAAATATTGGTTCTGCTATTGCTTGGGAGCTCTGCATTCCAAAAAGGAAAAAGGTCTATCTTCATGCATTAAGGGCAATAGTGACACATCATTTATTAATAGGGATAATACCATGCTGTCTGTGCTGAGGGCTATACAAGGTTATGATGTCTTATTATTTTTCATTCAGTATAACACATCAAGCAATTCATCACCTAAACACTGCAGAGGATATTTATTGCCACTGGAAACAGTTCTCTTTCCTAATTAAAATCCAGTTTAAAGAGACAAAAGAGATGAATGAGAGTGATATACTAAATACAATTTTAAAAAAAAGATCAGATTCTTGGCTCTTGAGACAAGAAATAGGTGTTAGAGGGAGAAAAATTTGTAGGGAGAAGGGTTACAATGTGTTTTAGTGGTAATAGCAAAAAACTCATGATTCACTTTATTGATGAAGAATGAACTCTTAGTTTTAAAGCCATGAACACATTGTTATGTGTTAGGCTTTTAGCCATAGAAACAACTTATTTAGTTGCATACCCAAGATGTTGCAATTGACAAAAATGTATTGATCAGGAAAGTACCGTTGTAGTGCATGTTGCAGAAATATAATTTAATAACAGGTGTGACACTGTTGCTTAGCTTGATTAACATTGGTGAAAGTGAAATGGCGATACACCTAATGTACATTAAATTTCTATTGATTTCATTCTAGGTATCAATTTGTGTAATTTGTAAAATGTGTGAAATTTGTAAAATATGTGAAAACATTTTGTATTGAATGAATAGGTTACCATTCACTTTGTCTGTGCTGTTCTCTCTTTTTTATTTTAGCATTCACAGTTTTACATTTAGATTACATTTTACATTTAGAATATCATACTAAAAATAACATTGTGATTTTGTAAACACTTTTCTTAACAGTGGCTGTCATGGACATTGTGTTCCCAAAGCAACTAAAAAAGAGAAAAATGGCTTGTGAGGTGTTTTACGATGCAATCCTGGCTATAGGAATAAGCTCCTGTTTTAACAAGACCTCTCAAGATGATGTGTACCTAGTTTTAGGTCCATGACCAACAATTTTGTTTTTTGTTTTTGCTATTGCTGCACAGTCCTTGTTCTTTTTGCTGTCCAGGTTCCTATATGAAGTGCTTTCAGTGATCATTGTAAATGGAGTTAGATATACAAATAAAAAACAAATTTAACCTGTATCCAGTTACCATTCCTTCTAGGCAGGCTGTAAGTAGAGCAACAGCATATGTGAGTTAACTAAGGCAAATGTTTTCACATTAAAATGATTAGACACAATCAACAAATTTTAAGTTGAATAATAGATGATTACCTCATTTTGATTCCTTACTGTATGTTCAGTACCATTTGACATAATTAATGCCAATAAACTGAAACACAGTATCTTTATGTGTTCATTTAAGAACTACATTTCCGTGCGTGCTCGGAGCAGGACTCGTTACCTAAAGGTTGCTACTTTGATTCCCCGCTGGGGCACTGCTGTTGTATCCTTGGGCAAGGTTCTTAACCCAGCATTGTGTCAGTGAATATCCACCTGTATAAATGCATTACATTTAACCTGAGTTCACTAAAAAATAGTAAACTCAGGTTAAAGTGCAGTTTTTGTTAATTGTTAATGCCCTTGACACTAAAACAGAAATCTGTGTATGGTATTTCGTGTGTTGTAAGCTGCTGCGGACAAGATATCTGCTCGACGTTTTGTTACGGTAGCGTACATGCATGCTTAAGCTAGTTATGTCAGTCCGTGTATAGCCCTTCATTAGCAAAGTGAACGGACTTTTAGCTCTAGTTTAGTTATCACAGCTAGACTCCGAAGAGCTGGAACTGGACTGTAAATACAACCTGGAACTGGTCTGTACAGAAATTTCCTCCAGCACAGCTGAAAAAACTGGAGCTCCAAGATTTCTGCTGGATTTCCATGGTGGTGTGTGTGAGTAGCTGAAGCCGACGGAACACAGAGGTACTGAGTTTTGTTTTATTTTCTTGTGAAAAGAGAAGCAGCCATATAGTTTTTGGGGTCACACCGAACACAAGCACCGATCAGGCCTGCAACGTTTTTGTTTATTATTTTCTTTTATCTGTATGATAGATCGCTAGCTATTAGCGAGCTAGCTAGGTAACGCAGGTGTGTGTGTGTGTGTGTGTGTGTGTGTGTGTGTGTGTGTGTGTGTGTGTGTGTGTGTGTGTGGGGGGCATGGTTTACCGTGCTGTTAACTGTTTCTTGGTATATTCATATGTTGGCAAAAAGCGCAAGCTGAATATTCGCATACAAATTGGTATTCATATACATTGTTATACGTTGCTGTAGCGTGAAAATGCGTTTATGTTTACATCCAACAGATGAGATAAGTTAGGAATAAGAATTGGGAAATTATATTTTGCTTGATACATTTTTTGTTGAAGTAAATAATATATAAGCTTACCTTGTTGCCTGTGGTGTTTATTCATATTCTGAGTGAATGGTTATTTTGAATATTAAATCTGTGAAATTAATCCTTGATGCACTTTGTTTCTAATGTAACAGAAAGGTAATATTAAAAGGGTACTTATTCAAAGGTAACATTGTACTAAGGTTTAATTGAGGTAGCATGAAGGAAGCCCAAGATGTCATAATGAGCTAAAGAAAATAAAAGGTTTATAAAAGAGTGGAGTAATTGTAATAATATTGTAAAGAATCTGGGGCCCTACCCATTATAGGTTCCATAGGGCTAGCGCTACATAAATGTAGGCACCACTGGGATGCTCTTGGGTTTCCAGCTGATAAGTGACTAAAAAATAAGGTCTTTAAACAGGGCAGAACCTTGTAAGACATAAAATGGCCCACCCAGTGGAGTTAGTCAATGACCTAAAGAGTTGGTGCCGTGGTGAATCATTAGATGAGGCTCACGTTTTGATGGTAATTGTACCGGAAGAAGTTGACACAGCCCAAATTGAAGAAGCACTTCAAATAATAAAGAGCTTGGGATGTGTGTATGTACGTGGACAGTTGTTCAATGTCAAATTAAATCGTTTGATGGTCTTGTGTGAATGCAGGGAAAGAGTGAAGTATGATAGAGTTCCTCCTGAGTTGCCATCCACAGAGGGTGGTGAGGCATGGCCTGTCGTCATCGTCGGTGAAACTGCAGTTGAAGACTTCAGTAGCAAACTGAACAAATTTCTGCAGGCTGAGGGGATGACAATGGAGGGCCGTCAAGCTTCGTTCCACAGAGCACAACCACCCATGAGCTCCACTTAGTCCATCCTGCATGCTGTTGGTGAGTTATTAGACAAGACGACGAAACCTCCATCAGAGGGTGGAAGCTATCGTCGCCTGCGTATTTTTTCTGGACAGCTGCCAACTCCCGCAGGTGAAGAACAGTTCGAACACTGGCTGGACCAAGCTAAGCTGATGGTGGAGGAGAGTGACTGCTCTGACAAAGAGAAACGGAGAAGATTGATGGAAGGTCTTAAAGGACCTGCATTGGAGGTGGTGAAAGCGGTAAGAGCTACAGACTCGGACGTTAACCCTGCAGAGTGTTTAGAAGCTCTTGAAAGTGCATTTGGAACCACAGAGTCTGGAGAGGACCTGTATTTTGCATTTCGCCTGATGCAGCAGCAGCCAGGAGAGAAGTTTTTCAGATTTTCTTAGAAGGCTGGAGCAGTGTTTAGCTAAAGTAGTCCACAGAGGCGGCCTTCCTGCTATCAATATAGACAAAGCCTGTGTAGAGCAACTACTCAGGGGTGCTGTAGCTTCCGACCTGATGTTAATACAACTCAGATTGAGGGAAAGGAAGGCTAGGCCACCAATATTTCTAGAGCTTTTAAGTGAAATTCGTGCTGAAGAAGAATATGAAGATTCGAGGAAGAAATTGAGTATGCCAGTGCTCAAAATCGATGAAAAACCAGAAATAAATGTGAAACAGGCTGAAATTCAAAGCTTGAAAGCTGAAATAAAGGAGCTGAGGTCAATGGTGTCCACAGTAGTGGCCAGACCATGTCAAGCTTCTGAGAAGCGTGCTGAAGTACCCCCAGCTGGTACATCACCCAGCCAAGAGAACACTCAAGACTCTGAGCTGTCAGCCTTAAAAAATCAAGTAAAGAGATTGCAACAGAAGCTACACCGGAAAATGACTGAGCCCGATAACCCGGCTGCAGTACTACCTGTGGAGGCTCGCCAACAGACTCCAAACCACAACAACAGATCAGCAAAAGAAATTAAAGAGAATTTCTGTTACCGGTGTTGGGAGACTGGGCATTTTGCTGGAAAATACAAGAATCCAGAGAACCAAGGTAGGGTTATCAAAAAGTTAATCCATGCCTTGAAGATGAGAGACAAACAGTCTATTAGTGGAACAACTGCCGCTGATGTTGACTGTATTACTAAGAGGAGTGCGGCAGTCCTGGAGGAGACTGCAGGCATCCCTAAAGGTCTCGTAGGTCCACCTAGCACACTGCGGGTGAAAATGAATGGTCAACCGTGTGAAGCCTTGCTTGCCAGTGGCTCTCAGGTGACCATTATCTTTGAATCCTGGTACAAAGAATGTCTGCCAGATGTTCCCCTTTATCCTGTATCAGGTTTAGCCCTTTGGGGTTTAAGTGAATCTGAACTGAGTTATCCATACCTGGGCTACATTGTGGTAGATATAGAATATCCCGAGAAAGTCACAGGTACTAGCACGAGTATGACAGTCCTTGCCCTGATTTGCCCTACCCCAAAGAGCCCAGGCCAGACTCTTCTTATCTTGGGGACTAATGCAAGTCATTTCAAGCGTTTAGTCAAGTAGTGCAAAGAGACTAATGGCATAGACCTCACACAAACTCTAGGCATAAACGAATGTGACATAGACGTAAAACCAGTTCAAAACACCATTAGCTCAACATCTGAAGGTGAAGATGATGGCATTGGGTGTGTAAAGTGGCAAGGCCCAGGCCCACTCACACTGCCTCCTGGTGGTGATTGTTGCGCTGTCTGCAGTGTGGAGTTCAACCAGACTGTGATTGCAGAAATTCTGATGGTAGACTCCTCTCCAACAGTTCCCCTACCTGCTGGTGTCTTACTTCAACCAATGGTGGTGCCAAGCGAAGCTGTGAATGTCAACCAGTTCAGAATCTTAGTTCAGAATGAGTTCCGGAGAGAGACAGTCATACCAGTCGGAACAGTTATTGGTCATATATATCGCGCTGATTCAGTTTCCACGATGTCCCCGACAGAGCCAGTTTCTCCGGAGTTTGATGCAAGTCAGGTTAACTTCGGAGACTCACCTGTGTCAGAAGAGTGGAAAAGGAGACTCCGTCAGAAGCTGTCCGAAAGAGCTCATGTGTTCACCCTACATGAATGGGATGTCGGATTAGCTGAAGGAGTGGAGCACAAAATCAGGTTAGCCGATCCTCGACCATTCCGTCAATGGTCTCGCCGTCTGGCTCCAGCAGACATCGAAGATGTGAGGAAACACCTCCAAGAGCTTTTGCGTGCAGGCATCATCAAAAAATCACGTAGCCCATACGCATCCCCCATAGTGATTGTCCGAAAAAAGAATGGAACCATCCGGATGTGTATTGATTACCGGCTACTCAATAGCCGAACAATTCCAGACCAGTACACTACTCCTTGCATCAATGATGCATTAAATTGCTTGTCGGGCAGTAAGTGGTTTTCTGTTTTAGACCTGAGGAGTGGCTATTACCAAAAGGCTATGGCTGAGGAGGATAAAGAAAAGACGGCCTTTATCTGTCTATCGGGGTTTTATGAGTTCGAACGTATGCCACAAGGGATAACTGGAGCCCCAGCACCAGGACCAGTCTTGCACTGATGCATTTCAACAGATCATTCACTGTCTGATTAATGCACCAGTACTTGCATTTGCAGATCCAAACAAGCCACATGTCCTTCATGTGGATGCCAGTTTGAAGGGGCTGGGGGCAGTCCTTTACCAAGAGTATCCAGAAGGACTGAGACCAGTTGCCTTTGCCAACAGAAAGCTGAGTAAGTCAGAAAACAATTACCCAATCCATCAGTTGGAATTTCTGTCCCTCAAATGGGCCGTTGTGGATAAATTCCACGATTACCTATATGGGGCAAAATTCACAAAACGTACAGATAATAACCCTCTTACATACGTACTTACGACAGCCAAGCTTAATGCCGCAGGGCATAAATGGCTTGCTGCCTTATCAACGTACGATTTTGATGTTGTCTACCGTCCAGGCAGACACAATATAGACGCAGACCTGCTGTCCTGAAACATGCCAGGGGAGGAGGACACAGGAGAATGGGGGTTCATATCACAGTCAAGTGTGAAGTCCATCTGTCAGCGAGTCAGTATCCATGAGTCCTCCAACCTCCCACTCAGGTATGTGGACCAGTTGGGAGCTTCTCCTGAGTGTGTTCCAGATGTTTATGCCCTCCCAACACATTTGGAGTTGAGATCCTTAGGACAGATGTCTAGGGAAGGATTGATAAAAGCCCAAAAGGAAGATCCAGTGATAGGACCTGTTATGTCTGCTTTAAAGTGTTGAAGTTGGCCTGATGATGCAGAATCAAGTCCGGAGCTGTCACTCATGAAGCGAGAGATGGGGAAACTGGTGATGAAAGATGGACTGTTACCCCGAGAGAGTAAGAGACCCGATGGAGAAGTTGTTTCACAGCTTGTTCTACCCAGGGAGTTTCGTACGGTAGTCCTTAGGTCCACGCATGATGATCTAGGCCACCTTGGAGTAGAAAGAGCCACTGACCTACTGAGAAATAGGTTCTAATGGCCTAAGTTGGCATTTGATGCCGAACAATACGTAAAGAATTGTGGCCAGTGTATCACACGCAAAACCCCTTGTCAAAGAGTGGCTCCATTGCACCAGATTGTGAGCAGTGGGCCAATGGACTTAGTCTGTATTGACTTCCTGTCAATGGAATCTGATTCCCAGGGAATGTGTAACGTGTTAGTTGTCACAGATCATTTTACACGATATGCTCAGGCTTTCCCTACCAGGAATCAGAAAGCTCAAACTGTGGCAAAGATCCTAGTTGACAAGTATTTTGTACATTATGGCCTGCCAGCAAGAATCCATTCCGATCAGGGAAGGGATTTTGAAAGTAGATTGATTCGAGAACTTTTACAGATGATGGGGATTCGGAAGTCTTAAACCACACCTTATCACCCGCAGGGAGATCCGCAGCCAGAAAGATTCAACAGGACATTGCTTTCCATGCTGGGAACTCTGAACCATGAGAAGAAACTACAATGGAGTCGGCATGTTGGTTACTTAGTTCATGCTTACAATAGCACCAAATGTGATGCAACAGGGTATTCATCCTACTTTCTAATGTTTGGAAGAGAAACAAGGCTGCCCATAGACCTTTGCTTTGGGACCTCACCAGATGGTTATGGGGAAAACTGTCATTCAAGGTATGTAGCCAAAGTGAAGGAAGATCTGGAAAGAGCTTACAAACTAGCCTCTGAAGCTGCAGATAGAACACATCAGAGGAACAAGAAGTCCTATGACAGAAGAGTCATAACTCAAAATTTATGCAATGGTGACCGAGTGTTGCTTAGGAATTTGGGATTGAAAGGGAAGCACAAACTGGAGAGCCGTTGGAGTTCAATTCCGTACATTGTGGTGGAAAAACTGCCTAACTTACCTGTATACAAGGTGAAACCTGAGGATGGAAGAAGAGGTGTGAAGACTCTCCACCGAGATCATCTTCTGCCCATTGGAGAGTTGGTGAGAATGCCAAAGATAAACACTGAGGATGACTCACCTGTCAGACGAAAGACTAGAACTAGCACAAGGTGGAGACAAGTGTTACCAGTTTGTCAAAGAGACCATGAATCCTTTCAAGAACCGACAGACTCATCTACCAAATGTGAGTTTGAGTGTGACAGACCCCAGAGACCCTACAGCGCTTACCTAGAAGACATCCTGTTAAGGGGAAACATTGCTGCTAGGACTTCAGTTGAAAACCAAAATGAAAATGCTCTGCGTGAGTCGGATTATAGCCCTGCTGAAGATAACTCGTCTGAGGATGATAGCCCAGAGGAGGGAAATAACCCCAGTCTGGGGGAAGAGGAGACTGAACTGATTCTGCTTCTAAAGAGGATGGTGATCCTGAACCAGAGATTGATAAAGAGGCAAACGTTATATCTGATGAAAGAGCAACTGTCATACCTGAAACAGGTGTAAAGAGAAAGGTAAAGCCAGTAGTTAGGCTTACTTATGATGTTCCAGGAAAAGCCAAAGATCAGCCCCTCACTATCATACACAGAGGTGTGGTTATTAAAACTGGATAGGGATAAGGTACCCTAGTACAGTTATCTCCTGCGCCTTTGAGTTGTAAAGAATTGGTTAAGTCTGATGAGGACACCAGACATTCAGACAGGGGAGAGTGTAGCCCAGATAAAATGAGTAAATATCTAAATGTTGGTTATTGTTTATTATGTTAACAGAGCATATGTTTAAGCTTGTTCGTTTATTTGTAAGGTCTAATGCCGCAGATAATGTTTGTATACTGAAGAGAGAGAAAGAGATGATGTAATTTCATTTACCTGAATTCCGTTGGTTGATGTCCGCAATCATGCATCATCATTGGTTGATCCAGCGAGAGGTCAAGGGGGAAAAGAGGAGAGGGAAAAAAGAACGAGTTAGTGCATGAGAGACTAAAGCACTTTGTCTCCCCAATATTGCATTAAAAAATAGTAAACTCAGGTTAAAGTGCAGTTTCTGTTAATTGTTAATGCCCTTGACACTAAAACAGAAATCTGTGTATGGTATTTCGTGTGTTGTAAGCTGCTGCAGACAAGATATCTGCTCGACGTTTTGTTACGGTAGCGTACATGCATGCTTAAGCTAGTTTTGTCAGTCCGTGTATAGCCCTTCATTAGCAAAGTGAACGGACTTTTAGCTCTAGTTTAGTTATCGCAGCTAGACTCTGAAGAGCTGGAACTGGACTGTAAATACAACCTGAACGATCCGAATAGCAGTCTGAGCTACAGAGGCGCTCCAATTTCCTCCAGCACAGCTGAATTGATGTGGAGGCAACGCACGAGGTGGAGTCCATTCAGCTCCAAGACCGCTGCTGCTGGATTTCCATGGTGGTGTGTGTGAGTAGCTGAAGCCAACGGAACACAGAGATACTGAGTTTTATTTTCTTGTGAAAAGAGAAGCGGCCATATAGTTTTTGGGGTCACATCGAACACAAGCACCGATCAGGCCTGCAACGTTTTTGTTTATTATTTTCTTTTATCTGTCTGATAGATCGCTAGCTATTAGCGAGCTAGCTAGGTAACGCAGGTGTGTGTGTGTGTGGGCCCACGGTTTATCGTGCTGTTAACTGTTTCTTGGTATATTCGTATGTTGGTGAAAAGCGCAAGCTGAATATTCGCATACAAATTGGTATTCATATTCATTGCTATACGTTGCTGTAGCGTGAAAATGTGTTTATGTTTACATCCAACAGATGAGATAAATTAGGAATAAGAATTGGGAAATTATATTTTGCTTGATACATTTTTGTTATGGTAAATAATATATAAGCTTACCTTGTTGCCTGTGGTGTTTATTCATATTCTGAGTGAATGGTTATTTTGAATATTAAATCTGTGAAATTAATCCTTGATGCACTTTTCTAATGTTCTAATGTTGATGCACTTTTCTAATTTTCCTAACAGAAAGGTAATATTAAAAGGGTACTTATTCAAAGGTAACATTGCACAAAGGTTTAATTGAGGTAGCATGAAGGAAGCCCAAGATGTCATAATGAGCTAAAGAAAATAAAAGGTTTATAAAAGAGTGGAGTAATTGTAATAATATTGTAAAGAATCCGGGGCCCTACCCATTATAGGTTCCATAGGGGTAGCGCTACAATAATATAATGTAATCTTGGACATTATACTGACATTGAGTGGGAATTGTAGTTCTCTGCGCTACTTTTCTTATCAACTTTGAACATGTGCAGTTTACATACCAAGGCAGATATCAATGAAACATTTGGTATGTAGTTTCCACAGACCAGTTGCCATCACATGACAAAGGCACGGCAAATTAAACCTTTTTTTACGGTCAACCTTATTAAACAGAATTCAGAGACATTTGAGAAGGGCTTGTCAACCTAATTCTGACATTATTTTTGGAGCAATTCAGTTATCATTTTATAGCTCAGTATTTTTTGGTATCCTATAAAAAGTGATTAGATCTTTACAAAAAATACAATTTCCTGCTGGCATCACAGGGTCCGCAAATGGAGTAGGGGCTTGAAAATTCACAAGCATTGTCAGCATCATTCACAAATCAATATGCCAAATTTCAAACTGGCGCTCACTCAGGGAAAAAATGGTTTACAGCAAGTTCAATGATGTCTTAAATCAATAAACTTCATGGGCATGATTTTTTTCTGGAAAATCCCAATCCTTTTGAAGCTCCAAACTGTGTTGGTTCATGAAAATGGCAGTGCAGTGTGAAATTAAATTTGAATTTTGAAGTCTACAGACTGTTGTTCTGTGGGGGCTGCTGTTGAGTGTCCCAATCCTCACTCTGTTCCACCACATCACCACATCATCCACGCAGACTACCACGTAGAATGCCTGATAGGGTCTCAAGACCTTGTCTATTAGACAAGGTGGAAGGTGACTGGAGCTCCATGAAAACTAAAGGGAAGAATATGATACTGGTATAGGCCTCCAGGGGTGGTGAACTTGGAGTGAGCGACACCTGCCAGTACCGCTTTGTCAGGTCCAGGTTTTCAATAAGGTCATCAGCTCAGGGCATGGGATAGGCATCGAACTTGGAGATTTCAATGAGTTTGAAAAAGTCATTACAAAATCTCGAGGATCCATTTGGCTAGGGGACCATGAGAATGGGACTGGACCAGGCAATGTGGGACTCCTCAATGATTCCCAACTCCAGCATTTTCTGCACCTCCTCCTGGATAACTTCCTGTCAGGTCTTGGGCACCTAATAGGGAAGCTGTTGGACCCACTTACTGGCCATCGTGTGGATCTGACAGGTGACAAGGTCTATGTGTCCAGGCATGTCGGAGAACATGTCGTAGAATAGATCCAGCAGGTCCCCTAGGTTCTGGTGTTAGCGGGGTGTCAGATCAGATCCCAGGGAGGCCACCTCCTGGACCAGCTGTTTGGGGCCTGTGGAAAAGTGGACAAAGAAGGCTTTCCTTTCTCTCCGCTTGTTCTGTAGGTGAATGTAGCGGGAGTAGTTTTGACCTGTACGAATTATATGAAGTTCATCAAAATATTTGGTTCTTATTCCCCTGAGTATCCGTTCTCAAGTGTTTTACTGATATTTTCTAATCTGTTTGTATTGTATGTCCTCTCCTGGCATGAGCTGGTTACCAACGAGCTGGTTGTCGAGTTTGTTAGCTATGTCACATCTCGGCCCTTTTTCTTATGTTGGCGACGAATGTGGTATGTTGAAATACGAGCTCCAGTCATTGTCATATAAAAGCTGTCTTAATTATCTTATAATCATTGTCTAACTGTAACAACAACTTTATGAACATGTAGGCATTACACTAAGTGGAGATCATGCTATGTAAAGTATTTGTCTTGCTTCATTTATCGAATATAGTAATGCTAGCTACTTGAAACGCTATGAGGTTTAGCCATAGAACGTTAGCCTTGATAACTAATGAAACATGAAATCACCATTGCAAGAAAGTTAGACAAATACAATGATTGTGTTCTATTTTTATGCACAGGAACTGGAGATACGATACTGATGTATTATTGACAACCTACTTGTGCTGTTTATTTGCCAGGTAATTTGATACTGTTACCAAAGACAAAATGGGTTCTAGCGATACGTGTGGCTGTACTGTGTAACATTAAAACTATACGATCACAAGCTGAGTATGTAGTGTGTAACTATTCGGTCACATCTCTTCCCTTTTTCTTATGTTGGCGATGAGTGTGGAACCGGAGATACGTTACTGACATATTATTGACAACCTGCTTGTGCTGTTTATTTGCCAGTGCTAATAAAATACGCGCTGTGAACCCAGGCCATCCTGTCTGCCTGTGATTCCTGCGAGTGTGGCGTCTGTCGGGAACAAGGGGTCACATGAACATGGTACAATTGGGTTACTTTCCTTTTCACTGGCTTACCAACTTTATAGTTGACTTCACCTACCCTTTCTTATACGGTGTAGGGGCCTTACAAGGAAGCAAGCAATTTGTTCTTTACAGTAGACACGAGTACTAGGACCTTATGCCATGCTAAGCCTCCTGTATGTGTTCCCAGACCCTTAGTATCTCAGCCTGAATGCAGTCCTGCACTTGGGTGACACGCTTCATGATGCTGCAATGTGGACTTGGCTGGGCCTTCCAGGACTCTGGCATAAAGCAGCTCAAAGGGGGAAAAGCCAAGGGAGGCCTGTGGAACCTCACAGACAGCAACAACAGGTATGGTACCAACTGATTCCAGTTCCTCCTAACACTGTAAACTTTTTTTCTTCAACAACGCTTCATGGGATTTATTGAAACGTTGCATTACTCCATCAATTTTAGGGTGATAAACTGAAGTCCGGATTTGTTTTACCTGTAGGAGCACCATCTGCCAGACATTAGCCCTGGCCATGGCTTGATGTAGGGGAAGGGCCTTTGGATAGTGAGTAGCAGGACAGCTAGGATGTACTCGTGTACTCTTGGTGACAGAACAAGCCACACAATACCTTCTCACCTGGGCCATATACCAGCACAGAAAAACCATTTTGTGATACACTCAATTGTCTTCTCATGCCCTCATGCAGGTACCTAAAAGACAGGACAAGAGACCGGGTTGCCAGGAAACGAAAAGGGTTTATTAATTAGGAGCTTCACCATCCCAAGAAAAGAAGACCAAAAAACACAAAGTTGGCTGCTGGGGTTAGGGCAGCTGTCCAGGGTAGAGAGGGAGAGGGAGGGGGAGAAAGCGAGAGAGAGAGAGAGAGAGAGGCTGCTAATTAGAGATACCCGGCCTCAGATGTGTTGAGCCTCTAACAATCACTGGGAGCTGTCCATGGTCCTGATCTGCCTCCGGCAAAGTAGTGCTGCACCTCTTCTGCCTTCAGGGGTGCAGTGGAGGCCAGCGCACTGGTGCTGTCACTGTTGCACCCCATGTCTGCTTAAAGTGAAGTAACAGCACTGGCATTTCTAACAAAGTGGCTGACTTACACTTATAATATGAGCTCATTGTACATGATCACAAAGTCAATGTGGTATGTAGACCAAATTCTAGATATGCAACATGTTTTCATGTGTAGGCTATGCACAGAACATTGTGTTGCATTGTTGCATAAAGAGGAAAATAGCATAAAAAATTTCTAGAGTTAAATTATTACAACAGATGTTTAATGTAACTCTAGACTTTTTTATTCATATCTGCACATTTCTAATGACTAATCTGTGACATGCACTTTTATTTATTTTCCATTTGGTCTTGTTTTGACATTTTTATGTCCTCTTAAAGACAAATAATTAATGTATTGAGGTATTTGTCACTATGAGAGCCACTATTACATGAAGCAGGAGGCCGAGTGTAGTCCTAATTAAATTAAACAACTAGCTAGTCTGACAGGGAAAAAATAGATATGAGGAAGTATTTTGTGTTTTGACAATAAAATACACAAGAGAGGAAAGTTGTCCAACACCAGAATAGAACATTCTTTGAAGCGTGTGCATTAAGAAAAATAACTCCCACAGTCCCAGTTGATTAAAATCTATACTTCAAAGGGTTAAAGTTGGGCTGATTAATCAACCAATTACTGTAGCCCTAATATATGATTAGAATAATTTCACAGACATAAAAAGGTCTCATCCCTTACACCTCAAATGCCAAAGCATATTACTAAGAGTTGAACTACCAAAACTTTTGGGACTGTCACAATTTTAAGAGAAAGTCAGTACTTCAGAAACTGGTGTATGTACTGTATTTCATTGTGTAATTTGAAATACAATAGGACACATTTCATTGGAGATGAAATGTTTTTTAAAAATGTAACCATGGGTCATGAATGCAATTTTTAAACACAGATTGCTAGACAATTCTGTAAGGCTACTGCCAAGTGTGCCAGTGTCAAATTCAATCAGATTCTCCTTTTTAAAAGGGTATATTTATCCTGTGTGATGTGTGACTTCAAAAAATGTCAGTTCTTTCTGGCCCACTCACATAACCAGCCAAGTGTGAGAAACAAGAAGGTGGTTAAAGACCATTGAAACCCATTAAGAATATGACATAGTCTTTCCTGTACACTAATTACATAAGAACAGGTGAAATGAATATTATTTCCACTTATGTATTCTACACTATTCTGCATCATTCTTGAGCATCCTCTGTATGTAAAATGTGTATACCGTCACTATCGTGCATGTATGTGTTTGTGCTTCTGGCTTCAAAATTAAGCAGGTTGATTCTGATATGGAGTGGAGCCAGAAATGATAGCTGGCGTTAACTGTTAATGAAGTCAGACCTTAGTTCCACCCCCTGAATGCTGTGACAATACATGACAGCCAGTCCTTGAGGAGTTTCCATTGAGTTTATTTTTAAAGTGTGAACCGCTCCACAGCCCTGTCCCCCCTTCATTCTCAGTTGTACTGCATCTCTTCTTCAGCTTCAACCACGTGCCAGTTCATCTATCACCTCCCCTTCAAAATGCTGCTTTTTCTGCCTTTCTGGCTGTGAGATAGTGACTAATCACACTTTAAAAAGCCATTAGTCACCACCCCTGCAATGATGATAACACTCCACTGCTGTGACTTCTTTGTTTTTACCACTGGATCAACAAAATATGTGGACAGTGAATGCACGACGTAGCCTCACTGCTTCGGGGATTGCACTGGTCTGGCAGGCACATGCTCTAATCTCTCTGAAATATGGCAGCACCCCATGCTTTGAAAAATGATGCCACACACACCATTTATTTATATCCCAGAGAGTTTCAAGATCCATTCAGCACTGTATGTCAGATTGGCCTGTCAGTGGTTAATGAGTGATACAGGCAGGGGTAAAGTAATTGCAGTGCAGCACAATCATTAAGGCGTACTGAAGGAAAATCCCTGAGGAACATAGTGTTTAAATGGAACTGGGAGAAGATGGTTTTATCTTTGCAGTAGAAGGCAGGCAAAGCAGTGGGTCTGATCCTGATGAATGACAGAAGCTTGCCACGATGTCAGATTAACTCCACAAAGTGAGGATGAATGGCGTGCATACATGCTAGTGGTTGCACCAGTAAGGACTGTAGGCAAAATAAGTAGAATGAATGAAGTGGCAATGAGAATTTCTTTATAAAAATAATGCATCATTAATGCTCTTCATTTTCTCTGTTCTGAGCTCAGGGGGAAATAAAGTAACATCTGAAATTAAACTGTGTTTTGATCCTTCATTACAGCTGTGATCCTATATAGACTGGAAAGCAATACATCCAACATTAACATACATCCATTAGGTCATGCCTGATTTTGCCCTGTGTACTCATTGAATATCAAAACGCACACAAATATAGTATTTTAATCTTACTGACTGAAGTAGGTTAAATTCACATACGGGGGTGTTCCTTGTATGGGCATGAAATGCAGAAAGCAGAAAATATGTCTAAGACATAGTACAGCATGGAAAAAGGTTCTAGTAATCACACTAATGGGCTTGTGGCTTCATGAATGGAAGCCATTAAATGCAGAACATGCAACTGTAAATAATATAATTTCACACAAGATGGTGGCATGCTTGTTGGCAGAGAGCTGGGACTTTCACACAGCCTGGCTGCACTGGGCAAATTTCACAAACACTGGGATCAAATCAAGCCAAATTCAAGGAATGAAATGATAATGTCATAATGAAATCATACCTGAAAACAAAATGTGAGCAGTGTGAGCTAATGGATGAACCCCACAGATGTTAGCAGGAAAATATTCAAATGTCCTGTCAGAATGCAAATAAACCCTGTTGTTGGCCTTCTATGACACATGTGCTGGGTCTCTTTACAGCTTTTCCCATACCTTGGAATAGTAGCTGTCATAACATGCCACCACCTAAATCCCCACTAATGTTTTGCAGCAACATTTTGCATTGATTAAAATGAAATGCAAATGATTCCAGTCAATATGAATTTCAAGTAGAAGGCCAGAGGAACAATGGTATATAGACTGTTTTTACTTCATTTCAAATATCCTTCAAGTCACTCCAGCACATACATCACAGTCAAACCCTAGAGCATTGTTTTTTAAACACAACAAAAGTAAGCACAGGAAAAAAGAGATAATGACAAAATATGAAAGACCACAACAAAAAGTCGGACTTGTTATGATTTGATTCTTTTTTTTTTTTTTTTTCCAAATAAATTAAGGACTCTGGACGTGTTTTCCTGTTTGAGAGTGAGAAAATGAGGAACTTTTGGAACAGGTTGTTTTGATGTAATTGCACTGGTTGTATAACTGCAGCTTGATTTGGCGAGGCCTGAGCAGAGGCCCAAAGTGTATGTATTTCTGAAATTATTTTGAAACCGTGCCTTGGAAAATTATGCAAATTATATCAAGATGAATGGTGGCCTTGCACAAATGCTGGATCGTTACCTCTACATTATTAATCCCCATCACTGGAGAGCAGGCAGTGTTTTTAAATCTCTAAAAATGCAAATGGTCCTGTCTTCTGCAGTTCCAATTAACTTGGATGAAAAAACTGAGATATTTAAGTCATTAAATACACCACAGCTCTTAGTACTTTACATTAGTTAGAGACTCATGGAAATAGAACATGCTCAAATAAATTAATTTCTGACACTCTTTCTTGTTCAGTTAAGATGACTTCATTAAGTGACATTGTTTAATGCAATTGAAAATTACGTCAAATTAATGAGAAATTGCTCACCCAGGTTCCTGACTTCTAATAGTCTTTAGTGGTTGTAAGCCATGTTATATCTTAACTGGAATTTAATCATTAAAATGAAATTAACCTGAGTGAAAAATGTGCAATGAGTGTAAATTTTAGCAAACAAGGGTGCGAGAAGGTACTTGTGGGAGCATATATGGTCTTATTTTGATACAATGGAAAGTTAGCTATTCTTTGTTTCAGCTACACATGTAAAGCCCAGTGCATTAACTTTTTACCACATTAACAGGGAGATTTGTCTTTTTTGTGATATCTGTGGTTGAATGTACAAGAGAAACTTAATCAGTTGTACAGAGAAAAAAGGACAGCTGGATTGTTTTAATAATTGTCATAGTCCAAGGTTCTTTTCCTAAAAACCAGCAGCCACAATTTATTTGTTCTGTATCCACAAGGTGGCTCCCTTGTCAATATTTGGATTGGTTCAGCATTTGAGGGTGATATTCAGATTGACTTGAGCATAGTGTAAGTGTAATTGTACTGTAAAGACTGTTGTTTATTACACTGTTGTTTTATATATGTATTACTGTTGTTTATAGATTGATAAATTCAAACTGAAATGAATTAAATAATACTAACCAACCACACTGAAGTCCCTCTTCCTCAGGTTCCAATGGCAGGTTTTGGGGATAACTGTTTATGTAAAAATATATTTTAAAATAAATTAACCTATTTATGGTGTTGCATGTCAATTTTACCAACATAATAGCTTTAAACCATCTGAATCAGGCAATTTATTCTTTTATACATGCATATGAATGAATATTTGACCTGTAGCTGTAGTTGTAAATAAAAGTCTGAGTTTTGTAGTAAAGCAAATGCCGCTGATTATTCATCATTCATTGAAGAACCTTGGTCTCATCATGACGGTATACTTCTGCCCATGCTTGATTAGTACAAGAACAACATCAGTAATATCACTGTTGCTATTCATCCTGTGGCAGTAGGAGCACCTACAGAAGCACTGCTCTTTTGTTCTCAATTTTGCACCAGTGTAAACATAAAAGAGCCACTAAGACATTTTTTCCACTGTTGATATTTGTTCTGAGAGTGAATTTGATTTTTGGCTGTTTACATGTTGGCAGGGTCAAGCATGGGCAGACAGCAGCTGGAAAAAAAGGTGGAAGAACTATATGACTACAAATCTCTACAGTTTCTGTCTGTCCATCATCACTTTCCAATCATAAGGGATGAGGCATGGAGTTATTAAATGATGAAAGGATTTAAGCATATTGTGTGTGTGGTCTTTGAGATCTGCTAAGATAGCAACCAATAACTGTTGAACAATAACTGTTCTTGGAGAGAGGTAGGTGTATATGTATGCCAGTATTATTGTCTGCAGTAAAAAATGATGACAACCATACAGTAAATATTTTTGTAATATAAACATGTTAAAGGTGTGTTGTCACATTTCTCTTAAGTCATTTTATTGGTACAACACACAGAATCATCATTACACACCATACAGTCACATATAGCCCAAAGGGCATTTCCCTTGTTCATTTTATCTTCAGTTTTATGCATAAAATACTGCATGATGACCAACCCCCACCCCACCCTACCCCCTCTGGTAAGGTCCCTTCAATGTTATTCTTTCCTTTTTTCTTATGTCCTGCTCCACCCTCCACACCTCCTCCTCTGAAGAATCCATTGCCCCCCCCCACACACACACCCTCCACCCCACACACACACACATTTCTGATAGCTTGCCCTTTCCATGCATTGCACAAATAATTTTGCTCTGCAATTGCATCTGGAATGCAAAACAGGCCATTCACTCCCCCTCCTGGTACCAACAGGAGAATGAATCACTTGGATGAAAGGAGAGAAATCATCTTCTTGGAGCTTTAAAAAGGTCCATTTACAGTATTTTGTTTTTTGGAGATTTGCATTCAGCTTAATATTTCTTTTTATTATTACTGATCCATCAAGTTTATCTGGAGCTTAGGCCCAGACTCTGACTCAAAATCTTTTGGGGATTTGTTGGAACTGCAAGCACTACACAACTTGGAAGACTATCCAAGCTTGGGGAAATGGTTTTTTTTAGCTGTTGTGAACTCCAAAAGCAATAAGCTTGTGCCTGCAGAAGATTACCCACAGCAGAACTCAAGCTCATTTCAAACAAGAGCACAAATTAAATCACAAACTAATCAGTCTGGAGCTAGACCAAAAGCTGGAGGGCATTGTTTTGTGTTCATGAGATTGCAAGATTAGCAAAGTCAAATTGTCTTCTTTCCCTTTCACTTTATTCCTTGATTAATCTTTTGTGATTCCTTTCTCAAGGTCTTAAACACACCAATCTTGTGCTGCTTGAGAGATTCATTGATTGCTTGAAATATTTGCTTTTTGGCATTTCCCTTTACTGGTACAATAGCCTTGCGGTTGAAGCAAAATCAATAAATCTAGCATTTAGCACAGAATGCAGCATACAGTACATGCACATTGCATTTCAGCAACTGGAATAAAAATTGCTGTGCCATTAAACCTATTTGATATGAAATATATTTCTGCAATTATGTGTAACAGCACATTGCTATACAATTCTTTTGAAAACTTGAATGACTTGATTTATCAAGTGTCTCACAACAAGTAGCCCTATCCTACATACCTGATATTCAACAGCAATATCATAACACTTATCATAAATGTTGTCTCACAAACAAAACATACATAGTATTTAAATAAATTTGTAGTAAAACACAAAGAACGGTGTGTGGTAAACACGTCATGTAACAGAGGCCATGTATTCAACAGGAGGTAACACCATGTCATAATGGAGGAGCTAGGGGACGAGAGAAAGTTCAGATATGTGTGTAAGTGTGTTCAAAGCAGCCACTGGATGTTCACAGAAGAGGACTAGTTTGTTAATACAATCCACTAAGAGGCTGATTAAGACTATGCTTCCCAGTAGATGCACAGCTGTGTAAATTTTGACATGGGCCATTAAGTTCTCATGTGGTGGCTTGGAGCAGAGTTTGCCCAAAATTAGGGTGTGTCTAATTCATCACCAAGATAAATACATTTTGATTGGGCACTGAAATCAAGTTTATTTTCATGACCCTTGCATGGGGAAAAAAATTAATAAAAAATGTGCCACACCGATGATCAGGTGTTACATCAACATTTTTTATAATTAGACAGGCCACATGCAGTTAAAATAAATGTAGAAAAAACTTACCAAATGCTGAATTTTTGAAAAAAAAATTAATCAAATGTTGAACATTTATGTTCATTAAACATTCATTATGTTCATGATATTAGATCTTCTCTGAGCTCGCAGACATGCAGGCATTGATGGCAGATGAAATGCATCAATGATCTACAGGTAATGGGCAAAATACAAGAAACACCAACATAAAGTGTCTTTATAGGGCACTGGGCCACTACGGGCTGCCAGAACAGCTTCAGTGCACCTTGGCATAGATTCCACAAGTGTCTGTAACTCTATGGGAAGGACGTGACACCATTCCTCCACAATAAATTTTTCATTTGGTGTTTTGTTGATCCTGGCGGAGAAGGCTGTTGCAAGAGCCACTCCAGAATGGAGAAGGATGGAGTCGACTGACCATATGACTTTTTTCACTGCTCAGTGGACTTGAGACTCTAAAGTTCAGTTGAACTTCTTCATATCGAGCCCATGCACTGCATATCATTTTGGAGGAGACAAAAAGCAGAAACCAAAATGCATGTTGATGCAATCAAACCAAAGCCCTTGCTATGCGTTAGCAGTTATGGTGGTGAGCTAAACTGGTTATTTAAAAAAAATTATCAGTGTGGAAGGAAATATAAGACCATCTTTCAGTGGTAAAATGTAATATTTTTCCTTTTAAGTTGCTGGGCTGCTTGCTTTCATGTTAGCCAACAATTTTAATTTGGATTTTAATGGGTTTGCACTCAGGAGAGAGTGTTGTTTGTACTTCATCTCAGTAATCTGCATTTTGCAATGCATATTATTTTTCTAGTGGCTAGCTAGCAGGTAAGGTTATTTAGTGACTGCCTAGCAACACTGTTTGCACTAGCTTTGGTGCTTCTAGAGCCTCTCAGCACTGTATTTTGACAAATTTTGTCAAGACAGGGAGATATGTTCCTCAGCTGTTTTATAGTTTCTGCTCCCCTTCACACATGTAAACTTGAAAGGTTTTTCAGTGATAATCACAGCCATTTCTCAAGGCAAAAACACAGCTATGGCAAGATTATATTCACAAGTGTGCCATTGGAATACTTGGCTAAAGATCCATCTTTGTCTGTTTTGCAGACATTACACTCTTCTGATTTTAAAACATTGAGCTAATACCCAGAGTGTCAAAGTTGCCTCCCTGCCCCAGTTTCTAGTATGTCTCGCCCATGTACCCCATTACTGGAACTTTAGCTTTGATCAAACAAAGAGAGTTCTACAGCCAGCAGTTACTGGTTCTGTTCATCTAGAAAGAAAGACAGCCCTCTCCCTTCATAGCCTTGATACAGCCTTGATACATATGCACCAAGACCCCAAAATTTGTTGTAATGGTTACAGCAGGAAACTCACTAATTAACTACTTATTTTATTTTCAAAAAAGAAGATAGTTAGCAGTACTTAACTGTGATGCTAGTAATCTAGTTAGGCAAGTCTACATGCTGAATTCCCCAACATTGTTCCATTTTTTTCTTTGAAAAGGCTAGTCTCATCTAGTTTGTACATTATTTTCTTAACTACTAGAGTGAATTTTTGGTTCCAGGAGCCTATTTCACAAAGCAAATTCATGCTGAGGTTTTCCAGCTCTAGTCTGACTTGAATGATAAGACTAATTGTATATGCCTATTTCGGTTGAACATTAAATGCTAATGGAGTTCTAGAAACATTATAGATCCACTGTAAATACTAGAAGTAATACAATAGCTGCAACTAGAGTCAGAGAGGAGGGCTGGCAAAAAGGCAGACAGGCTAAAAACAATTCTGCATAATTATGTAAGCGACCACAATGAAAAGTCTGCAATAACTGTCCGTCTAATAGGACAGCAGATCAACACAAATGGCACCAGAATGGGATACTCATGAATCCTTTACAGTAATCCACTCAGTCCCTTCAAGCAGACTCAGAACAAGGTGAGTATGCTTTTGTTTTTATTAGGATTTAATTCATTAAAAAACACAATTGTAAGCACAGACTTCCACTTTTCTGATTCCACCTTTTTGTTCTGCCCAGTTTTGCTCCAACCCAAGCAGCGATCTGTCAGTTGGTCCCACTGTTGTCTAACCTGCCTTGTCCCTTTTTCCTTACAGCAGGACCATCACCCCGGAAGCTGTCAGCAACAGGTGTGCCACCTCCAGGTACACCACCGCCGTCACTCACACACATTCATTCACAATTAAAATAGACGCAAGTAAAGCTAACTTTCACTGTTGGAAAACAATGTTCGCCTGCTCGCTAGCCAGACAGCTCCTCTGACCACAAGCTCCCTCAAACACAGAACAATGCTCCCTCCCAATCTCCCACACCACCAACACTAATTACTCGTCCCCCTCAGGTGTGCTCCATAATCCCTAAGTGCCCTGATGCGACATGATGCGTGATACTTGAAATATGCATTGATGAAATATGGATTTATGGCATGCAGTATTTAAATGTATGTTTGTTTTAAGAGGGCTGTTAGGATATTGCATAATATACTGAATGCACCACAAGCAGTCATAAAGATATATTAGTTCATGGCTTTACGTCATTGAAGATAACCATTACATGTAGGGATTTTTTTTTTTTTTTGGTTCTACTTTGTTAGCATTTTTGCACATTGTCGTCACTGCTGATAGTAAATTAGTAGATTTTGCCATTTTGCACACTGCTGTTGCTGCCAATTACTCAGTGCTGTTGCTCCCTGTGATACTACAATTTTGCATTTTGTACACTAATATTACTACTATTGGATTCTGCTTTTTTGCAGGTTGCGGTTGGTGCTAAAACAGTTGAAATCTATTATTACTCACTGTTACTGTTGCCTGTGGTGGCAGAATTCTGCATTGCAGTATGCTATTGTAAATACTGTGCTCCTGCATTCCTACTTAATGCCATAGCTACCTGTACCCTTTAGACCTTGCATTCTTTGCGTATAACAGGTGATTAGTGTTGTCTGCTCAAGTAAGTACTGTTTGATTGTCATTCATTTTACACTCTGAAACTCAGCTGCAATCATTCTGCTGTTGCTTTTTGTGATCAGGACCATGAAAGGGTACCAACAGCACTTCCTTAGAAGGGGGGAGCATAGACATTGTATGTGTCATTTATCCTGGGCTGTGAAACACTTTCCTCCCAGAAAACTTTGAGAACCACTGGTTTAGATGCACCTGTTTTGATGGTGCATACTGGGTTGTTTAGTCTGCAGAAAAATGTGGCTGATCTGGTTATACAATACCTTAAATAATCCAGTTGAAATTCCACTGGATTTATGCAGCACTAGCTCAACAAAAACACATAATACATAATTTTCTTTCAAACTTACAGTGCATGAGTTATCTTCAGTTATAAGAATCATTTAGAAATTCAATGATTAAACAGTGAGATGGAAGACAATCCTCTTAAAATAATACTGAAAACCTGCTAACATTGCATAAAGTAACATTTAAAGTATTTATTAAAGTATAAATTGATTTAATTTATACACATTTTACAAGATTTTGGTACAGCCTTAAACAAACTGCAGTCGTCTATAAATCCTACAAAAATGTCCTGCCAGAACTTTAAACTTTCTAAATTTCCAGAAGTGTTTCTCTCCTGTAGCAGCTCCTTCATGACTTTTCATTACCAGGGCAGCGGATAACGCTTTTAAATGTTTCAAAACGGCAAGGTCACTGCATGAATAGTAATTGTTCTCTCAGCTTTCCAAATGTTTTTTTTTGTTTTTTTCTCTCCAATGGTACACAAATGTAGAGCATTCAAGAAGCACCACTTATACCTGAGCCACTCCAACTAAGAATCTGTGTAGAGTCATCAATGCCCCCCTGAGTCAGACATGGATTTCTGTCTCCATCTGGGAGTGTGGAGAAGAATGGTTTCTGGGAACCTACTGTGAGGATGCACAGTAAGTCAATTCCCCCCCACACTGAGGCTAATCACTCCTAAAAGACTTGTGAGTCATCTCTGATTCCAGTGCGTGGAATACCGACTTACAATGAAAGAAGCCTTTGACTAGGCACAATTACAATCCTCTTGTCACGCTGCATTGCAAACATGGTCCTAGAAGAACAGACTTTGCTGAAAAGGAAAAGGTAGACTGAAAGTGAAGATATCACAGGCCTCTGCTGAGCTTCTTTCAACCTGGACAAAATAAACCTGTCCATCAGAAGCTCAGAGGTCACAGCTCCTCTGTGGGAACCAGACTTATCCATCACAGCAGATGAGGGCTGCTGACACCACCCCCTACACATAGGGAATATATCCAGCTTTGATTTACACGTGTTAGGGAGGTGATGATACACCTCCCACCCAAGTAGTTAGTGCATGGATAAATTGTGGGCAAATAAGCATGGCAATGGATTTGAATTAGAATCCTAGATGGGACAAAGTGGGACTCTTAACCAAAAGGTTGCTGGTTTGATTCCCCATTGGGGCACTGCTGCTGTACCCTTGGGCAAGGCACTTAACCCACAATTGCCTCAGTAAATATCCAGCTGTATGGATGGATATTATTGTAAAAACCTGTAATTGATGTAAGTTTCTCTGGATAAGAGCATCTGCTAAATGCCTGTAATGTAATGTGATTTCATGTTACCGTATATTGAAATATGGCAGGGGTCATAGATGTTGTGGATCATTTAAATCAATGCTAATGCAGCATTTGTTGGACATAACACATCATTTGTTTGTTGCTCAATTAAAGGAGGAATGTGTGTCTGCAATCTTCTCTGCCATTATGGCTTGTGAAGTAGCCTGAACATTTAAAGGAACACAACAATTTTAAGCATGATTGAAAATTGTGAATGCATACAAAAGGTAAGAAAAATCAAACATTTTTATCCTTTCCCTATTCCAAGGAAAATGTCACAGAATTCATTAAAGTGTGAGCCTCAGGTCAAATCCATTTTCAAAATAAATTTGAAATGTTAGCTAGTAAAAGCCATTTTATTACCCACCATCGGTTCATTTTACTGTTTATTCATTTATGTCATTATTTATTTGTGATTGGAATACATCTGAGTAACTAGATGATAACTCTGGTGTTTACATTTTTAATTAAAGTTGCAATTTAAATGAAACAGTCAAATGTTGAGAATACCAGTGTATAGTTACCTAGATAATTATTTATTGAGTATTGAGTATGTATCTGAAACCAAATATGTCTCACTCTGATTCCATATAGAAAATTGTGTTTGGAGAATGCATGCAAAACACAGAGAAAGCATCTTTAAATCTTTGCCCAGATGATTTTACTGCCTTTCCATGTTGTTGTTTCTTTGTTGATGTTATAGCCAATAGGTGTATGTATATTTAAAATATGTACTCAAGAATTATATCTGTGCATTATATCTTATTCATTAATTATTTATTTCACAGTATACCTATTCTTTAAATAAAATTATGGAAAACTGTAGTTAGCTTTGTATATTATTGCTCAAATCTACCTTTACATACAATAGTGACATGTTTAGGGAACATACAGTACCTATCCTGAGAGAGCACCATTTATGCAGGGAATATTGATATCCTCTAAGAGCCACTGGTCATTAATCGAAGACAATTAACTTCCACAATGAATATAAACTTATAAACTTAATAATGTATACTCTTAAATCTGTTAGAGCCTGGTTTGTATATATAAAATATAGACAAGACAATGACAGTAAAAAATGAATTTATTTTTACTGGACAATCAACAAAAGGAAACAAAACAGAATAAACTAGAATAAAAAAAATCAGACAAACAGGAAATTGATTTTAATAAATGAAGGGGAAGGTTATAATGGGAACAACAGGGTAATGTGAAAGATTATGAGTTTGAAGGTGAGGTTAATAGCAGTGAGTTAGACTATGTAACGATGGATTTGGCTCTAGCTGACAAAACATTAATTAGATGCAGATTTATCTAAACACTTGTTCTAGTATGAGGAAATTTTATTGCTGTATAATTGTTAGTTGTTCTTATAAGAAATAGCTGTAATGAACTTATTTATTATCAAATTATTATTGTTTTGACAATAGATGTATGAATTTACAAGGTATGAATGATGGGTGTGTTTAAATCCATTTCAAACATGATCATGTTAGCTATGTTCACGACACCAGGATTTACCAGCAATGGTGTACTTAACAGACTACTGAGGAGGGCCAGTCTATTACATCTGGAGCTTAAAATGTAATCAGTGGTTGTCCAGCCATTGTGGGAAAATAAGTTTCCATTGTGGTCGGTGCAGGACATAGGTCTAAGGAAACAAATGCGGCATGTAGGTTCATCACTGTAGGTCCTCTTCTTCTGGCTTTCTTGCCAGGTATAATTGTCGATGAAGTGGGGGAATGCCCCAGAGATCCGACCATCTTTGCAATCATAAGGGCCTCCTTTCTGTACAGTCTCCAACGTAGTGTTGAGCCGCACTCCAGTCTCAGTCTCAGTCTCAGTCTAAAAGAGTCTCAGTTTTAGTCTATTTCAGTGAGGTAACCATTTTTAGAGCAAAGGTCCATTGTTGCTTCATTACGTAGCACAACATAAAAGGTGAGGTATCCCACATGAACTCATCAGTGGCACGTTTTATTAGCTGAGCACACCTGATTTAATCAAGCAGCAAGGATAGATAGTAGATATGCAGGACAGGGTGCCGCCAGGAGTAGGGTTGGGAAACACTGCACTATGGTGTCTGTCACTAGTCAAAAACTCACGCCTCTAATTACCACACAGTCTAATTGGTTAAAAGAGCCACAAGTTGCATGACAAAGGAAGTGAAAATCTCCAGTAACCTCTTAATGACCATTGCCGTAGTTCCCTCATTTGACATAATAGGGGCAGCAGTGTTACCAGTGGGTGGCTAAGCTTGAGGATGTTTGTGTTTTCCTAAACTAAGCTCAATGCAAATAAATTTCTTTTTCAGATGGCACAGTGTTGTTTTATGACCTGATAAGGGCAAGGGGTCATTCACAATTCTCTCCCTTACTAAATAAGGCAACATATGTCCTGTCAATGCATGCAGTCATATCTCAATTAACGAAAATAATTACTTGATAGTGTATTTTCCAAAATATTGTTAGTCTTTAATACATGCAGCTGTATTGTAGCTAGGGTTGTGGTACTGAGTGATGGAAATTATAGCTGAACCCTCTGTCCCAGGATTTTCTCTTAAACCACAAAGAGATCTCATGCTCCAAACATAATTGTGTGATATTGTGTGCTATCAGTTTCCTCTAGAGGGCATCAAGGAATTTAAAGACAACTTTAATTGTGACTAAGAATTAAAAACTTGGGACTAAGAATTAGAAACCTCATTTGCAAACGGCAAATAAACACAGTTTTTCAAAGGACGACCAGCTCAAATACAAAAAGAGACTAGCGTGTAAATGTGTGTTGCAGTAAAAGCATTTTTGCAATTTACATCTTGTTTTGTCTTTGTTCATTTTTTAATTTCTATTTTTGTGTTTGTCTTGTCTTGTCTGAAATTGTCACAATGAAAATTAAGTTGAAACAATTTATTATTTTGCATTAATTTTATATACTGGGAATCCATTTATGGATTTCATTATGGAAGGATGAAGGAGTCCAAGTAAATTCACCAAAGTTATACTAAGTTTTATTGTTCATATATGAGGAGTACTGTGAATTTATTTGGATATCAGATATAGTGTCTTCAGATTGTTATGTTTTATTCACCTTTTCCATATTAACGTTTCTCTATTGTTTTCATACAATGAGTGAACATGGTAAAATATGCCGGTGTTTTCATTACATGTTATAAGTGCTTTTATAACATGCTACATGAGCCTGAACTTTTTAAAGGGTGGTTGCAAGCTTACCCTCTCAGGACCTTGGCATTTAAGGGAATGTTATGTCCATTTGCTTGTACCCTTTTCACTCTCTTTCACTCTCTGCTTCTACAAATAAAATATGCTTCTCAGAGTTGAATAATGGCTCATTCCACTGGGAGAAACATGGTGTCCCAGTTTTCCTGAATATCATCAGATTTATATTTAAAGAGACTGGTGGCCTCTGACCTCCAGGTTACCTAAGGGCTGTTTCCTGCATAAACCATTTAGAGTGTGCAGCAATGCATGGTTCAAGCCACACAAATGATTGTTTTTTTAATTATTATTATTATCAATCTCATTGAAATTCCTTTGGACCTCAAAGGTCATTTCTTTTTTTTTTTAGACTCTGAAACCAGTGTTATTTGTTCCTACATGAGGAGAAATGAGGCTCTCATCAGATAATCTCACCATTATTTCATAACCATATGAAGCCCATATGCTTCATGCATATAGTAAAATAATTCATAAATGTTGAATTATTCATTCATACAAATCTTTTAGAGTTGAAAAAATACATATTTATTCATAGTTTATTGACAATACTTTTTTTCTTGAAGGTATTCTCAGCTAAAGTACCATTAAGGTAGGTACTGCTTCTTTACATTTTAAAACATTCTTGAAATTATTGAACATAAGAAAAACCAATAATCTACAACTGAGGTACAATGTGATACTGTGCATCTCTCACATGGCTGGAAAAAGTTACCATATACTTCCTACACCATCTGCTGCTGCAATCTGGTATACAGAATTCTGTTTTAGTTTTTGTGTACATTTCACAGAAATAATCATATTCCATAACAATTTTTCAAATGAATGTGAAATTTTCATGTTACATGCCTTCATCCTTTTTCATTTAAAGGAACTCACATAATCAAAATATATTCAGAAGTGTGTGAATATGAGAATCATTTCAGTGATTTTACAAACTGCAGATAGTGAGCATTTTGTTCAGCACAAATAGAATGTATTAATGTTTTACAATAAATAAGTAAAATAAAAAACAGTGAAATATAAAAATGTATATACCAGAGTAAATAATTTTGGTTATAAATTATTTTACAATGAATGCATTACTTTATATTTTCTTATATATATAGAGTTTTGTCACTAGTATACAGTGGTTACTAAGTATATGTCTTGCAATAAAGGTGTGGTCCTATGGCCTTGTTTGGCAGTCATTGCAAGAAATGGTACTGCTAGGGAATTTAATCAGAAATAACACACAGATCCTGTTGTTCCATTAACAATATAAATTTCATAAACAGAAATTTGGGTGTGTGAATGGCGTTATGTCAATCACTGATTAAAAAATATTTGATTGTAGTATTGGAAACATCCAACAATTAAATTATTTCATCTGCAGATCTAATTGAATTACATCTAATTGAAGTTCCATGGGAAGTTTTGGGAGGAGAAGTTTCATACAATCCCAACACAATTAAGCCAAACCTAAAAATCCGCTTTACCACTTCCTTTCCATTTAAGCTGTTCATGCCATTGTTATTCCTCTCCACCTCCCCCTTTCTTTTCCCTGTTTATGATGTCCAATTTGGGGTCAACAACCTCGGCCCATGGCCAGATGCGATCCCTTCATCAGACTCAATGGCAAATAAAAATATTGCTATAACCATATCAAAAAAAACCTTCACACTTTGATTTTATGGAAATTCATATCTACTGAACTTAGGTAAGCACACATATATGTTGTTATTGATTGAGTGGCATTATCGTTAAAGCACGTTGGGAGTAGAATCCTGTTCACCCTCAGCCACAACACATCAATGAGTCATGAGTCACAACACATCAATATGATCATATGAACACGCATTATCAAAATAGTTTAATAGTGAAACTGTATTTAATAAAGAAATGTTTGAGTTCCTTGTGTTTTCAGTCTGAAGCTAGAGATGTACTTGCACAGTCTGCAATAAAGCAGTAGTGATGATGACACTGAACGCAACAGCTGATATCTGTCAGGCACGGGGTCTCATTCCCTCTCCACAGAATGTGCTGTAATTAGCTACAGGGTAGCAGTCACCAAATGAAAAAAAATCAAACTTTAATAATATGATGTTAATAGAGCAAAATACCATCGAAAGGTAAGATTGGAAATAAATAAACAGCCATGTAATATCTCACAATTGGATAGTATTTCATTATCATGAGAGATCAATTTTGGTAATACTGATGTGACAAAATGATTATCGTGATCCCAAAATAAAGAGCACCCAAATTAATATGACACTCACTATGGACTCCCTGAGGCACTGAATTATGCAGAAAAATTGTTAACATATTTAATATCTCCGTGAAGAAATAACCTTTTCCAGTTCTGGTTGACCAGCTGTCATAACTGTTCTGTTAATGTCACACTTTTAGAATGGTTTAAGATGATATTAATTGTAACACTCAAAATAGAAAAAGATATTTTCATTATTTCATCATTTCTACTAAGAGCCAAGTCTGTGTTGGGCACTTCCCTTAATCCACCGGTAATAGTCCAGTGAGGTATCCAGATTGAGATATGGGATGGTATCAAATGTAAGACTTGGTGTTTGTATAAACCATCAGTGATAGATAAAGGCAATGACTCACAACATCCAGCATGGGATGCTTTATATGCATGCCTTTTACATGTGTGACACTAAACCACATTTTGGTTAGTCAATAGATAGATATGGCAGATAATGGCCAGGATCATTAACTAACATACTTGGTTGTCTATAGGAGCCAATTTTTGTTTTGGCTAGGGCGGAATGACTTAAAGAGTAGTCTCTCTCTTTCCCTGAATTTTCAAGGCTGGTCTGCATGAACCATAATGTCATTGTGCTTGGCTGTAAGTGTTTAAGTATTTCATAAATGAAGACTATTTTTGTATTGATTGTTGCCATTAAGACAGAATGGCAAATTAATTACAGAAAGTTACATACCAACATCTTTTTCATGTTTCCATGTTTTAATGATGTCTGGTCACAGACTGCATTTGGTTTAGATTTTCTATCTCTGATTTAATCATGATTAATGATGTCATTAACCTATTATACATTGTCAATTAAATGTCATGAATGTCAGCAGATGCCACACCACATCTCAAGTTAACCATTGTTTTTGATCAAACACCCCCTGTCTTATTGTCAGGGTATGCACTGTGTTGCACTGTAAGTCAGGTGTCAAGTGGCAGAATTGCAAATTCAAAATGACCTGTTGCGATGTGCCAGAATACCACTGTGCCCTGAATATTTACAATCACCCCCAACATCATATGGCAACCATCCATTACCCCCTACACAGGACAAAGTGCTTGCCCAATGGCAATGAATATTGTAAAACTGGCACAGATGGCATTTTGCCAGTAGCAATGACATAAAATTACCAGAACCCATTGCTCAGCATGTGTTTGCCATCTGTGAACTGTATTATTACCATTAAAATTGGGTCCAATGGATTTCATTATTTAGCAACTCAAGGCAAAGTTGGGACAAATTACACGAAGGACATAGGAAAGGTAAGACTGTTCCTCTGTATAACAAGCAAATTAATGGTTAAAATGAAAACTAAAAAATTAAAAAGGGTTTAAACGCTTACATCTTTTTAGATGTTGAGCAATGGTTCTATAGGGAATACTGCTGTTCAAATTATGGCACATTATTCATTGTCCTCTGTACAGAAAAATAGCATAAGGACCCTGATATGAAATAAAGTAGGGAATATGCATGAATGCTACCCTTACAATACACTTATGTCTTGAATAATTGGCAGCTCATCAAGTAAATTAACTTGTCAGGGGTAATTTACACATGTTTCATTCAACATATTTCACATCCAGTGAGACCAAGCATGATGTTCATACAGTTTCCCAAAGTCAGTCATGTTGTAGAACGTTTACAAGGCTGAGCGTTTTTTTGTCATAATAAGTACTGTTTGACATCTACAATCATTGTGCCAGAGAGATGATCACTGCTGACCTTTCCTGATAAAGTGTAATATTGTACAGAACAAATGCCGAAAAGGGCAGCAAACCATACTTTTATGATGCGGTAAAAATCAAATGTCAGCCTTAATCATGTAATTGGCATTTCTTTCCAGGAATATCTCCATTATAGTTTGCTGTACAACTGCGCAATTAAGGAGTGTAATTATGGTGCTTGCCTGTCTTACAGTTTCATCATTTCCCAGTGAAATGTGATGCCTGTTTGCTCTCCATATTACCACATGACACAGGACTCCAACACAGTCGAAGGGAAGAGCTACAAACACTAGACAACTAGCACGAGACAAACCTCCTCCGCAATTAAGAGCTTTCATTACATCCATAGAGGTTATTCTAGAGCAATATCCAACTTATGATAATGTGGTCACTATAGTACAGTAACTGTGCTGAATAAAAGTAACACCTTTTGACAAGTCTTCATTCTCATCACATTCAATTGCAGAAGGCCATGGCATTGTTAGAATGTAAAAGGCCTTCCATGATCAAACTACAAGTCCCCAACAGTATGATATGGTAGGGTTATGTCATTTAATATAGTAATCATTAAGTACACTTATGTCACCGCACACACAATGTCCATGCATCTAAATAGTTTTTATATCTATTTTCTTTTTTACAAAAATATGTCTGTCAACTTCTGATAGAGAATTATTCTTACTCTGGATTACAGGTTTAAAATGTTCATTTTTATTCCAACTGAAAAACAGCTGGCTATCCAGAGGGATATAAACATGAGCAAAGAGGGGAAAAATCTTTTTAAAACTTCAGGCGCCGTCAAGATCAATCAACTCTGATATCACTGATTTAAAAGGCAGGCTGGAGGCACAACACACAACAGGTATCATTTGTATTCCATTATTTGATGTGCTGTGTGCTCTACCTCAGCATACAAAATTTTTCATTTAAAATGCATTTAGAGTACCTACAAAACACAGTCCAGAACACTGACCCACCCCCTTGGTGTTGCTAACATAGGCTGCAAAGGGATACAATTACACATTTTTTCAGCTCCTGATGACTATGAAAAGATTAGTGCAATATAAATTATTATCATGCTCAGTGAAGCAGACTAAGAATGTGAGATCATGATTGAGATATAATAGTTATCACTAAAGTCTGAAAGCTATCAATGTTGTGATAAAAAGACTTTACATGAAAAAAGCCCTTGAGGAAGCTGATGTGTAAAACGAACATACTGGAGCTCTGGAACTAATTGCATTTTAATTACTTTGCCCAGAAGCAAGGCCCTGTTTCTCAATTTGTTAAACGCTTCTTGCTTGATTTATTGCAATTAAAATTATTTAAAGACACTTGCCCGAGCTGAAAAAGAGCAAAGGGCAAAAGAAAAGAATTAAGTTGATCTTTATCACTTAATTCCCTCATGATGTGACGTGTTGATGGTAAAATAGCAACAGATTATTGTATATGATGAAAAAGGATATGACCATGAATATGCCCAGCAACCATGAATGGTTAATTTTAATATTACATGTAACAAAATATATTCATAATATATTTTTTATATTGTCCCTTTCTTTTATTTTGTGCAGATTTTACCACATGATAAAACAGTAAATACATTAACAGACCAACCAGATAATGCGGACCCAATTTAGGCTGTAGGTCATCCTGTGGACGACATACCAGCCACTATAATCAGTGTTTACCCTGTGAGGAAAACAGCATACAAATGACCAGCTAGGTCCAGAACTGGCATTTATATAAGGTGCCCTTCAGCTTGTAGTGTTTACCTTTGGCATGGCTCAATAGCTTGGCTTTTGCTCGAGGACTTACTGGTATGATAGTATTTTTCTTGGAGCAAGAATTGGATTCGATTTGATTATCTTATGATATGAAAATAATTTCAGCTGCTGTTTGCTCAAGAATATTCACCGAATTTATTTACTGCTGGTGACTCAAATATACCAAGGATTATTTACTGAATATATTAGATTGGCTCCACAACACTGCAGGCAAACTGAGCCTAATATTTCTGTCTCCCTGCTTCCGCTGTCCATTAAGGTGTTCCAAGTGATGACCCTTTTGTAACATGCAGTTAAATGGTAAATCATTGGCAGGTCTGACTCAAAGCGTGGAAAACAATATTACAGTGAGGAAAGACCAAGGCATTTAAACACACCGCCAAGATGAGTCTTCTGGTGCAATTTCCCTGTTTATCACATTGGAAATAATTGTGAGTTGCCATCTAAGATGTAATCATTTTCACAGGTTTTTGTTATTTAAAATGCAGTGGTGGAGAGAACAGCAGATGAATCATCGTTGACATAGGAAATGTATTTATTTGAGTGAGCAGCTTTGCAATAGTGAAAAAGTTGTTTTATTTGTGCGTATTCTTCAAAGGAGAACAAAAACAGAGCCAAATGCATTGTTTGCTCTTTCATAGATGTTGTGAAATGATTTTTTTTTCTTTTCTTCTTCTTTCCAAAACTCTTTGACAGATGATGAATCTATTCTTAAATAGTGGAATTAGCTACCCACAATGTTTAAAAAAATCCCCTCAACAGTAGACAGGGCTGAACTCTGATTGTGTGCCTTTTGCTGTGCAGACTACATGGAACATTAAAGGAAGCCTCCACCAAAAATCTACCACTGTTTTGCACATCAAATAATCTATAATCCCTATATGTAGTGGATATAGCATCTCAGTAGTGATACTTCAGAATCGAACTATCAAATGTGTGGGTGTAAATCTGAGACCATTCTCTTTTGTCTCTTTTGTACCTTGTCATGTCCTGCAAAACATTGTTTCCCACCTCAAGAGTAGTGAAGAATGCAAGGACAAAGCTGTATCCTTAGTAATGTTCTAACATCTTCTCCATTGCCTATACAGTATGAGAAACAGCCATGTACATTTGTCTCTGCTTGATACTAATCCTAACACAGCTCTCACAGATTTGCCTCTAGAATTGTAATTAAGTACAGGATGCCAATGGGATGTGCAGATCTTCAGTGATGATTTAGAGCTACGCATGTCTGTACACCACACTCACCACTTTACCTAGAAAAGCCAATATCAGAGACTGTTATGATAGGTAACTGATCCTAGGCAGCTGATCCCCTGTTGAATGGATAAAGTGCAAATTCTTGTAATGACCAAGGGAGAAGAGACACATACAAACAAAGAACTGCATTGGAATCAGTTATTAAAAGACATATGAAAAGCTCAGATTCTTTATTAGTGTTCATCCCTTTTCGCTCACGTTTGGAAAGACAGAAAGACAATAATACCAGAGAAATGGTATATTTTGTCAAAAGATAACATTGCATTTAATACTTGGAAACCTGTGTAAAAATGTTACTTTTACTAACAATAGAAAAATGGTATGTAGAAATTGCCTGTTGTTGCAGACATACTTACTAACTTACTACATGCAAACATCATAAATCTCTTACACTCTTTCCCTCACAGCCTATCTGACAGTAATATCTGACACAATGGGTCAGATTCACTATTCATGTGTACAACAACTGTGTGCATATAGTGTCATACAATCAACCTGCAGACACCATGGGCAGTTGCATACAGGTTGTGTGACACAAACAAATACATATGTGGTGATGGAGCATACTGTCGGTGTGCTAAAAGGCCAATGGATATACTCTATATGGCCACAAGTATGTGGACACCCCTCCTAATTATTGAGTTCAGGTGTTTCAGCCACACCAGTTGTTAACAGGTGCATAAAATCAAGCACATAGCCATGCAATCTCCATAGACAAACCTTGGAAGTAGAATGGGTCGTACTGGCGAGCTCAGTGACTGTAAACGTGGCACTGTCATAGGATGCCACCTTTGCCACAAGTCAGTTCGTGAAATTTCTGCCCTGCTAGATCTGCCCCAGTCAACTGTAAGTGCTATTACTGTCAAGTGGAAGCATCTAGGAGCAACAACTGCTCAGCCATGAAGCAGTAGACCACGCAAACTTACAGAGCAGGGCCGCCGAGTGCTGAAGCGCGTAGCACGTACAAACCGCCTATCCTCTGTTGAATCACTCACTACAGAGTCCCAAACTGTCTCTGGCTACAACATCAGCACAAGAACTGTCCGTCAGGAGCTTCATGAAATGGGTTTCCATGACCAAACAGCTGTACACAAGCCCAACATCACTATGCGCAATGCCAAGCGACGGCTGGAATGGTGCAAAGCACGCCGCCACTGGACTCTGGAGCAGTGGAAACACATTCTCTGGAGTGATGAGTCATGCTTCACTATCTGGTAGTCTGATGGATGAATCTGTGTTTGGCGGATGCCAGGAGAGTGCTACCTATCGGAATGCACAGTGCCTACTGTAAAGTTTGGTGGAGGAGGGGTAATGGTCTGGGGCTGTTTTTCAGGGTTTAGGCTAGGCCCCTTAGTTCCAGTGAAGGGTAATATTAATGCTACAGCATACAAAGACATTTTAGACAATTGTATGCTTCCAACTTTGTGGCAACAGTTTGGGGAAGGCCCTTTCCTGTTCCAGCATGACTGTGGCCCTGTGCACAAAGCAATGTCCATAAAGACATGGTTTGATGAGTTTGGTGTGGAGGAACTCCAGTGGCCTGCACAGAGCCCTGACCTCAACCCAACTGAACACCTTTGGGACGAATTAGAACGCTGATTGCGAGCCAGGCCTTCTCATCCAACATCAGTGCCTGACCTCACAAATGCTCTTTTGGCTGAATGGGCACAAATTCCCACAGACTCCAAAACACTCCAAAATCTTGTGGAAAGCCTTCCCCGAAGAGTGGAGGCTGTTATAGCTGCAAAGGGGGGGGCAACTCCAAATTAATGCCCATGGTTTTGGAATGGGATGTCCAATAAGCTCATATAGGTGTGATGGTCAGGTGTCCACATAGTTTTGGCCATATAGTGTATGTAGAACCAAGGGGCTGCACACTTTTGTATACACCTATGAAGGTGTGCAGAATCATGTTGCCCTGCTGTATTCTAATCAAAACACAGCTTTCTATTTAATACAATGATACAAGTTTCATTGTTAGACAAGATGACACAAGGACATGTTTTCTTTTCTAAAAAGGATTTCAGACATTTAGACATCTAAGCCATTTCAAAATCATGATAATTGAGACAAGTGATTTACTGATGTTCTAGACACTCCATTGCTAATACTACAACATGTGTATTGCTTCATGAATCCACCTGTCAAAACTGTTTACTGATATTTAGTTTTGCTCATCAACCTGCTTATACAAATACCACTGATGACTGTTCGAATCGTTGTTGAATAGTTCACATAGCTAATATACTGTCACCACTGTATGTCCAAAGAAAATACTGTATGCACTGCACCGCTGGCAACCAAGAACAGTCAGGTAGATCTTCTCAGTTCCTGCCTTCCTAGCCCAACATTCCCATCTGTACTATTGGTATTTGTGGGTGGTCCATTGGGCATAACAGGATAGCTTCTTCCCAGTAGCATCTGGTGTGTCTTGTTTTTTTATCTTGTATACAGATGTTCATTCAATTACTTCAAGATTCACTGTGTGCAGAAATATTAGTATAATACAAAGAAAAAGGAACAAGTCGGTCCCTGTTATGTTTTAAGTGGACACTGCAACAAATGTGGACACTAATTCTCAAATGTACGTATAGTGACATGGGGTGTTTATAATTACAATTTAAGATAATCAGTACACATATATGAAACCGTACATACTTCTTGTGATGACAGTATCCAAATGTGCTCTTAAATTATCCTGGGTTAAAATTCTGGTAAAATAATTTTTAAACAAATAAAGGACTGAAATAATCTGAAGATTAATGCAATTTAAGATAATATGGAGTCATGTTTTCTGGCAGTGTGGGAAGCAAGAGCATAACTAGGTGCATGTGATTATTAGCCACTTGTTGGATAATCCATCTCACTTGTTTCTGGGAGCAGTATGGAGCTATAGCTCTGCAGCTGTATTCAGACATCTTGTGGTAAGCAGTCAGGGAGTGTGGTCAGTATAAGGTGCTGGGGCTTCAGCGAGTGAAAGCTATCTTTCCCTCTTAGGTTCAGTGGTGGCAGCATCTCCTTTGTGGGACCTGTTGTTCAGGACATGAGATCAAGATGGTGGTAATCAGCCAGCCCAAGCAGCAAGACAGCAACCAGGGAAGAGAGAACAGACATGGTGTCCTGTATTCACATGGCGAAGAGTTGATGTGCCAGATGGTTTGAAGGTTTTGTAAGAGGACCGCCCTGAAACCAGATAAGGAATGCATTGGTTGTAGGTCCTGTACCAGTGTGCATGTGAGGAGGGGTTAATCAGCTGCATGTCCTAAGTGTGTTGACCTGTTACCTGCTACAGGAGTCCTGGTGAGCTGGTGTCAGTAGAATGTGTTGTCTGTGTAGGGAGGGTTCCCATGCTTGCTGTTCTGTCCAACTCTGCAGATGTTAGGCATGATTCCACTGGGGAGGGGTGTGGGTCTCCAAAGGTATAGGCGGTAGGGAAAGCATTGCATGTTTACTGTCGTGTTGCTAAGCTACTGTGCGTGTGTTCTTCACTGTGGGGGTGCAGGTTGTTGGTGATGTGCAGTGGGAAGTACACTTACCTGCATGGGGCACTCTGTCTCCTGGGGAGGGGTCGTAGACACAGTGGGATTGAAAGGAGAGGGGGAGGTTATGCCAGCAAATGCTTGACTTTAATTTTATATAAGAATTGCTGTATTTGAATTAAATAACAGTAAAGTTGCTTTTTGTTGCCACATACCTATGTCTGCGTCTTGTTATGCTGATGGGTGGTGATCCTGTAGCAAGGAGGGCAGGGGTTGCCTGAGTCCACTTAGCTCATGACATAACCTTGGCCATGCCTAGTAATTTTAGCTTGTTAAAGTTTTGGGGTCTACTAAGGTTAATTAGTAAGTGTTCTCATCTGTTGGCACCAAAGTGGAATTTAGGTACCCATTATTCCATGTTTCAGCATGAATAGGCAAAATACATAAAATGGCCACAAAAGGATTCTGAATGCACCTAAATCCCAATGATGTTGCTTATCTCTGAAATGTCACCTTGTGAAACCCAAGTGAAAATATGAAGATGTCATTGGAATTCATGCAACTAATTCTGAAAGGACCTTTAAAGTTTCTTACCAGTCAGAATTGCACCCTTGGTTGACAATAAATAGCATAAGGCTTGTGATGATGGACAATAATGGATAACAATGCCACAGTTTTTAGTGCCTATACTCTGTGTTCCACTATTGCAGGAATGCCATCCATTATATTGAGGGAACATCTTTTACAGTTGGCTAACTTATTTCATAGATGAAACTAAATTCTTTATCTTCATAATCTACAATCAGTATCACTCATGTAATTATCAGATAATCAGTTCATCATCCCCAGCCTACATAATTACAAATATGGCCCAGTGTTAGATTTTGATGAAGATGTTATGATCCCCTTTTATGGAACACTTCTGTGACCAAGAGTCTTTTGGGCTGTTTTACCATCGGATGAAATATCAAAGTTGCTGGACAACCTCCCAGTATACACTTTTATGCATTGCTAAACAACAGCATCTCTGTTTCCTGATCCTGTTATAATTCCAGGGACTATAGCCTGTTGATTCTCCTGGAGGACACACAATGATAAAAGACTCAGACCCCAAGGACATGCAGTTTGTGGAACTTCATTCCAGAACTATCTGTGGTTGCCTGGAAGCTGTTTGGGTAAACACGTGCTTTAGAAATGAATCTGGTTTTCACAATCCTCAGATAAGCTGTGTGAGAGGATAAACTGCTGAGACACTGTGATAGCATGATTTCTCTTACATTTATCTTTTCTCTCAATAATACCTTCTGCTTTCTGCTCATGAGCTTAAAAATAGACCAATCATATTTTTAATGACTTGACAGTTTATTTTTACATTGATCCTAATGTCCAAACCTCCAATGTCCAGTTTGAAACACAATGAAAAAGCTACACGATGCTACAAAATTTAGTGTTGGTAATTATGCTAGACATCAAAAAGGAAGACTACATATTGTTAAAATAGAAATGATTCATGTTGTTAATGTTTTCTAATAACAAGAAACATTCTCTCAATGATAGTGTGCTTCTCATTTTAACTATGAATATTTTAATAATGAGGATTGCAGCTGTATTTTTCCTTCTGTTACAGGATGTCACATCAGGTAAAGGGTGCGCAAGAGTAGAGGTTAAGGGTCACGTGACGTCAGGGTCATGGGTGCACGAAGGTGTGCACCTCAGGTATTTTAAATGTCTATGGCGGCAAGCACAGACGTCGGGGATTACTGTGAGTACCCGCGTGTATATTGTGCGTATCTAGCTGTTCTCTTTTACAAGAGTTTAAGTGCAACTGTATGTATATAGTCTGTGAGACGGTGGTGCATTTTGTCGCATTTATTTTATAGTTTTGTTTTGTTGTTTTGGGTAGGACTGCGGAGCCGGTCCAATGGTCTATTGCAGACTGGCCAGTCCCCACCGTTTTATTTCATTCTTTTGCGCACCGATCTCCAGAACCCATCTTTTCTCTGCCCCACATTACCTTCTTCTCTCTCTCAAACCACTCTTTCTGAAGTTCCTGTGCACTGCTACCTCTTCACCTAACTTTCCTCTGACCTGTATAAATACTATCTAGCCAGTTAAACTTTGAAGCACTTTGCCACTGCGTCGTCCGTCCGGCTGGACCAAACACTAAAGAGTGAGTAGCCAGGTTGACTTACTTTTATGTGCGGAATATTTATCCTGCTAATTGTCCTATGACTGCCTGTAGTCACCTTTGGCAGGAGTCTGGCCGTAACACTTCCCTTTAACACAACTTTGTCCTAAGGGACATTCTTTACCTGTGATCACTACAGTAGCGGCATCCATTTTCAGAACACTATCATCAGCTCTGCCAGTATGTTGGACCATTACATGTGTGTTTCGCTCATCCTCTCACACCACAGTTCACGGCTGTCATGGCATGCTTCATTAATGTTCCATCTGATTCTGTCAGCATTATTCTCTGGGCATCTCTGCGAGAAAATGTGTTCTCAACAGCTTGGCAAACAGGTTTGTGATGTGTTTGAAATGGCCCTACCTGAATTTAAATTTTTGTGTCACATCCTAATGCCTGTCTCTAGAGTGGGGGTGGGGGTCAGGGAGCTGGGATACCACACTGTTTCACTTTGGGTTTGATTCAATGAGGACTCTTAATATGGGTCTCCTCGTGCAGTTCTGCTAAGCATGCCTTAAGCATCCAAACAAGTCACTTTTCACTAAGCTGAAGGCATCTTGCTGAAGGGCACTCTGGAAATCATTAGCATTTCCATGTCTCTTGGTAAGATGCTCATTTTATAATAGACCAAAGCTGCTCTAATGTTGGGACCGGCCCTTGTTATCCAAGCAGCGGGAGCTAAGAGGAAATATTCTCGAACATCTGATGTGTGGGGAAACTATCAGCTCATCCTCTAAATGAAATTCTAACATGTAAATCCAAGGCATGCTGTTTTGTTTCACTCTGGTAAGTGGGAAATCTTCAAAAGTAACTAGAGAAACTCTTCACAAACTACAGACGAGCCTTGCCCCACTGCATTAGTATGAACAATTGTGTTTTTCATTTTGTCTGGTGTTGCTAGTATTGTCTGTTTTCTAATTTTTCTTTTAGAAATGAAAAGAAAAGAAAAACGATACATTAAGACATACTTACCATTATAATTGCATGCCAGTGAATCTTATTACACAGTCATACATAGTGTTAGTTACTATGATTTGAATTGCACTGTTGTAAAAGCCTCCTATTTACTCAATCTCATTGTATTGTTAACAACAGCAAAAACACTTTGAGTTTTGACTAACAACCAGAGCATATCCATTGATGTACTGTGTACATTACAATGCTCCACCATAAAATGGATCATTACTTTTTTTAGCAGACACTCTTATCCAGAGTGACTTACAATTTTTATTTGTTATCTGTTTATACAGCTGGATATTTATGGAGGAAATTGTGGGTTAAGTACTTTGCCCAAAGGTACAGCAGCAGCACCCCAGCAGGGAATCAAACTGGCAACCTTTCAGTTAGGAGCCCTGCTTCTTGTCTCTATGCTACATCGCCAATCACACAGAAGCTTACAATGGACCGCATGCCAAAACAACTGCAAGCAAGTTTACATGATAATAAAAGTTAATTTGTGTCAGGTGGATACTAAGGACAAGTCTGTCTGAATATGAGCACACTTTGTCATAGTCAGAAACCCACATCATTGAATAAATGGGGTGAAAAAGCTGTCCTTGTTAATTCAGGAATAACCACATATACAGTTAAGATTCACAATTGAAGTCCTATTCTAAACTGTAACTACTGTGGGTAAGAGGGTAGCAAGATATGAATACAAAGTTGACATTTTGTGGGATTATTGATCACCTGGAAATAAAGCAAATGTATAGGCAACAGGAAGCACCCCTATATAATCACACCTGGCAGACAGGAGAGAAAGAGTCTCCTCTTTACAGTTGAATATGTACCTCTAGCTCTTGGATGACGCTGAAATTTTGGTAGTCATTGTTACAGCAAGCACAGAATAGCCTTTGTGAGTCAGAACTGAAACAGGGAACCCAGAGCTGAGTGAAGACATATGGGATTTAACATATAAATGAGCTGACATTTTTTTAACTTGTCAGAATATTTGGAATATGGAATATTTACGTCTGTAGTCATAAAGCTGTATAAAGGTAAAGATAGGTAACAACGTGCCAATTCAATAAATGTATGCAGTAGATGTATGTTTTGGCCTGCATTTGGGCTGAACCTGCCTTTTGGATTCCCCCTGTTGGACTTGCCAGATTTTTTTTTTTTCCTTTTTTCCCATTAAACACCCGTGGTTGCGCTTCGGCAGCCATATTTGCTGTGGTCTTGTGACATTATCGCACACATGCTGGCACTTTGAGGCTTGTCTTCTCACCGACATACACTTGAGTGTGTGCGTGCATGTGTATATATACTGTATATGTGTGTATATATACTGTAAATGTGTGTATATATATTTTTATATGTTATATATATATAAGGGATGTAGCGATATATCGAATTTCGTGATATCGCGATAAAAAATGTCTCGATACCGTCATGGGACTGTGATATCTACCAGGATATTATATGGTTATTTTGCTAGTATAGCTGCATTCTGCTCTCTGTTTTGCAGTTGTACCAGGGGCGGTTTGTTCCACACACACACACACACACACACACAAGTGTATGCCTGTTTCAAAATGAATTATAAAAAATATCATAAATGCCCCAGAATGTAAAATTAATTTAGTTGAGTAGTCTTTAGCCGAAATGTGTTGTACTCAAAACGAAAGAAACCAAAAGAAATTTAATTAGTTTATATCCTCAATAAAATCATCTTATGTACTTTCATTGCTGTAATGTAAGAATTAAAACTGATGCATCAAATTTACCTTAAAAAAAGCTTATCAGTAAAGTTATACATCTTTTTGCAGCAGGAGCAGACATGTTGCTGAAGACACATGACATAGGTTGATGACATGATTAACATTATTATCAACAGCAGTCAACAGTAGGGGGCCTAGTGTGTGATGTGCACATTAAGTATATACCATCTGTACATTTGCAATGCGTGCTTTGTACAAGCTTGCAGATGCTGTCTTGTAGGATTCTGTTCCATTCATCTTGTATGTGCCTATTTATTTGTGTTTGTGCCCTACATGCCACAAGATCCCCAAGTTCAACCCACAAATGTTCAGTAACACTCAAGTCTGGTGAGTAAGGAGTCTATTGCAAATAAGCCATCAGTACAAGACCAGTGCGAGGCTATGCCATATTCTGACATAATTGTATCTAGGTTTGCAATGCACATGGGAAAGCGTATTAGGGCGGTCCACAAAAAACCTTCATTTACTGTTGAACGTGATATTGATCCATCTCTTGTAAGTCCACATGAAATGCTACTGACATCTTTTCGCTCTGTTGCATTAATGAATATTGGTGAGTAGGTCTCTTGCCTGCAAATCATGGATGTGCAGCTGATTCTGTACGGTAAAACTGCTGATGCAGGGGCTGTTCTGACCTGTATTTTTGATACAGCAGAACATCAGTCTGAGCATCATGATGTCTCACTCAAGAAGAGGTGTTGTGACTTGTGGCTTCACAGATTGTGCCCTGTCACTGGTAAGCTATATTTAACTGTAATGTCTTACCAAGCTGCTTATTAAATTGCTGGCTGTTAGCACTCTTCAGCATGTGACAGTGTGCTGAGTCCAGCCTCCAACATACTGATGGATGGATTATGAATGACTAAGTAATCAAATGGAAGCCAAAAGCATGTAATCAGTATCTTCACATCTTCACAACCTATAGAGTGATACATTGTTCTAGGTGCTCAGAATACCCCACCACCACCACCACCTCCACGACACCAAAGATAATGTAATCTGTTGAGCAGCATAATCTGTTAATAAATTACAGGTATGGTATTTATTTGACATTAATGCCAGCTATTTTACTAGCTTCTTGGCTTCACACTGTATAACATATAAGCCATACAATGCTATAGTAATGAATTACAATTATTTATCTACATGATGCATTTCCTGAAAATATTTCCAACATTTCAGCTTTCACAACAAACTCATTTCTTTTTGAATCCATTTCACATTTACATCAGTTTTTTATGCAGACAATCTTTGTTCCAAGAGAATTATACCACTTTTATCCTGTGATGCACTTTATTTCACTTCAGTTTCTTTTTGAAAAATAAAAGCATATTGTGTTAGAATTTAAAAGCTGTCACAAATCTTCATATCACTTGATATCCAGTTGATTGCGATGTGAGGTAAAACATGTCACAAAGGTGTCATTAGTGTGTTTCACATTTCAACACTCACTGCTGCTGAGATTTCATGGGCCCAAACAAAATCATTCATCATGATCAAGGTTTTTAATTTTGGGCATTTACTGTATGTATGAGTGCTTAAAAGGTGTACCTACCAAATCAACAACACTGGTGACTTTTTTGTAGCTCTCTGACAAGCAGTTCCTCTGTTAATTATATATTACGAATAGGTACTTCATTCAAAACATTCTCAGTTTGGTTGTCACAATTGCAATAATATTTCAATATGCAATTGTATTTTAAGAGCCAATGTATAGGTGCCCACTTGCTTCATGGTGTACTGGAGGTTCAAATGTATAGGTTTGCATTACATAATAAACAACGAGCAATGTCATTAATTCCACCACCAGTCCAAAACATACAATGAGGGTTATGATACTGTAAATGCATGCAGATTATATTTTTGTTTTTTTTTTTAAATTATACAATGATATGACACTTGAATAGCCAAAGCTGCTAAAAAAATGTGCTACTCAAAGTTTATCATCTGACCTCAGTTTAAACCTTGTACATCATTATCTTTGGGGGTGAATTAGTGCCAACAGATAGACAAATCATTACATTCACAAGTTTAACAATCCTCACTTCTTAAGCAAGCATTTTAAGTCCTGTAAATTCTATGCGATCCTTGAGTCACCTGAGTGTGCATTCCCCTAGGGATCATACTGCATTTTATTTATAGACTAGCCTGCCACATGCACTACAGATGCATTAAGTACTATCTGAATGGATAAACATGTGACAGAAGCCATATAAATTGAATAAAATGATTCATTATAGAAGAAAAAAGGGAAAACACATTTTCTAACTGAATAAATTTTCCTTCTAATGCAGAAAAGCATTCCAGCTACATATGGGCACAGTTCTGAGGTTCAGTTAGCTTTAGGACATTATGTGCTTGCATTAGAAATGTGTTGTATAAGACAGAGAAACATGGACGTTCTTGAAGCCAACAGAAAAAAAATGGCACAGATCAATACCCATGGTCATCATCACAGAGAACTGTACATCTTGGGAGACTGTGTACGTGTGATGACTGTATGGTCTGTGATAGCTGAAATCCCTCCACATAAATATACTAGGCAGAAGATGAATAAATTAATTTGCTCAGTCAGATGCTCTATGTTTTGAGGCCAAACTACATTCTTAAGAAAATGACAGTGTGCGATCTGTGCTTTTAGATAGAAACGATCTGTGCTTTTCAACTGTTCAGTCAATTCTGCAAATTTCCCTTGATGCTATGCAGTGCTACAAATTTATAAGGAGATAAATATTTCAGAATGAGCTTTATAAAGTGTGTGAGCTCTGTGGAGATGCAGAACCCCGGGGGCTCATTCTGTGATTCTAAATAAGCAGTTATAAGACCATTTCTGAGCTGGTAAAACAGTGTGGGGAGACAGAGAAAGGCATGTCATGACCAAGAGAGGAGTGTGAGGACCGACAGTGGAAGGTGTGGACTAAAAAGGGTGGGCATGGAGACCAGTAGGGGGCACCTGGGACCTGAGAGTGGGGTGGGGAATCTGGGATGTTGAGCCCTTGCTTATTCTTGGATCGGAAGGCAATGCAGCATTTCTGTAAAATCTATGTTTATGGGTCTAATTTCATCTTATATTTTGCTGAGTGCCCTCACTAAGAACAATACATCACATACAGTAAGTCTGTGTGGAGACCTCACTTCTTTTTGGCTTGCAAAAAGAAGAGACAGCAGTAAAATTTGTGATTTCATGAATGTTATTTAAAAGTCTCTTTTTTCACTGATGACAATCAGATGTGAACATCCGTATTAGCCTAGCTGTCCTATTAGGTAATTCCTCAGTCTATTATTGAAATTGTAAGGAAACCTGAACTGTGTGATACTCTGGTGTGCCCATGTCAAAAGAGGCTGAGGATGATAGAAACCCCACAGTTTACAGTAACCTTGCCATTTCTGCTTCATTTAATGGCAGCAAGAGTGAAGCAGTGAGAAATGAACTGTACCACTGCCCCTTGGCAAGTGACCTCCACCTAAAGCCCACACATCAAAACGACAAGACAGCAGAAGATAGATGGTCCCCAACTTCTCTGAATACTTTCTGATGTTTCTTTGCAATTCGTACCCTGGTCATGTCAGAGCAGTTCCCGACACACCGCCTTGTCATCCGCCCCCTCTCTTTCTCAGTCTCCTTCCTCTGCACTCGCTCCATCCCCGTGCATTGCTCTCCCCCCAGCCCGTGCATTTGAAAGGCTTGAAGAGGCAACGATAGCAGAATGACAAGCTATCACTTATTGTAGATATTTTAGTGAGAATACTACAGATTCAGTGATGACCCCCCTTCCCCAAAAATAAAGGCATTTCACTTCAAACGTAGCCTCTGAAAATGTAAAACGTTGGTGACAAAATGTTGTGACAGCTGTCCGAGGGGAATATAACTTCTGTCTTCTGAAAACAAAGCCAAGAGGGAGTTTCATTACACACCTGGCAAGCTCTGACAATTCTGTGTGCCTGTGTGTTTACTATCATCAGGCAGCTCATCACAATTTAGAATAATGTTCTTTAGCTCTGCCTGCACCTCATTACGGAAGTTGTTTGACTTACACAAACCAAGCTTCATTCAGCAAACAATTCATCAGGAGAATATTAGCCTGTGAAAAGTATCTTCTACAATACACTTTGCGCACTAAAACCACATCAACATGGAATGACGTGTTACTTAGTGCTTAAAGTCTATAAACAGAATTCATTCCCTTTGATGTATGTGAAAGTGTTTTGTAGGCAGTCACTCCACCAGGCTAGTAATGTCTAATTTGGATGAGAGCTGTGCCTGCTGTTGATTTTGAAATTATAAAGACATCTCCTTCAGGAGTAACTTGCTGTGTGATGCCTTGGCTCAAAGCACAATTGGCTAAGGTACATTAATGTCTCTCTGAGCTTGAGATTTGGGGGTATTGAAGCAATGTTTTTAAGGGATTAAAAATCATTTTACAGTGTGGTAATAGCTAAAAATGTGATACTGCATCTTACTTTTTCCAAACAGGCCATTATAAGGCAGAAATGAATGTTTAATACTTGTATTGAATGTACAGTAAATTACAGCAGCCATCTTATGGACTGATGTAATGGGTCTAAATGGAATGGAACACAAATATAAATGGCCCAGAAGCATTGTGGTCATCAGTATAGGGTTCTTCTCCTGAATCCAATTCAATTTTTTGACTGAAATAATACAAAAACCGTGTAGTAAAAATACATTTGTTTGCGTGTTTTATTTACATTCCATTAAAGTGTCTTAAATATATTCACATAGAAGGAATGTACGATAGCAGCTATTTCAGTGTTAAACCTTACTCTTTCGTAAATACATGCACACTGTTACATCCTATCTGGACCTGCTTACAAAAAATGTTGTTACAAACAAGTAATACCAGCGCACATACAGGGTGAGCACATATTGAATTAACAAACATTGTCTCTCTAATCAGATTTTAGGAATAATCACACAGTGACTCCCCAAGCTGAATTTGTTCCACTGACATTGGCATGATAAATCTGTGTCATGGCGGAATGAGCTGCCCCCTCAGCCGCAGTGATTATAACATTTAATCACTCGACTTTAGTACTACACTGACATTGTCCGGCCAGGCTCCTTGCCAGAGGGCTTGATTTACCAGCCTCTTCATGGGAAAAACTAATTCAGGAGACGGATTGCTGAAAAGGTTCTCCACCAGGCACATAAATCATTCTTTAATCAGAGCACAGCGAGAGCGGGGCCCAGACGCTCACACTGCCACGGGAGAACCATTGACTCGATGCTGGACGTGCCGCTGCCCCCTCTGATGCTCCCTCCGCTCAGCCCTCTCATTTTCTTTTTCCTCTTTCTGATTTTCTCCCCCCATCCTTTTGTCGTCTGGGAGGAGTACGCAGCACTTAACTGCGGGACAGGGCTCAACGCACACCTTGTCTGCTGCCGGTCTGTGTTCCCTCAGTTCTACGCCACTGGGCTTGGCTCTGACCTCCAGACCCCTGCAGACCGGGGGTTGCCCACCCCAGTGGTGCAACTGGAGCTTTGACCTTCATGCTCTTGTATCCAACTCAGCTATTTTGCAATGGATACTACTATACTACTGTATATGCAATATACTGTTCATTAAGTTTTCCTTTGATTTCATCTTCCTGATAAGAAAATATTCTCTGCTTTGGAAAGATGTAGTTTCCTCTTCTAAAATAACCAAAGGCCATCTTCTCTGTATTCACTGAAGCTCAGCTCAAATTGTGATGCCACCAACGTCTCTATTGGAATTTTAAACCTTGACTGAAAATTCAGCCATTTTTCTTTCAAAGTCTTTGCAGAAGACATCTCGCTTCCAAACAGAAATGTTAAAGCATCTCACAAAGGCTCAACAACAGTGAATTTATTAAACAGTAGCAGTACACTAAAATGGTGACTTTATACAAACTTTTCAGTTTTCAGTTCAGTTCTCAGCAAGCCATGCATAGTGATTGCTCCTTACATGCTCTTGCCATCCCAACCTGCTAGCGGAGTACTGATCAGAGTTTGGTTGTCAGTTTTGTTGAGAGAAGCAGGGGAGCACTTTGTTATTCTGTCCCAGTTTTATGACTGTAGCTGATGTTCACTATAACCATTTCACATTATGGATCCTAATTGTGTGCCACTGCAAGCCAGCACAATTGTAAAATGCAAGTTGATCATTTCTTACTGCAAAAAAACTGATTCTCTTGCTATTTCCTTCTGTAAAAATGATTGCACTGTGTGGGGGGAGACGGAATATGTGGTGCAAACAAGGGTGTGTATGATGAAAAGTGGTATTTTCATGCCAGCTTTTCACTTAGGGCATAATGCCCTCAACAACCACCCAAGACATTTCAATGCAAAAATTACTGTTATAAATTAAGGGTTTGTTAGAGCGGTATACAAGCATGAATCCATCAACATCCTCAGACTGGTGGCATAACCATGCAATATCTATTTCTACATGTTGTATGTATTTCACTCATTGTTTCTTCTGTTAACCCATACATGGTTCTACAGTTTCATCAGGATGAACATGCAACATGCCCTGATACGCCATCACAGTTGAAACTGGCAGCGGTGGGGATACCTACTAAGAGCCTCTTTCCTCAGCCTAATTTGCATTTGTCCCAACAGGTCATTTAAAGTGGGTTTTTATTGGCTGTGTGTGAAGTCTACTTGTTATGTGTGGTGAAAAACGGTAACAGTGTTTTCCGTTATAGAAGAGATAGCTAAATCAGTATTGTCAGATCTAACACAGAAGCTTTAGGAGTGGACAGGAAATAATTTTAGAGAGGGAAAGGAAGAATTATGCTACTGTGTTAACAAAATGAATGTCTTGAATAACTCCACATCCAAACTTCTAAATAATTATAAATTTATTCCACCAACAACACATTTGTAGAGCCCTCAGAATTTCTTCATGGGATCTGAGGGAACTATATAGTGCATAGTAAATTTGCAACTTACCAACCACTCTTTATGGTTATGTTGTTAATTATAACATGCACTCATGCCATGCATATATTTTGTGTGGTCGTGATGCTCAATGGCAAATAATTTGAGCTGTATTTGCAATACTGGTACCCAGCAATGAGGTTTGCTTTTCTCTGTAACTGTAAAGAGTTCTAAGTAAGACTTCCTAGGCGCCTGGCTGGGAGCTGGCAGACTCGACTTCAAGCCTGATGAAAGACTACCACCAGGATCAAGCTGTGCTTTGTGGCTCTTGATGGATTTTTTTTTCTCTCTGGGGGAGCATAGAGACATTCTCTCTCTGGGGTGTTCAGTGTCCAAGATGTGTTTCCCTGCAGCAACATTACCTTGGAAATGTATTACAAAAAACATCCATTGCCCAAGCTCAGTTTGTTTAATACATTTCAAATTATATATATATTTTTTCACTCTTTTATATAGTGCAGTTATGGGCCCAGTGGTCCCCCTACACGTTTATTTGTCAGTTGCAAAAGCAACGGAAATTTCTCAATTACAGTAGATATGCCCCTAATTAGAGAAGTGAGAGGCACAAGCTATGCAAAATACATGTATTTAAGCATTCTCTCTGCTGAACAACTGGTACGTCTGGCCATCGTAGAGCGCAGAGGCCTCCATGTTTTACAGAACCATAAAAGGAGGAGCACCTGCTTCTCACTGTTCTGTAAACTTGCAAAATTTGTTTATTGTGTCTGCATATATTTAACTTTATAATCAACACAATGCTAAACTCTTGTCAAAATATTTGGACCACTGCTGTCATCTCTGCACACATAACACATTTTCTTTTGAAATAAATGAAAAGAATTTCTCCTCTTATGAAGCTGCAGGTGGTTTGGATAGCTGTGTCAACAATATCAAACTGTGTAATATAGTCAATGCCCACATCTGGGGATTATGTTGGAGATTAGAGCAGGGGACTGGGGTTCTGCTCAGCACGTGCACTTGCAGATGTTCCAGATCAAGTCAGTTAGCACATTGTTACCAGAGTCAACCTACAACTTACTTTGACTGAGGAGATTAGTCCCTCTACTAATACCAAGTCATGTTTGTCAGACTGGGTGTTGAGAGCAGTTTAATGTGGGGCCTGTGGCAGACTGACAGTGAAATATACTGCAAGGTTACACAGTAGCAGGTGCCCTTTATACTAATGCCAAGCCATTTCAGAGATGCCACAGACTTTCAGGGTAAGGCAGTAGTTTTGGTTTCCCCTAAATGGAAAAGTGCAAAGCTGCAGGGGCAGGGCACTGCCATCAGTCTGTAAATCAAGAGAGACATATCTTTGAAACCAATGTAATTATGAATTTTAAGTATCATTAGCAACCAAGCTGCCATGTTGTTCAGCCTTTGGACCTTTTAAACTGTTTCAGCTGTTATGACAAAAATGCTTATTTTTATACTTTAAAAAGACTGAAGCAAAGACAAAACACTTTTGCCCCTTAAATAAAAGGTATGAAGTAATTCAAATATACAGTACACTTGTAACAAGGCAAATGTTAGTTCATTTGAATGAATATGTTAGACAACAAACTAACCAAACAAGTTCAACATTAAAACCATGAGTGTACTCCTGCATTTTTCATAAGTCCATACGATTTCTTGATGTCAACATAAATAGTAAATATTCCATACATTTTCTGTAGGGGGAAAATTTAGGGTTTCATGTATGAAATGTGAAGTGAATGGCACAGTTTGTAACTGTGACATCCTAGGGGGAACTGGCTGAGGAGTTTGACCACTTCCCAGTCCTTCGCTGAGTGGGTGGGTCCTGTCACAGAATGGTTTATGCTAAGATGGAGAAGTCATTCTGTTCAGGGGAGTCTTGCAAATGTGCACAGAATTCATCTGGATAACATCGTAGCTACAAATAATTTACCAATTTTGAGAGACCTGTCTGCTTAAGAGTGCTCTGTAATAAGCTTAGATATTAGATGAGGGGCATTTTGTAAGAAAATTCTTTCAGTTTCATGTTCTCATGATGAATTTTATATTATTTAGTTACTTTGTGGGAGCAGTGCTGACACAAGGTTATTTCTACTTACCAGAATAAAGTTCCATCCATTAGATTCTATTTTGGAAAATCGTTAATAAGGACCAAAATACATTATTACTACTATAATGATCAACCTGTATGGATTTGCCCTTTTATAAAGGATCTCCTGTCCAGTAGCGTTCTCTGTATGTGACCTGCTGTCAGAAGCTGTCAGTTAGTTTTATGCCGCATTTGGCATGGTTGACGTCACAGCAAGTCATTATGAATTATTTACTTTCTGTTTATCTGCTTTTAAATTATGGTTGTATTTGGTTCTGTGACCTCTCGCTTATAAAAGTGTGGATAAACATTGTGACTGCCCCAACAACATTCTCACCACGTTGGAATGTTTTCTGACAGCTTTCTCACAGACTAACTTAACATAATTTGCAGGTATTGCATCGGACAACCTGATTTTTTATTCCAGTTTTATTGTCATAGAGGTGCTCTACTAGGTGTCTGTTGGGAGCTTATTGTTTTAAAATTTAAAAGCCAGCTATATTTAAGGCTGACTATCTCTGAACACTCTGAACAAGAAAGAAAACAGACCTTGTTGGATCAGTAAATCGCTATTTTCTTTGAAAACATACTAAAAGAACTGCAAACAACACATTTCTCTTTGCACTTCCACAGGTTCACATTATCATGGTAACAAAGCTTAAAGCTTAAATTGATGTTGGCACAGATGTTCTAAATAATTTTCAATTAAGTCATTACAAGAAAACTTACAGCAGCATCTTTACAAATTACTAATCATGATTAATCTTAAATATAAATCTGAGACAAATAATTACATTGTTTAAAATTAAACCGTTATATGCAATTAACAAGCCTTCAATAGCTATAAAGACACAGAACTTCTATAGAAGGACCAAAGATACTCAACATCTGAGGAAACAATTCATCCAAGCAACCTAGAACAAAAAAAGAATCAATACAGATAATTGTTAAGGTCTAAAGTCCTATTAAGGCCATGAGGTTCAATAGTATTCAGTACGAATATCCAATATGACTTCCTTTGCAGGAGATGTTGCTTCATGTCTTCTCCTCTTGGAGAAGGGGATTTTTTCCAAACCTCTGGATGCAGCTACAGAACCATGGTTTGTCTCCTTATAGTGCCTAGCAATAGCATAGTCCATATTACTGTTTATATGGCTGTATGGCTGCTTTATGTTGTGCTAAAAGTTATTTTAGGCTACACTTTGTTTGCCCAACATAGACCTTAGCACAGGGGCATATAAGTACATAGATGATGTGTAGAGAGTACAATTAATGCAAACATGAGAGATATGATTTATTTCCAGTTTGTGGTTGTGGTTTATTTGGTTGAAGTTACATTACATTATTGGCATTTAGCAGATGCTCTCATCCAGAGCAACTTACATGGGTTACATGTTTTTACAAAGCTATCCATTTATACAGCTGGATATTTACTGAGGCAATCGTGGGTTAAGTACCTTACCCAAAGGTACAACAGCAGTGCCGCAGTAGGGAATCGAAACAGCAATCTTTCGGTCATGAGTCCTGCTCCGTAACCACTATGCTACACTGCCGTCTGTCTTTCAGTGGGACACCTATTTTCACAAATATGTGTACTAATGAGTAATTTGTACACATGGGTAAATTGGCCATGTGAGCAGAATGCATTTCTGGTATATATATTTTGTATCTTCGAACATGAAGATGTGTGAATTGTGATAGCCAAGATTGTGTTAATATATTATCAGGGATATTTCAATTAATTTTTATCTCAGGATCCTTCAATTAATTACTTTTGGCCTGCTTGTTTGATTTCTGAAGATGTAACATCCATTCCAGTTTATACTTGAACCATTTACATTAAAGTAACTCCTGGATTCAATTCAAAACCCTCAACTCATCTTAAGGTGTTTCATTAGATACAACAATTATTCTGGGAGAGTTTTAATTGAATCCAATGCTATGTCTTGAGCCTAGATGATCACTTGAGATGTCAAGGCTATCTTGAAAGCTTGTTTTGCAATTGTACATTTTGCCACAGCTGAATACAGTGTAGCAATAACTTTCCAACTTAGTATTGATAGGTTCCCAGTTTTATTTAGCACCGTGTGTGTGTGTGTGTGTGTGTGTGTGTGTGTGTGTGTGTGTGTGTGTATATATATATACAGTGTATATATATATATATATATATATATATATATATATATATATATATATTATATATATAGTATATTGTGTCTTGTCTTTTCTAGCATTACTATACCTGTAATTTGTCTCTGTATAACACCTCTGTAGTGTCTGCAGCAAGGATGTCACACATCCTTGCTGAATGCCTTTGCCAGGGTTCCCATGGCACAAGACAATTTGTCTCCAGCCCGCCACTTAACTCAATCCTTTGATATGTATGACCATGGACTGTATATCAACACACCACACAACTTGATTCTTTAGAGATTCTTTCAGTACAGACAGCCCAAATGTCCTGAGTTTGCGCATTGAAATAAACATCAATTCTCTTAAGAAAAGTCGTCAGCGTGTTCTTCATCGCCTTGCATTGAGTTCCACGGAGAAGGGCAAGATATCCTAACAGTTTGAATATAAATGTTTTGAGAAAGTTATGTATAAGATTCAGTAGAACACTGATTCACACCACTTTGACAGTGAAAAAGCAAAAACATCATTTAATTGGGGGATAACACAGTAAATACAGTTTAAATGCGAAGTCTGTCAGATGGTAATGGTCACTTTAAGACCATTGAAAAAATATATCATCACGTGCTTTGTGCCTGTTTTTCCCTTACATGGTCAGTTTTGCTGGCGGAGACAAGCTCCAGTTCATGTGTGGAAAATCTCCAGTCTATTGTGCAGTGGCTGTTTCTCATCCTGATGGGACTTAGTGGTTTCTCCGTGACCCATGCTGGCACTTCCATTATAAGACTGCTGCAAGGAAAAATAAAGATAGTGAAGCTGAAAAATTCTGTTAACAACAACAATGTGGTGCGTGTAATGCACAATGTGGTGGAAGACTAGACAGCTGGCTAATAGAAAGTTGTCTTTTTTAAACCTAAACCAGAATGTTTGTATGCGTAGTCATCCTGTTTTCCATTAGTAAATGTACTGTGAACAGTCTGAGATTGATCAGGGACTAGGCTTGACTTTGCACCTCCAGCTGGCCTCCACCTCCAACCAGCTTCTTTCCCATGACATCTGATTAATTAAAGCCAGCACATGGCAGAATCCAGCTACTGATTTAATTGGCCCCACAGTTCACACTTAATTCTCAAAGATCACATTGTATGATGGAGCGCCACTTCCTCTTCAGACTTTAACTTTTTTTTCCACGTCTTCGAGATTTATTAGCCTCGGTCCTTTTGGGGCTGTTCATTTGTGTTACGACTACATCAACCCTAACGTATTTCTGGTCTCGGAGCAGTTAAAGTGCAGTGCTTTCTCAGGATCACCTCTCAGATACCAACCTTGTTGCAGTATTTTCAGAGGAAATGGCATCATCCTCACAATGCTGCAAGCCACAAGAAAAAACATGCACTGTTGCACAATTAAACACAAATGTATAGTGTAAAAACAAAGCAGAAATCATTGTAACACAGTGGTGTTTGGCTCCATGTGTGAGTTATGTGTTTACTTTATGCTGGATGCACCTTATTATATAACATATAAAACATATAAAGTTCAAATTTAATAGTGGATTTCAGACATAATCATTTATTATTACCGTTACACCAAGAATGCAGGAACATTTTAGTGTCAAAATGTGAGAATTTCAGTGATTTGAGACATCTGCAAGTAAATTCCAGAAAATGCCAATACTGTTTACTATTGCACCAGTGAAGAGCCATTGCAGTATGTTGTGTCTGGTTTGCCATTCTATTATTTAGCTGCATTTCAAGTCAAATTTGTTTGCTATTTTTTAGTCTGAGCACTGACTAAATTGAGTATAGTACTAATACAGAGCACTGGGGTGTACTGGTCAAGGAAAATAGCTATTCCTTGTGCATCCCAATTGTTTTAAATCTAAACTATGTATTTAATGTGTACAACTGTATAAATAAAAGAAATACAAAAATGGATAAGTTATTCCAGTAGTCACAATTGTAGTGTTTGCTATGCAAACATAGTATAAGAATGTAAGAATGTGCAGAAAAGCAGTTATCTGCTTAAGATGATACAATTGTAGTTTATTTATCCATATACTCTGTAAATTGGTCATGAATCACATATCACATAAATCTTCCAATTACAAATGAAGTGGTAATTTGACAGTTAGCTATTTGACAGTTAGGTATTTGAGTTAGCTATTAATCTTTCAAAATGTCATACAGAAAGTCCATTTGAAGGATTATTATGCATGAGCAAATATACTTATTTTAATAAACTGGTTAATATAGCCTTGGTGATGATAAGAACAATACACAGTCACATCCTTATTTTAATTTATTGTTCATCCAGTAAAACACATTACAGGAAATTATTCAAAGAATAACCTCCTGAATTCTATCATTTCATTTGTGTATTGAGGAGAACGGTATTAGATCCGACCGTCAGTTTTTTTTTTTTTCAGCATTGCAAAACTGAAATAGTTCTCAGCTTTATAGATGCATGTCTCAGACATGCACATCCAAACAGCTATAATACTAGGAAGCATCATTTTAGATAACCCTACACAGTGAGAAAACTGGTGAACAGCCTTTTCTTATAGCGCCTATGTTTTTGCTGAAAAGAGCAGAGCAAATTTGGTAATTGACTCTCTGTGACTGAGATCAGTGACCTGCAGAGTTCCTGTTACATCTAGGCCCCTAAAGACCTTTGCTGTCTTATTGGGACCTGACAAGATCCTAACAGGATCGTGTTTGGGAATGCAATAAGAATGACTCTGCTACACAAGTCAAAATAATTCCCAATTATGAATACAGTGAAATCTTTTTAGGTTGTGAATAGCCTGCTTCGGTCTGGGGGAAAGCTATTACTTTTCAGGTTTTCACAGCTCATGTCTTTCTTGCCCATCAAATTTAAATGCAAAGTGCAGGCCTATACATCATACTGAATTTTGTTTCAAGCCAAAAATAAAGTTATGAAGAATCAGTGAAAAAGGAATGAGGGGCAGACAGGGAGCTAAATTTGTGCCCTGTGGCTAACTGGTGTTGCGTCAGTTTACATCTTTATTACAGCTCTGTCACTAATGTTTTATTTCAGCTGTCTTTTTGCCGAAAGTTTCATAAGGACATTCAGACTATAGTGAATGTCAAATTGGTGGAAACCTTATTAAACAATAAATATGCAAAAACTTCTCTCAGCTTCATCCTAGCTCTATGTTGTGAAGACTGGTGGGCTGACTCAATTTTATAAGCCCTAAATGACAAATAGCATATCTTAAACAATCATTAAATATTCAGTGTGATGCATCACAGAGATATACTGATCCTGACTGCTGTATTCCTGTACATGAGATATAACCTCTCACAATCCTTACATGAGACGCTTGTGGACAGTAGAGGGAATGGGTGAGTGTGAGTGATACCCCAATCCTGTCTTGATGTTCTCCTGCAGAATTGCAGGATTGTGAGCAGGCTTCCCAGCAGCAGTTGAATGGCCTCAGGTCTCAGAGAGAACTCATTACAGCCAAGAGTGGTGTGTCTATGTGTGTGTGTGTGAGTGTGTTGGGGGGGGCATGACCATTGGTAGATGCTGCACCCACTGCCCTCTGCACACTCCCGCCCTCTGATTTGCTAGATAAAAATGGAATTAGTTGACCAGTTAAACATGAATACAGTCAGCTTGATGCCAAATGTTCCAAAACTGGCTGAATGCATTAGTCCATTACAATGTATTAGAATGTGTTGTGGCACATTACATTTACATTTATTCATTTGGCAGATGCTTTTATCCAAAGCAACTTGCAAGTGAGGTACATTACAATACAAGTGACAAACCATACGGAGTCAACAATATTAGAAGCACTGCATGACCAAGTTTCAAAGGTTGGCCAGGCAAGGTACAAACTAGCAGGTAAAGCTAACGAATGTGTCAAACCATTAGATTACTTTTTTAAATTTTATTTTGTAGTTTAGTAGGAGACAGTTTTAGTCATGAGAACTTCCTTTAGGGGGGAAGTGTTTCAGGTTTCAGATCAGAGCGGAAGAGCTGTGTCTTCAGATGTTTCTTGAAGACAGAGAGGGACTCAGCAGAACAGATGAAGCGTGCAAGTTCATTCCACCATCGGAGGACAGCAGCGGAGAAAGTCCTAGATAGTGATTTTACACTGCGATGCGACATGACCACTGTTCATTGGCAGAGCGTAGCAGTCGGGAGGGAACATACGGTTGCAGCAGTGAGTTCAGGTAGGTATGTGCAGTTTTGTTGGTCACCCTGTCCGCGAGCATCAAGGCCTTGAACATGATGCGGGCAGCTACAGGGAGCCAGTGGAGTGAGACCAAGAGAGGTGTAATATGAGCCCTTTTTGGTTGCTTGAAAATCAGACATGCAGCCACATTCTGTATCAACTGCAGAGGTTTCATAGTGCATGCAGGTAGGCCAGCCAAGAGAGCATTGCAGTAGTCCAGTCTTGAGATGACCAGTGCCTGGACAAGGAGCTGCACCTACTCAGATAGGTAGGGCCTGATTTTCCTGATGTTGTACAGTGCAAATCTGTATGATCTGGTAATCATAGCAATGTGGTCGGTAAATTTTAGCTGTTCATCAATCACTACCCCCAGGTTCCTTGCAGACCTGGACGGAGTTAGTGTCATTGAGCCTAGCTGAACAGTGATGTCATGCTGGATCGACGGGTTCACTGTGTCAAAAGCGGCAGACAGGTCTAGTACGATGAGGGCCGATGACATGGAGGCAACTCTCACCGCCCGAAGCGTGTTGACAACATAGATAGAGATTGATGGGAATTAGACATTAATTAGATATAAAGGTGTGAATGGTTGCTACTTCACTAGGTGCACAAATAGGATGAATTCATGACAAAGTACCATTAATGTACCATTAATGCTTAACAAACTGTCATTACACATTAGTGAGTCATTGATAAAGGTGTGAATACTAATGCATACATTAGTTCTTTTTAACTAATATAACCTTAATGTAAACTGTTACCAGTTAATATACAGCTACAGTAATAGTAACAGCCACACTACATATTGCCACACTTCAGCAGTAAACACCATTCAGTTTACCACCTCAATTGCCTCGTGAGGCATGTTATTGAGTCCTACTCCTTAAAATATGTGAAAGACTGACAGGAACATAAAAACAAAAAAAATTAAATGAAACTTAGTATTTACTATAACATACTGATTTAAAAACATACAAAATCAAAAATAAAAATGCTAGCTGTTTTTTTAGATATCAATCCAAATAAATACAAGTACATTCTCAAAAGAAAGTTTTACCTTCATTATGTTTCTGCACAGCTGCAATCTTCACAATAGCTGTACTATTAAGCCCTCCAGACAGGATTTTAAAAATTTCCCAACTTTTAAGCATCATCATTTGTTGAAGTTAAACTTCTCATTTGATTTAATCACTTCTAGCAAACATCTTTATGGTGATATCAAAGAATTCAAGACAGGAACAACTGTGATTGTAATGACTATAAAGTTACTAAATTGACACTGAGGCATTTTCTTTCATATGTCCAGAAATTTGCTGTTGCACTGTAAATGCTCCAACTAGTAGACCTTGCACCTCTTTGTTCATTAAGCACAAAGTAAACAATGTACAATAGAAAAGAAAGGTAAAATTGCACTGTTTATGCACAGATGTACACAGATATCATGTGTACCACAACATTGCTGATATAGATATTTTGACTCATTTTCACACAAAAGTAGAATTTAACTTAATTTTAACACATTTCAGAATAAGAAATTGTATATCAAAACCAGCCAGTGTGAAAAATATTGACAAAAGCTGTGCCACTGGAAAATTATCAGCAGTTGACTTAATATCTGAACTAGCTAAAAGTTCCCTTATTTGTCTGGAAAGGGGAAAATTGTACATGTCTACATGTACAGTATACGCTCATATAATTGTACACATGATCAAAAGGTTATATTCCTAACAGGATAGAAATAGACACATTGTCCTTTCCAAACCATTTATTTCAAAGGTCTTAGTAGTGAAGGACATAGAGTATTTTTTTAAATGAGGGTGACCAGGGAAGACCAAGTCCGACCGAACTGGAATAATAACTACTGCAGCTGACACACACCAACTGTAACACTAGGACTATAATTCTTGACTCTTCAAACTGCACTCATTACTGTCCCTGGACTCAGCTGAATTTTTCAGTTCGAACACAACTTCTCTAATCATGTCCCTAAACTAACTTACCTCAAGCTACACAGTGCAAGAAACTCCTCCAGCCTTTGAGCCAGGGTCTCTGTCTCGATCTTAGGCCATAGGATCAGAGTAAGGGGATAATGTACTGTTGGCAGCACAGGCCACAATAAATTGTGTGAATATGTCTTTGATTCAGAGCTGACAGAGAGAAAGGCTCTTTGAAGCTTTGACAGTGCTGGACAATGCACTACATATAAAAACATGGAAGAAGAAAACTTTATAAAACAGCATTTATGTAAGTAACGCAGCTGTAACCCTGTTTAGAATACTGTACAGGTGTATTAAATATAGTAATAGTAATCTTATCAACCAGATAGCCAATGGCTGGTCTTCACATGTTCAGGTAAGTACAGACAAGTATCCAGTTTGAAATTGTGTTAATGGAATACAAAGTGGTTATGGGAAAAAGGTAAGTTATTGTATACAGAGGATCCTCAAAATCATTAAAATTTACCACACATTTACTAAGCATACATATTTATTTATTTTTGAAGTTGATTGATGGGATGTTACACATTTATTGACATTAAAACAGTAGCAAACAATTAGACTCAAGCATTCCTCAAAATCTGTATATATAAATTATCAGTAAAATTTTCATGATGATCACACTTTTCATTTCCCAACCATTTTCAATTAGGGTGGAATTTTTTTGAAGATTTGCAAATTTGGATATGATTGAGCTGATTCTGGTGTTTCAGCACCTGGGACCATATGTACAAAAATGGCAGGGAAAATCTGCACTGATTATGACTCTGTTAATTAATTATTTGATTGACTGCCAAAAAGTGGAAGTGGAAGAACCACTGGAAGGCTGAGGGTAGGAAAGCTCTGCTGTGTGGACTAGTCTACAAGATCAGAGGTTCGTAATTGTGACCTGTACATTTAGGCAGCTTCAATATGAAACAGAAAATGGTTGGGGCAGCCACATCATCACCACATACCAAACTGATGTCACTTTGCATCAAAATAATTGTTTTCTAATGTCACTTAAAAATATAAAGACAAAAGCATGATATTCCTTCTTGGCTACAGTATACAAATTAACACACTGAATAAACACTGAATAAACTTTTACTGTAAAACTTTTATTTTATTTTATGTTATTTTATGTAAAAAGGGTTTTGCTGAAATATTATGTCGAGCACACACACTTCAGTCACTTCCAATCAAGATGGTGCAGCTGTTTTTAAAGATTTCAGAGACCTGACAAATCCTGTGTAACACTTTCCTGTATAACAGTTTCTGAAACATCTCTCTGTGAAGTCTTGCACCTGCATCATCATGTAAAAATTCAACAGTAAAGGATGTTAACTGGCCTCTGCAGGTCTCATGCTGGTAATCAGGAGAGCTCGGCAAGCAAATCTGGAAAGCAGCCAATCTCCAGATGTCCACAGGTCTGTAAGATGAACCACCAGTGCCATGTGTACCTAAAGTAAGAAATAAAAATTAAATAAATTCATGCCGTTTAAATGATGTGAATAATTATCCGTGCAGGGATGTCAAAACACAACTCATAACAGACATTGCAGTAAGGCAGAGCTAAGGATAACAATCAGCTCTACTGAAGTACATGGAGTGCAGTGGTTGACCTTTCATGCTTTTGGTTGGCTAATTTTGTATACGATTTGGTAAATACCATTCAGAGAGGTAGACAGATGCCCCAGAGGAGTAGTCTGCTGCTTGTCAGCAGAATATGATAAAGTGAGGTGCACTGCAGGAAGCAAGGGGCTCCTTATCTACACTTTTCCTTTCAGTTTTCTGCTTAAAAATCCAAGTTTTCTTTCTCAGCATGCAGATAGGAAGGGGGAAGGCTATCTGTCAGAGGTGGTATCAATATACTGTAATACTGGTGCAATGGTACAACTGGCTGAAGAGGATTGTGGTGTTACTAGAGGTTGAAATTCAATTTATCTGAAACTCTGAGTCAATTTTTTATCTGATGCTGAATTTTTTCACAGCTACCCTCACTCAACAGTCCAGGAAATCAGTTGTGTTATATAATAAAAACAGACAGCAATACCTGTTCAAGGGATTGAGGGGGATGGGGCAAGGTGGACAAATACAGATATTCATTAAGAGTTAAGCTAAAAAAGGGACTTGTTTTATTTCCAATTTCCAAATTTGTCATTGAGTATAATGTCACATTCTCAGCAGACAGGAATTCAAAGCATACAAGATCAACAAGCAGCACATAAATCTGTATGTAATCCATAGGAATGAATATTTTCATTGAGAATTTAATTGTGTAGACGATTATAGAGAAACTGTGTTTAGTCTGACATCTTGATGAAGTTATTTATTTCAGCAGCCCAAGACACTGGGAGGTGCACAGAAGAGCAGTCAGAAAATATATTTTGTCAGGAGTTTTGTTGCATCTCATGGAATTGTTTACAGTAGGCAGTAGCACATCCAAAATACTGTTGCCTTCTCAGTTACACATTTTCATGTGTTCAGGGCTATTTTAGGGTGTCACAGTAGTCAACAACATGAAACATGTAAAGCAGCAACTCATCAACCCAAAAAAAATAACTAAAGAGAAACTTATTTCTTCTTCAGTTTTTTACTCATATTTACTCATATTTCACCTTCTATATATTGTTAGCCATTTTTTCATTTGTTTTTTCGCTAAAATTTTAAATTACTCCTGCATTGTAAATGGATAATTAAATATTACAATAATTACAATAAAAACTCAAGCTCAAAGCTCACTTTACAATACACTGCCTTTATTCCACTGGAATTACAGTGGAAAAAACTATGTAAGCATGTATTTGTATGTAATTACATAGTACTTACATGGACAATTCTATGTATTTTGTGCTGTAATTACACATATGTAATAGCAGTTGTAATAAAAGAAGTGTGACAAGGACAAAGTAAAAGCGAAATAAGCCAAATGCGTAAGTAAACCCTTGTAGCAACAATTATGTAATAAGATTGAGAATCATTGATTAAGTACATCTGCATAATAAGGGCCAGATCCAAACAGTAGATACCCCTGTGTAACAAGGTTCAGTTCACATTGATAACCTCATCTGTGTATCAAAAACCACAAGGACATTTTTAAACTCCTAATACAAATATAAAAACATATCAACTAATTTAAAAACTCACATGAAAATGCTAGGATCCCAATCTATTTTGTTTGTGCAGTACAAACATTGCACGTGTACAAGTGTACATCAGTTGAATGCTCTAAAATAAGATGTATTGTAATGTTACATTACAGTGGTTTATAAGAATACATGACTGTGCATGTTAATCATTGTGTTGCTTATGTTGCTATGACATGTCAAAACAATGCAGAAGATAAAAAGGACATAAAGCCTGCATAGCAAATTGATGAAACCTTGTATGCACAACTCACTGTGTTTAAAAAGATACTGGAATGACATATACCTAAGCATTCATGGATGATGGGATGGGAATTCTAACATTAAATGACATAACACTCTCAGGACCTGAATGCCAAAAACCTCAACATTTAATAGTTATGATCGTCTAGTGTCCATGTAATGTTACCACTAATTTCTTCTTTCTCACTTGGATTGAACAGTAAGTGCTTACTTAAGATTTGTATTTTAAACATCATGCAAAATGTTCAGCTATTAGGGCCCTTGACCTATAGACAGGGTTATTGTATCACCATCACTGTACTCTCCCAGACAAAGAGTCCCTCCTCCAGGCAGCACCACTCTTTGGTAGGTCTGTGAGGCTTCATTGTGAGGTGGAATGCTGCTGGTCAGGTTTTTTACTGTGCATAATGGCGTGTTTGTGAACTACCTAGTAGTTTACTGTTGACATTCTCTCCACCTGCCATGAACAGTATTGGAACAAGATGGCTTATCCTGACCGATTGTTTTACTTTTATACTGTGCACTGGAGCAAACAGTAAAAACTTCAAAAATGCCTTTACTAGCATGCTATTTAGCTACCTAATGTCACCTGTAATCCATAGCTACCAGGCTGGCCAGCACATCATTGTTGATTATAGATCAGCAAATGACACAGCAATTACAGGTAATGAGCTACTAATGTTTGCTAGCAAGTCTAGCTATCTAGGTTATCCTTTATTTTTCACCCAAACCAGCCCATCCATCGAATTCTATACAAATATTAAAACAGTATTGACAGTTGGGATATATCTCAGGTGGGAAATTATTCTGTCCAGGTATTTACGTGGCTGTCACTTCTTGGACAGTAGTGTAGCCATCTATCCAACTAGCAGATGTTTGTCATTGCTAATAATAATACTTTTCACAAGCTAATTAAAGGAGCTAATTAACACCCTTTGGGTGAGTTATGCACATCTACAGGCGAGAAATTTTCCACACGTGGACGAATGTCAGAATGTCAGACTTTTTTTTTGAAAAAAGGTTGAAAATGCAGGTCTTTGAACACCAACAATGTGTTTTGGAACATGATTATTTTTAAATCCAAGATTTTATTCAGCTGAGAGAAATCAAAAGCTCCAGTGGGGGAAAAAAAAATGCTCATTAAATTGAGTCTACTGAAAACATAAGAAAGCTAAAGCACAAAAATACAATATAAGTAATTTTCATAGCCTCTATAAGTGTCTGCAATGCTAAATGTGAGTAAATGTATTTATACACACATTGTTGGCTGGGTTTACACTGTTACACTGTCTATGGGGAGGCATTGTGGTATACATGTCTTTGTGGTATCAGAAACTTGACAAAGATGATGCTTTTGGTTGAAAATATTAAAGAGAACAGAATAACAAATATTTGTAGGGTGAGAAAGGAGGGTGAGTGTTTTGTAGCATAGCACAGCATTTTGTAGTAGTTTAACCTATTTTGCATACTTGAGGTAAAATAATGCAAGATGTCATACGCTCGGTTCAGAACCAATTTACACCTGCTCACTGAAATATGTTGTGGTTCTAGTAACTTTAGAGAAGGCAAAGAGACTGTTGAATGCAAAATTATATTCAGCAGGGAAGAAATGTCACACATTTTACTGAACACAGAATGTGAAATGATACATATACTAGGATCTCAAAGAGAAAGTAAAAAATTGTGCTATTCGGTGTACATGTTCTTGGAGATGGACACATTGCGTTCTTGTTGCAAATGCAAGTGTTATATAACATCATTTGGCATGGCAAGAACATGAAAACATGAATTAGGAGATAAAATAAAGTCTAATGTTCTTCAATGAATGCTTTAACCAGTATCTTGAAAGAGTCTAATCTGGTATGGTCTTCCTACACCTGAATGTGACCAGAAAGAATGAGCAATTATTTATTTCAGGTGTTTTTCTAGAAAATTCCATCAGTGTGATTTTAGCAAAAATACTGCAATGTATTCCTCACATTCTCCTATGAAGATAGTTTATGCACTAGAACATCTAATGCACCCGTAAATAGATTTCATTAGTTGTCTTTATAGCTTGGACCTGGTTGCCTTGCATCAACTGTTTTGGAATGTAAGCTGTGACAAGTTAAACTTTAGGAAATCATAACAACATGTATATTACAAGTCCTCTCTATTAAATCCCGTTTTTTTCTTTCTTTCTTCTTCTTTTTCATTTGAGAGCTGTTACTTTTGTCTTTATTTTTGTTGTGGCCATTGAAAGCAATTATCATGCAATAGCATGACTGTGTCCAAAACATTGGATATGCAGTATCCTGGGAGGTGAGAAGCAATAACATTTTACAGGAAATGGTGCCGCTTCCCATCTGTTTATCCTGTATTTTTCATCAGAAATATATAAATTGGTTGCATGGATGATGCTGTTGAAAGATGTTATCTGATAAGTTAACAGTTTCGCATTTTCTGACAGAGACATTAACAAACTGTTAACAAACACCTATTTGAAACAGAATCTTAAATCTAATTTGCACCCACTGAAGCTTGCAGAGAAGAGGTAAAGATGTGTGAGATGTTTGATTGCTGGTAATGTTGCATTAAGGAATTCAATGGTCTTTTTCCATACTGTATGTTACCATCAAATGTCATTTTCAGAGACATTGTAGTCCATTAGTGGAAGATGGATGGGTCAGTCATATTTACCTTGGTATGAAGTTGTTTATTTATATATCAATAAGGTACCCTGATAGAGTATCTTCATCTCTGCTGTCCAAACACAGCTCTGTCTTTGCCATCTGTCAGTGGAGTATTTACAAAAGAACAAAGTCATTGCTGAAAAGTAGTTTGAGGCACAAATTGAAGCTCAACCAGATTGTTTTTAAGTTTCCTTCCTGAGTTTATTTTCCCATAGTAGTTAACCATAGAATACATGCTTGCATACAAAGCACCACCAACTTGTTTGTACTCCAACTACAATAATGAATAGCTAAGACACAAAGAAGAAAAAACTAGAACTGATACCCAGTGGAAGATGGAAGTCCTTCAGTACTAAAGAGCAAGGCCTCTAGAAACCTGATTAGAGGAGCTGTAGGTAAGTGGAAATGCACACATTCAAGGTTAGCTGTTCTGAACTTAATGCTGCATTATGTCAAGGCTGGAATGGAGTGTTTGGAATGGCTGTGTTGCCTACAGTGCTGTTATTTTTTGTCCTTAATAATTAATCTCTGAAGGTATGCAACCTTGCACTGAATTCCCAGAAGGACACAGAAACAATTTCAGTGAAATGGATGTATCGGATAGAATGCATAAAATATTCAGGGAGCTACAGTAATATTTGTAATGCTTTTGTGTGCTAGACAACCAGCATACATTTTTTCATGTGAGGTACACAAAAACAACACAGCATTGATTTGAAATATTCATTCCATTTGTTAATTTGTGTCTTTGTTATTGTGTAACAGTCAGGTGCTGCTGCAGGACTGCTATGTTGGCTCACTATATCTGTAGATAATAGTTCATTCTCTTTATAACTATTGTCAACAGTCTATGCGCTGTGGTGCAATCAGTTCCGTATACAATACATTTTGACAGCAAGACAACTAAGTGACATAAACCATTGTTACTTTACCTCTGACTTGTCAATACTGGGTCACTGTGTGTAACAACAGACAATGGAAGCCTTCCACTATGTCTGTGCTGTTACGTTATAAGGAAGGACCATTCAAAATTTGTTTGCAATATGCGTCATACTAGCATTTTAAACGGTTCATGACCAAGCCTTTTTTTTAATTCCCACTCTGTAGTTTGCTCTGCATTTCCTCCATGATGTGGACATTGTTGGCCCTGCTGTTAAGGGGAATAGCATGTGGATGCTTGATTCAAGAGGGTTTCACTTATTAATACATGTTATTTCTGATGACAGTATAGTTTCAACAGCTATGTGCCCACTTCTGTCAGTTTTCACTATGTCCACAGTGATGACTCCAGTACAGCAACAGATGGTTACGGTTTTTCATATTTGTCTTTCTCCCTTGTTTTCTTTTTTCCCCACAAGATGCCTGCTATCTCATTCTGCAGACACTGGCTGACTGTGAGTAATATTTAAATGAGCTGCTAAAATTAGACTGGTATGGAAATGGTCATCCATGACAAGACAAACTATGTTAAAAATTGTAAACGCTCCCATCATTTTTTGCCAGAATCAAATTGTTCTAATTAAATATTTATGCACCCGACTGACTTGAACCAGCCTCCTGATAAAGGCCTTCTTCTGGTTGGGCCTTTTCAGCACCTTATCTCTCTGATTATTATTAACATACATTTCAGGCTGCAGAGGAAATGTTAAATGCATTGTGTAACGCATGGGCATCAAAGCCTTGTATTGCCTCTGCTTTATCTGTGGACTGATACTGATATTGTAAATACTGTCGGACATGAGCAATGCAGCTATTTCTGATGTGTCTGTTCACGGTCATTTGCTTTTCAATTCAAATCCCCTTCCAAATCCTACTACAGGCTATATTGAGACTTGATTGGGGTAGATAAAGGTGCCATGTCTGAATATGGGTGAGTATACATGAGTTCTGAAAATGAAAAAGGGAGCAGAGTTGGATCTTCACATCAGTAATGGATGCTACGGAAACTCAGACAGCTCGAAATTTTGGCATGAATTATGGATGTGGTTTAGTGCTTGGCTGATCCATTTTAGACTTTTGCACTGGGGTGTGTGACGTTAAAAAGTTCCCAATTACCAAGACTTTCAAGATTGCTGTTAAAGATTTTTTTTTCCCTTTTTACCACAGATCATTATTCAGTTCAGTTTTTCAAGCTTAACTTCAAATAAGAATACTAAAAAGAAAAGAAATGACATCTTTTTGATGATTCACCTGATGATGACTAGACTATTACTACAATAACTTAGCTAATACTTCAAATGGAATTCTGTGCATTGCGTACTTGGTTCATAAACTATAGCTTTGTAGCATTAATGATGGGGTGCGCTATGAGTGTTAATCTGGACATCATTCCCCATCATTTCAGAAATACATCTGAGCATTGGAATACCACAAGGCTTGGATACCAGGGAGCATATAGACCAGCAGCTCTGTTCAGCCTGAGCCTATATTTATAACAGAATCAAATTTCCCTGTGTCTGGGCATCATGCTAGAGCTCAGGGGCGTCGGACTGCGGGTAATGGTGGACCTGACTAACCAGGGCCTTGCCTGGATGGGGGGGCCCTTCAAAAGCCTCGAAAATAAATTGATTTTGGTTTCTAATTTTGATACTTTCTGTTATTATAGAAATAAATAATAACTACCATGATAACTTCTTATCTGCCTGTTGTTTCCTGTATCTGCTTATCTGCCTGCATCCTGCCCCATGCCCCCTTCCCCCGCCTCAAAAGTAAAAATGGTTTGATCCTCCGGTGCACAAATCTATCATGTAAATAACGTGGCTATAGAGAGCAGTCAGTGGCTTTTGCCAATTCTGAAACTGATATCAAAATCATGATTTCGGAAGCGCAAGGAGCCCAGAGAGCGAGAGAGAAAGCTAAAAGAGGGCAGGCAACTACTGACGAGTTTCTTTCAGACAACAGCTGAGCCTAAAGTGCCAAACAGTAAATATGTTGCAGTAACGTAAGCTAGCTTGCTAACAAGCAATTAGCTAGTTAGCAGTCATTCATAACAAGCACAACCTGATAAAGAAGCAGGATTTTATTCAATGCAGCTAGTAAGCATATTATTAATAGTTAATGTAACAGACAGTGTTTTTGTGATCATAACCCAGTGAAGTTAGCCTCAGCCCAGCAGCTAACCTGTAAAATACACACTGTTAGTTCCAGGAGCAGCTGCAGAGGGAGAAAAATAGGGATGGTAAGATTCACCGATTCGCATTGGTGCACCAGCATCAAAATTCACGATGCGATTGCCCCGATTAAAAAAGTGTGCACCGGATACAATTTGGGATGAACCATTTCTAACATCTTTGCATCGGTAAAATCTGATTTATTTATATATAATTATTAGTAGAGGCCCTATGCCTTTATTATTTAGAAATGTGACCAATAATTTGTGACCAATAATTTTATATTTAGATTGATTCCTCCTCTCTAAACTGTTTCTCAAGCGCGCGCTCTCATCTCCACTGCTGTCAGTGGCCAATTCTTGTCAAGTCTATCGGCCAAGTCTCACGTGAGTTGGAGGCGTGTACGGGTGAGTCACAGATTATCCTTAGAGGAGGAAGAGCTACACGTTCCACCGAATTGCTACAAATCAAATGTTTGGCGACACTTCGGATTTTTCAAGAGAGACAGACAGTTTGACAAGACGCATGCAATTTGCAAAATATGCCGTGCCGCTGTAAAGTACACAGGCAGCATGAATAAAATCAAACTATCTGTACCATGTTGAATTGCATAGCATCACGTTCTTTTGCATCTCATCGTGTCGCGTTGAATCAGATCGTGTTGAATCGCACTGCATCGCAATAGGGGTGAATCGTATCGTATCGCATTAGTTGTTGCTTCATATATATCTTTAATGTATCGGATCATTGGCAATGCATCGAGATGTGTATTGCATTGGCACACTACTGTGTCCAGGGCCCAAAATTTGGTGCTACGTCCCTGCTAGTGCTGCTACTAAATAACAGTTGTATTAGCTTACTGACCTATACGTTATACTTGTTGCCCTTTACACTTCACTGTTATTTTTTTCCTTTGATAATTTGTCAATATTTTCAACAGTACAGAAGTGTAAAACAAAAGTGTAGAAATTAACAAAAAAAACATGAACTGTAGCTATTACACAGGAAGTGCTGTTTTCTTGGCTGTGTTCAGTATGAGGCATGTGCAGCACAAGGTCATTAATGCTATGCGGAGAGCAGTGTTCTCTTCCTCTCTCATGTTCTCTCCCTCTCTGACTCCCAGCATGTATTTATCACCCTACATGTCAACTGCAATGTTAAGCAATTAATGGGAGCTGTCCCTGTGATCAAATTAATAATAAAATAAGCAGGCGGGATATCAGATGGGTTGCTTTGCAAGGCGGGCCCATCCTCTGCTCTGCAGAAGTGACAAACTGCCAGCGGAAAGGAGCTGTCAGATCCCCCGCAGGCAGCTCAATCTTCCTCCTGCTGGCACTGCACAGAGAGTGAGCGAGGAAACCGCTCCTTCTCCCCTGTTAATTGGTACCATATATTAATGTAAGTGGCTTAACTTGCCTGTATTAAATTTATTGTGTCAAAATGAGCTCTTAAATTAAACGTTACAATGCACACATATAAACTAAAACGTACAAATACACTTCAGCTCTAAAATTCACCGTAGTTAAATTAGTCAATCAGTGCATATATTACCTTAAAGCTGGTATGAATCAAATCTAAGGTGTTTAATGCTGGCAAACATTTTTTTGCACAAATAGAATGGGTCACATGCTGCTGTTTTTAGGCAAACACTGCCAAAAAAAAAAATGTTTATCAGGGTCATACTCCGAATTCTTTGCTAAACTAATGAAATCAAGAGGGAATCATGATAATACATTAAGCATGCATTAAGCTGCACATTAGGCATGTGATGATACATTCAGTTCATGATATGATATGTTTCAAGAAATTTAGTTGATGATACAAAATTATCAGGAAACAACATTCCCTCCAGCTATAGTGCTGATAGGAAAAATGATTGAACAAGTTTTTCAACAACAGAACGACTTTTTTTCCTCCCTTTATTCATATATCAAACCCCTAGCTGTGCCAATGTTCATGATATACCATGGATTTGAGTGCCATATCAGTTTTATAAAACAGATCTGAACTTAAGATTAGGTACTTAGCTACGTGAAGTAAGAAGAGAGACTGAAATTAACAATATGAATTGATCACATGAAACTGCCAAAAAAAGTAGTACCTACAGTAGCTTGTTGCTATAGTGACAATCCTAACACAATATTGTTGCTATAGTGACAATCCTAACATTATCTAAACCAGTATTTCTCAACCCTACTCCTGGCGGCACCCTGTCCTGCATATCTTCTGTCTATCCTTGCTGCTTGATTAAATCAGGTGTGTTCAGCTAATAAAATGTGCCACTGATGAGTTCAGTCAGGTAGGTAGAGCAAGGATAGATAGAAGATATGTAAGACAGGGTGCCGCCAGGAGTAGGGTTGAGAAACACTAACATCTAAACAGTGCTGTCAGATTCACTAGCTAACCCCTGAGAGAGCTAACAAGCTGGCTTTCATGTCATCTTCACTTCTCTGCATTGTACAGTAGAGTTCATTTGCTGGCTCACTATAATAGCTACTTACTTCTTAAAAGTGATGGTAATTGTTTGCATCTTTGGTAACTCAGCTCCTACATTTACATTACATTACATTTATTCATTTGGCTGGCACTTTTATCCAAAGTGACTTACAAGTGAGGTACAATACAACACAAGCGAAAAACCATACAGAGTCAACAATATTAGAAGCACTTCATCACCACCAGGCGCCGTTCGGTGGCAGAGCGTAGTGGTCGGGAGGGAACACAGGGTTGCAGCAGTGAGTTCAGGTACTTAGGTGCAGTTTTGTTGGTCACCCTGTACGTGAGCATCAAGGCCTTGAACATGATGCGGGCAGCTAGGAGCCTAGTGGAGTGAGACCAAGAGAGGTGTAACATGGGCCCTTTTTGGTTGGTTGAAAACCAGATGTGCAGCTGCGTTCTGTATCAACTGCAGAGGTTTAACAGTGCATGCAGGTAAGCTAGCCAAAAGAGCATCATGACATCATGTCTACCGCACATACACCTGTGTAACTACATGGTAACTACTTCAGTATCAAGAGGTTGTTACTCTGTAACTGCATTGTCACTAATTTGAATTGAACGTAATGGTTCCCTTAACTGCACTAGTGTAACAGTTCAAACATTCTTACACATTACTAATCATTGTGTCAATACATGGATGTAGTTACACTGTCAGTTTTTGGCATGTCTTTTTTGTTACATCTGTAATTACCAATGCTGTATAATTATACTTTTGTGTTACACCTTATTATTAATGTACTGAAAACAGCAGATCATTAATAAAACAAGACTGGCATGTAGTGTGGAATTGACCTAGGACACCTGGGACCAGTCTCTCAAAACAGGATTACTCTGTTATCCAGCTAACTGTAGTGACTAAGTTACCATAGTAACACATTGTTTGGCCAGAACCTGCCAATGAGCAAACTAAGTTAAGCAAAGCCTTAGTTACACTATGACAACAGGCATGTCTGACCAATCAATTCCCATGACATACCTTCTGGACACGGCATCACCATTTCTTTTTTGTGATCAACTTTTTTATTGATCCAATAATAGATGTAACAAAGGTGAAATAAGATGGATGTTGCACTAAATACTGTTGCACAGTATAATTATATACATGTAACAATGTTTGGCGAGTACCAAGAGCTAACAGAGAATTAACTTAACTAGCAACATTGGTAAAGTTAAATTCCATATTAGTTACAAATCAGTTAAAAGCAGAGTAAATAGCACTGATAGTTACCATGTAGTTAAGCAGATGTATGTGCAACTTATAAAGCGTAAAGTGTTACAGAAATCATTAAAACTGTAGAGACAATAACTTACTCTGTTTCTTTTTAAAGCAGTAAAACAGTTTATACAAGAGGAATATTATGTGTCATGATGTAGTGTATCTCTCAATATATATCAAATCTAATTTACCCCTTAATTTCAAAGAAGCATTTGCCACTGCTGAGTGGCAAGTGATGTGTGTATCACACATACATCATTAAGCAACATGGGGCTGTTCATACATTATCCATTACAGCTGTAAAGCATTCTTTGTCAGTTTTCATCAAAAATTATTTGACACTATTTAATATTCTATAGATGGTTTAAAATATTTCATGCATTGTGTGAAATTAAATTAAAAACAATCACTACTAAAAAAAGGCTTTGCATTGGTACCAGGGAAGACCATCTCATATTTGGCCATCTATGGCATAGCAATTTATAATTTTTGTGTAAACCTCCCAGACCAAGAGGAAAAGAGCATTTAATCTTTGTCTAGTTCAGATAATTCATCAAAACTAAAAGCGCATTGATCTGTCCTGTTTCAGATGCACTGCAGCTAAGATTTCTTGCCACAGCTCATATTTTGTCCTGAAGTACTGAACCTGCACTGAAAAATGACTATCAGCAAAAATGTGAGCAGAAGATTACTCATGCTTTAGATGCTGCCACCACTTAAAATACTCCTTCATATTTTATACCAAGCAGAAAACAAATGGCAGAGGTGTCATAATGTACTTCATGCATGCTGTAATTTCAGTTAACGACATAATTCAAAAGACAGAATACATGCAGAAGAAAATATACCCGACATAGTTAGTGATGCTGACAGACTCATATGTCACTCAGAAAATTAAACCACAGTGCACTCTGTATAAATGTGAACGTGAGAGACCTTTACCAATTTCCCAAGATGCAACAAGGCCAACAGAAACTATTCCTAATAAAAAAGATTGTATGAAAGTATGTATGTGATGAACACTCTGCTCAAGGTATATCAACATGCAAGGTTGTATACAACAGCTTTGCAATTGGTGCTGTAACTTTTAAAATAAAGCAACCAGGATTATTTTCGTCTCTTAGAGAGCAGAGTGGCACTATGTCAAGTCATAGGGCTTTAAATGAAAGAGCAGTGCAATTCTCCTCTGCCCTGGAAACCATTTCATCAGCAGATGCTTGTTTTGATGAGATATCTGGACCTGAAAAGGATTGGATCAAAACTTTTTCAGTCTCAAAACTAAGCTCCTTATGCCCTTGGCTAACACTGCACTCCAGTAATAACTTAAAATTGCTCTCTAAAAGTAAAAGTAACACAAAGTCCCATGATATCGATTCACTGTGTACTGATTACTTCAATGAGTTTTATTTTCTTAAAGCAAACAAATAATTAGCCTTACCACGACTTTTGGCTGTAGTGCATTCATCTGGCAATAACTTTGGCATTAAAACTTTAGCAAAGTGTGAAAAAATATATAATATAATAGAGTTTCCAGCATCAATGCATCCCATGTTTCGGAAACTTTTCTGTTCTGATGTTTAGTTGATTTATAATCTCAGTGACAATAAAAGGAATACATCCTTAAAACACATGGGGGCCTTTTTACTGGATGCAAAAAGCAGCTGATGATGATAGAATGTAAGTAGCTAATATTTCTACTTAGGGTCAGCATAACTGGCAAAAAATGACATTTCCCTTCAGATTGGAATTTTAACTGCATGTTTCCCCTGAGTGGCTGTGACAGACAATTTGTATTTACATTGGCATATAATTGTTGGTAATACCACAGTTTTATCTGGGTTTCCTTTAGAATTAGTACTGTATCTGCTCTTAGCGTAGCCTAACCCAAGACTGTCTGCTAAATTACTACATGCACATATAAATTTAAATTGCCTTAAAAATCTGCCAAGTAAAAGATGTGTTAATACAGATGCAAAGTATGTAGTTAAAACCACAACACTTGACAGGGGATGGATAAGAAGGGACATCTTCAATAGACCTACTTGTGGGAGGCATCTACACACAGATACCAGTAAAGTAACTATATAATATTTAATTTAAAATCATTTTAGGAGAAAAATAAAAAAAACTACTCATACCATTTTGGTTTCACAATATTTTTGCTTTGTGTTTCATGATTGATTACCAAACAGTTTAAAATAAAAGCACACTGACATCACTGACATCAAAAGTCTAATACCTTAAAGAGACAATGGAAGAGCAAGCTGTTCCTCAAAAATGGTTTTGGAGGTCTTGTTGCTTGTTCTTGGCAGGTCTCAAAGCACATTTATTGTGGAGAGGGTGCTGAGGACTACCACCTATCCAGCTACCTATTAAGTTCACTGGCTCATTTTGGTTCATTTTGTGTTTTATTTCTGTACTGTACAGTCATTAAAGAAGTTGCTCTTGCAGTTTATCTTTTGTGAACTGCCACAGTGTCAAGTATGCATAGGAGTTGCTTGGCTAATTATATGAGGAAAGTAACTTGTTTTTTCCCCTTTGTCCCTGTGCAATGCAAAGAGAAAAATCAAATCACTCTGCCTTGGTAGTTCTAGTTTATTTATTTATTTATTAATGATTTAATAGTTGCAATTTAGTAATTATTATTATTATTATTAGTTGTAGTAGTAGTATCAATAATAATAATAATAATAATAATAATAATAATTCAAGGGCAGTTGGTAGCAAGATATTTTTATTCACACATATTGGCTCCATATTATGACAATTAGGTCCATGGGAGTAGAGAGAATAACTCGTTGCTGTATGTTACTAATTTGTTTAAACTCATGTTTGCACATGAAATTAAAAACGTAATTAGGCAAAGCTGACACTAATTCTAATTCAGTGATCTTGAGTTTATTCTCCATCACCCTCTAGAGAATAATCTGCAAAATACTGTCCTTTGGGGAAGAGAAACAACACTTCTTCTGTTATGTCTTTCTGGATGGGCAATACATGGCAGGAGCCAGGGGGTAGTCTTATTTACTTCTACTGTTAAATTTGCTTTGTTGATCTCTGGGAAGACATAATGAATTACATGTTTACCTTATTGGTTGAATTTGTATGATAACATTAAATTAAGGTGCCTTTTGAATCAAGCAGCGTTTTATGAAGAGCCACAATTTTCAGAATATAACAGTATTTGCTCACAGCAGCATTAGAATAAAGCAATATAAAATATGCACCAGGAGGTCAAATGGTTTGGCTTTATTTGTAACAAAGCAGCAGCCCTGGGAGAAAAGATGCAGTGCCTAATGAATGTAATGGGTTTCTGTTGCTGGGGTCAGATTAATCATGGACTACAACATAAGGGATGTGAAGGTGTCTCCAGCCTGGCTGCTGCAGAACTATGATAGCTTTGTATCCCAAACTGTAAATACGGCATAATTTGATAGCGCTGACTCCTGAGCATGATGGAATCTTCCCAGCAAGCTGTCTGTGACACATCAATAACAATTTCAGTGAGGGTGGATATTGTGAAGCTGGTGATGTATCTCAGCATTCTCAAACGTATTACTGTCTTCAATAAATAATTGACTGTGCCCATGCTGTTTATAAACTGACATGTTTTGGTTTAAAAAAGCCTTAGATAATTGCCAGAGCCATCAGGCTTCCTCTCCCCCTCAGACAGTTTGGGCAGTTTCTGCTGGAGTTGGTTCTGTTATGGCCTTAACCTCATCTGCTGCTGCTGTTGCTGGAAGTTAATGACACTGAAACATGACCGCAGCAGAAGCATTCCAACAGGCTTATGATATTGATGAAACTCAAATGGTTGCATCCTTGGGCAATGTTTTTTTTTTTTGGATAAATATTCATCATATGGCTTGATAACTGCATGATTAAGAGATTCCTTCTTTAATTACTTTTATCAACACTTGGAAGACTGCAAGGAATATTTTGAAATGACCTCATATGCTGTTGATCTCGATATCGAACTCGATTGGGTGATTGTGTTGTATAAACGTTTGAACCTTAGGATTTTTATCTATCATTGCTGCAACAAGAATAATATTTTTCTGAGAAAAAAAAATCAGTTGTTGATATTCTCCTTCTTTACTGAAAAAATAAACATTGCACATTGAGTACATAATGTGATTTCACTTGTTTCTAACAAGCATTGTTAAATTCTTACACAAACATAAAAAGAGGAATATTTCTTAAAATGTACATTTTTTTCAAGTACTTCAAACTTCAAACTACACTCACACTGAAAACTGAAACCTGAAGTAACAAAAAGTGTGCATTTTACTAGTGGGGAGGAGATGTGATGATGGATGGGATTTTGGACCAGTGTGACCATTACACATACACCGTGTCCTCTTGCCATGACACACTGCCAACAGATGACACAAAGTATTGGCAAAGTGTGTCTCGTTGCTTCTTGGCTGCTACAGAGGGGTTTCTTCATCTTCCCCCTGATGCAGACTGTAGTGCTCCTTCTCTCCTCCATGCCCCTTCAATCAGCTGATGGTTGGCATCTTCAGAATCCACATATGCGGGTGGTACGTAGGCATCTGATCTTCTGTCTCGCAAAAAATTGTGCAGGCAAAGACATGCAAAGACAATGCCCACTACCTTGTCTGGATCCAAACAAATAGTAGTTCGGAAAACTCTGAAGAGGTTTGCCAAAATTCCAAAGGCATTTTCAACAACACGGCGTGCCCTGGAGAGACGATAATTAAAGATCCTTTGATATCTGTTCAGATCTCGAAAGGGATAGGGCTTCATGAGATCCTTTCTGAGAGGATAGGCCTCATCACCGATAAACATGTAGGGCATCACGACATCATTGTTGGGCAGGTAATCGGCAGGGGGTATATGCAAAAGGCCTGTGTCCATAGCAACTCTCAGGTCTGACTGGGCAAACACACCCGCATCTGACACTCTGCCCTGGGTTCCTGCACTTGCATACACAAACTTGTAGTGGGCGTCGACTACAGCCATAAGTATGATGGAAAACCTTGACTTGTAGTTATAAAACATGCTTCCACTCTTGGCAGGGGGTTGAATGAAGATGTGTTTACCATCCACTGCCCCTAAGCAGTGTGGAAGGTGCCACTTGTCAGCAAAGTCTTTGGCGATGGCCTTCCGCTGAGACTCAGTTTTTGGTGTCTGTGAACCACAAGTGAGACGGAGAAATAATGATCAAACAAACGAACTTGAATAATCTCTATTTCTGTATGTTCAGTGGGATGACATTGTCAGCATGACTGACATTTTTGACAGCATACTGAACTCTTCAAATAGAAATGGTAATGTGATATTCAATAAAAAGCATATAATTATACATATTTGATCATTACAGTCATTTACCTTTAAGTATTCCTCACGAAGCACCAAAGTCAGGGCTGCGCATTTCTCCATAACAATCCTGCTGAGTGTTGTGCTCCCAATCCGATATTGGAAGCTTAATGAGTTGAAGGTTTCACCTATCAAAGTAAATACAGAATCTGAAATGACCAATTTAGCCATGTAGTAATGATGGAGGGATACATAGACAGATTTATATATGGGTAGATGAATGGATTTGGGAAGACAGATTGAATGAATGATTGATGGATGTAGGTACACAGATGGATGGATGGATGGATGGATGGATGGATGGATGGATATATGATTATGGAAGGTGCCTCATCAACATCCTTGGCTGTGATTAGATTTGTGTGCACACTGACCTGTTGCCAGGAAACGTATGGTCACAGAAAGCCTGTCCTTGGGACTAATAGCTTTTCTTAGATGGGTGTCCTTCTTTGAGATATGTGGAGCTACCTTTTCCAGGAGGAAATTAAAGTCCTCCGCAGACCTGAAAGCCCTTCATATCTTAACACAATAACACAATAAATACACAATAAATAATACAATAAATAACACAGTAACCAGAGATTGTGTGAAATGGCACAATATCAGAAGCTGATATAATGTAGCTCATTAAAACTTACTAAAGCTCAAACAGTGATATAGGTTACATAAAAATACAAGTCATATAGGCAGTAGGCCTACATCAGGTGTTGAAGCTTATTAACACTTCGCGTGTATAATGACTTTTATTTTGAAAATATTGGTCAGTAGGTACGACTTTGAGCTCTAGGTTAAACACAAGACTGTATGTTGATTTATGATTGTGTATTAATTACTTTCAAGGTATTATAGTGAACAATGGACCGAGAATGGCAGTCAGATGTGAACTTTAACACAAGAAAGAAAAAGAAAAGAGGTAGAATTGTAGCTATCAAGCTAGCTGCTTACCTCCAGTTCCCGCTGTAAAACAGATAAACCATATTGTCCACGTCTTCCAAGCCACCTGCGTACCCATACCCGATGGCGTTTCTTTTTAGCACCATCGGCAGCCAGAATGGCACATAGGGCAAGGGCAGCACGTTTCTCCTTGGAGAGCATTTTGACAGCACAAACTGACTTTTTATTTGAAATAGCCACACAGTTCGGGGTTCGATGTGAGGACGTGAAGTCGTGTAGTGTGAGCAGTGAGTCGCAGCCCGACCATCACACCGTACAGTGTGAGCACATAAAGCGTGAGCTTTGACTTGACATCGCATGCAATTTACTCGTACAGTGTGAGTTGGTGTTTAACAAAAACATTACCATAATCGCACAGTGTATGCCCGCCTTTAAATAAGCCAGGGGAGAGTTCATCAGCAACAGGTGATGGCTGCAGGCTGGCTGGAAGATGTGGCCTGGCTCAAGTCCGCCAGGGAATGGAGCCACTCTGCAGGCACATAGTGCCCTTCCACCAACACTTCCCTGGTCCCATTGCAATACTTAACTAAAATAATAGTATATAAGTAATATAAGTATTTTTATTAATTAAGGTACTTTTTAACCTTTGACGTACATCAGGATAAGGTCAAAGGTCATGACATCGTGAAAGTGTGAATTTTTTTTTCATTTGTGTACATTCTGAACACTTGTACTTGTTGGGTTGTATTCAGTAGCATTCTTGGAGTCCATGCTATATATTTTGTATATGCTATATTTCTGCTATATAGTCTGTGCATAGTATGCAAAAAGGTGAGTTGAAATGCAGCCACTGTATGTAGTGAATTTTAACACCATTATTTATCAGTCAGTGAGGGCTGTTCTTACAACAAGTAAGCAGCGCTTTCTGTTTATCTCAGAAAGGACATTTATTGCTAAATATGACAACCATGTAGCCCACGATTGTATGTTATGTCTCTCAGTGATTGCTGGCATTAAGAAATATTTGTGATTGGAATAACAGGTTGCACCTGAGTTTATTATGCAATGTAAAATTCTGCACAGATTCCACTGGTCCACTTCACACATTATCTGACCTTGCCATTGCTGCTGCTAGACTGATGTAGTAATGTAGTCATATATTTCACCTCATTTGACCTTTTTTCAAAGACACAAAAATAAAATCTTCCCTGAGCAAATTTTAGCAAATCCTATATATAAGCTATTTACTCTCATCCCTTACATGTGATTTTTCATTCTCATTCATGAATTTTATTTATATTACACAGCAAATGCTGCCCCAATGAGCCTACACTAGCCTGATACTCTAGTAAGTAATGTGGACAATTGCAGCGCTTCACTCAAGCAAAACTAAGCACACTGTAGCAATGTGGCAGGGTTTGGGAGTAACGGAATACATGTAACGGTGTTACGCATTTAAAATACAAAATATGAGTAATTGTATTCTGTTACAGTTACCATTTAAATAGATGGTAATCAAATTACAGTTACATTTCAAAAATATTTAGATTACTGAAGGGATTACATTGGATTTTTTTTTATTTAATTTCATTTATTTTTTTCATTTAATGTTTATTCAGTTGAAAAATCTATCCAGTGATAGGCAACTCCGGGGTGTATCTCCCTTATGCCCCCCATGAAAAAAAAGAAGAAAAAAGCACGCAGCCTGCCTGACTGAATAGAATGGAGAGTGAGACAGAAAGTAACCCGCGCAACACGTTTATGTCATGGAAATACCGGAACCATTTTACTTTCAAATTTGGCAAAGGTCACAACATAACAGTACAATGCAAGCTGTGTTTGCCTGCAACCAAACTGCTATCTGCTTCAAAAGAGTCGACCCCTAACCTGAAGAAGCATCTTGAAGTAAGTAGGCTAGTAGGTATAGTATTAAAGCTAACTAGCTAACCAGTAGATACAGTGACAAAACAAGTGAAAGTTCACATGTTCAAAACTGTGATTACTCCAACAATTTTACACTACGCATATTATAGCCTGAATTAAGTTGTTAAGCTACTCCTTTCTCACTCACAATGTGTTTATGGTTGGCTCCTGCCTTTTCTAACTCGTGTTTTTGTGTAATGTACAGTTTTTGAATTAACATTTATAATTCTGAAGAAACTGCAATGAAATGCCCATAGACTTAACATGGGGGTGCCAAAATGTTAGCCACAACAATGCTAAGAGAACATTCTAAAAATAACCATTCAGAACCTCAGTCGGATGAATTATACTGGTGCACGTCCTTATAAACTTTCATAACATGCTTTAAATGTTTTTTTTTTCGTGTGAAATGTTATCATAATTAAAAAATATAGACTGTATTTTATGTATTGCAGTAAAAAAAATCACTCAGGTTTAGCTATTTAGATTTTGACATCACTTGGACATAGTTTGTGAGAATCACCCAACCAGTATATGCCACATTCACACTTTTACTTATATACCTTTAAGAATTCAGAAAGTAATCCACAGTATTTAGATTACATTACTTACCTTGAGTAATCTAACAGAATACGTTACAAATTACATTTTAGGGCAAGTATTCTGGGTACATGCAGACGGACAGTGGAACCCTGCATGCTTAAGAATTCAGGAATAGTTTGTTTTGCGTTTTAGAAAAAAATTTGAATGCCTGTGTTGCCATCGATTTCACAGGAAACTAATCCCCACTTTGCATATTTCAAGTATGACAGTAAGCAGTGAAACAATTACTGCAGGTAACTATAGTATAACTCTAGTATATACACTAGCCATTTTTAATGTGCTTGTTTTTCAAATTGTATTTCATTTAAATATCAATGTTATAATCTGTAACCTGTAACTAAAGTGACATCATTTTTGGAAGAAGGTATTTTTGCTGCCAATACCTTCCGTCCATGGCTCCATAAAGGAGAGCCCTCTCAGGTGTCACTAAATGTCATTGATTCTGTCCATTCCCTTTTCATCTAAGGGTACAACATAGCAAACTGACATGACAATCTCTGTTCATTATCAAGATATACTTTTCAATGTTTTAATTTATTTCATTATCTAATTAAAATAGATGCACTTCCTGTTTGTTGGATCTGCTTCCATTTTCTGAGGACTCTAAATATTACCAGAGTAAAAGTACAATTATTGAAATGCTTCCTCGTGACACCTCTACACTTTATTACTCTACAGAAACAAAACAGCAGTTTCAATTCAGATTTGATATTCATCCTTTCAAAAACATTTGCTTTGACAAGCTTTTCTGTAAACTCTAAAGAGATAAAAGGTAGAAAAAATAGTGCCGGCATTTATGGCAAATTTATATTGCTTTGTGATTTTTTTCATCTTGACACTCTCTACCAGGAATAGGTGCTTTGGTTGTGGCAGACAGAGCTTTGACAAGCATCCTCTCATCTGTGACTGAACTTTGATTCCACAAGCAGCAGATGACAGCTGTACAGAGAAAGATATGTATGTGCATATATAACAAACCGCCAGCTAAACGTGGCATTGCATTTTCTCTCCCCCGCCCTTAAATGGCACTGTTTGTGAAGGTTGGGGGAATCTGTCCCGTGTTGTGTGTTCCCTGTCGGACGGACATGCTTGGCTGATTGCAGCTCCTGCACTTTGTCTGATATAAGACAGTCTGAACACTCAATTCCCCCTTGTCTTCCTAACGGCTTGGAGGAGATTAAACTCTGTCACACTCTTCTGTGGGGCTGACTGAAACCTGGCCTCTGTGTGACACAGCAGCAAGTGCACTGTTTATCCCTCTCGCCCCTGTGCCACTGTGTGTCTCTTGCGGCTCCTTACACATCAGCTGGGTTTTATTATTTAGATGAATATGTTTTGGGTGTTGAATTTTATGCTGCAGTTATTGTTATATCCTCATCCAAAATCTGTTTTCCAGAGCTGGGAAGGTCACACAGAGCTGCAGGATGCCCTGATTAGATTAAGCACGCTTGAAGATATTTTGAAGAAGAAAATATATTATAAACAGTTCTTGGTGCTTACTCATAATGCTAGAGAATAAGTCACTCTTTTACTAAAAAATTACTACGGCACAAGATGGTTTTTGGCTTGGTTAAAACATTTTTCTCATATATGAATACCTGGACAATCACCACAATACTTTAGCAAACATTACTGGCACAACATAGATCCGCAACATAAGTCTATGCCCCCTGAGATCTTAAAAATACAGCTGGCAGCAGAAACCATAGTAAATTCTGGATGCAGCTGAGAGGAGATCAGAAAATCAGTACCTTTGGATGGTACTTTTCATATCATTTTATTCAACTTAAAGCTTCCCTCGACCCTCCCCCCATGAATTAAAATAATCTCCTCCCATAATATAGCATCCGATTCAAGAACTTAAAATATATGTTATATAATTACTTACAATACAATAACTATTAAATAACTGAGATTATTTCAGCTGACATGCACTGAAGAAACAACTTCAATGTTCTAAATAGAAAGAATTAAGTGCTCTTAATCTTTTAAACTTCTAGTCCATCGGATGATGGGCACAGACTTCAGCCTAATGATTTTCTTATTGTGATTATTATTTCTTATTAAGTGCTGATGTATTAAATTATTTATTAAGGGAATATTACCTTGAAAGTATTATTAGTGCTAAAAATGGACATTTGTTCCTCTGTGGATCTTACCAACATGTCTTACTTAATAGAGTATATGATGATCAATTCACCTGAGCAGTACAGTACATTTAACAATATCTGCCTCTGACAAGCCAACTTAATAAATTGCAAATCCTTCCCCTGGTATTTGCTGCTTATGTGCATACAGTCATTCTTTTTTAAAGGAAAGTCAGAAGGAAAGCTGCCTCCAAATGTAATAAAAATAAGAGGCAATACGTGTAGTGAAGGAGTAAGCAATCAATGGTTTGTCTGTGCGTGTGTGCGCGTGTGTGTTTGTGCTCGGGCATTAAAGAGAATGATGATGTTGTAATAATATAAAAGGGCTGACTCTTTTCCCATCTGGCATCCATCAAACTGCAATTAAGCTGCTGCAGAGTAAATCTGAAGCATAGACAACAGGGTTTAATTGAAGAGGGAAACAGATTCTATTGTTGTTAGATCTACTGCAGCCCACAGGAGTCAATATTCAATAAATTCATCACCTACTGCCACGCTCGCAGGTGGCAAGGGGCCAAAATCTTAAATTGATTAGAGCTTTGCCCAGCTTGCGACAGAAACTCTCTACCAGCAGAAATGAGGGCCAACTCCCAGTGTGCGGGCTCTGACTCGGGGAAGAAGATTGGCTGCAGACCGCCCTCTGCCTCTCAAGGCCTTAGTCCTTGCTCAGGATACCATGCAGTTACAGCACAGGCATGGCAGCTTCACCTAGAACCACTCTCCTGCTGTTTATATGGATGCATGCATCTGTACAGTCTCATCCTTAGGGGCTTTTTGCTTTCCTTCATGGCTTGTTGAGCTTCACAAGGTTTCTATGGTAACCAGAGGAGATATAATACAGCCAGAAAGGTAAATCATAGTTCCCCAGCGTTGCCACAGAACTCTGTTGCCTTTTGAGCAGCTTTTTACTCGTGACCTTAGGGCAAATCCCTGTAATGATCATTATTGAGCCTCAGGTAAAACATGTAAGGGACCTGCCAGCCAAGGGTCACCTTTGTTGGCATGACTCTGTGACATTGTACCATCTCACTGTTTATTCTCTCTTCAAAAATTATGCTGTACATTTATTAATCTGCTTCGTAATACTGGCTGGTGGCAAGGTTTGAGACATGACTCTATTGATAATATATTTAAATATTATAGATAAGAGATTAGCACATCGAGCTGATTCTCAATCAACAACATGGTCTAGTTTGACCTTTGTCTCCTTTTATTCCACCTCTTACATTGCAGTGAGGTATTTTATATTATCAAAGCAAAAATTTCACCTATGAATAGCTTTTTAAAATCATCAATTTGCAAAGGTCACTGACAATTCATTTTGGAAAACAGCATTCGTAACGTTCTGCACTTGACAAGTGTCACGCACTCGGTAACAAATAGAAAGAATCCTCTTCAAAAAGTGCCCACCATTCACAAGTAAGAAACATGTTTGATTTCCTCAGGCTCAAGGCCAGTTGCAACAAGACTGGCTTTGTTTTCTTCCTAGAATGTGACACCAGGGTGAGAATTTTATTCTGTAGCACTGCAGGCATGTCACCTGCTTCCAGAATGCCCAGGTCAATTTCAGAATGCTTCTCAGAAATATAGTTACTTACTATACTTACTTCTCAGAAACTGTAGTTACTAACTGCACCACATTATGGAACACATTTTATTCACTCTTTTGACATAAATTATTTCAATGAAACTTGAAATAAAGTCTGCTTTGACTATTCTGCTGCTTAGCCATTTAATGTTCAGAGCACCAGTGCTGTGTTTTCATAAATGCATGTATTTAGCCAATTTGAATAGAATATTAAGCAGCATTTAGCATTATAAATTCCATAATTATCACTCTTTCCCTGGGGCTTTGAGAGATTGTCCCATTTTAAAATGGATTGATAAAATACTGATGATGGTCTTAGCACACAGCCAATTTATGTAAAGATTATATATAAAAAACCAAAGCAAATTATTTATTCTTATTTTGAATTCATTACCTTGAGGGGAAAACAGAGAACAAAAGCATCTATTCTTAAGTCTATATTCTAAAATGGTTGTTAAAATCCTGTTTTTCTTTTCTTTTTTAAGCATGTAATGGCTTTGCAATGTATTCAACTGACTATTCTAGACTAGGTCTCATTCATTAACAATTGTAAATTGATGCTTTCTATTATCGCAAATGGCTAAACCGCCTTTTGTTCTACTAAAAACAATTATTGTAGGATGATATAATATTGTGGCTTCATATCCTGCCTATGGAAAAGCACTACATAGGCACATGCAAGTCTTCAGTGTCTGGAGTCCTTGGCAAGGAGTGTCAGTCAGAATTAACGAGGGGGAAGAGACCTGAGTTGTAAGGCTCATTGCTCCGCTCATAAATTTTTTTGGACACAGATATTGCAACACAAAGGGGATTGGACAGAGCAAAGATACTTACAAGGCTTGTACAAGCAAATCAAATGACCATCCTTTTCTATAGTTTCTAGAGCTACAGACTTTTGTAATCTCTGCCTAAGGGCATCTGCTAAATGATTGAATGTAATGGAAGGCGTCTTTACTGTTTTTTAAGTCTTATTCTCTTTCTTCTAAACATCCACAAGGATGTGGAATCATATGAATAAAATGATTGTGAGGGGTATTGCCAAAGTCAAAGATGTTCTTGTATAAAAAAGTCAAATGTAAAAACATTTTGAAACAAAGGCACTTGAGCTCAGTGGATACCCTGAAATGGATCTCTAGGGCACATGCACATATTGACGCAACTCCCTCATCAGAAATTCTGATCTACACAATTACAGATGAGAACAAAGTGACTCCACCCCAAAAGCAATTTCAGTGATATAGGAAAGGAAGGCGCATTCCACCATTTCACTACCGCACACTGTAACCTGAGGTTCATCCCCACCCCTGCCACTCAATGCATGGTGGCAACGTCTTCCCCAATGACATGGATGTAGCTCACAGCAAATCATCTGTTATCATTGCAATCAATGGGCTGTGTCAACCAATTTCACAGACAAGTGCTTTCCTCTGTCTAGGGTCAGTGACACAGATAACTCTGATTTACATGACCAATACAAGAGATCTGTGAAATCACTAAGGACCGCAAACCTAATATAAGAGATTAAATCTCCCAGTGCAGGGTCATTCAAAGGCTTTTGACAGATAACAGAAGCAACTGGACTATGGAAATGTCATTTTGGCCAGGGTCACTGCCCTTTATAAAAGTGATATACCGACCAGCTAGTAGCTAATTTACTTAGGACATCCCCCTCCAACGACACAGTTATTTATAATAAGATTTTGTTGTTATCATCCTGCAGCAGGATGGCCACAAAGTGCAATGAAATAAAAACAGTAGCACAAGCAGCCTGACCCAATAATGTAATAGGCCATTAGACAATACGGGTCTCCAAAGTTCAAACTTTGATGCCAGCTCTCCTCATGCTGCTAACTGTATTAAATGTAAACATCATTCAAATCATAGCCCTGCTGCAGATGTTTAACATTGGAGGTGATTTCTGCATGGACATCCTTTCAGCCAGACAACATGCTGAGTTTGTATTGATTTTCAGATTTGCTGATGAATCTACTCAAAGTAAATGAATAAATATTGGTAAGCTGTTATTGTTGTTTTCATTCTTATGAAATTAACCATTTTTATTGACTCAATTTGTTTTAAAGCAAACATATTAAGGGGAACCACTATGAGCTGCACAGTCTTGAAAGGCATGGGCACACATCCTGTTCAGGCAACCCAGGCTTCACTGGACCCATCATCAAGCCTGATGCTCATGAGATCTGGTGACATGGCCACTCTGCCACAAGGATACCGCTATATGCTTCTAAAGCTCATCATTTGATGCTGATTGGTATTGATTGATTGCAAGGACATGGAACATCTGTGAAGTTCACTGGGTCAAACTAGAATCCAGGATGATACCCTGGGCTCCCTAAAAACATCAGGCTAAAAACAACAGCTTTCACTTCTTTATAAGTAATGCAGGCGACATCACAGATGTTGTACCACAAAAAATGCATTCAGAAGAATTGCTGTGCTGTTGATCACTACATCTGAGTCCAGTCACTTTATTTTAAGGGTTATTTTATGGTTTTACATATATTTCCTTATTTCTAAGTCACTTAATTAAGCAGTCAGTAAAAGTGAAGTAAGCTTCATTTTGTTTTTATATCACATTGGCCCAATGTGCAATGTAGCAAACTGCAAATATCATATGTAAATATGTAAATCTTAGCTAATCAGAACTGCTTTCAACAATTTCTACATAACATAAAATGCTCTGTTTCCTACTTATGTTCTTTTTCTAAACACGTTGCACATACTCAGCTTCCTCTGCATATGCAGTAGCCCCCTCTGTCTTGTCAGTGTTCCATTGTGCCAGAATATGATCATTACATTCTTAGCATATTTTTAAGGTATTTATTGACTGATTTACAACAATATAATCAGGTGCATAGAATGAAATGTGGCTGAAATGTCTCATAAAATGCTCATCAAGAAGTTTCTCATACAGTTACAAATTAGGTCAAGGCAAATTCAAACAAATTTGCTTGGTATATCTTAAAAAGGTTTCTGTATAAATAATATTGGTGTGTTTTAAATAAAGGGATTGTTAAATCTTAAATAAAAATGTTAATAAAATGCATATATCTGGAAAACTAAACATTTAATTTGGGGCTTTTTAGAGAATAAACAGTGTAAAACAAGGGCAATATTCCCTGCACCACAATTAGCAAAAAGAAGTGAATTCATTGCACAGGAGTCTGCTGAATGTTTTGTAAAATAATTTCTGGTGTTCAACAGAAATTTCAGGGATCCTGGTTTGCTCGTTCACATATTGAGGTGTTTGCCTGGTGTATGGTGCAGCCTTCCTTTCACTTCTGCTGTGTGGTATTGTGAGATCACAAGAGGCATAAACCTAATAGGACTTCTATAATGACAGCATGGGGAAATTAAACACTTAACAGATATGGCCATAACAAGTGACACCAATATAAATCACTGTATTTCACAAACACAGTCCTCTCTGCCTCTATGGCTCCCATGCAGGCTATATCATCTGCAGGCCTTAGTGATTCACAACTGGAAGTTTCCAGCTTGGATTTAATATCCTCTGATCTGGGAGAGTGAAATATTCACATGAAAGGAAAACAAACTATGGCCATTCAATGAAGGATGATGCTTACATGGGAATGCAATAATAATAATGATTAAATAATCCTAACTTTTTGGTTTGTGAGTTACAGCTGATAAATAAAAAAATTTCAGAATACCTTAGAGTTCAATCAAATCCATGTCATTTCAGTATACTCAGTGTCCTCCAAATATCATCTGCTGTCAGTCTAAAATTGGACAAATATTTGGAAGAAAAGTGGCATTTCTTATTGAGAAGAGAATGGGAAGACTGCTTCAATGAGTTATAAATAGAAATGCCAGCAATCTATAACAGTCTATCTTGAAAATAAAGAAAATAGTCCTCTTAGTAATATAAATATCACCAAGGGTCTCTGCCTATTTTCTGTTTTTAAATCAGAATGTAAGTGCATGTTTATGGGAGATATATCCTGCAAGATTATAGATAGCAGTCAGTACTCAAAAAATTATGGACACCCCATTTGAATTTAATTAAAACCTTGAACTGTTTTTTATCCTTCAGGTGATGAGATTTAAATCACATGTTCACATAGGTTCATATGTTTTATAGAGAATATGTGTCACATTTCTTGCTCATTATTTATATATATAATTACACAGCAGATCTAGAAAGTCTATACATGCTCTCAGAATTTGTTTTGGGTGTCTTAAAGGCTCAAATCGACGCAAGTGATGTCAGAATCTTTTTTAGCTTTATTTACACATTGTAACCAACAATATCTGAGTGAAAATCAAATGTCTCAGTTTTTCAAAAAAATAAGTCTGCACACACCTAAATTAACACTTGATGGAAGCATGTTTTGCTTTGCTAACTGCAGTGAGTTTGGATACCAACTTCCCACATCTAGATTTTACAGTTTCCTCCCATTCTTCTTTGCAGTAGAGTTCGAGCTGACATAAATTGCAAGGAGACCACTTATGAACAGCTCTCGTCAGATCAGACCAGAGATTTTCAATGGGGTTGAGGTCAGGGCTCTGACTGGGCCATTGCAGGCTCATTGTGCTTTGGATGATTGTCATGCTAAAAGGTCAGATTCTTTCTCATCTTCATATTTTTTTGCAGAGGATACCAGGTTCTCTCTAAAATCTTTCAGTGTTCATTTTCCCCTCTATCCTCACCAGAGCTCCTGTCTCTGAACAGAAACAGCCCCACAAAGCATGATGCTGTCACCACCATGCTGTGGACAGTAGGGACTGTGTTCTTAGACTGATGGGCTTTGTCGGCTTTATGCTAATCATACCATTTGAAATTAAGGCCAAAAAGTTCCACCTTAGTCTCGTCAGACCAACAGACCTTTTCCCCATGGCAACAGGAGATCCAGTGTGTCTTTTTCAACAGAGACTGGGTGTTCTTCTTTGTGAGAAGTGGCTTCTGGAGAACACATGAAATTGTTGCTATGTGCATCTGATGGCCAGTCCTTGCCATGAAGTCCTGAAGCTCCTTTAATGTTGCTGTTGGCCTCTTGGTGGCCTCCCTGACGAGTGTCCTCCTTGCACGATCATCCATCTTGGAGGGACAGCCTGATCTAGGCAAGGTCCTGGTGGTGCCATATTTAATCCATTTCTTGATTATAGTTTTCAGTGTTCCGTGATATATTGAAGGCATTTCATATCTTTTTATAACCCTCTCCTGATCTGTACCTTTCAACAATGATCCTGGGGATGTTTTGGTAGCTTAATGTTGCCTGTAGTTATTTCCTTACACTGGCATGCACTAAGAAACAAGGAATTCTGCTGAGAAACTCTGTAGGAGCAGCTGATTTTATCCTGAATGGATCAGAATCACTTCAGCTGGTCACAGGTGAAGTCAGTTAGCATTGATTGATTGTTTGTTTTTGCTTATTTTTCTGTTTTAAATTAATATTCAGAAATGTATTTCCTTTTCTTTTTTACTTTGATGTTGTGGAAAGTGGAATGAAAGTGGAAAAAAAATTGATTCTATCTGATGTACAGTATAATCTAAAAGGAAATATCTATGTAGGATCTCTTCAGATTCTCCTGTGACATGGTGTGGTAGGTAAAAGACATCAGCAAAATTTTATTTCCTTAAAAGCTTCTATTCAGGTGTCTGGTTCAACACCACTTAAGCATTCGGACAACTATTGTAAGAAGACTTAAGACTTAATTCCATTCAGACATGTGAAGGAGGAGTTTTCACTCCTCCTCAAAAGCTATTGATTGATGTTTGGTAATTAGCTTACTTGTGTGTGCATGCCTGTAATTTGTCTGATGCAGCCATTGGTTAACAAGCCTAGCCTGTCTAATCTGAGGCTTGTTAAATACACGTGTGTGTAGCTGCAGAGCAGGATAGTTTTTGTGTAAACAGAGCAATTGGTTTGCTGTGGTTGTGCCTAAGGCTGGTTTTTGTCTTGTGGTAATTTTTAGTAATAAATTATTTTCTCATTTTTGTAAATTTTACTCCTTCTGTTCTATTATGTAGTAAACATCGGCCAGCTCCCTCACAAGACAGTGTTACAAAATGTACAGCCCTCTCTTGTCAATTTATCTCACAAAATGGTGATAAATACATTAATATATTTGATTTGATTATTTGTATATACCTCTATATTCCTTAGCACAACACCACACTGCTGCCTGTCTGCCTATTACTGGTGAAAATCCACCATATACAGTTTCCTATGCTGAAAGAGGCAAAGTATGTTGGTAGCTAGTGAGCTGGCCAGCTGTTGATAGGTTTAAGGACACATGACTCCGAAAACCCATTGCAGTATTCATGCATCAGTACACTGAATTAAATGCAGACATAATCCATCTGAAAACATACCATTGTCACAGTGAGTAGGCTAACAAGTGTATAATTAATTTGAAGGAAGCGGGCATAGTATTCCAAACTGTTAACATGAAACCTGACAGAGCAATTTAACAACTTTACAGCAATATAGCATTCCATTGTTACTTTAGTCATGGTAATTAGATTATGTTTGGTATATTTGAAGAAGCTCCAAATATCACTCATGCAAGTAAAACATTTGCTGTTAATGTATGGCATGATATTCATTTTTACAACTGAAACAGATCTTTAAATTAATTTGGTAATACCAGGCTGGGCAGACTGACTGCAAGAAACAGTACATTTTTGTTTCTTCCATGTGCAATATTTAGTGATGTATCAAAGGATACCAAAGGAACCATTTTAAACCTTATTAACTTTGGAGATGCCTTTTTAACTGCCAGTCCTAGTGCACTCATCACAGTTACACATACCCACATGATGAGGACATATATCAAGGGCAGAGGGGTGTGGTGTTGATATTTCTGAGAAACAGTTCTATATTGTAAAATTCACCTTCCATTCATCAGAAAATTTACTGCATGTATATTTGGGCTTTTACCACTTGCAATGCACACACAATCCTTTAGTAAATCTGGCCCTGAATGACTAATGAACTTGCAAATGACATCAAGAACAATGGAAAGTTTCTCAAAACAGGAAGTCCATTTATGGAACTGGAAATGAGATTGTGCTGGATCAAACTGGCCAGGATCTCATTGTAATTAAAATGCATTGCTGCCACATTAATTATCTAAAATAAAAGAATAACAATTAGCATTTATCCCATAGATTTGTTTGTGTCTGTCTGAATTCATAAAAAAGTAATAAAATTTCCTCAGGCAAGTCAGCTCACCTTCCAAACATTAATGATTGACAACTCTACACAACCCTTGAGCTATGCCTCAGGTATTTATGGAACTAGACTTACTGGTTAGTCTTATAAATATATTGCAAACACAAATATATTTTTCATTCATATTTTTATGTCATTCTCAAGAGATTGTAATATGATTAATGCATTGAGAGAACCCTCATAGTCTAAAATTAGATGTGTGAATTTCAAAGCACTTATATTCAGAGAATTAAAGCATGATTAATGCGTGCATTAATTTGGATCATATAGACATGAGAATGGAGAATGACCTCATGAAGACATTAGCTGTATAATTAACATAGGAATATAAAATCTACCCTTGTACACTTATGTTAAAACTGTAAATCTGAACATGTATTGTAAACTACTTTAAAATCTATAAATATAAATATGCTGGACATATATTGCAAGATTTCTATTGGGAGATCTAATTAGCTGCATTTTCATGGAGCATGGAAAGCTGAGAAAAAAGTGCTTGCTGCTCTTTTGCTTAGTTAAAAATACAGCTGTATTTGAGAAGTTAAAATTTGCTCAACAGAATTAGCAGCATTTGTAGGGATTTTACACGCCGCAGGCCTATGAGCACTGCAGTAGTGCATCGATAAGAGGCTGTAGCTATTGATTATGGAGAGTACTTTACCTTGGCTGACATTTCACGTGGAGGTTAGGACCCCTCTTATCTATAATGGTGTTCTACAAGCTAAAGACCCATGTGACTGCTTCTGTAGAAACTGAATCAGCACAAAGCCAAATTCAAGAACCTACAATCCAACGTACAATCTGATGCTGGTTGACATGGTGTGGTTGGTGCTGTTTTCACTTGCCATTGCTTTTTATTGTTTTATATGTGAAATGTGCATCATTAATACAGTTTTCTAATTGTATGACTGTGACATCCATACATCTGTCAGTATTGATTTCTGCTTTCATCTCATATCCCTTTGCAGTGAACTGTCGTTTATTTTTCTGTTTTTTTAATGATCTAAATCATTGAACTGTGCTCTTGATCATGTAAGATTGAAGAGGCAAGAACTGCATGTAGTCACCAAGTTGTTTTAGTCCAACAAGGTCATCCACAATCCTTCTGTTGACACAATGGCATTGATTTGTCAATTACAAATGACCCCAAGCCTATAGATTAATCTTCCTTCCAAAATTGTTGAGCTGGCGCATTGAGTAGGTTTGTTACATGTCAAGAGATCTAAAGCATTCATTGGGCGCACTTGGGGTTAATATTTTTCTCCATAATCAGGTGTCCATCATGAGTTCTGGGGTATTGATATATGGAGTGCAAATAGTGGATTGATGGGCTGTGACCCTGCTTCCAGCAGCCTCCTAGTCACACAAGATGGATAATTGCAAGGTCCAACATGTAATTTGGTCATCTCCAGGCCCACATCTGATTTGTTTTATCACTGTAGCATAAAAGTCTTGCTCTTTTAGGACAATTCAATCCACTCCACCAAACAGATGAATAATAAAATATTTCCTTGCAAAGCCTAAGCCAATGACAATTTTGCAATCTGAAGTCAATTTGCTGTGAAATCTCACAAATTCAATCTTTGCTTCAAGTTTATATTAAGAAATAAGGGTCTACATTACTTTACAGATGGTGTGGGATTCCACAAACAGTGAGCTGTGTGAACCTTCCTGAGATTATGGGATCTTTCTTTCTGTGCAACGGGGGGGGATGCCTAAAATTGCTCTGTTGATACAGAAAAAAGTTCAGAAAAATACATCTACCCACTTTCAGACTTGAATTATTAATAATATGGCATTGCACTTTAGGGCATTCCCAACTTCAGTGTCTAAGTAGAGCTTAATTAATTTTAATATGCAGAATGTTTAAATTGTTTTCCATTCAGCTGATTTCTTGTTACAATGTTCACTCTCACAAAAAGAGCCATGACAGGAAATATTGACAAGTCTTACAGTACATGGTCTCTGTATGCCATTCTAACCCCTGGGTTGTATAAGCATAATACAATTTCAATTATTTCCTTTCCTTCAAAGTAAAGGTGGCTTACATAGAAAGCAGTTTTACTCAGCCAGACAACTGTAGACTCTTGAAATAAACATATAATTCTTATCAATACAAAACTGCAATCAAACCATATTTATTACATAAATAAAAGCTTATGGCTTATCCACATTGTTGGGCTTTCCCAATCTCCATAGAGTAGACAGATAGGTCATGTGATCTTTGTGCAATTGTGCAGGGGGCGCTGCCTGGTGCCCCTCGACGTGATGAATGGTCCTGATTCAATTTTCTTTATTGCTCTGTCCGCACTGCATCTGGCAGTGGGGTCAGGAGGTAGAGGGCTTGGAAGCAAAGATTAAAATCTATAAAGTCTCTATCAGCCCAGGATAGCACCAGGGCTCAGTGCTGCAACAGCAGGAAGAAAGGGTAACCAAACACTGAACCTGAAATACAATGGAAGATCAGATCACATTTTGAATTATTTCATTCATCATTGTTTTGAAGATTTTATCCTTTTGTTTTTGCATCATTCAGTTTTGTGAGACAAATCTCAAAGTATATTCTTCTTTCTACATTTTCTTCTTTAGTTTTCACTAAAGATTCTCAGTGTTGATTCTTAGTGATTCATGGAATCTTTCATGGAATAGAAACTGGCCACAAACGGTATATAAAAATACAAGCAATGAAGGTTTATTGAAGTTTAAGCTTTCACAAATGCATTCTATATTCATCAACATCTGATCATGAAGGCTGATTCACAGTTTCAACAACTGGCATTTACTAGGGAGAAATGCAATCTGAAAAAAGGGAATTCAGATTAAATTCAGATTAAATACTGTTAAATACTGCCTATAGAAATGTATCTTAAGATATTAGGGAAAGAAACAGACTATTGGAGTGTTGGCTTAATTCCAAGGCTTGCTCATCATTAAATGTTTCAACTTAGTCTTTAATGGCCCCATCATCCACGCCCTGGTACTCAGCTATTTATCTAGGAAAAGTGATTTTCCGGCCGCGTCTCATGTCCTGAGTCTGATTGTGCACAGGTTACTCCATTACACTCCCAAGGCAATACTAAGTGCTCTCTGGGGAATGGTATGGGTCCTGCTGGCCTACAGAGTGCTGGCTGGACAGGGGTAGATAATCAATACTTTTCTCTTTAAGGCACTCCTGGTTGAATTCAGCTCCATGTGGAGGATATCATCTTTTAAAAACCAGTCAAAGGTGTCACTCCTGCAGAGCCCTATTTTCTGCCAGTTACAGAGGTCCACATTTGATGCCCTTCGAGAAGCAACACTGTACCTTGTTACACTCTCTGCTTTGACAGACCAGGCCTCCTTCTCAACAAACAGCAGCCTAATTATTAGGGCCAAAATGCACTGCAACAGGTTAGAGGATGCAGATCTCAGATAAATCACAGATAGTAATAGGGTTTACAAGCCAGAGTCTTCACTGAAACCCGCAATACCCCTAAACTGGTCTTAAAGGGGTTCTGAATTATCCACTTCAGTAATACAAATATAAGATTTGTATTTACCAACAACCAACACTATATTCCAAACAAAATATCAAGAATCGGTGGGTTTTCATGGAATCAACAGACATGGCTGTAGTCTAAAAGAGAGCCACACAGAGGAAGTCGAAAAAATACTAAACATTGCCACCTCACCCCTAAGCAAATGTATGGATCTACATTTCTGCCTTATATAATTTGTGTTATTTTCATGTGAGTTATTTTCTATGCAAGGATATAGTTTAGTGTTTTACATGCTTTTCCCCACTAAAATTTTGTGAAGACTATAATTAAAAGGATAAATAATTACTTCAAGTAGATCGGCAGCATCATTTTAATATTGACAGCAAATGTTCCTGCTGATTGATCTCATTCCTTCAGTCCCATCACAAGAAAAGACAAAGACAATCATATGGCTTTTAAAAGTTAGCGAGGCTGTAATGGACTCACAATTTATCTCTTCTTGAAAAATAAACACTTCTGTGTAATACATTTATATAGGGTCCTTGAGGCAATTGAAGCAAAGGTTACAATTTGAGAACATTTAATGGTCAAATGATCTGAGGGGAGTCCTTAGGCAACTAATCATTTTCCAGGAATCAACCAATGAGAGGCAACACACTTTATTTTATGTAGCCGTGGGCAGATTTAACAAGTACCATTATCAAAATCATTTACCACCCAACTGCCTCAAGAAATGCAGTGATGGATGACCTCAATGAAGGGGAGTTTCGTTGCTGAATAATTTTGTTTGAATTCAATTACAGGTATGAGGTTGCCCATCACTGCCCATCTTTCAAGACACAAGAGCAATCAAGCTTTAAATAAAAGTTAGATTTAAGGTTTATTTATCTGTGTTTTAACTGAGGATAGAGAATTAATAATCCATGTTAGTTTGTTCCTTTTTCCCCATGCATTTTCTTTTAGAATTACAATAAAGCAGATACAAAACATAGTAAAGGCAGAATCTAAATAGGGAAGATATATGTTTTAATGTGTAGAAAGTCCTTATCCAACTCATCATTCCTTTCTCTCATTTTACAAACTTATCAAAGGGAGCTGCATATCATCTAGAATTGGTGCAATTAAAAATGATTCTTTCCATTGTATTCACCATACTATAGAGTATTTAAATGGTATATTTCTATATTGTGGTTTCCTAGCAGAGATTGTCACACAGAATTAGTCCTACTGAAAACCTTTGCTTTCTTGACACTCCCTGAGTACAGATGGAACGAAGGTTATTTTTCACCTGAAAATCACAAAGGCAATTTTACATTGGGCACCTGTGCCTGTTGGTTAGTTATTAGAATGTATGAGCTGAAAAGCTGGGAGGACCTAGCTTATATAGATTTATATATGGATATGGTTAATTTATAAGTGAGGAGAAAGTACTGCAATGTAGTACAAGTGCATTACAGTTCAGTTCAGAAGGCCTGGACTATTTCTTAGGCCAAACCAAAGCTTGCCGAGTCTGAGGAAAACCTAATAACTGCAATACACAAGACATGTGTTTTGAGAACAAACATTTCTGTCCTGTGCTCAGCCATTCAGAATTACTTTTCAGATGTTCCATTTCCAATTTCTCTGCTAAGACTCCATGAGGAATGCTTTCCTGGAGCAACCGACTATTGTTGACCACTCTAAAATGGCCAAGTGGACGAATTAAATCTGCACCTCATGGGTCCATTTGTTGTTCAGTGTAGCAGTGCCTCTTAAAGAAACGTCTTTAATGAAAATTCACCTACAATGATTCAACCTCAATGCAGAGCCACTGCTTTATGAGTGCCCTCAGTGCACCAGGTAGCAACACAGGTAACAGAGTGTGAAAGTGCTGGCTGGTGTACCACTCGAAAAGCAAACAGAAGGAGTAATACTACAAAAAATCAAATAATTCATTTTTTAAAAATCAAAACAAAGAAATCCAGACTTAAGCATACAGCCACAGCAAATTGCTCATGTAAAAATTGACTTGCAGCTCTCAAGCCACAGCTGTATGTAATGCCTGCTGATTTGATGTGGTTTGTTAACCAACTGTTGGTTAACATATACAATTACACACACAGTGACAATTAGAAAATTACAAGCTGTTGGCAGTGGACTGAATTCAGATTGACCATTTATATTATTTGAATTGGTAATTAAAGACACAGGGGGTCTCCCTTAAACAACCATTGTAAAAATTCACACACAACTACTGATGACATTATCACTCATTCGCATTTCCTTCTGCGTCTCCCGACCTCACAGATGAGATTGTTATTGGGGTGGCTCAATAAAATGCCCTGAAGGTGTCCACAAGTTTATGCCCTCCAAGCTAACATGGGTAGGACAACCCCATTGTGGGCCCACTAAACAGGACCACCATACATCATGAAATGTGTTTCCCACATGAAACAGAAGAATAAAATTCACTGGGCCCCTTGCTTACTAGCCACCCAACTGTATTTATGACCTACTGACTGCATGGGTGAGGTATAATAGCTGTTCCAAGTTTAAACAATTACTCACACACTTGCAAATAAACAGTGTAGTACAATTAGTATACAGTTTAAACATCTTTGTTGGGGGCACAGGTGATGGCTCTCCTTCACACTGAGCTTTAATACAAAATCAGTACTTATGGTGAAACTAGTCCACTGTTTTGTGAAATGTGTCTTCATAAATTTAACTAAATTATAATTATGTTCTGAAAAATAAATCTTCATAAATGCCTTGTTTTATGCATTAACCTGTTGCTTCATGCCAAACACAACTGGTAAAGTTCCAATAATTGATGATGATTTGTTGCTGTATTAGGTATATTATATTGGTGTACAGTATTGAGTAATATAGTTTATTTCTGGCCTGAAAGCAAAAAGAGGTGAAAGACTTATGTGAATAGACAAAGAATGGAAAGTTGAAATTTCTCAGAAAGACTGAATTAGTGGAAATAGTGTATTTAGATTAATATTTTATCCTTAAATTGAAACCATAATGTTGGGCCACCTGTCATACCATTTTATTCAATAATATTAAGGTTATCAAACCATTTCAAGCTTGTCCCAATTTATCCTGAATTAGAAATCATGCTCACAATTTGTATTGCACATTTAAACAGTTCTTGTTAACATGTAAATTGAAGATCTAAACATCAAAAGAAAATATTGTATATGGAAAGTCTTTAGTAAATACATAAATGAAAATGATATCTTTGTGACGCACATCTCCATAGCTCTTTATTGTTGATCAGCTTTTTATACAATTTGCACAGATGTTCTCCATTAGCCAAATAACAAATGCATAGCTCTAGCACCAGATGAAAGAAATCAAATGTTTATGAGGTTTCAGTTTTTCTTCCAAACACACTTTCATTGGTAGTGTGCATCATCTGCAGATTGGCTTTTTGTTTGTTTGATGCTTTTAACAGTGAGTCACAATGAAGCCAGCAACAGCTGGAAAAAGCATACAAGTACTTCTTGTATTGCAACAAACTAGGTACAAAACTCCCAAAAATCTCTTTAAGGCACTCTAAACATATTATGTCCATCTAGCCACAACCTCAGTCAGCTCTCCCAATAGCAGAGCTCTTACTAACCATACATGGCAGGCATTAGAACCCATTTGGCATTCCAGGGCTCTCCATGACATAAGTAACTATGGTAACCCCCCAGTCAATGCATGCCACCTTGTGTTCTCGAGGATGGCAAGGGACATAGGGATATTGCATTAGCTATTGAATAAGACCCCTGCTACCCTCCAAAAACATAATTGTAATTACACAAAACAAAGCGTTTCCAAACCCTGCCTTCACTGCACATCTGCTTATCTGTATGCAACCAACTGAAAAAACAATCAGCAGAGATCGGTTTACCTCATTTTCAAGGTAGGGGTCCAAGATTGGATGTTTTGGTGCCAAAGGAAGAATATTAGCACCAGTGTTATTTCAGATTACAGGCCCCAGTTCAGCCTTGTAATATTGCTTTGTAATGATCAGACTCAGCTTTCCACCAGTGTACATAATGTCATGCATTGAGCATAAAATACTGAAAAAATGCCAACCCTTATCCCTTTGTAAGGGCAGGTGGGGAGCCTGGTTTTGCTATTATTTGAGACTAAGACTGCTGGTTTAAGACGAACTATTTTCAAGGTTACACTACAATTTTTCAAATTACTTGGAAAATGTTTGGCCTTGAACACAGTTGAATGTTTTGTTCTGTGTTTACACTCACACAGCTGTATGTTATCTATTTATACAGTTGGATACTTACTGAGGTAATTAAGGGTTAAGTATGTTGTCCAAGGGTACAGTAGAAGTGCCCCAGCAGGGAATTGAACCAGCAACCTTTTGGTTAAAGCCCTGTTCCTTAACACTATGCTACAGTCACCCGCCATACAAAACAAACACAATCATGGTTGGTTTTCAAGCTATGGCAGAATGAAGACAACATACATCAGCAAAATCAGTCAAACCAACATAGACAAAAGGTTAACCATTAAGGATTACATACAACTGTAACTGAAAAAATATGCAGATAGGTTGCTCAGGGCTCTATTTGTATTATTTCTGGAACACACAACATACACAATGATAGCTGAGTATAAGCGGTGAGCAATTCAGCCTGAAACTGGGATTTGATTAGATACCTTAAATGTTTCAATAAACTAGTATTGTATTGTATTGTAATTGCATTGTTTTTTAGAATCTTCTGCCATTCAAGGCTAGTCAGACAATTAAACATAATGGAACATAACTGGTTAATTACACATACATAGTGCTGCTGTAATTTAACATGCAGTAGATTAATTAGCAAAATCTAGGCAAGCAAGAGAGATATTTGATTGATTGATTGATTGATTGATTGATTGATGTGACTTTAGAAAATCATAGACTGTATTGATACTCTTTAAACAATTATGTTTAAAGAGTCTAGATAAGCACTAACCTCAACAGTAATAGTTTTTATTTCCGGGGGCTGGGGGGGTTGGCGGTATCCAAAAACACACTTGGAGCTTGAAAAGTTGTTCCCAGGCTTTTAGCATTTTTAATCAGTCCATCAATCCATTAAACCATGCTCTTCCGCAAAACTAAGATACAGTACATTGCAACATGAAAATGTCAAATAAACCTCATTTTTACTGAGAACTGAACAGGCACTAAATACATCATATGAGAATCATGTGAGAATGTAATGAAAAATCATAACTCTTAAATTACTGCTCTTCTAAAATGCAATACATACCTTCCAGTATCTTACTGACTCTGAAGTGGTCTGCAGTTGTTACATATTTGCAAAAGAGGAATTTGTCTTTCAGTTATCTAGACTCTCTAAAATTATAAAATTTTATTTTAATTCTACTACATTCTACTATATTGACAATGTTGGGGTAAATGAATTTCTGATTATCAGCAGCGAAAGCATATTTAGCATGTTGGTGGCGCTACAAACATGCTAGTGTATCTCAGTTTTACTTAGCCAACAAAATCAAACCATCCTGAGAGGAATGAACTACAAATTAGATGGATCAAAACAGACAACTTCAATTACTTTTAAGTTCATTAAACATATCATTTATTTTTTGATCAATCACATTAGTTAATGTGGTATTACACACAGCTTAGTGACCATATTTGTACATAATGACTATAGGTTGTAATCATTCACATTTTAATATTAGTTGAACATTATGCTATGAACTGACCTCACATTGATTGAATCTTAATTGCAATGATAATTACAATGATAATGAATACCTTTATTTAAGACATACTATCATAATATAATATTTATATAATATGATATTTTAATACTATAAGAAGAATATTAATATTTCTTAATACAGTTAAATATCATATTGTGCAATCTGTACAACCAATGCCAATATGCCTACACAAAAGTCTGTCATGTAATGGCTGCATTAAAACATTACATGTACTCCCTAGCAAGAAAAATGATGAGGACAAGGCCAGAATCCCTATTCATACCCACTTCAGATTGTACCTATTTCATTTTCAAACTCTGAGCTTGTGAAGAAAACATGTACCTAAATAAATGATTGAATCCACTTAAAGTACTCATAAGTACTATATTTTTGCCATGCAAATGGAGTTCAAAGCAATACATCACTGGAAGCAAGAGAGGAGTAGAATGCCAAAGTCGCCTTTATGATTACTATTCACATTATATAAATAAATATGTGCTTGACTGCATATTGATTCCTCCATTCACTTTTAAAGGTTGTTCAATCATTCAGAGCTGACATTTAGGCATTGAAAAAGCCACCGTGAAAGAGCAAGGAGAGAGCTTCCAACCTTTCATACCCATCAGAGTCAGTGGTGAGCAGTGCTGCAGACCTGGCAGCAGATGAGATCTGCACAATCATGGACTTATTACAAGTGCTTCACAGAGCAGCCATAATCCGCTGAAGGCCGCAGATATCCACGTATGTGTTTGATGCTGCAGCATGGTACATCCCCACAGGATTTGAATTTATCTATTGAAGGTAAAGTTATCAAAGTAATTTTCAAAGTTCAAGTATGAAATCTGCCAAATGAGGTACAGCTGCAATGTTTTTACATGATATGATTTCACCCCTGAGTGCAATTCATCAAAGTCCATTCTGGGATGAAAAAAAGGCACAATTGTACACCTCTGAATTAGAAAGTGTTGCTCTAAATGAATGATATAAAAAAAAACCATACTGCTCACATTACTCTACATTCTGGGTTTTGCCAAACCTTTCTTATTCCATGTTATTAATAGGTTGTGACTCATTGCAAGCCCCTTAATAGGGGTAGCTGCTGAACCAGGCAGGCTGAACCAATGCCTGCTGATAAAATTAAACAGCATTCCTTTATTTATCATGGGTAATTAATACAGTGAAATTTCTCCATGGGATAAATTACAGGAGATTTGTGAATTTCCAGGGTACAGCTTTAAAATAGGAGGGGAGTGTGGTGCGTTGTCCAAGTTGAAGTACAGGCACTGACACTCATGAGTCCAGAAATATTTGCAGTTAAATTAAAGCAGAATACATTGCTGTGCTGATTTGTATATTTCATGTCACCCATTTGTTGTTATAGTTTTAAGTGTCTGTTGTTCATGTAACACCTCTAATTTTCAGAATCTTTGTCAGCATGTGACAGTTAAGCACTTCACATATATATATATGTTCATGTTCTAAATTCAGCTGATATAGCTATAGCTAACACCACACTCCACATGATATTGTCATCTTACAGTTGCTAGACTGTTGACCTCCCTGGTAATTTCAAAAATACATGTTTGTTTACTTTGGAGATTTCCATATGCCAATTAATACATGGAAAGTAATGAAGATGTAATGAAGTAATTAAATTTTAATTATACACATGGAGGCTCAACAGTAGCTCACCATAGGGATTCTGAATGTCTAATAAAAGAGTATCTTGTCACCAGGGAAATGATGGGTGCAAAATTAACACAAGAATAGAGTGGTTAGTTTTATATATGGAAAGGAAGTTATTTCACATCAGTCTATTAGTGTAAAATTCAGTAAGTAAAATACAAGAAGGTAGATCTTAATAGATCACAAAAATCTGATTCACAACTGAGGCAAACTGAAGCATGAGAGCAGCACTTTCTTTATTTATCAAAATATTGCCTGCAGCTTTTCTGTTCACCATTTCTGTTATTTTTTGCTTTGAAAATGAATGGTAGCCGTTTTTTGCCAATATGTCCGTCTTAAATGACACAATTAAAATTTTAAATGTAGTGTATTTCATTATTGTATGTGCTTGCTTGTTTTTATGGATGAATACTAAAAGGTAATCCTAAACACATACTGTAACCTGTTTCCACTGACCCAGATGTTGAGAAAATAGTGCATCCATCTGATCATGTTTACACATATGTACAAGCACACACACATATGCCACACAAAAAAAACAAAATATACATTATCTTCACATAATAACAACAAATTCTAGGTCTACTTTGCAGAGCCCAGCAAAATGCACACAGTTTTAGCAACAGAGGAATTGTGTTTTACCACTAGAGAAGGAGAATGGCATCCTGCAATGAGGAGCATCTTATCTGAAATCAGTGATCAGACTCCCTCTATAGTGTACATCAATACCTATCTCAGGAGCACATCCTCTGTTGGAGAGCCAAAAGCATAGTATGGGCACAGGTCTAATGGATAGGGGGATGCCATTATTTTCACATGTTTCAATAGTATAGCTGGTTTTTGAAGTGGGAAAATTGCCTGAGTCTACCTAAATTAAAGTAATTTGAAAAATTTCACCAAGAGATAATCTTATTGAGGTGAAAGTAACTCAATAGACTGAGGAGGCCTTAACGAGGCATCAAAGGATTGCACAGAAGTATCAGACCTTGGCACCAGAATAGAACAGAATGGACCAAGCATGTGGAAAAGCAGCAGTGGCTTGGTATTGTATTTCGATGTGTGAGAAAACTGGCACAGCACAGCTACATTCATGCTCCTGTTTATAGAAGGTCAAGCTGACATTTTGTTTTGGTTTTACAAGAGCGTGTGTGACTCAATGTGACTACTAATGCTACTTCAAGGCTATATATTTAGGAAAGGGTATATGTTGAGGTTCCCAGAAGCGATGCTAAGAAGGACAGAGTACAAAGCGAGCTGTGAGGTTTGCAGGTCACAGCATTTTCACTGCACTGGCAATCTACACTGACATCAAAGTCATGGCCAGCGGTCTGCTCACAGATGTCATGTCCTGCCCTGTCATTAATAAGGCAGGGTGACCACCGGCAGTGCTGACTCCCCTCTGTTCATATTTACCTTTGTACTGACACCTGCACTTTCACTTTCGTTGCACTCTGACTGCAAAAGCTGATCGTTATTGCCAGTTTCCCCAAAACAACACTGAGCACTTTGTATGGTACACTTATCAAACCATTTGGTTACTTTTTATCTGATTATGATGCAACAAATAACCGATTGCAACTGGAGTCATACTGAGGGGAAGATGTTGTACCTATTTGTCAATTTGCATTCCAGCCATAACAATATTCCCTGATATACCATGGGTAAATGGAATTTTGTACATTATTTTAATACCATTTGCATTGAATGGCTGTTGCTTTTATTAAAAATCATTGTTGGAAGAAATTAAGGCTAATGTTAGACAGCTACTAAGCCGAGACAGATAAGTAAAATGTAAGAGGAGAGTCTAGGTGTAACAAGTTTTATTGATTACATAAAACATCATTCAGATAGTGCCTAAAAATACACATAGCTGCACCAGTATCCATGATCTTAATGACTAGCCATCTAACAAATCCAGGCTAGGTTACACACAAGTGTTGCACAGCACACCATACGTTTAGCAAACCAAAAGTGTAGCCAATTATGGTAACCATTTTAGAAAAGCATTATGGTACTAAAACCTATGGTTTTTAAACTCTGCTTCACATCGAGCCTAAACACACCGCCTAGCCATCCCAATATTCATGATATAACATGGGTTTTCCTACCATAACACTTTATTATACTTGATGGCAAATATTCCTTGCAAACCAACAAGAAAAGATTACAAAAGGTTTAAAAAGTACACAATCAAATTTGGAATCAGTATTGTATTTCAGAAACCCATAGGCACACCACAAAATTATATTATGCTGGTGGGGAAGCACAATGCAACAACAGCAGCTGTTATAAATTAATTGTGGCAAACCAGTTTAGGTTTGGGAGACATGCATGCAACAGAGGATTTTGTCCACTTAACCTTTAGAGATATAGATTTATGAATTCTTTGTCATTTCAGACTGAAGGAACAAATTAATAAAAGCTGTCACTTCGTAGGATCAAATTGTTATTCAAAATGGGAGAAATTAGGCTAAACAATTAAAGGATTATTGAAAGTCATTCTTTCAGTAATGAGTGTCCAAACTAGTTAAAACATGGAGCTTTGGAGTGACAGGTAGTACCTGTGTTATCTTCCACAGCAGGGTGAAAGTAAAAACTTTTACAGAGGCTGATGATGGTGTTATCTCATACCATTTTGGTTCCATCTGAGGAACAATCACACTCATGTCTCCACTTAAGTAATCCAATAACTTTGTCAGTTGGAAGTTTGGAGGATAACACTGTAGGACCTCTGTCAAAGGAAAAAGCCTCCTTGTCATTAAGGCCCCGTGGGTGTTCTTGACTATAATGCTCTTATGCCAGCTTGCAATCGCTTCAATGACATAACACTGTGCACAGTGTTATTATTAGTCAGGACACTGACTAGTGCTAGTCAGAGATGCAGTGCTCACTTGAAGCATGAATACAGAACCTAATACAGCTTTATTGATCTCCATCTGCAGGAATAGTTATAAGACCACGCATGACAGTTATAGCAGATTTGTGAGTTAGCAAACCTATAGCAATCACAGCACCCAACCTAGCTATCTAGTGTTGGTAGTGCAATACAGTGTTGATGGGGGTTTTAACTCAGTTTATCAGGCAGAAAAGAGCTCAGCATTGGAAACTGGCTGTGCAAAACATTATAAACATAGAAAAAAAATCTCTGTTTATTCAATATGAAGGAGGTAAGTACTTTTGTATTGTTTCTGCTTTGATTCTGTGACATGTGCTTGGAATATTTATTTCAGGTCCTATACAGGAAGACAGCAGTATATTTATAAAATACACATGCTTTTCTGTGTCCAAGTGACATTTATATTTTCCTTCAAATCATAGCCATCAAAATGCACCAGAGAATGTATTGTCATGTTATTTGAATGCATTGCAAATAAGTACACAAAACCTACATGTGAGAATACATTTCGCAATATCCCTATTGTCATGAGTTCAAAAGTAACCATTTTATAGAACGCTCCCTGAGAGGAATGGCTGCTGTGTGCCTCTCACTAAGTAAGCACAGAATACTATATTTATTGACTTATTATTTAATTCTGATGCTAACACCATGGGGACGTTTACCCTGACAGGGTTTCTATATGAGCCACAGTTCTGTAGATGCACTTTTCAGATCTTTATTTCTCAAAAATCATCAGGTTGGAGTTACAGCTGAATGAACAAGAGATAGGGGGTTATCAAAACAAAATCTGAAGTTACACAACATCTTTGGGGATTTGAGGCTTTCCAAAGCTGTGGAATGGTTGAGAATCAGTACGAACATAGACTGAAGTCTTGTCAACTAGAGGTCTGGCTAAAAAGGGTGAAGATCAGCTGGTGAACAGGAATCTCTGTTCAGCTCTTCAAGGGCAATTCAGAAACAAATTAATGAGGCATCCTAGATCTGAATCAGTATTATTTTACTCTAAGATAGCCACAAATATAACTCCACATATGTTCTTGAAACATAATTTGATATATCATTAACCTGAGTAGTTAGGTAATGCAATTTTGCATATTTTTTACTAAAAAGGTTTTACTGAGGGTCAGACATGTGTGGCTTTCAAGTTATACATACAACCAGATCCTTTTTGCAAATGAGTGTTTTTTTTTTCTAATGAAAGCCGTCATCCTTTTAAGTAAGAAATATAAATTAAATCTTATTTTAAAATCAGTTATGAACCATTATTTTCATATGTTTGTGGTTTCTACTTTCAGTGAACCTTGTGCTGTAGTTATTAAATGTACTTTTTATGGTATAGGGTATGCTCAGTATCTTGTGACAGTTGACTTTACAGCTCGTAAGAGTTAGACATTTATGGTCCTGTTTAACACACCAGGATCAAGGTGCCTGTTTAAAAGTACGGTACATTCTTTTCAGGCAAAGGAAGTGTAAAAAAATAACATCTGCAGGCATCATATATGCAATAACAAAAATGCAGAGAGGAAATCAACAGACATCAGGGTCAGCGCAAAGAGGTCTGTATTCAGCAGGATAAATGAAGTAACTCTAAATGGACGTGGCATCAGATTCTGTTGAATTAAACAAAAGAACAAATTCAGGGTGTTTCAATTAATCAAATTCCTTAATCTTGATTATGTCATGCAGGTATAATTAAAATCCTTGAAATGCTCCAGTGAGACAGAATCACTTCGGTGCTGAGGAATGGACGCTTTTCATTTCAGTGAAGGTACGGTGTGTGCTGGCTGCACGTAGAACCCAGGGGAAAATACCTACGGGAGCTTTAAAAGCTGCAATCGCTTTGCTCCTACTGACTGTATACCCAGCCTGGGGAATTACACAACATAACTTTGTCAGATACAAAAGCCAAGAAACATTACCTTATAGAGCCTTGGAAGTGTTCCTAATAAACAATAGGCTGACGGTGGCTGAAGTAAAAATACTATTTCATGCTTTCTCGACAGGGCATTTAACAGACAAAAGCAGGACAGGGAATGTTACAGTCATCTTTGATTTTCTGAGAGGTTGCTCAAGCAGCGTTAAATTGCAAACATGACAACATTTACATAGTGAGAACAAACTCTCATAGAAGCTCTCATACAGCTAAAACAGCATAAAGTGCCTATGCACTGTAGTAAATATGGGTACATCCCGCTAACATTTAGTACACGTGCACCAGCCAACATTTCAGACAAAACAGTGGATATCTGAATGTGTGAAATCAGAGCTTTTGATTGTATGAATGTCTTGAGTATTTGATGATTTTTTTTGGATATGCAATTTTAAAGGCACCTTATGCTGTTTCTCTGCAAAATAAAAGATAAGTATATTCCCATTATTCATCATAGTCACTGCAGCTGGTTATTTCTGGTTTGAATAAACAGGTGCCATACTCAACACTGTTTTCAAAAGCCTTCTTTGCCTGTGAATCCAAATATACTGTATTGTTTGTGAAAGGCAGAAACTCACAATCTCTGTGCGGTTATTTCATTTAGATAGCTGCAATGGATGATATGACAGAAGAGAGCAAAATTAATTTAGGCTGTTTAATTAATTAAGGATTAATTCATTCTCCTGAAAGACAGCCAACTTCATTGGGATCTGTGTTGTGTCAGGAAAACAAGTCGAACTGTTTCCAGAAAATGAGTCTTCTCCTCACTTTCCAAAAAGAGCAAGAGCAGCTAATTTAGTTAAGAGAGAGAGAGAAAAAAAAAAAGTTTTCAGGGAAAAAAATGTCCCCATATAATGTAATGACTTGATTTGAACAAACGAAATAAATACAAATAACAGATAACATTTTTAGATGTTATAGTTAAATTACATAAGAATCATAAGAACATTCTGAAGAGAAAGTGAAGAAATCCTCTCCTTAATTTTTCCTTGAAATGTTTAGTCTTTTTCTTTAAAATTTTTACTTACTTTCCTTCCTTCCTCTCCTTTTTTCCCTACTGAATAATGAATGAATGCTTTGAACAAATATTTGTTTCAGACAATAGTCAACTGTTTTCTGTAAATAAATGGAAATTTTGAGTTTACAGTCTGCATAATGTCATTGGGTGAACTTTGCAAATCAGATAACAAGGTACTGTGCGACACATCACTTGCTAGTTAGTGAAATCAGCATGTTTCAACTGTATTCTTTTGGATTTGAAAAGCATAGTGTTGAATTTGTGTAATTATTTATATAAATGTTTAGCGTAGCTGTGTTTTATCTTTGGGATTGCTTTAGGTATCAAGCTATGCTAGAAAGCTTGTTTTTTTTCTTCCAGATTTTTAATGGTTACATAGATCTAGAAAATTAAACACTGAGGAAAAACTAAATAGCTAAAAGAGAGTCTAACAGTGCAGTCGGTAACAATAACAACATACAGTGATCTCCAAGATGGATACTCTGCAGGGTTAGAGGCAGACGTGATAATAATGTATGTCTCTTCACTTAATAGCTGAGTTAGCAATGTGTTCCTCTATTTGTCTTCTAAGAAAACCAACAATGTAGGGAAACTGGATTAAATTATCATAGCGATATAGTATACTGTAGGTGCTGTGAATGATGATGACTGTAGTGAAATCAGCCCATTCAAACTGACAGCTATAAGACCCTGTCATACTACACAATTAAATGCACCTACACATCTGTTGTCTGCAGGGTCAGATTCTGTCCCATATTTGTGTTCTCAACATGTTCTGAATCATGTGAGCCAGGCAAGTCTTTCCCCTCTGATGCAAAGTATTAAGCTAGATGCTGCAGTTGAGAATTTGTTTTAATAAGAAATGTATGAGAGGGGCAAACAGAGAGGGAGAGGGTTTGATGTATGACTGGAACCTTTATGACACCTAATAACATTATTAAAGTCAAATTCCCAGCTGTTGGGCACATACAGAATGAAGACAAACTACCCAAAATTTGAATGTTGACATGTTTAGATCAAAGATGCATTGTGCTGTCATTAGTATCGTTTAGTAAACATTCATTCTGTGAGGGGCTGGCTGAGCTCCTGCTATAACCCACAAATGATATACAACTGTGCCTGAAATTATACTGGACAAAGTGTCTCATTAAAATGACTAAATAGCTTACAAAGCAAAATGCCTGCTGTAAGCCAAAGTGAAGAAAATAGTGATTTATTTGTTTTACTCTCCTGCAAAACTAACAGTGAGCATGAATAAATTTAATCATGTTTCAATAATTAAACATGCATTTGATTCAAAAATATGGAATTGAGTGGTTTGTGATGAACAATTCATGGATAGAATCTTAACTGAAAAGAAGAATTCATCAGAAATTGCAATCAAGTAAAAATGGCCCACATTCAGACTTAGGTCTGTAATTTTTAAACATTTCAAAAGATCTCCTCCACAGGCTTGACATTAGTTATCCGTGTTTCCTCTTTGTTTCGAGAATTTGGCACATGAACCAAATACTGCCTTTTGGTTGTCTTTGCGGCCATTATGAACAGGATTACTTTCTGCCAGGAGATCTCACCACTGATTCCTTCATATGCCTGCCAAAACTGTGCATTTGAACATCTTTATGAGCATTTTGGAGACATTGGAAAACATTGGAATGTACATACAGTGCCATGCTTATTATACCCCTTGCCAGAACTAATCCCAAACCAATTTCAGGGTCTCTCTCCACAGAGTAGCTCAAAAGTCAATATTTCCAATATTTCCATCATTCCCCCAATGCATTTAATGTGTGTTTATATATTGGGGGTAGCCCACCTACACTAATGTAACTTGTAGCGCCCAAATGTGGCAGCCATATTGGATCCAAATGCTACACATCCATTGTACTTTATGACCATAAAGATCAGTAAAGATTTACCTTTAAGATTTACCATATCATTTATTCAGAAAGACAGCACATCCTGTTGCAGGATTCCCATCATTGAATTGTTGTGTATGTTTTCACTTAGATTTGAGGGAATAATGCTCAACCAACACCACCTTCAGCAGCAAGTGGAATTCATTGGAGGTCACTCATCCAGCCCCAACCCATCTTGGTGCCTGTAATTTAAAAGACAGGTTACAAAATGGTGTGGATGCTCTGTTTATAATGACATAGACATGGCAGAATGACAAAGCTGTGGAAGAATCACCCAAGAGCAACCAATGACATTCCAGTGAAAAGATTCTGAAATGACTATTTATAATGTGTGTTTTGTGTGCTGAAAAATGTGATGTTTCCCACTTCTCAGAGGGCCAGGAAACCAACCCATTAGGCAGTTAGTGAACCCCCCTCCCCCTCTGAGGCCCAGACTGATGTGTGCAGATACGTTTCTGATCCCATAATACTTTGATAGCATGAAACAGTATCAAAGCATGATGAGTGCTTGGAAGCAGAGCCTGGAGGAAGAGAAAGACATTTCTGTGCACTGCAAAAGGAATCAGGGAGTGCCTGAATTTTCAAGTGCCACCGCCTTAATTCTGCAAAGAAACAGTGAGATATCAACACATTGCGGCCTCTCCCGATCAGTTTATCAAAGAAATGAGTCATCAACATCCAACTGCGAAAAACATCAATCCCAGAGGAGCTGAAAATGTTCTAGTGCCAAAATAAAATTGTATTCTGTTATCATATTTAACATGACTGACACATTTATTTATACCCCAGGGTTATATAGGCTGTGGATTGGAAATTCTTTGGATTATACAAGAACAAAAGGAGAAAATCTCTTCACATTTGTATGAACAAACGTCAGTACCAAACAACAGCTGCATTCCGCATAATAAAGGGATGACAATCAATGTCGCTGCTTTATCAGTGTCAGAAAAATTGTTTGGTGTGAAAAGACAGAACAGCTTCATCCTCCTTCAGTATATACCATCCTCAAGGACATTTTATATTTGTATAGCTTTCAGCTGCACTATTTAAATCTGCCAAACAGCTGTCAAATTACTCTAAAACAAACACGTGTCTAATAGCATTGCACCCGTTCAAACTAATAATGTAATGTAATCATTTTCATATATCATTTTCAGTCCCTTGGAAAGAGTTGAGTAAAAGCATGACTGAGCCAAGCTGGACAGGTTTTAGTTTGTTTTGAGTGCATGTGAATCTTAGAACACTGGACAAGAACACCATGGGCAGCAACTGAATTGGCTCAGGTGGATTACACTTTGACCCATGTCTTACTGGACAGGACTAATAATAGACCAAAGATATTGTACTGGTTACTTTCTCATCACCATACTCTAGGATAGGCACATTATTAATATATTAATTGTAATATTTTCTTATTTATTGATTGAGCACTCCTTGGTTATAGATCATTAAGATTCCCAATTGACACATAATAGAGCATAAATCTCTATTACATGTGTTACGGCCAGACTCCTGCCAAAGGTGACTACAGGCAGTCACAGGGCAGTTAGCAGGATAAATACTCCGCACATAAAGTACAACAACCCGGCTACTCACTCTTTAGTGTTTGGTCCAGCCGGGCAGACGACGCAGCGGCAAAGTGCTTCAAAGTTTTAACTGGCTATGTAGTATTGATACGGGTTGGAGGAAAGGTAGATGAAAAGATAGCAGTGCACAGGAGTTTAGGAAGGAGTGTTTTGAGAGAGAGAAGAAGGTAATGTGGAGCAGAGAAGAGATGAGTTTGGGAGATTGGTGCTCAAAAGAATGAAATAAAACGGTGGGGACCGGCCTGTCTGCAATAGACCAGTTCCACCATCCTACCCAAAACAACAAAACAAAAACTAGAAAATAAATGAGACAACAAATGCACCACCATCTCACAGACTTTATACACACAGTTGCACATAAACACTAAGTGAGAAAACAACTATACTCACACAATATACCACGCTGGTACTCACAGTAATTCCCCGACGACTGTGCTTGCCGCCATAATCATTTAAAATACCTGAGGTGCACACCTTCGTGCCCCGTGACCCTGACGTCACGTGACCCATAACCCCTACTTCCGTGCACCCTTTTCCTGACGTCATGTGGCATACCCGTAACACATGAAAACTCAAATTCAATAGCCATTGTGAAGCAATAAGTACAAGGAAGTGTACAGGGTTTTAGATTGAGCAATGGACTATCTACCATCTTCTATTGATATTCAGAAGAACCCACTTTTACCTTTTCGTTGGCAATCTGAAAAGCATAAATCAATCAGTCGGATTGAAAACCATGTGGACCATCAATACATTGGTTTTAGCCATCCTCCTCAATCTTAAATGACCAAGTCAACTGAATAATATATATGTAAAACACTGACACTATTATTATCTTAGTCCCTTGTATGAAACAGTACAAGTCTTCAGAAATGAAAACTGTTGTTTGTCCATCCACAATACATGACAGTGGTACAGCAGGCCAAATCCCCCTGCACATCATGATGTGGGAATTTGGGTACATTATGGTCCTAACCTGCCCAGATTAAAAGGTTAATTAAGTCCCCCCTCATCCAGTCACTCAGTCCCTGGCCTCCTCACATCAGTGTCGTTTCACTGTTGACTTAGTGACTAATTGATCTGCGGCCTCTAATCCCATTTCACTAATAGCAGGTTTGAATTCACAGAAGAGCCACAGAGAAAGATAGAGACTGTGTGGTGCCATTTAGTACAAAAAATGCACAGCACTCATCTGTTCATCCTCAGATTTAACATTAGCTTCCACTGCTGGAATACATTGAGAAAACACTGTGAATAAAAGCCAATTTATCATTACAAATGTAGCCTCTTTAGCCTGTAAACTAATAATAGTTATAGTATGAAATGGAAATTCGGAATCCAGATCTAATTTCTTAAGTATAGTTACTTGGGGAAAACGAACATTTAACAATCCTGTCTGCTACTTAGAATGTCTCACAAGAGATCATACATTATCCATTATCATCAGATTTATTTATCATTTGAATAGGACTGTTATATGGTGTGTAGCCAGCATAGGTATGACCACATAGGAGCTCACCCTCCTCCAGAAAGCTTTTTACAGGGCCTATATGGTGCATATTCTGAGAGGCAAGCTGACTCAGATTATTTGTACCATACATGCATTAATTTAGAGCAAATCTATAGCCTTGTTAAATGAATTGAACATTCAGTTTGTCAAATTAAGTGCCAAGGGGACCAGGATCACAGTAGTACTAACCAGCAAGTAGTTCAAGTTCAAGTGAGTATCAAGTGAAATCTAAGATGTTATTCTAAAAGTCACATTCAGTTGTGAATGTGGATGAGTTACTTTTTTACTGGGAAAATGTAAAAGAATGTGAAAGATCTTTAAATGAAAGGTGCTCTGGAAATGCATAGTCAAATAGAAGTCTCCATATGACCTTGTCTTAAAAAAGTAATGAACACATGCATTTTGTTTGTGTTACATTCACATCATTCACTGGAATTCTTCCCAACACATTTCCACTCTACATGTACAAGCAACTTTGACCAATTTATCTATAAAGCTATCAGTGACCTCACCCTATATGGCAACAAAAGAATAATAATGTCAATGGGTGACCTCAAACTGAAACAGCTAATGTCAGTCCTACCTTGACTGAACCTTGTTATTCTTGGACCTTTTGGGTTTTTTTTATGGTACAGTGGCTTTCATTTCAATAGTCTGACATCCCCATGAGCACATATGGTTATTAAATAATCAAATTAAAATCTCTAGAAATGTTATTTGCAAGCGATCTAGACAGACAAGCTTCCAGAAATTCAAAAATATCAGAGGGGGTTTATCATGGTCCTATCTATGCCAAATGGATTTTTTACAGTCTGCTCCCAAAGCATGATCTACTCTATCATCTAAGCATGGTGGAATAGTACAGTTTTAGGTTTAAAAACAACAAAAAATATCCATGTCATGTGTGAAGTACTTTATGAACTATTTCAACTAAAAGCCACATGATGCTTTCTGCACAACTGTGGAAGTCGTTACTGAGCTAAAATGGCTTTGGAATAATTTGCAAGGACTAAACCTTCAAGCTTTCATTGTTATTGCAGATATTTTCACCTACCTCAAAGGCAACAGAGCTAGCTCTTTCACACAACAAAAAACATTAAAGTGAGTGAAAGTACCACACTGCTGCCAGTTTGTGCCTGCAGGAATCAAGGTCATTGCTTCTGTTACACCTCAAATTACTACCAGTCTGTGCCATTTTAACATACTATAGGCTACATGAGAAAAAAATTAGAGGTCTTTTCAAAGAGTTTTTCATGAGGTATTAAGATAAAACAAATAAACAAATAACAAATAAATATCATGACACATAAATCTGCTTATTCACACACCTGACCTCAAGTCTAGGGAAAACGTGGTGCATTGAAGTCCCATTTCAGAGTAATCTTTGGTTAATAGCTTTAAAATCGCTTTGCTGCAGGGTTTGATTGCTGTAAAAGATGTGATCAAGTTAAAGAAAAACATCTCTTGTATACATCTTTATAAGGGTGTATCATGAGCCCCAATTTCAGGATGCAGTTTTTGTGCTTTAAGAAAATTCAGTGATGTTTCATTTCACTTCCATGACCAGAGGAAAATTATATGATCTACCGACAGCATGTGACCAAAACTCCCAGAGCACTTTTGGTGGAAGGTGGTGGAAGTTGGTGGGAAACAGAAAGGTCATTGAGGCAAGGGAGATCAGGACAGTAGATGCTGGACATTAAAGATTAAGTGAATAGTAGGAATTATGACATTTGCGTTTATTAAACAGCAAATAATTACAGCATGTATCTCTGTTCCCTATGGTCAATGCACATTAACACAAGCAAGTCCCATTCCCAATCATTTATCGCTCAACTGAGATTTCAAAACAAGTGTGCTCATGCTTTAAATGGCTGTGCTCAACACCTAGTTACAAGGTAAATATACAGTGAATATAGTACATGCTCAATCCAGAGCTTCACAGCTCTCTTTTGCAGAGTTCGTGCTGACTTCAGCTGTCTCTTAATGAACTGCAATCTTAATACAAATTATATCACTCCTGGGGGGATTTAACCATATCTCATGCTTTCACATTGCCAGCTGTAATAAAGACTTTAGTAACTGAGATTTGGGTGGTAAAAAGTACCGTGGTGCTAACTTGCTTAACGACCACAGTATATAAAAAGATGGTAAAGCTTTTCAGAAACGCCTTTTGTGTCTGTAACCCAGCCTTATGTGCATGTCAGTGTCTTGGTCCTCAGTCACCACTGCACATTAATGTTGAATTCACATGGTGTTTTCTCTCAGTTCCTACCTGCTGCCCTACCATAGCCTGAAATCTATTTATCTTAAAGGGTTTGAAGGAAGTAGGTAAATCCCCTCCTGATTCTGAATGGATAGTAATGAGTCAAATAATGAACAAACATTGCATAATTTAATGTAATAACCTGACATTAATTAACTTCACAGACTGAGTTATGGTAACCCTAGCTAGTGTGGTAACACTTCAGTTGGCCAGACTGGCAATCCTGGCAAAAAGTAGTTTTCAAATGCATGACTTATCTGAAATTGAGTTCTTATTTTGATTACCACAAAGTTCAATTATTAATTGATAATATAAATATTATAATACAGACTGTTCTGATCTGTTATGTGTGTGCTGTGGTACCTATTTAGAAGGACCTCTCTCCTCTGCTTCCAGCCCACCTGCCCTCTATCTGAACTTACCCATCTTAAAATGTTGTAAAATTAAGATTTTCAAGAGTGGTACAGAAACAATTATATCAATCACAGCATTCACGGGCTGAAACTGGGACCAAAGCTAGCAAAACTGTACTCTGAGAAGACTCATTACAGGTATACTGGTAAGGCAATATTACTAAAAATTAGAAAGTGCTGGTTTAAAATCTTGACTAGAGCCTCTGTATTAGACTGAGTTTGAACAGCTCCTAGCTAGGATGCCATCGTATTGCTAGGATCTTTAAAAAAAAACATTGTTTTCTTTTCACTGTGTATGATTTACAGAGTTTTAAACAAAATTTGTGTCATTGACATATACAGAGGAAAATGCAAAATGCAACTTTCTGGCAAGCATTTGTAAATGGTGAAATTTCCAGCTACTCTGTGCATTGATTAAAATGAAAAGTTAGGCTATCTAGTTCATCTAGCATTACCAGCTGGAAGTATGAGTTTTTGACTGATATAAAAGTTCTAAGACTAAATATCATGATAATCCACATGATTGTACACTTCAGCAAGGGATCACCTAACAATAGAAAACCCCCTCATGTCATGTGTGCAACACCCAGCCTTGTGACTAGCTATAAGGATTCAGAACAACGGAATACTCAGCACTCTACTGACTATACACAGTATGTATTGTGTGTGTGTGTGTGTGTGTGTGTGTGTGTGTGTGTGTGTGTGTGTGTGTGTGTGTGTGTGAGAGAGAGAGAGAGCATGTTTCTCTTTCTTTTCTTTCAATCTTATGATAATGATAATTATTCTAATAACAGTATTGTAATTTCTGAGCATGGTATATAGCTTGTTATTTATCATTGTGATGTTAAGGAGCAGGAAATTTCCTGAGTGTTTATTTCTGTTTTTGTGCATGCACTTCCTAAGATGACAAAGTGTCAGATTAATCACTAGATTCAGGACTGTTACCTGGCTAGCCACATGGGGGAATTTTAAATCATCAGGGAAATTCTGAAAATTCAGACAGAATGCAGTGTTGGAAATAGTTATTTGCTTCTGAGTACAGTATGTATGGAATGCTTAGCTGAACTATATTGCTAATGATATGCATTTCCAACAGGAAAGTACATTTTAAATGTCTCTCTTTTCTTGAAAGAAAAAAAAACAGTTTTATAGTGTACTTGAAGCTGTGACATACATGGACTATTTACAGTGCTTGGAAATTGTACAGTACTCTGCTGTTCCTAATACTCCTACCAATGCCTCCAGCTCTGTTAACATCCAGGATGTATACTGTGGCCTCTATAAGATTCAAGATTCAAGAGATTTTATAGCCATTTGCACAGGTACAGTACAGTACAGGTGCATTGGAATTCTTGTGCGTAGCACACTGAGTCAGCTTTTTATAAAAAAAAAAAAAACAGACAAAGAAAGCAATTAAAAAGAGCAGCATACAAAATAAGTAATAAAAACACCTGTAAGAAAAAATTACGCACTATGAATAAATACACACTGTACACACTATATACAAATATTATGAAGTATTGCACAGTAAATTATTGCACTATTGAGTTGAATTATTACACAACCAAAACAAACCAATGAAAAAGAAAACCAATGGACTGGGGAAGACTCTGTATGACAGAGACCCAGAGAGTGAGAGGGGGTGAAGTAGTTAAGTACTAAAACCCAGTACCCAGTCCGTAAGGTGCAAGAGTGTTGTGAGGTGTTAGGTGTCCATGGTGTGAGTAAGGTGGGGGATGTGGTATTTCCTTCCTGCCTTAATGTCCTTAGCAATTATTCTCACAGTGGCTGGAAAAAGGCTGTTGTGGAAGCATGCCTTGTGAGTGGTGGTGCTCTCTGGCCTGTGGTGCCTCAGGTTGTATCCTGAGTTCTTCCACCTGAGCAGAGAGTGAGCTGGGTGGTGTCGATCACTGAGGAATAAGCCTCTTTGTGCCTTATTGCAATATATACCTAATAATAAGGCTGTAGCTGACTCCATAACAAATCATCATGCTGCATAATGAGGAAAATCCATCTATTTCAGTTTTCTCTTAATGTAGTAAGATTTACTCTAAAAATCAAAAGGCTGAATGAAAAGCATGGTATGATGGACTTGACATACAATTTGTGTGCAATCATTCGTTAAATTTTAGTGCGCTGCCAGAGACTCCAAGGTCTTCTTACAGTCCGGTAACCCATAGGAGTGAAATTGTTGCGTAAAACATCGTTTTGAATACAACAGCAACAGAATTCAATCATCTTTCAATCAACGACGCTACAGTGCACAGTACATGTGCATGAACGTGTATGTAGCAGAGTATACCGTGCAGGCCCAATCTGGTGACTTCTTTTCTGTGTGTGTGTGTATGTATACATATATATTCCGGTGTAACAACACTAGAGGGAGTCTTATGATGCACAATCATAAGTGAAGGAACGGTCCTTCTCAAGCGGCGCGTTACCATAAGCTTTTCTGGCATCTCTTAAGCAGCTAATATCAGGAAACCCCCGCGGACTAGTATCCTCAGAACAAACAGCAAACAGCCGTAAACGCATGATAAGCATATCGTTATCTGGTAACTACTAAATTTTGCCCGCTGAAATATCACAGTGGAGAGAGAGCGAGGGAGTGAGAGTGTGTGTGTGTGTGTGTGTGTGTGTGTGAGAGAGAGAGAGAGAGAGAGAGAGATCACAATTAAAAAACAACAACAATATTGTGACTTGTGACTAAAAAGGGGAAGCTTTAAACTATCGTTTAAGCGCATTGCAAATAAGGACTCGTTTTAACTGAGTGGCGTTCCGTGCCATCTGAACACACATTAACCGCCCGACTTAAAATTCCAATGAATACACGCAAACAATATAGACATAGACATTGAAATATTTTATGGATACAATCATTGGCACCATTTATAACCCAAATATGTGACGATGATTTGGAGTAAAACGTAGATCAAAGCAAAGTGTGGACATGTAGAGTAGCCTAGTTAAACGGAATAAACTATTTGTAATGGAAGGTATAATACCACGGAACGCCAAAAGACGAAAAGCCTTGGCGTTTTATGCGTAGATACTTAAACGTGAGATGCTCAGGGTATTCCTTTTATAAAATAAGGCATCTAGGAGGATAAGAACTGACGTCAGCTCGCGTCTTTAAATATTTATCATCAGCTCTTTGCTACTGCAAAGGCATTCTTGGGAAGTTTGAGAGCGCAGGAGCTGAAATGAGCAGCCTCCTAGCTCAGAGATATCACAGAAGCAGTAGGCAGCATTGGCTGGAAGGGATGCGATAGGGGATATCACAGTGCATGACGTAGCATTGATCATTTAAAAAGTAGATTTGTTGAGTTTCCGAAGTGGGAAATTATTTGACGTGTAAGGCAGGGGTCACTAATTTTCAAACTAAGGAATTACGAGAAATTGCACGGGACTCGAATTGCAAAGTGGCTTGCTCCCGAACAATGCGCAACAACCACGTTTTCAACTGGTCCAATTGTGAAATTTAAACTATAAGAACTAACCAAGCCGAACAATTCTTGTTTATGAGAACGAGATGCCTTGGCTGCAGATAGTGTGTGGTAAATCGGCTTCACCGAGGTTACTCGCTGGACCGTTTTGGAAGAATGTGGTCAATTTCTTGGCCATGGTAAACTGCTCAATCTAACGCAATCACCGGAGCTTATTACAGCCTGTGTGTCTCACTGGAATGCTGCTTGATCCTACAGATGTCACGGGAAAACAGACAAGCCCAGGAAAGAGCCAAAAGGAAAAACATGCAACCTCTTAATCCATGGAGACATGGCATATAGGTTCCTCACTAGCCGAGTTGTGCCATCTTCAAACAGGCTAACCAGAAGATTTCTTTTTATATTCACGCTGTCTTTATCCTTCACATATTTATGCTACAGCCTCATATTCTGCTCTGATACCATCATGCAAAACCAGAGTGCTGAACAGCATAGGTGCCTGCTTTTCCAGAATGTTGGAAGCAAAAAACTTCTTCAAAAATCGCATTATTGCACTTTGCCTGGGGATGGGAAAGAGATCCGGGATGCCACCTCTAACGTGGGTCTTACTCGCCAGGGAACAAGTCTAGCTCACAACCAAAGTAAAAACTTTGCAGTATTTCTTACTACCCCGCGGAGTATCAGCGCGCCAGATCGGAGGTTGAGTAACAACACGAGCACTCCGAAATTTGGGAACAAAAAGTTGCCCAATGCCATCATCGTTGGCGTTAAGAAGGGGGGTACTAGAGCTGTGCTGGAATTCATCAGGATCCATCCGGATGTGAGGGCAGTTGGTACAGAACCGCATTTCTTTGACAGAAATTATGACAGAGGGTTGGACTGGTACAGGTAAGGAACTTTGCTTACACTCAGTTTTGTCTCTTCAGCCTACAGTATATCGCATGCACTACGCCTGACATATAATGTGTGGTTCGGTGTCAATATACTGATGTCAGCTGTGTGACATATATTAATAAAAACTTTTATAAATTGAGTACATATTGTGTGAAGGATTAGTCTTATCCTTGTTTCAGCAGTATAAACTTTAACATATTAATTCATATAGAAAGGGGTTTCCTTGTGAAATCTTACAACTGAAGCTGGCGGTTGTTGTTTCAGACCAACCATTTCAGAACTCATAAAGTAATTTATTTGAATTTTATTGCGGTTAGCAAATTCTGTTTGGAACAGACTTATGGCTCGGTCTATACAGTCGAAAGAAGTTTCTGAAGACTTAACTGAAGTTAAATTCTCCCGCGCCATGAAGTTAACGACGTTACAAAGTGCATGATGCACAGATATAAGTTTTTAGTGACATGGAGGACCAATTAATTATTTATTAGTGGCGATTTGTTTTTTTTTTCTTATCAAATGATCTATTCGTACAATAACTCTTTGAGTAATCACGGCAGCACATTGCAATATTTTACCTTACCGTTCGTATGACAAGCTAATATTGTTTCCAAACACTCGATTTCTATGAAATCAATCATCACCCTTTTTGGATTGCGGACGGGATGCTGATTTATTTGCAAATTGCTGTCTTCTGTTTATCCTTATCCCGCGTGTCACAATCACATACAGTGGACGATTTAAGCGAAGAACGCAGTGATGGATCGCGTTATTAAGACCTCAGATCGTTTCGTTATGCGAAGAGCTGCGCTACATATCCAGTTTTGTATGAATGAAGGGACATCATAGTTAAGGTTTAGAGAAACAACCTGAGTATTATTGAAAGCAGTCGTGAACCGAATGCAGCTTTCAAACCGCCAGGTAGGATAAAGCAATTACTGTACTCCGCAAGGCATTACAACTGTACCAGTGGCAGTAGTGTAGAACGTACTTCATCATTCTGCGCTGTTTCTCCTACTGGCCACTTCACACAGAATCTTACTAAACCATGTAACCACAACCAACAGCCTCTCTGGATTTTCTTCCTTTAGTACACGAAATAGATTTTTTGAAGAACGGTATAAATTCAGCTAATGATTTTACATGAAACATGTATTTCAACTGATAACAGCAGCACAGCTGTTACATTTGACATTGTAGTAGTCCTACTGCAATAGAAATTGGAAATTGTGAATTTTATTCTACTTCTATTGCACTTATTTCTTTTCCTTATTATTGGCCATTTTACAAATGTAATCAGCATGGCTCTCACGGTATGCTCTTTCCGAAATTGTGTTAAGATTACAATACTGATGTTGTTTTGCAGTGAAGCTGATTTTTTTTTCTATATTCACATTTCTACAGCTGATATTTCTCTCAAGATTAAAGGCAAAGCATGCCTCCACCTAAATATGTCTCCGCCAATAAGTATTCATTCAATAAAGGCAATTTAAAAAAATCATCTTTTGGCATCTTAAAATTCTCACCAGGTATATTTTACATGGTTCTGAAATCGAAATTCTATTTGGTCCTCAAAAGGAACAAACAAAATGTTTATTTAGGTGTATGCAGTACCATGGCACCATAGTACGATAGTGTTGGCCACATATATAGTGCAAAATCTATTGTGATTAATATAATAATGGAACAATTGAAAAAGCTGAACAATGAAACCAATGTTAAAGCGGACTAAATCAATACTGCATGTTCCTCTACCCATTGTTTGCTTATATGGTATTTGCTTGTTTTCTAAGAGAAAACAGACAGAAAACATTGGGGGCTTTCAAAGGAACTGATTGAAGATTCTTATTCTTCCATCTGAGGTTCTGGCAGATTTTAAAAATACACAGAGATTTATAGGTTTTTACCACTCTAATACATAATATAAAACACGATCTGGGGTATTTAGGGGTGTCTGTTAATGCCAAATAATTGCACATATCTTTGCTTCACAGCCTACAATACCTGAATCCAACAGGGGGCCCTCTAAAGCATAACTGTGACCCACCAGTCTCCTCTGGACTGTAAATGAGTATTTCTCAGAATGGGCAGCGCAGCTTCAAATAGCTGAGCGAGTGCTACATACCCAGTGACAGAACATGGTGCTGTGAAATCCTGAAGGGGAAACCACTGCAAGAGAAGCCCACAAGAGATTATGTAGAACACATTAATACTGGAGTGAAAGAGACTCCTCAGTGCCATTAGCAGGTGTTTAGTGTCTGCCTCGATCAGGACCATCAGCTAAAGATTGTTCAGTGGCTCCCATCCCCTCAATACTGCATTTCTCCCTGTCAGCCACACAGCTACAAGCAGCCCATCCCTACTGCATCTGTCAGTCAGATCCGGTTTAGACTTAGCTTGAGCAAAGAGTGTGTCTTCAGTGCAGTAAAAGCAGGGAGAGACAGCTATAGCAATTTCATCACAGCTGTGGCCACAGAGAACTAGGGCTCTTCTTAACACAGTGTTGTTTATGACTAAATGATCATGGCAGCAGTTACCTGCAGGATATCAATTCATATAAGTAATCATCTTCATTACCTTGATTCCTACAATTTCCACAAGGCTTTGTACAGGTACATTACAAAGTTTTTTTTTTTCAGTTGTCCATTGTGCAAATGCTAATCACTGTATACAGTACCATTTAATCTTGAGGTATTTTAAATGAATATATGTTTTTAATAAACTAAATGATATGGAGTAGTGGTCTACACATTGATATGCAGTGTCTGTCAACTCAGTGTGGTGAGAGAACTGCCAATTCCACAGGGTATACAGTAGAGTTGGAAAAAGAAATATCTTGGCAAGTCACGTGCATGGACTGCATAGATATATATTAGCAAGTCAAGTCAGCACCTTAAAAGCACACTGCAAATATGATATGAATTATACATTTTAAATAAGGCCAGTGTAGAAGGAAGGGGCTGCAAGAGTCAATTAGGATGAAATCGTACGTGGTGAAGTGTGCCTTAATGTAAATCTGTAATTTGCACACGTATACATATTCGCACACACACATACTCAAACACACTCACACACTCAAGCTACAGGATCACTTTTATGATCCAGTGCATTCCTGGACATGTCATGGTAAGCTCGATTGCCATGTTTGAATTGAAACATGTGAGTTGAATCTTATTTTCCTGTAGATGCACTGTCTAAGCTGTTCCTGACTACCAGCTAGTCATAAAATTTTTCACAAAGAAGACCAGCTAAATATGAGGTTGCTTCAGAATTGTGTCACCCACTGCATGACATTTCAGGAGTGAAAAGACACAAATGGCAGCAAATTTTCATTCCGTACCTGATGGGTTCACTGAATCAAAACAACAAATTAATAAGAAATGCAACACAAAAACTAAAACAAAGACCCCATGGAAAATGTTTTTGTTGCCTTGTCAGGCTTTTTTTAATTTACTTTTTTCACTCCTCCAGCATCGCTTGTCATGAATACAGATTACATGTCGTAAAACAGTTATTGGTGGCATTTTCATAAATGTTGTAAACATGGATCGTTGTAAAGCAGGGATCACCTGTGTACTTTGCAACTGTTTGGTACATTTAAAATTGGAATCAGAAGTTTTCAACTTTCAACATTTTTTGTTTGTTTGCCATCTAGTACAAAAAAGTGGGTATCTCTACAGGAATTATGTAATCTATAAATATGTACATGGTCATTTCGTGCTTGCCCTTATGAAGAAGCATCTTTTTTGCAGTCAGTAATATAGGTGACAACAGTACTGGACGCACAGATGCCCCGGGCAAAAAAAAAAAAAATGAAGCAAAACTGGAAGAGTAGGAAGAATAAGGATGCATGTATGGCTTTGAGGTGTTTTTTTCCAGGTGAAGAAAATTAAGGTTGGATTGACTAGGGAAAACAATTGATCACAAAACGGTTGTATTAATTGAAGTAGTATTGCTATGTGTTGATGTGTGTTGGCATGCGTTGACATGACTGTTGCTGAATTTGTATGTGGAACTGTAGCTGGATAGTAATTGTTTAGTCTCTGTCATCAGGCTACGTAGCTCACTAGCTAATTAAAAGACAAAAAATCAGTGATGTGCTAATCCCCTTTCAAAAAAGATGCTGGCTAGCTGCTAACAAATTATATAATTTACCCTGAATACACTGCCCAGTTTTACTTGTGTTTTTTTGCCAGGGATTTGGGTGTGAAAGCATACATAAGCACAGACAACTATAACTGTATTTGAGGATCATCAGGTTCTGACAAGGGACTTCACCAGATTTGTTGTGAAATCACAGTTAAGACAAAACAAGTTCCTTGGGCATCTAAACATGTCTATACTAAGTTATATAACAGTGTATTGGTCCATCCTACAGTGTCTAAATACGTGAGAGGGAGAAGTTAATCAAAGTTACAATTCCATTGTTTCCTAATCCTTTCAGAATGCATCTCTTTCACCCTAACCATTGACATTTTGTGATGAGCAGCACAGGAATGACTGCTAAGCCCCAATAGTAATGAGAAAAAATATTTGACTGATTAAATCAAAAGTGCCAAATAAACCCATTTCATTACATGTTTGAGTGTCAATTACAAACTGCATTTCAATCCTGGTAATGATGGCAGCATTAAATTAAACAGAAACGTACTTGGTTCAGGAGTGGGCCCTTGTGCCTTTACTGTATGTTCCCTAATAGAAATGAAAGCAAGCAAAGGCTAGCAATATAATGCCACCCCACCATGTCTGAAATAATGGACTGTTTACCAGCACTGACTCTTCAAAGGCAGATAAACTGTGGTTCATTTAGTTAACGGCAAAGCTATTCATATGATTTATTCCCTTTCCTCTACTTTAAATGACCACTCAGCGAAACGAGAAAATAATAGAAATAAGCAAATTACCATGGCAAAGTACATTATTGTTGGATGAGAAACCGTGTGTAAAAAGGGTTCCTTCAATCTTTGATAATCCTGTTTTTCACAATGTATAAGGCCACTTCTGGGATAACGAGCAGAGATGCAAATATTTTACCAAACGTTCACTGGCTTTGAATTTTTATTCAGATAGGAGTATAAATCGTAATGGAAAGGTACCAAAGAAAAGGTATACATCACCACTCAGCAACACAGTTGATGTGTCTTGTATCTTGCTCTATTTTCACTGTTTTGGGAAGAAAAGAAAAAGTACAAAAGAGAAAAGTGCATTTCATCCCTGTTGATTTTGCTGAAGTCAGAAATACTGCAGGTAAATTTCCTGAGAAAAATGCTAAGATTTAGTCGCCTCCCAGCATGTACTGAAAATCATACTGCTCTGGCATAATTGGCTTGAGGGGGAAAGAGCTCATAAATACTATCTTCAGAAAGGCTGACGAGGACAGACTGTTTGATGGTGCTAAAACGGCACATTTTGCTGTGTTATTGTAATAACCTGGCACCTTCTATGCATTATTAATGGACAACGTTAATTCCGAAATAGCCCAGAGCCTCCGGAGTGGGATTAGCAGTTCACATTAATTGCCGGAACAACCCCCCACATGGAACATGGAAATATTCTTCAGGAAGAGCAGAAACAGGGTTACATTTTAATATGTATTTGGTTCTCAGTAAGTATGTAGTGGGGTGAGTGAGGCCAGGCCAGGCAAGGCCCTTGTATGTATGTATGCTTTGAAATGTACACACTTGGCTGATGAGCAGGGCTGCGTGGAAACAGTGCTAATTTCAACAATGACATGTAGGTTGTAGGATGGCAGTGACGATGACAACACGAAAGCATGAGCCAGATCACTGCATTGAGTGTGACAGATGTATATTTAATGCCATGATGTAACCTGTGGACTGAAACATTCTTAGAAGGGTAACAAATCCACCACCCACAATTACAGGTCTATATGGTATAGGTGAAGGACTTCAGATAATGATTGTAAGAATGTTATGGTCCAATGAAATAGCACAATTGATGGAAAAATGTGTAGCTTTGTGAGTAGGTGACATGTTCTGTATTCTAACAGACCAGCTGTACTGGTGCTCCTCATAATAGACACAAGTTCAATGATCAGCCATAATATAGCATTAATCAGTCCTCCTGGAGCATTTTAGCATTTTGCTGCATGTACCTGGAGCTCTCTGATGTGTTTCCATTTCATTATTTGCATTATCCCTTGCAATGTTTGCAATCTGCCTTTAAAGCAGAAATGATGCCTTTTAAGGAACTGAGGTAGGTATCTAGCTTCCACCAAGGACACAGAGGCAAGATAACAATTTCGCAAATAATGTTTAGACATATTCTCGCTGGACTTGTCCTCCTGCATTTAACTACATCATTCCAAGTAACAAGTTAACATACATACATCAGGGCCATAGGAGGTGAACAAAGAAATTTTCAAAATTTTATGTAAATAATAATGGCAATTTCCAGTTTTATAACTGTATTCATTTGTCATATTCAAATGTCAGTTCTATGTTTTCCTACTCTTACTTGAGGTCAAGGCTGGCAAAGTACCTACTGCAGGTCATTTAGACATGAGAAGGACACATTTTACCAGTTAGCTAGACTATAGCAAAAAAATGCCCATTAGCTTAGTAGCCCAGCAGTATCGCACTAAGGAACTGATATTAATCTTAGCATGATCAAAACAAAGCCATTGGTTGGGGTTATTCTAACCCCCTGAATAGTTGCCTCACCTGCTCACTCTGTAGCTACACCAAAACATAAGAGGGATTTTTCAATTGCTCAATAGCAAAAGGTAGGCAATTCTATCCCAGTTAGGAAGCAAGCTAGCACAGTGGAGGATGCGCAATCCATATAAATCAATAATGCAGCCACAATGTGCATGCACGCACACACACACACACACACACACACACACACACACGCAAACACACACTGTAAATGTGTCTTTGTATTGTAAGAAGACAGTCCTTTGCTGAAGCAATTAGCCATGAAGGGCTGTAGTACATCGGGAATATTGCCACGTTTATAGTGTTTTGTTAGGTACAGTTTGAAGTGCTATCGAGTGAGGTACATTAGCTAAAGCTCAGTAGAAACTCCACAGCAATTAATTTCAAGGAAGATAAATCATACTATGCAAACATGCCTTCTTTCTTGATGTGACTGAATACTAGAGGGTATTCCTTTCGGATGATCTACAGCAACATCCTGGCCGAGTTCTTTTTCCAGAATATTTCAAATATATGACCAATGGCTTTGTACATGCTAAGATACTGTACTTCTAAATAATGAAATATGGCAATGACAGTAGTCAGACAAATTGTTATAGCCTCAAAACACTGAATGATAATGCGCAATATACACAAAGACATAAACGTAGATTGTCCTCAGGAAATTATCACTGTCTATATTATACATCCTCAAAAGATTTTTTTTTTTACATTCAGTAGGCGTCCTTTTCAACATTAGTGCAAAAAGTGTATCTTGCATTTTCAGTCCTTGTTTTGACTTCCCTCTGCAGTCAAGCCCCCATTTTGTTTCTACATTGTCTGTTCTCAAAACAGCCAACTGAAGTATTCCATTTAGAAAAAGCTTCAAATTGTTTAAGTGCTCTGGCTTTCAGTTTTCATTGATTGATGTGCAATGTGATCTCAGTTGGAAAGGAAGGGCCACAAGTCTGTAGGTCGTGTTTCCTGGCAACCACATAGGTCTGATGACTTTCTTTTCCTGGGACATGGGCATTCACTCTCTGTGAGCATTTGGTTTCAAAAGGTGAAGTCTTTTTAGGTTTCAATCAATTAAAAAGCAATGAAGTATTTTCTAAAATAAGTTTGATGCCAATAAAAGCCAACATAAAAACAGCAAACCCTGTCTTGAACTACACAAGGACCTACCTAAACTGTACATACTGCGTTTTTTCCAGCTTCAATACAGTATACATTAGATAACGGACAGTGATGAGCTAGACATGGATTAGGGGTCCTAGCAAAAATCAGATTATCTATCTGTTATCTTTCTTGCAGTTGAGAATACTAATGCAAGAACAAAGAAAATTGTTTTTTCTTTATGACTCATTTTATGTGCATAATGATTTTTAATTGTGCAAATGAAAAGGTTTCCACAATTCAATTTAATTTGGGATCAGTAAGGTTACATGTTTAATTATTGTCTTTCTTAATATGGAGCATTCTCACAATTTGCCATAGTTTTTTCCAGCTATCCAAGAATTGTGTAATAATCAAGTAAACCACAAACAAGAAGGCAGAGTTCCTTAATAAATGTATTATGAAATATTTAGAAAGTTTCTTTCTATGCTGCATTCATTCTTGCTTGCTTGGGTGCTTGTGAGTACTGCCTGAAGCAAGCTTTATGTTTGGAGAGATCAATAGTGAAATGAGCCTTAGCAGCTGCATTTCTTCCTCTTTTATTAGAAATATTACAGCACAACAAATCTGCTCACACACAGAAAAAGGGAATTTAGATCCAGCCATCTATTTCCAGAAGTCCTTGGGGAATTAGAGGATCAAACTCAATAAGAGATGGGCCATGTAAACAATTTTTTGTCAAGGTTAGCCAAAATAAACAGACTTTATATATATATATATATATATATATATATATATATATATATATATATATATATATATGTGTGTGTGTGTGTGTATATACACACACATATATATATATATATATATGTGTGTGTATATATATATATAATTTAAAATATACAAAAATTGTATTTAAAAATATACAAAAATATTTGAAATAACTAAATTGCAATTTAAAAGGCATAGGTTATGTGTTTGTAAGTCATTGTGGATATATTTTCGCTATTTGCGATATTGAAAGACATCAAATAGCTGGTGGCCGAATTTCACAAGTCAGTCACAGAAATGGCAAATTTATTCAATCAGTCAAGGGGAATGGTATCACCAGGAACATATTCGTGGTATGGCTACAATTTGGAAACTGCTTGTAATTAAGACCCATACAAAACAATGCAGAAGCTGGTGTAATGGTGTAAACCTTGGACTTTTGAGCAGTGGGAGAAAGTCATATGGTCTAATGCATCATTTATTCTTTTTTTTAACCTCTGGATGGGTTTATGTTTGGAAAAGCCAAAGGAAGCCTTTAACCCATATTTCCTGTTTGCAGCTAAACATGGTGGTGGATCTGTTATGGTATGGACAACCACCTACTGTGGGTTATTGGGTCCAATTATTATTCTGAAAAGTAGAATTAAGGCCAAAAATATGAAGCCATTTTATGTGATCAGGTGTACCATATGGTGCAAACATTGTTTCCTCAAGATGTTCCCCTCTTCTAAGGCGATGATGCCCCCATATATGCTGCTAAACAGAGTAGTTTCATGAAGACCAGGATGAAGTCAAACACTTTTCACAGCCTCCCCAATCACCAGATCTAAACATCATTGCACCTTCATGGGAAGTTCTGGAACAGAGAGTGCGGAGTAGATTTCAACCTCCAAAGAAGTTGAGGCTTCCCTCTTGAAGAAACGTCCAATATCCCACTAGTGGGAAAGGACAGACCAACTCCTTATTAGTTATATATTGTCTGATGCTTAAATAACCTTTTCTATCCTATGTGTATTTTTATATACGGTGACATTAAAAAAGTATTTGCCCCTCCCTGATTTCCTCTTTTATTACCAAACAATTCTTAAGAAGAATGTCTGACCATCTGTTGTGTGTTTGTGTGTGTGTGTCACTCTGGATAACCTACACAAATAATAAATACACAAGCAAACAAATAAATGAAAAACAACTGATTTTGTATTGATTATATGTACGTTTTCACTAGTACATTCTCACAGTGTTCAGGGACAATTGTCCATGTTATATCTTCATCAGCAAGCATCACTGGAAAATTAAGTAGTAATCAGCCTTTTAATGTCATCTTTTCTGTGAATATGAAATAACTGCTAAAAGTCAGAGGACCCTCCCCCTCCCCAGTTCAGTGTGGGAGGCTCTCAGCATGTTATTGATCACCTTATTCATTATGTTAGTGATTCGTGTTCACTTTTACTGTGGTCAACATTTTTGTGTAACCTTGTATTTGATCAGCTAGTGGACAGAATATGAAGTGCTAGTCTAATTTCAAAAAAAGACATTTGCAAAATGGACTGATGATTTCAAAACCCTGAAAACGACAGCGTGATAGCATAATAACGTAACACTGTTCATTAAAAGGGCATTAAGTTTTGCTCCAACACATGACCCGCACAGCTTTCCGCCAGTATTTCAGTCCTCCAGGCTTCCATGTAAGCATTACAATCTCAGCAAACAGCACAGGCACGTGAATTATTTTACAATTATTAGTTATATAATTACAACAATTACATGTTTGTTGTTGCAAAACAAAAAAATAGACATGGTTACAGGAATGAAACAGGAGGAATGAAACATTTATGTATGACAGTTGTGTACAACAATTTCATAGCATATGTGTAGTCACTGACAAATCAATAGCACTGAAAAATAATATGCATTTTGGGGGGTATTCTCCTGTTCGCGCCTAAGTTCTTTTTTGCACGACTCCAGTTGCGCGCATTTCATTTACGCGTATTCTCCCCTACGCGCTCCGATCACGTCCACACCGCTTAAATTCAGAATGAAGGCAGGCTCATGAAAGAGGCATGATTTATTTAAAATAGAAGTAGATAGTCACAACCTCATTTATTTTGGCTGTTGGGAAAACGTGGAATGTGGAGTTACGCATTTACCATGTAAATGTCATTGAAATCCATTCAAACCATAAACAAGACTCTGATTTTGAAAATAAACGCAAAGGGAGAGCTATATTACAAATCGCCTCAAAGGAAAGCATTTGTTTCTATGTATGACATAAACCCAAAAATAAAGTAAATATACCAAACGACACATGTGCTGGGCCTAAGTATAAAGACATGTTTGACATATGGAGATTCATTAACCCTTTCGCACGTAACTTATTTTTATGGTATGTAGCATGCGTGTTACTTTACATGGTTTGTTATGTTTTCATTAGCATTATTAAGCTTCTCATAGTTTTCAGTTAGCATTTGCTATATTTTTTAATGTTAAATCTCTGTTTCATCAAAGCTAAAATTAGCTAGAATTTTTCCAATCTAGTTTTCTAATCGCACCGGTTTTAGCATACGGGCTAAACGGCTAATCACACCGGTGTGACCATACGCGCGAAAGTGTTAATAAAAACGCACTATTGAGGAAAAGGTGCAGCAAAATGCATGTTCCAATGGCCATGCTTGAACTCATGCTGAGTAGCCTATTATTAAAAATTCATTAGTAATCACTCATCATGACTCTTCCAAAGTACTCTCTATTAGCTAAATTGATTAATGAATGGGTAACACTCTGCTATTTATGCTCATCTTAATTGATATTTCTGTTTTATTCTAATTGAACTAATTATTTACCAGGCTTGTTAACAACACCATGTGATTAGATACGCAGATACAGTGTATCCAAACAATATGTATTACTCATCAGTAGCAGCTAACATGTGAAATGTTTAAATGCATTTTGAACCGATTTTAAAACATGGCTGGATTTGAGATGGACAATGCAAAATACATGCATGGTTGGGGTTTATAATGCCATCCTTCTAGGCTAGGAGTTGACAAATGATTAGTGAACACTGGCACAACAGATGCACTGCACAGACAGAACAATAAACGTCTTCCTCATTTTTGGGAGGACTGTAAATCCAAACTGGATAAATACAAACAATAAGCAAAAGAGAATTGCAACAGAGTGTCTTTGGATGAATTCTAGGATAAACTTGAAAAAGAAAATTGTCCAACATGAAGGGCTGAACAATACTTGTCAACTGTTTCCAATTCTGTTGACATTGAAGTGTGTCTTTGTATGGGCAATTTTATCTTTTGAGTTTACTGTATGCACTAGTTAACTGTTCTGAAAGAGTTGTTCAGTTGGCTTTCCAGTCAGGCAGCCTCCTAATTCAGATTCATGAAACATACGGAAGCACACTATTTCATTTTTAACCTTATTCGTATGATGATGGATCCCAATAATTCTTAAAGTACATGCTTGTACGTGTTGTAATCTAATCAGCATAAGTAAATGCCCCAACAATCCCATACTAGGACGTTCTAACTTCTGAGTCACAGGTATAGCCAACACTATTGATATTTTCTCTGTTACAGGGATGTACACAATTCCAACAGAGTTGGTTGTAAGAAAAAAAAAGTACTTTAGAGTGTGAGTTGAGTGTCCGGGACATCAGCACAACTTTAAAAGGACTCCAATATCTGAATCAATTTTTTTTTTACATCAAAAAGGTTGTCCATATATTGTCTTTGCTAAAAATGCAATTTGTGTATACATATATAAAGTATGTGGAAACTGAGGGTAAAAGGGTGCACAGTAATATGTAATTCATACCTTGAATCAAGGATGTTCAGTTAATTCTACAGGAGAATTATGCCCCTGTTCTTTGGAGTAATTTAGGTGTAGAGTCCTCTCATTGCCATTAATATGATGGAGAACAATGGCCATATTGTGGATTACACAGCAAGCCAGTGTCATCGTGCACACCTCCTCTGCTGTGTACAAAAGTGTACCAGCAGCAGTGTCCAGACACATCCATGAGTTACTTAAAATACTGTCAAATTCCATGACAATATGGTTAAGCCTAAACTTTCCATCTAGTTGAAGGAGATAAGAAGTAAGTTTTTTAAGTATGGCTGTATTAAATTATAAAAGCACAGTATATACAGTATATTCTACATGTGAGTGCTCTACTGATGTTTATTACAAAGCTATGTAGATTTGAAAGTTGTGAGAAAAGATAGCTCAATTAACTATAGCCCACAAAACCAAAAAGGTGCAGTAGCCAGCTAGCTAGGTTCTCATATAAAGGCACTTTTAGTTAGTGACAATTTAGCAGCCATTACATGGTAAAGTGTAGAATGTGCCTGTTATAGAGTTTCTGATGATTTCTATCTGTCTTTGTCCTACTCCCATATACTGTCAATACTGTCACTTGTGATCGATCACAGGTCATCTTTGTTTTTCACACAATGCTGTATCAAATACTGCATGGCAATTTGGCTTTGTCAAAAATGTTTTTAATTGACAATAGTAAAACTAGTAATAATAGTGAAGATAATTAGCTGATACAATTCTGATCAAATGAAGCAAGTGTCTTTAAAAATAACTATTTAAAGCATTTTCTCTACAAAACATATTTTGTTCCTGCCGTTATTCATAACTGCTTCCTACCTTATGTAGAAGCCCCGCATCCGTAAATAGTGTCATAATGAAAAATAATAGAATCTCAACAATTTTCCACAAGCTTTGTCTGTCCCCATGCTCACCAGTGACTCCCGCTGGTCATTCAGTTGTCCATGGTCTGCCTGTATAAATCTGCACAAGAGATGTCTTTCTCATGTCTGTGTGAGTTTGGCATGGGGACTGCTGTGTGTAAAGAAGTGGTGATGACATCACATATTTGGGAGGAGAGCACATGGTTGTCTGTGCCTTTCGAGATTGTCAGTAGGGGTAAAAAAGTATTGGGGAATAAAGCAATGGACATCAGTAATTATAACTGAAAAAAAAAATGAAAATAAAGAGACACTGAGAATACTTGGAAAACAATCTGCTGGTAGACTTCTTTTCCATTAGAAAAGAGAAATTACATTGTAAATAACACAGAAATGTATAAAATGTCAGTGAAATTCTAAATAACATTTTTTCATAGAATGCCAAGAATGTGCATTAAGAGAAAATTCAGACAGACAATTCAGATCCCGTTGCAGAAGTTTTTTTGATCACATTTAAATACGGTTAAATCAAATATGCTTCATAAGGTATTAATAACTGCATTATACAGTTAATAAATACATTTCATTCTTTTGTAATGCTTGACAGATTGCAAAGATTCCATAAAAATTTACAATATGTACTGTTGCTGTGTTCCTTAAATTGCCATCACAACAGTGTACATTGCAATCTTGTGTAGAATTCTCTCAATCTAGCAATCCTGGCCCCTTCGTTAAGGATGCATCTACTCTCATTGGTTAATGCTGGATATCAAATTGGCAGTCTATTGTTAAGCACAAATAGTGTAGTTAGTAATGGTTTATTATGAATTTATTGATTGACCATCTCACAATACATTCAATTTCAGACTCCGCACACTTCCCTTATTATCTCTCAGAATAGAAGCTCAGTTTAGAAACTCCTATTTCATGACAACAACCGCTAAGTTTCAGTACTTTTAAATAGGATCTATATCTAGGACTGTTGTTTATGAAATATTGTGAAAATTTACAGTTTTGTGCTAGCCTGTGAGAATTGTTGGTGTGTGTGGTTATAAACCTAAAATAATGTGACACTCTGTGGGAAAAAAGACTTATTTGTACTCCTGCTTGAGGACCCTTTTGTCTTGTGTGTGTAGTTGTACTCTTCATTTTTACAGACAATATGAGTGGAATTATTGATATGCTGGAGAGGTGAAGGGGAGGGGGGGATGCAGACATGTTGACGCTCTGAGATGCAGGTGCTTGAAAAGGTTGACAAGACTGCAAACACGCCAGAAACACATCTCCCTCAGAATGATAATGAGCTGAAGACGACCTTTCGAAGCAATGTTGCGCAGCTGCTATGAAGCATGACGTCCTGCAGAGGGAATGGTCTAGAAAACCTGCTGCTCTGAAAGTAAATTGATCCATAGGGGGTAATATTTTCATGGGAAGAACATGTTATCTCTGTTTCCAAATGTATGTATTATAACATGTTTTTTTATATATATAAAAATGAGAAGTTGTTAGTGTCCATTAGTGGACATCAGTGGCGTACCACAGAAATGGAGTTGGGAAGGTAGCAGAGTGGAGAGTGAGGAACCAAAAACTGGGAAAGGAGGGTGGCTGCCATTGAAACACTCCCATGAATAACAGTTTTGGAGTGCTGATACCTCAGTATTGTCCAGAGGAAAGCCAGTCTTAATAGAACCCCCTCACTGAAGGTCCTCACCCTATGAAGAGTTAAAAGATGAATGGAGTAATGGAGATTAGGAAACAATGGGCCACTGAAAAAAGCATTGGTTATGACGAGCCAGGAGACAACTGCAGGATGCACGGACAGATGGGGCAGGAAAAGATTTAGTAAAAGAATCAGCAGCTGCAGGGTTGAAGTCTTAACCAAGTCAAAATCTAGAATGAGAAAACTGATACCAGACACCATGCACTGTGTCACTAAACACAGTAATGGAAAGAGTACATTGGTAAATTTCAAGGTTACATATTAGAAAGAGGAATCATTGACTGTGATGATGCAACAAGGAGTTGCTGATGGTCATCTCCTCTGTCTTTATAAATAAACTTCTGTTCTTAGCTGTAAGGAAATGTGCTTGTGTGATTTAGCAAGGCATGATGAAAGAAAGAGGCTCAGCCTGCTGTTTTAAGCACTATTTCTGGCCTGGATCTGGATCAGCATGTCTGTGGTTATATGATCCCTTTAGAACATCTTTATCCAAAGACAGCCTAGTGCACTATCTTTGGGAAATGTAATGGTTTGACTTACTTGTATTCAAATCAATAAACTGTAGAGAATTTATTTTTATGGCAGCATAATTTTCCCTCAAGTATGAAAAAAATCTATAGAAGACAAATTGATGACTTGCTTGACCATATACATTTTTAAAGAGCTGCATTTAGATTCAGCTTTTTAATTAAGTTGTGTCGCTCCCATTGCTACTGACTCCAGATTCTCATTTGGTCTGATTAACGATCCTGCTGACATGCCTTCTAATGATGTGGCTGTTTAGATTGTTCCTTGTTAACTCTTAATTGACTTTCATCAAGGCCACATTTGAAAGCATGGCTGAATAGTGATTAAAAGTTGGACCCTCTCCCAGCAAGAAATCTGACAGTGAAGTATAAAAAGGTAACATTTTGGTGGAGAAACATACTGACAGTATTCCCCCTTTTATCAGGTGATGGCACTTAATGTGCTGTGGATTTTGTTTGCATTGCAGCTGAGGCATTATGTGACAGTTAATATACTTTGGCACATTAAGTTGTGGCTTACTGTATATACACAATGTGAAACATTGACTCAGGGCACAGGCAGTTTACAATTAAACCTCTCCTATGGTGCTGCAGTTGTTCAGAACGTAAAACAGCCCAGTCCTTAACCTCCAGTTTACTGGCTACAAATCACTTTAATGTCCCCAAGCTCAGGACTATGAGGCCTGACTACTCCAATTTCAGTGCAAATGCAAACCATCGTTATTGGATTAAAGCACTAAATCTGTGGCAGGTTCTCCCTTGACAGTAACTTGCATCACATTAGAACAATTCAATTGGCAATGATTACTTCAGGTAGTATAGCTGTACAATAGGTGAAATCACAATACTTTTGTACCAGTTTGTACAGTTTATGCTGTAAACTTTATTTTCCACTAAGGTTGCAAACCAAAAGAAAGTATATAGAATGTGGTTGTTCGCACTTTATTCTACCAGACCGTTACATTGCTACCTTCTTTTGCCATTTATTAGTTTACCATGTATATGAAACATTTAAAAGACTGTTATTTTCCATGAATTATCCACTTATTATAATTTTCCATGTCCAACTAAAAGCATCCTCAACTACAGCTTTGAAACTCAATAAAACCTTGCAATATATTATATCCCACAAACCTCTGGTTGCAATTTCTCCATTAGTGGATGCTATCTGTACATTTTGAATCATTGCCTCTCAAAAATGTATAAAAAGAGAAGCCCATTTGGAATGAGTATTTAGAATTGACATCTATAAAATCATGGAAAAAAATCTAAAAACTATCTTCTGCATAGCACACAAATTCCTTACATAAGCACACATGCACTCACACAGGCTCATCACATGCACAAATGCACACTCACTAAACACCTACACATGCCCATACATTCACCACCTCAAATATTATTTTCTTGTAGACACAATGTTATAAGCAGAAGTTATATTCATAAAGACAGGCTATATACAGTATATATATTTTTCACACAAAAGGCTTGATAAATATATGATAAATATATGATCAAATATTAATGATATATTCACATTTAAATATTCTTCATCTAGTAGTACAGTATAGCTGAATATTCAGTATTGTGACATGCGCTGTGTGACAGTTCAGGAATGACAGGACATGGAAAACAGCAAGATGCAAATCATGATCTTCAGAAAAGTGGTTATTTGACCACAGGGCCAATGAGACAGAGCACATACTCATGAATGTGATACATAAATCGTCTGCTCCCTCTCATGAGTTCATTGAATGAAACAACAAACTGATATAGAAAGATTAATACAACAAATTAAAAGTATTTGGCTGTTCAGATATCTTTTTTTTACTTTTTTTTCTTCTTTTTTGGTCTAATGCTTATCTGCAACCTGTCTCTCATAAATGTGGTGTAGTATCTTAAATGAATTAATGGCAGCAATCTTAAAAAATGTCCCATGAACTACACAGTGCCTACTTTGCTGAACTAAACCTACACTACCATAAGCTAGTGTGATGATGTCACAAAGCTCATGTTGCATCAGTTTCTGAAATTATACTAGGAGGTATGGACAGACTCCATGGGAAAAAAATTACATTTCCTATTTTGTCATGCCTTAGATAAAGACCATTACTCACATCCAGGGCAGTGATTCCCGAGAGAGCTTCATTATTTACTGTGGGTGATGACAGGTATTTCAGCTCCGGTGTCTTAGGGGATGGAACCGCCCTCTATATCTCTTTCTGCTGGCATAGTTCTGCTGTTGCTCATGATTGATGGTTTCCAATTTAAATACCAATAAAATCAGTCCCTCTGTAAGAAATGTATTCTTTTTTCCAATTCTTCCACTTATCACAGAATAGTTTAATTAACACAAGTAAGCCTTGCTGTTATCACTTTTTTACTTCCTGGATGAGAGAAGAAAGCTGTAACAGATATGGGCTCAGCATATAGAGCTGAAAGCAAATCGCAGTGCTTCCTCAGAGCAAAGTATTTTACAAAGTTTAAGGCAAATCACCTGAATGCATGGTACTTTACTTTCATTCAGATGCAAAGTCTCCAAAGCTAGAGATGCATTATTCATTTGTCCTTTAGATTTACTGGACTATCTCTGAAATAAGCACCTGCATTTCATGTTGCAGAAAGTTTTTTGCATTGTGCAGAGTAATGCTTTTTACTTCGCTTTCAAACCTTCATTTCCATGAATTGGAACATTTTTGGTAGCTAATGTCCAGCAGAAAGCTCCCAGTTATCGTCATGAAATTCTATGACCTGGAAAACTGAAGTAACTGTAATAACACACCTCAGCCCTTTTTTATTTATATTCAAAAGACTGTGTTACTACCTAATATTTTCTTAAGTCGTATTCCCTTTGACATGCTAAGTGCATAATCAAAATTTTTCCACTGAATTGTGCATTTTACACTTTCTTTGAGCAATGTCTGAAGTAAAAACAAAATCCGCACACAAAGGATTACATTGGGTTTAATGGAATACCTACGCAAAGTGCCAGGGATCAGCAGTGAAAACCCTCTGTACACAAAGCACTACATAGGCAAACATTTACTCAAGAGCTTTAGCATGTAGTTCATTCTTTGGGGTTGCTGAAGCAAAACACTGCTGTAATGATACTGCTAGGGTCTGAATACATTTATTGCATAGACAGAGATAATCCCTGGCTCAGGCAGACCTGTATCTTAAGGCTTGTTGTGTGTGTCGGACATCAAAGCAGCAGGACCGGTGAGGAAGGGTATGTTTCTTTAATGCTGGAGTGTTGTACAGGCCACAGGATGCCTGAAGGCAGATTAGAGCCAAATTAATAATTCAGCACATAGGGAGATATACGCATATTGGGAATAGTTAACCGTTCTATTGCCGGCTGTCATTTTTGAAGTCTTGCATTAAGAGCATATATATTACAGATCTGGTTTCTTTTTTCCCACTCAATTAGATAAAGTCCTAAGGGCAAACGGAAAATACATATATCTTTTGATCTATATTACATCTCACTCAGAAGTTAAGTATGGACAGAATCACTTGATAATCAGAAGATCCAGGCGGTTGTTCAGATTTGGTTTGTTTTTAAAATTGCTTTTAAAATAATTATTTAAGACTCTTCTGTGGGATATAGGGAACATAATGTAGACTGGAGATTAAGAAACCATGGAGATCACTCACAAGCAATATATTTGCCTGCTTGAATACACTGCCTGAAATTAAGCCCTCGTGGAGTCTTGCCCGAAGCTTTTAGTTGTGTAAATACTGGAAGGGGTCTGCCTGTTGTATGTTCATTTCCAAGTAATCTCTAGCATATGGTAATCAGGCACTTTTATTGCTAGTTGGAACAGTAACATGTTGAAAAAGAATAAAATGTGCATATTAGTCTTAATAGTGTTGCACTGAACAAAATCCCAAATAATATTTTAATATTATACCCAAATAATACATTTTATTCTATAAACATGAGGTCATTCATTCACAGCCCTGTAGTAAGCATTTTTGTAAATCTTCCTCGGACATGGATTACACTGTCAGCATGCTTCTTGTAGAGATTTATAATGTTCTGGTACTTCTGAGGTGGGGGTGGCAACTCTTGGCAACTCTGGTTTCTTTGGATGTTTTGGTTTTCAGTGGTGCACGGCTTTCTCGAGTTTGAACTGCCAATATTTCATTTTATTGAGGTCTGGTGTGAGGTGACCAGTTGACAACAGTTTGTGCTTAGCATTGTAATAGTGCTATGCTGGAATGTCTGCAAAGTGAGAGCTTCTTGGCAAAGGGAACCAGGTTTTTGGTGAAAATGTCCTGATACATGTTGGAGTTCATAATTCTAAACAATGGCCTACAGATGCAAAATGGCCCCAAAACTTCATGTTTTACAGTGGGCAGGTGTTGACATAAAGCAGTTCACAAATGAAAACCAAAAAATCAGTTAAACGCAGAGTAATTCTGCTAGGAGAAATGGTCACATATCTTCCGTCAGGAATACCAGAGCCTCATAAGATTGAACAGGTACTATCTTGCAAGTGTAAGATGCCTACCGTATAGACGGATTTGCAATTATAATTTGGAAAGTAAGTAAATTACATTATAAGCTTATGTGTTTATGTATGTGAACTGTGAAAGGTCATTTTGTTCAAATAAATCTTATAGTTGTACAGTTTCATTGGATTGTCAAAAAACATCATGTGAAAATGTGTACTTGGTTATGTTGTATGAGTGGTCTGGAGCAGTCTTAAAATTCATTTTTAGGTAATAACAAATTCCATTTAAGAGCAAATTGACAAAGCCCAAAAGTTTTGTCATATTGATCATACACACACACACAATTCTCACACAGTTTTGAAATGGTCATTCATTTAAACATAATACAGTTGAACATAATATTGTCAAACAATACTCAAAGGCTTATTTCATTGCAATTACTGCCAACTTAACTCCAGTGAACTTTTTAAATTTGACAACAGCAATTGAAAATCAAACAAAAGTAGTGTCATAATCATTAATCTTCTTAAGGTCCAATGTTTCATGTTTTTAGGATAGCTTCCATGGACAACTGTCCATAATATTCAGAGATAAAAAATAAAAATTCAGACAAGATAGGGTAAGGAACAGCATACCTGCATGTATCCAGGGAGAACACTGATGACTGATGTCAAAATCAAAGGAGGAGTTGGCAAAGGAAGCAGAATGCCAGAACGTTTGAAAGAGGCCTGTCCTAATGTGGACACTGTTATTATTATATTATTATATCCTTAATTTGTGTAAATGATGTGTCTGTCACAGTGTTCAAAGCACTGTTCAGTACAGAAAAATTATCTGGACTTTATTTTTTTATGTGTTAATTTATTTAATAAAACATAATTCAGAAGTAGGTGAAATGCATTTATTAGTAGCAATAGTAGTAGCAGAAGTAGTAGTAGTAATGGTAGGTAGTAGTAGTAACAGAATTATGATTCATATTAGTAGTTCTAGTAGTAGTATGGTTACATTATGATCATATTTATTTTGGTAAGTACAAGGAACTGTGTCCCAGTGTTGATACTGCTTTATGGAAATAAAATTATTTTTTGAATTATTTTTTGAAAACAGGCTTTTAAAGGTCCATTATAGAAGGTTGTTGTTTCAATTTTCCCAGAAAAAATAATATGAACCAAAATAGACCATGTGCCAGTACTGCTGACCATATTTTTGTCAGACAAGAAAGTTTAGCATAACCATCCTAGCTGAATATTTACAAAAACGGATGGAGTCCCACTAATTCTGATACGTAATCCTGAAATATTGCTATATACCACCGTAACTCTGGATGAAGGTATTAGTGTCAAATAAATCATATAAATCTTTCTGTTACAGGCAGGAGGATGGTTATAGGGAGGTAGTTTATAATGCAAATCTTCATCAATCTTCCCATGGTTTGACTCATGTCTGCTTTAATGATTAAAGTGTCATTCTAATGACTTCAGTTTGGTTTATGAGTTAGCTTGTGATTCTTGCATATATATGTGTGTGTGTGTGTGTGTGTGTGTGTGTGTGTGTACATATGTAAATGTGTGTTTGGTTCCAGCCTGGTCTCACAACAAAAACCATGTAGCCATATTGAAATTGCTATATATATAAACATATAAACAACAGGATTGTATTCTGGCATTCCTGAAATATTTGGATTTCAATTAAATTCTCAAGAAAAGACAGTACAGAGATTAAATGATCACCTCCTTTGTACTCTAGGTCTGTTTTTGAAGAGTTATACTTTCTATAACTTCTCAGCAGAACAGGAATGCATGCATTTTCTCTTTCTGCGATGTCACACGTTCATCATCTTGAATACCTACAATCACACCTGTCATGTTCAGATGGGCCAGATATTCAATTGTCTCTCCCATTGCACAACACTTTACCTGCTTCAGACCACATGGCCAGGTGTTACATTTTAATGATAATGAAAAAGTAATATTGGGTGATATCCATTAATGACATGCAAGTTAGGAATAAAGGTGTTTTAGTTAGTGTTTCCATCTTTTATTTCAAATTCCACCAGTGGCTGGAAAACCCACACTTGTATGTACAGGTTTATGCACAGCAATGGAATGTGCATTTTTTCTGGATGTCTGTGCGTAACCCTTTGGTGTTGTCAAGCATAATGTGAGATCCAACTGCCACTGGAAGTCAGGGTATTTGTTACAAATAATTGTAATAATGCCATTTGTTGGTGGTCTTTTCATGATATTGGAAGGAAAATAGAAAATCTTGATCTATATTCATAATTTTATTTTTTTCAAGACACTGAAGATATACAGGAACTAAGATTTAAAATATTCAACTGACAATTATTGACTTTTTCATGAACTGAATGATGCACATTTTTTTATTCAAGGACGAAACACAGATGCATTAAACAAACCAATGTGCTGTAAACTAAATCTATGACACTCAAGCAATATTTTTCATTTATTTGTAGTGATGTGACATAGTGTCATAGAGGGAAAGATTTCTTCATATCACAAATGAACACCCACAGCGATTTTACTCTGGAACTGGGATGAATTCTCTCACTGTACTTTCTAGACAGTAACATGTCCCTTCTGCTGGAAATGTCTAAAAATAGACACCAAGAAAAAGAGGACGACTATCTCACTGAATTTTAATAAGAGCTAAATATTTCCATTTATTTATATCATTTTTATTTTTTATTTCAAGAGGAAATATATTAAATATGGGCTTAATATTAATTGTCTGGTCTCAATGACTTTACCACACTCTGTAAAGTCTGTACTAGAACACCCTGACCAAACCACAGGTCAGTGAAGTGGTGTCCACTGAAGGTCTACTGCTTGTGGGTCTCTGCTCCAACTCCTTGATCAGATTACTTAATTAGAGCCATTGGTTGGATGGAAATTTGACTCAACTTTTGTTGAAGGTGTCAGTTATCTGCTTGTGGAAAATAATTTTTGGTAAGCCTCAATATTGTGCTTCTACACAATCATAAGAGGACAGCACTGTGTCAGAGTACATACAAACTGTATGTCAGTGGAGCAGAGGTCTGGTGACTGCGTGATCAGTCTTCAAAAAGCTTAAATTATGGACCAAATAAGTAAGTAAACAGGAACAAATGAACAGTTTAACAAAGCCCGGTAAGTTTTTTTTTCCTCATCCCCACATTGGGCACAGTTTAGTAATTTGGCAATACAGACAGTCTCTGACTTACGATGGTTCGACTTACAATTTTTCAACTTTACAATGGTGCGAAAGCAATACGCATTCAGTAGAAACCATACTTTGTGCCATACTTTTGAATTTTGATCTTTTCCCGGGCTAGCAATATGCGGTACAATACTCTCTCATGATGCTGGGCAGCGGCAGCGAGCTGCAGCTCCCAGTCAGCCATGCGATCACGAGGGTAAACAACCGATACTCTACAGTGTACTGTGTTGCCAGCGTTTTTTGGATATTGTGTTTTGTGTTTTCGCATCCCATCATGTCTACAAAACGCCCATTACATGACATATTCAACACTTTATTATAAAATTGACTTTGTGTTAGATGATTTTGCCCAACTGTAGGCTAATGTAAGTGTTCTGAGTATGTTTAAGGTAGGCTAGGCTAAGATATGATGTTAGATGTAGGTTAGATGTATTAAATGCATTTTCGACTTACGATATTTTCAACTTCTGATGGGTTTATCAGGACATAACTCCATCGTAAGTTGAGGAGCATCTGTAATTGAAAGGTGGATATCATTTCAACGTCTACTTTTCATCAAGAATAATAATGATGATGATTGAAGAACTCATTATATCAAATTACCTGTTAATAAACACACATTCACATATAATTGATTGATTCATTAATTCATTCGTTGAATTTATTTCAGTGTCATGCCTATGATGGTGCCCAGCCCATATGAGCTTACAGGACACAATTTGCAAATAGAATAGTGTACACACATATGCACATGCATGCAAGCACATGCATACACATGCATGCAAGCACATGCATAAATTGGCGCTTGTATGACCGTATATACATCCCCATGCATACTTGTGCATGCACCCAAAATATAATTCAGACAAAGGATTTGCCTCTTTTTCCACACCCTAGTAACAAAACCAGCAATTCTGAATACTTCATTTTCAAAAAGCCACTCCAGTTTAACAGGATCTTCTGACCGCAGCACCTCTGGATTTTTATTTTGAATTGAAGTAATTGGAAATAATGGTTCCCCCAAATCAGTGTGTAAAGTTCAATGCAAGTGCAATTATTTTTCAACATCACCCAGATCACATGCCATACACTACCTAGTCGCCTCACAAAGGGGCTGATTCAGACTGGAGATCCGCTTGTGTAAACCATGCTTAGTTGCAGTTGAGCCACTCTTACTACTAACCTATTCAGACATGGACCACTTCAGCTCATATGTGGGAGATACGTGTTTGGGGGGAAATTGGGTAAAATGAGGGCATGTTGCTCAAAATTAGTGTTTGTCTCATTATTTTACAATATACACATAATCTGACTTGACACTTTTTTCTGTTATCTCTCTGCAACCCTTCTGTGCAGGAAAAAGTTGAATAAGTCACACACTCACAGTGGCCATGTGAAATAACCCTGTTGGTGACTAGACAGGCAAAGTCCAGTGAAAATAAACAGAAAACCAAGTTTCCATTTGACATGTACTGAATTTTACATTTGAATCAGTTCATCCTGTTTGATGATCCTGCATAATTAGTCTATCAATGAAATGTTGACCATTTACTTTTTTTAAAACATGACAAAATATTTTCTCTGTCTTTGGAAATTGGAAGCACAGACTGCAAGACATATTCATCAATGAATACCAAACAATAGCTAGCTAGCAAACATGGAAATAAATAATTTTATTGCAACACACTGCCCTATAACACTAACATTTGAAAGAGGAGATTGGCATGACAATATTGTTATGCCAGTGGTTTAAATGGTAGCTAGTTCCAGACAGTGCATGGACAGTGCATGGTAATGTGGAAAGGCTGACACAGTTTGAACTGTTGGAAAGTGTTTCCAACCACTTTGCAGTTTTCCACCTGGCTAGCTGGAGGTCTGGAGAGCAAAATATTACTATGTCCTGTCTCTGGCAATGGCAAAGACAGCAGAGACAAATGGGATACAGCTCTCATAGAGCTTGAGAGTGAGCTATGAAAGATATCCCCAGCCTTATTTAGAATGTATGGTGTTGACAGTATTTCCAGCACTTTCATTTGGATGTATGACAGCTCTTCTTCAAAGATCTGGTATCTGTACTACAATTTCTGTTATGCTGAAAATTGGTGCTCTTGGTCCTGATCCTAGTTCCAGCTATTATTCCAGCTCTATTCCCCAAAAGCAGTGGTAATATTTTGTGTAGTTAGCTAGCTAGTAAATTGTCCAATGGTTCAGCAACACTTTCCCGCTTATGTGTGTGTTGTCTTGTTACTCTGAAAGGGGCAGGCAATGTGTCAATTTAGTTGCAGTAACATTTGCTACAATTGAAATGGTAGTTAACTATCAAAGCTACATTCAGACTGAGTATCATAAAAGGACCATGGTGTGAATACAGTTGTAAGTGGAAAAAGCACACAGAGCCATGAGAGAGCTGACACAATTATCAACTAGCTACCAGTCTGAACAACTAACTCATTAGTTCAGACTACAGGTAACCCCCTATCTGTCAGTGCCCATGTGTTTCAATTAGTTGCCATGAAGCAAGGGCACACAGATGCCTTCATAAAATTCCTCTACACTTAATTTGATGTTAATTTGAATAGTGTAGCCTAATCCTTATGGCTGGTTTTCTTTTGCTGCATTATTGATTTAATGTTAGCCAATGAAAAAAATGAACTAAGCAGACTGTGGTATTTTCCTTCTTAAAAAAAAATGATACTGACATTTCTAACTTGTATCATTTTATGCTGAAGTAGCCTATTTTATTTTCTTGGAAGTATCTGCTCAGCTTTCATAATTAAAGTGAGTGTCTTGCGACTGCATTCTGCCATGAGGACTAATAACTCCATAGCACACAACTTTCTACCACCCATTTTAAGAGATAAGCAGGTGCATAAATTAGGTCTGAATCTTGAAAAACAGTAAGTAAGACACACAAAAAACACTCAGCAACCTTAAGTCTGAATCGGCCCCCAGCAGAATCACATCATCCAATCTCAATTACCTGGGGTGGTGCACCACATCTCAGTTGGGCACAAAGTGGCTTTTCATCCTTATCTAAGAAAGATGTTACAGAGGTTTCAATACCAAAAGCAGTTTCTCTTTGAAAGTATCAAGCAACTTCTGTTTGATCATATTAACATTCCATCTTCCGAGGTCATTCATACATGTATATTGCAGATTGGCCTCCTTGAAAATTGGGTGGAGTTCTTCCCTCCATGGGTAATTGCGCATTCTATTCTAGAGGAAAACCTTGGTAGTCCTGTATAAATGTACTGTATTGTAGAGACTAGAATATCTTTTGTATGCATTGTTTTTATTGATATGATTAACACAAGAGGGCATTAATAACATTCTGTCATGCCCATGACGCTGAAATACTCTGTTAATGTCTAATATGTAATTCTTGGTTTAATTTCTTGTGATTTAATGTAGCTCTGGTCACAAAAACTGGATTATCCTTATTCACCAACAAAACCAGATCTTACAGTTAACAATGCTTTGCTATTGAAGGCTAAGTCTTTGCCAGTAATTATAATATCAATAAAGAGTTCTGCTCAATAAAAGAATACCTCTGTAAATAAAATGATGCTGTAAAATTAATTACTCTTCCATACTTTCAGTTGAGCTTGACTGATGATTTGTGTAATGTGGTATTCAGATGATAATATACTGTTTTGAATTACTTCTCTTTTTTGCATTCTCAGGACAATCATGAAAGAATTTTAAAATGGTAGAGTGGCATAATTACTTCTACACTTCTGCTTCAAATAATTTTGAAGGCTTGCTCGAAACAATGCACTAATTAAATAGCAATCCTTATCCAAAGATGTATTTATCATTCTGGACAGCACAATACTGTCTGTAAAAAGCAAGTGGAAGCCTACAGGCATTTATTTCTACTTGTGTAAAAGGGCATTAAATTTATTTAATGTCTACTAGAACAGGAAGGTAGAGGTACATAGAAATCAAAAACATGAAAAAGGACCACCCAGCCAGGTAACTGTACATCTCCTGACAAAAGAGACAAATTGACTGATTGTATATAACATTCTACAGTACATATTTTTTCAGTGTAAAACTTAATCAAGTACCCAGGTTAATAGAAGTGCCATCCTGAATTTAAAAGAACAACCTAAATACCACCTACAGTATGCATTACACATGCATTACATCACCCAAAAGTCTCTGTGGTCCAAGAATGAGGTATCAGCATGTTACAGAAAATGACACCTTCACTAACGCCATGAAGGGTTATGGGACAGGCACTAATTTAAAATGATGAAGACAAGAATGAGAAGGTGATGTGGAAGTTTACTTAGTGATAAATCTGTCCAATCACATGGTTTTCTGTTGCCTCAGCAAGCTGCGGCTAACAGCTTCTTGACAGGGAGGGGGGAGTGTGGGGGTTAATTGGAAATTTCCAGTTTCATTTTTCTAATTTATTGTAATGGATTGTTTCATTTTTCATAATTGATTGGAGCAGGTGACTTCATTTGTCAAATATATGGATTTAATGGACACTGTAATGAAAATGTAACAAGCATGAAGATGTTCCATTAATGTTACACCAGCTTTAGCAATTTCTGTTAATAGCAAACAGTTATAAAGCTGTCTGACTCTGATTGATAGTGAAAACTTGTAGATGGAGTGAAGAGAGTGCTTTGCTCTTGCTGTAAATTAGAACAGCCTGAAGTACTTTATCCAGGCAGAAGGAACATCCACCTTTATATCCTAACTTTCCTAGACATTACAGGGTGTCTTTCATTTGCAGCCATGTGGGTACAGGACACTGCAAGCAAAGCCTTGTGTAAAGGTTGAGCTGCGCTTAGGACATCAGAAAGGCAAAAAGGAAATGGCAAAGTGACATGTTTAGGGACAGGCCTAAATGCAAGATATTTGTGATCTACACCTGGAGTAGGACTGTGGGAAGTAATAACACAAGGCTTTCCTGCCATCCCTTGCCATAAGAACAGGGAGGTACAACTACTGTACACATAGCAAGACATTTACATAAAGGCCACTGAGGTATTGCATTTGGTAGAGAAAACTGAACAAGCTGAAAGTTTGTGTCTTGTGTCAGACACTGCTTAGAGGTAAAAATATAACCCCTAATCTGTCCAATGCTTAAGCTTAAAAATATACCATATTCCAAATACAATGAAAACAGGTGTAGTAATTGCAGTTGGACACATTTGTTCTTAAAGGGTGCACATGGTCTTTGCAAAGAAAGGTCTGATTATATGCAAGGGGTTGAATGGTTGCCTTTTCCAAGACCTGAAAATGACCTTGAGAAGTGTCAGCAATGGGTTGATGCATATAGTTACAAGGGTTTCTATGCTGTGAAATATAGCATCTTAGTACTAGGAATGAAAACTAGCCATGACACATAAGAAATGCCTGGGCATTCTTCTTCAAGGGCTTCTTTTCGTCACATTTATGTGTAATCAAGCAAAATTTTTGGGGTGGTGAGAAGAGGGGGTAGTTTCTCACCTATAACAATGACCCAAACAAGATACCACCAGACACATTTCCAAATAATAACCCTCTCTAGATTGATAATGTTTCATCTACTTGGCCCTTAAGGGGTTATGAAAAAGGTCTATATACCTTGAGGTTTATGATTTTGTCTTTTTAGTCAATTAGTGGCTATGACGTGCTCATGCAAGGAGTGGGGAATGTTATGCTCCCTTCTTAGAATGTATTTGTTGCATATGGTTTTCAGATTATTTTATTTTTATGTATGATGTTTGTTTGAATTTCTCAAAGTCTTATTTTTGTCCCATAAAGCATACACTTAAATACCTCATATACTTAAATTCCAAAGGATCTTAAATGCATTTTGAGCTTTAAGTTTTCATGGAATTAACAGAATGAACCACTGGCAGCCAACAACTGAAAGCTTGCAGTATGCAGTTATGTGTACAGTGTATAGAATCATTTGTGTCTTTAATAGGCAGCCAATGTTCCCCAGCAAAATCCATTTGGAACATAGAGGTCAGACTTAGCTAGGATAAAAGCAGATGCAGGATTAGTTGCCAATGCATTTCATATGCTGCATTTTGCATCTTAAACTATGTGTCCATGTATGGGATGGTTACAGTTCACAAAAGTGACACAACTGAGTGATGGTGCTCACAGCTGCACATTAATGCAATCAGTGGTGTTTGATCTTGCCAAGTGGGTATGAAAGTACATTTACGGTATGCAGGAGCTTTCCTGACCAAACCTGATGTGACGTGTAAGGCAGAACTGATGGTCACAGGGGAAATGCCTATAAGTGACCCCAAGATTTGTTGGGATAAGCCACTGGCAATGAACAAAAGGGCAGCTGGGATAAAGAAAAGGGACACGGTAAATGGGTTTTGAGATCTGCTGTAAATGTGCGACTGATCCCCTAAACCAGTTGTCGAGGGAGGCACAGCTTGTACCTGCATTGAGTCTCTGCAAAGTTTAAATATGACAACCTTTCTGAGAACCACAGACACATCTGGGCCAGCACATACTCAATGAAACAATGAGAAGGGCAAAGGCTTTGTGAAACTCATGAAATAGTGCGCTCGCGTGTCACTATATTGTAAATTGAAAACGGTCTTGTGTCCAAGTTCCCATGAACTGGGATTGATATCTGTGAATGGATGTAGGTCGTGACCCTCTACGAGGCAGTGACACTGTATCATGATTGCAGAGATACACGCATTGATCCCAGAGGGATGGGGGAATTGATTAGCCTATGACACAACAAACATTTCATTACTAATCTTTCAATGTTTGCTGTGTGCTCTGTTTGAAATTGTATGTCTACTACTATATATTTTATCCATGGACACAAAGGAAAATGGTTAGACAATATATACAGTGCACATATACTGCAATTCTGTATTTTTCTACAGTAGATATATGTAAATTATTGTTACTGTAGGTTAATGTGCCTGGATGTTTCCTCCACATGTTCAGTCTTTCATTTCTGGTTATCATTACCTGTCAAGTGTTTCTTCATCGTTACCATGCTTTGTATAACATTACATTACATTAATGTACATTCATTTACATTGTAGAGCTGCCTGTAGAGCTCTCACTCGAACACACCAACGACAGAAGTGAGCAAGTGGCGAAGGATGGCGTGCCGTCTTACCTTTGGTGGTTTGGGAACAGAATTTATTAAATATAACTGTTTTGACACATCTGACTCCAATTTTGTTATTGTTAAGGTATTTTAATTTAGTAACCGGACTACTCAAATGCCTCTCTGCTAATCGCTAAGATAGAATGCTTATATATGCAACCGAGGGACTGTAGCCTCTGGTCTCGCGTAGTGTTGCTCTATACGGGTTGCAGTCTCTCATGGAGATGCATACATGCCTGTGGCCTGCACTTGACCTAAAGTGGCACTAGTTGTATAGGTGAGGGACTACGGAGCGTACCAACAGCATAATGATTCTATGAGCACGTAATTAGCAGTTACCTTACCGTACAGTGATCAGCTGCAGCGAGTAAGACGGACGATGAGTATCGAGTTACGAGAAATGAATTTATTGTTACAATGTACGATTATCCAAAATAATAAACAGTAGACAATGCAATGGAAAAACAGAGTACAACGGAGAGGCAAAGAATAATGAATGGGCTATACGCAAAAATGCGCAGGAGGTCATGCTAACGAGTCTCCCCGAACTATGCCAGTTTCCCCCCTATATACCTGAACATTAAATGTGGTAATTGGACTTTGGCGCCATGACCAAATATGAAGTTCTGAAAACAACAGTGTAGTCACGATTCAGCAATTACAAATACCGTGGTAACCAGGGGGGTAGGAGGAGTGTCAGCAGTGAGGAATGCGACGATAAGTGCATTCCTCACTGTCCACTTTTGTGCCACCTATCACAATCTTTATTATGAACCTGTCATACCACCCTGCTACATACATCATTGACATGCATGTGAAATTAGCTTTCAAATGACACCAAACATGATTATGTTGCACATGAGAATGGCCATATTCTATACTTTTGTCAAGAGATGAACAGAGTCTTGAGGATGGCTGTGCTGTAGGTTGCCTGGCAGCAGACAGAGTCCGGAGTCTGGGATGCAGCTGCCCTTAGCGTGACCTGCTGACCAGAGATTAGCGACATGGGTTGGATTGCCGCTACCCCCCGGTTGAGTTGCTTAATAGTCATGTTTGATGGGTGTTGCAAGGTAACTGAGATATCCAGGTATTGATTGCACCCTCCTGGCCTCCTGCGAGCCCAAAGGTAAATACTTGCACTCTGTTGGGGGTTGCAGGAGATGTGGTCCTGCAAATTGCCCTACAACATTCATTCATTCATTCTGTGTTAAAATCACAGTTTATCTGGCTGGTTATTATGACTATTACATTACATTCTATGCATTTAGCAGGCACTCTTATCCAAAGCAACAAGCACAATCCACAGCACAAGAGACCAGAAGTGTATCCATCCAAGTTATATGAGCAACAGTGACACACCAGGTTAACAACACTCCCACACATGTGCACGCACAACACCATTCAAGCATCACCACAGTTCTAATGCTAATCTTAAACTAGACAGCCTAGGAAACTATGGGAAGTCATTCGGTATGTTAAATCATTAAGATCAGTATGGAGTGATCAGTGATCTGAATTAAAATACACTACTCCACTTTAATTCCAATCCATCCCACCGTGCAGCACCTGTCACACCCATTTGTCATAATGTCATTTACACCAAAATTGTAATATTGATCAAACCAATTGTACTTATTCATGGCAATTTTTTCTGTGCCCTCTTGACAGGGCTTTGTGACTGAAAAATTGCACTTGCACCTACAAGTTCAGATGTGGACAGCTGTTTTTGCCAGTATTAAGACTGTAAAAGAGCCATTTGTGTCCCTGGTGTGGGTCATTCATCATTGACAGGTATGTTGTGGGGATCCATAATTAGGAGACTATGTTAACAAAGACCCACTGGTGGTGAGAGTCAGTAACAGTGGCCATAAAATGGAGAACTGGAACAATGTGAGCTACAACCAGACTGCCAACAATTCTGTGTCACTGAAGTTCCTAATGAGGCAGCACTCAATCATACTGTAAACTGCATGAGTAGAGATGCAGCTGAAAATCTTTCATTGTATTCAAAAATATATTTGGCCTAATAGCTCCTGGGTTTTTAAAGCGCTAACCTCACCACAGGTGCCTTTGCAGATGTGTTGTGCCACTCGAAACAAATGTGAAGGTGTTACTGTACGTTAACAGGCATTCCTCAGTTTGACATGAGTTTACTTTAGAGGAGTTCACTGTGATCACAGTGTATTATCTCACTTTCCAGGCTTCTGAGTGGCTTCTTTCCTTAACATGGTGCCACAGTCCAAGACAGAAATGGCAAAATTGTACAAAAAATGAAAAAAGGGGAGAATACAAGGGGAGAAAACAACTCTGTTTACCCATTCCAGCATAATGCAATTATGAATTAATAATTTCCATGCAATTTAAACTAGCACAAAAGTAAGGGAGGGGTTCTCCAAAAGCTTTCACCAGGCAAAAATGAAACTCTACTCACAGGGCATTTCATTTCATTTCATTTTTGCTTAACTTAAGTTGACACCCCAGCTATAAACAGGGTATGACATGCTACAGGATATGACAGCCTATTAAATTTAAAAGAGAACTCAATTAGTTGGCATAAATCCATTAGAAAATTATTTCAACACATGTAGGAGAGGGAACCTGATGGATACGTTTTGATAATTGTTCTACAGCCTGTAAATGGAATTTGTTATGACATTGACACCATATTTTGTTGTATTTTTTTCCCTTCAAAAGCAAATTGAAATGGACGTTAAGTAACTTGCTTCAATACTTTTTAAACCTTGAGGGATTTCCACTCATAGTGGTTCACAGTAACCATGAACACAGAGCCTCTCAAGTCAGAAAATATATGCATTCAGCATATATGTCTTGACTTGGTATTACAAATTATAACAGCCAAAATGACATGCAGTGAAGCCATTCCTCCTCTGGATATTGCTTGGAGGTTAATGTATGTGTACCACAGCTGATACTACCGCATACCCACATGTGTGGAATGACAAAATCTGCAGAAAATGTGTCATTTGGATGAGGAAACTTAATACCGATTCTCTGTAGGCAGTGTGTCTGCAATGATGCTTTTAAAGTCTTTATAATGAATGCTGATTACTTTTAGCAGCAGTACCTTTCAAGTGCTACCCACGCCCTCTATACCTAGGTGAATTCTGGTGTCCATTCATTGTGTGGAGACATACAAGGGGCCTGGGGACTAACTGCAATGTCTGTCTTAAAAAGAACTGTGATTTTCTGAGATATTAATATGCAGATGAAAACATGCATTTAACGTCTTTTTCACACCACAAATTGCCTTCAAAGCTTGATGTTGAAAAAAGCAAAAGAACAGAGTTGGTGACACTGAGCTGAAGCCTGATTTCTCTCTCCCTCCAGCCACGTGCAGAAGGGGAGAGAGACCAGAGTGACTGACTGTACTCCATCTACAGTCCTCTGCCCCCTCCCCCCAAAGCTGCCCTCTGACCATTGTGCTCAGGGCCAGGGGCTAGGCAGGGATCACAGCAGCTGGCTACAGCAGTATTTAACAGGTTCACCTCAGTGGGGTTAATGGACCCTAGTAAATGCTGTTAAACTGTAAATGTCTGGTTTCACCTTGGTCAACAGAGCGCGCTCCCAGCACCACCAAGAGACTTGGCATTTAGCACTGGCCCCACGGAGAAGCCTGGCAAAATTTTACATCAGATTAACTGTGCACGAGGCATGAATAGCTGGTGAGGGAGAGAGGGGGAGCAAGAGATAGAAAAAAGAACGAGAGAAAGGAGGGCAAAGAGCGAGAGGAGACAGGGAGAGAGAGAGAGAGACGGAGGGGACTAATGAGCTCTTTTCCTTTAGTGCCTGTGCGGTTGCTGCAGCAGAGCCGTGATGGTGGTTCCCAGCATGCTCTGAAATCCATCAGGTTGTCAGTTTCATTGGGGTTTGCTGGAGTGTAAATTAATCCAGAGAGCAGTGGCTCGAGTCTCCAATTCTCCCACATTGTTAAGTTGGAATATGCTTCCTGTAACTGAAATATTTTACAGTACCCACGGGAAAGGTGGCACTGGCGTAAATGGCACTTTCTTCTAACATCTTTTTTTTTTTAACCATGTCTAAATTCAGACAGTGTCCCAGCTTTTGACTTGTGAAGGCATGTTGTGCTGCATGGTTGATCTCCATAAGCAGCAATTGGAACACCTTGCTTTTTGACATAAATTACAAAAGATTTACTAAAATCAACATGGACTATGGCAAAATGAACACGCACCTATTTCACATACCAAATTCCTTTGCCCGTTGTTGATGTCATCAGTGCCAAATTATATTGATAACACAGCAAACCAGTCAGTAGAACAATACCAGTCATGTATTCAAGCATTATGTATTAGGGCCACAGTAATTGGTTCAATTAATCTATCAGATTAATTAAACAGTAACTCTTTAGTTGATTACTAATTCTCTCAGTTGGTTGTGTTTAACCCTTTGAAACACATGCTCTAGAGCACAACAACAGGATTGTGGGTGTGAGTTTTGTTTAGCTTTAGAATAATGTTCTGTTTAAATTACGATGTCATAAAACAGTATGGATCAAAGACAAATGTTCTGCCATTACTCTTTCTTGCACTCAGTATTATATCATGATGGCTGTTGGCTTATTCTGGAAACTGTTCATTTCTAGCCAGCCAAAAATTTGCTACCCCTTGTTGTAAGATGTGTTGCATCTTGTTTGATACAGCTTGCTGTCTAAACTTAGCTATAATTTCCAGTGCTTGAACCAAAGAACGATCTTTTATAGGTCTGTTTTACAGTGAGATAAAGGGTGGACAGTACACAAACCATCACTAATGAACAGCACGGTTTAACATGTCATCCAAGGATGCACTTTGACTGCAAGCTGAGCCCCACAGGCCAGGCTTAATCCCCGCTGTGTCATCAACTGACGATTACCAGTAGCCCACAGCAGCGAAACTAATTGGCTTCATTTCCATGGGCATAGGGATGGGTTTGTCATCAGGCACTTGCAGGTTTCTTATATGACATCAGTGAAGCTGCACCCATCCAGCAGTTTGCTCTCCAATGGCCGACTTGCAGTGTGACAACAGTGGTTGTCAGGGGTGGGACAAACATAATATATCCAATTGGTTAGTCCAAAACATAGTGCATAATGGATGAAAAACATAAAAACGTTTAAAACTGCTCATCAATAATTGAAATGTGAATTAAGTGTTTAAGTGTCTCTGGTGAACAAAGTGGTTTGTTGTCTGACAGATTGTAAGAAGTCTTTTCTGTTTCTGTCTGTATGCAAATATTTTCTTGGTAATATTTGCATACAAATTTTCAGAGGAGGCATTGTTAAAGCAGTAAAAACCAGGTCCAGCTTTTCACTGCTATGAAAACATGCCATTTCTGGCATGCTGGCAGTGCAGCAGTGGTAAGGAGCAGGGCCTGTGACCAAAGGGTTGCTGGTTCAATTCCCCACTGGGGCATTGCTGTTGCCCCCTTAAGCAAAGTATTTAATCCACAAGTGCCACAGTAAATATCCAGCTGTACAAATAGATAAAATTGTAACCTATGTAAGTCGCTCTGGATAAGAGCATCTGCTAAATGACTGTAATGTAATGAAATGCCAAGCTCAGAAGTTGTTGGGCCTGTAAAATGACCTGCTGATGGTAGAAGCAAAAGGAAAGGGGAAAGAGCAGCGGCATATTTAAGAGCCTGGTGGAGACCTGAGCTCCAGATAGGGTGAGAAATGTTGATATTCTTCATTGGTAACCTTGATAAGGGGGTGCTCCTTGACCGATGGTCCTCACTTTAGGAAAAACTGGTTTACTGCAACAATCTGAGAGAGATCTTGAGGAAGATATTAGTGAACCTGCTTGAGTGACAGCGTGGGGTATGAGACGATTTGCCTTTGTAGGAATTATTTAGCAATGGACAACATGGTCTGGTTTATATAAGCCCTAATGAAGTGCATTCGATGAGAGGTTCACACACGTGCTGCCTGACAAGCCCTCTGGTTCTAATACAGCAAGCTCCTTCCTCTGTGAACAGTGTCCAGAGATGTGTCTGCAGCTATACATGAAGACAGTGAATTCAGGTCACCTCAATGTCCATAGGCACTGCCCAGAAATTGCCCAACATATAGCATATATTGACCTGAATGGAAATGTTTGAAGCTAATGTTTTTAATGATTTATTAGGGGACACATTTATTTTTATTGTGATGCTGAAGTTTCTCATGACTTTCACAGAGGAGATTATTATTATTATTATTATTATTATTATTATTATTATTATTATTATTATTATTATTATCATGCCCATCTTGTGTTTTTTCTCTCAAAGAAAAGGGAGGGAGATGAATCTTGGAGTAATATTGATTAATTACACATTCATTCCTGTAGCTGCTTTATACAGAGCTGCTCTCCAGAGAAATTGTCAGCTATTCTGCAGAATCTTAAGCTGGCCTACAGCCTGTAGGCTACGGGGACTGGCATATTGTCATAGCTCAGACACATACATGGTTACCCGTTATTGTTGCAGCCATATTTGTGCAATTTCACTAATAATGAATATCTTCACTTTACAAGTACTGTTAAAGGAATGGCATCAATGTGATGCAGTACAAAGCAGAAAGGACACACTCTAATTGAGAGTAGTTGCAATGAACTAGATTTGTAACAGTGTGGAGTGCCCTTGCAAGAAGATGCCAATCACATCGCCAGTAATTTGATGTTGTCACTTGAGCCACAAATGTTTTACTAGTTGTGCCAATTTCCTCTCTATATATTTTTCCACCTCCCTACAGTTGTCTTCATTATCTTATACAGTTGAGACACAGGGATCAGAATGCTTGGTATCACATGAGACACAGGGATCAGAATGCTTGGTATCACAGGATACCAGTTGTGTCAAAAGAGTTATGAAATTGTATTTTCAGAAAGAGTTATGAAATTGTATTTTTGGAAATAATCCCTGAGAGGCAAGATTATACATTTTTGTGTGTACTACTGATAGAACATTTGTGTTTTTCATTTCCATGCATCAATAGGCTTTGTACTGTTGTCTGTAGATTTCAAATTAAGTGAATAATTAACCCCTATATATATGTATGTATTGTATATATGATGTGGGGAAAAACTAGGAAAGATGAAAGATGAAACTACAAAGTGTGTACCTGTCCTTCTTGAATCACACATCATACACACTTATTCAACATACCGATGATGCATTGCTACTTGTGTGTACTTCATTTTACATCACACACAGGTCGGAACATAGTCAAAGAAACAGGTGGATTTATTTTCATTATTTGTGACACAGAGCAATAATTTACATTATATAGAATAAAGATCTTTAATTGAGACTGGGGAATGTGAAATACTGTGTAATCGCACACTATTTGCACCAAATCATATTAAGTGGTGTTTAAGGTCTTACATTATGAAAGTCAAAACCCCTTTTCAAAAAAGGAAAATGTAAGGAATGTAAGTGCTTCTGTAACTTACTTTTCTGTTAACTAAAACATGAGATGTCTGGAACACATATTTAAACACAGTATTGAGCTGTTGGCTAGGAAAGGTGCTTTCTCACTCTGCTGGTGATTAATGGTAGCTAATGGCCCTGTGCTGGTAAGGCTAACTGAAACACCCTGGCATATAACACCAGACTCATAAATCAACCTGTATTGATATTTTTTTTCTGTGGTACACAGGTAACTGAGTGTTTCTTTCAACAAGGAAAGAGAGGGCAAGAATGCTGACAACTTTGAATGTGCACATCTCTTTTAAATGAGGCAGTATCTGATACATGTCTGGCATATGTCAGTGTTTTATGATCCTGCTCATGTATTTTTTTTCTTGTGATGTTTGAATTGCATATTTTGTTTGTAGTGTGCTTTGGTATTTTTAATAACATGAATAGCTCATATACATATTTTTTCTCTTACTTAAGGAATGGGAAAACTCCTTTACTAAGATTAAATCTCTTTTAAGCTGCTTAACTAGAAACAATTGGATTTGACACTTATCATTATCTATGTAAAGAAGCCTTGCTAAGCACTGCAATCAGATTGTAGGAAATACTCATGCTGTTCAGTATACTGAAAGTGTGGTTTAGATGCACAAAATAGTCCCTTTTCCTACATAGAATGGGATTATATGCCTATTTGAATCTGGCTATGAATATGGTGTAGGTTCAAAAGAAAAGCAAACCAAACAAGGCTTTGATTGTTGCTTGCAAGCAATTAATCAGGAAATATTTGCATATACTACAATACTTTTGTTACCTATGCAGAGGTATACAAATTGGAAGAAGTTAATATATGAATTGTACTGCTGACACAACAAATTGCTGTTGTGTAAAATTGTTTCTCATTTCAGTTATTGTTATCATTCAGTTATCATTCAAACAGCTTACATCTGAAAACCTTCAGGATATCTTTGTGGCATGAAAAAGATCTCTTCTTGGGTCAACGAGCACCTGTACACCACCTTGAAAAGTGATTTGTGCTTTGGTAATGGCACACTTGTTCTTATCAAACTTGGCTTTTCAAAGACACAGCTTTCAAAAAGAGGTAGTCTCATGTTTACAGATACAAGACCAAGATGCTTGCAACTAAACAGCTCTAAACCAGTCATATAGATTTTTTGCTTGTTGCTAAAAGACATTAGATGTTGTACAATATGTTAATTGCCCAATCTACCACTTCACAAAATGTTCTTTGGAATTTAGCCAGAGCTTCATGGCAACAGTAGCACCTTTGCTACTGCATTAATTGGTTTTTCATTCAATTTTTCCTTCCATTCATACAATGTAACACAAGATTTCATAACATTTACACATTCAGGAAGGTGGCTTAAAGCAAGTTTGGTCATAATTTATACTTCATTTAAAGTTTGGTCATAATTTATACTTCATTTAAAGTACTTTACTCCACCAAGATACCAGTTCTTTTCTGGTTTAGTACCTCTTACATGGCATTGTGTAAAGCCATTCCACCCAGACCTTGAACAGGATGTGACATAAACCAGTAAGTACGGTATTTTGAGTAGATTTTTCAAACCCGTTCATACATTTCAAAAGAGGCTTGAATTTTTTTTCAAGCTAGTAATATTTGTAGTTCAGTAATGCAAAAAAAAAAACAAAAACAAAATAAATCCTATTTTAATGTAATTACACAATTAATAATTACCAATTCACCTAATAAAAATAAATAGCATTTTAAAATGCTGGCTAGGTAGGTCATTAACTCATGACTAGCTGACTAGCTCATTAATAAGGTAGTCTCCAAGTGTTTGTTGCTGGTGAGAAACTTTCTTTGGTGAGAGGAATCTGCACCAAAATGTCAAAATTCCTTTCAATAGACAAAACAAAGTAATAGCAAACTTCGATGTAAATAAACTTTTTAAACTCTCTGATTGGTTGAGTCAACTGGTATACCCAAAGTGATTTGAGTATGCATGTCATACACCATCTTAGTCTGTTCTGTTTACAACATTGGCAATTCTGTTTACCTGAGGCTTACACTACCCCTGAGAGTGTTTGAAAGCCAGCTCAGAAAAGGTGGTGTAGAGGCAGCTTAGTATGGTGGTACCCTTTTACATTTAACTGCAGATGTCTCAAAAGTTGGGGTGATGCTAGCTTTTCAGTGGTGTAAAAGGGGTTTTGTAGTTGACTGTTACCCTGGTCTTATGGGATAAGTAGTCAATCTCAGCAGTATGCTTCTCAGCAAGTGCATCAAAGCTTTCATGCTGTTTTTTACTGCCCAGCAGAAATGGAGGAAGTCATTTTCTTTACTATTTTTCCTCATCAAACAAAATTCCTATATTTTGAATTTTCAGAATACCACGGGCATGTTTTAGATTCATCTATGACCTCTGTGATTAAATTGTGGCCTCAACTCTAAATTATATCACACAATCCTCAAGGTCAGGCTCCCTCAGAGTGAAAATCCTTGATGTCAATAGGAAAGAGTACTCTCACCAATGCAATAATGCTCTGTCTGGTTAAGTCCCTTCTGGATACAAGCTGTCTGACTAGAGCAGGAATGTGTGCAAGCCAGGAACAGTGAGAAAAATCCTGATGCAGATATCACTGCAGTCTTCACAGGTATGGTTCAATTATAGACAAGAGGTTTAGTCCTTCACATCAAGATAACAAATAATACAACATTCATATGTATCCTTCTTACATTACAGATGTATTGAGCATTTAGCAGACACTCTTATCCAAAGTGACTGACAAGGTACAACAAAGTGTACCTAAAAAGTGGCATTTACCCAAAAATAGGACTACGCCATTCCAAACAGAAAGCTACCATATACCATGTAGTATAACGTCCATGTATAAAATTTTTTGGACATTTTTTATGGACAATATTGCATTACCACATTGTGACAACATTGCCACGATTTTGTGCTGTTACACTGTGATAATATGATCATAAGGGACTAGGAGCTGATTCCCATCACTTTCTCTTTCATCCAGAGCATTTTGAGGAAAGCAGTCAATGGTACTGAGGGAATGCTTCAGATTATGTCATCAGGTATATCAATGTCAAGTGTGCCAAATGAAAAGGTGCCCTTGTACTCAGGCAACGTCTTTAATCAAGTCTTTAATCCACACTATGGTGTATCTCGGAGGAAAGTCAGCAGTTCAACAATGCAATGCACACATATAAAACACACAGTACATAACTCCTACACATACAGAGGCACAGACACACACACACACACCATGAACCAAAAAAGATGACACTTCTCCTTGCAGAGGACATGAGTCCGTGGATATCCATGAGTCCACAGATATGAGGCACATCTCCATTGTCTGTGCTGACAATGGCTACCTTGAAATGAAAGTGGCCTTATTTCTTGACCCAGATTTTTCAGCACCATTCCTTCTATCCACCATCAACTATAAAACACAAAAGTGATTTATGATCAGCAACATTAAATCAGTCTGAGACTTGATAAATCTGTAATGGTGTTTTTTAATCACTGTCACATTGCTGAAGCCTCACAGTTACAGAGGGGATGCTTTGAACCATGAAAAACATGGACACACCCTTTTGGCAACAGCCTCAAGTGTCATCATCGTAGAGTGTTACAGCAAACTTTTTCATTGTAATGTTAGGAAGTTTCAGAGCTGTGAAGACACTGGGCTCATCACATAGGCTTCTGCCAGACTGGTTTATGCTGAACATTCATTAGACACTCTTTTATAGTAATGTTCATTACAGCAGTAATTTGCCATGTCTGTTTAAGTAAAGAAGGCTTAACACTGATATACAAGTCCAATAGAGGTCTGCCAGGTTATTATTTTGCCTCTCCCTGTATTGCTGCAGCTTATTTTACTGAGACTCTGTTCCTGCTTCCCAGTTTATGTTTTCCTTTGCAAGTGCCACTGCATGCTTTTCCCAGTGGGAGAGAGCCTTTTACAGAAGAAACACTCTCTCAACCCCACCTCTTCTCATTGTGGGTATGATTTGGACTTCATGTCTCTGTAAGTGACATTTAGGGCTGTGTATACTCCTCCTGTAAAATGTAAAACTAGGTAAACCTTTTGCCACAAAACAGCCACAGTAGCCAGTAGCCTTACTTATTATGATATACTGTGACACCGAATACCAGGGAGTCCTCAGGAACAGTCCAGAGGAAGACTTATTACCCATCATTTCACGGGAGGTGGATATGTTGGTGGTGATTCAACAACATTGAATGTGGTTGCTGTGACTGGATATTGGCAAATCCATGGGTGCCAGCTGTTGTTAAATAATGGCAAGGTTATTAAACTATAAGAGCCCTGTATAAAGAGGAAACCACTAAAAGCTAAATTGCTATAATTAATTCTTCTTGGCTCCTAAACCATTTGGTTTGTTGAAATTGTTTTCTAAGCTTGAAGGCATTGCAGCTGTTCTCTGAAAACTCAATTTCAGCAAACAAAGTATCAATCAGTATTCAACATCGCTAAACCAAAAGAGATATCTTTTCTTCAAGTTTACAAGACATAACGACAACCTGAATAGAAAAATTATGAAAACTTAGAGAAAAATAGAATAATTATCATGATTAGCCAGTCTCTTCTATACAAAACAAAAGAGGATGAAAAGACAGTCTTGCGTTGTCATCCCTGATAACTATAAGGATGTTGTTGTACATGCTGAAGGTGTAGATCATAAAATAAGATTATGAGAAGGATTATATGGTGCTGAGCTTTCAAAGATCTGCAAGGGAAATTCCGAGACAAGGAAGAAGAATATTTGCTGGCACTCCCCTACCAGTTTTTGATGCCTCCCAGAAGTGAAAAGAACTATAATTGGTCACGTGTCACCAAGAGAGCAGCACAGATGTGGACCTATCAAAGAATGTGTGCCCCAAGGAAGCAAAAAAAAAAAAAAACGAAAGCCTCTTTCTGTCAGTCAAATAAAATGGACAGCTGGAGATGTAGAACTCTTAATAAGTCTGCCATTCATGGGGCTGTTTCAGGGGTCATCTACAAACAATCATGATATGAACTATGCCTTTTTTCTATCATGTGACTGTGTCTTCAATGAAAAGGTTTCAAGGTCACTAACATGTATGCTCAAAAGTCCCTTATCTGGAAAAAAAGGTATAGTTCATGACTTATAGTTCTAGACGTTCTAGACTTATTGCTATGGATATTTACAATATGGTGAATATGTCTTTATTGATATAGCTGTATAAACTCCATTAATATCCATTTTCTTATAAAGAAAAGGGAATATTGTGGAATAGTGCATGTTGCTGAGTGAACAGATGAGGTATGAAGGAGGAGTTTTTTTTTTTTTTTTTACAATACTGTGTCTGGAAATCTAAAGGTGCCCTGTTGACGTGAGCAGGAAAAAAAGAGCGACTCTGCCTTCCTATTTATTTAAGCACACTGTTCAATTTGCCGTTATGGATTTTAGCTCACATCAGTATTTGTGAAGGGTCATACAGTAACATATATTGATGAAAATGCAGGATAAATGCTGTGAGTAATCTCTGTTATTATACATGCCTATTGAAGTCCTTATGAAAATGAATAAATCAGAGGCCTTTGGTCAACAGTTACCAATACTGAATATTCCACGTCCTTTCTTTTATTCATTTTCATGTAGTCATGAGGACACAAGCATTCAATTAACCAGTGCTCTGTTAGGGGCCATTTCAGACTTAAGTGTGCTGAGAATTTTTGTTTTTTTTTTTTTTTTGTTTGTTTGTTTTTATTTTGTTGTTATTGTTATTGTTGTTGTTTTTGGCAACTCATTTATGAGTTTTCAGCTTTAGACTTACACACTTGCATATCGCTTAAAATGGGCAGTACAGAGTACTGTTCCTGCTGTAAATAAATGTAAATTGCCCTGGAACTAAACCTCCCTACCCAGAGCCTGATGGCTGATAGATTTTGTCATGGAGTTGGCAGTCCTTATTGCTGAATGCATTGGCAAGACACGAACATTAATTATGAAAGCTGCGAAAGTATTTTTAAGAAAATTTCTGTAGCTGAGATAAGTCTTTTAAATACTTCTGTCAAAAATAGTACAAGTTAAAAATGTTAGCATCAAATATTAAAAAAAAAAAACAAAACAGTGTGCTAGGTTCAACATTTTCTCTCACATTAGTCATAGAGTCATATGTAGAGAAATAACGGTAATTTTTATACAGCCTACATACCAGCCATATGAATTACAATATGTGAAGTCTTCTGTGTGCTGTAGAATCCCACACAGGAACTGACTGATGTACCTAGGCAATGATGGAGGCAAGGTTGTCCGTAGTCTGAACTTCTTAACTAGTTAACTAGTTCTTATTAATTCATTAACTCATTAACTACTTTGTTGTTTCAGACCACTAGCTAGCTAAATACAAATTTTCTGACTGTTATGTCATGTAGAACCACACCAAGAAGACATTATGTAGCTCGTACAGCATACCAAGACAAGTGATGCATCAGCAGGAAGTGTTTCCTAACCACTGGACAATTTGCTAGCTAGGTAGCTACACAAAATATTGCCACCGGCCAGCACTTTCAGGAGCAGGTCTTTGTTTGTGAGGTACCATGGCATACGCCAATATTAGCTGAAATGACTACTAGGCCTTTGAAAAAAAGAAGACATAGCCTAAATGCTTTGTCCAGCTGAAAACATTGGATACAATCTGTCAGCCCAGTACCATATAAACAAAGCCTATGAATTCATTCATGCCTCAAACGCACCCTCTGAAAGATGGGTCTTGTCTCAGCTGCCTATATCATGTTCATAGAAAGGAGCTTGTAGTATTTTTCTCTCCAGATCTCTAGCTAGCTAGTCTTGGTAGCTAGTTGGTGAAATGGTCAGAGACACTTCCCCACTGTTCTAACTGTGCCAGCTATTTCAAACAATTGTGCTCTGTCTGGAGCTAGCTACCACTTAAGTCATAGAGACTGTTGTCCAATAGGCAACTGAATCATCATACTGATCTGTCTTATCAAATGATAGTTCTAAAGGAAAGTTTGTTAAATAAAATTGTTTCCTTTTGTACTTGCTAGCAAGCTAATTACTGTTTCCAGGGAGAACATGATATATTGCCATGGATTCACATACCTCAGGAATGTAAAAGTGTGTAGTATGTTCTTAAAGATTTGTTCTTATAGAACTCAATATGACAGGGGACTTTATCTGCAGGTAATTGTCTGTAAGTGTGCATACATGTATGACTAATAAGAAAACTAAATTAATTTATCACACAGGTTAAGTTAATTATCAAACATTCATTAATCAATGGAGTGTATCTTGTGGTCTGTGCCTCCATTCAGACCTCAGAGAGAATATTATGTCATGTTTAAAGAAAGTAAATGTTCAAAATTTCAATGATAAACAAATATTTGTGCAGGGTTATCAAATGGGGTGGATTGATTCAAATGTAAAATGTAGAAATTTGGTTTTCTATGTATTTTTTGACCTTATGCCTGTCTAATTAGTAACAATGTTGTTTTTACACATGATGGCCACTGCCGACTTGTTTGACCTTTTCCTGTGCTAAAGAGTTGCAGAGAAAAAAACATACGTATCAAACTAGAATATGAAGATTGTGGAAAATAATGAGACACACACTCACTTCAAGTAAAACATCCTCATTTTGGGTAAACTCCACCCCAAACATACATCTCCCACATAGAAGCTTAAGCAGCCAATGTCTGAATGCACTTAGTGGTAACAGAGGCACACAGCTCTCTGCAGAAGCACTTAAGTTGGGTTTGCATTCACATATCTCAAGTGTGAATTGGCCTGATAATGAATTGTAGAAAATAAAAGCATGATAAATTGCAACCCATGTGTCAATATCTTTGAAAGATGATGAGCCTTTCTAACCAAATAAGAAGTCATGCAGGTTCAAAAATAAATTTAACTTCAAATGTTTAACATGTATTTGTAATGCATGTTGGACTCCTCATGGATATTGCTGTATTGAGAGATTTCATACTAATCATTCACACAAAAGCAGCAGAAGAGCCATACATACTGTATATGTGCGTTAATCTGTTTTCTAGCCAGACATTATGGGGAAAGAAGACATTACACAGATATGGAAAGGAATCTTGTGACAAAGCTCTTATAAACAATGACATAAGCCATCAAGGCAAAGAGGCAGGCTGCATGGCAGACACATCACTATCTAACAGCCTAATACACACATTTACTTATGTTATCATGGGAAATAGGGGAAGGTGTAATGTATTCTTCATTGCTCATAATGAGAGTGTGAAACTATAGGACCAAGGAAGGATTTTTTTATTATGCACATCAATGAAACCTTTTTTAAGTTATGCACCTTTTGTGGCATTAGGTTATTTCCCACCTTTATAAATACATTAATGTATGTAATAATGTAATTGTAACACTGTGAAGACAAAGTATTGGCTGGTCAGAAGAATTTCCTTTGCTCTGGGGTTGCAGTGTAACTCATGAAAAACTCTCATACTTCCAGTGCCACCCTGACACAGTTCTATTAATATTTAATGACACCCTTGACTACAGGTTTACACAATTGGGACGTTAGTGCCATTTCCTTCCCTGAAAGCAAATAAATAAATAAATAACTTGAATGTTTTCATTTGTTTCAGTAAGTAATTGTTTCCCAGGAGACATGCCATGTCATTTTTTGCCGCAGTGAACAACGATAAATCACACTTTTTAAACCCCCAATGGAAGAAATATGTGTGAGCAGGCAATTTATAATGGTGTTTAAAATTAAAGTAAGATAAACAGGCAGCCAAACTGACATCGAAAATCAAGCACTTCGTCAAGGTCCTTATTTACATATGTACTTTATTGGCAGGTACATTTTCTAAGTTGTTTCTCAGCTACAAAGATAAACCATGTACTAAATTTAGTTATGCTTTAATCAAGTATTAATATTAGCATTAACATATTAGCATCTCCTTTTCACTCTTTCAACTGATGATTAGTTCACCTAATTATGATGGTGATGAGGGGTCTTGTCAATATCAGTCTTTATTTGTTTGGAAGGAGCTTAAAGCAGCAAACATCACAATCAGGATGAAGGAGAACAAGGTTGGGTGCTAGAGGTAAAAAAACAAATGTTCGAGCTGATTTCGGAATATATGTTACAACAGCACAGATGCATTCTCTTCCCTCTTAGTCAGTCATGTTTCCACAGCGTAAAGGAAAACAAAAAGGATGAGAATAAAGACTTTTATGTTTTATTGGGAAAAACCACATGCTCAATGATGATTACAATTTATTGCAGTTCATGGATTTAGATTAGGGCTCTGAGTTTACATGAAGCTCTTGAAGCGCCAAGGGCTCATTCCTGATATGACTCATGACCAGGGGTTAAAGTGGGATTTGGCAGGTGGGGGAACCCTAAGATCCGGTGAAGCGGTCATGGCCATAACCAGGGTTTGAAAAATAGTAAGGTCCAGGGGGTATGGGGGCGTTGGTGTTTAGGTTTTCTCAATGTTGTTGTCCGGGGGTGGTTTTGTCAAAACTACATATATGAACATTACATTCGTAAGAACATTATCTACAGCATCAAAATACATAGGTCTACGGTATGAAGCATGATAATTAAGCTAAGGTTATTTGTAATCTTAGCTAGCTATAAAAATAAAAAAATGCTTTAGAGTAACACAAGCTAGCGTCATTATACACTTATATTTATTTCCAAATTTGGCTTTGAAATGTTTCGTAGGCCTACTGTTATTGATACCGTCGCCTACATAAGCTGTTTTTTAATCAATGGCATTGTGTGAAACGTTAGCTAGCCTACTAATAGGAAAGAAATAGCCTAGCCTTCATCATGGCCAGAGTACACATATTTAACGTTTCATTACAATTGCCTTTACTCCAGACGCTGTACCAGGTTACTGTTTTGAACGTTTCTTACAGATAATGGCATAACGATCATTGCTTTGTCTTACCAAATGGTATGCTGCCAGTTCACACACAAGCCACCTGCTGCTGCCAACGTGCATAAATTCCAATTGCTGCTGTCAGTGGAAGTGCTGATGATGCAAGGGGCTGTGCTCGCGCCCTCTCTCAAAGCTCTCACACACAGCGGACACTAAATAACAATTATAAACTGAGTTAAGCATGCACTCGTCTCGGAGGAGAAGTTCTCAACCACTGATTTTTTTATCCAGTTGTATTTAGCTTCAAATTTTATTTTTAGCTCTAAAAAAATTACCGAGGTCCGGACCTCAGTGACCTCATAGCTGGTTACAGGCATGTTAGTGGTGCAGCGGGGAAAAATGACCCCGCTTCTGAGCGGGGCCTAACATCACTCTAGCTAAGCTAGCCGAAGTGCTAGCCGAAGTGTCAGCTACCGTACCGGTAGCTAGCAAGACAGATAGCCAAGTTGCACATAAAACAGCTTGTGTGTTTGGTGATATTTTTTGAGCTCTGTTTGAAATGTTGCATTTGAAATTTCCTACCACTTCAGAAAAAAGCAACTCCGTTTACGCTCGCTCCCCTTCTGTAGCTAGCTAGATGCTGATGATAAGTACCATGACCGCAAGTTTATCGACATCTGCATGCATGAACCTACTGTGAACAGAAGGGATGAGAACGTAAAAAGGATGTGTGTTGAGTGTGGGGGCGGAGCCGTGGGGTGACATTACTTTCTGATTTGTTGAGTGAGTATCTCGATGGCATCAGCTGGAAGGAACGCCAGGCTGCAGCACACGAAAAATGAACTCGCTTGACATTATTATGCATGAAACTGCAGATCAGATTTATTTACTTATTAATCGAAGGTGCCAGAAGGCCGTTCCGGATCGTTCTGGCTCACTTTAACCCCTGCTCATGACAGGTACATTTCTAAATGCATGTCACAAGTATGAGTCTCATATTTCTTGCTCAGGTCTGTTTCTTTTCCTCTTAGAACTTATTCATTTACTCATAGATGGTCTTTGAAAGGACCCTTTACAGAAAGTCTTTGTTGTTAAATTAGTTCCTTACAGTGATGCCATATTTTTATAGAGGTCAAAGTTAACTCTGTTTATGGTTATAGACTTTGCAGAAGGCAAATTCAATTTCTTAAACAAGATAAGAAAGATTCAGAACTATGGTGTGGCAAAGTTGTGTGCTTGAGGGGGATTAAAATGATATGTGCCCTTCGATGTATAGAGTGTCAGTTCTGGAGGCCAGGCATAAGTAAATTGTGTCATATTTTCATTGGTTGACTGATTTACAAGTTCTTTTACATTACAAATATTTGAAAATTACTGGAGTCAGGTAAAAAGTGGAATCAGAAATTTAATTTCCTAACTGAACCCTCTGTCCTAGTTCTTTCCTCTGGCTGTGCTTCATGACTACTCTCTTTTTCTCCCCTCTCCTGTGTAGAAGCCTCATGCCACGGACTCTGGACAGCCAGATCACCATGGAGAAGACGCCTAGCTACTTCGTGACGCGGGAGGCACCCAGACGCATCTCCAGCATGTCCCGGGACACTAAGCTGATCGTGGTCGTGCGCAACCCTGTCACCAGGGCCATCTCTGACTACACGCAGACTCTGTCCAAGAAGCCTGACATCCCCAGCTTTGAGGCGCTAGCCTTCAGAAACAGGAGCCTGGGCCAGGTGGACACCTCCTGGAACGCAATCCGCATAGGAATGTACATGCTTCATCTGGAGAACTGGCTGCAATACTTCCCGCTTTCTCAGATCCACTTCGTGAGCGGAGAGAGGCTCATCACAGACCCCGCTGGAGAGCTCGGCAGGGTGCAGGACTTCTTGGGGCTCAAGCGCATCGTCACGGACAAGCACTTCTACTTTAACAAAACCAAGGGCTTCCCCTGCCTGAAGAAGCCAGAGAGCAGCAGTTTGCCTCGCTGCCTGGGGAAGTCGAAGGGAAGAACTCATGTACAGATCGACCAGGAAGTCATTGAACAGCTAAGGGACTTCTATAGGCCATACAATATCAAATTCTATGAAATGGTAGGACAGGACTTCAGGTGGGACTAGGTAGAGGGAGGAGGAACCCCTTGCACACAGGACAGAGAGCTAGAGCTTGAGTCTTCCGTTAACATCAGCTGTGCCGATGGAGTCGTTCCCGCACCTGCATGAGAGGCAGTGTATTGGTGGCCATTGATTCATCATCACAATGCGGATGTGTATCATAAGCTCTCTGGGGTCAGCATCCTTCAACAAAAACAGCCCAGATGTTCATTACAAAAATGAAAATGCACTTAGGCTGGGTGACTGTCATGTTTGAGTCATCTTCAAATGCAGAGGTATTTCAAAGTATGTCACTGCATCATGAAGCCTATGGCTTTATTTCTTTGATGCCTTTAAGTATGATCTTGTATTCAACACAGTGGGTGGGATGTATCTAAATTTTCAAATGCCAAGTCCTTATTTCATTTTGACGTAACTTATGCACATGAAGTAACAGCAAACGACTTGGATTTTCAAGAGGAAATGCTGCTTAATCATTGTTGTTTTATATACAATCTATTTGTTTACTAAGACCTCCTGCTGTCACATCAGGCTCAGAGCACCATAACATATTCATTATTCTACCAGATGGATCATTTATCAAAGGCCTGCCACATGTACAAATTTACAACCTAATCTAAAATAAATCAATAAAAACTATACTGGTACTGTATGGCGAGGTGTGTTGAAATAATTACCTTTATTTCCCAAGGGATACAAGAGACTAGTATAGCCATGGAAATGGTGATGTATGCTTAAAACATGTCTTCAGGCTTATTGTATTGTAACAATATTTTGTCCTGTGAATAAAGCACAGATTTATGCTATGATTAATAGACATGGAATCTTGGTTTGTTAATAATTCCTTAGAAATACACATTTCAGTCAAGGAATAGCCAGGAACAGTTGCAGTTTATATTTAAATAGAAGATTAAAAAAGAATTTAATGAATGTATTCATCCTCAGCAGGTGCTATATGTTCACCCCCTCATGCACATCGATTTTCAAAACCTCTCCCATGTTTGCCATATTGAGCCTGAAGCTCAATTTATGTGGAGAAAATTGTCAAGCATAATTGATTGCTCTCATGCAATTTTTATGCATATTATCAATTTAAAAAGAAATAATCAAAGAATAAAATCACCTTTTGTTTACTCTCTATTAGTTTCGTTCTCACTGTAGGTTTGGTGATTAAGATTGGAGTTTGTGTGCATTAACTTTTAAATCAGTTACTACTGAGTTTCTAAATATGACTCACAAATTTGACAGATGTTGAGACAGCTTTGTACAGATGTGTTCCACATCCAGTCAAATACCTAGTAACGCTGAATTCTGAATTAGTCTCTGCTGTGAGCTTAGAAGCCCACCCATATGCTGAGGTGTCTGGAAAGAAAGCATACTATCTAAAAAACAGACAGAGGGATTCTGTGTCTACACCTTTGCAGCATTACAGTTTCTAACAGTTACCAGAGCAACCTTGATTTTCTAAGTGAAGGAATCTGCCAGAGGGCAAGAGTGTACATGTTAAGGGTATGTGACTGTTTCCATTCAAATCAATCAAAACTGTGTGTAACATGTAAAGTGCATGCTAAGTCACTCCTCAAAATACATAAAACAGGATGCTCAGCTTTGTTCTGCTTCATTGCATCCTGCATTCCAAGAACCATGGTTAGTCAGCTAACCATTATGATCTTTGTTGTGCAAGGATATTGCCAGAGGCCAATACAATGCAGACCATGGAATCCTCCCTATAAGACATGTTATGTGGAAGGCAGGGTAGAACACTCTCCACATTCTACCAGACCACTGGCACAGCTCTAGGATGTCTACTACCTAACATACCCAGAGGGCCCAGGGGCAGATAAGATTCAATGGAGCCCAAAGGGACTGCAGTAATTCTGCAGGAGAACCATAGGCCCTGGAGTAAAAGGCAATAATGGCCCTGCCTGAACTCCCTTTACTGGATAGGAATGTAGTACCTGGTGTAAAAAAGGCACGAATCCCTTGGGAATCAACCACTCTCTGTCTGTCCTTGGCAACATGGAGTTCAATCTGAAGGGGACCCAGACCCACTTCTCATCCATTTCCTACACTGCCCTGGCTGAATGCCACAGGGAAGCATCTTACAACAGCTCAAATCCAGCCATAGAGCCTGTGGTCTTTCAACTCTCTGAGGACCAACTGAAAAGTTTCACCTGGTCTTTACTTCAAATACTATGTATTTGGAAATCTCATATTATATATATAGTGTGGGCACCCCTGATAATTATCATTATTTCAGTTTATAATCTGCTGGTCTTTCAAAGCAGCAAATTCACTTGGACATAATTGATACCTTATGGGAAAAGTAACATTTCAGTTCTGTAATAGCATTTATTGAATTGACAGAAACAATGCAGTGTGCATCATAACAATAACAGATACGTGCAAAAATTTGGGCACCCCAATGGAATAATCACTTCAATATTTGGTAGAGCCTCCCTTTGCTAAAATAACAGCCTGTAGATGCTTCTTATAGCCACTGATAAGTCCCTGAATTCTGGCTGCAGGTATTTTGGACCATTCCTCCCTACAAAATGTCTCCAGTTCAGTCAGATTTGATGGCTGGCGTGCATGGACAGCCCGCTTCAAATCATTCCATAAATTTTCAATGATGTTCAAGTCTGGGGACTGTGATGGCCGTTCTAGAACATTTTATCTGTGCCTCTGCATGAATTCCTTGGTAGATTTTGAACAATGCTTTGGATCGTTGTCCTGCTGAAACAACCAACCCCGGCGTAACTTCAGCTTCCTGACTGAGTCTTGAATTTGTTCTCAAGAATCTGCTGATACTGGGTGGAATCCATGCGACCCTCAACTTTCACAAGGTTTCCAGTACCTGTGCTAGTCACACAGCCCCATAGCATGATGGACCCTCCACCAAATTTTACAGTAGGCAGCAAGTTCTTCCTCTGGAAAGCTGTGTTCTTTTTCCGCCATGCAAAGCGCTTCTTGGTTGTGACCAAATAACTCTATCTTAGTTTCATCTGTCCACAGCACTTTATTCCAAAATGATTCTGGCTTGTCTAGATGAGCTTTTGCATACCTCAAGCGACTCTGCTTGTGGTGAGTACGCAGAAAAGGCTTTTTACGCATCACCCTTCCATTGAGCTGTTCCTTGTGCAAAGTGCGTTGGACAGTGGAACGATGTACAATGACACCATCAGCAGCAAGATGTTCTTGGAGCTCCTTAGAGGTGGTCTGTGGTTTGTCTGTGATTATTCTCACCATTCTTCGTCTTTGCCTTTCAGATATTTTTCTCAGCCTACCACATCTTGCCTTCACAAGGACTGTTCCTGTGGCCTGCCATTTCCTTACTACATTTCAGACTGTGGAGACAGACATCTCAAACCTTTTTGATAAATTTTTATATCCCTCTCCTAATTCATACCGACGAATCATCTTAGTTTTTAGGTCAGTAGAGAGTTCTCTTGAGGTTCCCATGTTGCTACAGTGCTTTCCAACAGAGAATGAAGGAGAACCTAGCAATTAGCTATGTTAAATGAGCTTTCTCATGATTGGCTGCACCTTTGTTTGCAGTTTAAGGTTCAATCAGCTAATCGAAGGAATTTTGTGTTTCAGTCAATCAGCATTACGTGACTACAGGTATTCACACTTAAAAGGGTGCCCAAATTTTTGCACAGCCGATTTTTCACCTTCAATTTTATTTCATAAACCTCAATACTGCTACATTAAGAATTTTCATCTGGAAAACATCACATTACACTTTCTTTAGAAAATGAATGATATATTGCTATGATGTTGCCTTATAAAGACAGAGCAAATTAACATGCAGCCTCACAGGGGTGCCCAAACTGTGTATATATATATATATATATATATATATATATATATATATATATATATATATATATATATATAAATATATATTTATATTTATATATATATATGAGATTTCCAAATACATAGCATTATATAATAATAATATATAATATATATAATAGTTTACCTTACTCTTGTGGGCTCCTGGCCAGTCTGCTACCATTATTATATTGGTGCCAACATGCTGTAAGTGTAAGTCAAGGTGGAAATGCCTTCAGCTCACCTCAGGTGTAGCTGCTAAGGTAGCTGCTATACCTAAGGTAGGTCAATTGAAATGTGGAATCTGAATGTGATTCAGAAGAGATCATAACAAATTGTACTGTTACATATACTGTTCCCAGAGTAGTGTAAAGCACAATACCAAACGTGGGGCTAAATTTATTACATGGACAGGAGCCACGCAAAAAAAATGCATGCTCAAAACACTGTGAGCAGCAAGTTAATAATTTATTAATGACTAGTTATGTAAAATAGTCATCCTACTTTAACGCCTTACTGCAACAGTTTGCAGCACTCATCCTAGAACAAAACAGACAGAAGATTACCTGGTCCAGGCATGATGACATATGAACAAAAAAAAACATTTTCTGATGGTTTTAGAAAAAACAGAAATCTGATCTATTGTATGATAGTTTGTATTGTATGTATGAAATTTAAAAAGAGCAATTGAAGAAATTAATTCATATATATATATATTATATATATATTCAATTAATTCACATATTATATATATATATATATATATATATATATATATATATATATATATATATATATATATATATATATATATATAGGATTCCACCAGAGGAAATATCTTTGTCATATCTTTAACAGAATAGCAGACGGGCACAAGATGCTTAGAAATACTGGATGTATGAATTGGTGAACTGGTAACACAAAACTTGACCAAACACTGAAAGATTTATCATGGTTTTACACAATTTGATGGTAACCTATAACTATTTGACAACAATATTTCATTTGCTTTTACTCAACCTTGCTTTTACTTCATTGTATTATAAATAGGTTATATAGAAAGAAGCTTCCAATACCACAAGTAGGCCTAAAACATTTGGTAAAAATGTCAAAGAATTATACCATGTACCAATGTATAATGCATACTCTAATTGTACTTGAAATGGATACCTTATAATTAAATGATAATATCAGGTTTACAGGAAGAACCTGTGAAGGAAACACACCAGAAGACACAGTTTAAATTCTCCTGAACAACATACAAGTTCGATGACAGATATACTTGATTGTATTTGGCAGATTTTAAGCGGTTTTATGCTTTTTTCCCTTTCATGCAGCTTTGTTTGGAATTGCTAGTTGTACACAACACTCATCTAACCACAGCAACCTCTGCCTTCATGCAGGAATGCTGAAGTGAGACAAATGCAATCCTCTGATACACTCGCTTACAGACAATCAATAGTTTTTATGCTATGAACTTCAGGGTAGGTATTACTCCACTGCCATCATCCTCATAACTTGCAGGATCTGATGAAATGCAAGATACCTGAGAGGGGTGAGATGAGGAAACCCTGACCGACCTACTTAACCCTGTCCCTGGCAGAATACATCAATAGTGATAAATCAATGAAAAATAAATGCCTTTAATGAATAAATTAATAAATATATATATTCTTTCTTCCATTGCAATAAAAACATTTTTAAATCATTACACAACTGGTAATTGTGCTACCTTCATTTCTTCAGTTGCTGTTTTTAAATTGAGCCAGGGCAATAGGGCTCAGCTTGCACTCAAGCCTGTACACAAGATGAGCATCTTTCACTCTGTCACTTGAGGCCAAAACCTTTCATATTTTGTATATTTTGTATATGTCAGAAATTATTATGAAATGGCTGAAATATTTGATGTTGATGTTGAATTTCACCAGTTTGCACTGAAAGTCAGTTCAAAATTAAACTGTAGTGCCACCAGTAGCCAGCTTAGCCAAATATTCCTTATAGTCATAATAAAATGCACAATTTACATGGGACAGTGTTTATGAGTAAAATTAATATTGGTGACAAAACATTACAGCATGGTCATTCCTTTCACTCTGTCCTTTACAGGGTCTTTGTCAGCTATTCATCCTTGACCCACCATGTTAAGAGATTGCAGCCATACACTTTGAAGTTACATTAAGAGAAAAGACATATGTCCCATATTATCATATTGTTAATAAAATCAGGTAGAAAATATCAGTGAGAATGTATTAGTTTAATAGAAAACCCTATCAGTTTCTGCAGTATAGTCAATTTCAGTAAATTGTTTAGTATTTGAACAAAATTTGCACTGATGAAAATGCTAACATATTTGGGTTGTCTTACCCATAAAAACTGTTGCACAGATTTTTGCAACCTTGGTTACAATTTGTTGCTTGTCATGGTCAGAGTTGGTGTGTATCTCAGCAGAAATTATGTTGAGGTATTAGCAGAGAGATTTCTGACATAGATGTTCAATTTCACCAGTTTGCATTGAAAGCTGGTTCAAAATGAATGAAAATTAACTTCCATTAATTATACCATACATACACACACACACACACACACACACACACACATATATATATATGTGTGTGTGTGTGTGTGTGTGTGTGTGTGTGTGTGTGTGTGTGTGTGTGTGTGTGTGAAATTTATGGATACAATTACACAAACTGCATAACATCAGCTTTACACTTCAATATTATTTATTGAGCTTATTTGTGATGCTTCATGTCATACATTAACCCAAAAAGCAAGCTGATTTTCAGAATCTTTAAAATTTCCAGGAAGCAGGTAAGGAGAAACAGTTCCAACCTGCAAATTTCATTACAGTTGGTTTGTAAATTCCACATGCATCTCTGTACACCTTTACCATCTGTAATGCACTCTCACTCCTTTAGTTAATCTGGCTAGCAGATCAGCCCATATTTACTGAAAAGTTGGAAATAAGGAAGACAGGTGATGACTGCACCTAGGACCTTGTAAAACCTAGAGTCAGTTTAACTAAACTGGGAGCTGGCAGCCTTTCCAGGGCAACCCCTACTCTATAAACAAATAAAGAGAGGCAACTATGGAACCATGTATGAGTTGATCACCAATGCAAAGTGAGAACATCTCCCAGCAGCTTAACCCCTGAGGGGGAGCAGCAATGCCAACATCCGTAAGCTGTGGGGAGAACTGTGTGCAGCCTTTCATCTCTGCCAAGAAGAGAGCAGTTAATTTAAGAGCATATAAAGGACACCAAGTCAGGAGGGACTGCAACAAGCTCTATAAACTCCTCAAAATTACAGGACAGCCAGTAGCTGAGTGCTGTTCTCCACCATCTCTGAAACAACTCTTGACATTGTGGGTCATGACTGAGAAGCAGCCAGAGACTCAACCTGACACTGTCAGATGCTGGCTAAAAGAGAGACAAGAAAAATATCAATACGAGTGGTGCTCTGCCATAGTCTTATTTAGAAAGGACAGGCTGGAACCTGGTGTGTGCAAGGTAGAACCAGGGAGACATAATCCCATGCAGTGGACAAGGAACCAGAAAAAATTGCAGTCTACCTCTTGCTGCATTTCCTCCCAGTAGAGCTTAATAAGCAAAAGGGAGAAACGTGGACAGGACCTACAGAGAGGGGGACTCCTGTCACCTCCCTCCTCTTCAGGTATGGATGCAGGAGAGAAGTGGACATCTTACTGAGTAGCGTGGGCGCAGAGAGAGCAATGCCTGTTCAAATCAACTGCATCCTCTGCAGACCTTATTGAGGTACAGAATAGTGCCCCTGGCTACTGATTACGTGAGCAGGGGCGGGGCCAGAGGGGGGGCTTCAGGGGGCATGGGCCACCCTAGAGATTTGATTGACCACCCCGGGTGCCACCCAAAATCCTAGTCTATGATTGGCCATGATCAACCAGGTCGAAGGCGAGATTTTTCTTGATGTACTCAGTGGTTCAAATCAGCGTGGGAGTCGGGAGTGACTGACTTCAAAAATTTAAGTACACATTTTGATATAGCCAAGAAACAGCCGTTCTATAAGTGTAATTGGTTGTTAGCATGTGAGTTAGTTTACAACACAACTGCTCTTGCTAGCAAGCAAAGTTATCTAGAAATCCAGCTATCTGCCAATTTAGCAAGGTAGCTAGCTATCTAATCTATCTAACTAGGTAGCTAGCTAACGTTATCTAGCTAGCTAGCTAACGTCAGCTAGCTTGATGATGAACTACAAAGCTCACCAGGCAACTAGCTTGTTAAATGTAAATCATTATTGAAAAAAAAGGCTTGTAGGAGTAGGATCTTTTCATTATTTAGCTGGCATGTGTGTGTTGATTTGTATTTGAATTTCTTCAAATAAAAAAAAGATTACGTGAGAATACCCAGTCCTTCTTTGCAGTTTCATCCTCTGAATATTGTGTTCATATGGTTAGTTTATGGTTTATAGTTTAGCTCCTGTATTGTATTTGTGCTAATTTCGCATCTTGCAGTGCTTTTAGTGTATGGGGGGGCATTATAAATATTCGTTATGCGCCTATTTCTGTTATTGTGGATGTTGTGTTATCCTCATGCCACCCTTGAATGAATCAGTGCTCCCCTTGGGCCACCCCAGTCAAAAAAGTCTAGAATCGCCACTGTAGGTGAGGTGGAGAAATTAAAGGCAAAGCCTTTCAAGTTTTTCCACAATACACTCTGTAGAGGCCATAATGGATTGTGAAAGGCCTTGAAGAAAAAACAACCATGATCCCCCAGTTCACACTGGCACGGGTTTACAGGTGCCATGTGACACAGAGAGGGAGGGAGAATGAAGCCACTCTTGCTAAGGTAAGCCTCTCAAGCATAATATCTTGTGGGAAAAGGGGTAATCATGCAGACAAGAGGCATAGCAGCCATCCCTTTCTCTTCCTTCTGGGACATGTACTGCACATGTGCTCATACATATAATTCACACTGATATGAAAGGGAGCAAGCAGATACTAGCCAGGAGTGTGTATTAGTGCCCTCTGACAATACTCTATATGCAAACCCACCTGATAATTCTGAACCACAGAAAACATGGGTATCCATGGCAGAAGCATTGAATACAACTGTGCATAAAATCATATCACAGCAGCCCCCATAGATGCCATCCAGAGTGGAAAGACTCCAAACTCTCCCCCTGTTTATGAGTCAGATTTTTTGCTAAGAAATTGTCAGCTCCTATGCTTTGCTTGCAGTAAAATAATTAATCACCATACCCTTGCTCTCTCCCTCTCCCTCTACAGCTGGCTGTCTTTGTGAGGAGGCTGAAGGTACGTGGAACACAATGTGTGAGCTATGATTGCACCTACCAACACCCTGTCTCAGCATTCCAGCGTATTCATGATGCTGTTCCTGAAAATGCTGACTTCAAGCCACATCCACAGCTGTTAATTGAAGTTAAGCATCAACAACCATGAAAAAGCTTTGGTTTCATTATGGTATATTCATATTCACTGATATTCTCCAATCCACTGAGGTGAAAAAAACGACGTCTTGTCATTAAACACCTGAGCAACAACTCAATAATGGAATATAACATGCGCCGGAGACACAGTACATAAACTTAATAACCATCCTTTTCTACGCTAAGTGGATGTAGTCACGGATGCTGGCTGTCATCACTCTGCAGATAAAAGGTGAGACACAGTTCTTCACACACTGTCAGCAAGGTGGCAACAGAACATCACGGGGCTGTTTCAGTTAGGACTCTTTGAAAAACACCTCTAAAATAACCCAACCAGCATGATGTGGCAAGAGAAGGAAATAGCAAGTGTTGAAAGGATTTTTTAACACAAAAAAATCCTCCCTTTATTTCTGGCATCCAAGTTAGCAGTCCCTTTCTTAGTAGACCAGTGACTACATGTGATTTATGTCCTCCCCCAAAACAATGGTGACACAGTGCCAGTTCATTTGAGCACTGAAAGCTCTGCAGTATTTCGGAAACACAAACATGCTCAATTATTGTGGTCATTTCAGTCAGATAAAAATGTTAACCCTCCTTGGCTTGAAGTCAGTGAACCCCTTTTAGGTTGTGATGTGTTTTATGGCATGTAGGCCCTCTGTTATGAGTACTCCTGACTGGAATCAGCCTCTAGGGCACACAGCTGATAAGAAGGGAGAGTGAAATGAAGCTCTTCATCAGTGAGACCATCAGTGACCCCGCATACAGTGTGGCACATGCTGCAAGCTTGACACCATGACAGGTCCTCAGCGGGAAACCTCTTCAGTCACAAACCTCCGTGAATTCCTCTGTATAATGTGTGTTCATCTAGCCACATACAGACAGGTGTTGCAATCCAACCTGCGATGAGTCCATTCTACCTTGGTTTAATCAAGCGGTTGGAATTTTAAAGACCTTTCCCCCATCAGTATGCAAGATCATTATTAACCAGAGATGGAAATGAATGTGTGTTATACAATTAACTCAGGTAGTACACACATTTTGTAACACCCCAGGGGTTCATCCCTCCATTGTCACATCCTAACACTCTGCTTGTTTTGGCAGTTTGGCATCTGTTGCTGAAACCTTTGCTGAAATTGCTACAGTTGCAAAAATGCTCACAGCACATAAGTGCCCTAAGATGTTCAATGACAGTCGTAAACCACTTCCTGCTTTAATGGGATTGTATTCTGGAAGGAACTTAACCACCTATCAGCATCCATGTCCTTTTTTAGGAAGCAGTGGTTGAGGGGAACAGCTGTTTGTGCAATGTTTTTTTTTTCTTTCCTTGCAATCAAAAGGGGAAAATAGAACCTGAAGACATGACAATGATTTTCACTTTTTTGGTCGTTGGTGTGACTTGGTCTGAGAGGAATAATTAATCTGGCTATTGTCCTTCTTACTATGGCCATTGGATTTAATGTATATAATTACTTTTTTGTTTGTTTTTTTGGCACACAGATAAATAAATAATTTGGTGTTTTTTGATTATATAAAAAACTACAACAAAGCCACATCCTCAAACATAAATTCTTTGGGTAAAATGCCTTTCTTGCTTATTTTGCACTCATGGAGATTTTACGTGTTACCAAATAAAAGGCATTTCTAAGTGTAAGGTAACCCCCCCTTTTTTTTTCAAAGACTAGAATAGAACAACACTGAAAAATACAAAAACAAAAAAGATGTTGATGTGATGTTGAGATCAGGTAGAGCTTATATTTATAATCTAATAATATTTGTAATCTAACAACATGCCTTGAATATTGTTTTGATAACTGCCTTCCCATCCTTACATTATCCGTACCAGGACCACCAGGCTTCTAAACAGCTTCATACCGCAGGCTGTGAGGATCATGAACACTCTTGCCAACCATTCCCCCCCCAAAAATTAACCCCTCTATAGGACCAGACAGACACTTCTCTCCACTTGTGCAATCCTTTTCACGCTGCACCCGGCACTTTTTGTATAGATAATTTATTGACAATACATGGTGCTATTCCCCTCCAATATATACTACAAAGACATGCTGCTATAAAGACATGCTGCTATTCCCCTCCAAATGTTTATAAAGACAATTTACAGGACCTCTATTGTCAAATCATTGAGCTACATTGTGTATGTGTCATTGAGCAACATTGTGTATGTGTACTAGTGTGTATTGTATATAGATATATGTCATTTTAATTCTCTTTTAATTCTCTTTCTTATTTATGTACACTGTTGGTGTAGGAGAAATGGTATTTCATTCTTGATTGCATGCAAGTGCATGATAAAATGACAATAAAGGAAATCTTGAATCTTGAATCTACATTTCTTACAAATTCCACTTCCGCTTTGCCCGCCACTTCAGTTGACCCATTTAAGTCTGTGAAACTATTCTCTGAGAGTTAGTATTCAAAGGATGTTCTTCATCTCACATTTTTTAGCTGACACTACCTTTTTTTTACAGCCCCCGTATTTTGACGCTTTTGTTCTGTTAACTACCATGATCTTAAAATTGGCATTGTAACTCCTACATCCCTTGGATACTTGCCCAGCCCATGGTCAGTACAGGCAGGCTTATACATTGTTTTAAACATAATAATAACTATGCACCACAAATAGTAAATGTTCATGGTGGCCAATAGAATGGTGGCATTTTTCACAATGTAGAATTAACATTTGTAAATTTTACCTCCAAAGGTGCATTGATAAAATGTGTATTTCAGAAAATTATATCTGGGCCAAAATAGAACTGAACCACTTAAAGCAATTTAAGGCAGGCTTATTTTACAAGAATTATACAATATTTCTGCTATTTAAGCTATTATGACCAAACATAAATTTGTTACTGAAAGTATTTTGTAACTGCAAGAAGATACTTTGCATTTTGATTGAATTACACCCTAGTTTTTCCAGGGGATGACTAAGAAACAGCAGCACATTATATTACTGTTCAGGCTTCAAGATGCATTATGAAGGAGCTTACCGCATGAACTGCATGTGATACTTAACATTAACAATGTGTTCCCAGAGGACTCTATGGAAAGCAAAAACACTGACTTTGTTGTCTGTGAGTCAATCAGTATTTTGCTATTCATTTATATTATTCTTTTATGTTAATATTATTAAATATTATTTATCTTGAATGGCATGCCAATGGAATTATCAGCTCTGTCTACTGAGTGCAATTGCCCCGAAGTTAAAAAGATGTCTCACTGTTGATGTGTTGAATTATGAATGCTATAATGAGCCATGTGTTTTAATGTCACAATCCAGCCATTAATTAAAGCAATAAATTATTACCTTACCCTCCCTAAATAGCTTCAGGTATATTGCATACTGTTACATAAATTGTTTATTTAGAAACAAGTTAAAATGCAATGAAATAATGTGATGCTGTCAGTCTAGCAGGAAGAAAACAGTGATTAGGCTGAGCCTCTGGCTACCCCCTTCTCTGAGTGACATGCCCTCCATTCTGTGTATATATGCTGGGGGGTTGTTTGGCTAGCAAGAAAAGCACTGTGCTGAAAGATCAGGCTTCAGTTTTATATGGAATATAAATTCTATAAATATATGAGAGTTTACAACATGAGTTAAAGAACTTGGGACTTTTGTTCAGCACACAATTTTCACCTAAAGGCCCAGGTACAATTTGAAGATATGGGTAGTGCACACAAAGAAGATGCTGACTACAATAAAATGAGAGCTACACACTGGCTTTGTAGCAGTTAGTGATAAGGGAACTGAACTTTAAACCAGAGGGCAAGTTTGAAGCTGCTCGTATCTCTTAATAAAGACTTTATTTGATTCAGTATCCAAATGATTCATATCCAACTGTATAAATGGACTTGTAAGACCATGGACCCATCAGGGAGGCACATCAACTGTTATTTTAGTATGTTCAATAGAAGGCATGAGAGATTATCAGGAAATAATGCATGTTGGCCATAAAGACACATAAAGGAGTAAGGGAATTTTATACAGGTATACACACTGACACACACACACTTGTGTGGGTATGCTTTTTATATATGCAGTTAATTGAAATGAAGACTGAATTTTGTTTTATTGTCAGCTTGATATTGCTAACACAAGGAAGGACACAGCAAAAAATTATTGCGTTAGTTCCAAAGTTGGATTCTGAATGATCAAAATTGTAAGAAGTTGCAGAATAATTGCTCGTCAAGTACAAAATCTGCTTTAATTGCAATTTAGTTCAATTCAGTGAATTAATGGGTGTCCACTTGTTTCATTTTTGCTCTCTGTCATCATTTCTTGAAACTTGGAACCACCCAACCAAGTCACCTATTTTAGCCTCATTAAGAAGGATATTACAACAATACGAGCACTTTCCCTCATCAGACTGCTGAATTTACTTTTACTTGAAGTACTGAAAAACCTAATCACTTACACCACAGATGACATTATACTGGCCAAGCTGCGTACAGCAGTGAAAGACGGAATAAGAATAATTTAACAAAGTCACTATAACTCCCTGACCTTGCCATTTGATATGGCAGCATAAGTAGAATACCTGCACATGAGCAGTTTCTTCTCTGTAAGAAATGTTGTTTCCAATATCAACATCTGGACTAGGACTTCTGTCCTGAAATCTGACACATTTAATCCATTCCCCTCAGATGCATCGCATTTCAAAATGCAATATTAGCACTGCCTGTCAGGGCATTCAATCAGTTTCTTCCGTGAGGCCAGCACAGTGGCAACAAATTTTTTTTCCTTCCCCCACATGCATTTCTCCTCTCAAAAGCCAGAGATATGGTATTGATTTGTTTTGATCATTGTTGAGTGTAACAGTGCAATTACTAGCACTGGTCAACTTAACCTTCAAAAGAAATATCAAGAAGCAAGCAAACTGTTCTGCAGTAAATGTCATGAACTTTTAAGGACCCTTGAGTAACACAGAACCTGACTTTTGTGTACAGTGTCAAGCAACACTTCAATATATTGTCTTTCCCCATTTCAAACCAACATACAAGACACCAGAGATCACGTTGAAAATATTATTCAAATAATGTTAAAATCTGAGTGAATTATTATTTAAAGTATGATGTGAACTGTTATTATATCTCTTGAAATGAGGAATTTAATTGTAAGTAAGTATCCCATTGTACACTTCTGGGACAAGAAAATTTATTATTCATAATTATCACCTTATCACCTAGTTATTCAAATTATAATGACTTCTTTCATGAATTAAAACAAAACACTATTTCCTTATCCTTACCCCAACTACTGCAACAACCCACACAGCACATCAGGCTTGCTCAAACAAAGACAGTCTTTATACTACAATGAATCCTATAAAGTTGAAATAAATAATAATATTCATTTTAACCAATTAAAGTAATTTTCATTGATGCCTATTTGGTAAAATTCATACAGTGCCTGTATTTCTAATGCAATAAAAACATTTGCCTACTTTAAAATAAAGTGATGAGTCACGAGCATTAATTGTCCTTAACTTTATGCAAAAAAATTAATCAAGTTTTACTTTTTTCCTCAAACAACATTTTGCCTTTGCATTTGGAATTAATAAGAAACATTGTGTAGGAAATTAAAAAAACATGACTCTTACTTATATTTGTAAATGAACATTGAGGAGATTTCGCACTGGTAATCTCTCGCTCCATGTTCCCCTGACAGATTGAAGAGGTGACGTAAGATATGTCTTCAGATGTTGCTTGAGATTCAGCACCAGCAGACGGTCTGCACAATCCCTTGTGCGTCAGTCAATGAATTGCTGACAACACAGGAGACCAAGAGATTGATTGAAGTACACTTCACAGAATGTCTCAATATTTAAAACCCTAACATATGCTTTCAAGCATGGTCAGTAAACAGACTGAAAAATATCTATACATATTGCATTATTTGACACTACATGTAAGAACCATGTGTTTGTGCCACCATTACAATCACATTTTTTTCAATATTGTTTTCCTTGTGGTTTCTGACAAAAAACAAGTAAGTAAAGCTCTGAATGTGTTGAGTCAAAACATGCACCATTTTGAAAAGAAAGCAGAAAAAGGAAACCAGCACAGCTCCAGTGTGCCTGCTTGTCTGATAATACTTGTTCTGAGTAATATGTCAATTATGTAAATGTAGTTACAGGCATTAACTCCAGGCTTTCTCCTGAAAAGACCTCAATATTGCCCCAGTTATCCAAAGACTCAACAGCTAACAACCTGAAAGGGCTTTAAATATTTACATAATTAGCTTAATGAGTCTAATTTATTTCATATCAAAAATAAGTTCATTCATTTGGCAAGGTCCTGACTTTTTTAACACAGCTGAAAAGCCTCCCCTCTTTTCTCTATAAATGCTGTTTTCTTGCTGACTTGCTTCACCTTGCTGCTGACTGCACCATAAATGCTCATAGATACTTGCACATTTAGCAGGCATGCTCTGTGGAACTTGCATGGCTAATCATGATTGATTACACACCACAAGGAGAGCAAGACTCTGGCTCATGAGGTCCTTTTTAAAGGAAGAAATATGAAAATGAAAATTAAAATTAAAAAGAAAATAAAGAACTTACTATGGGTAAGAGGATATCAAGATACCTGCAGTGGCCTCATGAGTGATTGTGCAATTTAAATCAATCAGGAACACCCTGGACTGACAAACCAGAGAATATCCACGTCCTTATATTCATACCATCTCTGATCCAGGAGTATGGTATTGTAAAATATGTATTCAACGTACAAGAGGGTGAATGAGCTGAATGCAAAGCAGTCAAACATTTGCTCATACTGGTTTTGATCAATTCAAGACAACTTCCTTAATCCAGAACTGCAGTTAAGCATGGAAAGTGAGGATGAAGAATTTTGCACCAGAGCACTGAAATGTATGTTTTTGTTACCATGAGAGCATATGTGTAAATATATTCTAATTCAAACAGCAATGACAATATTTTCATGCAGAGCTTCCATTTGTATGAGTATATGGCAAGAAAAGTGAATAATATAAAAAATATTAGTAAAAACTATATTGTTACATTTCAGACCAAGTAATTTCTTTTTGAAGCCCACTTTTTAGTATTTTCTGCATTATTTAAAAGGAGCATGGGCATAGCTCCACTCACAGTTCCATCTGCTGCTGATGTTACACTAAAATATATCTATATAAAATATATCTATATATATATATATATATATATATATAAATCCAATACCCAAAGACAAAGGACAGAAACTGTATTGACATGACATTTGACATTTTACATTGACATTTATCAATGTAAAGGTATTAAACAACAATACTCAATGAACATGATTACTCACACTTTAGGGTTTATTTCTGTTATTTTTGTAAACATTTTAATGAAGTGTTAAAACAGTGGGCATTGGAAAGGTGGAGGCAGGGAATAGGAGTATCTGAATGCTTACCTTTTAAGAAAGCTCCAACCTTCACCCTATACAGCCTTAGTTTCAGGTTATACCCGGTTATACCTTTTTGTCTTCTGGATTTTGGGCCCTTATGAACATAAGGCTCATCCTTATGAAGATAAGGCGGATTTGAAAACAGCAAAACAAATTTATCCATTCAAGTCTCCCCTCATAATGTTTATGCATTATATCTAGAACCACTATGGTTGTCCTTCTCTTTACTTTTTCAAGGGCAGCCTTTCATGTCATGTTGTTACCAGCATTAAACAAAGTACTGAAATGTGGTCTGACACAGGTACAGTATTATTTAAGTTCAATGCAACTGTGATTTGTGTTTAGTACATTTAGTAACATATTATATTTTTAAGCATTTAAGCATATCTTTTTTCTGCTTTGGCACAATGTCTAGATCCAGTCAACTACTACACCTGCAAGTCTTTTTGATAGTGTGCATATTCTGCATATTCTAATTTAGTACTGATTGACTGCATTAACCAACAGTGAGTAGAGTGTTGCAAGGTCATGTCATATGATGTTATTTTCATAATAATATTGCAACAATAGGGTATATGAAAAAAGTATGATTTGGCTGTAAAGTTTGCTTAAATTTGAATACAGTCTAACAAAATAACATCAGCACGCAAATGGTGGGTATTTTGATCTATATTAAATAATCTGTAATATACTAAACAATCTGTATTAGTAGTTATATTAATCAATTAAACTTAACAATATTATTTGTTAACATATTAAATGAAACAGTTGAATAATATAAAATTGCCAGCAGAACCAAAACAATCTGTATCTTTCAACTAATATGTACTAATATGTACTGTTTAAGTCAATCAAGAGTTTTTTTTATTGCCAGAATGGTAGAGATGTGCACTTTTTCCATAAAAATATTGTAAATTAAAATCATATTGCTGTGTAAACTGTGCTGCCCTTTTGTTTTATGCCCTCATTTTATGTAGTAGCAGCACAGCTTTAAATCAGGGTTAATCTGGAATAGTTCATCTTTGGTTAATTGACCTGTAATTTTCCATAAGATGACACTGTGGTTTTGACTGAATCCCAGTCTGTGTGACTTTTAGACTACAAGTGGCATTCTGTTGTCATTGCAACACCTCTGTATGTTGCCACAGATCCCTCCTTTTCTTTGACATTTTAAAATGGACGAAACGCTGCCCATCCATAGAAGCACCTGACAACTGTGCTCACATCATGGATGGTCTTATTCTCTGTCAACGCAAAAGGTCACTTCTAACTAACCTGGCTACTGTTCTTTGTTTATAAATAGCTACAAATGAAACCCACAAGTAATGGAGAATTCTGTGGCTCTCTTCCAGTTCCTCTCACTCTCTTGCCTACCTCTAGCACCTTGACTGTTTTACAAGGTTACAGAGAGAAGACGACCCTAACAACAAAGGTATTCTTTCTTCATTCACCCACTACAAAATGTATTGCCTGGTTTCATTGAACCAACTTAGAGTTAATCAAATAGTGAAGATCATAGTTTTCTGTTTCCCAGTGGAAAGGAGTTTTCCCTATGTGGAAACAGATAAACATTTTTTAAATAATCTGAAGCAAACATAAACAGTAAACAAGTGAATAAGACAGTGCTGAAACAATGTAAACAGTCTGCTTTATCCTGTTACGTTAGGTTATTGTAAGTAAATTAACTCCTTGCAATACAGTTGCCCTGATTAGAAACAGATATTTGACTATGGTGAGCACCAGTCCAAAGCTATTAAAGCAGGGGTGTTTGACCTCACCCACACCCTACTCATTTGATCCGTCCATCAATCCAGTATTGACCAGGATTCTAAAGGGCAGTTAGACATTTGTTTCAGAGGTGGGTGGTGGTAGTGTTGGGGGGTAGGAGGTCAGGGTGCTTCTTTTCTTGCAGATCTGGTTCAAATTAATTGCAGTGCTTCATTCATCTGTACATTGAAATGACAGCAATATTGAGCCTCTGTCTGTCTCTTTTCTAATGGAAGACTTTTCTAAATATAGAGCACTCTAATATTGTGTCTAGTTGTGTGTCGCCTTTGTGGAGAAACGTCTTTGACAGAGAGCAAGTATTTCCTCTTCTGAATGAACCCGTCTCCAGCAGGAGACTTAAAATCAGTAATAAGAGCTCTTTTGACCTGAAGGCTGAATCTCAAACAGAGGTAATATGTCAGTAATTAAGCCTAAATCTCAAATGTTATCAGGATAGTCTTAAAGAATACAGCATGGAAATAATAAGAGGCTTGTTTGGGGAAATACTTTAAATGGCTGATGATGACTGCAGCATAAGCATGGATTAAGTTCATGCAACTATGACATCTCATTTGCTATTGGATTCTAAATTTTAGGTGACATCATTTTCCAAACTTTGTTTTTTTATTATCTCTGTGCATAAAATACTATTGCAGTGAAATGCCCTCTGCTTCTCAGGATATGTGAAATATTTTGCAAATACACAGACAACATCAGCTATCACAAATTACCCACAGTGACGTGTCAGATGATTGCATTTTCTCTGAAGTTAACACACATTTCACAGCGTGGGACCTGGGGCGATTCTTTCAGGCCTTTGGAAATCAGTTGTAGTTAAAGTGAAGGAGAGCCTGAAATGTGTCCTCTTTATCACACACCTCTCAGACACACCTCTGAAGGGTGCAATTGATCAAGTTTACAATAAGACTTGAAAGCCTGACTCCTCATTTAAGTCCAATATCTGATATGCACAGCAGTGATCTCTTTTACAACTTGATTTCTTTTGCTTTGTTTATTTCAAATGAAAAAAAAATATGGAAATAATTAGCATTTCATAGACCATTTCCCTCCTTGCAGTAACATAACACAGCAAACCTCAAGGCCATTCACGTATTTTCATCAGATCATATGGGTTATCATTGTCAACCTTTTTCAGACAATGCTTTTGACTCCACAAAAACTGTTAAGATACAAGGCATGCTGCAGCCTCTCTGCAGGAGAAATGGCCAAGTCGGCCCATGGAAGCCAAGCTGCCCATTGAAATGTATGAGAGAAATGGATTTCAATCGAAGACAATGAGATTCTTTTTGAATTTAGCCCCATCCAGCAGCCCCGCTTCACTTGTATTTGTTCAGAGCTCGTCCTGCAGGGGCATTAACACAGATCCTCATGATGAAAAATGGGTCTTGCCCAAGTTCAGTCACCTGACAGACAACCAATCACACCCTTTGATGAATACTACTTCCATCACTTACATTCCAGTGCCATGTACATGAACAGTGAAATGAGGCAACCGCTGGATGTCGGTATGTTAGAATAATTTATCTGGAGAGTGCCATTTAAATCTTTGTTGTATTGTTGTCAGACTGAAAGATCAATAAATTAGTGTGTGCTATCTAGGGTTTGATTTTTACTTTTTACAATTACAGTTGTATTTAACTAGCTAACTTAACTGTTGGCTTTGCTTCTTATAGCTAATTAGCTTGCTATTTTGGCTAGAAGACTAACAATAGTTAATATTTATTTGGTTCAAAAGTCAAAACGTAGAAATTGGTCTTTTCAATTCTTCTGGTATAAGAACGTAGAATAGCTTACTGGTAACATGGTTGCTAAGTCAATGTACTGCTAGCCCAATCTGCCAACATGGTCAAAATCAGTGTTTAATGATCTCCATAATTCTCACAGGACTCACAAAGATACGAGGATTTGAAAGCACATCATTGAACCAACAGCCTGTTGTTTGCTCACTATTTGCACTTTTGTACGTCGCTTTGGATTTGCCAAAGAGCAAATAAATGTAAAGTGCTTGATTAAGTTTACTGGGCAGAAGTTGAGCACGCAGTTTACAAAGGCATTCATTTCTAAGTGGTGCATCCTCCTTGCAAGGGTGACAGGAACTCTTTTCAAGGGTATGATGAGGGCAAAGATTCTGACAATTAAGGACAACTTCAAGGAATTTGTTGAAGTAATTGCCCAGTTCTGGCTGGGCATTTTGAAACTGTGTTTTTTGTCATGTCAAAAATAGCCTAAATCATCTTATTTCCTCCACTATGGTACGAGAGACTGAAGTTTTTGCGACTCCTTTTTGCAAATATCTGAAAGTACTGACATTGCCATCACTGACATTATTGACAGGCTGCATCCCAATTCACAAGTGAGTGAGAGAAGTCATTGAGCAGGTCCATACTTCATATGACTTGACACAAGTATATACTCGGTGAGGAAGGGGAAGGGTGTTATTTGGGAGCAATATTTAATATCCCAGCACCATGATGAAACAAAATTACAAAACACAAAACCATGGAAACAGCAGAAGCAGTGACATCTAGAATCTATTGGAATCTTGGCTAACAATGTCAAACATCATTACTAATCCAAAAGTGGGTTTAAATACTAAAATTCTGAAAAATGCATCTTCTGAAAAACTGATATTTCCTATTATTAACAAGCACAGTTTGGAAATTGAGAGACTTTACAATTAAAATTAGGTAAGAGGTCAAATAAAATACATCTGTAGGAAGTAACATGAGATGCAAAATATCAATATGCACAAACATGCAAAACATTAGGCTATTTTAAAGCAAGAGACCTGCTCCCAGTAATCCTCTAGTTTTTATAAATAATTTTATTTATGTTTTACATATTTTATGTTACTTATTTTATAATTGACCTCAATGGCCTATCAGCATTGTTGCAGATGGCTCTCTCTTGTAAATCTGGCTTTATTGGTGAAAAGGCTAGTGATTAGTATGAAACATTTTGGTTTTCTAACTACTGACATCTGGCAAATCAATACACATAAAAGTTGCGTATGTAAATGCGAAGCTGATTGTCACAGTTTCACTTCACTTCTATTAAAATGCAATTGATTCATTTTGTCCAATGCTTCTACTATATTCTGACCGTGTAGGAAATGTTCATTTATACAGTAAAATTCAATGTTATCTGTGGTAACATTATAGTGTTTTTTTAGGCTTCCTGCAGTTGAAACCAACTCTCATAAAATTGGCATGCTAATGAAAGGGATTCTGGGATGTCACACTAGACGTGAAGGGTACAAGCTCAAAGGGAGTGCCAGAGGGCAAACAAAAGTTCCTTTTGCAGTTTGGGATACGCTCAACCACATGACTCGGCACCATTTGAGGTGAAGTATTTAAGGCAAGTGACCAAAAATGCAAATTGGGATGCAGCTATTGCCTGTCATGCCCAGTTCTACTTTATCCTAGGTTAGGTAGATGTTATGGGAATCATTCAAGAATGTGACATTTTGGATGGTTGCGCCGCTTAGTCAGTGTTCATAGTACTTTTGTGAATGCATGATTTATGTTGTATTTATTTACTTATTTGTGTTCATTGGCAACAGGTGGTTTACAGTAAGAAGACAGCATTCTGTTCAGGAAAGATACAATACACAGAATTATGAGACAGACAGCTACTCCATATCCGAAGCAGGATAGTACAGCTCTGTCCTCAAATGGTAAACACTTTGAATTCTTATCAAATTTTCATATTGCAATGGTTAAGGAGTATAAGATATTTTGGTTTCAACTGAAGAGCTGAATTTGAATCATTGTGTTACTGCCGTCATCTGTCCTTGGTGGGATGATGTTTTTCCTGCCTCCTTGATCTTGTTTGCATGGACTCCCTCCCTATATGCACAATATATTACATTAACAAACACAGAAAGAGACAAGCACAATGAAAGAAATTATTTCATAGTGTTTTGATTCTGAAATTATGAATTCAAGGAAGAGGAAATCATTTTGAGTCTTAGCTCACACCCTGTGCACACAAGGGCAATGAATCAAAATGAAGCACTCATTTCTGTTTTCCAGGAAATTGACTAAATGCGTTCCACAATAACCCCCAAAGCTCCCTCCCTTTGGAATGGACAGATGTTATGCAGTTAGTGCACTGGGGCAATGAGCGCTGTATGTATTAAACTGATTCCGTCTGTCATTGGAACAGTAGACTTGATTCTGTCATACCCTCAGCAGTGCGCTAATGTAAAAGCACAGAGGAGTGTGCTTTCACTCCACTAGCTTTAGATTTTAAAAAAATCACGTTTTAAAGTGGATGACCATTTTTAGTAACACAGCTCCACCAGAAATTGTTCATGTATGAAGCGATGAAGTCAGACATTGGGATTAAATTCCAAGGCCTTACCAAGAAATAAGGAGGATTTTCCAGTCTATATATTCTCCAGCATTTTTCATGGGTGATAGAATTTAAAATCAGGCATTCCTTTAAACTTTATAGGCAGTTTTGATTGAGCAAACATTGCATACAAAATATGTTAAGGCAATGTATTGTTTAGTTTCAAATGTTTAGAGTCAAACCTGTATTGTCCTTGGAATGCTCTAAGGTTAAACCACCTTTTTAATTTTGTAAAGTTGTTTATATAGCCGGTGCCCAGTTCACAACAATCTAGTTTACTATGATCAGCATTTACGACTTTTATAAAAATGCCACTATTAACCTTTTTACAACATTAACTCAGATTTATGACAAGAAAGAGACTGAATTGAAAATGACAGTGAGAAAGAGAGAGTAAAGCAAAGTTTAAAAAGACTGAAAAGGCAAAAGGCTTTTTTCTCATTTGGGGTGTTTGAATTTGTTTTCTTATTTCAGTTGTTATTGAATAATGAAATCCTGAGGTGAAGAATTTTTTATGTTATCCTGTGAGTTTGTGTCTTGCTTGATCTGTGTCATTCCCAAACCATCACGCAATGCATGTCACAATACATAACATTTATCCTGTGTAAGTACTGTATATTAGAATGTATAGGTATTTATACCATATGGATATTGTATGAATATTTGAGTTTATCTGATTTATATTTGATTTATATCTATATTTGAGTGTATCTTAGTGACAACCTCCATATTTCCAGGTTTTTGTAATGTGTACAATATGATCATGACCAGAAATCAAAACTTGTTCTTGCAGTCATACACCTTTGAATTTCTTCCATCCTAGCAGAGGGAAGTGGATACATGGAGTCCAATCTGACCAAACAAATGGATGACCCTGTGAATAAGAAAATCCAAAAAGTAGGTCGCCATTGTTTATTGCATTTGTTCTTGGCATCGGTTCTTCCTGTCTGCTGTAATGCCATAGTATACATGTAGTATAGATGCTCACCTACATGCTTGCATCAAGGCAGTATCCTCAGGTCAGGATCAGTGGGCCAACAAAGGCTCATATCTGAATGTCTTCTGCCACTGAAATAAAGAACCAACAAAACAGATCTCTTCAGCTATCAAAGGGGAGTTTTAAGCATCTTTATTTGCAGTTCAGTGTGCTTAAGGAAAAAGATGTAAGAGTTACAGAACATAACAAAAGTTTAATTTCAAATGCTCTTTAATATGGTGAGCTCTGTATTTGTGTACGGATTATAAAAAGTAAATAAAGGGCAATGGCTCCAAAAATCCCTGAGACTTATGACTTCTCATGTATTTAGTTTGACATGCAATGCATTACAAAATAATATGTGAACATGTCATATTCATTGGCTGCACTGAGGATTTTTGCTGGCGTGTAGCAATAAGAAGAATGTAAAAACACATGAATGAGAACTGTAAAGTGAATAGCTTGGCCTGTCTGAGCAAAAATAATTCTTTCCTTATTCATTCATGAGAAAGAATCAAGGTCCCTTGTCACCAATCACCAAAGGGGAGAGGGAGGAGAATTTAGACCAGATCTTCCTGTGCAGAAAAATGTAGGACGAGAGTTCCTCAACAGGGCACAATCTTCACACTTTTATTTTATGTTCATGCACATTTCCTTAACAGTGTGGTTTAAAATAGGGACATCAGCTGTCAGAAAACTAACTCATAACAACACACATAGTGCCATGGCATCTTTGCAGGAAAAAACTACAGGGAAAAAAATCTGTAATGTTGAAATGGCACTGTGAATTCTCCTCTGTAGGAGCTCAAAGCTGTGCTGTGACAAAGGGGATGCACAGTCAGAGTTTAGCTCTCATACTGTAACGCTGAGACTGCTTACCTGACATTTAGGATGATGCTGCTGTTTGGACAGAAGCTGCATCGCATTTCCAAGGGGCAGGATCTGAGATGAGCACCTGCTGCAGGATGAGCAGTTCACCCGGGGATAAGGGTAGAGCCGATGCCCACCGCTGTGGTCACAAGGGGCACGGTTTAGGTGGGGAGAAGGGCGATTTATCACACAGGACTGACATCAACAGCAGTGTGTTGGGTCATGCCGAGGACAAGTTAAAGTATGAATTCCACACCGCTTGTCTAGCACAGTTATTTGAAACCTACAGGTATGGCTGCACAACTCAGTCTAAGAGTAATGAACAACAGGGTCAGGTCAAAGTTCCCAAGAGGTGGTTCATGGGGTATAATGGGAATAAAGTGGAAAAAAATCACAAATTTGTAATTATTATAAATGAAGACATTTAATTATCCTTTTAGAGCACATAAGGTTTACAATATTCAACACAGTTTATCCTCAGATTCTCTGAGTACTGCAGTATCTGTGCTAGTTTTTGTGTTCATAGTGCACTGTAATAGGTTGAAACTAGACCAGATACCTAATGCTAATTAAATCTAAATGCCATTACATCAGTAGGATTATAATTTTTTTCTTTCTGTTTTTTTGCCCATCTTTGTGTAAGTGTAGCATTTTCTATTAAAGAATACTTTTAGCTTCCATGCATGGATGAGTAAAAGAGAACAAGGAACCTTCAATTCTGTTTTTATCTCTCTTTTCAGTGTTGGCACAGAGTATTTGTAATTATATTGTATTTTTGATTGTGATTGTCAACCACATTGTGATACTTTAATAACATAAAATAATATATCAAAATAAAATAAAAACATTAACATTCAAAAAAACATTTTTTTTTTTTTTCAAAAAACATTGCTTTTTGTAGCCTGTGAGCAATTTGTATTTATTTCCAGTGTTACTATTTTTGATATGGATAAATATAGGACATAAGGAGTTAACACAGGGAAGGGTAAGGACTGGGGTTCTTGTCACCTTGGTTTGCATGTGTCCCCTGGATGACTGTCTCAGAAACTGTGATTAGCACCCCAACACAAGTTTACCTTCACCTTAGTTTTGACATTTACATTCTCAAAAGCCTTGAGACAAGTCATTTTAATAATTACAGTAAATGTGAGAGTGAAATTTGCAGGAAGAAGTGGGGAGTGTCATTACAATGGTTGTGTAATGACCTCCCTGAGGCCCCATCAGTGAAGAAATACACAATTCTGAATACAAATTTAACACAAATTTAAAAAAAAAAATCACTTTAACAGTAGCTTAGAAACTGCCTGCCAGATAGTGCTGCAACAAACAAGAAAAATGACTGCAGTAAATAGCGTTCAGCGATAGGCACTAACATTATGACCTTGCCTGCTCCATTAAGCTTTGCCAGCTTCTCCTGCGGGAATCTTCACTTTCTGAGAGTGATTGTTAACTAATGATAATGAACCTGTATTTGTGTAGTTTTTTTCTCCTGAAAACACCTCTTAAATGAGAGTGTGTAATATTTCACGTTGAACTGCTCCCCCGCTGGTTTAGCCATTCCATCAAGAAAGGAATGGAGTTCTTTGATTATGGTAATTATAGCTGGAGTGACCTCTTCACCTTTCTTTCACTGAAGCATGAGGTCAAGCAAAAGCAGTAGGTAACCATGAGATGGTCAGGTCAGTCTGAGAGAGAATATTCCACAGTTGTAAGAGAGATATCCTATTTCCCATTGTTCTATGAGGTATCAGGGTGTTTATGATGTCTCATCACTTCATATTGCAACCATTGAGAGTACATACAGTCAAAATATACACTTGCTTAAGCAAATCCTTATTTGTGCGATAGTCTGTGGTAAACTGAAAGAAGTAAGAGAAAGGCGTTGGCTTTAACAGAGGCTTTCTGCATATCATTCCATCACTGGCTCATAATAAATTGAACACTTTGTGAGAGGGATGCTGGCGCCAGGAAGCAATGTAGAACATGCCTTTGCTCTGACATTCCCTTGTGGCAATGTCTGCCTGCTACCAAAGGTAAACATTTTTGCTAAATTAATTTGTCAAAAAAAATGTCTGTAACAGATGGCTGCCTGGTCCTGATCATTAATTTTACCCCAGCGGTTTGATACCGACTACTGGATGAAGGTTAGCATTTTGTTTTCTGTCACAAAGCATCACCTTGTCTCGACTCTCTGAATGGCAAACCCACTGAGGACAATGACGCCGCTGCTTTTCCATATGGTGCGATAAGAGAGTGGTGCTATCTGCATATGAAACTGTCTGGGCTGGGATGATTTACATCACGCCAGGCATGCCTTGCCTGCTTGAGGAGTCCTGGAAGTGTCCCTGATTAGCTGCAAGAATGGCAGCTGTCCAGGGCAAGAGAACACACAGTTATCAGGGTGAGAAATTCCATTGTCATCAGGGCAAAAGAGCTCCAAGTTATCAGGGTGAGAGACACTATTGTCATAATGATGAGAGAGCCCATGGTCACCAGGGCAAGAGAGCTCGTCATGTCATACACTTGCCCAAGAACATTCACAGATCCATTTAGTAGTTCAAGGACAAGCACTTTGCTTTATTAAATGGCATGCAGACCTTTCCAAACTGTAGCAATACACACCTAATAAAACTGTGATTAAATTATTAGATTACTAGAGGATGGCGCACTAGTTGCTAAATGGGCCTACAGCTGTTGATGTTTCTTTCACGCTTCACAGGTTTGCCCTCACAGGCTCCATATGATGCTAAAGATGGTTCAGGCATGCAGCAGCAGTTCAAGTTACCATTTTGATTTCATTAAGGCCTCTATGTGGTGTGACAACATAAGCAAACCCCACATGAGGGCCCTCCTATCTTGGTGTCCAGTTGTGAGTGCCTTCAGGGGCGTTTGAGTGTTGTAATTTATAAGGGTAATTTATCAGGGTATTTCCACTATTTGCAGGCATAACAGCATAAATCCCTGGAAAGGCAGGCTTGCAGCAGTGGGGGTTTATACAGTCACAAGCTAGTTTGCAGGTGTTAATTGTCCTGCAGTTCTCAGCATGTACTGTTATCTGAGGAAAAAGTCACTGTAAATTTCCTATCTACTGAATGTGAAACTTCCATTCAGTTATGCTTAATTTCTATGCTACTTTAAAGAATTGACTGGGCTGTTAAAAAATCTAGATTTTGATTATCCGTTCAAAATGGGCTACTGGCACTGCTCATATTAGGACACTTCTTTGCATGTTTGGATCTTCATTGCATTAAATATTATCCCCATGTTGGGCTGTGTAACACTTTGAATACAAGAATAGTAGGAGTTGATTTTCTAATGCACTGTCCCATGTTCCTCTGATGACATTTTCTAACTCAAAATATCATGATAATGATAACACTAACAGCAAAAGGATTCATAGTTAAGCTAAAGAGTCATTTTTGTCATCAGTGCTATGCATGCATCTTATATTACAGAAAAGTAGCACAGCATCACTACCAAGATGACTTCCTTTTATACACATTATACATGCCAGTCGTGAACAGAATTACTCATAACTTACATACTTTCTTTTTTTCCAGAGTTTGATGCATTTAAGTTACTATCAATGCAATGATATATGAATCACAGTGCATTGGATGAGTGTTCTAATGCTGCAAAATAACTCATCTAGACAAAAACTGCCAAATGACATTCAAACACTAATGTCATACCGATTCAGTGATGGGATCATTTTACTTTGGCTTGGAATTACATTAACTTCACTATCTGAGTCTGAGCTAATGTTGCTGTGCCAAGAAGAAAGAGAAAGAGTGTTTACAAGATTTAGGATGCTCCCATTGCATGACTCTTTATTTCTCTGATATTTAAAAGATAACTTTTTTCCCTGATGGCTAGGTCCAACATTTGAAGTGCTAAATAACGTTTCAAGATGCGTTGCAAAATCCTACATTTTTTTCCGCCTTTGGCAGCCTCTTAGTCACAGTGCATGGCTAATTACATTGTATAATCATGGAATCTGCCATCCAAAATGTGTCGTTTCTTCCTGCCCCAACTGTTGGATCCAATTGAAGAAAACAAAATACAAAGTATAGCACTGGCCCCGTGAAAGCCTTTGTCCGACAACAGTCATCAAGGATCCTGACTCACTCACCCATTAGAGTGGCCAAATAAAGAGGCCTCATTTATTTTCTCAAATCTCCAGCTAATTTCTAAAAAAAAAGCCTGGGTGATTCACCCATACATTTAAAAATTGCTGTGAGGAAAATCACTGTTTATAAATAGAATAGACTATGTCAAGTCAATGTGAGACATGGATTGAGTGGACCATGGATAGACAGTTTGGCTTCAGGATGTCTGTTGTTGTTGGCAATAGCAGTGCTCATTAAGGCCAAATCAGCCGCTTTATCTGATGCAAACAGATCAATGATGAAACCTGGAGTCAAGCCGGGCTGGTATCCATGAAAAGAGAAACCAGACTTCTGCTATAGGACATTAAATGTCTACATTCCCTTCTGGTACATTCCATGGAATTGTTTTAGCTTTTCACTGCACTGTGAATGAGGTTGTATAGTAGCTTGCCCCAGACAGACAACATTTTATCAGACATTCTTATTCATTATTCCTGGACAGATCATACTCCAGGACAGAACATTCTTCAATGACAACTTGAGCAGGCTCTAATTCCCTACCCTTTTTTGCTCATCTCTCTCCCTCCTTCTCCCTTTACTCCTCTCCATCCTGCATTCAATACATCATGTTGGTGATTTGACTGATGTTTTGGTTGTAATACTGCAACCTTTGCTGCTTGGCGTGTCTCTGTGTTCTTTGGTCGTGTTCATTTCCTGTGGCCTGTTGAACATACCAGGTCGCCTCACCTCTAAGGGAAGGCCTCACAGAGCAAGCCTGCCAGCACACCACAGAGCTTAATTAGGCCCCCTGTGCTGGAAGGGAGTGGATCTAGAAACAGAGAGGGGCAGCAGCTGGGAGGTCAGGGCCATCCACTCTGGGATTTACTTCAGTGCTTGTCACACAAATTCCCCCGTTGCAGAGGCCTCATCAGCAACAAGGAGCCAGGTCCTCTGGACGCAGCAAAGGAACTGCACATGTGCTGTCTGCTTCATTGCAGCATGCTCAATTTTAAGAAACAGAAAAAAAATATGTTAACTGAAATCTGTGTTCAAAAGGTGAGGAGGACATGTGTCAGATAAAAGACACAGCTGCTGCTCCACTGTGCACCAGGTAAGCTCACAATGCCCCTGACCAGTGAATGCCTTCATTTCCAAACAAATGTGTGCAGGGGGGAGGATTTTCTTTCCTTATTATAATTTACTCCCATGTCTTTTTCTTATTAAAACCCAACCATATTTATGAATTGCTTATTTCTTACCGTTACTCACAGACATTCTTTAATACCTATTCACAACTAGGAAAAATAGTTCCTCAGCCCTCAGACACAAAAAGATGTACTATAGAAGCTGGATGTTCTGTGTGATCTGACACCACAGGTCTGTGAGTGTGACAAAGAGAGCATGAAGGGAAAGGTGGGGGCAGACACACCATGCACAGTGGGATCTGTTACTTTGTGTCAGTAACCAAACACCAAATTTGCTACTGTAGTGAGGAACAAATAATTAGAAACAGGAACTGTCAGTTCCTGGTGTAATTTCATCTCCTAGAAAATATTTGCACTTATTTTCACCTCACAGAAAGCTCATCATACAAAAAAGAGTTGCATTAAAGTCTTAAGTACAGTGTAAGGATGAAACATCATTTCTGTAAATGCATTTTATATAAACCAGGTTCCAACATGGAATACACGGCTTGGGTCTGGCAAGAGACTCAGCAGAGATATTAGCCTTATAAGATTATACTGCCTTCATGAACAGTCATTCGGCAGGTAGGCGTTATCAACTAAAGGGGAAAAAAGAAATCACACTTCCTTCCTGCACCCACCCCCTCTTCCACACCTCATACGAAATTAATGACACAGCACAGTCCAATGTACAGTCTGAGCCTGACAGTCTTTCTGCGTCCAAATGCTCTTCGAACAGGCAGGAACGTTGCATCTCTTCCCTAAGTGAGAAACGATATGATTGGTGTGAGATTTGGGCAGAGCACCTCATGAGGGCTGTCTGACAGACAAAGCAAAATCGGAAGTGATCTCACCATGAGTCACTGCGAGCTAAATACTTCCAAAAGAGCAACAGCGAGGTACTGACTGATCCCTGGCAAGGTGCCTAGGGGCCAGTGTCTGCAGTGCTCATGCCCAGAAGGGCTGATTAATCCTGCACTGATGTTATCAAGAGATGAACTCTTGCAGTTGAACTGAGGTAAGAAACATTTCATGTTATTGTCCACTCTGAGCAAAAGAACTGAAAACGATGAATTATTCTGCTGCAAAATAAACTGCAGTTTCAGAGGCTTGCACAATTTGTCGGGCTATTGTCCAATGAGCTGTTTTCACCCATTTGATTGGCTTTTTTAAATGAAGTCTGACAATAACAGTTATGGCCATTATAAAGGCTGACAATACACTTCAGACCAATATTCAGTCACCACCATACCAGGCTGGTTAGGAACAGTTACAAGGAAAAAGATTAATCAGGTGATAGTACCAAAGTAATTGAATTGTCACAAAGTAAGGCGATTTAGCAGCAGCCATTTCTCAATTGTGGGGAAAAGCTTAATTAATGTGAGCAGGATTTTATTATTCATGGCAGAACTTGTTTTGTTGCTTACCAACTCTAATTAGCACTCTCTGTGTTTAATTAGCTTTATGTGTGTGTTGCAAAGTAGAGCGCTACAAATGCAAATGTTTTCCCGGTGATGTTTCTGTCACAGGAGCTGTTTAATACGTAGGAATTATTTTATGCAACCAAATATACCAGGATGTACATTACATATAGCATACTACATAATTTTATTGTTAGGAAGCACAGTTTTAAGATATTAATACAAATCAGAAATATACAATGATGAAATAAAACTTTCAAAATCATATCTGAATAAAGAAAAGGAGCCTGCTTGTGTTTCAAAATCAAAACTGAGTATCAAAGCAATTGTGTCCATTCATTTAAAAGCTTCCATTGATTTTTGTCTTCTTTGTGCTCCTGAAAAGCTCTTTTACAAGTTATTTTAGATAAAATGCACTATACGGACAGGGATGACAGAGAATTAAGCAGAGGGTTTTAAAGTAATTGCTTTGTAGGAGCCATTAAAATGGAGCAGGCCCAGACAATAATGGAAAATTTCAGTAATGCTCTGCTCTGGAGTTAACGGTCATATATGATGTGCAAACCAATGTTCTCTAGAACAGCCCTTGAAACAACCTCTGCTTGAGGAAGGCCCGGCCTGACAACACAATGCCTGCAGTTAGTGTACAATCAACCAGATGAAGTGGGCTGCAGACAAATTGAATGGCACACTTTATAGTATACTACTCACTGCTTACAGTATGTACTGTCTGCGATGTGCATTACTACATCTCAGAAGAGTTTAAGGCACACTGGGATACCAACATATACAGTGCCTTTCTTATGGTCTAAGCTCTTTGGAAACTGTTGGGAAGCACTTTTAATAACCTCAGTGATAAAAATTAAACTCGCACATTCTTAATATGGACAAGGATCGTGACAGGGAAAATTCTCTTTGCTCTTTCTTCACACAAAGAACACTTCACAATAAGAATGAAAGGAACATTGGTATTTGTTCAGATTAGTGAGGCAAATGGGTGAGTCCTTTTTCAACAAGAGAACTTTTTAAAGAGTAACAAAAAAAGAAACTGCTTTGACCGTGCATTTCAGCCCATCTAATTTTGAATGGTTCTTTTCTCTTCCTGTCCATATTATTGGAATACAGATGGAGACATTTTCTTTAATGTAAGCACATTTAATGGAAGCTCTGTCCTTAAGTTTGAGAAGCAAGGTTAAGCAAATAATTATTTACTTAGTATTTCTTATTCAACAGTACATGTTTCAGCAATTGTGTATGTACCGAAGATCAGTGCTCAAGATCAGTTAAGGACCTGAGTTGCACAGGGATCTGTCAGGTAGTATTTACTGTAGCAGAAGAAAACCATGCAAAACAATGCAATATGAGTTCTATTTTGAAGAAATAATTACACAAACTCCATAATCTGGTTCATATAGCATACAAATATACATCAGTTTACACATACAGTACATTATTAATTATTTGTGTAGTGAATGCATTTTATCACTCTGCCAAGTTTTCAAAAACCTTTTCTATTCTGGTAACAGACAACCAGTGGATTACAAAGCCTAAATATCTAATAAAACAAATGTTAAATATTCCTCACAGCATCACACTTAGTATGAGTGTCTAATGAGGGTCTAATTGAGCAGTGTCTCAATTTCAATAAATTCTAGCACAAAGGCATCAAAATGTCAAATAAAGCGTATTGTAAACAAAGTAATTCATTCTAGAAAGGGGGAGTTTCTAAAATACACAACACAGGTGCATCTACACCAAACTGACAGAATAAAGACAAAGACAGAAGAAGGGCTCTGAAGGAGTCCTTGTTACATTTACAGGGACTCATACAAATGGGTCCCATCAGACCTCCCAGCTGTTGCACAGGCATTTGTCTCGCTCAACAGACTATTAGAGAGGTGTTGTCAACAATGCTATGATTATGAAAGGTAAAGAGACTTCAGAACTTATGAGCCCCCATTTCATAAACAAACCCTGATCATCGATCCATCCCTTTACAAGCACAAGAGCAAGGCGCTTTCATGTCAGGCACAACCCAAATTCAGCTTTAATGTAAATTAATGATCTTCCATCTCCCACGGGCTGAACACTGTCAGAAACATGCTGACAGACTCATTTCAGAGAGCCTTCTGATATATAAAAGGCATTTGAAAAGAAGGGCCTTTCAGATCCTTGAAAACTTTACCTGAAAGAATTAAAAGGGAATGAATGACTGGATGAACAAACAGACTTGGTAAACATGTGGGAGTCCTTCTTCCATGATTATGAGTACAAAATTTTAAGACAGTTTGAGCATTTGAGTGCACGTACGGCACTAGGGTATTTTTATCCTTTTTTTCTACTTTATGCAACCTTTTCTTTGTAATTTCCAATTGTACATTAAGATCAGTCACATGATGCACTCTAATGAAGTGTATGCTCATTGGAGGATACACATAACTCCACTGACGTCATCCAATCAACTCACAGCTGTCTGATAAATCACAGGGTAGAAGGACAAGGAAACCCTGGCCAACCTGCCCACCCCTACCCCGGGTGGAATGAGGCCAATTTCACACACTGCTGTGGGCTCCTTGTCATTGTCACAAGGAGCAGATTATCACTAAATTTCGAACCCAGGCCACTGGGTTCCCAGCCCTCAAGATGGGCACCTTGCCAGCTGAAACACTTGGAAGCCTCCATGTAAATGAGTTATAATAAAACAGACCAATTGAAGTTCCCTTTGAAGCAAACATACATATGCAAAAACAGCCCTAGAAAATAACATGAAGACAGGTTTTGTTTCCTGCCTTCCTTCCTACCCTTGAATTTGAATCTCACCCTGCTCTCATGCTCATCTGTGCACTGGAACAGGTTGCTGCTCATTAGTGGTGTGGAGATATACCTGCTGCCTTTTGCTCTTGGAGTCTGTTGCCATCGACTGATACCAAGGGATCAATGGCTCTGACAGGGACTGTCCCGCGTACAGGCGAACAGGATTGAACAGGATTTCAATGTGCTCGCAAGTAGCACAGGCTTTTTTTTATCTGAGCATAGCCAATGTGAGGGTAGACATGGGAGAAATGAAAACACAGGCAAAATGAAAAATTAAACACCCAAAGGCATGTTCCTGCTTTCACCCATGAATCCTAAAACTGCTCCTACGAGGGCTTAATTGCATTATGAACCTAAGAAAATCCCCACTGGAAAGAAAGCTCCCCTTGATCAAAAGGTAACCTAAACAAACCTGAACCCATACTTGCTAACTATTCTGGAACTTTTTTCTTCTTAAATGTGCAAACTAAGTTTGTTCTTATCAGTAGTCTCATAAGCTCCAGCAACTAGGCAGTAAAAAATCATGAATTAAGTCTCAATGACAATGAAGTTCAAGGTCACTGTATTTACCCTGAGTTCCCTTCATCATGTTACATATTGCCCTAGGAACATAAACCATTCATAAATCTCTGATAAAGTCAAATCCTTCAAATGGCTCCTCTCCCTTTTGGCGACACTGTCCTGTTTTCATTGAAAAATTGTGTGTCACATTTGATTACTATTTAATTAAAGAATGCTTGTCTTCAATTAGAAAAAGCACATTGTATACTTCACTTACCAAATTACTTCATATCAGTTGGCTTGAGGCTTCAGCAGAGGGCATACATTTTGTTCCTCTTTATCACGTAATGCCAATTTATGTTAAATTGACTAACCCATTTAGACTGTGAAATAGGCCTATATCCCCCCAAAAAACAGATACTTGTTCAAATCTGTGAACACTTCATTACAAAACTGTTTGAAGGCCTAATTAGTTTTTCTGTTGCAGAGATTGCTACAGTAATGCTCAGAACAATTAAACACAACCTTTAGAAGGTACACTCCAAAGCTCCTTTGTATATTTTAACTTGTCTGTGTATTTGTGATTTGATATTCATAGCTGACGTTCAGCACTTTCCTAATGATAATTGACTTCATTGTGTAGAATTTCTTCTTATCACGTAGTTGCTGGTAATTATAAGAAAATGCCTTTAATACCTGGGGAGCCTTAATCGACCACAGTAATGAGTCAGAGTGGCAGCAATGGCATTATAAACAGTGAATGCATTATGGCGTTTACTGTGCATACTCCAACAAGGACAGATAAGACTTCAAGGGCAGTTCAGAGATTTATTTCACTTTTCCCCCCTGACATTTTTTTTTTTCATTAGCAGATGGGTAATATTAATACAGTGAAATTTGGGGTAATGTTTTCACATCCTGCCAGCCTGAGTCACAGGTTCAGCTTTTTTGTATAATACCTTTGCTTTATTGCTCCTAATGCATTAAGGCTGGCAGTTTTTGGCTGTGTTGGTAGACAGGGTGTCTCGGTGGTAAAAGAAACTGTCAAAGACTGCTGCAGGAGAGAGCAAGAATAAAACCTAAGTTTACTGACAAGTGAAACACATTTCCCAGCTAATGAAAGAAGTGAAATCTACCAGCATTTAACACCGACACCTGTTTCCCAACAGTAGCCACGCTTTTTTTCTCAACCTAAATATCTGGACACAACGAAAGCAGGCCATTCCAGAAACAAAGGCTGAAAAGATCAAGAGCTCAGTGCCTTGATTTTTACTGGTAGAGGGAACCAAGGCTAACTTCAACAGTCATATGATGTTTTCTTTGAGGGTGAACTTCATTGGTAAACCTGAGCTTGTGACCATCACCACAGACAACCCATAGTGCTTCACCAAGTCCAGGTAATGAGACACACACTAGACAAACTGACTCAAATCAGCAAGTGGAAAAATGCTTTCCCATTCAATACAGTTGCTACTGTAAGCCTCCGGAGGACCATTTAAAACTACAAGCTTGGAATTGAGTGCAACCAATTCAGGTACCTTTCCCTAAGAAGGAAACAACATGTTCTTGGGGCAGGCCACGTCTAATGATCAAATCATGATTACCTCTCTTCTTTTAAATATCAAGTCTCCTTTATGAATGCCTTGTAAACATGCCATTATGTTGAATTGTACAATTATTAAAATCCCAAAAAGATAAAAATTAAATAATTATGAGCCAGTTAAGGACTAACTGCCAAAATTATTCATACTGAAGACAAAGGTCATGATTCAGACCTCTTTAGATGTCTTCGCTAGTTTAATTATTTCACAAATTTGCCTTCCTGGGGACATTCTGCACAGATGTTGCAGGACCATGCTGCTGAACTGGAATATGTTTTCATGTGTAGGTATATTGTTAGATCTTATGATTGCAGTATTTTCACTAACCTGAGACAGGACCCTGCTAGGAATGCTCACATTTCTGATTTGTCTTTTTTTCTGATACTTTCAGGGGAACTATTTTCTGCATCATTATTTTGCCACTAAATGCAGCAGCTGTGTAGGGGTTGTGCAGACTGTGCAGACATTCAATGTGAACCTGCACAAAGGGCTTACTGGCACACAAGAATTTAGTGAGCAGTGAAATGCAGACCAGAAAAGATAGCTGAATTCTAAATGTCAACTTCATCTCAGTCCATTCGTATGTAATGTGTTACTACATGGAATAGAACTAGAGTATTAAAGAGCTGATCACCTTATGAAAAATACAAGAGAGTTTATTCTTATTCCTTCATTGTTCTGGAATGGTATTACAAATATGTTACACTCATTCCATTAAATTTAACATTGAATTTTTTTTTGTCTGTGCTCTATCCATCTGTGCTGCTGCTGATAGTTAGAGAGCACCAAAAGGTCATGATTTAATCTGAAAATTCAGAAAACTGGCCATGTTTCTCTACCCTGCCACAACATTTTGAATGTCAGCATGAACTGTTGCTCTTGCACAGGCTCTCAAATACCTTGACATTGTCATCCGTCATTCCATCTATGGACAAAACTTAATCAGGCACCTCTGCAGTATAGAAAGTTCCAGAACACACAGTGAGTGAACACAGTGTTGAAAGGCATAGTTCATAAAATCTGAAAAGCCACCATATAATTTTTTTTCATACAGGGCTTTTTTCCTGAAGACCTCTGCACCACCACAGGCAAACAGTAGCCCACAGAGCCAAGAATACAGGCAATTCCAGACCCCTTCACTCTCCAGCTGTGTACTCCATCCAGAAATAAGTTGAAAAATAAGAAACAAGCTGATGTTGGTGTTGTTTCTGTTGTTGAGATTGCAGAGGCCTAGTCACATGCTATGAGAATGCTTTTTGAGAGGCTAGTTGGATTTGCATTTTCAGTTTGCTTCCTGAACTACATATGGTACTGTAACTTTCCCTTTCATGGTTAGGTTCTTTCTCTGTCCAGGTCATAGAAATGAATGAAATTAATAATTACTCATTTGTTTTTGTAAAACTACATATATTCCTGACACATCATGCTATGGGCTTTACCCAGATTAGCTACAGTTCATCAGTAGGCCCTAGACAGGCAGAGGTAACTGTCAAAGCACAATAGATAAACACAATGTATGTGTGTCTTGTGTAATTACTGTCTGGCAGTTACATTATTGTTGTTCGTGATTATTTCTCCAATTCTAAGACACCTATTTGGTCTTGATGTTAATGGGATGAGAACCCCATTAACGAAATATTTTGGAAATATTTTTATGATGTCTGTAACATGTTCTCTGTAAAAACAGCATTCTTGGAAACGTACAGCATATATTCTGTATTTCACAGACTACCATGCACTGTAGAAGTTGAAACTTCAGCCTTGAGATTCACTGATGTTCTACTATAACATATACTTATATACACTATCAGATATTTTTGTACATTTCACAGTAACATTCAGCTGTATAAATGAGTTGCACAGCATCAGTATAAATGAGTTTCAAATATTGTTAAAGTAATCGCCAAATTGAACTCAAATGTACATTTCTAAATGAATTGCTCTTCTACAACAAAATACATTGATCATATTTCCTCTCCTCTGGCAAGATGGATTTTTTTTTCTTTGACATTGGGTCAATGGTGAAATGCACACCTACTGTCATAAAGAATGTAATGGTGTCACATGGAGGACTGGAGAACATTTTAGGGTTTATTAAAATAGTTGCAATGGAATGGGATTCTTGGCATCCATATGAGGAAAATGTCTTCATTCACCTTTTTGACCTTTGGAAGCTGTCGAACTACAGCAGATTAAATTACTCTGCTCTACCCTTTCTTTTTCATGCATGTTTTTCTGCAGAACAACTGGAATCATATCCAGAGGCAAAATTACAAGGATAGCTACTTCCATGCAATCCTTCTATTGTACATCACACAATAGCTGTGAAGTGCAAGGTGTACCCTTGTCTAAACATTTTAATCCAACAGACAATATAAATTCCTGTGTAATTCCATCCACCTGATTGGATTTGCCATTTCTCACACATTTCTTCTTCACCTCACAATTGTGATATAATGAGATATTGTAGAAAATTAAGATATAAACAGTGTTATTTCTGCACTACAATCACAATCAAATTATAATTATGACCTCATATTTACCTCTTCAGAATATACTGCATTGTGTTTTTAGAGGGTTTGATGTTAAGTCTGTATTTCCAAAGCCTTCAGACAGGCCAGTGATTCTGCTGGGTGGCAATATATAATTATTCAAGTCATGAAACAAGAACAATTAAGACTTTGCATAATACAGTTGACTATAAACTGGCCTTTAGGGCTACAGCTCTGTAACTAAATGCAGGACATGGACAATTACATCACAGAAATATTAATACTGAAAGCAGTTTTCATTGCATGAAATATGTTGTGGGTAGGGTTTCATTTTAAAAATATTCATTTTTAAGTTTTTTTTTTTCTACATGAGACATCAGAATCAATACTTGATTCAGCATTTACACTTGATGGCTCAAGTGGTTTAGCATTGTTGTGTGGGGAACACATGTTTTTTTTCTGCAGGTTAAACATAGCCAGCCAGCCGGCCAGCTGTTAAAGCCCTTAGTTAAAATAAGCCTAAAAGAGGTTATCACTTTTCCTGGGATTGCCTCAGAGAGGAGGGAAAAACAGAGGGATACCATAAAATGGGAGCAACGGGTGGTGGAGATGGGTGTGGAAATGATGGGCAGTATGTGCAATCAGTAACTGACCTGAGTGCCCTTTCAAGCTATGGATTTCATAATTAAATGTCAGCATTTGTCACTAATATTCTGTTATTTTGTTTTCTCTGCACATATTTTAGCCTTTATACTCACATTACCAAGAATCTATGCATTTTCTTGAATCAATGATCTGTGTCATTTTAGTTGCCTTTGTAAGTATTTCATTTGACATGATCAATATTTCTGTATTTTAAATGTGTTCCACTGTTGGCAGTGACATTGATGTCTGCTTTGGACTAGATGCCATGACTGCAGCATGGGTTTAGGGCATGCTTGAGACAAGCTGGCATTAGTAGATAGTTTTTACTAGGTTTAATCTTTTTTTTTATTTTCCAGCTTTACTGAGTAGTTTAGGAGACGCCATGAAGAAAAGAAGAGAAGCAGAAGAGGTCATTCTGAAATTAAATATCTATGTCAGTAAATCTTTTTGTTTACAAAGGTAACAAATTTAGTTTATATAGCTTTAAGCAAACAACTTGAGTAGAATTTACAATTGGACATTAGTACAAAACAATGCAATTAATTGTGCAGAAGTATGTTTCATATGCTTTGTGGTGATCCACAGATTTGTCATACCTGTCAGTTGATTTTTGGTAAAGTCCAAGAACATACAGCAATATAATTTGGCCTCAGTTCTGTGATCTCAGTGATGCAAGTAATAGGATAAGAGCTGTAGTTAGTGTTCATCATTTGTTTCTTTGTCTTTGTTGCTGTCTGTTTTCTTTGTGGTGAATTTTTCAGTGCAATGTTTTTTACTATAACCTTTTTTTAACTCTACTTGCATCTGCTTGCCTTATGTCTGTCTACAGTCTTCACTGCCATTGGAGCAGGAAGTGGTGAGATACTGTAGAGACTGCAATATTAACTGCATTTAAGTTTCATAGCATTTGAGAGGCATTTTCCAGGCAACAAAATGTTAAGGGGGTAAGTGGTTCAAACCTGTAACAAAGAAAGATAATGGTCCTCTTGTGGCCTTGCGGATTTCCCATATCCCTGAAGCACCTCAGAATGCAGACAGCTCAACCCATCCCACTCTTCAGACTCCCAAGACAAAGAGGCATGTCAGAACAGAAATTCATTGCTTTTCATCATGTAAAGGTCACACCTATTATTTAATTTGTGTGTGCAGGGAGAACACTGCTAATAAGCCAGAGACATTGTAAGGAAAAAGAGGAAATATTTGATGTGCCTAGCATATGACACCACAGAGTATGGATTTTTCCATAATTTCGTTCCATCATACAGCATCCACAATAGCACACTTCAGTACTGATCCTCAGTCTTAGCCCTTCCATTGAAGAAAGTCAACCCAAGTTCACTTGCCATTAGGCCTCCACCACACCACGTGTCCTGTTGGGGAGATCATACTATCATGTAAGTATCATCTCCCAGTATCCTTTGTCTGCTTAAATTTCTCCTCTGCTGACACATTTTTTACAACATACATTTTCTGAGCTGAACATTTGTTATTTGGATTAAATCATCTGTTTTCACACTGGACACAGTTTAAATTTCAACCAAATTGAAGTATACCCCATAACTCAATTGTTGCAGTATGTGCTTCATATTACTAGTGTTTCCTTATAATACAACATTAGAATCTATTTACACTTTTACATTAGACCATTCCACACAATGCAAACTGAGGCTACATATACTGTCCCAACAATGAATGTTAAAAACGGGTAGTATTATGGATGTCACCAAAACAGCATAGTATGATTCAGCAGAAGTCACTATAAGGGCCTTCTTCTACAAGGTAAATAATAATTTGATTATTCTTCAGGTAATTGAACTTGTTCTTTTGTCTTCAAAGAATATCTACACTCAAGCCCCCACTACTTCTTGCCCGAGGCTTTACTGGGAAACATTCATCATAAATGTGTGCCGGGGCACGTGTACACATTACCAATGTCACGGACACCTACTGAAAATATGCTAATCAGCATTCCACCTGCGATACTGGAAATATGACACACCATGTGAGATGCAAGGCTTTGCTGAGGTATTTAAAGTCAGCTGTCTGTTCCTCTTGTATCTTTCAAGTACTGTACAACAGGAAAATGCTGGCAAGAGGAACCTTGATAGCTTCCCATTATTTTAGACCACAAAAATTTCCACTTACAAGTTACAAGGCCAGTGGCCACATAAATTATTAAAGCTTATGTAACAACAGATTTTTTTGTTTCCAAGCGGTCTGTGCTGTGTGGCATTGAAATATGGATTGTGTTCCAAAGGCTTCCTCATTGTATAAATAATTTAGCCCATGCTAAAACCATTTGCATTTATCTATTTAATTGTAGTTGAACAGAATACTTCCAATGACAACCAGAAAAAAAAAAATTGCCTTTCTGAATATTTGAAATGTAAATCATCAGCTACTATTTACACTCATGAAATTCAATATAGATGCACTAGTTTTTAAATACAGTACATTGTGTTACTTTCCAAAAATATCTGCAAAGAATCAATGTGCAGTTGGTTTCCTCAATGATTAAGTAACAATATCCTCATCAAGTCCAGGCTGTGTTTGGACAAGGCTTCATTGTGAATCATTAACTACTTAAATGTCACTTCCTTATTTGTGCAGTGAGGCAGGATTAATGAATATAATTTACATTTATAGAAAAAAAATAGTAAACTAGTATAAAACAACAAGTGCAAATGTTTACAGAAGTTTATTGGTTCACTTAATTTCTGTTGGCTCCCAAAACATTTTCCATTTCTTTTATTACATAAACTGAAGCAGAATTGTTCTTTAGTGACAGACCCTGCTGTGTGTGGGTGTTTGTGTACATAAAATGCATGTACCCAACTGTATTCTGTTCACCTCATGCAGTATCTCTTTATGTAATGCATGTACAAACAATAAATACAATTACCATGATGGTCAAAACAATAACTGAATTTTTAAATTTAATCTCAATGTTCAGAATGTTTATTTTTTAATATTATTTTAATGAGAAAACCATTTCTGTTCCCTTTACAATAATCTAGTGCTTTAAAAGCCCACCCTGAGAAATGACACATTCAGGATCAGGTCCAGCTTTTTAGGTTGAATTTCTAAAACTTCTTCATATGCTGTCATTTCTCACTTTCCCTTCTCATCTCATCACCTGATCTAAACTCCACGCAGATATACTGCAGCCTACTTTCAAAACCTATGATTAAAAAAGTCTCCTTCTGTCAGATTAAAAAAGGTTAAACCCATATCAGGTCCCTAAACTTCAAAAATACCTTCAGTCTGCCAAGTCTGAAAATAAATCCTCTCTGTCAAAAAATTGTGGTTTGTTTATTTATACTGCTAAAAACCGTAGGCACATACACTCTGTCACTTCACCTCACTTTCACACATACAGGCATCATTAGTGTGTATAGGAGGATGATGATAATGGAACAATGTCCTGCTAGGAAGCAGGGGAAATCCACACAGATCATGCTAGTAACACACTGCATGGAAGGGCTATGTTACCTTTATAGAAGTGGCCTATGAGGCCAGCCAATTTTCCACAGAAATTGCACTTGTCCTTTGGAACACTGTGTGTGTGTGTGTGTGTGTGTGTGTGTGTGTGTGTGTGTGTGTGTGTGTGTGTGTGTGTGTGTGTGTGTGTGTGTGTGTGTATATGTCTAAGGACCTCTGGGGTATGGGTATGGCTAGTGCTGCATATTGTATATTGTGCTGCCTTGTGTTCATTTAGAGTAGTGATTGACTCCATGTACCAGAATGCTTTGTACTCTTAATGTTTTAATGTTTCCCGTGGTTTATGCGATGTTCTGTAAATGTAAACCAATCAGATTTATTTGTTTGATAAGTTTTTATTTGAATCTGGCAATCAGCCAATGATTATTTGTAAATTGATTATGCCCGTGAAATTGTGGAGACTGTCAACATTCTCTCTCCTCTCTGGGGAAATTTTCTGTTCAGTCCAGCCTGCACAGAGTGAGGAGAGAGGTCACGCTTTTAGGTTGTTCAATCTCTGAGCCAGATCCTGTGGAGACCACCTGTATCGTTGCATACATAGGCCCACTGGTGGCAACGCGTGTACTAGTGACTCGAGTGTAACTCCTCATTGTGAGTGTTTTGTTTTTTTGGTTTTTTGCTATAGTGAACTAACGTTAGCTGTAAGTGCTAGTTAGTTAGCTGCAGTATTGACGTCTGCTCTCCGGTGCTGGGCCCCCCGGAGAGCCACTGTCATCAGCGGCTGCCTGCTGTGTTTGCCTGGCCAGATAGCCAGCTGTCGTCTGTTGGTCTGGTGGATCGTGGGTAACGTGAACTTACACTTACACTGACACACCCACACACGTCCTCTCGTCTCGCCTCTATCACCAGCGACATTGCAGCAGTCGCTGCTTTTGCCTTCAGCTCAGGGAGCTGATTGTGCACCAACGGGCCCCAACGACAAGCGCTTGGTTTTGGGTTTTATTTGATACTTTGATTGATACTGGTTTTGCTTGTGTAATTTTTCTGTCTGTTTATGCACGCTGCGAATATAGTGGCTGCTGTTCTTTAACTTGTACGGGTGAGCCTATTTTTAACAAATCTTGGTCACACTGTTTAAAGTAGTTTCATTTCATTTGTTTATTTGCTGTGCACCGGTTAGAGAGTCAATTTAACAGCTTTGGGTGAAAATTGTTTTCACCATCGTCTCTCTCAGGTATTTGTTTGCATTTGTTTTATTCATTTCAATTCCAATTTAACTATTTCAGTGACTATTATTAATAAATTCTTTTTTATTGTATTTTAACTATATCCTGGGTGTATTGGCAGCTCATTTTTGCATACACATAGCCTAATATATAGGAGTGCTGGTGTATTACAGGTGTATAGTAACTCAATACCCTACTGGCCTATTAGATTGGTATCCAATACTAATTTGATTAATACATACACTAAGAGTTAAAGACATACTGTATATTAAATTCTGGGAAGATACCCTATACACTAGCTTAAAGGTAAGTGTAATGTAGGGATTTTCTTCTTGTGAAGCTCAACTTGTAATTCCAAAGTTTAGGTTTAAAGCAATTTATTAACAAAGCAATGAATAGTATTCAGTTACAGTATGAAACATACTGGGTAAAAGCAAGGCAGGGCAATTACAAAATGGTGGTGTGTGAGTACAAGCCTTTATACCTCAAACCTGAAATAAAATCCTGAAATAAAATGCAGGTTCCTGTCCCTGATTGGACAGTAGAGAAACAAATGGGCACTGCATGGTGTTAGAGGCTCCACAAAGTCTCTTCCTTAGATCTCGCTCACAGGAATAGACAGAGGCCTCACACCTCATACAGTGTCAGACTTGAATACACATACACACACAAACACGAATAACCATAGCCTGCTCTCTGACCAGGCCTCAGGTGTTAACACCCCTGTTTCCCGCATTCTAAGGAACAAAGGGTGTGGTGTGGAAGGTAACCAGACCGTCGTCAAAAGGTGATGCCAATTGTATCCCTTAGAATCTAACCCCTCCTTGATATTTAAGTTGGTTTTATTGCATTAGGCGACCATCCAAGAACAATGAATCAGGTATTGCATTTTCCTTACGGTAATATTTTCACAGTGGAGGCACCGCTCTACTAAATTCATTTAAATTTACTATTCTATTTGTATTGTGGCTATTTCAATTACCTTTAATATTATTTTCTAATAATATTATTAGGCTACTGGTACACAGGGAGATCAGCCAGCTCACCATTCCACCACTGAGAATTCAGGATCCTGTTGCGCCGTTGTTTTATATATTGTAACTCTAAGTAACTGGTAGCCATTAAGGTAACCTCAGTCATATGTAGTGCCTATTTTCTTGGGCTGGGTGACAAGCACCCGTGAAAAAGGGGTTACATATATGTATGTGTGTGTGTGTGTGTGTGTGTGTGTGTGTGTGTGTGTGTGTGTGTTTTGCATGGCTCTGGTGCTCAGAGCCATGCAAAAAAATACCATGAAATACCATGAAAACACAGAATTGATGGCAGGACCGGAAGACAGAATTAATTGTTGATGGCCTCTGATTACTGATTACTGTCTGATTTGGCACTGGATAGTGATGACATCAGAACCTTGTGCCATCTTATTTTTTGACATTGTGTATGTAGCCTCACACACACAACAGCTGGTCTGAAACTTAATCTACTCCCACATCACTGTCTGTCATCCTTGATTGGCTAATAGCCATGCACTATGGTGCCTTAATGAGGGGCCATACAACATATCCTTCCACCCTGCAGTAAGTCTTGGAACCATATACAAGGATACCACTATTTCTTCTTTCAGTCTTCAGATTGGCCACTGGTGGAAGCCATTCCTGCAGATAATGAAAGATCAAGAGAACTTGGTTGTTGCCCCTTTGCTGTACTCTTTGCTGTTTGCTGGTTTCAGGCCCCAACACATTTTTTGCCTGGTTCTTTTATCTTTCCGTGCCACTCCTCTGGTTGCTGATTTGCCGCAGGGCACTTGCCTATTCAGCGTGTGTCCCCTCTGCCTCTTGGGTCACAGCACACACTGAGTGCCGCTGACACTGACCATCAACTCCTGACATAAACACTCAGCCCTGCTTTGCATACCATTAGAGTGGATAGACACCTAATGAGTTGTAGAGCCCCCTGGGGGCAGGGCGGCTGGCAGGGTCAGTGTCAGGGTGGAATTATTTCACGCTTGGGTCAACATCTGTAGGTCCCTGCTCTACCTACGGACCGTGTGCCTGGTAATGAAAACACTGTCAGAGCTGTAACGGCAATGTAAATTTTAATACCTGCTACCACACTCAACTGAAGGGGCAATACATCATTTTAAAATGTGGATTTTCACAGAATTAATAATAGTAGGATGTCATCTGACCATTGAAAAAGGTATGTTGTCTCCTCACTCTTTTCTGACTTGCAAAACATCAGTGTTTTTATAATCTTCATCAATTGCTCCAAACTTTAAGATGCAGCTTGGTCCTGAATGCTGCCTACACGATTACCCAAACTAGGAGAGGTGAAAGATGCAATATCTTAATTGTTGAACATAGTGTTTTGTCCTTGACTTACATCTAATGTTAGATGAAAATATCCTATTATGCTGAAATGCATGACTGTGTTCAGCTGGTTGGGTTGTTTCTTGTATGTAACAGATATATACCCCTAGCATTAAAACACAATACCAGAGTCCAGTATGATGTTAATATTAAGTTATACCATATGCCCATTAAGATATGGATTGATTGATTTGTAAGCAGAATCAAATTCATCCATGAACTCCTAATCAGAGGAATCATGTCAAAAACCCTTAATAGCAGTCAGAAAAGTGCATCTTTTTAGAATAGGGTCAAACTTCAGCTGTTTATTTTGATCTTGAGGCATGTCAAGACATCTCAGCTAGAGATACACTCTGGCTAATAATGCTAGCTTACTTAGCCAACTACTGTTCTGAGGACTGTGTCACTGAGTAGATTTCAGCAATCTTGGAGTAAAGTCTCAAGAATTGATGTGGAAAAACAGTGCAATAGGCTTGAAAGGAACAGATATGTTTCAAATTTAATTTCAAGAGCTTCAACTTCCCAAATTCTACTCCCTGAGAGAAGTTAAGTGCTAAGTGTGTTGACTGTGGATTTTGTGTACAGCTGTTTATTTCAGTTAACCTAAACTTAACTTAAAACATAAATGTTTGAGCGCATAATGAAAAAATGAAGAAGGATTTGGCAAATTAATTGTGAGTTAAGTTCTTTGTTTTGTCTGTCTAATGACAAACAGCATACTCAAAATCATGCCTCGTGTCATTTTCTTATTAGCATTGCTATTTGCAATTAATACACTTTAGAATTCTGTATGCTGTTCATTTGTGTGATCCCTTATCTTGCAAGATTGAGAAAAATTGACATACCCTTACTCAGATGCTATGCTATAATGTTGATGTTAATAATCGATGATGATATTGGTGATTCTGTGCGATCATTGAAAACATTGGAATTAAGGAATAAATTGCCAATACTGAAATATAAGTACACTAATTCTTGTAAAAAAGTTTTCCTTTTTAAGTTGTAAAACACAAAATAAGGAAAGTTAAAAACACCATATTTTATCCCACATGGTGACGCTATCTGAAAATACTGGAAGCCCACTAAAATCATAACTCGCTTAATATCAGTTATTTCCTCTACAGGAAGAGGAGATGCCAGAAGGCTTGTTCTGTTTTTGCGTTCTATCTCAAAGCACTTTGCCAGAGTCCCTCACTGTTCCCCTTTGTCAGCCGTTGTCTCATGCAGGGCATTGAGAGGCCTCAGCATTGTGGCTCTGAGGCCAGTCAGTGGTTATTGTGGCCCACAGGTCAGCAGCCTTTGACTGAACAGATGGCATCATCCTGGGCCAAACTGCCACTCTTCCCTGGACACACGTCTGTTTAATAAAGCAATGGCTTTGAACTGAACAAGATCCAACAGCCTGGTAAAGACATATGGCAAGGAGACAGTGCTTCATGTTAAAATTACTGGATTGATTGATTGTAAAGTTATGCAGCTTAAAGTGCTCCTTGAATAGTATTGATGAACCTGTGATAGAGCATGAGATTTAGGCTGCAAGCTAGAGTCCCACCAGCTGAATGAGAGTAACCCCAAGTTAGAAACTTTGCCCTAGAGACTGTATGTATCTGTGTCTGCTATAGCAGGCCAATTGTAACATCAGCTGCATGTGTTAGACTATTCAGATTCTAAACATTCTATCCATATTAGTCAATGGGACATAGAGTGTCCAACTGGATTGATTTGAATAGAATTGCAGTTCATTTCATTTGGAGCTATATGTGTCATTATTAGTCCAGAATGTAAAATAAAATAAATCTGTTTCATCCTATGGTTTTGATTTTTAATTTTTTGAATGATAGCACCTCCTCAATGACAAAAATGTAAATGTAAATTTCATCAGTTTTCAGTCAGCTTTGTTTATCTTATTTGGCATCATGCTGTACAGGCATGTCAACCTAGTTTTTGGTTTGTCATGATTAAAAAAACAAACAACCCATGGATTCTTCTATTTGAAATAGAAAATCTAGCTGCTAGCTTGGGGCTTTATTTTGTCTGACACATATTTAAAGTTGTGTGGTCACAGAGGTATGGAAATGTATAAATAAATTGCTTTTTCCTGCAAAGCTTAAAGATCATATTTTCATCTGCAGCTCGCATTAGGCTGTGATCAAAATCAAGTTACTGATAGTTTCATCTAAAAGTGACAGTAAACAGACTTTGAGCTAGCAATAGCTACAAGATAATCATAGCAGTGAAATGAAATGCACACTTCACACACACATGCTGGTCAAAAATAGATGAAATATCCATTTTGTTTGGACAACATGACCCAAAACAGTTAATCTCAGGAAAAAAGCAAAAAATGTAAAAACATCATAGATTCAGTACTACTCCAGCACAGTAAATCAATGGATGATAGTCCAGAGAATGAGCTATATCTTTTTCATTGCTGCCTGATGAATTATGTAAAGACAACCTATAATCCCGACTTGGCAATGTACTTTGGTAAAAATGAGCTCGCCTCCCACAAGACATTCAGCACTAATTGATCTTCAAAGAGTTCTCTGGACAGTTGTATTTAAGTTTTGAAAGTGGCTCGTTAATGAATTAATACAAGCATACTACAGTAATCTCACTCAATTAGTGTGAAGCTTCATGTCCTTTTATGGTGCTAATTGATGTATCTAAATTCTACCTGCATAACCTAGCAGAACCTAAATCCCACCTGCATAATTGGATGGCAAACTAAGGATGTTGCTAAAGAGTTTACAGTACCTTGACAGGAATTTACCATGTAAGGCTACACATTGTATAATATATTACTTGTGTGATTTTTATGATAATGACAGTTCTGGGGTGATTTTTTTTCCAATTTGGCAACCCAGACACATTAACACACACTAATATTTATTAATATTTGACAATCAATTTTATCATTTATAAATTGACCATGTAATAAAGTGTCATTCCCCTGTCCCACACTTAGCAATTGTGAAAAAAAATGAATTCTTGTTTTGAGAAATGACAGTGGACCATCGAACTCAATTTTTTCCTAATTTATCTTATGGTAACCAATTACAGAAATGCTATTGTTTAAGGCCTGGGCACAAATGCATACTGGGAGACAGCATGCTTCCACACAAGTGCTTCACTGTATCACAGTATGGGCTGAGAGCAACACTGTTGAAATGGTATTTATTATTTCATCAGTTAAAGCCTGTTATGAATTGATTGACAAGTCTGTAGAGAAGCTGGCCAACACTTTTCTCATTAACAAGCCCATGAAGAACAAAAGTTTAAAACAATAATCTATTTTAAAATACAACAAACAAAACAAAGGAAACCAGCCTATGCACCAACAGCAGGAGCACAATGAGCCTTCCCCTGCTCCCCAGCCACACCTGTATTTAATCAGGCTTCAATTAGCAAGGTGTGGCTTATTACCCAATAGGTTGGTACCCCACACAAATTAACACAAGTGCACACAATCAACAATGATTGACAACAATTGGGTTCAAGGGAGAGGTGGTGAAGGCTCTCCTTGACAAAGTCTTGTAATAAAATCATAAATACAGGGAAATAATAGGGGTGTGGAAATGAAGAGACCAGTTTGAAAGTGGAATATGCTGGAGGAGGAAGAGTGTGATATCTTCAGGATGTCATATTTATCTTTCCAAGTTATCACTTTGGACTGATTTCAGTTCCACTGTGAAGCTAAAAACTTATTCATATCTGTATGCCATGAGAGCACAGCTTACAGGAAGTCAAAGATGGAAAATGCTGTCAGACTTCACAATGCGTATTATTTGCAAGTGTATATTTTTGTAATGAACAAGAAGCAAGGAGGCAGACGCCACTGACAAGTAAGTAAGTACTTCATTAATGAAAGTGCAGAGGTTAGGGGTAGTGGGATTAGCTAGACAGCCAGACTGGCTCACCCTGAGGTGTTGCTATCTGGAATACGTGGTAAATTTGTCCATAAACAGGGGTAGACAAGACCATGTTCACCATCACTGATGTTGCATCCCATAGAAAATTACCTATAAATAGTTGGTTTTTGCACATAAATAACTAAACAAAAATTTCACATTCAAAAGCACACAAGCACGTTCCACACTATATTGCAACAAACAAAACAGAATGAAAATTATGTTTCTTACAAAAGTTCTGAAATATTTCATATAAACACAGAAAATTCTTTAATTGTCATATCATTCACAAGTGTTGTAAATTGGTAAATTGGTAAACTGCTGATTCAGTATGTATCTGTCTGTGTCCATTGTATACGTGTACATCAATCATAAAGATATGCATTTTAATTGTAAAAATAGGTAGGATAACAAAAATGATTGATTCATACAGAATTTTAAAATATATCAATTTCACAGCATCTATGGTCTACAATATTGACAAAAGCTTATCCTTGCCATGTTTTTTTATGTGTTTTCTACACATAATTATTGGTATAGAAATTGGATTTTAAAAAATAAATCTATATAGTATAATTCTAGTCTAGATTTCTTTTTGAAAGCTCCAGTGCTGCAAAATTTAAATTACAGCTTTTATGGGAAATGAACAATTTATTCCACTCTTTTAGTTTCACGACTGCACATTTCAGTGTGGCAAGAGATGAGCTCCCGGAAATAGCTGAAATCACTCACTTCTCTTGCCAGTTTTTTTTTCCCCTGACTGTGGCAAGACCACAATTTGTGGTCAATTTAGATGATTCATGGCAGATACAGAATTGGCTTAAGATAGATTGAATATAATCAGTTAGAAAATTTGACAGGCATAGAGGAAGAAGAGCAATTGTATATTGCAAATAAATCTAAACTGGAAAAAGGAAGAGATGTACCTCAACAGAACAGAGGGGAATTAAAAAGAAATTATTTTGTAATGTTCATAAAATGTAATTACAATCAAACAACAAACAATCAAAGAAGGGTCCAGAAACAGGGAAGAATTCCATGTGGTTCTAGATTTTGAACTTCTAAAATCATGGGACTAAAATGATAGACTTGCACCACCCCAGTATCAATAGCTGTGCATCAGCTTACCTTGAGCGCTCTCCAAAACAAACGTGAATCAATGACAACACCCGTTGTCAAGGTCGAAGTTTTGTGATGGTGTTGAGTGTCTGGCAGGAGAGAGCAGGGAATAAGCACCAAGGACAGCACTGTCTCTTCGGCATAAACAGGATAAGATCATAGAGCTCAGATCCAGCTGAGATCCAAGGACTGCAAAACAAACAGCACAGCGGGACACTAACCACATCCTCTGAAGATGATCTCCTCTCCCCTAGCGCATTCGAAACACAACTAGCACTATCAGCACTCGGCCTTTGAGACATACTTACTTTAAGTTCAAGCCGTTGACGCAAATAACATGAGGACAAAATGAGGACACAACCTATTGATGAGTAACAATAATAAATCTGACAATACCGATATTATAGACGGTGCCTGTCTGGATGGTCTGAAGTATGGCTCCACGGTTTCGACCAGTGGTGAAGGAAATGTCTTTCATTGTCTGGAGAGGGTACAGGGGGCATGAAACAGTCGTCAGCCACACCCTTGTGTCAGGCGTGCTTCACCTTCCAGGCTACAGAAATGTCTGTTTCATTGGATATTCATGGAGCTTCCTGGGGGGGTTTCTACCAGACTGCAGGACTGATAAATTCCATCTTTCATGCCATCTGACCAGTTGTCACGTAGGATTGAAAGCTTTAGCTGTGAGATGGGGGACATCCATTATTATCTAAAAACAGTAATATTAGGAACTGCTTTTAAGTGATCCTTTTCATCAGAGGTGGTACACCTGCACTTGCCAAGGATCTGAGTTTATATTTCACAACAGCCTCATTACACCAACATATTGGTGCTTCAAATGAATCATATGGCCAGAGGTAGGTGTAGTGTTTTGAAAAAAAAAAAATGGATTCATTACCTACCTGTGTCATGCCTCTCAACAGTCACAACCATGAGATCTCTAAGACTAGGGTGATGTTTGCAGTGTACAAAAGTATATACAAGGTCATACTATAAGTCATGTCATTCTTTAAAAAATGTAATAAAAAGGAGTATGCTTCCATTTACACCTGTCCTATTAATAGCACATGTGCATACCGTAACAAGGAAGTCCTTTCCAATTCACCTTCCAGGTCTTCTCAATACAGTCTGTAGGTTAGACAGGATAAAAACCTTGGTGTGATAATAAATATGTATGGGAAACATTGTGGCCTGTGATGCGGGTCTGCACACCTGGGTTTGAGGCTGGGCTGCCTTGCATCACTCACCTTAATAACTGCTGTCCATCAGAAAACTGAGGCAGGTCAGACGACTACCATTTTGGAAGTTACACGACAGTGCTTTGTCATTTTTTGATTGAACACTTGAAAACCACAGTGATCAGAGCACACTATAAAGAGACGTAGTTGAATACCATGTCATTCTTCAGGCCTTAACTTATTAACCCGTCACTGCCTAGAATAATTGCTCACATGTAATGGATGGCATAGGCTACATGACACCACTCAACATGATGGGGAGGTAACACACATGAAAGCACATGTCTCAGAACTGATGTAATATTTATACTCATATTCCTGAGTTAACACACTCCCTCTGTTATTTGTCTGCTTAATCACGCTGGCTCTTCATGAAGATTCAGACCAACAGCTGGAAGGAAGGTATACTGTAGCTGTGATAATGACAGTTCTGGAGTGAGGTAAAATGAGACACTTAAAGCATTACCTGTTCTTCAAAAATCTCACAGGATTGCCCATTTTAGGAGATATATCCTTGTATGGAGATTTGTTGGTTTTGGATTGAATGAGATGATGTAGTGAGGGGATTAGACAACAAGCTAAGTGTCTGCTAGCTTGCAGATACCAGTAAGGGCACTACAGTTGTGCCCTTAAGCGCAGTACTTGTTATAACTGTCTTCTGTTAATATCCAGCAATATCAAAAATGTAAGATTTATGTCAGCCTTGGGACAGGATTGGGACAGTTCCTAAGTGAAAGAATAGAGTAGCAATGTAATTGTTTAAATCATGTACTGGGTTGAAATGGAAAACTGTACTCACGTATGCATAGACTGGTTTGTAAATGCATGGGGTTCCGCAATTTTATTTTTTTTTTCAAAGGAATCTGAAATAATTCTTAGGGGAAATATTACCTCTTGAGCCAGTAATGGACTTAAATTTTAGTGGAACAATTTCAGAGCACTATTGGTTTAGAGTCCACAGGGAATTTTTAATTTTCTGTGAAATTTACGTTATGAGTGTCCAAATAAAGACAGTGGACCACACATCCGAGTTCCATAAAAGCATTTATCACCTTTATTGGTTATATTTCAAGGGCCAAGGAGCTATAAATATTGTTATAAATATATATTTTTCTATTCACTCCCTTTGAAAAATCTGTTGAAGTGCCAGAACTAAATATTGCTTCTGGACCTTCATCATCTCTCCTATTGCCATTTATTTATATATATATTGGTATTGACCAATTCAGTAATCACAAATTATCAATTATCAAAATCAAAAGGTTAAAGGAAACCCACTATTGCCAAGTCTTCAATGAAAACAGCTTGCAGCACAATGTTTTCACTGTGCTCAATGTTCCTTTGTAGGTCCCCATGGTTCCCAGTTTAAGGGAAGAACAACCTTGAGCATTATTCTAAACCCTGTAGCTTCTTAACAACCCAGAAATCAAATTCTGTGTATTTAATAATGCCTGTGAAGTTTATTGGGATTGGGACTGGTGCCTTTAAATGAATGATGTTTCCCAGTTTGCTTCTCACCTCACTTGTTGCCTGAAAGATTAACTAATGCATAGCAGATAAAACTGAACTGATCTATTAAACTTCTCTATGTGCTTTGAAAAATGTACATAAAACACGTTCATTAATCATGCTTTTCAGATTTACATTCAAGAGTTCACATAATTATGTTTAATATTGTCAAAATTCCTGTCATTTCTGACTTTTCATATATTCCTCACTTCTGTTTGTTAACCATAAAACAAGGTCTCCTTTTCTGTCTAATTGGGCAATTTCTGTAGGCCAAGGAGTATGGGTATGTGTGGATGGTTCTGAACCACATTTTTTTTTTTCATGTAAAATGGAACATACTTCATACCAAATGTGTCAAGCACAAACAGTCATTAAATATAGCATGAAAATGCCTAATCGATATGAATTCAGACAGCAAAGCAATAAAACTTGACATGTCCAGTATCTACACATGCAGCACTATAGGAAGGGATGGAACATCTGGTCTGGTTACTGCTGTATTGATCTATGTGGTATTTGTGGTAGAGACATGTCAGCGAGCGTGCAGCTGGGCCAGCTGGGAAATTTGATCACAGCACTGTGCCACTGTAAATTTCCCCAGCTTCAATAAATACCGTTATTAAAGCTCATTGCAAATTAGGCAAGCAGTTCAGAGAATTTCATTTCTTTCTTTGGCATTCCAGAAAAGTTCAAACCCAATTACAGGACATTTTGCCTTAGGGATCATATGAATCATTGAACAGAGGCAGTTCAAAGCCCAAAATTAAAGGTTGAAGCCAAAACAAGAGAGGGATATTGAGCCTAGACACAAAGGTCAGCTTCAGTAATGCAGACATCGGCAGCATGGTCACTCTGTGTCAAGGCTGACAGATCTCCTTAAAGCAACACAGGAAAATAAATCAAAAACAAGGATTCATAGGTCAATATTTTCTAATCATCCTATGTTTTGTAGGTTGCTGAACTCTACCCAAGCTGTTTTAAATATAAACAACATTGTGATTATTTATTGATTTATTTATTTTGGCAGATCATGTTGGCTTCAAGCAATGTTGAAAGCTGTCATTATCAGAAAGGGGACAGGAACCTTGCAAATTGTCTGATTTTTGCATATTATGGGGACTTTGGCTTACTCAGTGCTATGGAAACAGATTATGCTATGTGACAGAAGATGCACTGCATTAGAATCTGGGAGGCAGGAATGTGATGGCAAGGAGATGCAATGTCACCATGGTGACAGCCATGGCAGCCCCATCTCAAAGCCCCAAAAATAATGGAAGCGCCAGTGGACCGCGCCAAGCTGGCATCCCCCTGGCAAATAACACTTTAGCTGTGTTTGTTGTGGGGTAAGCCTTAGGGACAGGCCACAGTTAGTGCATGCCACACTTTACTGCCCATGCATAAGGGTGGCCCCTCTCATGCATCACCCACACAGGCTGTCGAGACAGATGGCAAAGGTTCATTCAGTGCTGCTGCATACCAAAAGGGCAACAAGACACCTTGACTTCGATCTCTCCGTTTTGTAGCAAACTGTCTCCAGCTGGGAAGATAAAAAATATATATATTTCACTTTCAGATGAAAAGAAAGTGAGTTTATAGAGAAAAAAAACCTTCGAAATACAGTGGCATGTTCTCTATCACATCTACGTATCGATCTCTCTCTCTCTCTCTGATCCGTCAGTTTCTGTCTCTACTCTTTTACAGTCAATTGCAGAGCGAATACAAAATGACGGTCAGAGTGGGATACGAAAAAACAGCCAGCCGCCTGTGGTCCTCTCTCTGGGAGATGTGTCCTAATTAGGTATCATGTTCAAACAGCCTAGATGGAAAGAATTATGCCACACCATCCTGAATTCCCTACTGGAAGAACTAGAGACAGTTGTTTCTGCTGCTGACATTACACATAATACTTATGAAAAGATTGACTCATTATTCCGCATCTTGCCATCACTGACATTGGATATCTCTGAGACTTAGCTTTTAAGGGGAAACTCCTTAGCAGCAAGTCATCTCGGCTATAAAAAAGAACTAAATGGGCAGTATTAAATGGACAAGGTGTGAGAAGCACCTCTGTTTATAAGAGTCTTTGATTTATAAAGATTGCAGCGGCTGTAAATAGGTATGCTGATTGACGACCTTCAGCTATAATGTTAATGTCCTTATACTTTTATGAGCCAAGTTTATGAGAATATTTCATCACTGCAAATGGAACAAGAACATGTTTGCTTTCACCCAGTCGGTTGCTGAGAATAGGCCTGCACTTTCAGCACTGCTCACTGGCACAAAGCTCTCAGTACTTGTTTTTTGCTCTCACTTAATCAACCTCATAAAGTACAGGGGGTCAGGAATTTGCTCCCACTGTAAATCCTGAAAGACATCTTAATGAATGCAATATTCAATTTGCCAGATTTTAAACACACTCATTTCACAGGACGCATACAACTAGGGTTATTTGGATATAGTGACATCCATTTGGGGGAAAATTACCTGTAAAATTGATCCAACGTCAGTCAACACGACTATCCTCATATACGTATAGTTAACAGAATGTATTAGGTCATGTGGAAAGTCAAATCCCCTCTTTACAGATATGGAGTACATTTGGTTGAGCCTGAACATGTCCCCACTACTGTGGGTAACAACTGTGGCATATATTAGCCTGGTACTGTACTAATCATTTCTCCCAGTCTGAAAGTCTGAAAGGCTTCAGGTGCTTAAATTCATATCCTACACATATTGTCAAGGTTCTGTGTTTACTCATCATTAAAATCAACAAATAGCAAAGACATACTTTGGAGATTGTTACATATTTCATCCACAATAAACTGTAGAGTCATTGTTTTTGCATGGGCTTGTCTTGATTCCTTTAAGGCAGCTAATGTCCATCACCAAAATGTAGACTTCTGGCAAACTGTACTGGTAAAGCTGCTTCAGATTTGAACACTCATTCATTTTTTTATTTTATAGTATAATTAACTTAATCAAGACAAAAAACACCATGGAATCTTTGAATGACCACAGTGATTCAGAATCTTTGAGTAACAGTTCATCACTGGAGCCCTGGAGTTCCAGTGGGTCCAGAGCACAGGCTGAACCCTACTGGCCCACCTACACCACTCAAACAGCAACCAGCTTTTTGCAGGAAGTGTCCCAACTAAGTACTCTACGTGTGACACATCAAGAAAACATTTTAGGATTGTAAGCTGTAAAAGTGAATAATTTTAGTGTAGTTTGTTTTCCTATCTCATAACTTGTGTTAGTATAATTCTTATTACTATATTATTCTTCCAGACACTGGCAGCTAGCAAACTGTTTGGTTTTCAGAAGCTTACCAGAGGTACGGTGCTGGCAAAGGAATTGCAAAGTTGTGTGGTGAATTATTACACTGGTCAACAATTATCCACACATTTGCTAAAGGTTTGCAGTATATATTCTTTTTTGTGTGCTTTTTTTGGAAACCTCAATTTATTAAGTTCTCATTTCAGTTCTCACCTCATTTCATTTTAAAAGCTGGAGTGGAAACATTTGTATGTTGCCTGCATTCAGTCTGAAAAGGAAACTGGCATTTTTTGTTTGTTTTGGTATCTTTTTACAGTTTATTAGATTAAATCAAAATCAAAGCACTCTGTGTTTTTCCACATTAATTCAAAGTAAATGTGCAGAGATGGTGGGTAAAACAGACATTGTGCTGTGGTTGCTTGTTAAGAACATTAATTTTTCCTTAAGTCTTAAAAATATCCTGGGAATTGAGAATCAAATTTGCTGTTAACTGAGCTGTGTTTTCTAATCTCTCATAATTACAGGTGTTACAAGGTACAAACATTTCTCCTCCACACTTCGGCTCCGCTCCAAAGTATCCCGTGGTCTTTGTAAATCCCCTTCTTCTTTGTTCTATGTTTGTTTGCTTGTTTTGCTCGTTTGTTTTTCATATAATGCCAAGAAATTCCTAAATGACAGTTTTGAATCTTGATCAAAACCATGCACTACTTCAAGGGTTTTAAAAAAAAAGCAAAACTGTTAGTGGCAGATCAAAAATAACTCTAACTAGTAAAAGCCGAAACCACAAAACAAAAACACATTTCGATGTCGCTCAGAATGTTTCCACCTACAGGTATTCGCGTCTCCGTGTCTCCGTGGAGATCTGAAAGGACATTGAGAAAAGCCTGTCCTCTCCCTCTGCCTTCAAGGGAGGTTCTTTTTTGTAGTCATACTTAGTGCTGTATCAATAGTCTTATACAGAGACATGTTATCTTTACTGCTGTTCAGTGGTAAGAGGGATTTACATAATGTAGCCTAATCAAATGGTGATACTGTTTTCCCTATAATGACAACCCTTGTATAACACTTCATCTAATCATGTTGGTGTTGATCTATGTGTGGATCCAGTAATTCTTCATCATATTCAAGTTAATTTCACAATATGGGGTTAAGATTCCAATGAGTAGGACTAGAAGAATGCACATATGAAAACTCCATTATGATGGAAAATGATAAGCTTTACATCCCTGCCTACTCTCCTAAGATAAATATCAACAGTGCTAAAGCTTATCATTCAATTCAACCCTAATTCAGTCTGAAAGGTAATAGGTATCTTGCTTCATAATATTTTTTGGGGATAATGCTGCTGACTACTTTGATACAATATTACCAGGAAGTGAGAACATCCTTTCAAAAGCGGCTATTGTGTCTTCTGTGAATCTTTCACAATGTTGTGAAGGCAGTCAGCTGTCACTAACTATTCAATTTACATTAGCATTAACTTAAATTGTTGTGCACCATATGACTTGTGGGATTGCTGTGATTCCGGCATTTTAAAATGATACTCTGAGAACGCTTACTACATTTGTTGTAGGATTTTGCGGGTAATTTGGTTTTCAGCAGCGCACATGCTTAGCACTGTGGTACTAATGCATGCATTTTGATGATGCTGAAATTCAAACAGAGATAAAAGTAACTTTGTTTCAATCGTTTTTACTATGTGGGTATGTTTTTATTTAAACTCTTAATTGAAAGGGGTCTGGAGTGGCCCAGGCTGACCACAGCAGGAAAACAAGTGGGTTTCTTCCCATCAGGGATAGGAATGGGTAAGTCAGCTATGGTCCCCTGGTCAAACCCTGCCGCTCATCAAGCATCTTGGAGTAGCTAGGATAACATCAGTGGAGAAGTGCCTACCCTCCAGTTAGTGCCCACTTCACTGAAGTGCACTGCAGAACTTGTAGGGTAAAAAATAGCCATGTTCACATGCAGGTGTATCTGGGGATTGGTTTCATTTCTCCTGCATTCCTGTGAGGGCCAAGGCTGTCGCAGATAGATGAACCTAGGGTAGTACAATTGGTGATCACAAAAGCTGGTTGAAAATGTGAAAAATGCAAAAACCCTAGAGTTCTCTGTACTATACTCTGTCTACTCAATACACTGCATCTCATAATCTCCCTCTGCTTAGATGAGCTTGTGCAGTAATTGACTTACATTTAGGAAACAAAATCAAATGGTGGTGACTAATATTAATTCAAAATATTTAAAGGAGGGATTGTACTGGCTTCAAGTCCTGCTTCCCAGTTACCATTTTCTGAACATCACGCTGAAATAAAACCTGTTATGCTGCATTATTGTCCATAATTTGTCGTGAATCCACAATTTTTAAGTTTAAAATGAACACAGCAAGTTGTTAGGAAGTGACTTGCAAAAATGCTAATTTACTGGTGACATCTCTCACAAGGAGAGCTACACCCCAGGTTTTACTGCGCAGCATGCCATAAATCAAATTTTACATTCAATTATGAAGTGCAATTTCAGTGATGAGCTTAGGTCAGGACCTGCAGTTTTACTCTGACTGCTCTTCGATGTATGAAATTTCTTCAAACTCTCGGCATTACTGCTCTAACCCCAATCTCTATAATGAGAATGGAGAGCTTCTTTCTCCACCTTCTCAAATCGCATGTGTCTGCTCTAAGTCAAGACAACGTTTTCATGCTTTTCCAGTCAGCTGCATGCATAAGTACTGCTAAGACCTATAGGAATGATGCACTTGGTGAGACATTGCTGAAAGCCAAGCTGAAAGTCAACTGGAAACTCATGTCACTCAGCAGGTCCATCCTTCAATAGATAGTGTTCACATTACTGTGAATAGACAAATAGTTCACAGTAACTGCACTCAGTTTTTCCTCATAAGCACATGCAGTTCACAGGATTTTTTTCCCCTCAACATGCCTCAGCCCTGGGTAGTATAAATCTACAGTATTTAGAGTTTCTTCGAGTCATTAAGTTCACAGCAGCTCTCTATGGAGTCCTGAATGGAGGAGTAAATGGAGAGCCCACACATATGGGTCGTACATTTACTGCTCTGTGGAGATGCAAGCCCCTAAGAATGCAAATGTCCTTCTTTCTTTGGTATTACTGTGTATGGTTCTTTTTTGCTGTTGCTGTGCACTTCAAAAAAATGGTCATTCAATAAAAACCACACAAACGCATTCACATAGGCTGTTTACTTTTTATCTAGTTTCATGATTTTTGTGACACAGAATTGGTCATTTTTTGCACTTCATGTGTCTTGCTCTAGTGAACAATAGCAGGGTTCCACCTGGAGCTTTTAGGTAGGATCCCAAGACTCAAAGTTAGTACTGTGACCATTACACAACACAACACAACACAAACACAAGCCAAAATGATGGGGGTGCAGTGCAGACAGACAGCTTCACGATCTTCAGGATGAATGGTGTCCACACATATGGCCAATGTTCCCTTCCAAAAGCCAGAACATGCTGTGCATGTATGAGATCAAAAAGAATGCATAAAAAAATATATCAAGAACTTTAAAAATACACATACAGAACAAAACTTACGCTTATGGCTTCCCGGACCCCTCCGCACCGACTCATGGGAGGGGCGATGTGCAGGAAGGTTTCTAACTGCTCGGAAGCACTCGCCTTGTGCGGGAAGATGGCCTGGTCCTCAAAAGCCCACACTGGCGGCAGGAAACAATTTGCCAGCCACTTCATTTCCATCTCATGTCGTCAGCACATCGCTGCCAGTGCCTGGCTGTTCCCACTGGCAAGCGGAGGACATGATGGCTGCAAGACAGAGAGCTGTGTTGCAGCAATGTGCTATCGCAGCAGGACGCCTCGTTTACAGGCAGCGCCGTATTTATACGCGCAGCAGACGGCCAACGCGTTAACGGCGCAGTTGTCTGTCTTGCCGAAGAAAGATGGGTGTTTGGATGCAAACCTGGGGTGCCTTCGTGGGCAAAGCACATGATCACCACACTGCTATCCTGCTGTGTGCACTGCATCATAACAATATGTCCTGCCGCTTTGGAGAGACATCCCTCGACACACTGGCAGAGAATATACAACCTATTGTCGGGCAAGTGTGCTGTTAAGCAAGTTCATGCATTTTTACATGCATGCATACGTATCATCTATTGGCACACCATAGGCATTATTCATGATACTGGTGTCAGCTCTCCCACCATGCAACTTTCAGGAACAGGACATCACTTTCTCAGCAATACTTGTTGACAAGGTGCTGCAAACATTTTCTGACACCTTGTGGCTGGTTTGTGCAGTGGGTTCAGCCATCCAATGGTTGCCTCGCAGGCATGGAAAGTGATCTGTCTGTGCTGGGCAGATGACAGGAACTGTGGAACATCCATGGAAAACCTCAGGTATCCATGGGGCACACTATGTTTCTCTTTGCTTGCCTACATGTCTACAGAGATGCAATCACCCAGCTTGAATACATGAAGAAAAAAATTATAAGCAGCCCTTAGCAACTATACTAAATAATGCAAAATAAATAAGTTGTTATATTGTATATTATGTATCAATCACTGCATATTTTTAGCATGCCCACACACAACTGACACAGTGTGGCCACTGAGTGAAGCATGTAAGCCTCAAAATGAAACATAATTGAAACAGTACAGAACAGAACTGGGAGACTGTGGTGATGCTGTATAGGGTAACCTTCACTGAGGGTGCCAGAAAGGCGATGCGAACAGACAGGTAACCATGAGCTCCAGTGTCATGTCTGTCTTAGAGCCTGGGACTACAGCGTGAATAATTAATGGACCTGGCGGCAACGTCATTAAACCTCCCCACTTAAGTTGATAGGTTAGTCAAGGCATATGGACATCTACAAAAAGCCGTGAATCTCTTCAGAGGGCTTATTTGGCATTGTGGATTTGTGTTTTTTTCCCCTCATTTCTACTGCTTTTGAAGCCAAGAAACAGTTTGCCACTGTCTACTTTCTGTGGTGTTGAGACTACAGCCGATACATTTACCCTCATAATCCTCTTTACAGCATTCTGTGACACGCTCACAGGCAGACAGCAGGCCCAGATTCAAGTAACCCAAGTGATAATTAAAGTGTTCTTCTGTGATTATCACACCATGCGGAATGAAAGAGGGCAAACACTGCTGTGACTGATTTGGAAAAATTGTAAACTCTTTACTTGAGTAATCCCCCTAACTGTGAAACATCCTACTAAGGCCTCAAAATGGATTGTGTTTTTCACAGCTGAAAAGTTACTGTTGCTCAGCACAGAGAAATTTCATACCATGCCTTGATATGCACTTCAGCCCCTCTTTTTTGAATTATACAACAGTGTTTGAAATTCTTCCAATCTGAAAACAAGGCATAAATGTTCACTGAATTATTTTGAGATGCTATATTAATCATACACTCCACTCTTGCTAGTCACAACAGCGACAGTATCATTTCTCATAAAAATCAACATATTTACACCATTAAGTGTAAAAATATAATTAACTCTAATTTATATACTCTATAATTAAAAATGACTTTTTATCATTGTAACAACAAATTTTGAAGGCCTGTACAATTGTCATATTAAGACCACAAATACCCACACCATTCATTCTGCAGACTTGTCAAAGATGATTATACTAAAATGGCAAAAAAAAATCACTGGATTGAAGTCTGAAGAAGTCTGTCCACTAAACTTGTTCAGCAGTGCAATATGAAGACTGGTGCTCTACAATGTGGTAGGCATTAGTGAGTTTGGCAGTGGCTAATTGATTCCTGACTCATTGATGACTCTCTGAGGTTAGGAAAAAAGCTATTGACATGGGCGATGCTTCTCTGATATTTATAGTGTTGTACCCCTAGCAGGCTACTGACTACTTCACCCTTCAGTTTATGCCTAGAACGGGAGGTAAGCCCTGAATACAGGGACAGGTCCTTCAATAAATAGCAGTAAAAGCTGTAGCGAATATATACATTTTTAAAAAGTTGTTTTTATTCATTCAGGTATTTATTTCCTGGCAGTACAGTATAACCATAAACCTTTAGAAATCCTTTGTAACAATAGTTGACATATTAAAAATACAAATATCAGAAAGTGAAAGAACTATCTACAGATGAGTGATCCCTGTGGGAAAAATATAGTTGAAACAATGTTGTTTCAACATGGAATAACTCCCCCCACCACAACCACCACTCTTTGTTGCTGTTTCAATTCTGACATTGCCAAAGCCACATCTATTACACATTGTATTCCTGTTGTTCCATTGTTACTGTTTGGTTTCAACCAGAAAATTATGCTGCAGTGACATTCAGTGCCCGTTGGGTTGTCTTTTGAAAAAACTAAGAAATCAGTACTACAGTGGCATAAATCTGGTTCATTGGATTCATACTTATTGTGCCATATTCATTTTGAAGGTATAACTGCAGTCTTTTATTCCAAAATCCATCATCATAATTGTCTAATTTAATGCCTCCTCAAATTATTTCCTAAGAAAGTTTCATAAACTTTTATTGCAAAATATAATAATTAATCTTACACACAAACCTGAGAGCATTTAAGGTGAAATGATACAACACTGTGTTAAAGTGCCATTTTATAACTAGTTCCTCTTAATCTTTTAGAGGAAGACAAAGACAGTAGCCAGCAGATGATTGACATTAGATTAGATGTCAAATGAATTATGTCCTTTTACATTGTGTGATGAAGTATAAGTGAATCTTGTCTTTTTAAAAACAATGAGTGGCGATAAAGTAATCAGTTTCTTTTCAATGTATTGTAATGTTTTATGAACTAATATCTTAATTCCATATTAACATCCATATTGTGAAGGTACATCCATTCTGTATGTACCTGTAATGTGGTGTTTGAATGATCCTTTGGCATTTTTAAACATATCCCAATCCTTTATCTTAGCAATATGAGAAGCATTACATAGGCACATTTGTAATTAAAGGGGATTGCATTTGTAATTTCCATTAATTACATAGTTAAGATGACAGCACTCCACCTTGTTTTATAAATTAAAGTTTACACAGAGTACACATTGTTTATACGAGTTTGATTTCATAGCTTCTGAGTTATGGATGACAAAGGTCATGCAAATATTCTTTTGTTTGTATGTAGCAGAAGTGTAGATCTTCATTAATAAGTTTTCATTTTTCATTATAGTTAAATTGATCTCACATAACAGGGTTGATAATATTATATAATGCAGATTTACTGGAGGAAACACACTGGGAGCATATGAACATGAGACGTCTGTTTTAAGGACAACCTGCCACATTCCGCACCTACATTATATACTTTGGGAGACCAACACTGTAACAACTACAGGAGATCACAGCTTCGACACCTATCTCTGCTCCCATCCTCCTAAGCTATGTCAAACTTAACAGCCCAAGGGGAGCCCTAGTAAGCCTGAAATAACACCTACTCCCTGTATTCTTCACATATATGCAAATGATATGCTTCAGATGAGAAATTACTCCAAGTGAAATAATTAAAACTTGCATCCTCTTACAAATTCAGTGAGAGCAGAGAAACTAAGATAACTTAGATCAATTTAAAGAAACTTTTTGTTTTGCATCCAGCTACTGGTTACATACATTAAAGCATGCTGATTGCTATTTGTATTCATAACTTCATTAAATCCTGGTTGCATGCGATAATTGTACAAGAGCGTGCACGCATCTCATAATTCATAAGATTTCTTCCAAGCCTGTCAGTGTTTCCAAAACAAAAGTGGCAGTCATATTCCTGCAGGTTGGGGTTATGAATAAGCAAAACTGACATAAAGCAAATAGCAATCTTCCACAGAATACCAATGCAGCCACAGAATGCTAACACAGCATGGTTTCTCAGTTAAGTTGGTTTCACAAGCAAGTTGCTTGGCAGGATCCAGTAGCAAGTAGCATCCTCCAAATTCCTTGAACAAGGATACATGCTAAAAATACACATGTGTGCGCGCATACAGACACACACATACATACACACACACACACACACAAACACGTACAGTGGCAGAATACATGGGGGAAGCCTTTCAGGAAAAAAAAAAACACATGCCTTTCAGGGTGTGAAAAACAACCTTTGTGTTGTGGTAGAGGTGAATTCTTCAGCTCTACCACTTCCCTGATCTATCTGGAGGTGACTGCAGGCAGAAAACCCTCCATTCCAGGTGCTCGTCTGTGCAAGTCAGAGGCACACATGATGGACAGACATGGCACTTTCAATGCTGACAGGATTCATCCAAATCAAATATAATTGTTGTCTTCCACCTAATTTTTATCCCACCATAAAACCCCACTGAGTGCATCAATCTCCAAACAGAGACGATAAAATCCCAACTTCTTTCCTGCCCTGTCACAAAGCGCATTCAATTATTTCACACAGTGCAGCCGTATCTTAATGGGGAAGCCTGACTGAGAGGGGAAATGCAATGTTCATTATTTGATGTGTAATATGGGACGCGGTGAATAACGCTTATAAATCTTGCATAGCATCCATAAATCAAAGGGAAATGGCCTTTTTGCAGGGCTTGGGCTCTTGCCTAGATATATTATTGAGCGTGTGAGAGTCGCCCCTTTTCAGAGGAGACACTGCAGTGCTAATTTAGCACATGCTCCTGGGTTATTTAGCTCCTTGAATTATTAAGAGGTCACTTAAACCAAACTTTCTCTATGAGAGGGGGAAGTGGATGAGAGGACAGTAAGAGTTGGATAGAGAGAGGAAGAAAGAAATGGGGACAGAGAAAGGGAGAAAAACCCCCTTCTTCTCCTGGGCTGAGACCTGAGGCCTGTGAAGGGAACACAGCCAATTCACCAGATAAGATTAAGAGGCTTTATACCCCTCGTAACATATCCGCTACACTTACCAATTATACCATCAATGTCAATCAAGAACACTTACAGAAAGTGTTAATTTGTGCAACAGTGCTCAGAGCAGTTCACAGACTGTTTACCTGTCTGTTCTATTTCTATTAATATTCATTTTGAGTCTTGTGTCAGAATAGATCTACAGGCATGACTAATCATTTTCACATAAATTAAACATTGTTTATTTTAGTAAATAGATGGCAGCAATTTAACTTAAGCACCGGTTCCAGTCGATGAATTCTCCTCTCTCCCCTCTTAAAACAATATTTTATGTCTCATTCATCAATTTCTCATTGCATTTTATGTCCACAGTAAAGTCTATTGGTTGTATGGCATAAAGCTGCCTTGTTTGTTTTTCATCTGTGTTATGTGCGGATCCAGACCTCAGGTTTTTTGTAGCCTTATCGGTTTCCATCAATAAATATTTCATGTTTGAAAGATTGGTTTACTTGTAATCCACTGCATATATATGAGAATTCCGACAAATTAGATTAAGATTTGCATGAGTTACGACTTGTGTGACACACAGTGAAAATATATCCACAACACAAACTGACAAACGCAGACATCTGTTTTCTGAGATAAAGCACAGTATATAAAGTAGAGAACCCAGTGGAATGAGTGAGTGCAGGAAAACTGATGGATAAGACTGTGTCTCAAAAGCGACTCATTGGTGTTTCATCCCCACAGATGCTTATACGATAATTCAGTCGCACAATAATTCTGTGTAAAATTTTTCATGCCATCAGAGGGAAAATGTTGGCAACATTTGACAGAGAGATCAATATATATACGCCACAGCATATACACAGAAACCACAAATTAACTGAGAGCAAAGGCAAGCTGCTGGCTGTACCTGATTTTGCTGTAAACTTGCCATACCCCTGACTTAACCTACAATATTATGAAAAGGTTGAATCTTCAAAGTCTCACTGCATAGGAATTTAACAAAAGAGAATATGGATAGAAAACAGGGTCAATATGGCCGTCTCCTTTGAAATTACTCTTAAAACCTCAGAAAAACTGCAGAAAACACAGTGTTTTTAGTTAGAAATTACATCAATAAAAGAAGGCTCTTGGGTTGGATTGCATCATGTTCATGGATTCCAGTACAAAGCATTGATAAAAAAGAATGCTAACTGTGTGCAATGCACAGTTGGGGTCCCCTGCCGCACGTTGAGCTGAGTAGAAAAGCCAGGGGATGTCTGACTCCGTGCATCCAGAGCATACACCTCCACCACCCACACAACCCACCCGCCTTCCACTTGCCGACATTTACAAATCCAGTTAACTTAACTGCCATTAGATCAATGCTCTCATAAAAGTGGTGAAATTCCTTCTCTCTAAACGCTTGTCCTACAGAATTGAACTAGATCAATCAGTTTTGGTTGTTGTTTTTTATGAGGGTGTATTTACAGTTCCCCAAATTGTCATGGCAGCCCCTCCAATCAAAACCTGATCCACCTGGTAAAGCCACGCCCACCTTTTGCTGAGTGGGGGAGTTTATTTTATTGAACTTGAACATAGATTTTGGTCTTTATTTTTGACAGTAATACACAGGCCCCATGGAAAAACTACAACAGTTGTTTTATCTAGAAGATTCACAACTAGATGTATTTCTCTAATTAACCTGTACATCTGTGCTGACAATCAGTATATAAAGGTAGGTATATAAACATGGACAACAGAAATAACATAATTCATTGAGGAAGGCAGCATGGTGAAATATTAAAATCTTTTAATTTCATCTTAATAAAAAAGTAACATATACACAATTTCTGAACATAGGCAAAATTATGCTAATGAGACCTTTATGGGAGTTTTTTCATCCACCGAAGAGCAATTTGGAAATACAGTATAACTGTGAGGTGAGGCATGAGGGCATTGTTCACAGACAAGAACAGCTTAAATACATATCATTGTTTTAATGCTAACCCTCTAAATTAGGTGTTCTCTGTCATCAGTGTGGAATTGTTCTTTTTGCAACCAATTCAGTTTCCATCATTATTATTAGTATTCATTAATATTACTATGATTAGTATTAGTATTCATAGTATTATATAATAACATTAAGCCAAATGTGACTGTTTGATGGGTGGATGGATGAATTGTGCATAGCTAACTCAATACTGAGCTCATTTTCAGTCCTAGTTATATTTATAACATAATATAATTGGACTGGGTCATCCAGTGCTTGTGAAATTAGACTAATACTGGGAAGATTAAAGCAAACAAAACATTTTGAAGCAGTATAGGAATCAGATACTGGCACATAATTTCTGTTGAGAGTCCAGCCTTCTTTGTGCGCTTTGTAGAGCTTTCATTTCTTGTCTAAAGCCCATTGCACTGTCAACACCAATGGTTTGATTTATACAAGCTTCAGTTCCCTGTGGCTGAATTAGAGTCTGCCAGTGCTTTTTCAGCCTCAGATTATTCTTCATCCTGCCTGTTCACACCACACACAAATTCCCCCCTCCAAAGAAACATACCAAAAGGTAATTAATTGAAATCCAGACAATTTGGGGAATTTTAAAAAATCTACTCATAGAGCTGCAAAGTTTAGTTGGAGAAATTCCAAAGAAACCACTTCTTATTTCCTAACATATGGTCCCTTTATTCTACTGGCCCTTCTTCCTTCCTTCCCACATTCTTTCATTCCACTCCCTCTCTGTCCTATAAGTCTGTCACTAGTCTGCTCACAGTTATATTCCTGAATGCAAGCTTCATTAGCAGTGTTTACATATTTTATTGGACCTCTGTTCCATGTGTCACTTCATTAGAGCAGAAGGCCAACAGAGTCAGTGCTCCGCGGTGAAGGTGCTCTAATGTACACTCTCCAAGTCATCCCTGACATACACACAGCACACAAAAACATCATCATTACACCTATTAACCCTTTTGTGTGTGTGTTACGTTACATGGTTCATTATGTTTTCATTAGCGTTATTAAGCTTCTCCTAGTTTTTGCTGCCGCATTTGCTATACTTTGTAAAATTAATTCACTATTTCCTCAAAGCATTAGCTAGAATTTTTCCAATCTCGTGTTCTAATCACACCGGTGTTACCGTAGATGCGAAAGGGTTAATGGCAGAGATGGCATGCTCAATATATACTGAATACAATAGCAGGCATTAACAGATGTGGTGCTACACTAACATGGGGGTGGTTGATTGCATTCATGTACAGCATCTTTGGCAACAGCTGGCTATTTTCACTGAACCAACCTCCTGCAGGTAGGAAGGCATCCCCGTCGAAGGTAGCAGCCGTCAGGTCACAGCCTTCACACTTTACATTTCTCTAGGCAGGCTCAACATCAAAACACTATTCTGCCAGAGATCACATTCATAAATATTCTGAACTTTTTCTCCTCAGGGTTTTTTTTTTTTTTTTTAAGCGCGCTCTTCTCTGTACCCACCAAACTTCAGTAATAGCATTGTAATAAATTATCTACAAGCCAACAAGCTGTGCCAAATTAAAGAGTAATGAGTGTCAGTGCTGGAGCTGGGAGAAGCTCCATCTCTTTCAGCGAGGGCAGCGTGTTTCAGATTGGGTGTCAGTTGCCTGTGACAGCGGCACTCATCATCGGACTGATGAATACATTACCATCTTTCATACCGTTCTCAAAACACCAATTTATCTTCTTCCCACATCAAAAAGGAACAGTAGTTCACTGCCAGCAGTGGGAGTTCTGCATGAAATCAATACTCCCAAAACACACACAGTGGACCACAGAATGGCATATCATACTACCCCTACCATAGGATGGGGAGGAGTGGCTGATCCCCACACTGGAGAGGAGGATAAAAGAGGAATTCACCGAATGAAATCTGTGAAGTGTCTGATTAGAAAGATGGCTAGAATGTCACCAGGGTGCATTCCCACCCCCCAAATTTAACAGCCTTGAAAGGCAACAGGCTCATCAGTGGTAGGGTGACAAACGGGATCATAATGTACTAATATCTCCACTGGGTGGCAGATCTGTGCAAATGGGCAGAGCAGAGTGGAGGTGCAGGTTTAAGGCCTCTCCAGCCCCTGGAGGACTCACTGACTTAGAGAGCAGGCATGGGGCCCAGGTCCAAGCTGTTAGTCCCTGTTATTTCACTCTGAGACGTAACCATATGGTGCTTTATAGCAACGCAGATAGAGAGAGAATAGAAAAGCAAATGGCAGCTGACATATTAGATAATGCAGAGGCCTCCATGCGAGGAATGTCGGTTGTTTATTACAGTCCCTAAACTGCCTTCCTCGTTTTAATAAATACCTTGTAGGGCTGAGACAGTGCATTAAAAATTCATCTCCATGTGTCACTGAAAATTAAGTACTGCTGCTGTGCTGCACAAAGAGAGATAGCACTAGTCTATAGCCACAACATCGTGCTAATATACACATGTAAAACCCAAGAAAAGGGATGCTTTTCCCACCCAGGAATATTAATTAAATCACACCAGAAAGAGGTTTAAAATACAAGTCTATTCGACACTCAGATCTCAAACTGTAATCAAAACCTATCATTTCATTTGTTCTTTAATAATGATGGTATACTTACAACCCACAATTTTAAAAATGGTTCTGATGAGTCATGTAAGTTCCAGAATCAGGTCTATGCCTGATAATGTGTCTGGACAAAATTAGCTGTGAAAAGCTGACAGGTCTGACAACAACAGTGTGGTTTTTCTTCCACAAAGAGTTGGTCCCATGGGTATTTACACACTCCAGGGAAATATATACAAGAAATATACTTCCTACATGGTTTGTCTTATTAAGAGATTAAAGACTTTTACACAAAAAAAAAACAAACAGAAGAAAAAAAATACTGTCAACATTTTGCTCAAAGTTGCTAAATCTGCAATAACAATAAGAGGAGATGACTCATATTTGTAACTTATACTGTACAGTAACTTTGGAACCGGCCTCTCAATGTTGGATTCATATGATATGACCCATCAAATAATACATTTTGACAAGACCCCCTCTTTAATGCAGGAACTCACTAGAGTATGACAGTAAACCTGTGCATGTCGTCCAAATCATCACTTTACAAGGGCCCAGGCATTCCCCTCGGTCTTATTTCACACTTGCAGAACTGCCAGAGAGAGGGAGCACCCAAGACACGTATAAAAGCATTAGCCTGTCCTTTTCAGTATGTGATTGCCTGACCAAGACTGAGGTGTATTACATTCACAAACACCATGAATTATTAAAGAGTGCATGGCGGTAATATTTCGCATGGGTTTATTTATGTTTTTAAGGCTGAAAATCTCTATGCCCTGAGGAGGGCTGTCCTGACAGCCACTTCACATATAACTGAAGAAGAGCCTTTGAACACTGAGGAATGATACTGAATACCCAAGGGATCCTTTATTACTAAAGTGTACTTACACTCATAAGAGCTTAAAATAAAGAACAGATAATGGTGAAATGACATGTAGGCTGTGACATATTGCTGATGAAAGGCTAAAGAGGATACCTTTGCTGGATCATCTTCATTTAATCTATACTCAAGCCAGTTCCAGAGATTGATAGACAAGTATAAAAGTAGACCATTGGACAGGTAGGCATTTTAACATCCTGAAGTGCAATCAAATTGTGATGTCTGTGGGTAGAAAGAACGAGCCACTAACCTTCCCCTCGTCACTCCAAGTTAGTCATATACAGCATCTACCTACAAACAAGACTGATCTTGTGTAATATTAGACTCACCCTATATGCTGGCGATGCCAGCTAACAACAACAGATGCTAGCAATGCAATACACATTGTTGCCGATTTCATATGTGATTCACAATTAACAAAAGAGGAGCACTCCATCTTGTTGTCAGTCAGTGCCTGCCCATCCCACAGCCACATACAGTAGTTTTTCTACACCTCTGCTCCCTGTAGATAACTGCCTGTCCACATGTGGCAAAGACACAGAGACAGAGATGCATTGTACAGACAGAAAACAATATTGATTAAAGAAACAGAAATGTTGCATATATTTAAAGTTCAAACTCACATAAAGTTGCTTTTTACTTTCTCAAGGTGACTCTTGTAGTGCCATCAGCTCTATAGCTCATTCTTCAATAAAGTCATTACAGCTTTATGCTTGGGAGCAGACAGTGGAGACAAGATAGATGAAAGGAAAATTAACGTACAGATTTGGACTAATTAAATGGGCATAAAGCCATGGGTAATCAAGGCAGCATGCTGCTGTTTGTAAGGGGCTAATGTGTTTATTTAGTATTTTGTAATTTAAGGACAGTGAAAATACTTCAGAAGGCCCCAGCAGTCAGTCAAACAGTTGACAAATATTATGGAGATTAAGTCTTGGGGTTAAAGGAGCATACTGTTTTTATCTGTAAATAAAAATTAAGATAAAAATTTGCAATCAGAGTAACAAACGACCACATTGTGCTCAAGGAAATTATTAAAGCACCCATTGTCTGCTTCAGCCTAGAAGCCTTCCCTTGCTCTCAGGCATAAAGAAAAACCTCACCCCATTTCAGTCCTGTAACACACGAGTAACATCATTAATGCGACGTTCATACATTCTGAATGGAATGTCATCAAGCAAGCCAGAAGCAAATGGCTTACTAACAATAGTGCTAAATGAATATATGGTGTCTCATGTTTGTGTAATAAATTTGACTGCTTTCACAAAACATTAAGTAGAGCAGATCCTTTACTGATAGGTGAGTACAGACCACAGCACAAAGATTCTACCAGAAAGAAAAACTTGACTGCATTTTGATTAAGGAATGAAAGATGACATTCAGCAGTGCCTCTATAGTTTGGAAGTTGATCTTGTTTCCTACCAGAGCACCAAAGTCCATCCTTTTCATCCCTTCTACGTTATAGTTTGTATCAACTCTGTTTGTGTGAGTGGCAGACAGGGCTTATGGGGACAAAAGATGAGTGTGCACTTCAAACGTCTTCCCTTACCCTCCCAATAACAATGGAACAAACCTGTCAGAGAGAGCTCGAGGTGATTAAATTTCCCCCACAGCTGCAAAGACCTGTGTGTGTGTGTGTGTGTGTGTGTGGGAAGGGGGAGCCAAGGTCACAAAAAACAAAACATGCACTCCACAGCTGAACTGGATTCCAGAGTCCAATGCCAGTTTGTTTGTTTGCTGCCGTTATCTCATTTTCTCATTTCGTACCCAGAGCAGAGATATTAAGATGAAGAGGTGGCGGGAGGGAGATGTGGCTTTGGAAATGTCTGCACGTTGGCCTGTAATCTGTTACAATGACATTCCAGAAGATCAAAAACAATGAGGTACCGACTTCCTAATAAAGTGCAAGCTTACACTGCACTATCATTTGAACTGTGATTCATTATTCCCGCTCGATCCTCTATCCACTATTAAAATGAAAGAGCCATCAGCAGAGGCAGGCTAATTCCACCCCGCTGTAAATTGCTGAGAGTCTGTGTCGACCTGTAACCAGAGAATTACAAGCTAGCCATCAAAAAAAAAAAAACACAGGGCTCCTACAGGGGCCTACAGTTTAGATACTAGAAATCAAACCTGATTATTATTGATATGTGTTTTCCTTTGACAAACACGTTTATGACAAAAATAGAATTCAGCAGCTTCAGTTTCAACATAGCTTTTAATTACAGTATATACTATATTCATAAGACAGTTTTTTTAAACACTTGCTCTTGTCTTTCATTTTCTCAAGAAGGTTCCATTTATGTTTATGCCATAGCACCAGGTGAACATCTCAAGAGTAGACTGCCCTTAAGTATAACATTAAAAATTTTTTAGTGAGAGATCAGTCTTTTCATTTTGGGTGCTATACAAAACACATTCAAAATTAACAGCAAACAAATAATTCTGAATACAAATACAAACATCAAAATTCCTGACAGTACTGAACAGTGAATACAAAAGAAATGCTGTTCCCAAAATTCAAAAACAAATGTACCATTTGTGTGTCTGGTTGTCTTGAGACAAAATGTCATTAAAATACACTGTGAAGCCTGTACTGCGAGTCCATTTGACAGCCTTCCAATAATTTTTAAATAATTCTGTGACTCATCTGAGCAAGAGACCACAGACAGAGAAGTTGTCCTTGCATATTAATTCCTGCAATTGACGAGGCAAAAGCGATGCTGCTTGTCATACACAGTGGAGGGGGACATTGGGAACCCAGAGGCGTGGGCAATGGTGAGGTAAGAAAGGGGGGAACCACTTATTCAGAATGTGAGGACAAGAGGGGCCTCTTGCTCCCCAAGCCTGTCACAAGCGTTTCTGGGGGCCTTGTGATGTCAGGTCCAACGAGGCAGAGCTGCAATCCCACATATCTGTCCTGATGTCCCCTCAACAAGCCCTTGCAATATCAATCTGGATATGGAACACATCTGTAAGATCAATGATTCATTCAACTGAGGAAGAGCATTCTCCTCAGCCCACAATGCAGAGCAGGGCGGAGAGACAGAAAGCCTATTTTTATAGTGTTAATTAACCAGGAGAGAGTCTGTCTCTGTCTCCTTTGACATACCATTGGCTTTTTTTGTGGGGGTTTACACTAAAGAATTCAACACTCTCTCCACTGATAAATATATCATTAGCCATATCTCAGGGGTGCCACATTCAGTAAATATCTCATGCCTTAGGAACATAAAATAATTAGACACGGGTGCGCAGCCCACAGCTGCTTATGAAAGCACCTTTCCCCCACTCTGGATGGTAATAAAGAGCACAGCGTGAGATGGAAAGGCTGGGAATCAACGTTAGAAGCTCAGCACTCTGGAGTCACCTTTATGCGGCTCTATTCTGCTCGCCCATGGCCATCAGTTTAAGTAGACACTCACTTATTCATAGCTGACAGAGAGGCAGCAAACACCCGCCTTCTCCTTCCCTTTAATCCAGATCTGCTGCTTCCTTCTAGACGCTCTACAGAGAAGTGTAGGCAGGGAGGGAGAGGCCAGGCTGATTCCTGCGAGAGAGACCAGATAACAACTGGAGCAGCGAATGGGGGGTGGTGGGGGGTGGGGGCTTGCCCAGCAAGAGACAGAGGCAAGCGCCATTAAAGCAGCGAGCTGCTTCCCCCCTTAAACGCCACTGCATCCACATAATGTCCCAATGGCGGCTCGTTATTCTACCAAACCAACGAGATTACTCTGCACCTAATGAGGAGAGGCCCCCGAGTGTCTGTCCCTCCACAGCCTGAGGGAGAAGAGGAAGGGCTTCCTGTCTGCCCCTCTGGAACCCCATCATTCATCCTCAGCTGCTCTCGGAGATGCACCTGCAAAGCAAACACAAACGGAGACAGAAGGAGAGAGAGAGCGGGGGGGAAAGGGAGACAGAGAAAAAGAGATGTAGCCATGAGAGAGGGGTTTGTTGACTGCTCCTGCTCAAAGCTCACCCTTCAGTCATTCCCATTTTTTTTTAAGTGTCTGGTTATGAGAGGCGTGTCAGCAAATTTCACTAAGCAGGGCTTTGCTGAGAGCGACACCAGTTTTATGTTACCATAAATTGCTCACACTTGCACCAATCTCTACAGGAGAGGGATCAATAGCTACTGCACCGGAGGAGGGAAAGTGCTGATGAAGGGAAACAAAACACGCTAATTAGAAGAGATTCTTTTTTTTTTCCAGAGGAGAGGGAGAGGGCTAACGATGACAGTGCTAATATGTTTTGATTTATTGAAAGCCTCAGTAGATCACTTTCTCTCACGCTTTTGTTTGCACTGCTGTTAAAACACACAAAGCAGCGGTATCTTAATAAAAAGTAATAGGAAATCCCACTTGCTGACAAATCACTTATAGTGGCAATTTACTTTCCATTACATGATTTCCAAAGCTGCCATAAATATTGTTTATGACACAAACAAATGCATGGGGAAGTGGTGCTGGTGAGTAGCTCATTAACAGGGAACGTGCTCGCATTTGCATTTTTAGTGTTTAGGGCGGATTAAGAGTGGGATGGAGACAGCACAGGCATCCTCCCCTCTCCAGTACACTTCAAGAAAGCTATGGCTCTATGCAGGAGGAGGATGACTTGTAAGTCAATCTATTGCTACATCTGAATAGAGATGGACTGGGTTCCTCCCTGCACAGATATTCTACTGTCATTTGAATAACTGAAACCCTGAAAGGTCCCTAAGTAGAATCACACTATCACCAGTTCCTTTTGCATCTGCAGCAATCCCAGAGCACATCATAAGTGCATATACCCCTGCTTGTGTATTCAAAGTTCACCACCAATTCTTGACCAGCGTTTCCTCAGCTGTGGGGAAAAGTAATTACACAGGACTTGTGCTATTTAATAAGGCATTCATGGCATTCTCCCATGCATTCACCTTGGCAGAAAACTAGGTGCAATTGTGAGGTGTGTAAGGGAAAAAAAAGCCTTGAGACATATCCCTTCATCTTTTTACAACATGAAAGTGTCCTATTAATAACCACTCTACTGCCGCACTCCACGGGAACAAAAGAGTGTTTTAATCCCCCTCGGCTCGCTCCAATCCAGGTTTGACAAATTAGACACGCTAATTCAAAGCCGATCATCCCTTATCACCACCTATCAAAAAAAAAGGCACAGACTCCATCATCGGTCTGCCTTGAAGACACACCAGGTACATCTGCAAGTCTCGCCTGCTCACGTGCCCCATATGCTTGCTCCCAACAGCAGGTTAACCTCAGCTAGCATGTGAGGAGGTCTTGTTTAAATGCTTGACGTGCTGCTGCACTGTCTGGCGTCATCTCAGCCATTACAATGCATTACAATGCGCGAGACCCCGGGGTGTTGCACATGCCACTGGAGGTTATTTGCGGCGCTCTCTCCGCAAACCGTCAAGTTGGCTTTTATAAGGCATCCGCCTGAGGAGCACACAGTCACCAGAGTCGAAAGTCCACAGCCACACATCATTAGGGGCCGTTATGCAGGCTGCACAACTGTGCATGACTAACAGCTCTGCCTCCACATCACCCGGCAGCGTCACCTGCAGGCAGCGCTGTCGTGACACAGACGCTGCAAATGTAAAATGGCAAACCCCAATTAGTTCTGTACCATTGCAGTAGCTTTCAGTATTTCCTGCTGTCCAGGTTTGTGTCTTGTACATTGGCACAGCTACCAGATTTAATTTTCTCTCAGATGAGAAGTATGGTAATGTGTGAAATAGAAAATCCAGGTCCCACACCACCTCACACAAATGTTGGTTTTAGATTAGACCTCTGTGTTAGGAGTGATGGGATTTGTTTTTCGTAATGAGCGGGTGATTGAAAAGGTTCAGCTTCATTCGGACCAGGTGTTGCTCTCCCAAAGCATACTGGGAATTCCACAAGTCCAAAAGCACTGCATCATAAGTAAGGTGTCAGGGCCTCAAACTCTTCTCAGTGAACCAGATCAAAGTCCCTGATAGGTCACTCCCCACCGTCCATCCATCTACACTCTACTGCAGAAACTGAATTGAGGTGAGTGACACGCTTCGACACATGTCCTAAATGCAATCTAATCAGCCACAACTTTCAGAGCAAACATGCTGCAACTCCTCTCTGTATCCCTGGGAAGGACGCACATTACTGTACCAGTGCACTGGAGCTCATTAAAAGTGTCCCACTCCATCCTGCTTCTACGACCTCTTTTATTCTTCACTCTGTAATAAAATTTTAGAGGGGATCACAGCAGAGAGTGCTTAAAGGGAGCATTAACAGCCAAGATTAAATCTGAATCTCTGGGGACAGGAGGAACAGACCAATCAAATACCATTGGATTGCCTGGCCACGTTTCTGAAGCCAGTATCCCCAGGACAGCAAAGTTGATCAGCCGGTCATCTCCATCAAGTCTCCTGAGTTGGGGCTCGTGTGGCTGCAGCCAAACCAGCAATGGAAAAGTTAATTAAATTTTTTCCTCCAACCAGCAAACTGACCATTCCTCCTCAGAGGCATTCGCCACACTTGTAATGGACTCCTCCCAGCACCCATACAAACAAGCCAACACAACCGAAGAAGCACTCAAGACTTCCTGTCTAATTCCAGACATTAACCAAATCTAAGTGGTGATGGAGATGTGCTTTGCAGCATTTTACTTTAAGATATCAAAGCGCATATCTTTCATTCTTCAAAAGCAGCTACTGCACTGTGACTAATGTTGAGCTTTCAATCATCTCAAAAAGGCCTTCCAGCTGTTTACAGGGACTTGAAAAATCCTGCACCTCTTCAAAGTTAAATAGCCAGAGGATGATAGATGTGTAACATGGTGATTTACTCTATGGGTCACCTGGCCTTGGCCAATAGAAAAGCCACGGGGTCAGATAACAACTACGCATTTTGAGAGAAAAATTGCTCTTACGTATCTGATCTAGCATATATTATTCATAAAGTAACAGATCAAAAAGAAACGATATTCTGTTACACTTTCACCTTTGGGGAACATTGGGAAATGATCTAAATGGTCACCACTACATAATTTTATCATCCATAAGCTGATGAGCAAGGGAATCCTATTATCCCAGTCTGCGTGCCTCTATAGGTTGCCTGACCCCTCCAATTTCAGGCCTCTCTTGTCACGTTCCAGGGACCCCAATATTCAATAAGAACCCAAGGAGGAAAAATGGACAAAGAGCAAAATAAAAACCCTGATTTCATAAAAGATTTAACCTTATGATAGGTGATTGGGGGGGGGAAGAAAAATTATATTAACACATAATTCCCCTCAGCCCTAGGCAATATTAATATAGCCCTAATACAATCATCCATAAATAAATGATGGCCCTATAGTTTAATAAGGCACCTGCCATCTCTCCCCAGCATTAGCATCGGGTCTGACAGAATGATACGTCTTTATGAAGGGGGAGTCAGTCCCACATAATGACCCAATATGGATTTTCAGGGGCTTATGGAAACAATTCTTAAAAACAGCCAACAGTTGTTCCAGATTTTAATAGAGAAAAAAACTATGTGAGAGCCAGGTCACAGGACTCTGACCTCACATTACATTTAGAACATGGTGATGGGCCATGTTCTTCCCCCAAAACAGGGCACAACATTCTGTCACACAGCTACATCAGAAATGCTCTGACAAGCTTATTCCCTCATCACTTTCCTTCACAGACAATCTGGTTGCATTTACTATCATTCTACCGACCAAAAGGCGTGACATTTCCCCCCAACATTTTTAGGCACAATATTCAAACGCAGTGGGGAGTGCTGACAAGCGCATGTTGAAATGGCACAGTTAAGGCACTCAATGAAGATTTTAGGCTGATGTTTTTTTTCCCGAAATTGCTAAGGCAATTTACCAGTTCCATTTGTTTCTAATGCTCTCGGATTTGTTTTGTTTTTCACCCTCTCTTTCAGGATGCCATCAACAATCTCTTTAGCACTTGACAGTGCCAATCCGACCATAACGCTAATCGGTTTTATTTTGCATCAGTTGTTCATTGCAGTCATTATCTTTGTGTTTTGGGTGACATTTAGATGTCGGTCATTCCTGTCAGACTGGGGGCAGGGAGCCATAAAGCCCCTGCAGGATTTGTAATGCGCCTGACACTGATTCACTTAGATAACGTATTGCATCATCAGAATATCAACTGAGCAACAATTCTGCCTGTGCATTCCGGGAGTGACACCATTAGAGAGCAATGCACATCATTTATTTTATTGCACTGTTGATGACTGTTCAGCCATAATGGTATCCAATGGTGTATGCATATGAGGGGGATTCGGGAGGGGTGCGGATCAGGAGCCAGAGCAATAACCCTTATTGTCTACATAATTTAATGTTACGTCATAGATGACTGTAGTAATGCTGACATTTTGGCCTCATGCAGACACACCAGCACGCAATGTCACTGAGTTGGAAAAATAATACAAATGATTGCCACTTGGTCCGCGGAATTACATGACTGGCCCTCTGTAGCATGCGGATAATACTGACGTAACTGTCTTCTGTTGCAAATGAGGAATTGCCCTATTAACATTATAATTATATGCGGGGCATATGCATATGTCTTCAGCCCGTTGGTGCCAAAAGCAACAACAGAAAAATGAAAGATTGATCTAAATGGTCTACAGATAGTCAGCACCAGGGGATACATTTTCCTCAATATGGTGACCACATGTTGAACACAATGGGTCACAATGTGTACTAGCAGGAGGCTGGTCACTGTCCATGTCCACTGTCCCTGTGCATTCCAGGACCCAAGCAGTCAAAACTCAACAAGAAAATCACATTCAGACTTACAATGGGACACAGCTGCTGGGATACTGCCGCTGATGATGGCAGTTAGAAGTATTTTCTCTTTGTGTTTGCAAGGCAGTCACCGCAGGTCTCAGTCAGACTCGTACTCCTGTCTGAGAGTAGGCTGAAAACAAGTAATTATAATCTTCAGCTTCAGAGGGCTGGAGGCTCACTTCATCTCATCAAAAGTGCAAGAGGACAACTCCCCTACACACAAAACCACTCTCTCGCAGAGAGGCTTTGATGGACGTTGTTTGGACAGCAACAGCTTGAAAGACCACAGAGTCGTGTAGCAGCGTGGGTGTGGAGCACCAAACACTGTCAGCCATGACAAAAACACATCTACACAGAGGTGAGCTCACCACCTGACTGGCAGGTTCGTACTTGTGCCACGCCATGAGTGAAAGCAACATGAATTGCATGTCAAGCTGGCAGGCAGGAAACAAATGCGTACAGTGTGCTTTCTGCGGCTACCCGCATCCCCTGCACTTTATTAGAAGAGGCTGAAACACTCAACTTATCAGGAACAACACCACGGCCAAACCAAACACACAAACAAACACACACACACACGCTCAAGAGAGATCTGGCGCAGAGTATCAACTGCAGACACGCAAAATCAATAATCATAGCTTCTTGTGTCTGCGATGGATACGACTTTTGATCTTGCCCCTGCTCTGCGGCCATCGAGCTGGCCCGCCATACAAATGAGCGGCGCGCTGCCAGCGGGGCCCGTCCAGGCCAGCGGCCCTGGCGCACACGCGGGCTGCTTTGACTGCTGATCACAGCCCCAGCTGCTCGTTAGGCTCAGGTAGAGGTTCCGCAGCTCACCGCGGCCCCACGCCGCGGCTTCAAAGGGCTGCTCACGTAAGCGCTCAGAATTCTCCAGCTCTCACACGCTCACTCTAACCTTTTTCCACCGCCGAGCCAACTTCCAGGCCTGTTTAACCGGAGAGAGAGGCAGACGGCATTTTCAAGCAATGCCAGTGCAGGAATAAATAACCACAGGAAAAACGGGAATCGTCGAGCCATTTATTAAGCGGCCGTATCTTAAAACAATCCGGCCGGCGTGAGATGAAAAAGCCCATCCACGGCTGCACTCCGGTCTGCTCCTTTGGTTTTGGGTAATGGGCGCGTTCATCTGCCTGCACATCTATATTAAAATCAGACCCTGGCTCTGGTCTGCTCTGATCAGAATCAATAGTAAACATTGTTCCTCTGTCTTGGAGCTGTGAAGTCACTCTCTGTTTGTTTGTTTCTCCTGATAACATGGGCCAATGCTCAGAGGAAGAAAAAAAAGAATTCCACGGCCACATATGAAGTACCTTAAAAATAGATTTCCTTTTCACATCTCCTCATCACTTTTCTGTTGTCAGGTTCCTTTGTTTAAAAGTGGGGAGGGATTACAATCCTCTGTCATAGGCCTCGTGACCAATATTGTATGGCCATCAGCACATACACACACACACACACACACACACACACACACACACACACACACACACACACACACACACACACACACACACACACACACACACACACACACACACACATCTATTTTATGTGCTTGAAAAGTGTGTAAAAATTAAACCATATGTTCTGCGACATGAAATTCTACCCATATGCTCAGTCATAACCAAACATATATTAGTATATTGGATCATGAGGATGATTTATTTCCTACACACACACACACACACACACACACACACACACACACACACACACACAAAGTTACATCAGGGCCACTTCACTTAATATAACCGTAAACTCCTCCCTCTGCATCAGTAACTCTGTCTTATACAGTTTAGATCACCACAGGCACTTCTCAGCCTGGCACTATATTGGGACAAGCAGCAGGGGATGGGTGGGGGGGCATCAGTTTCAAAGCTGTCAGCCACAGTGACCTGCAGAACCCGCCCTGACAGAGACATTCCAGAGAAAGAAATCAAAATGTCTCCTTCTGGAAAGAAGCCGCCGCTTTGGGTAACGGTTGTCAGTTGCAGTTCCATTGTACACCTTACCCCCGACGACAGGGAGTATTACAGCGGGCAGGGGAGTGGATGGGAGGGTGCTGGGGGTTGTGGCAGCCGGGACGAGTCTTTACAGGGCCGCGGCCAGAATGAAAACTGTCAATGTAAACTGCCAGAGCAACGAAGGGAGCGGGCAACGGGAGGGAGGAGAGCCCGGAGAACGCCCGCGAGCGGAGGAAAGACGCAGCACCGAGAGGAATGCACGATTAGGCCTCCATGAGCAGGGGAAATGATGTGGGAGGTACGAGGAGCCCGGTTACTGACACATGAAAGGAATTACACACTGGGATGAAGCCGCGCTCCCCGCAAACACAGCCCCGGCTGCCTGATGATACACCTCCATCACCGAGTTGTCAGCCTCCGTAATCCCCACAGACTCTGCATGCCATTTTCTCATCCTTTACACCCCCTTTGCATTTTTCTTCTCTTTTTTTACCTGCCAGTTAATCCATTTTCAAGTAAAGGGATGTGTAAATGAGGCAAGGCAGGGACCTCTTCTGATTCCCTCGCGCTGCGCGGAGCAGAAGGGAGAGCCTGATGTCTCAGCCGACTCAGACTGACCCAGGCACATGGCACAGAGCGCCAATTCACTGACAAGAAGTGCCCTGGTGGGAAGTCACTCTCTCTCACTCACACACACACACACACACACACACACACACACCTCAGCACAGATGAGATTCACAGCACAGGCAGCCCTTTTGCCCATTCAATTCAGAGGTTGCCACACCACCATTTTTTGGGCTATACGTGCACATGGTGTGGACCTCCCCAAGGGACAACATATTATAGCACTGAACCCTTCCCTACCCACTCATTGGGAACTGCACAATGTTCATTTGTACAGGTATAGAGCGGACAGAAGAGGACATTGTTAATATTTCGAGACCATCCAAAGAGTTCACCTGAGACAAGCCACAAAGAAATGAGGAAATTAGTGATTCCACCCCCGTTACCTGGGCAAGGCCAACCTGGCCAGTACACAAAGAGACAGGGACAGACTGAGAGAAAGAAAAAAAAACAGAGAGAAAAAGAGAGATGGAGGGTTGGAGGGAATGAATGATCCCTTTGTGCATTAAGCACCTGTGAGCTCAAGACTTGAGGACATGATGAAATTCAGGGGAAAAACTCTACTTATTTAAATGAGAAAACTGAAGACTTTGCAGACAAAAGGTGAAAGGAGAAAAGAATAAGAGCTGTTTAAAAAGCAAGCCATTGGAGCTCATTCCAGAAGCAGGTGAGATGAGGAAGGGTCCTCTCCTTTCAGACTTCTCCCCTGTGGGGGGATGTTGGAGGTCATACCTGGTAGGTTGCAGCTGAGGCTGATACAAAAGTACTGTGAACAGACAGTGAAACAGAGCAAGACTAACCACCACTATGCAATGGCAAGCCCCGCTCTTACTGAGGTGGTAATGAATCTCAAGTTTAAGTGCAGCTGAATTTCAGCCCCCTGGTGGTATCAGTTGGCATAACATCTGCCCTGGTCTGGGTGCTCAGATAATGAAACTTGGATAATGCTCTCTGCTGTTTGAGCCTGCCACCTTTTTTAATCCACAAGTTTGCAGGAGCTAAGACTCCACACTGCTACAAGCTCTGACAATCCGCAGCTGCAACAGGGTCACGGTGGTGACATTTAGCCGCACACGCCACACGCATATCAAGTCTGAGTCCCGCAACTCTCTGTTACCGCCTCTTTGCCGGTGTCAGACTCAAGGTCTCCCCACAAGTGCTAAATTAGATTGTTAAAAAGGCTCCGTTACTCCAGCCTTGAGGAATCAATTACTATTGATTTTGTTATAAAGTTCCCCCGGCCTCTCTCCAGCAGTGTCAAAAGAGGGGACAGAGCAGATAAAAACCACAGGTAAATTACTTACCCTGTCCCCCCTTTTACTGTGGGACCGAAAATTATCGAGTGCAAAGACGAAGAAAATCGCTTGTGTCTGTTTCAGGGACGGAGAAGGGTATGGCAACAGCCTGCACGTGTAGGCGGTCGCTCGCAATAAATCCTCTGGAAAGGATGCAAACCCCAGATTAATCAATATGCACTGATACTTGGCCCTTCCTTTCTGAGATATGATTTGCAGTCACAAGCTTGGAAAACATGCTCCCTGTGCTGGTATAGGAAGGTTGGACAGGACTACTGTAGGTTAAAAGGGCCAGCGATTCCCAAAGTAGCCCCAAAATTCCCCAAACATTGATGTATGTGCACCATTTCATGACAAGTTTGCCCATTCTTTCATGCCAAATGCTTGTTTTCTTCCTCTTCCCCCCCCTCAAGTCTATTTGGGTGTGTAACATGCAAAGCTGTGCTGAAAACACTGCTTACCACTCTGCAGCTTTGTTTGACTGTAATTTATTAATTCAATTTCAGTGCGTTTCACCTCTGTAAATAAGGCTCACCTCTCCCAGAATGCATTCTTTCAAAGATGGGATTTAAAAACTTGCAGCCACCAGGACTGTTAGAATTTGATTAATCTTACCCCTAAAACTTAACAGAGCATGTTCAATTTGCTTGCAATTCAATTAAAGGCCAGAGGCTCAGTAAATTAAACCAAAAAATAAATCCTCTAGCTTCTCCCTGAGAACAAGTCACACAGCAAACAGTAGCCAAAAACGTACAAATGCTGGCTTCATAAACAGGAATTTACACAATCACACACAACACCTCTGGCAGGTTAGCTTCCTCTATTGGATAAAGCAGCATTCAATGGGCCTTTGCTTGTTCACCAGACCCAATCGCCCATATTACTTCTGCCATTCCTCCTACCAGCTCTCATGCATTACATTACCAAACTCTAATTTGTTTACTTCACTGGAGCTCCATCTAGTGGTAAAACAGTGAACCCTGCACAAACCTTCTAACTATCCACATTGGACTCAGTCTGAACACAGTGTCACACCTCAAGAAAGGAAATAGCTGTGTTTTCACCAAAATGTCACATGAAGACATTTAAAATGAGATAACACAGAAAAACACATTAGCTGGGTCCATAAAAATATACATTCAAATGGGTCATAAACCATTAAACATACACTCAATGTCATCAAACACATTAAACTGGACAATATTTCCCCCTGGTGGTGAACTTTATGAACAGCCAAGAAGCCTGATATCAGTCGTGTCATTTAGGTTCTCTGTGCCTCCCCAGCAACATGTCTCCCTTGATCCGCTCAAGGCTGCATCAGAAATCAGACTGGCGCTTCCATTAGAAACCACAGCCTCAGTGTGTGGATTACAGATATGGAAGAGGGCATCTTGGGTTTTGTGCTGTTGCAGACATGACTGGGTTTTTAAGGAGAAAAGGCTCACAGAGCAGGCAGAATGCAGGACGCAGTGCGTGAGTGACAGTGAACTGCAATCTGAAGGGTAACTCCTACTGGACTGATAGAAGATGGCAGCATCCCATCACACACTTACTGTGCTGCACATAAATTCACACAAGATTACCAAACGCTGAATAACAAAAGTCCCATTTTGATTTTCAGCAAGTGTCACACAGCACAGGGCATGGAGGTGGGGGTCCCCAAACACAAGACATACAGTACTAAGAAAAAAGAAGAAAGAATGCTGAAAATTCTTCTACTGTCAAAAGATGTGATCAGTTTAGGTGAAATAAAATGCCAGAGATTGGCTTATTTTTCCAATATCTTTCCCAGTTTTTAATGAGGTACATCTTTAAATCATGTGCAGGGATAGAAATTTCTTCTGCATTGGCAAAACTTTGTTAAAATCTGATGAGGCTGTCAAACGAATGTGACTTAGGGTAAATGATACAGTTGTATGAAAATACACCATGGGCAGATGGCTGGTTAGTTCAATGTGCACCTGAAAGAGTTGGTTAGCTATCAAACAAGCTAGCCTGGTAGGCTGAAAAAAATCTCAGTGCCATTTTTCTGTTTCCGTTTCCAGGTGCTATTTCACCTCATACTGGACCACATCAGCCTTAAAACTTGGGCTATGAAGCTGACACCACACTATTCATAACAAAACAGAAATACACTCATTTTAAAAGACAGCTAGTGAAATTGTACTAAAGATAAATTTATCCAAGGTAATTTGTCAGCTGTGTCAATGGAATTCAGTGAGCTCCATGGCATTTTGCTCTACTAGTACTAATACAATGGACTATATCAATGAAAAACCCTGCCTTTGAGTAGGGAATGGGAGGGCTGACACATGGGCTGACATCTGATTGTCTCAAATAGTGAGAAGACCAATATGGTACAATTAATCACTGGTTCAATGGACTCCTCAATTTGGATGCATATGAGAAATCAACCAGCTGGTTGATTTAACTTTTATTGTGTTGTTAAAATACAGCCTTTTCCCTCACTTTTCAAACAAACACCCAAAAACTGATGAAGAAAATATCACTCACTTGTAATGTTAATTGCACAGCAATTTTATATGGCAAGGGTTTCTATATCCCAATCATTTTTGGCTTTATTCATTGTATAAAATATCAAAGCATTGAGTCGTAATACACTTCTCTCATTGTAGAGACTTAGTGCATGTACAGTGTGGTGGCATAGTGGGCAATGAGCAAAGCTTGTAAAACAATGGTTCTAATCCCAGATCACTGCTGTCGTACTCTGGAAAAAAACATCCAAACCTGAAAACATCAGTATTAATGGATAAAATGTATTGTGTACACTGTGTAAATCACCCTGGACAAGGTCTAATATTTTAATTGTGGAAACTACATAAGTAAATTATGGGCAGTCTCAACACCACAGAAAATCTTGTACTCTGTGGACTCCTTTACTCAGGTGGCATCCAACCATTATCCAAGTAGGATTAATTTATCTTCTGCTTCATTAAAATATTATATTAAAATAGGAGCATTACACTTGTATTCCCATGCATGCCTATTACAACCCAGCAGATATATTTAATCCTCCGGCACAAAGCACTACAAAAAATTCCACATGGAGACACCCTGTTCTTACAGCACTGGGTCAGCAAAGCATGTTGGATTTGTTGATAAAGTATCCCCTAAAACACCTGAAATCTGAGCAGTTTCTGTATCAGTAAGGACTAACCCCTGACATCTCACATGCACACAAAGACACAGACACAGACAGACACATGCATGGACACAGAAACAAAAACACTCTTGCTCATGACACACCTCTAAATCATTCCAGTATGTCCAGAAATACATACCAGCAACACAGTTCCATCACCAGGTATATAGTACAAGATGTCTATTGGCAGCAACATTCTGCCTCTAGAACTCCATAACCTCCACAACTGTTCACAGCAGTACAAAGCAGGAAACATGGACGGCCCTAATATGAAAGAATTGCTAAACGCAATACAGTCAGTGTCCTGCTAAGGGCCAGGAACCTCAGAGATGGAAGCAGTGGCTTCTCTGCTCCCACATCTACTTGCACTTTGGGGATGGGTGAAATAATGAGGGGAAACTCTGTCCACTCCAGTGTTCTGATGAGCTCGGACCCATGATGAATTCTGACAGTGAGTGTAACAACACTGAGAATCTGCAGCTCTCGCTCCAGGTTTTGGACAGACAGTGGAACTATTTTTAATCCTGCCATATCCAATGTTTTTGGACAACTTCAGAGATGACATCGCTAAAAATAAACAGTGCCAGGTCACTCTCAGCAGAACACAGCATGCAAGAACAAAGCTGAATTAAGGCCAAGCAAGCTGTGGGGTAAAACAGAAATCTTCTCCTCATATTACCATATATTTGCATAATGCTAGCTTCTGTATTCCTTCTGAAAATTCGGTATACACACCAAGGTGGAAAGTGAAAGACATCACAGGGATGGCAAACTGCTGAATAATATCCATTCCAAATGTAGACTCAAATCCACTGTGTATCTACTGACACAAGAGGAGCTGTGGCACACTGTACCTGCTAAAAGACACAAACTCCACCTAGTGGACCAATGTCCACATTACACATTCTATATGTTTACTCATAACACCACCCCCTGACCAAACACAACCAAATACAAATGTAAGAGGCATCAAATGAAACAAAGATTTAAAAAGAAAAAATCAACAAATAAAAATGAAAAAGATGTAAATATTGTTTTATTATTTCACCTTTTGTTCTTGCATTTGAAAACCAATGTCATGTATACAAATCATTTTCTTTCAAAGAAATTCACTCTTCAAAACATAAAAAATGATAAAAATCTGTATATTAAAAGTGCATACTCAGATATTAAAACATACAAATAAATTAACAAAAAAAGGCATTGTCACAGTCTCATGCACTTGCCCCAAATAAATTACATTTACATTTCATACTTTACCATTCTTAGCGTTGTTTAATGGATACTCTGTTCATTTAAAACAACCCTCTGGGAAGACCTGTTTTTAACCACTGTACAGCTATAACAATAAATCAGAACCTAGAATACCTATGACAAATATGGTACACAGTTATGTAGTGCACAGTGAGCTGACATGCTGTCTGTATTAGATGGTCAGTATTTCAGGTCCAGTGTGTTGATCAAAAAAATAAGTAATAGAAAAGTGTTTTGTCTTTAAAGTTATTTAATATAGTTCCGAGTCATTGTATAGTACCGAAAGACAAAGCTTTCCTTCAAAAACAGCAACCCTGATAACAACTCCATAGCTATTAGTACTTATAGATTACCAAAGTTTCATGTACACACAAAATAAATGCCATGATACCTTCTGCTAAAACCTAAAAAAAAACTGACATAATATTTAATATATGTTCTTAAAATGATTCGGCACCTGCGCAAAATGGCAGATGAAACAATGATGAAACCCCCAGACATGGTTTCACCCACTTTGGCCACATCACGATTGCAATGTCATTTTAAGAACATGGTGTTGAAAAGACACTCACCGTTTGAACCAGGACTTCAACTGAAAAGTTTGGAAGGTCATTACAATGTGGAATGGAGTCAAGCAAATGTCAGCAAAGTCTGACCAATGAGAGAGCATACAAGGTACATGAGACATTCAGGAGGAGACAGATGTTAGAACTATGCAGCATCTTTGCAGGCAGGGGATTAAGATGGAATTACTGCCTCAGCTGTGAGGGACAAGCTAATGCATTCTGTACAGTAATGGAGGAACACCCACATCATAAACTCCCCACGAAAGAATTGGAAAACAAAAAATTCCAGGCATTAGCCTACCCCTTCAAAAAGCTTATTATACATGAACCAGAAAAAATAAATTAAAATACAGAAAACACTATCCAACATCTCAGGGTTGTCAGGGTACTAGTTTTTAGAGGAGTTCAATGAGCTCTACCTACCATTCCCACATGACAAACTCAGAGCAGTTTAAACCCTTAAAGAAAAATGTGCAAATAAAGCAGTAAAAGATGAGTATTCATGCTCTTTGCTGGCAGTTGGAAAAATACAGTAAAAATATATACTGGTCTTATACATTAGCAGTCTCACTAACTCAGTGCAGCCATTAGCAACAGTCGCTTGCATAGTTAAGTGCATGCATCAGCAGTATCATGCAAAATTGCTTCCATAAATCTTCAAATGGCATTTTTTTTTTTCTGCGTACAAATCAGTGCATCGACAAGCTGTTCACTCGGCCTGCAAGCGCAAAAGCCAAAATGGGCCACAACTGTCATAATTGTATTTTAATTCCAATAGAAAAAAAACTGAAGAGGGTGGACAAAGCAGTCTTTGCTAATCAAAAGCACACCATTCAGCTGGCACTGCAGTGCTTCATATTTCAAAATGGTATTTCTCTCACAGACCCATATGCAGCATGCCGATTGGCTAATTTCCTGATTACAGGTCCTGTACTCGAACTAGTGAAAACTGTCCGGTCAGCTTAATGATAAGTTTGTCACTGGCAGCATTGAAGAAGGTATTTGCTTTCATGACTGTTGCTGAACCCTGATCAGTGTTGTCTCTCACAGTACTACTGTGACATTCACCTGAAAGTTGTACGCAGGATATTATTTGTAACAGAATGGTTTTGTGCGAGATGGCAGTGGCAGGCAACATGGAGAAGTGGTCGTACTGCAGTCTGAAGGGCAACATTTCACTTATTACTCTTCCAAATCACAGATAATTAGCCACTCTTTGTTTTTGAGGAAAACTGCATTTTTATACAAATCGGGGGGAAAAAAAGATTTGTATGGAATGATCAGGCTTTGACAGTAATATGATATCAACCACAATGGAAACCTCCTTGCCCAGTAAAGCATTCCTTTCAACTTGTCTATTGGATACATGTGGCATGCTGGACCAACTAATTTGAAGAAAATGCTACATTCTCAATAGGCCGTATATTCCGTGCCTCCAACTCAACCCTGTAGCAAATGGATTAAGATTACAGTTTAAAATAGTCACTCTTCCAGAAAAGATGCAGAATAAGCAGAATAAACAGAAATGATCAGCGGCAGCCGAGGACTGCGGTAGATGAATCAGAGTGGACAGGAGAGGAATGCGGCTGGAACAGCGGGGTTCAAAGCACGCGTGACACCAGCTTCACAAGCTTTTTTTTTCCACTTTGTTTCTAATGCCGTTATACTAGAGGCAGTTCTGTCCCTGACGGCTCTCTGTTCCCCACCTTTCCCAGCAGGCCTCTTCTTATTCTACCATCAAGGAAGAGAGACCAGCCTGCAGTGCCAGCTCCCCCCTTCCTGCCTCCTTACACCGCAGCTCACCGCCAGGGACTAATGCTACTGACTACACAGCCATTTATCAAAGGCCGCAGCGTCACTCGGGGCCCTCTCCAGCTCCTGAGAAGTGTGTTCAAACACGTCAGCCAAAGCGCCAGAGGGGTCACTCTGGGAGCCAGGGCACACACTGGCTGGTACAAAGTGGACCCTCCCCACCTGGCCCTCTTTGGCAGTTGGTTGTGCGGACAGATGAGACGGCTTGCTCTGAATAATACGACATTCCCTGCTGAGCCGTTACCTTTATGACACATCGGCAGCAAGCGTCACATGCACTGGATAAACATATGCATCTACAGATACATGAAGAGGAAAGGAAAGGAAAGCTTACCCACCTGATTCTGAGAGAATTACAGGAGGTGGGATCATTGTAAAACAAAATTGGAGGATAGAAGAACATTAGTATAAGACAGCTATCAGAGGAACAAATTAAATATACAAAAATATATAAAGGTCAACATAACTATACACACAGGGAGGTTCAAGACTCAACGTATCTTAAATCAACTGTATCACAATTATCTAAATCAACTGATCTACAATCAGTTTTGCCATGCTGAACATGTGAAGTAAAGCAAGACCAAAATCAAATGAATCGATGGCAATTTATGTTTTCCAATTTACAGTTTCTTCTCAAATACACAAACGGCCCTTATGGTGGCATGCACAATTTTTTACTTTTGTTGCCATTTTAAGTTTAGCTTAATTTAACAATATTATGTTACCTACTTAAAAATGTATTTGAATAAAGGTGAACCTTCCTGTACAAGCCATTTAAAAGATCTGATCTACACAGGTATTGGGCAGATGCCACAGAAAGAGCACCCTCTTGCAACACAGGCAATAATGCTAATATCCAATAATTCTCAGTGTTTTCTTAAAAAAAAGGCTTGATGGCAACTAAAGGTCACAGGGTTGATATCACTTACAATCATTTTCCTTAAGGAGTTGAGCTTAGGAGCCAGCTATGTCACAAAACTATTCTTTCAGACTAAAAAGGGAGAGAACATAGCCATCAGATCCTTTATTTCCCACAAAGAGGATCACTACTAGTTTGAGAGCTGCTTCCTTTGAGGGTATTTACTAGCTTCACTCAGATAAGACTATTAGAGGCATTATCTGGGGTTATGGCTGTACTCATTTTGTCCTCAATTTACTGGCATTCTGAGGAGCGTGACGACAAACTAGCCCCACAGAATAACACTGATTGTGAAATATTGCCCTTCATGCAGCACTGGTTAGTAAGGTAATCAACCTCTGTTTCATAACTTCTAAAAAATTAGTCTCAGGATGGTGACACACCATCATAAAATGCTAAGTCCCTTGTCTACTAATTCAATTTTTAGAAATCTTCCCAAAAACTTGACTCTTCAAAGCATGCTACAGTAACAGTAAGTTAAAATAACCTTAAATCAAATGTGTAGTCCATTAGGTTATAACGTGTTTATATTCTTCAGCAAAAAAAAGAATAAATTCAATATATACAAAGTGCTGTGAACCTGCAACACATTCCTAGATATTCGGTTTTGTGTACAGTAGTAGACTTTTGTACCAGATCTTGCCAATGGCAATTATTTGGTTCAATGGCAGGATACAAAGGCGCTTTGATCATATTTTCTTTAAGAAAAGAAAAATATATATTATATATATATTAGGCACATCAAAAAAGCTGCATTACAGAAAAAAATGAGCCACTATTCAGATATCACTGAGGCTTGTGTGTTGGTCGTGCAGACGATTGCATGCTGGAAGAAAGCTTTCTGGAGGAAGCGGTCTTGCTGAGTGGCTTTTTCCCATTTGCAGGAGACTGAGCGCCTGTCTCAGCTGTGGAAGACTTGGGCTTGCTGGGGGACAAAAGCGAGCGTCTGACAGGGGTTGAGGTCTTAGAAGACTCCTCTTTAACGGCAGCCTTTCCCGCCTGGGGGTCGGGGGACACCTGCCGAGATGTCTTACCTGACCCCTCTCCCGCCCCTGATGCGCCGTTTTTAGTCTCCGCGCCCGACCGAGCCGCCCCGTCCGACGTCTTCTTGGACAGGATGGTGGTCTTGCCGAAATCCGCTGACCTGCGGGTCTCTTTCTGCCGGAGCGCAGACTTGAAGAAGGACAGGCCCTTTTCTTCGGACTTGCTGCTCCGGCGGACGTCCCGGGAGGAGACGCTGGGGGAGCGCAGGCTGGTGACGGAGGAGCTGCTGCTGGAGCTCCTGACCGTCCTGCTTTCAGGCCGGGGCAGGGAGGAGCGAGAGGCGGCGCCGGTCCTGGAGGTGCTGGCGGAGCTGGGCTTGTCAGCAAGGGGGCTGGCCCGCGGCGAGTCCCGGCTGCCGCTCCTTTCCGATAGCCTGCTCCTCCCGGACGCCGAGCTCTTCTCCGCCCCCGACGAGGTCTTCCGCCGGGTGGGTGAGGGCGAGGCGGTGGACTGTGTCGCCGAGGAGATGCGCTGTTTCTGCAGGGCCGCCCCCGAGAGCACGCCGTCCTGGCCCTGGGTGGGCTCCTTCTTGGTGGGCGTCCCAGATGACGACGCCTTGCTGGCTTTTGTGGAGTCGGTCTTGTCCTTGGAGCTGGACACCTTGGTGGAGCTCTTGGCCTGAGGGCTGGACGACGCCTGGGAGGCGGGAGAGCTGTGGGCTGAGGAGGTGGTCTGCCGCTTCTTGGAGCTCTTCTCCGGCTCCAGAACAGCTTTGGTGGAGGTCCTCTTGGCCCCCGTGCTTTCCGCCTTTTGCACCGCCCCCCCTGAGCTGCTGCGCTGTTTGGGCTCCTTGGATGAGGCCCCGTGTCCCAAACTGCCTTTCTCTGCCGGCGCAGCCTGATTGTTGTTGTCAGCCGGCTCGGCCTTGGAGCTCCTCTTGTCTGCCTGCGATGGGGCCTTGCAGTATGGCTCGTCAAGGGATCTCCTGCTGCTCCCATCGTCGCTGGTGACGGCCTCCATCGCGGCCAGGGGCGCCTTGCCGCCCGACTGGCGCTCGTGCTTGCTGTAGCTGCCGAAGCAGGACGTGGACACCTTGTCATCGGCAGCCTCTCCTATCCTCTCCAGGGTGGGGGAGGAGTGGGAGTCCAGGGAGAAGCGCGAGGGGGAGTTAGACCTCATCTGCAGCTTCGCAGAGAGGGACCAGGAGGGTTTGGTCCCGTTCTCGCTCACCAGGGGGCTCGTAATGGACGATCTGGAGGATGAACTCTGCCGCTGAACGCTCCGGACAAAGGGCCGTGTTGAGAATCCTCCTTAACAGAAAGGACAGAGAGGTTTAAACTAATGCACTGACACCAGGCTGAATGGATTTGAGAAATAACAGGCATGCTTGTTGTCTTAACTCAGCATGGCAGCAGGTCCTTTGTTAGTCAGCAATAAAAAGGTTAGAAAGAACACAGAACAGAGATAAACACACAAAGAAGGCAGAAAAGTCAGAAAACACATCACAGTTTTAGAACAATTAGTTTACAACATGTACTGGCAATTGCATTATACTCTTAAAAGTAGCTTTAGTATTGTCAATCTTTAAACCTTTATCACTTCAAGGAAAGACCATAAATAACAAACTTACTGTTTCATACAAATACCATGAACATACAGTAGATCCTACTAGCTTACAGCAGCAGAAACAGTTTGTGGATATACCAGAGATCTTAGTCTGAATGTGTGCCTCTCACCATCATCCTCACTGCGTTCCCCGGTGAACTCCACCGACTCCGACAGGGAGGCCAGGGAGGTGCGCCGGGATGAGGCAGCGGAGGCCACGCTGGGCTGCTTGCTGCCCGGGAGCCTGTTGACCCAGTGCTCACACAGGGAGGAACTGGTGGAACCTGGAACCAGCAGGCAGACACAGAGAGGAGGAGTCACATGGAGAGATTGTGAGACAGACAGAAACACAGTAAGACACTTGAGGAAGTCAAAATCAGAGATTCATTGAGGGATATAATGACACGATAATGATACTGAAGCGGCAGCCCCAGTTCAGTTTTCCTGTGTATTCCCAGGATTTTTTTTGAATGCAGGTTTTCAGTTGGGTGGTTGCGCAAAATCTTGCTTCGTAAGCAGACCTCATGCTTCATTAACATACAGTGCAATTGGTTCAATCACAGATTCATATATGTTTTTAGCATAATTTTGATTCGGATTTCAGTCATTTTTGCCATTATGGTATAAAATGTTCCGCATGCTTTCTCTCTCAGTTCATTCACTACAAGTACGAAATTTCTCCCAGAACATACTTTCAGACCTACATAATTAGTGTTATATTAGTTTTATTTTTAATGTGTAATTGTATCCATTTCCCAGCAATCTGGATCTTTTTGGGAAAATTATTTTCTTTGTTGTTTGCATGTCTAATGCTTGGGCCAAGGTCTGGAAGTCTTGCTGCCAGGATCTGCTGTAAACCCAAACCCAGACACCAGAGACTGGAAATTGTTCCTACACTGTGACCATTTTATCAATGTAGATTTTGAATGGTGCTGGATTCAGGCTTCAGCCCTGTCTCACTCCATACCAGCGAGCGAAAAGACACAGATAGAGACACTTGCAAAGACAGATGCATAAACAATGGCATGGACACATGCATGGATGGAGGCATCGACAATGGTATGGACACATGCATAGGTAGAGACATAGACAATGGTATGGACACATGCATAGGTAGAGACATAGACAAAGGTGTGGACACATGCATAGATACAGAGAAGAGGACATACAGTAATACATCTCTATAGACTGAGACAATCAGAGACAGAGGCATCAGCACAAACACAGAGACACCACACAAGAACAGAGGAAGAGACTTTACAAAATCGTATCAACCTTGAAATACTACTGAAAATTTCTGATTTATGACATTACAGGGATCCTGCTCTGTAATATTCTAGACCTATAAGCACAATGACCCAGTGAATTAGGTTTCAGAAACAAAATTGAATTAAACCCTCCTGTTTTTATATTGGTTCTGAACAGCTGGCTTTGCTTGCCCTCTTGATCAAATAAGTAAGAATGTTTCAGTACTCTCAGTACCTGCCCAGAGAAATTAATCCACTTAGTGCCTGCTGTCATACAACCCTACTAGCAGACCTGCAGATAACAGCCATGGGTTGCTTTGATTCTACAATGTCATTTCAAGACAAACACAAGACAGACTCCGTGCACAACCCCAACAGTCAAATTTACACATAACATTTTCTTTTGTCTGACAACATGCGTAAGTGCCACAGACAACTATGTGTCATTCAACTTTGAGGTGTGAGAGCCAATTTAAAAGCATCATATTACTGGATATACCACATGTCTATTTGACCAGTAACTGCTGGGAGACCAGAAATTAAGACACTGAGCACCAATATGTCTGGACAGATTAATGACACAGAGAACACATGTTTTTTTCTGTCCCTGACATAATAGTTCAGGAGCTTCAGCTGAAGAAAAGGAATTTTCCAACAAATTCAGCTCTGAACATAACTAATGGATGAGGCTCACCTGCAACAGAACTGTTAGCTGACCATGCGGGAATGGTGGCTCTCCTTTGGTAAAACAGGATGTAGGCAGTCTGCTTGCAAACCTCATCCTCAGATATGGGCTGAACATCACTGTCGTCAAAGCAGTACCACTGTCCATCAATGGAGTTCTTACAGTAGGCTGCAAGAAATGAGAATCCAAGAGGTTATGCAAAAATGTAAAAATAGTCTATGCTTTCTTGGCAGCCAAGGAAACATGCAGTGTTCATATTCGAACATTTTTATTTTTGAATTACCCCTTTTCTAAATCTAGATTTTACTGAAGTCATTGTTGATATTTTCAAGACAAGAGAGTAGTCCATTTGGGACCTGAAACCCTGAAGCCCCCCCTTCCACCTCGCTTACCACACACACACACACACACACACACACACACACACACACACACACACACACACACACACACACACACACACACACACACACACACACACACACACACACACACAGACACACACACATAGACACACACACAGACACACCTCCACTCTCTGCTCCTACCTGTGTAGTGCCCGCCGTGCATGGTGCCATGGTGGTTACACACAGCGTACAGATCGTACAGGTAGTCCTCTGGATCACGGCCCATGCCATAAGGTCGTCTCCAAGGCGACCAGTGTGAGGGCAGGCTCCAGCTGCTCTGGCTCCTCTTCACCATGTGGGGCGCCATGTCCATCCCCACCAGAGGAAACTTCACCATGTTCTGCATCTTCATCCTCCTGTCCCCTTCCTACAGAGACAGGACATGGCTTAGTGGCCCTTCTGCCTCAAGACAATGACACTAACTACACCTGAGAAGAGGCTTGTTGGAATTCCCTTTAAGCCAATAGCTTGTTTCACATATGAACACTGGGTGAGCTTAGACCCTCTTAAAGAAAAGGTAACCAAATCAAGAGCTGGAGCAGAGAGCTTTGTTGCCCTCTAGGACTACATTTGCCCTCCTCTGACCTAAATATCTTCATGTCTCTCTTAGAAGGATGGAAACTTTGAGGCAGGGGCATGGGACAACACTATCATACACACGGTGGATTTCTGATGAAAGTAAACTGAAGGACTTTTTCACAAAAGAACTTGAATGAATTTCAATTTCTAGGAAAGTTGTTAAATGACGTTAAATGACGACAGGTTTAATTAATTTGGGCAATTGTGTTTGGCAGCCAATGGTCAGTACCTGTCTGAACCTCTTGAGGTGAAGTATCAGGATATCAGGCAGGGTCCAGAGGCTGAGCTTGATGCTGCCCTGCTGCAGCTGCTTGCAGTGGGGACAGCGCCAGGCATCATCTGGGGCTAGCTGGAACACAGACAGCACAGCCCCTCTCACTTACGGACAAACCATGCGACACACACACAGCAGAACCTTTTAATCAAGCATGGAGAGCAGGATCTTAGGCTCCATCTCAGGACACAGGAGTCAAGCGTCACCTTTCAGTCCTTTTCCTGTGTGCGCACACGTCAGGTATGTGCGGCGCACTTTTGCAATGATCGCTTGTGACACGACCATCTGCACACATTCTGATAATTACAATCTTGGAACAATTTGGGGTCATTTGAGGCCCTGGCCACTCTGAAAATTAGGGGAAAACAGTTTTGGGAGAAGGGTTTATGCGATGTGCTTTGTTTCTGTTTAATCTGGAGTGGTTCCATTTCCTTTGAACATACTTAAGCCTCAAAATGCTTCTGAAATAAAAAGTAATGAAGGGAAAGAGGATCACAAACCTCAGTGATCAGTGACTCTGCAGGATAATTCTCAGAATAAAGATGACTAGATCATGCAAAAACACATTCAAAAACCGACAAGCAGAAATATATATGCAGCTTTATTAGTAAGTCCATCAGTGTGCTCATTTAAGCATGTTTGTGTATAGCGGTATTTATATATGCATAGCATTATTATTTATTTGGTAGACACACTAATTCAGAGTGATGTCCAATGTATATGAATGAATCAGTTTGTGTGCTTGTGTGTGTTTGCGTGTGGGTGTATGTATCAGTATGCGTGTTTGCACGTCTAAATGTAAAGTGCTAATGTATTGAGTCTGTCTGAGTGTGAGAGTATCTATGTATGAAGGTGTATCTGGTGGTACCTGCTCCTCTTTGGTATAGAGCTGCAGGCACTGCGCGAGGCTGCAGGTCTGCGGCTGGTGGTGCAGCTCTCTCTGCAGGCGCACACTCTCAGCATCGGGGATGTACTCGTCCTCGGTGTGTCCGAACAGACTGCGGGAGGAGGGAGGGGCAGACACAGCGGTGACACATTCAACCAGCTACACAGCCACATGTGGGGGGGGGATGATTTACGCACTACTCTCCTTGTATTTATACATTCCATAAAAATGTCTTTCCAGACCAGTTCACCATTTTATTTTTCTGCTCCTCAGTTATCTGTTCTTTCTGCCCTACTCCAAATCTAATTCCTGGCTTAGGAGATTTGGGTACTCAGCAGTGGCATTCCTAAAGAGATTAAAGCTAAGGGAAATCGAAAGGCTTTGCCTCCACATTATTTTTCTTCCTCTATTTATTTTAAAGTAACGGTTTTCTTTAAAGGAATATGTTGGACACTTGCAGATACAGGGACCCTCACCATTTGACGAGGATATTGGGAAAAAAAAATCAGGCAATACTGTACTGTCCTGATAAGAGATTTATGCTCAATGGGGGATTTGTCCCACATTCAAAAACGGAAAAACAATTTAACAAAGCAACACATGATAAACATACACACTTAATTAAGAATAAAATAAACAAGGGATTAATCTGTATAATTATGTTATAATGGCCGGGGAAAAAAGATCAGAGTGAAAGGGTCTCTGGTATGAAGGTACATAAACATATACATGCACACACGCACACGCACACTCACACGCACACACACTCACACGAGGTTCACCATAAATCAAGAACTTCTCACTTTAGAGAACAGTTTCACTTACTAATCCTTGGTCTCTTTATCCCACTCTACGACTATCTTGACATGCGGAGGCCCCCCTGGCCCACAGGACTTGTACGCTCTGTAAAAGGAAGATAAGGTTAAATAGTGAAGATCAAGCAATTTACAATCCCGCCTGAGGACTCCATAACAACCAGCATTACTTAGTGCTGACTCTCCACAGCAACTGTTAGAGCAAAAACACTGAAAGCAACAAAGTCTGATCAGAAAAAAATGGGTACACTGCTTGGATAGAGGGAGGTGCGCCGGGGCAGGCAGGGGCAGGGCTTCTGGTACTGGATTTCAACTGCTATATGAAACAGCTTTTTCATCCAAACGCACACTGCGGTCTGCTCTCATCAACTAAGGGTCGCATTGCAAGGCTCTCCCTTCCCCCCAGTAAACACAGAGAGGGCCATGAACTCCACTGTGGGTGGGGCAGCCCTGGGCAAGGGCTGGACTGGTGTCCAGGGCCGCGATGACAGCTGTGTCAGGTCCCTCTGAGAGAGATTTACATGGGTCTTCACAGTGCCCAGCATTAGCCATCCAACTTCCCAGCACAATCAATCCACATCAGTGTCATAAAACACATTAACTGCCTTTCTGGCATCCAGCAAAGCCAATTTAAACCCTCTAAGACCTCAATTAGAGAAGGTTTCTCAAAAAAGAGAGCCTTGAGCCAGTATTTGAAGCAGCAGCTCATTAGCTCCTTCAAAGAGAGCTGTGGGCTGTCAGATCATGCCACAATTAGGCCTGTTCAAATATTCTCAGGTTTACATTAATGAGTTATTCCCTGGCCTTTAGATAAGAAGAAACCCTCACCTCCTCTCGTCTATATTACGCAGAGAGGTAAGCACAGAGGAAGTACTGAAATTACTCATACAACCACCATCTTTCTTTTCTTTCTGTGTTGTACTTAATGTTTCACTGTAAGGACATATATGTGGGTGAGTGTGTAGATGTGTGTGTGTATGACTGAGCATATGGGTACAATTTCATGTTGCAGAACACATGGTTTAATTTTTACACACTTTTCAAGCACATAAAATGTTTAGATGCAGATAACCACCTCTCCTTGTCTCCTTCCTAATCTGGAGATACAGGTGATAATAATGAGCTCTCCTGAGCTACACACTAATGACCCAGTCTTCCCCAAGGTGAGGTGTTTCTCATGCAATGTGACACCACACACCTTCACTTTGGCAAAAACAAGGCCTAATTTCCACCGATTATGGCTGTGCAATGTATTCTTAGGTTCCAGCAGCTGCCACAGAGATGATAATAATCATGACTGGGCACAGACACAGCAGATGACGAGTGCTTGCTACACTTCCATTCCAAAAACATCCGTCCATTTCCGTCCCACGAGCATTACTATCCAGGTTCTATTCTGTCACAATGAGAGGATAAAACCCATGTAATGGCTTGAAGGCAGATGTTCCCACCCCCTCCCCTGAAGGTGCCGGGAGAGTCAGGATAGGAAATCTGACAGCTAGCAGCACAGACCTCATGGAGACCTCACCTTTCCACAGAGGGGTGACACAGCGGCTGCTCTTCCTGAGGTAAGAGGTATGTGATTCCAACCACACCCACCACACGTAGGCTGAAGGGCCCCACCTATGGAGGAACAAAGACCTTAGTTACTCCCCAGCCCATCTGCCCACATGGCATGTTACCTGAGCCCAGATCCCGAGAACGGCCTGTGATGGTGGCTTGGCACAGAAATCTGAATGAAGTTCAGAAAAGCACGCTCACATGAGTTGTTGATGAAGACGAATGTTAGGAAAAATAGTATAATGCAAAGACAAAGGAATCCTGTAAAGGCGTAATGTATTCCTGAGCAGACATAAAGGCAATGCTGCAGACCAAATCAAAAAGTTGTAATTTTGTCCACCACTACACGAGCACTCTGCTCTGTTCTTCACTTCCACCAACCTGGATGTAGACCCCAGGCCTCAGCAGGTGTCTCATTTTCTCCAGGATCTCTTTCTGGAGAACGTCCCAGGTCACAGTGCGCTCCAGGTACAGTACAAACGGGTGACCAAACCTGGAACAATAAATTTCACCATTTAACTTCAGAGGGAGCGAGCAGGTGATCTGTCACAGTTGTGCCCTGTTATTGATGGCCCCTTCATCTCCTTGTACTGCTCCAGTTACCAAAGCACAGCGGCACTTTGGCGGTAAACTCCAGTTAGCATTCGTGCATAGCCGTGTGTTCTCCCTGACCTGGCACGATCACGGCCCATTAATGCTCATTCTCCGCATTCCTGCCCCTTCCTGGAGCACTGCCCGCACTGCCCTGCACTCACACACTGGCCAGGTCAAGCGCCAGGGGCCAGGCAGAGTGACAAGGTGTCCACTGCATCTCTGAACACACAACTTCAATGTGAATTAAACTGATTTCCTAGGGGGCTAAGTGTACGCTATTATTCCCCGGCTTTTATCTCACCAATTAAATAGTCAGTTCCACAACTACACTCCCAAAAATACACTGCAACAAATTATTTTGCAAGAATCTTCACCAATGATTTGTTATATCCAGATAAAACTGCCAAATGAACTGCGTGAACAGACAAATTAAGTAATTAGGAGTAGAGTATTACTACTCAAGAACAAAAAGTAGCCTTCCAGGAGTTTGACCTACTGGCTCCAGATTCACTCTTAAGAGGGGAACACTGTCCTCTAGTCTGAGTGCATTTCATTACAGCAACATTATTCCTGGCTGGGGCAATATATTTATAACTTCTAAAATACTGCTCCTTACAGTTCTGTGAGATTTTGCCTTTGTCTGGAAATAAACAAATGTAAAGGGAGACAACAGACTGAAAAAAGATTTGATTTAAACTATGCTGGAATATGCTACCATGCTGCCAAATAAGACAGCATGCAACAAACAGCAAGAAGCATCCTGAGACATACAGATCCTCATATGGGTTTCATTAAAATCAGAGGGTTTTGATTCCCCGTAATCAGCACTGTATAATTACAGCTCTCCAAATTCTATCTGTCACCATTTAACTTGCTCCTGAGTCTTTACATATGTCTTCAATGTAACTCGAGCAGGCTTTTAAACATGCGCTCACCACCACTTTCTTGAAGATGCCAAAAGGCATTAAAAACACAGAACATAAACATATCATGAAATCCCGAGTTCAACCTCAGGAAAAGCCAGAAATTCCTGAGAATGCCTAACCAACATGGAATGTTAATGTCTTCTTCTGCAAAAGGGATACTTCTGTTTGGTCTGTCTCTTCAGGTCAATCAAGTGACCCATTTTAAACAATCTTCTGTGCAGTGTGCAAATCCTGCTTATACTTGTTTTTAGAAAATATATTAATACACTGCATTTATACATGTTAAATTGAAATATAACTGAAGCACAGAACACAGTACTCAGTTTGCACTGCATTTCCCAGGTATGCTTTGGTACCTCTTTCCCTGGTGTCCAGAGCAGGCTCTGTTGCAGACAAGCAGGATGATCTTGTCTGCACCTGCGTTCTTATTGGTGGTCAGCACCGGCTTCACGGCTCCTTGCAGGTAGGAAGGTGTCCTGTTGTGCTCCGTCCCATATTTCAGGTTGTTCTGGTTTAAATTTGCATGCAGGCTTCCTAAAATAAAAAGTGGTATCAGGTCATGGATAGCCGATACAAAGCCAGTTCAATAAGGTAGGGACAACTGATACGGGAAAGTGAAGGAGGACAACATGAAATTACATCAAAGTTTCAAGAAGTCTGAATGCCAGAAACTAAACTTCAGAAAAGTATAAGACCTTAACACAAATTATCTGCCACAAATATGAAGAGAAGTTACAGTTTTACTTGTATTTCTACTATCATAGTTTGCCTATGAAAAAACATCATTGGTTTGGTACCTCAGGCATTTTGTAACCAATCACACCACATAATAAAAAGACAAATGAAGGTACCTCTTTGTGAATGAATGTTTTCTGGTCTGAATATCTCTGGAGTTTCAAAAGCGAAGATTGAGTCGCTTTCTTGAATAATCTCCAGATCATCTTCATCATCACAGAACGAGCGATGAAAGCCATCATAATACATTTCAGTTAGAACAATCTGCAAAGAAATGAACAAACGGCAAATTGCAGGTCAGTTTTAATGCACATACACAACTGAATCCAAGATAAAACAAATGGGGGCCCACTTGTATTTTTTTGGCAGACATGGACAGACATGCTTAAAAATATTCAGTCATGCATTCAACCTTGTAAAATTGCCTGATAGGATTGTTTAAAATAAACGCCAATCTGAAAAACACTCGTGCACAAACGGCGGCTGTGAGGGGACGCTTTCATTGTTGCTGCCCATTGTTATCCCATGGCACCACGAGAGACCCGTGCTGTGACAGCCAGCAACATCAAACACAAGCGCTGGATTGTTGATGTTGGACACAATAGGTTCTCTCTGAAACAATGGGCTCTCTTCACTCGGCTGAACCGAGAGCCACTGGACCACATGCCCCCCGAGGCCACAAACCTGAGCCTCCGCCACTGCATACCCAAGTCAACAGCAGCAGATGAAAACCTGAAAACCAGATGAACATACTCTGCTGGTCCTCAGGGGTGTGCGCGTATGGGGGGGGGAGTAAAAGGACGATTCTAACGTGGTAGGAATAGCAAAGGTCTCAGCTACCCTTAATCCTGTCTGAGTTTTGGACTAAATGCTGTTTTCATATGGGAGCTAAGCTGCAGGACTTTTAAGCTTGCGGCAGCGGGGCCCGGTTGGGGAGGGGGAGAGCAGCACCTGGTCAGAAGGGATCTTGGTCTCCAGTGATACCGCTTCTCTGAGCCTGGACACGGTGCTGTTCAGAGGCACGGCCACGCCTATCCTCATGCAGTGAGAGCACTTCCCTTGGTAAACCACAGTGACATACAAAGGTCTGTGGAAAGAGAAAGGGGTAGAAAGAGAACACACAAAATCAAAACGCGAAGTGATACCAGCCCCAGCGGGGTTTACTCTCATGCTAGGCTAATGGATCTCCTCTGCATTTGTGACCTTTCAGATTCCCCAACCGCAGGATTTTGTTTTGTTGATGACAAGTGTAGCAGTGAGGTTGCGCCAGCCATCCGGTAGGGTACGATAATCGCATTTTACACAGCTGAAAAAAATGGGGTGCCTCTGTGACAGGGGGACCACAGTGACACATGCTCACCACTGTCAGACATATCTGACTGTCACCATCCTACTCTGACTGGAAGCATGTTCTGGGCCATTAAAGGAGGGGAATGGGGGCACAGCTTCTATAAGCCCACAGTTTGAGTTAAATCTAGAAAACCACTGTGTGTGTGTGTGTGCGTGTGCGTGCGTGTATAGGGGGTGCGACTCCATCAAGGCTGCTACTGCTTATTTCACACTAATCACCGCAGAACTAATGGCTTACAGTCCACATGGCCACATTCAAGGGGAAAAACTGGTTCCGGGAACCTGAAGGCAGGAAACGGCCTCCCTAATGAGAATTATCTTTAAGCATTAGGAAGATGTGAGCGGGGCACATCCGACAATGGCGCTTGCTGCCTGAGAGGCGGAGTGAAAGGGCACACAAGCTGCCTTAGCCTGGCCCCTCCCTGAGCAAGCACAGACAGCAGCACCTCTCACAGTGGACAGAACAGTAGACCTGGCCCACAGCAATGCAGCTCCCCCATCCCCATCCCCACCCCCCAACCTCACACACACACACACACACACATACACATTTTGCTGGTTCAGCAGTATCGAAACCCCTCTATCTGCAGGGCTGCCTGAAGCCCACACAATCAGTAAATGACGTATGTTCCGATGTGTTCTTGCCAGTAACAGGCTGTGTGTGTGCTGTGCCACCAGATCAATTACTTCAATCAAAATTATTTATTCACTTGGCAAACAGAGGAATTACAGAGCTTACTGTGAGGGAGGAGCCTTCACCCTTACATTTTACACATCCTACTCATTTCTACTGCTCAACGTTTTCTTTATTCCTGCCATTCAAGTTAAGCACCCTAATCAAAGGCACACAACGTACAGTAACCTAGGAACCAGATCTTCTACTTACATAATAATCCCAACAACCACCACAACAAATACAAGCACACTGCTTACCCACCAATCAGATAGGAATGAGCTCTTCCTTACTCCCTACTACCTACCTATTCTTCCAGCTAAAAGTGAATTTTGTGTGTGGCAGTATTTTGCCTGTGTGAGTCTATCAGCACCACAGTCCAGGCGCGGCCCCAGAGAGAGGTCGACGGCCCCCATCTCCACCAGGGGATGAACGCTGCAGGACCTCCCAGCAGCCGGGTCCACCCCACTGCCAGCTCCCCAAAAACACCACGCATAAATGAATGCCGGGCTAACACAGCTGAGCGCTCTGCCTACCCCTACAAACAAACACCGCTTATGTCCAATCTGTTCTCCCCGCTATTAGCATTCCGCCAGCAGAGAGAGCGAACAGCGCTGCAGCACTCCGTAAGTTGTTCCACCTGCTGGGCCCTTCCGATGACAAGTTTGAGGGATACCATGAACAAACAACAACAAAACATCACTGGCTCAAAGCTCTGAGATTTAAAATCATTACTGTAAGTTCCCTGTGCACCACCGCACAATGTTATTGAAAACCGCTCAGACTTAATGAGCCTCATAACCATGTTTATCATCTCACTTACACAATTACATCACGCGGGTAAGTTGTGCCCGCTGTCTCGGGCACAAATGAGGCAGAGTGTTTTCAAAATTAGCTGGGCGATTTCACCTTGTTTTTCCGCCCTCAGCTCCTCTGCTTCTCTTACCTGGCAGTTATGAGTGCAACTGCAGCCAAGCAGAGACATCTTGGCATGTTCTTCTCCAGCACCTGACTGTTCTTCCTCTTTGCCTTTCCAGGCCCTGACACAACATGACTTAAAAACTAGATTTTTGTTTCAAAATCACAAGAGCCCCATTAGGACTACATGGGAAAGAGATAAACCGAGGATCACATATCCTTCGGCTTTGTTCAGACACAAAAAAACTGGTGCTTGCACAGTTGTAGGTGACCAATAACCAGAAAAGGACAGGGAGGAAAATACTCAAAGCAATGAACTGCAGACCAACAAAAAACTTACATCAAAATAAGAGGTTATCTTCCAATGCCAAAATGATATAAGACTGATCTTCTGAGAAGTATTTAGGATTCCTCAATGTTAATGCCACTCATGCATGCTAACTGACTGCTCACACCTGCTAATTTGAATAAGAGGCAGATGACTTTAGAAATGAGTGTAATAGACTTGCAATACAGTATGTTACAAAGACAAAAGGAAAGTTTTGCTGAAATTTACAGGGGGTGGAGTGCAGGGGAATTTGGCAATGAATTTAAAACAAACAAGAGTGAATACAGATTATACTTTTCACTTGACCTATAACCAAAAACCCACAGAACGCTCATTTGCTTGTTACTAACCATATCTTAGACAAAGAGCCACTGAAAGGTGCTGCATTGGTGACCCAGATGCATGATGGAATGCTCTTGCTCAGTAAGTGGGAAGAAGAAAGGCTGGTCACAGATTATGACCTCACATGTACTGGCTGTGTATGACAATGTACCTCCTGGTAGGTCCAGGTAAGTCCACAGGGGTCCCGTAATGAGTCCCAACTCAACACTCCCCACTGTCCACCAGTACACACTCAGCTCTTTTCTTTTCTTCCCAGCTTGCAGAAGACCAGGATACAAACAATACATCTGTGCCAGTATGGGAAATAAATATTTTTCATTTCTCTCAGAGGCTTATCAGGGCTCTATGACGTATATGTTTGTGTGTTGTTTTAGCTCTTAAACTGGGCGTAGTCCACAGAGTGGTCACGGACAGTGGAGCTGCCTCAGTAGATTTGTTTTTCTTGAGATGAAAATGCTCTATTCTGACAGATAATGCCAAGACTTGATTACAAGTTCTGTTTCCTGGTGGAAAAGAAATAGAAGCCAGTAAGAAAATACTTTTGAAAATACCATCATGCCTTTAATTAAATGCACTGGAGGAACAGTGTACCATGTATGGACCATCTCTTAATTTCACCTTCAGTCATTGTTCAGCCCTTTCATTATTCATGAAAGATAATGAATTTCGAGGCAATGAAAATGATCTACACTGGATGTCAACATTCTCCTTACCGCTCAGACACTACAAGCTAGCTCTTAAAATAACACCGCCATGCAACCTGAGAATTTAATCCAGGCTCGTCAAGATCACTTAATGTGCCAAGATAAAAACCACTTATATAAAACAAAGAACACAGCCGCTATTTATGACTAGACTCCCCATAGAAGAAGCCAAATGACACATTAAAACTGAAAAAGACAAAAACTGGCAACACCAATAACAAAAGCATGTGACCTGACAGTTTTAGTAGCTATATTCAGAATAGGCATTAAAAACAGCAAGCCTCATTACTCCCTTTTTTATGATATTTTGCAAGAGGACATCTTTTAGAAACTGTATTACTGTTCACTGCATTAACAGCTGTGTTGGACAGATTTTGAAAAGCCATTTTTAGCTACATTTGTTTTTATACCATGCAAGCTCATTGATAAGCTGTAAAAGGAAGTGAAAGTGAATGTGTGTAGCTGACTCTCACAGTAGTCAGACCTGCATGGTACACACTCACCAGCTCTGTGGCGGGATGGGGGGGATCTGGTTTGACAGTCACAGCAGAAGCAGGACACTAATGGGGATTCCTGGCAATAAGGAGGCTGAGGCACTGGGGACGTCCACCCATTAGGACCCCGAAAATGTCAAGCCCCCCCTCCCCCACCCCCCAAAAAAAAGACAGGGCCCCTGGAGCACAGTCCAGACTGGAGCCAGATGGTTTGCCTGAAGAGGACTTACCGCGTGTGAGGCAAGGGGATGGGCAGGGAGATGCAGAGGAAAGGGTCAAACGTGTTGCTCTGTTTCTGGCAATGAGGACACGTGAGCGAGGACCTGATAAAAAGACAACATGACTTCAGTCCCGGCAGTACCAATACCGTAGCAGACTGCAGACAGCACGCGACATGAGCAGATTGCACTGTAGTCGGCAATACCTGTACTGTGCCTGAAAGAGCTCCTGCACAAAAGAGCCTGCCACAGGCAGAGAGGGTCCCTCCGACGCTGCGTCATCGTCCTCCAACGGGGGCTGAGAGAAAAAGAATGTCACTTTAAGCCCAAAACAGACTGGAGGAAAAAGGAGACTGAAGGCACTGACCTTAACAATAAAGCAGATGGAAATCTAATCTAGACAGGCAAAGGGGCTACCAAATTATAAATGACATGCCCTTACTGATGCCACAGTCTAGCCTCTGGACTTAAAGAAGCAGGCAAAGATTTCAACATAATGGTAAAATATGGACTGTAAGGCAGATCCTCACTCGCTAATTTCAGCCAATGAGGCTCTAAGCCCCAAGCTCAGCTCCACACTGCCACGCCAGCTCCTCAGGGACCACAGCAATGGCAGCTGTGTTCATCACTACTTCCCGTGTTAATCCAGCATCACAGCCCCAGAGGTCAGACACAGCAGACAGACCCTAACACTACCACCATCTCTCAGACACTACTTATTTTAAGGAGAGTCAAAACGAACCATGCCACAGCAAGAGGCTGTAACATGTACGTAATTAAAAGAAAAAAGAAAAAAAAAAACAACTGGAAGCAAATCATTCTGTGATCTGTGATATACGATGGAGCCTCTGTCTCGGCCCACACTCCCTGCCTCTAGGCAGATTCATGCCTCACATAGGACTCAAGGTTTATGCCTGCCATCCCAGTGTGGGCCAGGGCCATCAATCAGCGCAGGTTGTAGCAGAGCAACCCCCCCCCCCCCGGCCCCACGCAGCTGCCCTGGGTTCACAGGATACCATTCCATTCAGCCATCCATTCCATTCTGCCATCTCTCCTGCAAGGCTCAAAATTGCTGAAAGTGTCCCCGCAGAGTTAGTCATGAACAGGAAGCTGTGAGTGACTTGACACAGCGCTACCTTTATGGATGACCTGCTGCTGGGGTTGACGATGTTGTTGAGGTCCTCGTGCACTCGGTCCAGCAGCCAGAGGAGGAATTCCTGGGCGTCGTGCTGCGCATTGCCTCTAAACTGCAGGGCGCTCTTTGACACAACATTCTGCAACACAATCAGGAAACACAGCAAGGAAAGCTTACAGTGGGCAACTTCACTAGTGCTGAAGGAGATCATGTAGTCTGGAAAACTGAAACAACTGTTCATCTGTTTCAAAGTGGAAGAAAATATATGAACTGCCTATGACACCGATTTCTTTTCTTGAGGACAGAATACCAAACTCAAGACTTCCCTTAAGGGCCAGGTACCAGCCAATGTTAGTTTTGCAAGGCAGAGAGACTATGAATTAACAGCAAGTTATCAACATGATTGAAAACCATATTTTAATAAAGACAGTGTGTCTGACAGCAGAAGTACTGTACTTCTTATGTAAGGGAGATGCAGTGGTCGCCAGGGGAAGAACACTGCTGAGTACTGGAGCTAGTGTGACTTCCAGCCACAGAGCACTGTCTTACATGCAAATAAGGTCTAATAGCACACCAATCCCAGGCCTACCTCTGCATTACAACACAAAAAGGGCCAATCGTTTCAGAGACAGGCTTTCAGCTAAACCCCAGACACAGCAGACTCAGGGAGGTATGATGCAAGGGACGGGCAAGCACTTCTCCCGCACCTTGAAAATGCGCAGTAGAAACATCTCAGTAGAACTTGCGCCGCAGCATCATTTTCTCCGAGCATGCAAAAGTAACTCCCTCTGGGCCGTCCGTGATGGAGAGCCTATGCTATTACGCAAAGGGAAGGGGTGGGATTGTGTTCTAATGTTCTACTGGGAACCCGTTTAATGACCTTACACTCACTCACAGCGTTATCCACTTTAATTATAAATGCAGTTAGTCATTCTATACATAAATTATGTGGTCCTGGAACAGGGACTTGTGGAAGAAGGTGTGGTTTCTGCTCATGAAAAAGAAATGGCCCGTTCAGTATCTGTGAATGCACCTGTATATCGTCCACTATCAGCATTTGTTGTCAATCTAAATGTGACCATTCACTTTTGTGTGTGTGTGCGTGTGTGTGTGAGACACATACATGTTTATACTTGAGTCAATGCTTAATTCAGAGCAGTGTGTCTCTGTTCCTTCAGTGCTTTGAAGTTTGACAAAGCAGAGGGTAGGCCGTGGCATTTCGCTGGCTGAATCACAAACCTATTAGTAGGTTTAAAACACCACAAAAACAAATATCAACAACAATACAGTGCCAAGGCTCTGTTGACAATGCTGACTAACATATTTTAAGAAATCGTTGAAACAATGGGTTATAAATTTTCCTTAAGGCCAGATTTATTTTTTTCAGTTATTGAAGAAGAAGCCCAACACTGTCTGCAGACAAAGATTTAAGATAGTGGCCTGTAATATGGGTCAACGCACTAGATTTATTCTGCTTGTTGAAATTCCTTTTTCCTGTTACAATCACACCATAGGTTTTCTGTTCCGTAAAAAAGATCATCTTTTAACCGAGACTTTACATCCACCTAAGTGAAAAGGTAAATTTCACATGCATTTAAAATTAAACACAGGGTTATTCTTCAGTGTTATACCAGTAATAAGTCCACAAATGTCCTGTTTTCACCCTAATCCTGGTTGGATCATCCTGCTTTAATAGTTTTTCATCTTTTTCCTACTTACAGTCTGATCTGTGTGATAAGAGGATGGCATGTTTCTCCTTCATTAACATACGCTGATCTTTGAAGATCACTGACAGAGACACAATCTCTGCAAAGGCAGCCTTACGCTGTGCGACTGACCTGTGAACTCCCGTTAAGGCTATGACCATTTTTCGAGATCAGGCGGAAATCACAAGGTTGCCGCTCAAAACCACAATGTCGCAGGTCATTCAGAATTACAGGGTCTAGGACATCCTGATGCGCCCTCCACCTCCACACAATTTTCTTGCATGGCAGTTTTGCATCCTTGACACTGCAGGATTTGCATGATATATGACCTGATCACCTCCCAAGTTCTGCCAATAACCTATGGGAATTTGCTGCATGAGCTTCTTTGGCATTTTACAATAGCCAGCTAGACCTGATGTTATAAGGGCATGTGCTCACACATTATAAACTTGTGAGAAAATGATTAGAGTACGCAGTTTCATCATTCAGTTAATCTCTGCTATTGTCACTGGAGCAAAGCTTTCCACTGGAATACATGTTGATCCTATTTTCCTGAAATTAACAAAATGGTCTCATCAATACAATGTGATTATTAAAATTATTTACTCATACCGTGTACATCATGTGGGCGAATCAGATTAGTACAGACCTTCTACACTTGCCACTTCCACAGGCACCAAACAACACTGACCGCAACGACAGCATCCTCTCATCAGCATGACATTTGCTGAGATTTCTACTGAAATAAGGAAGGTTTTACAGCCTCAGGTGGACTGCAGTAATTCATGTATCACCTTGTGATATCAACACTGACCTGCCTCAGGGAGACAAGGACAGAGGCAGGTGGATAAGGTGAGATCTCATGGGTACAGGCTGTCAGTATTCACAGATACCAATGTCCCATGAAGTAGGTATTGTGGCAAATTGTCCTTAAAATGCCTGTTCCATGCTATTCCCAAGATAGCCTGCCCTATTTCTGTCCCTGCTGCATTATAATAAAGCATGTGTTGCATCTGTGCCAGAGATGATCTAAAACTTTAAAAGTGGAGCAATCTGAGCCTTTAGACATGCAAACAAAAATGAACTTGTAGATAACAAAAGCCCAATTAAAAAAATATGTATAATCCTCTCCTCAGCTGTCATGCCCCACCCTTGCTGATGCTGAACCCCTGTCTGAAGAATGGTTAGTTTATTCAAACAAGGTGACATTGGCTTGGCTAACTCAAATGAATTATTCCCTCCCAATTCTGCAATGTCAGCTGTGTATGCCCTTAGCCCTAACATTGGCCCGTGTTTGCGCTTCTATTTCATCAACCATAAAGTGTGAGGGACTATAATGCTACACTGGCAAAATGTTGCAATTCTACCTTACATTTCGGTACGGGTACAAACTGACGCCATCAGGTAATCAGGGAGCAAACACTACGACAGGGTCTCCAATAACTCAGGTGAGCATTGAGAACATTGCTTTGTCAAAGGGAATGATTCCCTGCAGCAGTGTCAAATATGGAAAATCTGAGCTAAGGAACTCATAAAACAAAACAAACAAAAGAGATATTAAATCCAGCATAGAGCCTGTACAACAGCTCAGTCCCAGGTTTAATGATGTGTCTTATGTGGTGCCTACACTGTCACAGTCTGTGCCCTTCACACATTCTCAGCACAAGTCATGAAGTACAAAACACTAACGCTCCATACATCTTATAAATATGTACCAATGTCAAACACTGAATTTATGCACAACTTTCATAGCCAAGGGAAGGGCAGGTCACAGAAATTTCATACAAATTAAGAAAATCTATTCAATTTTAACAGCCTTTCCAAAGAAATCAGTGTGGCACATGCTTGTATGCTGATCAAGGATAAGCATTTAGTGTGAGGTAGGTTAGGTACCTAGTAATACGCCATGAGAGGCAATGCCTAATTCAGCAAAAGTCATCCCCAAGCAGGTCATGCAAGTTGCTACAACCTGCTGTGGCATATTATTTGTCATCTTAAAGACACTGCATGAAATCAAAGCATTGTGTTCAGTGTGTACATTTAATTGGTCATGCGTGTAGTGACACAACTTCAGTAGCTAGCTTCACTAGCAAAACAATATTATGGGGATGGCATGAATCTGAACAGCACTATGCTTCACTATTTGGCTGACATTATAGCAGTAAAAGAGGATTGCTTTATTCACAAGTTTTCTTGCTTTCTCCCACCAGTACAAAAATGGGACATCCATGCACGGTTAGCTGGCTACAGGACAGCTGGACGAATCTCAGGCTTGGCCATTGCATCTCACTCAGCCAGCACACCGTCAGCACCTCTGCCACCGACTGTACTATACAAAGCGGAAATCCACGCTGTTCTGGTATGGCAGTTGTGGGAAAGGGTATCAATTTTCCTCATAAATTTGACATTCCAAACACATTCTGACTGTTCCAACTACTAGGCTGGAAAACAAGGGTAACGTTGCATTTGCAGAAAATAGTCTATATTAGAGCCGCACTGTCTGTATATTTTACATCACTTTTAAAAGTCCACTTTTTAAATCTTGCCTTTACCTCCACATAATGGGGTGCTACTTTGTACTACTAACTACTACATAACAACAACAACAACAACAATAATCTGTTAATAATAATAATAATAGTTGGCAATTATTAGTATCTTTGCTATTAATAATAACGATAATATCCAAACTCTTCACCAGTCATCAATGTATTCATTTATCCTTTTGACTTCATAATTCTCATTATCTTCATGTTTTTTTGTAATTTTTGTTCATTTTAATTGTTACTATGAACTTGTTCCATTGTCATTTCATTTTTCCCATTCTTTAGAAAGCCTGTTTGAACAGGATTATTACATATTTAGATGATGAGTATTATTACTTCAATATATAGGCGACTGAGTTGCTGCTATGCATTCACAGCTGGTAAACCCATTATTGGTACCCTTCACATTCCCCCATACGATTTCCACCACAGCACTGACAGCAAGCAACACTAAATGTGTATGAAATGTAGCCGTTTTTAGTTTCAGATGAATGATGAATGCAATGGTTGGTAATTTATTACATATATGTGTGTCAAAATATTTGTTCAGAGCAAGGTTTGGTTTAATACTTCTACTCTATAAACCATAAAAGTGTTACAGTCTGTGGGTTTTTTTCAGCCAGTCATTAACTGGAAACACATTCATTTGGCCTTAGTACTCTCTCCACTTTGAAGTAAGCTAATCCAATGATCCAATGATGTTGTCTGGGTGGCAGCACAGACAGAACACAAAGACTGACTTTATACATACCCATATAGCCTGTAATAAATCGTCTGTCATAAATCGTAACAAATTGACAAAAATGATTTTGATTTGATTCCCCTTTTCAACCATTATATTTTACTGGATTTAAGATCCTAACTGGGACGTTAACATAAGTACAACTACATGTCTAAACCACTGCAAACAAAGATCCCTGCTTAAAAAATCACCAGTGCTTTCTTCTCTCCTAAAATGGGCATATTATAACTGTGGAATTGCAAAAAACACAATTAGTATTCTTTCAGAATGATAATTCAGCTCACCAATAACTTTGAGAAGTAGGCAAAATTTCAGTCAATATGGTACAAATTGCCCTGACATCTTATTCATTTTATTTTGACTTCACCTTTGGATCTACAGTCTCTTTAAGCTGTAAGTAGTTCAGAAGAGTTAAAATCATTACACAAAAATTGTGCAGGAAACACTTGAAAAAGTATTTATTTAGGCACAACCTAAGCCATGCACGGCGCTAAAAGACCACCAAGATTTGCAGATTCTAGCATTCTAGAGCCCAAACCCCTGAGCAGGTTTGGCAGCCATTCCATTGTAGTGTTTTGTAAGGCCAGGTGCATTAACATGGGGCCCGCACTGGAGAGTGGATAATCTATATTAAAGGAGACAGCTCCAACTCGGCTGGCAACTAGGGGAAAGAAAACGACAGGAATAGAAACAGAGTCAGGAGTAAAGCAGGGCTGATGGGTGGGTTCAGTACATTTTCCCCCAACCAAAGAATACTGCAGGACATGAAATCAGGAGACATAGAAGAATGCCCAAGTGTAAACAAACAGAAGGGAGAAAATGAGCCTCCTCTTATTTAGAAGAACAGCACTCACCAAGCTTCCCTCGAGGGTATTCTGCAGAGAATTGTGCAATTCATGCAGGGCCTTTACATGGTCTCCTGATGGAGGACTCTTTCCTGCTGGGTTTAATAAGGGAGCAAACAGCAGCCCGGAACCCAGAGGGCTTGAACCAAGCAAACAATCATTACTGTGAAACACCTAACCACAAAAGGAGCCTCAATCAACCCAGCTGTCAATCACTGTGCTAAAACAATCACGTACTGCACTCCATACAGTTGGGGGCTCCACCAATATTTTTAATGAAATAAAAGCAGACGAGAGCAAAGGGTTCATAGGAGACTGCAGTCAATCCTTTCTAGTTCTAAAGCAATAGGAGGCTCATCTTTGGGTCAGACTGAATAAAAGCTGTTCTATCACAAGAAAACTCAATGTGTGATGATGTGATGTTCCCTTTCATATCAATAGGGACAGAAAGACTATTCAAAATCATAACAGTTCCCTCAACAACCAGCAATTTAAGCACTAGTAAATACATTTTTCACTTGGCAATGTATCTGTGGAGAAGTTTGCTTCAGTATATATATCTGTAAATGTCCACACACTAAATGGTGCTGGCATCATAAAACAGATCTCTCCCAAAAAAGTATAGTGCATTTCTCTGTACTCGGTGAACCAGATGAGAGAATGTGTGGCTCTGTCTGTCATGGGTGGTGATGGCATTGCTGCTCTTTGATGTTCCTGACACCAGGTAAGAGCAAGTAAGGACAGAGAGCGCATCCAAACGCAACTGCTACTGCATGTGTTCCACATAGCAGCCCTGTTCCACAGCCTGTCACTCTACTAATATATTACCCTCCTCAGGCTGCTCTACCCATGGCCAACCAAGAGGAAAAAAGGCTTTCTTGGTCCAGTAACAGCACAACTTGGTTGATTACAGTTTTAAAAAAACAGAAATAGACAGAAAAAGGCACAGAGCGAGAATTTATAGCAGTAATGTCCCATTCTTTCATATGAATGCTGATTTTATGCTTTTTATCTTCTATAGAGTTGTAGTCCAACATAAACACATGGGTACTTATGCACAAAGCTAATTAATCTTACTACCACATCAATCAGAACGCAAACACACATGCACACAGTTTCACCAACTGGAGGCTCCCAAAGAAATCGCAGGCAACTGGCCAACTTGAGAAGCTAAATAAGCAGGGGAAGACTCCAAAACATGAACGAGTTCAAATCCTCCAGAATGCTGAAATTGCGCTATTTCTATAAAATTTTTGGATTTGATGCGGTTGGCCTCAACTCGGCAGCAGCACTTTTATTTACATACTCACTGCCTTGTTAGACAATCTTCAGAAAACAAAGACCAGGAGTGGAGCTGTGCAAAACAACTCAATGCGCGTTTGTGTTGCATGTTACACATAGCAAACACTCGGTGTGAGTGTTTTTGTTTGGCCCTCTGTCGTTTTGTTTGGTTTGGCTAAGCTGCTCCTGCTTCTTCCAAGCGGGTCCAGAGCCAGAGCAAAGTTCAGTTTAAACCCCCAAACCACACATATCATGGAGCAGTTTACCAGCAGAGCACTGAAACCCCACAGCACTCAGAAGGCAGCGTCACATAGCCTTGATCACACTTCCCCAGAGCCTCCCCACACTCCAGCAAACAGGAGTGCAGACCAAACACCGCTTGGAAATATTTTGGGGGACTGTCAGAAATGATTGAAAGCAAAGCCAATTGAATTAAGCCCGATGGGAGAGGAAAAGGGCGCTGCTGATGCTCTCTCAGCCATAAACAACACTGAGCGAACTGAGGGGAAGACGATTTGCTTTTTCAAGTGCCAAACACACGAGCACAGGTTTTGACACAAGTGCGGAGAACAGTGGTAATAATTTTAAGAGATGAAAACAAAATCTACAATGAAAAAAAAGACATACCAATTATGCTTACAGTTTTAATACAAGCTTCAGGTCCTTATCCTTAAAGGTGCACAAGAGTTGCTTCCAATGATTAAATATGACAAATCTGTAGCTGCACTGCTACAGGCATGCTTAGGACTAAATGGAGCAAAAATGCTATGTGGTCATAGTACATAAGAGTCATCTGAGGCCACTGTAAATAGGCCACACAGCAGCTCTCTTTCTTTCTCTCTCTCTCTCTCGCTCTCTCTCTCCCTCTCCACAGGTGTACAAACCACCTGACAAAGCATTGGGTTCATCTGAAACTAACAGAAGTGCACAGCCATACTCTGCAGATATAAAAACTGTACAGAAAATGAACAGCAAATCATCTACTTCCCGACCTCTGCTTCAGTTAGCACAGCATGAACAGACTTCCTCAATCCAAGGGATGAGGCCAAAAACACTGCCTAATAACAAAAAGGAGAAAACTGCCACCAGTCTCTATTGTTAATAATTCAACACTTCCATTTCCTGTGATCTTATTAAATTACACCAATTAGTATATTTCCAATCTCACTCAATTATGAAGCAGAAAAAAACCCCAAGTGAAATTTGAGGTTAGCCACTGTGCTTCCAAAATTAGCAAGACTACAGTCTGCATAAATTCAATTCAGTTTTCACTAATTTGTGATTTACTCCACTTGGCCCAATATGGAACTTGGCTACTTAAAGCAACCAGCTGTTAGCTCAAGCCGTCATGAAAAAGACGACTACACCCCCACAGAAGCTGCAGTAGCAAAGTATTGATTTCATTGCCTTTTAGTCAAGAATGCCTCTACCAGGGATTCTGACAGTCAGGATAGCTTTCACAACTGAGGGGGGTCAAAGAACAGTGGAGCAAAACAATGATTAGAGTGCCTATAACATTACAGGCTGATATAAAAAGCAATGTGTGTGCTTTTCTGGTGCTTCACTTTGTGAAACACAGCCAGTCATTGTAGAAAGAGGGGTATCCACTTGCCAATCAACTTCAGGTTACGATGTCTTTACAAGTGAGCAGTGGTTGTCTCCAGGGTTAATGGTGAGACTGAGTGCAACATGGGCAGGACCTGAAAGGTGGTGGGGAAAGCAGTGTCCATCTACCCAGCTGTGCTATGCATGAGGACAGAGGCTGCTCATTAATAATTTACGCAGGAGTGATATTTAGGAACACCAGTGAGTCAGACATCCACAAAGCCCTTTAACTTGGCAGGAGCCTTGAAAACCTTTTCGAAAAAGCCTCGCATGTCACCAGTGCCCCAATAACCAACCCTGACAATCAGCCCTGAGTGTGAAAAAGCAAACTAATCTCTCTGCTTTAAAACATTCTGTTTGCCAGTGAAGATTATGTTCTGAGGCAATCCTCAATAACACAAAATTACTCAGCTTCATTTTACTATAATGCAAAAGTGAACAAAAATAAGCAAATTATTGAGCAATTATGTCTTTGCTCAAGCAATCACTGTCTAAATGATGAAAGGCAGATAGCAGTCTGTATGTATGTATGTGTGTGTATATATATATATATATATATATATATATATATAATATCCTAAAGTGATGTGTCAGCCTGCTTTTTCATGTACACTGTTACATGCCTGGACGTATGGCGTTCGTGCGTCTGCTCCCACTCTCGCCCAAGAGACTGTGAAAACTAACTGTGAAAATTAAATAAATAAATTTCCTCTTCTTGACCAGGTGAGATAAATCCTGTCAGTCTCTCATCTGGCACAGAAGTGCTGAATGTTCACCCAAAATAAGTAACACATCAAATCCATGCATCCAGACATCAGACCAAAATCAGCACCAAGATCCGCACAAATTAAGAACCTGTGGGCAGGCCTAACCAATAAGGGTTCAAATGAATCCTGTACTCTCCTTATAACGAACAAACATTCCAGGGGGGAAGTGATGCACACCTAAACTGGGCTGAGGATCACAAAGGATTCCTGGCAAGGGATTTCAGTCACCTTTCAATTTTCACAGATTTGTTTTTGAGTTCTCGTTTAGAAAATACCTGGGAGTGCATGTTTGCTCCTAATGTATATCTATGGCTCCGAGATAATTTATGAAATCTTTCAGAATATCCCTCTTTACAACTCACACCCTTGATGGCACTTCAGACATCCACTATAGACGACATTTATCAGGACTTCACTTTCATGTAACAGTGCAGAAATGCTGCAAACAAAAGCTTAACAAATGCAAACGATTCGCATACCATATACTTTTCATATCTGGTTTCTTGAAAATCAACTGAACTACATAAATCGAGTTTGTGTTGCACATCAAATCAAAATTATCCGTATCAAATGGACACACAAAATTATAGATATAAACTATATCGTGTAGCCTACCTAACGTTCTGTCAAATTTCGAATTTCAGATGCCTTGTATATGATCATTACACGTGAAAACTGAGCCTCTAGAACAACACATCAACTATCCTTCGGGAGCAATATTGTAACAGTTATTGTTTAAGCGGTCGGGGATATGTAATCTCCCCCTTTTTAGCTAAATCCCATGCAAACAAAAGGCTGTGAACACAGATTTGTCGACCTGGTTGTCTAGTGGTGTGCACCCACTTACCTTGAATTCTCGGCTGTGCTGCGGTGTGTATTCAAAGGTCCACAATGCCCGAACAAGACCAGACAGATGCTCTGTTACCTCCCCCTTCTCCTGTTGGCTCTTCCTTTGCAAGAACACACCGTTTGCCTTCGGCTTTTCATCACTGTCGTCCCCACGGTATTGCTCCAAAGCCAGGTACTCAGCAAACAGCTCCGTGTTGCTCAAGCACTGGAGAATTGCGTTCATGAAACAAGTGTTTCCATGGTTCTTGAGACCGGCCACCCCGGGAACCTTGTCTCCAAATAGAAACCCTCCACAGTCGCTGTCGTCCGAAGGAACAGATCCCCCCGTTTTAAAGGACGTGAAACCCCCATCGTCTTTCTCATCTTCTGTAGCGTGTTCCTCAGTGCCAAAATGAGATAAGGTTGAAAGAGTCCTGAGGACTCTACTCATAAAACTCCCCACGGAGCGCACTGAGCCCCTACGGAAGAGCTTCTTGCTGAAAGATTTCTTCTCTTTAGTCGCTGCTTTAGACATAATTCCAAATTTTGAAGGCCATGCCTGAGGTTTATTGGAGAACAAAACAGAAACGTTTGGCACGCACGCTTGATCAGGTCAAGGAGGTTAAGGCCCCCTCTACTTTGACCGGACTAGGTAAACTTCACCAAGCCAGTGCCATGCTGTCGAATTAAGATGCATTTTCTTTACATTCTTAACTTCTACCATTGAAGCCAAGCTCGATTTTGATTGCTTATCATTTCTGAAAAACTGCTTCAGATCAAAACAAAAGTTAAACCGAGTCCACGATTTGAATTGTCGGGACACCGTAGTGTTATCGTCTTCGCATGGCTTCTACGTTGACTTCGCAATCTTCAGTCCTCATTAAGATAACGTATTCTCGTGTTGTAAACCGGTGTTGCTAGCCAGTAGCTAGATTATAGGCAAGCAAGATAGTGATCATCTCCAAGAACAAATACTAACCTGACTTCAAGCGGGCGAATCCAAGCCATGTAACAGAAAACTGTTAAACGTTATTGCTTCAGATTTAAAACACAGCTAGCTAGCTAACACTAAAGTTAGCTAACGTTGATAATGAGCAAAAGGTTAACGGACCATGCCGCACAGTACAGTCCCAAACATTCCGAACTATTGCAAAGGCAATAATAAAAGTCACAAGTCGTGCACATACAGCAGTTTTCTTTTCTAATTTTCACTAGGCTCATGTATTATTTAACAAACCGCAGCTCCACCCCTCAAATAGCATTCCTGGTCGTCGTGTCTTATGTTGCAAACAATGCTGTTTTCCATTAACAATTCCGTGAGCTACTCACTGTTATTTCTGCCATTGTGTGCGAGAGAGTGATTCCTCAAAATTGCTCCCAGCGTTGACGCTCTCTGCTGTAGCCACTCTCAACAGGAAAGCCCCCTGAAAGCCCACGGCAGACGCCGGAGAGCTCCTACTTCACAATAAACGCTCGCCTCATTTGAGACTTGGAAAAGGCATGTTTTACGAAGCTTCCGTCGCTTCCTTTCACGGGAATTCCTCGTCGCAACACAGCAGCACAGTTCCTAGATATCGAACCATTGCAACGAAGGCCGCTTTTCCCTTCTCCATCAGCTGAAATCACTGACACTGCAGGCAGGGCGGTGGTGACGAGTGACGTCACAGCCAAACATGTTGCCAGAGAGTGCAGGTAGCGGACGATCATTTCTGCAATTAACACAGTACTGGGGTGGGCTAGCGTGAAGGTCTTCGTCTGCCGTTATGTGAAAATTGTGCAGCTTCAGCAAAATTCCATCTCCATACCATACATTACGTCGTCACTTACATGGTAACTACTGTTGTTCGCACATTCATCTAAAATGTAGCTAGATACTTCTAATTTAAGCAGCTACTGTACGTAACTAATTGATATGCCATCTCTAACTTGCCAACGCGTGGACTTCCAGACTAACTTTGACAGAGATTAATTGTCAGTGATGCTATTCTATCCAGCTCAATTACCCGGAGTGATTAATGATACTTGTTTTTACGGCGCACAACACGAAACTGCGCGTCCTGCCCCTTCGTTTGCGAAAATGACACATACTTAGGTGCATTACAAGATCACATATTTGCTAATAATGTCCCACCAACTTCCAAAAAAATCCAATCCAGATGCTCAAAGATCCCCTCAAAGCAATGGACTTGTTTAAATTGTGTTTTTATTTAATTCAGCAATCATAAATCACTGTCTCAAACTTTATTTATGGAACTTGTTTTAAGTGAAGCTCTAGTCTTGTGAGTATCAGTACAAGGTACTTGGCTTCTAGAAAAGTACGTTAATACACGACAAACACAGACAAGACAAGACAAGACACGTTACACCCATACTTCCAACAAATCACATAAGAGAAAATAGAATGTGTCTATGGCTCCTGTAAATGAGGGACGTTAAACATCTTCAATGTTTGGCTGAAAGGGGAAAGACCTAAAAAGAAAATACTACAGACATTAAGTAGTCATTCCGGTGGATGCATGATCAACTGTACTGTTTATACAGTGTTATTTATTTATGTATCTATTTATTTATTTATTTCCTGCTTTTCCAGCTTGTCCAGGTACAGTAACTGTTCATACAGCTCAAGAACAGAGTGAAAGAGTTTAGTAGATGAAGTATTGTTTATCATCTTGTGTACCACAACTCCCTAATCTGAACTCCCAGCAGTAAAACACGATACTAGGAAGTTTCTCCTGTTGCTTCAAAGAAACATGTTACATTCTGCCCCTCTACGTAGAGCACCTTTTTCTTTTTGCAGATATTCTCATCTTTTTTGCACATTATTATTGAAATGCTATTTAGCAAATAACAAATTTCTTGGTAACAATAAAAATTGGTCACATTATCAAAAGCAAGCACAAGCAATAGGTGTGTGGGTTTACATTTAGCGTTCAAAAGAAATGTCTGCAATATTAAAGAATATTGTCTAACCCTTATCAAGTATAACTTACTAGCAAGATCTATATAGTAGTGTATTCTGCTGTGGTTGTAGTAATACAAATGTGAGTAAATTGCCACTAAGTCATTGTGGTTGTAAAGGTAAGGTAGAAGGTTAAAGGTCAGAGTAGGTATATATAAAAGATATACCTGGTGGACTGCAGAGGACAAACCTTGTTTTGATCAGCGGACTGAATTCCACATCACCAATTATCATTTACATTTTACTTTCAGTTATTCTGCAGACACTGTCAGAGCGACTTGCAAATGAAATTTGTTGTTATCACAGGAAATTTGCAGTTCATGTATCTGTTAAAATGAGACTTGAATATTTAAGGAAATAACACCACAAACATGGCTGGTAAAACACACATCTAATGTATTTTAGCAACTCCAACACAATATACACCACATTAAAACAGTTTAAGATTTCATGTGATATATTTACTCTGTAAGGGGAATAGCTATTTAAAATGCATGAACAGATTAACAGATAGGATATTCAGTTGACATGTTTTTTCTCTGTCTTGTAAGGTAGTTGCTTCGGTGTTTGAATGATTGAGCGGGCAACAGTGCAGGAAGGCGGGTCTGTGTAATTACCGGGGCAGTAGGGTAGGGCTCCCAGTGATAATGGGACTGATGAAATTAGAGCTGTGAGGAGGCGGCCCAGATGGACTCCACGGTTGACAAAGATCCAGTCTGACTTGTTTATCCACCCTGAGGCCCCTTGACTTCAAAGACTCGGCAGGAATAAGACAGACATGAAAAATAACACATACACACCTTGAACTGAACAACAGCTGGGGGGTCTGAAAGCATTTAGAACTGATTTGTGTTTCTTGGCAGATATATTAATAACTTATTTCGATACCAATAAGTACACAAAGTATAGAAAAGGGCGAGAGAGTTTTTTAAAGAAACAGACTTCACTTTAGGATTTACACAAATTATTTCACACACCTCAAAAATTTGGTATGTAACAGCCTGTCCAGAGAAAACATCTAAACCTCTAGCAGTCTTTGTTTCACAATATTCCTTCCTTCCCATTGATGTCATAGCTGTTAAGGATAGTTCACATGCTACAATTTTATGTTCAGTTTAGCTATCCTAATTTGACTTTGTTCCTGCAGAACGTGCAGTTCATGCAGGTTAAACCTTAGTTTAACACCTAAGATTATGTGGGGTGTCACACCAACCAGTGGCGATAACCTGTAGCGTAACATAATTGTGATTGGCCCCGGTGCAAATATTTTTTCTTGCCCCCGCCCCCCACCACAAACACAAGCAGACACACACACACACACACATACAACCACTCCAGAAAATTGCAAAGCAGACAATTGCTATGTGGTTTATATAGCTATCACAATTACAAGTAATTTTAGTAACATTGTTGAATGGTTACTTTGAAGACTGCGTGAAACAGTCAATGCGCAAGAGGGCCCACCTACAATAGTGAAGCAGCAAAAAATTGCCTTCCTACATGGGCCTGTGACAGCTTCTGGGCACCTTTGCGCTGCACTGGTTGCACCGTCGATATTTACACCAGTGGTGTATAACTGCACTTCCGAACACCTTGCAAGCTTAGAATGGATATGGGTTTGGGTTAGGGGTTTTATAGTTTTACAGTTAGGGTTGAGGGGTTTTATGTTTAGGGTTAGGGTTGTCAAGCGCCATCTGACATTCTCACCAATTCCTGTTCTGAACAGGGTTTTACTTCGCTAGTAAGCAGTGAAAAAAATAACCGTTCAATAATAAAGGGATGTGCCAAAAACCCTGCCATTTTCTGTAAGATGTTACAGTTATCTGTGTAAACACAGGAAAAAGCAATGAGAGAAACATAGAATCAGAAGGATAAGCCACAGAAGACAAAGTGCCAGGACAAGAAATACACCAGATGTCGAACTTATTACAGCAACACTAATCCTCAAAACAAATGTGTTGTTTCTATTTAATTTACGATTTAATGGTGATCCAAATGAAGCGCACAGAAACATTTCAGGTGCAGAGAATTTGTTCTCATGCTCTGTGCATTCCCCCTCTCTACTGAATTAAATAAAATGGGTAGATATTTATTTCAGACTTCATGCAACAGATCAGTCATTGTAGCTATCTTATTATGAAAGGTGCATTTGTTAGACACATTAGGCCATCCTTTTGTGTTACAAGGATGTTAGCAGTGCACTAGCTTTCACTTGAAACAGACTTTTTAGAGCCTTTCACAAGCATTTCACAAGCATGCACAGCAAAGTTGTTTAAATGTTATGTCAGTGACCTGTAGGTAGCATCATATGGCTCTACAACTCTTGCAGAGTCCTGACAGTATCTCCAATGTCACACTCAAGTGTTGTAGCAGCTTCGGCTTCCCCGATCATGCAATATCACAGTCGTGTTGGGTTTACTTGCTAGCAAATTTCAAAAACTGTAAAACTATGTCCATACGCTTGTTACAGAGCCCAAAATGATTATTATTATGGTTGGGTTACCACAAAATTCATCCACTAGCTATTTTCAAGAATCTTTAATGTGTGTAGTAGATTATAAAGACCTTAAATTTGACATACTAATCACTGAGGCTCAAGGTATGCAATGGTCTTCCTAGGAATTAAACCTTCTATCTTAAGGTCGCATGATCAGTTCCTTGGCCACTACACCACACTGGTGCCCCTGCTCCCAGACACAGGCTGCATCAGCAGCTGAACTCCCTTCATTAGATTACTTGGCTGCTTAATGTGAGACAAAGCCCATCTTTCATGCCCCTGAAACTTGTACACAATAATTCTGAAGTCTCTGAGCCTGGGTCAGTCAAGAGGACACCATTCACTATTATATCTATTACGTACTATGTCCTAATAGATAAGGAAATCACGTCATTTTGAATGGACTTGAAATTTGCAATAAGGTAACGCAGAGAAGGTAGTGTACCTTTTATTTAAAATCAGGATGTACTTGGATAAAGCAGAGGCCACCAAATCAATTTTATTAAGCCCCCATATTATTTCTATTACAATTGTTTGAATCAAATCATAGAGGCTACTTTACATTGCTCATACAGAACACAGTTACATAACACAATGAGACACAACACATAAGAAACCCACTTAATTAAAATAAATGACAAAAAGAAACTCAGTGTTAGATGGCAAGAATGTTCACACTGTCACACAGCTAGGCACCTACACAGTGCTTAATACCTAAAGCTAGGTAGCTATGCGGTGTTGAAAAGCTATAGATAAAACACAACATTTTTGCACATCCAGTACAAAAAAGTGACATATATATGCTGTTAAAGTAGAGGGTCTCTGCCTCTTAAAATGTAAATCACATGATTTGTCCCAGTGCCCCTGACCCTACCTGTCAATTAACATCAGCCGGCAGCCAAAACAGCTGCCCTTTTTAAACCATGTGCTGCGAGTGAGCTTGGGCACAGGGTGATTTTCCCACACGAGCTACTGTGGTCAACGGTCACAAGCTTGCGTATAAAGTCTGAGAGATGCAAGTCAGTGAGTCAGCAACATCTTCACACGTTCAACCGGGTGACACCCACTGTTTCTCAGCTCTTTGTGACCCCTCCCTGCCTGCAAAAGGCAGCCTGACCTCTGGGTAGGTTCCATCTGCAGGGAGAAATAAAAGCAAAAGGTAACCTTCCGTCAGAAGAGGTTAACACATCTGGCGTGCATGCAGCATCATTGCTATAACCTCATACAGCACATGGTCAGGGGGAGTGAGCGGTCAACAACAGCTCTGCTGGCCTGGTGTCAGAAGGAAGGGGATCGATGGACGTGTGGGAATCCTCCACTCAAGGTCACAGAAATAAGGTTTTCACTCGAGCCTGGTGTAATGTGAGTGGCTAACAAAGCTGCCTCCTGACTGTACTTTCATCCTCCTCCTTCCTGCCTCATAGCACAGCAGGCATTAACATTTAGAATCCCCCCCTCTGCTAATGACACTGTCTTTTCATCTCAGCAAAGAACACAAGCCTTCAGGTCAGATGCTGTATCATAGCAGCAGCAGAGAGATGCTTGGAAGCGAACCCAAGGAGCATTACATCACAATGCCATTATATAAAATTCTCATCCTCAGTGGCCCTTGTGTGGGAGACCATGGTGACAGCAGCTCCGGCATCAAGTACCCTGCAAATTCAATTTGTTTTTTTTTTTTCTTTCTTTCACTGCGCCCCGGCCCACAGTAGCACTTTGAGAACACAATGTTCTCAGACTGAGCTGTTCGGGGAGGGATTCCACAGCACCGCTACTGCATGGGGTGTGGCAGGGCGCCATCAACAAGCATCAGCAGCTGCTGTAGGCCATGCAGACAAGATGGTGGCTTCTTTTAAGACAGGACATACAGTATATACAGTACTCTCTGAGGAAGGCACTCATTTCTCTTTAAAGATTCTCATTTTCATGTAAATGTTTGTAAAGAGATGACATGAAACAGCTGTAAGCAATATATGCAGAGACAGCCGACTGTACGGCAAGGATGGATAAGGACTCATTACATATCCAACAGCAGAGACATGAACTAGACTTTACCTCGTCGTCGCCCACCCCTTCAGTAATCAAGATTCCTCATGGCAGCAATTGTGGCAGCAAGTCTGCGGGACAGTGGTTTGGCGGTCTGTCTGTACTCCTCAGGCTTGGCCTTCAGAAGGGTGACTATCTGCTGCAGTGTCCGGGACGGCTGGAGACCCAGTGCATCCATCACGTTGCTCAGGTAGTCTGCAGTGGACAAGAACCTCAAGAACGTCAACGGCAAACACACAACCAAATGCACACGGCCAATTCTTTCTGTGAATGTGCGTTTTTATTCTCACGTCACTCATTTTCAAAGCCTCTCTCCAACAGGATTTAGAATCATGCATATCACAATCTTATCATATTATTATAGATTAGATCACAGATTAGTTCCTTTGATACTTGTGTTATTCAAACACTTGCAGTAATTGAAAAGAACCCTCTGATGTCTGTGTTTTGGCCTAAAGCCAACCTTACCTCATTTTTTTTTTTTTAAATGAATTTGACGCCATCAGTTGAGTGTTTCACGCCAACAATTTTAGGCACCCGCAGCAAGACTCACACATGAAGCCCTGGAATAAATCCAATTCAAAAGCCCTGCTCGCAGAATGCCAATCCAATTTGGAAGATCTTTGGTCACGTGGGGTAAATAGAGGCACTATCTGTCCCTAGAAACCCACTGTTCGCCCATATGCTGTCTCCCCATGAGCAGATGATTTGGCTCACATATGTTCAGATTTTACTCCATTTACTATTCAGGCTCTTTTGTGCTGACTGCGGTGTAATCAGCTGCTACGTCCAAGCAGAACGTGACATAAGAGGCTCCAACCAGCCCACTCAGCGATGACTCAGCAGTCTGTGATGTGTGCCATACTGCCAGCACTGTCTGACATCAGCAGTGACTGATTTAAGGCATACAGATGCTTTTTCATGCCTGATCATTCAAGCTTTTCCTCAGGGAGCTATTTTCTTGTTATTCTTTCTGCACGGTGAGCAATGTTACCCTCACTCCATCATCATTCAACACAATCTGCTCACTGGCAGATATGTGATACAGCTGTAACCACACTAATATATCTGTAAAACAGAATACCAGACACACATCAACATGGCCACCACTAGAGTGCGCATTTCCTCTTATCTCAGGAATGCCTGATGCATAAACCACACTGAAAGTGAACAGGCTTGGCTGAGTTGCATACCAACTGCTCTGTCTACCCAAACCAATCTTAGTAGTTTGTTGAATTTCTTCCTTGCTGGCCACAAACCTGTTTCAGTCTGGTAATGTCCTTGCTCAAGTCTATTGACGCTGTACTATATCATATTGTTTCATTCCAAGTCTAATTTTAATCAAACATTTAATCTAAACTAGTTGCTCATTCTGCTTATTTTATTAACACTTATGCCATCTCTCTAATTTTTGCCTAGCCAGCTCAATTTTAATACCAGTTCATGTTTATGCTTTTTCCCCTTCATGCAACCCTATTTTGGAATCACCAATTGTAAAGTACAGTAAGTTCATCTCACCGGGACAGTTTCTCTACACCTGCAGGAGCGCTGAAGCAAGACGAATGCAATCCTTCATTGCACTGGCATGCAGCTAACAACTACTTTTCGGAGTGCAAGTCACACAGTGCATTACAGCGTGCATGACAGTGTGCATTCATTGGAGGATTGGCACTACTCCGCAGATGTCATCCAAGCAACTCGCAGGCCCCTGACAAATTGCAGCGTGCCTGAGAGCAGTGAGACAAGCAACCCTTGCCAACATATCCACCTCTACTCCCGGGGAACTAAGCCAATTTGTTCTACCAGTGTGGGCTCCCAGTCATTGTTGGCTGATATCAACAGTTAGTATTAAGTGCCTTAACTAGTGAGCTATTCTGAACCCCATCAACTACTTACTTAGCATAAAATTTAGCAACAGCACCAATATTTTGGTCTCCTTTTTTGGTCTCATAATTTTGTAGTCAGCTAGCTAGAACTACTGTGTTTTCATAATAAAAAAGCAAACATTACAGCTAGCATCTACATTTTCAACTGTTGTAGTGCAGAATGGAAAATTTCAATGCTCCATGTGTCTGTACATTTTTGGCAGAAGACAAATCTATGGGACTGTCTGAGGAACACAACTTGCCAGAACATTTCAGTTATTAAAGGTACGGAAAAGACTAAATGAAATAGAATTCACCATGAAATGCACAGTACCAGCAGAGAAAGTGCTCTGGTATACCTAAACGTGACCTGCAGAAAAATGGCCATATTCTGCATATTAGAGATTCAAATAGTATGAGGTGAACTGACAGAACCATTAACGAATCCAACTGAAAAACAATTTAGGTTTTATAAAACCTGTCTTATGTACAGAAAACACTTCTGATGAACAGAAATTCTTGGCTGTTGAAACTTCTGCTCACATGTCCTGTGCTTACCTATATCTGTGGCCAGCTGCTTGGTGGAGTGTGGGGTGAGCTCAGGTATTAACAGAATGGCATCACAGTAAGTCTGCATTGTTGCCCTAGCGATTGAGCCCAGCCAATAGTCTGCAGCATTGTCCAGCTCCGGCAGGTCATCACCTATTGAGAATGCATTAAGAATTAGCCAAACACCACCTGTGTAACACAGTACAGTAGAGTTTCCATGAACACAGCCTGACATCTGTGACTAACAACTCTACAGTACCCTAACTGAATTCAAAACTGCTTGCTGCTGTACAATGAGATGTATTTTTATTTGATCCCTGGCAGTTCACAGCACTGCTGTGAGTGAATGTGAAAGACATAATTATATCGATACCATCATAATGATAAATGAGCAGCATGCAACAGCGACTTAACCCTGAACAGACACCCTGATCGTTGCATTCTGATTCTGGGGTGGGGGTTGGGGTCACCTTGCTCAGGAGGGAAGGGCAACTTCCCAGCATGCAGTGCAAGCTCCAGTGCAGGGTCTTCCTGTGTTACAAAGGGCTCCAGGTGCAGAGGCAGAGACATGATGTACTGTCCAATCTAAGGAGGGCACACACAGAGACACATGACTACGCCTAGCCTTCTACACCAACCAGAGGCATGAATGGCAGGAATTTCATTCCAACCCTCTTGAGAGCTGAATGAACCTAATATGTGATCCTACATAATGATCGAGAAGGCACCTACTGCCATTAGGTACCTACTGACCTTTCTATTTTAGGGAAAGAACATGAATCTCAACTGAGTGTCGTTATCTCTGAACAGGATTTTGACATATTCTAGTCTGTGGGTAATTTAATCTGTGATACATCAGAGACTTAAAGACAAAACCATGAACGAGCTGGATGATGTCAAGCTTTGAATGCTATATCACATTCTGGGAGGAAATCAATAGGGGTGGGTGGGGGTATTGTTAAGGTTTAATTTGCTTTCTAAAAACTCATTGTGATAAATGGATTGTTTGGTGCGTGTTCACTCAAGTGTAATAACCATTATTGGTCAAGAGCCAGTGAAATATGTTCACTGGAGTTAATGAGAGGCTAATGCAGGTCCAAGACCTGCTGCACAGAAGGCAGACCTGATCAAACCATGTACGTGTGATGGAGCACTGGAGCATGACAGGTCAAGCTTACATTGGTAATGTATTCTAGTGGGGACAGGCTGAAGGTGGGCAGGTCCTCTGTGAGTGTCTCACCCATACCGCTGGAGCTCCTGCTCTGAAGACAAGGAAAACAGAAGCAATGACAGCAAATGTGTGGGCAAAATACAACTTAACAAGAGGCTTTCGTCTTGAAGATATTACCCTCAGAAATAAGCAAATTTTGGGTGCTCGGAAATACGTCATTGATATTGTTTGCTAATTCCAATTCCAATGGGTGCTCATGATCCTCACCTCGATCTTGGAGACCAGGCAGAGCTGGTGCTTGATCTGCAAGAAGACAGAGTCGAAGGCCAGCTGGTTGGCCTGCTGATTGAGGCGAGTCAGGGCTGCGCGGGGCTCGGCCAGCAGATTGGAGTTACCCGTGCCCTTCTCCTAAAACAGAGAGCAATGAGGTGCTGAACAGGTCTTTCAGAAATACACATCTGTCCCCAAAAGTTAACCAGGGGCGAACTTCCAGAAATGCTCCCATTAACTGTCATTCACTACTGCATTCTCTAATCTTATCCTGAACATAAACAGCCATGAAGAACTGTACAGTAAAAAAAAACATCAATCTAATACCATAAAAGCAAAATAAATAACCTCTTTGTCTGCTATACACTACCATGACACCTGAAATAACAGCTGCAATCTCTCAGACAGTACCACTGGGTTTGCAAAGTGTTCCCGCTCACTTTCAGGTTGTACAGCATCTCCATTAGGCTGGCGTACTCAGCCGTGTCGCCCTTCAGCAGGTAGTTGTACTCTTGCCACGGGTTCTTGGTGGAGGCCTTTCTGTCCGCAGTGCTGGCCTCCTGTATGCCAGTCAAGCTGCGGGGGCTGTAGGACTCTGACAGGTACTTCCCTGCCGTGGCCAGGATCCTGTCAGCAGAGTGACAATGATGTATTCCTACAGTTCAGGGGAACAATGGCCCGCCAGCGCTGACACAGCGACAGGTCACCGGAATCGAGACTCCACCAGCTCAAAGCTGCTGTACTCATGTTTCCCATTAACTTTACAGGCATTCCCCATTCAACAGGGTGTCCCCATTCATACGGTTAACTGATCTTGTCCCCAATTTCAGCCATAAATCACCTTAACTGTAAGGCTCTGCATCAAATTATATTGGAACTCTTCTGCATAACAAAATGAGAACTGAATAATTATAATAATAAATAATTGTTCTAAATTATCTTTAAACTCCTCCACGAACCAACCTGAATAACGTAGACAGCAGGAGAGCAATGGCATTTTCATAAATGCACTGACAATGTGTTTGAGGTTGTTTTTTTTACCTGTTTGACAGCTGCTGCTCATATGCTCCACACTGTCTCAGCAGCTCACCACACGTAGCAATAATTCTGCATTACAAAAGAAACAGAGTTAAAAGACAACAATAAATATACTGCACTGACAGAGCTTCTGTGACCATTTTAATCCAACATCCTGAAAAATGACACAAAATCCATCTATGCATATTTTCAAGAGTAAGACAGATCTGCCATGACATGGAGAATAACACTAATAGGGATTTAGTACTGAATCATTTATTTTACAGCTTTGTTTTAATCAGCCGTACAAGCAGCAAACATGATTTTCCTGCTGACATTTCCTCATTTATATAATTTGTACCAAATCAAGGATTCCCCTCTCATTATTATACAGTACTGCTATTAACCATTCAGCAGGTGTCAGTCTCATCAGGGAAACCTCACAGTTAAAAAAACATTCTGCTCCCATTCTGACTGTGATTCCACCTATGCAAAATATGGCTGATTTCCTCAGTACTTACTGCCTGTAATTTCACCTTTACAGTTCAGTTTGTGTTTACCTTTACACTTCAATTATTTGTCTTCCTACTTGAACACCTGCACAGGAGCCCTTGAACAGAATTGCACATTGTTCAATGGCACCTTTTAGGATTATAGACCTATTCATTCAGAACAACAAAGCTGTTCAAAGAGTTACTAAAACAATGGCATTATTTTAGGGTAGTAGTGTGGCATAGTGGTAAAGCTACCAGTTCAGTTCCCAGGTGACCCACTCCTGCTGCACCCTTGTGCACTGTATTCCACCCAAATTGCCTCAGTAAATATTGAGCCGTATAAATACAGTGTCTGCTAAGCAAATGCCATGAAATATAACTAAAAGTGTGAAATGGCAGTAGCAGGACTCCATTAAAGACACCACATTGCTTCAGCTCCCCTCAAGCAATCAGGCTCCCTGTGGGCACCACCACATAAGACCACACACTGCAGCAAGTAATGAAGTGGGCTTCCTGGCCAAGCCCACCTGACAGAGTTCTGAAAGGGGGTCCAATCTTCCTGAAAGGCAGAGGCACTGGGTGTGTCCTCCAGCTTGCATTTCTTCCGGATGGACTGCAGAGTAACAGAGAAATCTGACACGTACCTATGGGGAAAAAAGTTAACATGAGTAAAAATAATTCAGAAACATTTCTTATTTCATCTGACCTGAATGGAAGATTGTGTGGCTGTGAGTACAGCAAAGTTTTCATCCTATTTTCTCTTGAAATGGCTGACACATCCTTTTTCCTCAACATTTTGGACTTAATTATTACCCTCCACTTTTAAACATTCCTGTGGTAAAAATACTGCACACTAGGTTAGACACTGCATCCCTTGGAAAAGAAAGAATGTAACACCAAGTGTAGACATTTCCTCCACCAAGGCTGACGGTGGTGCAACTTGCCAGTATACTGCCGTGTTAAATGCATCCACTGCATATTTCCTAACCCACTTCTCAGGCAGTTTTATGAAACTGGACACCCTGCGCTGTAATGCTCAAGTTGTAATGTTTGCCTCTCAAGCTGCAAACTCTAAGCCAAACCGAGACTCAGCTGAACACCAGACATGTGTGTGATGTGCCCTCATGTGTGCGAGCGTGTGTCTCCCTCTGTATTGAGTGCAGTATGTGCCTTTGTCTATGTGTGCTGTTGAGTTTCTCTGTCTACGTGTCCTGTGTGTTCATGTGGGTGTCTGCGGGGGTGTGTGCGCACGCATGAGTGCATGTGTGTATGAGTGTGTGCACAAGTATGAGCATGCAGAAGCCTCTGGTGTCCGTACTTGGTGAATAGAGCTTTGAGAGCTTTCAGCAGCCCACACACAGCCAGGCCGTCGGTCAGCTTGACGCAGCGATCCACAGCTGTGCTGGCCAGGCTGAAGAGCTTATTGACTGAGTGGCTGAGCTCCTGCACGCAGTCTATCACCTCCCCACGCTCCTGCAAGGCAGAACCTCGGTCACATCACAGCAGTCAGCAACCCGCTGAAACAACCTACAAGCTACAGTGCGGCTACACAACTTATGAGCAAGTTTCCAAAGAATCAGATAAGCAGATACCATACATAGGTTAGCATTGTTAAATGTAATATATGACTAATTCAGTAACAGGAAGTAGATAATCCCAAGTGACCTTTTCTCGTTAGAAAGTGTTTTGTCTTTGTGAAGAAGAGGAACGCTCACCAGGGGCACAGCACTGATCTGTATGAGGAGGTTGGATTCCTCCAGCTCTCCGTACTGCAGCTGGTAAGGTTTGTATGGGTCATACAAGGCAGTAACCAACTCGCCCACTTTCAGCAGGTTGCTCTCAGCTGGCACCAAGGACAGAGAGAGGGAGTGGGATATTAACTTTCTGCTTCACAAAACAGTGCAAGTCAGTGTACTCTCCCCCCGGCCCCATTTTTACTGACAAACTTATCAAAACATTCAAACCCACCCAGGTGGGGCAGCATGGCAGCCTCCAGGTTCTTCCCAAAGTTGGCTGCAGTCTGGTAGAGCTCCAGCAGGGTCTCCAGCTTTTCCTCCTGGGGAGCGCGCTCCATGGCTGTGCTGAGGCACACTGGGATAGACGGCACCATGGCGCCCAGGGTCTGGATCAGCAGCACCGTAACCACTTCGTAGGGGTTCTTAAACACCTGCCCAATAAGATCAAAGAAAATGACACCTGCTCAGTAAGTGTGTCTCTGTAATACATACTGACCTTTACAAAATCAAGCATCACTCTCTATTATTTCCTTCCTTCACAAAATTCAGTATCACTTTATATCATATAGCGACCTTTACAAAATAAAGCCAATTTTAATGAGGTGGAGGACAAAGCATATCAACACCTGCAGCGATCAATGAAAGCGCTCCCCTGGCATTGGTGAAAAGGGCTCACTAGGTGTGAGTGGCCGCAGTGCTGTACCTGACTGCTCCACTGCAGCTGTGAGTGCCAGGTAGACAGTAGTGTATCATAGAACTCAGCCAGCTGCTTGCTGAGGCTCAGCTCGCTCTGACACAGGTCCTGCCACACACTGACCAGCTGACCCTGGGGGCAGAGATATCAGTGTTAAAGCAAACCTCTCAGGTCAGCTTCAGACATCAGCTTTGGGATTTGTTTGCAGTGGATCTCTGACCTTATGGCACTTGTAGTAATAGGCAAGGAGCTGAGGCATCCTGTCAATCTCTGTAAACACTTTCACAAAGAGCTTGGCCTGGTCTGGAGAACAGTAAAAAAAAATATATTTTAAGTACAGCCATATACATTCTGTATTAGTGTGGCTAAGTCAAGGAGGCCTTAACCCCGTCTGAATATAAAGGCCTCTTACCCATTGATTGTGAATTAAACGTGGCCACGATCTGGGGGCTGGCGAGGGCCTCCAGCCTGTTCTTCAGGGCCTCTAGGTGTACACACTTCTCTGAGTAGTCAGGAGTGTCCACCAGCATAGCCAGGCTGCTCTGCATGCTGGTGAGCTTGGAGGAGATCACAGCCAAGTCCTGGGAAATGAGGGCGAGAGCAGTAGCCTACTTCAGCATCGCTGTGAAAGCACTGGGGTATACACACAACAGGGCTCCTCCATTCTGAAGAGCATGGTTTTATCTCTCTTCCTATCAACACATTTTGATGAGTAAACAAAGTTTATCCGGTCCAATATCAAATAAGCAGGCTATGCACTCATAGTGTAGGAGGGAGCAAAAAGTGAAAACCTTTCAGTTCTTCCATATCTACTCTGTTCACAGAAATTTCCATAAGCCTTAAAGGGCACTGAATGTTAGAAAAGGCAAAAGCAAAGAATCATTTATCGGACACTAAGCGATTCTTGACTTGTTAAATGCTGCCATTAAATGCTGTGTCTGATAACAGCATTTGCCCCTCTCATTTCAGCAGTGGGTGTATCTGTGGCAAATACTCAGAACAGGAGTTTGTCTGTAATATTGGGAGTAACATCAGGAGTCAAACGCACTTCTAGATCCTAGATTTCTAGATCTAAAGCATTCAAACAATATAAGATGTCTGCAATACAAAATAATATATGTTACGACTCAAGTCACCCACACATCACATGCACACACTTTTGTTTTGTTTCTTTTCTTTGGCACCTGCTACTGATATCATCACGCAGCTAGGGGCAGCCTCCCTTTCAGGTGAGCATAAAAAGGTGAACCGCTGACAGGAAGGAGAAAAGAGACAACCGTGGCGCTAAAAACTGAACTTGAACCTGAAGGAAATGGTGGTAGTATTGATGCAGTTAGGTTTGGAATGGGGAAACTACTCTTTTGTGTCATGAGATCAGCAGTCAACATTTGCTGGGGCCACAATGATCTAAGTCGTTTTGCATACAGTGTTTGTTTTTGCCAGGACATTGGTATGTTTGTTTGGGCCTACAACTACCCTGAGGGCTAAGCCATTTTGTTGATACTGTTGTTACATATTAGTTTTGCAGACTTCTAGCCTTGATTGAGGGTATTTTGTGGCTCTACTTGTCTTTTGTTTTCTCCTTTCCCCATCATAATCATGACAACACACAGGGAGCAAGACTGTCAACTCTGAGCCATCATTTTAAAATAAAACTATAGTAAACATCTAATAACCCAGTGCTGTAGCTCTGGTGACTGTTGTAGCTGGAAAGACAGAGGTGGGTGTAATTTTCAAATACTTACTGAGTTTCCCCCAGAAAAATGTAATTCATTTCAATCCCTCAAGAAATAATGTTAAGGCTTGATAATTTTCACAGAACAACAACCCGTGTCCTGCAACTATAAACAGACAGACACAGCTGGGTCTGTATGGAACGACCTTGTATCGAACAACCTAGTGTGTCTCCTGCACTTAAGGACGGAGCATCTACAAGGCTGAGAGTGCAGATATTAGAGGACAGTGAGAATGGTTTGAGTGTTTGAAGTTAACCCTGCACCAGTCACCTGTGTCTTGAATGTCTCCTCGATGTCAGCACTCAAAGTGCTCCATTTGTCCGCTTCCTGAAGGGCCTCGGCGGCCAGCTGCATGCGAGACTTCACCTGGTCAATCTCCACCAAGACCTGGAGCAGACACACAAAATCAGACCACCGCATCTCTCAGGGCACCCAAGGGTCCCACTGTTAATGAAAAGCAAAAATGCTTCACGCACTCAAAAGGCAAAGTAAAACATGAAAATAAGGAGCAAAGGAGGAGCATTGTATATTTTCACATGATTATAATGGGTAACACACTCAATCTAGAGTTCATCTGTACAAGAAATCCAAAGTTAAAAATGGCTGTTATTTTTTCAACAGATTCCAGATAAAATTTCTGTTAAACTGAATTCACCACTTCAAAGCTGCAGTTCCTTCTGACCTGCCAAGTATGACTTTGGGGCTATTTCCTTGAATATCGTGGAAATCCATTTCTTTGCAACTCAGTGGTGAGATTTTGAGCCAAAAAAACCACAACGCCACATATTCACAAGCCGTGGCCAAGAACAGCGCACAGCAATTACTGTAGAGCCCCAAGAGCAGTTTCTCAGAAATGAAAACAAAAAGCTAGGCATGACATTTCCTTTTGAAACCATACAGAGTCAATGATATCATTCATGCCTAATCATTACTTGCAACTGGTGACAGGCAATTCATTAATAATGTGCTTCAACTTAATAAGGAATTACAAGCCTTTTTGGCTGTCCCTTTTCCATACATCTAAGGTTGATTGGATTTGTTCAGTGACTACACACAGGAACAATCATATTGTTTCTATATATGGCCTGACCACACGGCAGCTTCAGAGTGCAGTTTCAGGTTTCATCCATCCTGGGTTATCGGCAGCACATCATGTGATACATTAAAGTCTCTTTGCCGAAGTTAACTATTATCTCTATCAGTTGTCCTCAAAGACATACCCACAGGCATTTTTATGCTTGCAAGACGTGACTGTTATGCCCACAAAGCATGTTCTAAAATAGGTTTCTAGGCTACCATTTCCCATTGAGATGTAACTGCTAACAAACATCTCTTTCACCTATATTAATGCGTCAAACTTTATAATGTGTCAAACTTTATATTTCTGCAACGGAAATGGCCACACACACACGCACGCACACACACACGCATATATATAGGACTTAAATGAATTAAATGAAAATAATATATAAACCTGTTAGGAGGATAGGACATCCACCAATTACCATTAAGTTACTGATGATATGCACAGATATAAATTCCTTTTAGGAAAACAGACTTCCACAGTACATTTTGTGTTGCTTAAGAGGGTACTGTGAATAGATAGCTCTCATTTTACAGAAAATGTCAAATTTTTAAAACTGTAAAAAAGGACCAATGCTTTCTAAAAAATATAAAGTGAAGGGAGAAAAAAGTGATGATTAGTCCACGTCTGAGCCACACAATGTCACTGCAAAAGAGGCACGGAGGAGGCACCTGCGACATGCTTTACTGATGCTGCTACAACTGCTGAAAAGGATAAGAAAAACATCACACAGACACAGGAAAGGCAGTATTGCTTTCCGAGTCAGTAGTGCAGGATTACTTTACAGCTGCAAATGATAATGGTGGAGACATTCTCCCTTTCTGACATTACACTGCATCCTGCATACATAAATGTATTCCATAATAAATTAACCAACCTAAAAGCATGTTTGACAACATGAATTTGGAAATGTACAGTTTTGTTGTTGAAATGCACCTATTTGGTTAAAGTTATGTAACAATATAAAAAAAGATATAAAATAAATACCTGTGCAACTTTCCATTTTGGTATGGGTAACTGTTTCCCACCACTCATTCCTTTGTAGCATAATGTTTAACATATCCTTTGTTGTGTAAAAATGTGTGCTTACCATAGCTGGTTAGTCCACTCAATTATCAGTAGATTATTGCCCATTGCACTCTCATGAGGCCAAATTCATACCTACAAATAAGTTATGTGGAGGACCACTGATCTATACCTGCCCCACTCAAGATCTTATACTCTGATTACAACAATAAGATATAGAAAAATGTGACTCCATAACTAAGCCTGAACAATCCCACTTGGGAAATGTGCTAAGTACAGCCAGCTCACTTGATAAAACAACTGCATAGATAAATGTTAAATAAGCAGGAAGAAATTATTAAATTATTCAGCAACATTAGGCAGGAAGTGATAACTCAGAAACACTTCATAAGATATGAAAGGAAATGGTAATCAGAAACACCTCATAAGATGTAGTATTACAAAAGCTGGCTGTGCAAATGTCAGCCTCATGTGTTCATGTTATATTATAAAAGAATCCACAACCCATGAAAGTTTTATCATAATTCTCTAACCTTTAGTGGGTTCTAAATAAGGTGGTCAGGGTGGGTCATCAGTGTCAAACTCTTGTCAAACCAATCACCCTAAGTGAGATTTCATTGTTACATTGCTGTGTTAACCATACTTTTAAGGGTGTTTCTGAGGTACTATTTATTGAGAACACATATTGGTTGTTATGTTGAATAAATACTTAATGTTATTTATTATTAATATTATTATCAACATTAAATTTAAATTTAACAAACCATAGTATATGAATAAATGATAATTTATTTGGCCAAATATACAATAATGAATACATTTTATATACTCTAAAATATTTAAACTTTTTCCATTAATATTTTAAAGGCTGTTAATATACTGTTCCCCAGAACACTTTTAAGTCAATTTTATATTTTGAATGTATTTTTACGTTAAATACATATATACATATGTGTGTATGTGTGTAAAATGCTTGTAAATTGCAAATGTATACCACATAATATTGAGGTAACTTAAACAAACAACAAGGAGGCTGTTCAGCTTGCAGAAGCAGATAATGGGGAGTCACTGTACTGTATATGCGTGGCAAATTTTCAAAAATTGCAAGGTGGGTACAATCTATGGTATGTACAATCTATGATTACTTTAGTAAATTAGTATAGTAACAGTAGATAATGAAAGTAGTTAATGAATCACTTACAGACATATTTCTCAGTTGTGAGAATTGTACAGTGCTTTGTGTATTTACTGTAAAGCTATCAGTTCACCTATTCACTGACAGCCAAGAGTTTCCAATTTTCAAAATAATGGAAATGGAAAAAAATACTCAATCTACTGTAGCAGAGACTGTCTGTTAGACTGGAAACACAAATAAACTAGATCCAATCATGACACTATCCAAACCAAAGACAACTGTGTTTACTGAATTAAAAGCTGACATTGATCCAGTCATGTACTTTCCCTGCATAGCAAACATTTTTGGCAGTACCTGCATGGATTGGACTGTATCCTGTTCAAATTTTTTGATATCCTCCTTGACCAGAATCATCTGTTCTTTCAAGAATGAGGCTTCCTGTTTCAGAGCCTCCACATCACGCAGCACCCTGGGCATATTCTGAAGGGCCTGGTTGCTGCTCTCTGTGAACGGTAGCAGGACAATGAGAACAGAAAAACACAGGAGAGTGCTACTTGAGACTGTTTTTAAGGCATTCGGGGTAACTAATGTTTATTGTATTATTCTGTTTTTGTGTGTCATCTGTATTGTGCACTTCTGTACACATCAGAATGTAATGCACTTTCCCTCGTGACTTTCTCACCAGGTCACTCTCGAAAATAAACTCAACAGACTTCATGGGTAAACAGAGGATAATAAATACATGAGACATCCAACATCAGCTTCAATACTGGATAGATACAATGTATTGGCAAAATGCAGTATATTGTCTATTGGCCAAGAGAATATTTTGCATCAACACTAATACACTCGAATGAGCTTCAAATCATCACTTTGGACGATGATGTTGACAATTTATTCTACATCACTTTAAACCCTTGCCTCCAATCTCACTGAGCTGTACTGGTCGTAATACATCAGCAGAACTAACATGCATTGCAGACTGCGTTACGTTTACCTTCTATGGCATTGTTCACTTCCTGTATGAAGAGCTGGAGTTTCATGACCAGCGTAGCTGCGTGGCCGTCCGCCTTCCCTGGGGCATCTTTCTGAACCATTTTAAAGGCCCCATTCACCCAGTCCTTCACATCGAAGTCATCATCCAAGAATTTCGAAAAATCCATTATTTCCCTCTTCGGAGCCTCACCTCAGTAAGACGGTACTGCCATAACACTTTTCATCTGTAAGGAATCGGTAGTTTGCAAGCTAGATTCCTCTTAATTTAGCCTCCATTAAACGGGAAAATACTTTGGTAAATTAACTGTTATTACTCTTTACAAAAGAGTTTACCAAATGGTAGTAAGCATGGGCAGAGTGACTTTCAGTTTGCTCCCTGGTTTCAGCAAACATCTGACTTGGTCGATCAATATGTTGTATGTCGAGTACTAAATAGGGCATTATTCTCAACGTTTCAATAATTCAAATAAAGTAGCTAACTCAAATCTTATACTAAGCCTCTCAGTCAATATATGAATAGGCAATTCTCAGGAAGCTTGTGTGATCGGTAGGGCCAGTGAAATTCATTTCCCAGAAAGAACTAATTAGCTAGCTATATGGCATATAGCTCTTTATAATTAAATATAGTCTCAAAAGTGTTAAGTCTAACTGGATTTGTTTGCATCTCTCCAGCCATCAAATTAGCTACAGTAACGTTACCTGATGTCTGTGCTTCAGTTGATTCTGTAGTTTTTTCCCATAGCTGGTCTCGAGACGCAGATAAAATAAACAGCCCAAGAGAACGAAATAATCATCACAACTAAATACAGCTCGAGTAAAGCAACAGCTTCCTCCAGAGTTAACAAGAATAGTAAAATAGGTAACAAATGCGGTGAAATCTATTTATTACTGTTTAAAAACTCATGTATCTGAGTGTGTTCGCATTTTGACAGCAGCTTCCTATATGTGCAAAATCAAATATGTTCGTTCAGAAACAAAGCATTCACATACAACGTTCCAGAGACTTATAAATTCCTCTTAGTATTATAATTTATATGTTAATGTACATTACCCTTGTATTTTTCTTAACATTTGCCCGTTACGTCGGTTTGCACTCTACGCTCTAGAGAAGACAATTACCTGAAGCACATAAATATGAAAAACATGTAATCCCGTGACGTGGCTGTGGGTGTTACATCCAATCTTTTCCGTCTAACACTAAAAGTAAGGAAGGTGCAGATCGTCTGTAAACGTAGCCTATACAAATAGCCTGCATCCGTACACACATATGTTGTTCTATAGTTTTCAGTTTTTTAATACTGCAGTTATTTATTCATCTAGTTCAAATCTCTTAAATGACTTGAATGAGATTTTTGGTTCCAACATAACATTTAAGACCGTTGTTATGATACATTAAAGCATATTTTTGATATTTAAATAGGCCATATATTCCAGATGGTTCACAAAATGTCTTATTACTTCAATGCTTGTCAAATCTTTACATAAATACCTTGTATATTTAACAAATATTTCAAACGTGTTTTTTTTTCTTTTTCGTGTAATGTTCCAGTACTAAGCAATGTGAACGATTCATACATGTTGTAATTGGGTTATTCATGCGAATGCATATCATCTATGGAGCATAAATATGAAACCAGAGGATCTGTCATCGCTATCATTGCTATCTGATCTGGATCTATCACTGAGCTTATCTGGAAATATCAATCCATTTAAATGTCAGTGTGTGGGTTATTTTTAGTGTTGTGCATTAACGCGTTAAAAGAGCGCGTTCATTGAACGTGCTCATTTTTTCAGTGAACGGTGAACTTAAACGTATCCGTTTGCAACTAAAGAACGTGAACTCGAGCTCGTTCAGGTTTGCACGAGATTCGGAATCCTTGGGTGTGTTAAAGTTACTGCTTGATGAATGAACACGGACGGCGTTATTCCATACTGAAGACGTTTTTATTAGTGCAACTCATCGGATAGACAGCTCGACAGCTCGCAACCAACTGCGCATGTAGACGTACGCATAAAATAGTCACTGGAGCAGCTCATTTAAAAAATGGAAGAAATGAATTGGGGCTGTGAACTTATTCAAATTTCAAAATTGTGAACTATGAACGTAATTATTGGTGGTTGCTGCTTTTCAGCAATTGTGAACCACCCTATGACAGAGTTAAAATCCTTAGACCTGATTTTGTTGACTGGAAAACATGCAACTGACAGCGACATGGTTGTGTTTCGTCACTTGCTATCAAGAAAAGAATAATGATAAGAAGAAGGTGCTATTTTCATCCCATTAGCTCTAGAGGTGTAGGTGTAGGAGGATGATGGGTAGTCACCCTTTAGGGCAAGGTGTTTGTGATATTCAAGTGGTATATGTGGGCAAAATGTACTACTCTTTTTTAGCCAAAGAATGGAAACATTTGCTTTGGGGGGGGAGAGTGATTAAAAAATAATGGAAAATTATGAGACACATTCAAAGGACATTTGCTGAGGGACACAAACATTTAACTGACAGCATTCTCTTAACAAATCTCTTATTGTGTTAAAACAATCTTTTTGTGGCCCAAACAGGTAGAAATGAATGATTTATGACAAGGGTGGGAAACTCCTGGGTGTCACAGGGTGTGCTGATTTTGGTGGGCCTTGTGTTCCCCAACCCAGTCTATAAAAAACTTCATTGTGCTGATGTAGCAGTCAGTGTGTTTCAGTTTAGTACATTTCAGTGAGCTGTGGCGTCATTTGAACAGCATATACTGTACATGCAAAGTAACACCATAAAATTATTGTTTCATGCCTTTTATTAACACAAGACATGTAATTCAACATTGGCTCATTCACTGTTCTTACAATGCTATGGGTTGTTTCCACCAGCCACACAGGGTGATGGCAAACATGGATCTATCTAAAAATAATTACATTGCAGTAACACTTTGCTTTAAGGTTACATTAGTTAGCATGAACTAGTTATCTAGTTAAGTTACTAGTTAAGTTTGCTAAGTAGCAACTCATGGAACTTCGTCATACATTCATCCTCTTTGTGCACCTATAGTAAAGTGACAATCATACACAAATAAATATCTAATTTACACTAATGTCTGATTAATGTGCCATAACAGCCTCTAAGGAATTATAATGGTGCAAATCATCAGCTTAGTTTTTGGAATATTTAACACCAAGGACACAGTATTCATGCATAATCATTGCTAACTAGTTGCTAAATCAACATAAGCCCTATCTATGCTTTGTAGATGTATCAATTAATCATTTTAATTCCAATTTCAATTCATTATTATTAATACATTAGTTCATGTTACCTGATGTAATCTTAAATGTAATGTGTTACCAAATTAAAGTTACAGATTGTCTGCTCCTTTTTCACCCTATTTTTCTCACAAAATTACACAGTTAACCAGTGCAACTGCTAACTACAGCTTGCTGAAAAATTAGCTCCTGCTCGCTAACTACCACCTGGCTACCTAGCAACGCTGAAAATGGTCCAGCTTCGTGGATTTTAATTTCCTCCTACTTCATTTGGTTTTTAAAGTTAATGACAATAAGAGATTCTCATTTTCCATGTTTTGTTCTTTTCTGTCACTTGTCACCAGCAAACAAAAAGGACCTTGTGACTGAAACAAAAACAAGGGCTCTTCCTCCTTCTCTCATGCAGCAAACAATGTCTCTCTGACAAACCATCTTCAATATTTACTTTAAAAACGTATTTGAGGAAGTTCCCACTGGAGTTTACTTGCTGTTGTAGCTGGCTGCTTCCTCCCCACATTGGCTCCATAAACATGCACACTTCTGCCAAACACAGAGTAACGATGAACCATGGAAAAATCAAGTACCATGTGGCCTGCTGTACCTGAAGTGACATACTTTTTAATGCTTTTTCCCCTTTATTCAGTCCTGTTTGGAATCAGGCTTATCTCACTGCAACAACCTTTGCATAAACACCTCCTTAATGCAAGAGCACTGAAGTTTTTGCAGACAGCTAACTGCTATTTTTAACACTGAAAGTCACTCAGTGTAACACAGTGAGGTGAAGTGGGCCCTCACTGGAGAATAGGCGCTACTCCATCGGCATCTTTGAAGCAACTCAAAGGTGCCTAACAAATCCCATGATGCCTTAGAGCAGTGAGATGAGGATACCCTAGCTGATGTGCCCACCCCTGTCCTCAGTGGAATGAAACCAAATTGTTCTGGGCTCTTGATCATTGTTGGCAGATGACATGACTGACGTGGTTTTAAGCACAGGCTGAAGGTTTCACCCGCCCTACGCTCAAGAGGAGCAGCTTGTTGACAGAGTCACTCAGGAGCCCTTGTTGTGAGATACTTTTAACCCCACCTCACCAGCAGCTGACCATGAGCAGAATCTATTTTGTGTGGCTACTGGCCATGGGTTAATGTGGTTGATGGAAACAACCCGCTGTTGTCAATGAGGCATTCTTTGCGATCTCAGGGCAGTTAAAGTCATAGAAGGTTCCTCAAGTCTATCTTTTCAGCTGGTTGTAATATTATTCGCATGTTTATGCGATGATCCCAGAAGGCTGATGATACAGTGCATAGGACATAATTTAATGCAATACCATTGTCATCTCATAGCAGTTCATCAGAGCAGAGCTGGGGAACACACTGTACTATCACAATAATAACAATGTACAGTCATTACCCTCCTTTTCTCTGTCCCAGTCAGTAATGTTTGCCAGATGGATAGAGGTCATATTTAGTATATGTCTTCATCTTTTAGAATATTCAGCAAATTTATGAAAAATGTATATAAATGCATGAAAAGCATTAAACCTGTATGAAACCTGCATGAAAATGAAATATTTACTAAATTCAAGTGATGGAACATTTATGAAATGTATGAAATATTTAGTGAATGTATGAATCGTATAATAAATGTTTCAGACATTTACTAAATGCTGGAAAAATGCTTGGTATTACAAAGTAAAAGTCTTGAATTATTTTGTTGAAGATGAGATTCAATCAAATTCCTTAAAAATACTTGTTAGAGTAAATGTGTTTTATGTGACATTTGGCATCTCATTGTTAAAACAGTCACAGCATGAATACACTGTGGCAGGCATAAGAGCTAAATGTAGATCATCACATCTCATAAAAGATGTAACATACAGTAGCTCTACTAACATTTTTTTATTACTTGACTAGTTATTGAGATTTATCATTGTATATCAAAATATACATTTTTAATCTTATTTGCCAAAAGTATGTGGTTTTGGCTATATCTCATATATCCATGCACCCAAACTCATTATTTGGTATTTAGCCATACAAAGTGAATCAGCATGTGTTTTGTATGTACTGTACTAAGAAGATATGCTTATACATGCAAACGTATATGCAAATGGAACAATAGCCTTGTGAGTTACAGCAATAGAAGTGAACAACAGATGGGTTCATGTGACCCCAAAAAGTCAGTGATAGCTAAGGTCCACATTTTAAGATGATAACATCTTGAACATTATTTAACCATAACTACTGAGTACCTGTACAGTTTTTTGTTCATGAACAACTCATAGGCCAATTTTAGGGGTAATTGTGTAACTTGTTTTTGTTTGTGATTGATTGTTAATTTGCATGTCTCAGTGGTTTTTGAGGGAACATTGTGAGAACTTTATGTGCTTCCTGAGTGTAAACGCATCGAAAGAGTTTTCAGTGAGTGATCACATCTTTCTTCCACCAGTAGGTCAGGCTGTGACTTGTGTGCCTTCATAATGGAAAAAACTCTTTAGGTTTCTGTGCATACTGTGTATTCAGGTTACAAAGAAGTGTGTTTATAATGGTAACTGGAATTAGAGTAAGAAGAACTAACCTCACATTTCACCAGCTGGTCAACACTTTCTGAAAGGCTCCTGGAACTGAAAAATGATTTGACCACTGAATGCTCCATTTTATGTGACAGCCATTTAAAATGGTTCACCTTATGCTGGTTCCTCTGACTTAGAATGAGCGAACTTGAAACTCCCTTCATGTAAAATGTGAAACAATGTCCTTTTCATTGCTTCTGTTGACCTTTGAAAGTGAGAAGCGATATGATGTGTCACCCACTACTTTCATATGGAAGATGGATTATTTCACAAAAGCAGAACAGTGTGGGGTGGGTGCCTCAGTCTGAGCATGCACAGAGAGCAGTAACCACATCCTCAGTCATGACGCTAAGGCACCTGCTTAATTAACGGAAAGATGTCAGTCTGCACAAAGGCGCTGGTGAAAATGACCAGACTGCCACACAAAACATCTCACCATTTCAGACGGGACATTAACTGATGCCAAATACAGCTGTTTATCGTCTATATCTACTTATTGTCGTAGGATACGTAAGGTACGTATAGTGTTCTACCGGTTCTTTCTATTTTTGAAATGATTAGACAGTTAGTCAATTCAAAGCAAGTGTTACTAGTTTTATTCTCATACCCATGTAAACTTTGTTGTGTTCATGATATTGAAATGTTTTAAATGGAGGGCTGTTGATGTTTTGGGTAGAACATTATGTAACTTTATGTAGCATTAAAATATTTTTACATTTTGACAAATGCAGTAGCAATACAAAGCACAACCTATTTGCATTTACTAAACCATTAACATTGCTGTGAGGGTACAAAAATAAGTACATTTTCATAATTCATATTGTCCAGCATTTTTGGTCTGTAATTGATTCTGTATCATTTGTGTGCAAATGAAGATCATATGTGGGCAGATCAATATTTTACATATGTATGTATGTGTGAGTGTAAGTATTTTCCATAAAGAATTATGTCTACTTTTTTCATCTAAGCAGTGTCTGCAAAAATAAGAAAAAAATCTGCTTATTTATTAAAGGTGTCTAATTGTCAGTAATGCGATTACAAAAAAGAGTAATGTTTTGACTCAGTGGGAATTTTCTAAACTTTCAAAGATTAATTTAGATACCACATCTGTATGAAACTGCCTCTCCACAGAACACCGTGCAGCTGTTGAGCTGAAATTTTCCTCACCACAGTTTCCACATACCTGCCTGGCTAATGTACCTTAAGATTGTTTCTAAATAGACACACAGATATTAAATGTTTCAAAAAACCTTAATGCAAAAAATATGCATTATAATTGTATTGTTCTCTACTATTTTTTTCTACAGAACTGACAAAAGCCATTAATTCTACACAGGTAAGGCATTGCAGTTGTTGTCTTGAGCAAATATTATCCAATTAATAAATCAAATCAATGTTATAATCTGCCATAAATAAATAAAGTAATGACTAGTTCCGTTTACTGAAACTTTAGTTGTTATTGTAATCATTGTTGTATTGTACTCACCAGTGATGGCTGGTCGTCAGTGCTTATAATTTCAAATATTTAATAAGCCCTAGCTTTATAGAATGAAACTATAAGGAATACGCTATAAGGAATGAAATTTTGTCATTCCTTGTAGCGTATTCATTATTTATATTATTATTTTTATTTGTATCAAGGGAAAGAGATTATGTGCATCTAATTTTAAAAGGATTTAAAGTGTTGATCAAACACTTAGGGAAAGCTGCAATTTCTCACTATTCCAATATGAAGACATCTGAAAGACATCTCTATTATTCATTATGTGATCAAAACATGAACAGAGGTTCTGGAGAAGCTCACTGATCAATTTCCTGTTTCACTGTGTCAGATTTACTCTTGCTATCCTAGGCTAGTCTATTTCTTCATTTCCGAGTATATTCAAACACGGGAAAAAGAGAACTGAAAAGAATCGGCTTTAAGTGAAAGATACAGAAACAAAAAAGTGGCTTGTGAAGAGAGAAACTGACAGAACAATTTAAAGAAGATATACTGTAAATCTGTGGCTGCCTTTAGTCTGAGGTAATAAATCCTATTTGAGGAGGCAAACCAAAATACAGATTCATTAATGATTTCTTTCTCTTTCTGGATCATTATTAGCCTAAAGATTGCCGGGGCCTTCAATGATTTCAACAATGGAGTAAATTTCAGCTATACCTTTCATCCCTCCAGTCCATCAGCCATCATGAGGATACAAGCTGCCATCATCTCTCTGGTGTTTTGTGGCCTGATTCAACACAGTAGGTCCTCTCTCTGCTGTGAAAGTCCAGCAGCTATGTGTGCACAGATGCCCTCTAACTAAACAGCTAAACTCAAGCCTGTTCTGGATGTTCAAGTTGTGTTACAAGACTGGTTAATCAGCAGCACCTCTCCTGCTCCTGCACGATGGGATTATCGTCTCTGGAGATAAGGACTGGCAGAGGTTCTGCTGTGGTTTACTGTGTCAAGAATGCTCTTTTATCAATGAAGCTGTCCTGAAAAAAAAGTCATTCAGATTTCGCACTGAAAGAAATGGATTCCCCTTCTGTTTACTTGATTTGCCAGCTATAAAAATAATTTAATTCAGGTCATTACCACAGGAAACTGCCACCAGCTTTTGGTCACACACAAGTGGTTTCTGTGCTCTTTTTTTCACGCAGCTACATGTGCGTGCAGTGTCAGTTGTACCACAGACTACATCTCCTCCTTGAACTGCTCCTGCTCAGGACAAGCCCCTGCACCATCCTATCACCTTGAGGCAGAATGCTGGTACACGTACGTGTTTCAGAGCATTTTCATTTTGTTACTCGCATTATTTTCTCGGTTAGCCACACTTTCACTGTACCTGTACTTTTTCATCGGCTGCCGCACTCCCCTAAATGTCAGACAGCTATCATGGAACTAAAAGGGTAAGCGAAAAGGCCAAGTGGCGATGGTGACATTTGAAAAAGTGAAGTGTTTGTGACAGGTTTTTCAGTCTCAGTTTTGATTAACAAGCTTCAATAACAACAACAAGAACACCAGTGGCCAACTATGAAATGTATCTGGGGAAGTCAGCAAAGTGTACTTATTTTAACAGCTTTTTATTAAATCATACATGAAAGATCTATATTACCTTTTAGTCTATGCAAACACCCAAAGTCATGAATAATATGAAAGTATATTATATAGTTGAGAAATACATAATCTTAAAATGTTCACATTTCATTTTCCTTCTATCAGCAATCATCTGTAAATGGTCTTATAGGCCATACTGTTGCTGATTGTTGATTATTTATTTGATAAGATAGATATATAAGTCCATAATGACAAAGGAAATTGTAGTGCGTACCTAATGTAGCTATACTAGAGAAAACAACAAACAATACATACTTCATGCGGCTTTGGAAGAATGTACAGGTCAGAGTAGAGGGAAGTTTGGACCATGTGATACAATACAATGACACACACACGCATGATGCCATTCATGTATGTATTTGTAGAAATGAAAGGGGTGACACATTTCTGACAAGTGATATAAATACACACAAATTCCTCACATGGTTAGCACAACCTCAGCTCTACTGTGTAATTGCAGACAATGTGGTTTGGGAAAACAGAAGTGGTCATGGAAAGATGTGAGAAATGAGACAGATGTGGCTGGTATCGGGCAGAAAAGACCAGTAAAATAGACCTCACTCTGGAAAATCTTGAACCACAATGTATTTTACAAGCATTTTACTATTGTTTTACAGCCCAGACTTCAAGTAATTTAATGCGTTTGTGTTCAAGGCTGTTTCATCACTGTGTCACACAAGGTGCTTAATTACATCTGATTTTGAGTGTTCTGTTATGTTCTTTGTTTTCCTTTGGCAGAGATGAGGATGAACGCTTTCATGCAAGTTGTGAAATGGTATTCCCCCAGCGCTGGTGCGAAATACAGCTGGATACTGACGAGTATCCTATAGGCGCAGATAGTGAATGCACAGTGCGAGTAAAAAACACTAATGGCGAATGGAGTGTGGAAACAAATGACTTGACAAACCTGACGCTGTACAACCACAGTAAGCAAAAAACTCTATGTTTTGTTCTTTCTTCATGTTTGTTCTTTCTTCCAGATCAAAAACATACATGAAATTGAATATAGAATTGAGTTTTTTATCTGGAATGTCTTCCTTTTGATTTTGTGGCCATTGTTTACTTACTTCCCCCAAATCTATTTGGATTCTGAGTTTGAATAACAAATCAAATCAGCCCAGAGGAGAATTTACTGCTCAAAATCTTCTCTTCTGTGTGTCAGTGAAATGATCGATCATCCAACAGCATTGTTGCTCTCTTGACTGGTCATGCTCTTGCAGTAAAAGTATTAATAAATTGGAAATCTTGCCAAGCTTATTAAGACCTACCGTATAAGAGCTGTCATGAGACCTAAAAAAGACCTATAAATCATTTGAAGCAATTCATTCAATGTAGTAGGATCTCACGAAAGTACATCTGTATTTTCTTTTCATGCATTTTTTTGTACGCATGTCTTGCTCTAAAATCAGTTTATATCTCATTCATTTCTCCAAGAAAAAGAATTAAAATGGTGCATACTAACTAACTAAATTGCTAATGACTTTTCTCTGGGATCCCTCCACATGTGTCTTAAAAGTTCACAGATGATTTCTTGTAATTTCATGCAAATAATATTAGAATTCTGGATGCACAGCTTTATAGTTCTGATTTAGCCAGCACATGAGGCATGGACATCCACATGCTCCTCCTATATTTGTCCACACTGTAGAGCTGTGGTCTCTGTGAGCATGACAGCCAATTCCTCTGATATCACCCTCACAGTAAAGCCACAGCCTCCCTTCAACGTTACACTGACAGAGAGTGATGGTACTTACAATGTCTCATGGAAAGTGGTCTACACAGAGAACGAGAACATTTACTTGCATGAAGACTTGATCTACAGGGTACGGATAAGGTCAAAAGATAAGACGGTAAGAAATTCTATTGCCGTTGGTCACTATGTGATTATTTAATTAGTGATTTCCTACATTTACCATTTAATCCTGTAAATCTCTATTAGCTGAATACCACAGATTTCTTCAAAAAAAAAGAAAGATTCCATCATATCAAAGTCTTTTGAAATATTGTGTTCAGCTAGATATTGACATTGATTGATGCAATCTGCAATATGTTCATATACTTTTAAAATTAACACGGATGGAGTGGTTTGCATTTGATAACAAGCCCTCATGTATGAATTACTGCAGTATTAAGAAATAATACAGTTAGTTGCTGATAACTGCATATTGGATAATTGCATGTTCTGTTTTATTAAATACTGTACTGCACACCCCATTTAAATCCCATTAAGTATAAGTATCCCTGTTTAGTGCATACTGTGTTAAAGTGCATCACAGCAGTCCAGAGCATAAGACATTATGACAAGGGGACTATACCACATACAAAATATTTCCCATAATAATGTTCTCCTGACTTCACAGGAACCAGAGCATCTGTTTGAACATGAAAACACAAGGTACCTGGAGATTCCCACCAGAATATTTCAAGGTGGTAAGCAATACATGGTGGATGTACAAGCCAAAGTAAACCATAATACATACAAAGATGGAGTCTGGAGTGAGTGGAGTCCCACTGCCGAATTGACAACCAGAGGTAAGGACTGTTTGAGTTGGCAAGATTTCACACAGATCTTAGAATCTTACTATTTCACAGAGATTAACCTAAATACGGGTGTGTGTCTGCATTGTCCGTGCGTGCGTGCATGTGTGTGTGCTTGTGCAAGTGTGCATGTGTGTGTATGTACGTGTGTGTGTGTGTGTGAATGCATGCATGTGTGCGTGCATGCTTGATGGAAAGCAGCAGCTTTAAAATTTTTTTTTAAATTCCAGATGATGATGTCAAAGAGGATTACAGGCTGTATTTTCTTCTGATCCTGATTGTGCTGCCCTGTGTGCTGTGTTTCTTTAGAAGAAGGTGGGTATCAGTGATCTGCTGAATCTGTCATGTTCACTTACACATTGTATTATAATTCAAGTGCTGCCTGTGAAGAGCTGTTCTACCAGAATATGTCAGTGCTCAAGTCACATCTCATAACCGTGCCCACTGACACACGTAGGCATAAGAGCAGCCGTGTATGTGTTTCTGTTACATTGTCAGTGAGCAGCAATTTGAGTATGTTTTATAAACCATTTGGCAGCAGCTCTCAGGTTTTATGGAGTTATAAGTCTCTGACTGTAGTGAGGCCTTTGTGTTGTCTGAAAAAGTTAACCTGATTAGTCATGCGCTTTTCCCTTGCTAAACCTCCTACATATAAAAAACCACAAATGCTGCAAGTCATTTCTCAAAGCATTTGACCCAGAGGCATGGTGCAAAGTGCAAGGTACACAGGAACAGGAAGCTGGGCCTTTGACTGTCATATTCAAAGATTTTTATTTCATAAACAAGCAAGCGCTCCCCTTATATGGCGCAAAGTGATGCTGCTTGCATTGACAGGCAGAGTTGATGTGCATAAATTCAGTCTCCCTGGACCACATCCATGCACTTGACATCCACCCTGATTTTTTTGAGAGACATGTCTAAACAGATTTGCCATATTCAATGTGCCAGTCTACGAGCTGGACAAAGACAACAGACCAAGTATCATTCTCAATTTCAAAACATGTCATTTCTGAAAGGGTCTTCAGTCAGAACAGACCGATATTTCTGATGTTTTTCATATTCAGTGTCGTAAATGTCTGATGGAAGACTCCCCCTCTTAGTGCACTGCTGTCTCCCCTTGTAAGTGCTTAGTACGCACTCTGTCAGAAACTAGTGTTATATGACTCACTGACTTTCATGTATTTCGTAGGATTTTCCCTCTTTAGGATTGAAAGCCCCCTGTTAAATATATGAACACATAGCATAGTGAAAGAGGTATTATGTGTTCTACCAGAGGTTAGAGTGATTGGGTGTGGCCTCACTCTGACAGACAGCCACAAATACTGGAATGCATATATATGGTTGTTTTGGGGGCAGAATATGTTCAAAATCTGAAGTTTGAAAGTGACCGGTTCGAAAGAGGGTATTTATGTATAACATCTAAAAAGGAAATTGTCTGTTCATGTGCAGATGATAGCCTATAGGAAGCTTTTCACAGCAAGCTATGTCATCAAGTTGTCAGCTGAACAAAATCCAAACGTAATCCATCTTTAACATTTCATGTGTTTTGCTGGGATAAAACTACCCAAAGGGATTGAAGCGAGACTGAAATGAGAACGGAGATGAGGCTTGTTCATAGTAACTAATCGAGATACCTCACAGTACCAGTTGTTTCTGTCAGTTAGAGGTGATGGAGTTTGAGGTGGGAAAGGTGAAGGGGCAGCCCCTAACCTCACACTCCTCTTTGATTTTCACATCATATTTTCCTTCTTAGGTCTCCTGTGTTCTCTGTTCCAAAACAGCCTGAGATGGCAGCTCCATGACATCTCTCTTGCTCTCTCTCCCTCCCCTCCCTTCTCTCTCCATCTCCCACTCTCCACTCCATCTCTCACCTTCTCTCTCTCTCTCTCTCTCTCTCTCTCTCTCTCTCACTACATATACATGTATGATGTATGATGTCTGTGTATGTCTTTCTCATGCCATGAGCTCATGGTTACTGTAATTCCCACGCTTCTGTGCTCTCTGGTTCTGGTTCTGGTTCTGGTTCTGGATCTGATTAGCAGGTAACGTGTTGGTCCTCATTAAAATGACTCTTTCTCTCCCTCCAGCAGATTCTGTCTGAAGAAGGTGCAGGTATATATCCCCAGCCCAGAGTTCTTCTTCCGACCCCTCTACCACGCCTACGAGGGGGACTTCAAGGTAATGCCACAAGACCTCCTTACATATATCGAGCACAGGGTCAGACAGAAGGCGTGCACTGGGGTGGAGAGGGGGGGTTTCTCACACATACTGTATGCACACAGATGCCGCAGATGAGGGGAAATTGTGGGCAGAGTCTCAATGGTGCAGTGAAAGCCAACCGTCAGAGCAGTTCACACCCAAATGGAAAATACCATGAGCTGTTAGCTGAGCACAGATGTGTGAACCTCAGCGCACAGGAACTATTTTTAGTTGTTTACAGTTTTGGAGGGTAATTTGACAAATATTCCAGGTCAGGAGAATATGGCATGGAGTCTGTCAATTAGCTTTACACTAAGGTTTTAATACATCGCACTTACATTAAGTGTATTTCCTATAACTGTTATATATTAATAATGTTTTATGTAATTATGATTTAAAAAATTGTAATTTTGATAAATCATGCAGAGTACACACTACTGTTTTGAGTATTCTAGGGACTACTAATGATATCTGTGCACTTGTGAGATATCTGAAACCACACAGTGCATAAATGTAGCTGCTGCCAAACAGGAAAACAAACCGAACTACATTAAGTATGCTGTTCTGCAGCTGAGGGAAAGTGAAACATTTCAGCACTGCTGTTAGAAGAATTCCCAGAAGATGGCAGCATTGCATTAAGACGAAAGAAATCTGCGTCACTAAACCAGATCTTAAGTACAGACATTCTTGCATAATTTTATGGTGTTCTCTTGCTCTAAAACATAAACAAGAGCCCATATTTTCTTATTTAATTGAAAATCATACATTTGAGTGTTGTTTCTGTTGTCTGTCTCCAATTTTGCAGGTACTGGAATATGATTAGGTTTTGACCATTTAATAATAATGAAAGTAGAGCAGTGTTTCTTTAACCTGGTCCAGGGGGCTCATCATGCTTGCTGGTTTTATTTTCAGTTGAGTTTTTAATTAATTATGTCTAATAGAGCTATTGAGCTCTTGAAAACAGATAGTTGGGTTCAGGTTTGATACCAATAAATGATCATCTTTGTTACAGGAATGCAGTGTTCTTTCTGCAAGTTATTCCAGTAGTAATTACTTGTTCAATGTGGTCTAGGGCCAGTTAAAGAATAAGTAATTAATATTAATTGATAACACTAAATCTAATTTGTCCCAGGGACAAAAAGGAGAACTTTAGTTTCACATTTTAACACCTCCTGCCTCCAAGAGAACATTTCTTTCATAAATAATATATAGAATCCAATCCAACCAAGATTCAGTTAACAGCACGACTGAAGTTAATTTATTGAGTGTTCAGTTAGAACTGAAACTACAAACAGGTCCGAGAAACACTGAAGTATGGCATTACTGAATGTGCACATTGAAAATGCATACATTTTCATGCTTGCAACAAAATGACTTTAAATACACAGTGTGCAGTGTGTTATGCTGAATTATTCTCAATTCAACCCAAAGTGCAGCTGTTGTGTTGTGTATGCACTGTATTTAGTGCTGAACAAACTGACGTGACCTTTTCACTGTAAGCTGAAGATGGCCACAACCTGATAATATCTTGTTTCACTCTAGAGTGTCAGGGGTGCTTACTTTTAGTTACTGCTTACTTACTTTTAGTTACTGCTTGCTTACTTTGGGTTATTGCATTTGCATAGAGTCATACACAGAACAGAAGGCTGCCCCGTGCGGGAGGGTAGTTATGTCATATTGTACTAGTGAAGGGAAAAAGACAGTAAGACAGAGTAAAAACATAAGATTTAAATAAAATGGAAGGGAAACTATATTTCACTTAAGTTAGAGAATACATTTGTTTTGGCTGGCATTTTAGCAGTCATCACCGGATGACAACACAGACATTAACACCAGTCCTTGTATTGTTTTCTGACCTCAAATATATTTATTTCTATATCTGGAACTTGCTCAAATGCCCATGATATTTAAATTTTAGGCAGATGACATCTCAGAATTCCTTTAACATATCATTTATTTTTATCTGCATTTTGGCTTTTTCCTTTTCCTCACAAGTATGTGTACCTGTCTACCAGAGTAATCTCTGTGTAGGGTGTCCTAGTTCATCACAGTTTATCACAAAGTGTTTTGGCAGAAATACACTTTGCTAATCAAGTAAGATTGACAGTGGAAATAGTAACTATCTGTGGTTTACTTATGGGGAAAGGTATTTGAATCAGATACAAATATAGTCTTGCCTTTGCATGAACAGCAATGTTGAGTCTTTCAGTTTTTTTCATGAACTGCAAAGCAATTGAAACACTAAAACACAAATACACAAAACATATATAAAGTTAACATTTCTGTTGTAAGCAGCATCATGACAAGTTCTACACGTAGATGATCACATGACATTTGAATTTTATTTATAGGCATTTCTGTTCATGGTTTGCGAAAGCCCATGGCCATTTTTACAAACCAGCTTGTGTTTGGTGTATAAAAAGACGTGTCCTCTGGCCAGAGGTTCTGTTGGTTAACTTCCTGTTATAATACTGCACTTTACGGTCACATCTGCTGAGAAATTGACTGCTGAATCTAACGCACCCAAGGTCAATGCACAAGATCACTGTGTGATGTGTTTGTGCTCTGCTTATCACCCTGCTCTTGACATTCTACAGCAGTGACTCTGGTCACTTTATTTATCTTGCTTTTGAAAGAGAAAAAAACATGTGGTAAAACTTCTGCTGACAGCTTGTGTTTCAAGATCCCTATCATTGAATCAGATAGAGGAGAGGAGATACAGCAGCACTCCAGAGATTTCATGATTTCACGATGGTTGTAATTTGTGTTTGTGCTCAAATTGAGTGTGCAAACATCCAAAATGATTTGTTTTTTCAATGCAAAATGATGTGCACAGTAGTGACAGACATTTTAATGCAAAATAACTCTTAGTTTGTGCTATCAAATTATTACAAGCAAGACCATTTTCACCATTTTCATCATTGCCTTATATCCCCTGAGCTGTCAAATGGCAGACTGTTCACTCTCTGGCATGTGTTGTATTGCAGAAATGGGTGGGCCCTACATTCACCTTCAGTGAGGCTGACTTCCTGGAGAAAAACATGGTTGTTCCCGTGGTGAAGGAAAAGCAGCTGAAATCCTTGGAGAAGCTGTGTGAGGGGGAGGACAGCTCTAGCATGACTGGAATGGGTGGTGGTCTGTTCCACAGTTCCTGCAAGCACATCTGCAACCAGGGTCTGGACACCTCTGCTGGGCACATCTCCATCGACACAGTGACAGTGTCAGGGGAGGAGAACGCCGATTTGGGTGGCTCCCAAGACCCCTACAGGAGCAGCTGTGGAGACTGTTTTGAGTACCCGGCCTACAGCCCGGGTGAGAGCACAGAGGGCAGTGAGGGTGAGAGGCTTCTGGGAGCCCAAGGCAGAAGGGAGGCTGTGATCTGCGGTGACCGCATGTCAGCCAGGGTGGAGACCTCCAAGGACCCGTCCTCTCCCCTGGGGCTCCACAGCCTAGAGTGGCGTCTGGATGGCGAGTACAATGAGCTGGAGCAGCTCTCCCTGGACATCAGTGAGCACTCGGAGGATGGCTACCCACCCGTGGTGCTGGACATGGACACCATCGACAGTGGCTTCCTGGAGTCGGATTGTAACAGCCCTGTGCACTCAGAACTGGACGGGAAGGAGCAGATGGAGGCCTTGGCACTAGCTGAGGTGCAGTGTTGCCATACCAACTACGTCAAACAGTGGGTGGCGACCACCTCACCACTGGCCATGCAAGACTCAACCAGCTGAGGGTATGCACTGTCAGGAGTGGGACAGCAGCCAAAGTCAGTCTAAGCAGCAGAACCAGAGCACCACATAGACACAGAAATCGGATGCTGGGATTACTTGCGAGCTTTGGCTTTGCTATTGCAAGTGGACACAGGGATACATGACAGTACCATGTCCCAACCTCTGCACTTGAAAGTATATTTTAATATTACCATTAGAACTGACATTTAAATGCACTTATCTGTGCTTCACTCCTCTAGAGAGAATGCACAGTCACTGTCACTGCCAATCAGTTCACCTAATTCAGCTAATAATCCCCTGCTGGTATATCCTTCCCGTATACATTACATTGTACATCTCGATTAAATATAATTATATTAGTCAAGCCAGTCTAGAGTTGTTATAGTTGGATAAGCATAAATATTGAGACATTTGCCCATTATGAGCTGAAATCAAACTGATAATCAGAACATTTCTATTCTAGATTGATATTCCATTTTGACCATGTGTTTACTGAGCCATACATTTGAAATGTAAATAATGTTAATAAATACTGTATTCTGAACCTGGTCATCTCTACTTGCCCATGATTTGTGTGACAATGATATTTTGAAATTTTCCACACATTTCAAAATATTGTTCCCAGTTTTGCAGGGAAACCTGGGCATGGAGTTGATATGTAAGGAACAGAAGGGTAGGTCTGCACACAGATTTTGTATTTTAGTGTCTCTTACCACTACAAAATTCTATATTGTACTAAAACACAGCTCTGTCCATGCAATTCAACTCAATTTTATGTGAATAGCACTTTTTACAAACACCAATTTTCACAAAGCAGCTTTTTAGAGTTCTCAGGCCTGAATCCTAAGGGCAAGCCTAAAGGTGACAGTGGCAAGGAAAAACTCCTTGATGAAAAGGAAGACAACCTGAGCAGAACCAAACTCGAAGACAGAGCCCATCTGCTTCTGGCCAGCAGTGTGTATTCTAATTACATTAATGGTGGCAGACAGTATATTAGTTCAATCCATTGGGTAGAGAGGAAATGTCTGAGAACAAAGGGATGGTCAGATCAGTGGGACTGGCTAGTTTGGTCAAGTAGCTGGGCACTGTCAGGCAGGCAAGCAGATGAGGCATCTGGAGTTGGCCCAGGGGAGACTGGGGGATTGGAGTGTTCAATCATTCTTGGAATTGAAGCTCTGTAGCTCCTGGAGCTTACGCTTAATCAGGCTGAATTAACTCCCCCTTCCAGAAGCAGTGGGGTTGATAAGGCCATATCAGGTTGTGCGCATCAGATTGTTCCTGCTGCATGTAAACACTTCTGCCTTTAGAACCGCAAGGTACAGCAACACTTTGATGATGCATGTTATGTTACCATCTGCAATCTACCAACCAGGAAAGGATTCTGTTACATAACCCATTTGTAAAACACAAACATCTGAGGGCAGAAATTAAAGCTGTAGCCCTATTCAGTGAGGTACACCTAACCTATGTGTATGTATTCATAAAAGACTGATAAATGCAAAGATATTGAAGCCTGTGATAGTTCATAATACTGTAACACAAAAATGTAAAGCAGTAATAGACATAGTCTCTATCCTAGTACGATACTGTGAGCACAGCAATATGCAGGCATGCATACTCTTTCACCAAATGACATGAATTCTTGTCCCTATGTTACATTACATTGCATTACAATCATTTAGCAGACGCTCTTATCCAAAGCGACTTCCAGCACAATAGAACGTAAGTGTATGACTATGTAGGACACCATCCGGCTGTAATGTTCCATGCATTGGGTGGTTATTATAACCCCCTCTACACTGTGTGCATGTGTTGTGGTTATTACCTCGGCGCCCTGCAGCAGCCCCCACAGCTGAGCGAGGAGCTGTTTTTGGTGACTGTGCCGTGACGACTGATGGGAAGGATGTGTGTGGGCTGCCCTCCTCTGCTGAGGATGGAGGACATACAAGGTGATGGTCGTCATCCCTTTGATGTTTACAACTCTATTTAGCCGCCACTGCTGTTAGAATGTGTGCTTGCTTATTATTGCTTTGAATCAGTGGTGTGTTATTAGTGTAACCCTGGGGTTATACTGCAAGAGCTCAGGAGGAGAGCTCCAGAGACAGACATACCACCTGGGCCCTTTTACTGCCCTTCTAACTTCCTGGGTCATACCCAGTTGAGCCACGACAACCTTTTAAACCTCTGGGAATTACCATACTATAACAACTGGATAGTTATTTTTATCATGAAGGTATCTACCCCTTTCCAGATCTTCTAGAAGTTATGACAATGGTGAAATTATTAAAAGTTATCACAAAGCCTTTTTTGTAGTTGCATGAATGCACATGAGGATAGAGATGAACCATTAGACTGTTCTAGTTAAATTTTAAGTGACTGTTCAATGTCTTGGAGGTACTAAGTAATGGATTATGATTATGACATCATACTAATATTACAATATATTCTCCAATTTCTAAAAAGAAGTTGTTTGGAAATAAAAAAAAAATTGTATTGATACATAATAAACTGTGAATTTCAGCATTTGATTGTGCTGTGTTGTAAAGCTGATTAGCAGTAGTTGATCTTTGCTCTCAGGCTATGATTTAGCAATTGAAAGATGGATGTCATATTTCTCCAGTCAGCCTTCTGTTTATGTGAAGTACTGCATGACAGCTACTCAGACTTGTGACAATAATAATTTCCTGAAAAATATTCCACAGTGACACTTATGGTTATGGGTGTCTGGATGTCACTGTGGGAGTACTTAAACCAGCCATCCATGTGTAAAATGTACTTTGATGCTCAGTCTTGGGAGATTAGCAGTCCCCTAAGGAGTATTACCTGACGCCTCACAGACTCACTAGTCTTTGTTCATTAGGCAATCAATCTCCTATTTTTCCCAACCCTGTACCCTGTTGTTTGAATGTGTTTCATGCAATCCTGGTATAGCTTGTCAGGTCTTGCATATGGTGAAGTAAGCAGAGGAGGCCTGTGTACCTTCTAATTTTGCTGTGATGTGCCTCACAGCACAGATTGTCCTTGTGCTGTGCAGTTCCGTTGTGCTGCTTGTTGACCTCACACAAGGTTCTACACCCCTGCTTTAGCCCCCTTTGGGGCCTCTTCCTTTATATAATCCAGTAGTTCTGCACTTTGCGATCCTATGTCCACTACCATCAAAGCATGCTGTGCTGAGCAGCATCACGTATCCTAGAGCTGTGTGAGGAGGTTTTCATACATTTTAGGATATGTTATCAGTTTCCTCTAGAGTCCATTTGGAAATGCGCACTGTGTGTCTTAGCAATTCCCTGAGTTCGAGTGCTTGAATGAGGACTTCGGGGGTTAGTGTATCATCAGAGGCTCTGCTACAGCCACAACATCGATCAGTCCTGACCCAGCACCAGTAAGGTCATCCTGACTAGACCTTGGAGCTGCATGGGGCTGCACAGGTTCACATGGTCCCACATCTGCCTTCCCTGAGCCAGAATAAGTTAGTTTGATTTGACCTGACCTTGACCTGGGAGAGGATGAGAGATTTTGAAGAATATACAATTATTTGTAAATCATGCTGCTGCTGTTTTGTAGTCTGTAGTATTTTACAGTACATGGAGAGGGTTTCTCCTACACTTCTGATACAATGCAAATGTGACCAAACCTTTACAGTCAGTCAGAAGTCAATATTAACCAGACATCCCAGATTTGTGCATTTAATATCTAGAACAAAATACTACAACACAGATATCAACTCATTAAACTTTGGAGGACATACAGGTGATAATATTAATACCATATATTTGCATTAGAATTCACCCTTGTGACAGAATTACAGATAGTTTTTTTTTAGAAAATACAGGGATTAAATATATAAATGCTGAAAATGGTTTTCAAATCCAAGATTTCTGCATACGCCATGCATTTTCATCATATTTGCAATGTAGGGAATATGATACAGTTGTGACTCCTCACCACTGTATTGTCTGCTTTTAATATCATTCATGTTGTTCATTTGGGGAGATATCTGCATTAACTGAAGATTTCTTCCTAATTTCTTCCAAATAAATAGAGCAGGGATCAAAGAACATTGGGCTAAGAGGAGAAGTGGGGGCATTAAATTTGCCACTAAGTCACTCTGGTGCATTGCCCTAGATTCTTATCAGGTCTTTCTTTTGTACTGTTTGTGCTGAGGAAGTCATCAGGACAGCCTGTCTCACACCAACAATCTGACACTAACCTGAAGGGGAATCTGCCATCAAGAGCAAAGAGCAGTCACCAGTCTGCTTTGTCGTGACATTTGTTATAATTTATGGGAATTCCATTTTAAATTCACTGGTGGAAACAAGCAGGTTGCAAGGAAACATATTAACATACAGTCCACTTAAATTTTCAGTGCATCAAATGATCCTGTGTGAACAACATTACAAAAATATGCATTATGATCAATCAGACTGACGTTAAAACAACACAAAATGATGGGAGCTCTGTGCAACACGCATCACATTGATCATAATATCATGAACAGCAACGGTGTGTGCACTAGTTTACCTTGACAAATCATAGGTTGGCAGGACATAAGTGGGCAGCTTCCTGAACAACAGCTAGCATGAAATATTAACATATTTTCGCAATGAAATTAGGATAATATATTTACGATTATATTTAAATTCATAACTAAATTTAGTGTAAGTTGCACCATTTCAAAGTTGTGTGGTTTCATGCGTACAAGACACGTTAGAATGACAAAATACCGAATTTCTTAGAAATATAGAAATATGATAGATGTAGCGCCGGAAATACGCATGCAATTTGAAATAACTGATATGTCATACAATAAACAGAGCATACACACGCAAGTGAGAAACTCACGTGACTACAAAAACTGTGGTTTCCGTGCTCTTTAATAGCATCGTGCTGCCGTGCGTCTCAGCGGCTCATTCATGCTCACAAAGCGTAGCACCAACAAACCTCAAAGATCAAGGTAATGTTTGACAACGCTACTTTATATGAACAGTATTCGTGCAGTGTACAGAGTGACGATTCCAGGTACATTAGTGTGAACAAAAATTATTAAGTTTTATTTTATAATTATCTACTTCATACGTGTATCATTTATAGTTTTATAGCATAACTTTAGTTTGCTGGTATTGTTTGGAGGTGTTTTCCTCTGGAACCGGACTCGGTCGTGAGAGTTACCGTAACTGTACTTACCGTACAGGTGGACAGTTAGACTTTTCACGGCGAACGCACACAGTTTTAAGATCATTTCTTATTTCAGCATATGCGTCAGACCCACTATGTGGAACTCAGTAACATAGCAAAGTGTATAAGAATATATGTAAGAATATGTAGTGTGAGTTTAGTGACTGGGGCACAGAGGACCATTCAGTGGGGTGCAGTGTGTCTGTAGAATTGTGTTTACACTGCAGCAGCTTTGTCATCCTTCTGTTACTAGTATACACATTCATGGTAAAGCTGTTATGATTCCTGTAACAGAAGTTATGTTTGCCCAGCTGTCCAGGTATAAAACATGCAAAAACTCCACTGCTAGCATAGAAAATGTAGAAAGAAACAGGAACTCCATCAATGAACACACACAACCATGTTAAAAACGGGTTGTGGAATGGTTTTGTTTGGTAGGACACTCAAGATGCACCATAAGAGGGTCAACACACCTAAGAAAATGGTATCAATGTTTCATGTTCCTTTGGAATTTACCTCCAGATCTTGTGCAGATGCCCTTGCATTACTGCAGGGATCAAGCAACTACACCATCAGTAAGAGAATAAACAACTGTCTGCAGAGTTGCCTGTTTGCAAGTGTATTACACTCTGAATCTTATAAAAGTCATTGAAGTGGCATCATAATGCCGGATGTTTTAATAGCTCAAGGAGATGTGAAAAACAGATAAAGGTTGTCACTGTCAGACTTTGGGTGTGGGTTAGCACACAGTATTTTCACATGGCCAATGACTTCCACTGCAACCTCCATACAAAAGTGTGCAGTTTCCTACATTAATCTTCACCACTTCCCTCATAATTTATGATGTTATTAACCCTTCAAATGCTGCTATGTTACTGCTCTTATGTAATTGGATATGTCAGACATAATAATATAGACAAATATAGTTCTTCTCTGGGACCATGAGCAATGAGGAAAATTATGGGTTTGTTTCTGAAATGCTACTTCAATACTACAAGTAGAGTAAATATTTGAAATATCTATGAAATAGATGGCTTGTACAGAATAACACTGACTCTGCGAAAGAGAATATCAGATACAGTATTGATTCCCACTCATGTGGTCAAAGTCTTCCTTGATGACCACCAAATGTCATGGGACATGGGTAGTTATGAATAAAACATGTTGTACTTTGCCTAGCCAACTATTGAAACGTGGTCATGCAGCGTCTCTAATATTGTTGAGTCCTTATATGACTGTTTGCTTGTGTTGTACTCTGCCTCACTTGTAAGACGCTTTGGACAAAAGCAACTGCCAAATGAATAAATGTAAATGTAATGTGTATGTCTTTTTGCTACATAGTATTTATGACTGTGGATTGCAATTGCACCCCTCTGTATTTTCTCTTTGCTCTTTGCTGGCTGCTGCAATGCTCTGATGTTATCCTCTTCATACCATCTGCAGTCACATACATAGTCATGCCTGTTTTCCTGCAGTTAGATGGGGTGCCCCATATTTTTGGTAGGATAGTGTCTATCATACGTCATCATATGTCTGACAGAGTAAACTAGAGATCTGTAACTTTGCAAACCTCCCCTCGTAGCCCTCACGTAGGTACTCAGTTTAGTGGGTTATCAGTGTGAGCAGAGTGTGAGCGATGACAAGTTTGGCTACTGCTGCTCATCCTCCTCTCCTTGTTTCTCTTCACAGAGACGGTCTGAATATGAGAATACTTCTCAGCTTTCTCCTTGGACTGAACAGTATTGGCCTTCTCTCTGGTGCAGAAGGTAATCATGCTTTTATGCTTTTCAAAAATGTTGTTTGTGATGGTTTTTTTAAACAGAATAATTTCTTTGTCATTTTCAATTCCGTATATCTAGTTTTTGTAATAATTTCATACACAAGTTGTAATAAAGATAAATTTGTCATAAATATTTAAATTTCATAAGTAAGTAAATAAAAGTCATATATAAAATTTCATAAACAAGTTAGTTCCTTTTTCTTGTAAATAAGTTTATATGAATAAGTTTACAGCAGACAAACCTAGAGCAATACTTGTCCCAATGTGCAGTGCTGAAAGTACAATACTACATGCTGCACTAAGTCTTGTATGTGTGCATGTAGAGCCATAAGGTGATGTTGATTTTGTTGTTTTTTGTAAGTAGTGTAATTTTTGAAGTAAGTCCCAATATGGGCAGATGTACACACCAAGCAGTGCCATCAACTTCACTGGATAAAGCTGTAGATTGTCCTACATGGTGTGAGGAGGTAACAATGTCGTGCTCTGTGTGTTGTTTCAGCGGAAGAGAACACACTCTCATGTTTGAATGATTATATGTTCACTGTAAGATGCATACTTAACACGTCTTCACATCCCCTCCAAGTGGAAAATGTCTCCCATTGGCTGGAATTTGTACGGCATGACAAGTGAGGTTTATTTTCTCAGTTGGTTATACATGAGTGCACGCTCAGAAGTTGTCAGATTTTATTAAAAGTTGATGAAAGGATGAAAAAAGGAAGGACATTTGTACTTATGTTTTTGTTTGTTTGGTAGAACATTTTTTATCTCTAACAAAGGGTAGTCACCTATTGTTGAGGAAGAAATATGATCATATCCAAGCCAATGTGATTAACATGTTTATTTTAATAGTTTTTTGCTTTTCTAGATTAGACATTCTGAGCCATTCTGTCATTGATTTCATCTACAGGATCTCTCAAACTCACTTCTCTTTCCACAGTGAAACATTTGAGTGCTCACTTGTGAAAGTAATGGACGATTATTACTGTACATTTGAATCAAGAGAACAATTTATAGATTCTGAACATTTTGTGATTGCCCTTTGTTCAAAAACAAATGGAAATACACACTGTCTGGTCATGGACAATATGTACATGCCAGCGTATCACAGTAAGTGATTTCATTCTCCACATTGTTTTAACAAGTTATGTGTTATTCATTACATTAAATTACATTACATTACATGCATTTTGCAGACGCTCTTATACAGAATGACTTCCAGTACAATAGAATGTAACTGTATCCATCCAAGTGAAATGATCAACAGTGTCAGACCAAGCAAACGACACTCCCAGACCAGTGAGTGTGAGCATAACCCCATTCAAACCCTACCACAAGTTAACTTGCGCAGTTAGTCACAAGTCTTTTTTTAGATATCTTTTTGATCATTTCAGAAATTGGGGACATAGAAATACATGAAGAAATAATTAACATCAACAAAAATAAAGAATGAAAACACATGGAAAAAAGTAAAAAGGGAAACCATATTAATCAAATAAACTAATCAATACAAAATATTAATCATACTGCAAAAATACGAGTTTATATGTTGATTTATTCTATAATTCTTATTTAATGTGAAGAAATAATGACACTTTGAACCAGCCATGAAATATACATAGTGCAGTTGCAACAATACGGATGCTGTTTAATGAGTTGGGTGCTTGGTCTCATTCACACTGTTCTCTCACCAGTGTTAGAGGGTGTGTTCTCAAAGCCATTGTGATACCAGTATGAGTAGCCCTGTCTTCTCAGTTACCTCAGGACATGTGGTTATGTTGATGTTCTCACCCTAAAAAAATGCTTTGCTTTTAGTGGCTAACAGTTGCTTTTTTCCCCCAGTTAAACCAACTACTCCAGGCAATCTTAATGTCTGCTGGAATTCTGGTCAGTACAAGTTTACTTGGGAGAATGGCTATGAGAAATACACACCTCCTGTTTTCCAGATTCAGGATCTGAAATACCATCTTCAGTACTACAAGCTTGGACATGTAGACAGTGTAAGAGCTGCATATCAAATCTTTTTGTTTCAGAGCAAAAAATCATAATAAACTCAGCTAACAGTATTATTTCTTTGTGCATGTGGATTTATTTGCAGGCACTAATGATACACCCATTTAATACAATACAATATATTGATGCCATTAACTTTGAACCAGATACTGAATATATTGCAAAAGTGCGCTCCAGTCCAGACCAGGGATATTATCAAGGACAGTGGAGTGAGTGGAGCCCTGTGGTTCAGTGGAGAACCAATGCAAGTCAAGGTGAAAACAACTAGTCACATCAGTAATATTACTGCAAGACATACAGTATGTACAATTTTATGTGGAAACTAATGTGTTTTTAATGTTCTTTCAGATGTTTCACCCCCGATGAATGCAGATGTATTCCTGTTCATTGGGTCTCTTGCTCTCCCAGTGTGTGTGATGGCTGGTTTGCTGTTTTTTTTGTGTCTCAGTCCTAGTATCAGGTAACTGTAATTGTTTATGCATTGTGAAGATGGCAATGGAAAGGCTTTGGCCATCCTTTATGTGATATGCGAGGAAACAATGATCTGGACACACACATAGTTATCGATCATGTGTTGTAGGTTGAAGATAAAGTCATGTTCCAAGGTACCAACACCAGCTGCATACTTTCAGACACTCTATAGCCACTATGATGGAGATTTCCAGGTAAGGTTTATTTACGCTATAATATTTGTTTCTTACTTTAAAATGTCTGGAAAGTCCTGCCCCAGAGCAACAACTAACAAATATACTTTCATTGTGACTGTAGAGCTGGCTTGTGTCTTCAGGCAATCTGGGTGAACCGTTCAAGATCGAAGAAGTTTTGAAAATTGACACATTGACTGAAGCCACACCTGTAGATGATGAAGACAAATTCTTGTCACTCGCATTTTACCAGACCCAGTGTCAACCTGCCTATGTCAACCCATGTGGTAATGTTTGCAATATAGCCAAAGAAGACAACCATCACACAGTGCTGCCAGCTTCCATGCAGAGCTCTAGTTCCAAAATGCCCAGCACCCTCTCTCTGGGCCTTGCAGGCACTAACAGGGATGACTCAGGGTGTGAAGATCCAATCCGCAGCGTCGACAGCAGCTGGCCTCACGATGCCGTGTTGTCCTTCGAGGCAGAGAGCATGGCTTACAGTGAAGACTACTGCACCCTCTCTGACACCCACATTGACCTCATTCCCACCAATGGGGTGGAGCAGTCCATCTTCTCAGGCAGTTCTCACTGAGGTCATCTCAGACGGAAACATTTCAGTTGAGGACTGAAGGTTTATTCTCTGGCACAGCCTAAGCATGACTAGCAGCTTCATCAGCTCGAGATTTTCTCTTAACGTGATCTGAGATCAGGGTTTTTCTGAATACCCATTCAGTGGCCAATAAGTACAATTAGGTGTGGAGAGAAGACCAGAAAGTATTGTAACATTTAGTGCCCAGACTATAGTTACCATGTAAATAGGATGTAGACTTACATTGTTCCCTACTTTATTCATTCTGAGGTTTTATTGTATCCTCAACAAATATGTGTTATTTTAGAGATTCTATGACACGATGTAAAAGGATAGAGTTATATATATAAGATAGCAATGATGATTTGATTGTAATTTAGGAGGTCTTTTTATAATTAGCATTTTACTTGCTAGACTATTCTTGAAAGCCTGTCCTCTCAACTTGACAATGTGTGCTTGACTCCACAAACCAACACAATGTTTAGGCACATTTTCAGAAAAAAACTATACAAGTTACAAACGCACATAATAATGAACCCCTTCGTAGCTGAAAACCTCTGTTTTATTGCATTTCTTTGGCAACCAGATGCAAAGTGAAGGCTAGTAGTGCTAATGAAACACATTTACTATCACACATACTTAGGTAGATATACCTTTTTGTATGCTGTATTAAAAATGAGTGATGTTCCCTGATAATTTCTTCTAATTAACTAATGTCACAAAGCCACATGAAGGCCATTTCTATATGTAATAATATTTCTGTAATGCCACGTCATGGTTTAGAGCATTGTACTACCTTGTACTCCTATTGTACTACCTTGAAATGGCTTACTCTGAGATATAGAAGTTTTACTTTCAACAAAACCAGTGGCATCATGGCTTTTATGATTAATTTTTACATGTAAACATGCAAACATTTTTGTACATGTTTTAAATGACTAAAGTCTGTACTACATGCAGTAATATTGACCAGCATGTGTCTAATATATCTTATTATGCCATTCTTCTCTGCAAAAAAAGGAAAATACTTTTGAATAGATTTGAAAATATTTTTTAAAAGGTGTTTTATCAATAAATTTTCCCATGATAATTACACCACATCCATTTATACTTTTTCCTTCATCAGATAAACTGTTGACAGTGTGTACTCATGTTTGGGTGAATTCATGTTGAATTTGCTAAAAGCACGACAGTTTTCTCTTCTGTCTGTTGGAGGAGTCATGGCACAGTCACATGTATACACAAGAGAATATTCCCACAGTTATCATGTTCCCAGGCCCATTTTTATTTTCATATATTATTTTTGTTGTACATTTTTGTAAAGTGATTTGCCTGTTGTAGCGAAGGGCGAGAGCAGTCACCCCACCTGGCCTCAAACCTGGGTCTACAGGGTACCAAACATGCAACTTGACCGCAATGCCAAGGAGCCAGGCTCATTGGTATGGCAGTCAGAGTGCATACTCAACCGTAGTGACAGCACTCCGTCACACTGCCCTCCCCTTCGGGAAGCGCGCCCATGCACTTCACGCACAGAGGCGTCCCTCACGCATTCCCCCACTGTACTTCTCCCATCCCAGGGTGCCCCACTCACTCATGCTTCACCCATCTCTGGGGTCCCTCACACCGGGGTCAACCTAACATGGGGGTCCCTAATACGGCTCACACACTGGGCACGCTTCCGATGGCCTCATGGCCAGCCATCCCACAGCTAACACCATATGTAGCGAAGGGCGAGAGCAGTCACCCCACCCGGCCTCGAACCTGGGTCTACAGGGTACCAAACATGCAACTTGACCGCAACGTCAAAAAACCAGGCTCGTTGGTATGGCAGTCAGAGCACATACTCAACCATAGTGACGGCACTCTGTCACACCCGTGGTCAAAAAAACAAGCAGATGTCACAGTATGTTATCTGATCAGAGTAAGATCATGTAAATGAAAACCAGACACCCTGGATGAGTGCAAGAATTATGAAGGGCCACAAATGCTGACAGTAACATATTAGAAGTAAGAGTAAGATCTAAACCTAAATCTGCCAACAAGAATCAGTATCATCTACTTATAATGCAGTAAAACCTCATGACACCCTGTAGCCAAGGCTATTCTAATATAAAAAATAGGAGTAATCTTAATAGAACTAAAAATCCATTACATAACAGGGCATTTTGGTGTTGGGTTGCCACCATATGCTGTTAGGAGAGAAAATATTTAGCAAATGATGATACATGCTTAAAAAGGGTCCAAGCCAGGCTTTCTAAGAAGAAGTGCAGTGCTAGGTTTTCAGTTCAATTTTCAGCACAGTTCCAGGTTGAAGTGAGATACTGATGATATTAGCCATAACAAGGTATTGGATTGGGAAGGCATGTTTTTGCAGAAATAGGATGAATTGCACAGCTGGTGAGTCTCACTCCAGCAGCAACCTCAATGTTATGACTGACAGAAGCAAAGTTCGACAAACTATCCAAAACGTAAATTGAGAGAGGAATTTTAATTTTAAACTATGTTTATTCTAATTTCACAACTACTGCAATCTTGACATCTAATGAATAAGAGAAGAGCTGGTGTTACATTTCTTCACAGACTTGAAAGCTCAAGAGAACAATGTATGTATGTAATGTACGCTTTATATAAATATATTTTGGAAACCTTTTGTGCACTTAGCCCCCTCTGTTGGAATATTTCAGAAATCCACAGCGCTTGCTATCTTTACGTTTGTTATTTTTAAACCTGAGCGACTGATGATCTGCTAAAAGTGTCATCGTCGTAGTCGCCATCCCCCTTCCGAAACTGTGCTGTCCCACAAACAGAACAGAAACAGGTGCTATTGACCAGAATTCAGCCTGAAGCAGTGAACAGCACGCCCAACTGCTTATTACAGATGGGGCTTTTCTAAGGTGTTGCAATATTGTAGATATTTCTTGAAAATTTTGGAAAAGAGCGAGAGAAATTGGCCACTTAGTGCATATCAAAATATATATGTGTTTGAATGGCATACTCATGTTTTCCACAATTCAATGACTCAAGAAGAAACAAGGCGCACAAGAACTGATAAATGTGGAAGACATGTTTGTGTGTCAAGTACATTACAATTGACTTAACACATCTTTGTGCACATGAATACATACAAAACTGCACCTTTTCCTTATGTTTCTTTTTTTTGTGGGGGTGGCTTGATGAATCTGTAAACTTGAGGAGGTTTAAATAACTGGCTAAAAACTGGCTGTCACCAACGCAGCTAGGAAGCTGGTGTACAACGTGAATTCTCTGTCGCCCTCTGGTGGGAAAAAAATGCACCGCGCAGACAGGTAACACGACTCAGGATAAATAACTTCTAACACATTATTTATTGTTTCATTGCATATGCAGGGAACCCTCGCTATTCAGAGGGGTCATTTTTTGAAATTCAAGCAAATGGGGAAATTCACAAATATCAGTGCACAGAAATAGGCTCATATAGATTTGTTCCCATCACCAAAAACATAACATGTACAAAAGGTACACCTCAGTTAGAGTAACATCTAAGAAGTTCATCCTCTGCATTTAACCCATCTGACACACAGTGAGCACACACACCAGCAGCCCACCAAGAGCACACACACATACACCAGGAGCTAGGAGCAGTGGGCAGCCACAGTGCAGCACCAACTCCAGCTCTTTTGCCAGTGCCTTTGTCAAGGGCACTGACAGGAGTATTAACCCTAACATGCATGTCTTTTGATGGTGGGAAGAAACCAGAACACCTAGCGGAAACCCACAGGGAGAACATGCAAACACCACACAGAGAGGACCTGGGACGGCCGGGATTCAAACCCAGGACCTTCTTGCTGTGAGGCAACAGCGCTAACCACTGAACCACCGTGCTGCCCTTAATGCGTTCTTAATGCATTTGTATTTCTACCAGCTACCTTGTACCTTGTCTGGCCAGCTATTGAAACTTCTTTTATGGCTTTTTGCTTGTGTTGTACTCTGCCTCACTTAAAAGCGGTAAAAGCGTCTCCCAAATGAATAAATGTAAATAAATGTAAACAGTTAAAGCCATTTTAAATCAAGCAAAAAGTATTTTGGAGTACATGCTGATGACATGACATTAACAATTGCAGCTCTAGCTCCAGTGAAATGTGATGTCAATGTGAAATGTGCATGTCAATACATTTTAATTAATGTAACCTACATCCACAGATGTTAATTACATAAAAGTATGTTTAAGGTGCACTTGAAGCAATTCCTGTGATAGTTAATGGTATTGTAGTGTGCATGGCCTCTGAGCTTTGCTTCAGCCCAGACATGGGCTAGTCTGCATTGCTCTGTCATCCCAGGGACAGGAAATAAAGGCAGGAACAGGAACAGGACAGGAAGTTCTGTCTGGTATGAACGGTCAAAAAAATGAATGGCAAATCAACAAATGGAAAGGGTCTCCTGTATGTCAGATTCACATATGACAAGATCCATTTGCTTGGTAGTTTCATACTCCATGTTGATAATATAGGTAATTGTTCGTTCTTGCAGAGTGTTTTAGCCATGTTTCAAGGCCTGCGTGCTATTTTGGTCATACTCTTGATCTTGCCCTGACCCACAGGCTTATTTTAGATATTCTAAAATATCTACTGGCTTAGCATAGTCTTGCAATACAAAATCCTCCACTGCTGACATCTTTTAAAGTGTGTCATTGGTGTGGTATCCTACTCCTATGCAGCAATTTTACTGGGTGTTTTTTTACTGGGTGCAGCAATTTTACTGGGTACTATAAATATTCTTACTATAAAGCAGAGATTGTTTTTCTGAGTAGGTACGAGATCTTTGATTTCAAATCACGAATTGCAGAAATTGGATAACGAACATACATAGTATCTGACTGAGTGAAATACACAGACATTTACCACAATTTACTCCACATAAATGGTACATTGAAATACTTACAATTATGAGCAAAACTCAGACCCATTACATTAATAGCGATAGCAACCGCACTTGAGGTAGTTGGCTCCAACCCTTTAGCCTTTGACTGAGGGTGGCCTATTATATGGAAATGTGATGTTATAACATTGAACACAGCACACTGATACAATAGCTATGTCTTATAAATTGCAACAGGGGACTTTTCCCTGGGTTCCTGTGTCCCATTAGCACAACCCACTCCCCTTGAAAAGATACAAGATTAAATATGGTGGCTCCTATGTGCCTTAGCCACGTAGTCTCCCAAGAAGCTTCCCTTAACATCACAGGGCTAACAGCTTACAGTGCAGTAGTGCTTGCTATAAATGTGATTTCCATTCTCACCATATTATTCAAACTGCGCTCTTAGAAAAAATGGTTCCAAATGAGTGCTTCTTGGAGGAGTAAGATTCTACATAGAACTATTTTGTCAGGGCTCAGGCAAGGACTCAAGCGCAGACACCAGGGCTTCAGGTACCAAAAAGCTTTAATAAAGGCGTCAGGCGATGTAGCAAAACCAGGACAGGCAGTGTCGGTAACAGGCAGACAGTCTGTGGGCAAACCAGGGTCAACAACAGGAACAGGCAGGGTCGGTAACCAGGCAGGCAGATAATCAGGCAAACAGAGCAAGGCGGCGAGCAGAATCAAAGTCAAAGGTACAGGCAGGAACAATAACAGCAAGACTTACAGAAAAAAACACGGCAGGAACGAAACAGGACAAACACTGCAACGATCTGGCAAACAGGACAGAGACAAGCAGGGTAGATATGGGGTAGGACTGATGAGGTGATGGGAAGCAGGTGTGCAGGAAGGCAGGTGGAGATGATCAGGTGGGCGGAGACAGGGTGGAGAGTGGGGCAGGGCTGGAACACAAGGAAAAACAAAAGCACATGGACACAATGACAGATGGGGAGAACATAAACACAACAGCTAGGGGGCCGGAGTACTGACATATTTCATCCAAAGAACCCTTTGAAGAAGAAAGGGTTCCTTAAGGGCTCTTTATGAGACAAAAGATTCCATCTACAGTGGATATAATAAGTCTACACACCCCTATGAAATTGCAGGTTTTTGAGATGTAAAGACAGAAATAACGACAATGTAAATGTCAGACTTTTTCCATCTGTAATGTGATCTTCCAACAAACAAAAATCCAGAGAAAAACAATTAGGAACATTTTAAATTAAAAAAGCACACCCTGATTGCACACCCTTTCATAATGGGAGCTCTAGCTGTGTTCAAAGTTAACCAATCACATTCAAAATCATGCCTGTAGATAAATAGCATACACCTGCCATCAATGAAAGTGATTCTGAATCAATCAGAATTTCTGATTAAACCCAGATTAAAGTCAGATGTTGCTGTAGGATTTGCTTGAATGTTTGGGGTTGCATCCTACTGGGAGAGCCATGGTCCGCAAAGAGTTGCCAAAGAAACTGCGAGAGCTAATTGTTGAAAACTACCAATAGGGAGAGGGATATAAAAGAATATCGAAGGCATTGGATGTACCATGGAGCACTGTCAAAACCATGAGAAAATGTGGCACCACAGAGACATTGCAAAGATCAGGACGACTGTCCAAAGTTAAGAGGACGAGGAGAAAACTTATCAGGGAGGCTACTAAGAGGCCAACAGCAACACTGAAGGAGCTACAGGAATTTCTGGCAGGTACCGGTCACTCCTTGCATGTAACCACCATCTCTCGTATTCGGCACGTCTGGGCTATGGGCTAGGGTGGCAAGACGGAAACCCTTTCTTACAAAAAGGAACATCCAAGCCCATCTAAATTATGCCAAAAGATTCAGTCACCTCAAACCATGTGGGAAAATGTGCTACATTTGCTACATCTGATGACAAAGGTTGAACTTTTTAGCCTAAATTGTAAAAGATATGTTTGGTGCAAAGCCAATAAAGTTCATCATCCAAGGAACACCATACCAACTTTGAAGCATGGTGGTGTCAGGGTGCAGGCACAGACTCAGGTGCAGATCAGGCGAGTATGGGTTTCAAGGGCTTTATTTGGAATTGCTGGGCAGGTTCGTGGTGGCAGTACAGGCAGAGTCAAAAAACCGGGAAGGCAGTCCGAGGCAGACACAAACCAGGAGCAGGGATAAGAGACAGGAACAGGCTGGGTCGACACCGGGTAGGCAGGCAGATCAGGCAACCAAGGCAGGACAGCAGGCAGAGACAAGGTACAAAGTTAGGCAGAAAATCAGTAGGGGGAAACAACACAGTTAACAAGGCAGGCCCATAACAGAGCAAGCATTGAGACGATCTGGCAACAAGACAGAGACAAGCAGGGTAGATATAGGGCTGGGCTAACGAGGAGATGGGATGCAGGCGGGCAGGCAGGCAGGTGGAGGCGATCGGGAAATCAGGTGGGCGGGGACAGGGCAGAGAGCGGGGCAGGGCCGGAACACATGGGAAGAGTAAACAAAAGCACATGGATGACACTGACAGACAGAGAGAACACCAAAACAACAGCTAGGGGGCTGGAGTACTGACAGGTGGTGGTATCATCATGCTTTGGGGCTGCTTCTCTTCAGCTATGTCAGGGGCTCTTGTCAAGATAGATGGGATAATGAATAGCTCCAAATATCAAGATATTTTGGCACAAACCCTGCTGGCCTCTGTTAGAAAGCTGAAGATGAAGAGGAATTTCACATTCCAACATGACAATGACCCAAAGCACACATCCAAGTCGACCAAGGCATGGCTTCAGAAAAGGAAAATCAAAGTCTTGGAATGGCCCAGTCAGAGCCCAGACCTCAATCCCATTGAAAACCTGTGGAATGACCTAAAGAGAGCTGTACACAGGAGAACCCCTCGCATTTTAAAGGAACTTGAACTTTTCTGCAAAGAGGAGTGGGATAAAATTCCAAAGTCTAAATGTGCAAAGTTAATAGAGACTTATTCATAAGGACTTGCTGCTGTAACAAATGCAAAAGGTGCTTCCACAAAGTATTAGTTGGACTGGGTGTGCAGACTTATGCAATCAGGGTGTTGTAGTGTTTTTTTATTTAAAATTTTCCTAATTAACTTTTTTTTTTTTCTCTGGATTTTTGTTTGTTGGAAGATGACATTACAGATGGAAAACGTCTGACATTTACATTGTTGTTATTTCTGTCTTTACATTTCAAAAACCTGCAATTTCATAAGGGTGTGTAGACTTTTTATATCCACTGTAGAACCCTGTTCCTTCAATGAATCCAAAGAACCTTTATGTGTGGGGAAAAGTGGTGATAAGGCAGGGTTAATGTATTGTAGTGCTTACTTTTGATATTTTATAATACATGATATATTACACTTTGCTGGCACATTTATCCAGCGTGATTAAAAGTGATTGCCCCAGTCAGCCTGCAATAGGCTGTAAGACTGGGGTGACCATGCTAACCAAACCAACAAAACAGTTCTAACAAATAAAACACGAAAAGATGTGCCACTCTCTCCAAACACAAACTAAACAATAATTAACTTAAGCAATCAAAAAGATAACTTATACCAAACAAGTGAGGGGGATACACATGTGGTGTGCTGCAGCTGTTTCTACCACCATAGAACAGGTTTAAATTACATCAGGTGAACACTACTGTGCACACATAGCCCTGACGTCACAATCACACACATTACACTAAGGAGTTTTGTAGAAGAAGGTGAACTATTTATTTAATGCTGTTCTTTGCTTCTTGTTGCTTTTCTGTAGAAAGGAGTTATTTCACAAGTGGGACAAATGAAGAGTTGTGCCATTGGCCTGAGACAGAGAGTTTAAGTGATCACACTACTGAGGGCTTTTCTCTTGCAGTGTGCTGCCACCTTGAGTTATATCATCAAAGTGAAGAAGGTGATAATAGCTGCATTCACTCAGGCTGCATCATCAAAGTGAAGCAGTTTGTGTTGTAAAATGCGGCCATAATGTGTGCCCTGTCAGTCATGTTGCTGATTCCACTGCTCTTACAGTCATTTACGGCCTATTCCCCCTGTGAGGTGTCTCTACTGGATCTACACGGCCTCCCCTGTCCTGACTGCTCCTCCCCACATTTACACCCAGATTTCTAAATAAAACTGATTTTGAAATAAAACTGTGCCACTTCAAATATATGAATGGTAACTGTAACATAGAATTTGTGAAAATGATACACTGACTCAAGTGAGTCCAGCAAGATTGCCATTACAGCTGGCCATAAATGGATATAATCCAAAGTGGTCTCACCCAGTCATACAAATGCAGTCTTTATTGGTTAATGCAAGCACCCTTTAATCATTCAGTTTATCTGAGAGTAGAAAGGTGAAATTTGAATATCATGTGAGTTTGTGGAGTAAACATTAGCAGGCAGGGCACAGGCATCGCTTTCAGCATTCACTATGAATAAATGAAGGGATGCAAACAATAACTAATTAAATCAACTGAAGCAAATTTGCACACAGCACATAGATTTTCAAATAGAAAAATAAGCACATGGTTAGGCTCCTGGTTTAAATTTGACCACTAAATGTAACTACATTCCAGCTCAATCTGAAAAGACCTCTAGCACCACTTTGCCTTCCCTGCCAACACCATTATATCTGTTGTTTGCAAAGTGGGAAGTATGGAGACAGTTTGATCTAAACATGTGTATTTACCTTTGGTTGTGAAGACATAAAGAAATCCGCTTTCTGTATAATTTGTTCTCCCCCCAACATCATGAGAGAAGATTCAGTGAAGGAACACCAGTCCTGTGTGCCTCAGAGCATAAATGGTAATTATGGAGCAACTGGGTTGAGGGTTTCCCTGAATACAGCCTCGGGTGGCAATGATTACTCTGTTACACTCGGATTGGTCACACACAATTGGAGCTTGTGTGTTCCTTGCTGGTAATGTACTAGGCTGGTTTAGCTCATATCTTCTGCTATAAATGTTTCAATTGCAGATGGTTGTGTATGTCTTCCATGGCTCACATTCCTTTCTTCAGAGTCCCTCAGTGATCAGTCCTATATGCTGCACCTTAATCACATAATTTGTAAAAAAAAAATCTTATTTCACTTTTACTCATACAACATCACAAACAGGTGATACCCATTCTTCATGATTGTCTTGGCAATATAGAGAAGTAGATGTCCAAGAATTTTATCAAGATGGATTATTAGACAGGTGTTTTGGTACACGGTGCCAAGTTACAGTGCAATTTATTTCATTTAAAGCTGGGTAGTCCCAAGCTGTCTCCACCTGTGTAATGTGGGTGTTACCACTGACCCATGAATATAGCTTTTGAAAACCCATTAGGATATCTCTTACATACTTCTACCCCCGAGAAAAACAATGCGTATTGACTTCCTTCCACTGGCTATCAATTGTCACTGGAAAAGACTTGCTAGCTTGTTAGAAAAAATCTTTTATATAATAGCTGCATTTCTGTTTGCAAAATTGTTCAGTAGCGGCATACGTGTTTGAAAAACTGGCATTAACTATACAGCTGTTTAAGGTCGACTGGGTTACTCATAAATTTCACACAAGAGCCTATAATCTTTTGCATTTGATATAGCTGCATTTTTAAAGAGCTGGGTGTGTCGATTATCTGCGAAAACCGAAAAACTTTCAAACGTGCAGCGTCATGCCCTTCTCCGCCACGGAAGGTTGCGTTGACTAGACTAATGTTACTTGACAGCGAAAGTGAAGAGTGACTGTGCAACATTCGACGTTACTCTGCCAACTCCAGCAAAAATCTTGATTGGCAGCAGGGAAGCCCAGTGCAGCAGCGCTGTGTTTTCCAGGGGGCGGACGCAGAGAAGTATCCACTCGAGTCGGTCGTGGTAACATTGTTGTGGAGTGACGTCACAGCTAGAAAATGAAGGCGCAGAGGCAGCCATTACTGGAGGCTCTGTAATTATTAAATCCAAATAAATACTGGTGGAAAACTTCCATGGCAAGAACCACTAGTCAAATTGTAAGTAATGTGACTTTTGCCCGGCTGCCAGTGAGAGGCCGTTGTTCAAGCAGGGAGATATTATGGCAGTTGTTAGAAGAAATGTACGTTAGGCCCTCATTTCAAGCTGGGGTGCCCGAGAAGGACTTCTTTGCTGGAGAGGACTTGATTTTGTTTAGCTTGCTAGCTAGCTAGCTAACTTCTGTAAACTTGCTTGCTAGCCACACGATCAGATTATGACATTGCTTGCTAGCATTACAGAAGGAGGATGTTTATGTTAAGAATATTGTTAGGTCGCTACTTGTATAGCTTGCAACCTACCTAGCTTGATAGTTTCTTTAAAAATGTTGTATTATCCTAGTTCGTGAGCAAGGTAACTAGCTAGCTAGACTAGATTTCTTAACGCAAACTAAGTGTGCTGACTAGTTACTTACCTGTCAATATGAAGTGACTTAAAAACAGATTAATAAATTCATAGGTCGTTTAATAGTCTGTTGGGTTGCTAGCTTGTTAGCCACACAGGTAGCTAGATTTTCGACGCAGCCAACGACCAATGTTAGCTAGCTAGCAAGTGAGTTATGTCGCTGTAGCTAAATCACCTTACACCTAGCTAGCTGCCTGGCTACCTAGTTGTTGCTAGCTAGGTAGGTAGCTCTGTCGATTACTTGGTACAAACACGTTTCCATTCGAAGAAAATACTGGAACAAGATTAAAAAAAACACTCCACTGTTTTGAAAGGCCAGAGCGAATTGCTTAAGATCGCCCTTGGGTAGAGAGAGTTCGCTAAGTGGCTCGGTGGCTATATATGTGGCTAGCCAGTTAGCTAGCAGTTGAATCGGAAAATTCTAGAAAAAAAATCGCTAGATGGCCATAGTTTGTGTGCAGCAATGAATCTAACCTTGTATAGATGGATAACTTCTTAGGTAAATGCTCAGTAACGTTAGCTACAGATCATGGTTATTGAGCTAGTTAAGATAGTCTATAGTTCTTGATACGTGGTTGCCTAGCTATTTATCCTTGGGGGCTGTGTTGTTTAATAAGACATGTAAGCAATTATAATTATCATATTTTGGCGGTGGGTATCATGTCTGTCAGGCAGCTCAAGTTTGCACGAAATAAGGCGTATGAAGGGGTGTGCAGCAGTTTGGTAGTTATCGTGGGTCTGGGTATAGCCTTTTATGTTGAACTTGCCATTGTGAGAAGTGTAATCTTAAACCAGCTGCGTGTGCAAATTTGGCGGTGTCATGTGGCTAATTGTCGACGTGCCATAGAGGTTTCAACTTTAGCTTTACTTTAACCGACAAATAAATTGTAACTGTGGCTAGTCCTGGTTGCTACAAGTAGTTTGAGCAAAGAATAACTGGTTAATTTTGGCAGTACAGTTAGTTGCAGCTGTTTTCAATATTCATAATCTGCCTCCAAGTGTAGGTAGGCTATTGACGACATGAATCTTTGTACCTTAGTTAACTCCAGTCACTAACATCAACACAGTGTAAAAGTAACTTGTTAAAGTAGCAGTCATAAACACAACAGTATAAATTTAATTGTAACAAAGTTTTCAAAGGAACCGGTTCATTGTAATTAATCCTGAGGTTTACATTTGATTAATTCATGTCACAACGTTTTAGTGCTATTCTGTAGCAGCTGAGGTAGAATTTTGAAAAGGTGGATGTTGTTTCCACTGATTTTACTGATTTTATGAAGTCTCCCTCCTAAGTCTCCTTCCGTTTAAACATTTTAAAGAGCACATTCAACAGGTGCCTGACAATCTCAAATTCTTGTGTTGCGTGCAGTTGCTTTTCTACGTTTATTTCTTATACCACTGTCTGAGGTAATTTATCTGAATACATGTGCTTACCGAAAACATTTAGTCTCAAAAGGCCAATTGATAAGACTTACAGTAGTAGGGTGTGTCTTAGAGTAGTCCAAGAGTAGCCAGGAGTGGAAGAAATTCATGAATGGCCCCTAACCAAATGCTCCTCCTTATCAGTTTTGTGTCAGCTGCTGTTTGGGGGATTAATTGGGTCAGCTGCTGTTTTTCGGTTAATGCACAAATGGGCTGAAATGCTTCCAGATAAGAACTGTAATAGAAATAAAAATGGCCTCACTGTTGATGTGGGTGTATTCTTGGGGAATGCATGCTAGGGAATTGTGTTGTAGGCTGGGGTCAGTAATAAAAATAGTGTGAGCAGGAGGCATCTCAGCTAAACTTGAATTATTGCCTACAGCCATAGTATTATCACAAAATGTTAAATGGCTTGTCTGTTGCTTGCAAATGAGGTATCATTAATTAATTAATTAATTATGGACATATCCTCTTGTGAAAAGGACAAAAGCTGATGAAAATTGAAATGATTTCTTGAATTAATCTTTTCAAATATGTAGCTGTTAGTCTACACGTGCTTTCTCCTTTTAGCAGCATACTGTATTCTTAGGTGCTATTTGGTGTGTGTGTGTGTGTGTGTGTTTTAAGCTGCTTGTGTGGAGCCAAATCAGACAACCCAGAACAATTGTTCGTATTCTTGCAAGGCCTTGACTTCACACAGAAGGCTTTGGAGTCTTAAAAAGCGTAAACAGTTTGTCAAAACATCTAAATGTAAGTTTCACTCAAGAAGCCACAGACCACAGGCTGTCTATAGAAATGGCATATCCTTCTTGAAGGCGACTGGCACAGCTACTGCTCCTGCACTGTTAAAATTACGAAACCATTCTACTCTCACTGTGGACCTCCATGACGTCTGAAAGAAAGAGTATCTTAATTCCACAACAAAAATGCAAGCCATGGGTGCAGATTAGTCAGCAGACCCTGATGGTCAAAAAGCAGTTAGATTTGAAGGGTGCATTTATTTCATAGTCTAGTGTCTCATCATTTTGTTGCATTACAAGACTGAACACTAAGTAGAAGGACTTCAGGTGTATTCATATATCTTTCAGAGCTCTTCTCTGTATGTCCCTTCTGTTCCAGCCAGATTGAATGTGTCTGCTGTGTTACAGCTGTTTCATCTTAATCTTTGCCCTCTACTGTATGTAAAACCAGTGCTATGACCTGCAAGACCTATAACTATTTTATGAAGGCTACTCAACAACTTACATGTTTTGTTCTCTCTCTATGATGTTATTGATGCCGTAATAGACCAGTCATTAGCATAACAATAAAATTCATTCAGATCATATTCAAAGGTTGACGATATTTACATTTTTATCTGATGTTTCCCTTAAAGTGAGACAGCACCTCTCAGCACCACACCTTCATGAAGTTGATATCATACCCAGCTCAACAGGGAAAGCACAGTAATGCTGGAGCACTACTCTTGATGGTTTTCTCTGAATCACTGATGCTGCTGCAGTAGGTCCTCTTTTGGTAGGCATATATTTTAAAGCCTGTTCATTGTTAGTTGGTTTTGCAGGGACAAGCTTGTGGGAAGTGTCTGTGAAGGCCAGGGGCTGTCAGACTTCACAGTAGCTTGCACTTGCTCTTCTTCATTCTTAAGTAAGGCCAAGGATAGAGTGGAGTGACACAGCTGTGTTCTGTGGAGCACATAGGCGAATTTTGCTCGGTGCCGGGTGGCAGGGCTCTGCTTAGCAGTGTGGAATTCCAAGCGGCCGGATTGCACTTCCAGCAGCTTTGCTTTGATACTGGCCTTCAGTTGCCTGACACCACTGGCTCCAGACCAAGTCATCTTCGTTTCCGTTTCAGCTCAAGTCACCACAGCCTCCCAGAGGCTAAATTTGGGTCAGGGGAGGGCAGAGTATGCGATTTCCAGACCCTGCTGTGCAGGGACAGAGGGTGTCACTGAGTGCGCTGTCACCCTCTGCAGCATGTTTTCCGGGAGCAGAAAAACAGAAGCGCCCTTCAGACAGATGAGATGTTAACTGAACTCAGTATCCTATCCTGATGCTCTGTTAGCTGAGAGTCATAGCAAGCTGTTTTGGGCTGAAGGGGAGAAATTGATCTAAAATCAGTTATTCACCCTGCTGCATGTAGCCTAACAGATGCATCAGGCTGAATGATCAAAATTTTAATCTGTTCCTGTCACTATTCGTTTTTTTTTAATTATAGCATTTCTTTTTCAAATGTATTTTAAGCTTTTTGTGTGGTATGTGCTACATTCCACACAGAGGGACTGTCTGTGTTCCTGTGTGATATTTGTCAATTGAATTGCTCTGGCTGTTTTTGTTTTTAGCTTTCTACTAACTGGTGATATGAAGGTGGTTGTGGTTTTGGGGACAGACACAAAACTCTGAACCTGACATGCCAACCAGCTCTGCTCCCCCTCCAGTGCATGAAGTCTGTACTGGTCAATCACAAATTGTACCTCAGAGGCCCTTTTAATCCTGAATTAATATGTAAATTTTCTCAAGGTTTCCCGGTCTTTTATAAAAAAGGGCTGCAGGAGCTCAGAGGTAAGTGTCTTATGTAGTCAAATTGTGAGGGACACATATGTTCTCTGCAAGATGTGTTTGAATGGGAAAGTATAGTCATCTAATGTGTTCAGTGTACACATGATTGCCTCATTTAGTCCCTGTATAGATAGTAGCTGATGTTGTGTAGAACGTTCTCAAAGTACAGGTGTTGTAGTACACATGTTTACACAGTCAAAGTGATGGTGGCAAACCATCCAGGTGCAGGTGGCTGTCCCAGTACCGGGCTCCTGTTCTCAGATGTTCAAAGACAATAGATCAGTGTTTATAAACGTTGCTTATGGTGCCCCGTGTTTTGTTTCAAACTACTGTATTTTAGTGTTGATTTGATTTTACTCAGTTTTCTCTTAATTGTATCATTTTAGAGTCTCCATAATTTGTTGTCAGTGTTAGACTTATAGATTTATTTGAAATATAGCCTGTAGGAGGTCTAGAGAGGTAACAGTGATAGTGGCAGTCTTGGAACTGATGCAGTTTTTTTAAAATGAAATGTTATCTGCCACATTGTTTCCACCAGTCAGTAAATATTTGAATTAAAATCAAGTGGTATGTTGATATATGACCTTTTCACCTTTAAAGTCCTGACTACCCTTTATTTTTAAACAGTATTAGCTAAACAGTGTTACTTTCACAGGTTAAAATGTAAAGAGAGTTTAAGAGCGGTAAAGCTAGTTTTTTGGCTACTTAACTTTTTACTTAATTCAGAATTGTTGAAGCTACCAAATCACATTTGAGTGGAGCATCTAAAATATAACCACAACAATGAGGTGAGAGACAAAGGTTCATCCTGTTTGGGCAATGGATGATGATGTGTTGCACTTACAATAGTAAATACTTGCAATAGTGCAGTAGTTATGCAAGTAGTCTTTTTATATGCATTTGCACCATATTGACATTTTAAGACTTGTAAATATTTACAATGTACATTCTAATCAAGCCAATAATTAATGTTGACAGTAGTAAGGTTTGTTTTATTTAATGATGCTTAATACTGAATGTTGTTTACATGCTAGGGAAGGCATATTAGCCCACTTAAAACACCTAGCCTACCCAATTGTAATCACCTTGTAGTACATGCAAGTCTGACAACTAGTGGACAATGTTATAGCAAACGTCATTAGACAAAAAAATGTAAGAAACTAACTCAAAATGTTTTGCTTTTTGTTGTTTTATTATGAGTATTTCATTCCCTTTTGAATATTCAAATTGTAAAATCGAATGAAATGCCAGTCCCTCATAGACATACTGCTCTCTGGTGAACTGTCAGAAGTATTGAGTTGCATCTTCATTACCCATGTACATGGTATGTATTACTGTACAGATTTCTTCTGAAAAAAGTGCTGTAGCTGATGCTTTTTATTTTTTTAGTTTAGAGATCCAAATTTTTTGCTTTCAAATATATGCTACTTAAACAATTTATGATGATGTGAATATTAATAAAGGATTAGGTTGATAATATTTGCTAAGCTAAAATGCTTAAACAGATGGTAATGTATTATATGTTCAAACAGTGAGTTTATTTTATGCTTATTCAAAACAACTGTACAGTGTAGGAGAGCACTATATTCATCTGAGGCAGAGAGGGCTGTCTTGTTTTGGGGGAGCTGGCACCAGTACAAATGCAGACCAAATCATTGTCATTATAAAGAAATTACTTATTAATTATTACTGATTAATTGTTATGAGTTCAATAATTCATTTCAAGATCAGAAATATTAATTTCTGTATTGTTTTCAATGTGTTGTTTAAATATTTGTGGTAGCATTCTTGCATTTTTTGCAAATAGTGGACTATAGTCTTTCCGCTAACTATTCAAAGGTCCTAAAAAACATGTCATTTTTTTGTCTCAAAAGCTGTTTCCTTTATAACTCTGTAGTTGAAGGTGAAGGTGAACATTTGAAGTGATTTGGTTTCAGTTTCATTTCAGCATCACGTCATTGGTTGTGTAGCTAATAATCTTTGAGAGCTTCTGAGCTGGTCCAGGATCAGTTTTAGTTAATAACTCATAAGGTAAAAGAAGACTCAAGATAGAGAAAGATTGTCCTGGACCAGTGCTCAGGACGTCCTCTTTAACTGGGTTGACTGGTATGCTCTGTACATTTACATCTTAAGCTAAAACCACACTACACACGCGGTGTAAATTAAATTCACTTCTCACATGCATAAACTTATACTGGGATGCTCTAGATTTACTCTTAAAAGTTAACATACCTTTCTTTCTTTCACAACTTATTAGATGTGTAAAACTCCATTTGAAACATTAATTATGGTTTTTTGAATAGTCATAAGAATTTTTATTAAAATTGCAGTAGATGTTAGAGAGCAAGTTGTCTTAATGCTGTCTCTCCTCCCAGAAGGGGACACAGGGTACAGATAATGGCAGCAGGAAGGATAATGTCGCCTTGGTCTCCATTCCTTCAAACTGTCCAATTTCCAGAAATTCCTCAGAAGAAATCATGATTGATCATTTATAGTGTTTATAGTATTTTATTATTTTTCAGTGTTGTGTTTTCAGTTTTGTTCGCCTGGTGGTGGTTGTGGTGGTTGTGGTGGTGGTGATGGTAGAGATGAGGTGGCGGCACGAAGGTGGCATCATATGCTTAGGATAGTTCACCGTGCAGCTGCATGTGTGTGTGTGTTGCTGTAGATATGAATTAAAACAGTCCTTGAAAGCCTCTCCTAACCTAAATCACTACTGTTATTTAGGCCACTTATTTTAAGTCTTGTCTCCGAGTGAGTATCTGGCTGCCTGTTTGAATTCAGAATTGTGGATTCCTCTCTGGGTAGTATCATCAAGCTTAATTTTTTTTCTTCTGGCATGTGACCTCTGCTGCCTACAGTATGTTTCTATTTTGAAGCAAGAATCCCCTTTCATTGGCAATAATGGAGACTGGAATTACACTGCCAGTCTTTGCAGAGTTTTGCCCAGTCCTGCATACATCTGACTGAAGTCACAAACAAGAACCCTGCACGCTGACTGAAAGTTAAATCCTCCATGTTGTATTTTAATACAAATGCACATTGGCTGAACACTTGCTGCCATAGATTCATGGTCTAGTATGTCTATTGATGCAGCATTCAAAATGGAGCAGCAAAATTGATTCTTTATTTTAGAAGATTTATTGAAGCCCCTGAAGAAGGAAATATGTCTATACTGTATTACGTGACAGGTTTTTATGTCGAACAGTGTTTATTTCAACTGTTTATTTGGTTGATGTGCTACCAATCTAGTGGACTGCCTGCCAGGGATTGAGAAAATGTATCTACTGTCTGTACCTTAGTTTCACTCTCTGTAAATCATGTTCACGTTAAACATCATCATGATTAAAATAAACATAATTATCTTTTAATTAAGTGTAGTTGATAACGTAAACCATGTAATCCTGCCTAGTAAAACATGGCTAGTCTTGAGTCTTACGGAAATTCTACTGATCGTATCTCATTCAGAGATCATCTGTTGGGGCCGTAGTGAAGTAGTTTATGTTTTGAGAATTTTGTTGAAAAGGTTATTTCTTCTGAGACAGACATTTGTATGATTTTCTTCATTGTGTCTAGTCTCCAAGATGGTCCTTTTGCTGAAAGCTGTAAACTACTCTGTCCCTATTGCTAGGAGAGCCATGTCCTGAAGTTTGCTCTGCAGAGCTGTATAATGGAGTATCTGTGACATTGTTTTAGTGGCTCTGCTAGTGAATCATTAAAATGTTAAGGACTGAATAGATAAGCAGGGAAAATGGGGTATGAGTGCTCTGTAGTGCCTTTGTGTTGCATGCTGTGGAGTGGCATGTTATGACTCAGGCCTCACGCAGGTGTTCACCCAGCACTGGCTTTTAGCTCCCTATGTGGGATGTTTCTTGTAAAAAAAGGAACAAATGTTTTGGTTGAATCATGGGTTTTTTCAGAATAGGGCTATTGCAGTGGTCATTAGAAAATGCTGTTTTACTTTCTGCCTACATATCCCAGCCTAAATTGCAGAGTAGTCATCACAGTAAAAATGAAATGTAGCAGTTGTTAGTGGCCCTGTTTTCAGGGAAACAGCAACTGAAACGTATCTAGCACTCGCACAAAATATATGCTGCACAACATGTCATACTGATGATTCTCGCCCTCCCACCTAAAAGATTAATGCATAATAAGAAGGCATTTTCTTAAATGGGGTTTGCTGCTTTTATAAAAACATGCTTGCCAATGGTGGCATTTCTTGAAATGCAGCAAGTCTTGAAATGCCTCTGTGACATACTGTAACTAATCATAAATCAAATCGGGCTATGTGCAGCTTTTAATTAGCATTCACCTGAAGCTGTGAGCACCATCAGGAAACCTACAGGGTCTCCTCTGCTCATTAAAAGTAAACATAAAACATGGCCAGTGAGATGGAGGCATCATTCTCTGCATGAGAGAAGGGAGAAATTTCAATAAGTTTTATTCCCACTGGGGTCTCTTCTGTGTGCTTACTACGAGTGGATGAAAGTGGCAAAACACAGGAAAAGAAAAACTGATTGTATAACATGACAGACCAAGTGATACTGGAGGACCTTAAAATATGTCAGACTGTTTTCCTGGCTACTTAGCAAGGTCATTTCAAGAAAGCAACCTGGAGCTCCTTTTTTAGCCAGCAAGCCTGGAATCCCACCAGTTGCTATCTTACCGCCATGAGAGAGGTGTGGTGGAAAAGGGGTGCACATCTGACATAGGTAACTGCATCTCTAGATGATGTAATTTAATACAGTTCATTTTTCTGACCCATGTCCGCTGGAACTGTCAACCCACAGGTCAACATGACTGGTGGAATTGGTCCTTCCTTTTGTGAGAAGCTATGGCTGACTGCTGGCTTTGTGGACAGCTTTTCAGGAAATCTCTTTAGTGATATCTTGCAGATCACTTGTTTTGTTTTTTTTTTTTTGGGGGTCAGTGTTTTCTATATTTGTCACAGTGTCATGATGATAAAATGCGGTACTATGGACACTTGCAGCTAAAATTGATTACCTGTTACAGTTATGTATTGTATTTCATATTTTCATATCTTAAAATAGAATGCTTACTGGAAAGTGCTGAAAAGGTTAGGTTAATGACTGTGCTCTGTACAGTAGATTGGCCTTTAGATAGTTGGATAATTTATATTTCCTAGACAGAAATCAACATTCTACTCTCTGATTTCTTCAGTTCTTTTGTTCCTGTTTCCATGGTAACACTAATGTAGACTGCCTTGGATATACAGACAGACAGCATTTATTTAGGGAGGAGGGTACCTCTCTGAAAATGAGGAGCATGTGCTTGGCTGAGATATAAAAAAATGACTCATGACAGCAGCATCCAGCTCAGGAGGGTAGTAGGCCATCCTTGCACATAGCTTACACTTTTTCTTTGTGAAATTTTGGAATGTTTAGACCCACTCTGCTACCTTGACTGCCACCTTCACACTCTTCAGATTTATGTATTTTTTTGTGCATATATATTTTTTTCTTTTTCCCATCCACATTTACTGCTATTAAAAGATGTCCTGATGAATTCCCAGTTTTTTGCATACTGAACACTATTTAGACTTACAGCTGCTACTTACAAGATGAACCTGTACCTGCTTTTATCTCAAAATTTTGTGGTTTACTCACTGAGAGATTGCAGTGCCACTTCATTCAAAGTTAACTGGTATTCTGTTGAAAGTTTGTGAAATGTACTATATACATGGAGCATGGGCTAACTTCATAATAAATGAAATGCTCACCATATCCTGTTCTAAAGAACCAAAAGAGTGACTTCATTGATGTTGTTATATGCAGTTAGGCCATTGTTGGGAGTCAGCGTGTTTTAAACTAAACAGCCAGACAATGTTGTGTTGTCTTTTGTGAAAGCTGTTTTGACACGGATGAGTTTGTTTGCAAAGGGGCAGACCCGGACGGTTTCTGTGGTTGGCAGTGTTTTGCTATGCTGTTGATGGAGCAGTGCCTTCTGTAACAGGTGTCTGGAAAGTACCAGTCTTTCACAATGTATCAAAACTGGATGCCGAACCTGTCACTTTAATATGTTCACATTTTTTCTTCTTGCTGTTAATCATCTGTTGTTTTGTAAAAAGGGTAATTGTGCAGTAAAACATCATTGCACAATCATTACTACATAAAAGGGGCTTTTATTTGTAAAAACAACAAAATGAAGCCACAAACTTCCATAGTGAAAAGTAAAGAAATTGCCAGAAGACATGGAATGCAAATATCTTTTATTTCATGATGAGGTATTAGAAGGCTGGCTCATGAATGTGAGGGTTGTGGGTCAAACCCATTCAGTGTCTTTGTTTTCATTCGGCCTCAGCTCCGCAAAACGAAATGCCCGTCTAAACTGAGTCGGAACAGCAGTTGAAATTTGTGCAAAACACACACACAACCACACCCCTTGCTGAAGCAGTACTCCTGTTTATCACTTCTGGGTTGATCGTTGCAAGGTGCTTTCCTCCTCAGTCTCATGTCTGCCTGTCTGTGCTTTTATTTAATCAACCCCCTCCTGCCTCTTTGTTTCTGCAGTATGATGCTGTTCCCATTCAATCCAGCGTTGTCATCTGTTCCTGTCCACATCCATCAATGGTAAGAAATCACCCAGACTCCAGCTCGCCGCTTGCTGTCCCGGGCGCAAGTAGCAGCCACTGCTCCAGCATGGAGGGCCCCACCACCGAGCCCAGGGCCTCTCCCAAGTCTGCCAACAAGAGCGCTGATCCGCGGCAACAATCAATACAGCCCCCACAGCCACGCAAGAAGAGGCCTGAGGACTTCAGATTTGGGAAAATTCTAGGGGAAGGCTCCTTCTCAACTGTAAGTAGCCAGGGCTCATCATCTGGAGTGGGTCCAGCTCTTTCTTCATGTTTTTTCCGTTTTTGGTCATCGCTGGAGTCTTGGAAGAAGTGGAGAAATTAAGTAAATTGTATTGTGGTTTTACAATAACATTACCTTCTCCTTGTTGGTGTAAATGTAAACCAATATCTTAATTTAAGATTACATTTTTGAGCTACATTATTTCCCCAGAGAATGTAGTCTCATGTAAAAAGCAAGGTGTTGAAGTTATTATAACCAAAGCTTATACATTATACAATTTTAATTGTTTAAATTGTCTAATGCACTTTGATGTATTTGATGTATTATTAATTAGAAAACTATTTTATTTATAACTAAACAACAATCTCATTTTTGATAGGTTGTACTGGCAAGAGAACAGACAAGCGGAAAGGAATATGCAAGTAAGATCTTTGTATTTAGGCATTTACTTCAAAGTAAACAGAAATTAAGCAGCCAAGTTAATTTAATTTGGGATGTATTTTTTCTTAAAATAAATAAGAGGAGAAAATCTTTGTCACACAGCATGTTTTTAGTCAGCATGTAGTCCCAGTCACAGATATATTGTGATATGATAAAATTGTCTGTTGTCTGTGTCACATGTATTTTAATTTCATTTGTGTCTGTCTTTCAGTTAAAATTCTGGAAAAACGACATATCATGAAGGAGAAAAAGGCAGAATACGTGAAAAGAGAAAGAGATGTCATGTCAAACCTAGATCACCCATTCTTTGTCAAACTCTACTTCACATTTCAAGATGATGAGAAGCTCTGTATCCTTTCACATGAAGACAGAAACAATCCAGGTCGCAGCTATACAGATATAAATGGGATTCTTGCTCAGGGCGTTGTAGCTACAATGCAAATTTAATGTCTAATTTAAGTACTTTTGCACACTGTTCACCATTCATAGCAAATTGTTCAGTATCTCAGACTTCCTTAACAGCTGTCTATCAGATTTTGGCCTTAGCTACGCTAAAAATGGGGAGCTTCTTAAATACATTCGGAAAATAGGTTCTTTTGATGAGACGTGTACTAGATTCTACTCAGCTGAAATAGTTTGTGCACTTGAATATTTGCATGCAAAGGGGATAATTCACAGGTAAGGCTGCCGAGATGCAATGTGGTGAATCTTATGTGGACAGCATCATGTTTTTTTTTCCCCTCATGTTTCAAATTATGCTTTAGGCAAGAATGCATGTAAAATCCAGAATCATCGTTGAATCAAAACCTTTTTCTTCTACTTTAGTCCTTTGTCCCCTATGTATTTGTGAAAAAGGAGGCCTTTTGTTTTTTGTTTTTGCAGGGACCTTAAACCAGAGAATATTTTATTGAGCGAAGAAATGCACATCCAGATAACAGATTTTGGAACAGCAAAACAGTTATCTTCTGATAGCAGGCAAGGTAGGGTTGTACTCATGGTTTAAATTTATTCTGTCAGTTACTGTATCTTTTTCCTGGTCTTTGTGAAGGCTGTTTTAGTTTACATTACAAAACTAAATGTACGGACTCAGGGGTCTTAAGCAGTATGTTCTGCCCTTTGGAGATGCATATTTAGTAGAGTCCTCTGCTTAGAGAAGTTGTAAAAAAAAAAAAAAAACACCACCCCAGGAAACACAGCTTCTCCTTTTCTACTTACAGAGTGACAGCGTCATCAATTTTTTCCTGTTATTTTCCACTCCTCTTCTTTTACCTTGATGTGTTTTCCAAATCTTGAGAAAAGATGAGATCAAGCCTCCACTGAGAATGTCTGATTATGATCGTGCTGTTATGTTTTTTTTTTGTTTTTCTTGCAGCAAGAGCAAACTCTTTTGTAGGGACTGCACAGTACGTCTCCCCTGAACTGCTGACAGAGAAATCTGCCTGCAAAAGGTAATGCCAGTGTATTTGACTGGTGTTACAGAGCACCTTCCTTCTCTATAGAGTGTGTTGTATGGATGTGTATGTATATCAATCAACTCCATTTCTGTCCTGTGTTTTAGCTCTGACCTCTGGGCCCTAGGTTGTATAATCTACCAGTTGGTAGCAGGTTTACCACCATTTAGAGCTGGGTAAGTGTACATCTATTACAGACCCTCAAATCTTTGTCTTTATTCAACTTTTAATCAAACAGTTCTCATTTCTTCTTCTCATCTGAACATGCCCTCTGCAACAGTTACTGTAGTGCTTGGCCCTGGCTATTATCTGGAGAAACAGAAGACATAATGAACTTGTTAAAAACACTTCCAAATAACAGGAAGTAATGGTGGTATTGTTTATGACTTGTTTGTGTAGAGTGCCAGGAGAACCAGAGAAACCCCAGTCACACAGTCACATGGTCAAGCTGATGCATGGTTAAACTATAACTGACAAATCACCTTGTAACCCCTGTGAAAAGTGGAGCCCAGTAAACAGTATGTGTGTGCTTAATATGTGCCTCGCTGTGTCTGAGACTGAGTGACCTTATCAGCCCCTGCAGCAGCTTGGATGGGGTGATCCTCACATTTCAGTAGATTTGGGATGTGTTCACATATGCATATTGAATTCAGAGGGAACAGGACACCCTTCTTTCAGTTCTGTGGCATGTGCTGCAGGTGTTCTTGAGATTGTCTCTGTCTCTGTCATCAGGAATGAGTACCTAATATTCCAGAAGATAATAAAGCTGGAGTATGAATTCCCAGAGAAATTCTTTCCCAAAGCAAAGGATCTCGTCGAACAGCTTTTAGTAAGCCTTTTCTATTTGCTAATAAAAAAAAAAAATCAAATCCCTTTTCAAGTCTCTTAACTTCTGTTGTTAAAGTGTTGGCTGAAAAAGGCATTTGAGTTTTTGGTGTGACTTGATGTTGTGTAAATAGTGTTTTTCTGACCATCTGCCCCGGAGCATGTGCTGATGTCACACTGCTGTCTTTCTTCTAGTCCTTGGACCCTTCCAAACGGATAGGCTGTGAGGAGATGGGTGGGTATGACCCCCTGCGGGCCCACCCCTTCTTTGAGACCATCTCCTGGGAGAACCTGCACCAGCAGACGCCCCCCAAACTCACCCCGTACCTGCCCGCCATGTCCGAGGATGATGAGGACTGCTATGGAAACGTAAGCCTGCCTGCCCTCGTTTCTGACACAAACAACGGCGTTGGCCAATTGAGTCCTCTCATTTATGTAAACAAACTTGTGTCACAACACAACAGGTCACCTCTCGGTCAAACAGCCTGTTTTAAATGTAATTTCCCTTTCAAAAGAGCTTGTTCTGCACTGAGTATCTGCCCACACTGCAGACTCTTGTTACTTTGAAGTATTACAAGCCCCACCTGAGTCTGGAAATACAGCTGCCCTTTATCGTATCAGTTAAAAGCCTTTTTTTTGACTTTGACATTATCAGTAATACACCTCACAGATGTTGCTGGACATGCATATCTGATTGGAACTTGAAGATGTCCTGCTGTAAAAAATCTAATTTTAATAATAATGTATTTTGTAATGAAAATGTGGTTGATATGAAAATGGACTACAATGAAAGTGTTTGGTCATATGCAACAAGTAAAGGGCAAGCAAAAGTATATTTGTAAGTGCTGGGTAAGTCCAAACCAACATTTTTTCTGGGTTTAATTTTATTATAGAGCCACTAAAGGTACTTTTTGACCCATTTGCACGTGACTTATTTTATGCTATGTAGCATGCATGTTATGTTACATGGTTCATTATGTTTTCATTAGCGTTAAGCGTCTCATAGTTTTCACCGCCACATTTACTATACTTTGTAACATTAAATCACTGTTTCCTCAAAGCTAACGTTAGCTAGAATTTTTTCCAATCTAGTGTTCTAATCACACCGGTTTGACCATATGTGCGAAAGGGCTAATCACACCGGTGTAACCGTACGCGCAAAAGGGTTAATTAGTCAGTCTAAAGATGCAGATCTTCATCGCTTTCAATGTGTTTTTGTGCTGCTGCAGTACGATGACCTCCTCAGTCAGTTCAGCAGCATGCAGGTGGCCCAGCCCAGCTCTGAGACCGCACCCACACAGAGGTTCAACAGCAACATCGAGCAGTACATCCACGACCTGGACAACAACTCCTTTGAGCTGGACTTGCAGTTCTCTGACGAGGAGAAGCAGCTCCTGCTGGAGAAGCAGACTAGCGGAAACCCCTGGTATACCTCTTCCCTCCTCTTCTCCCTTCCCTTCTGCTGCTGGCAGACACAAGAACAATCTTTCTGTGGATGGTGTTTCAGAGGAGTTTGATTGATTGACTGCCTTTGTCACTCCTTAATATTGACATAAAAACCAGTGGAGATTGTTCTAATTTATGACAATCCCATGCCTTCTTGTTTTTATGTATCTGAAGTTTATAGTACATTTTCTCTTAAAGCTACTGTTCTTAACAGTACCACTTAGTTATATATTATTTTTTATTGTCTTCACTTAATATTGTTCTGACTCATAATTAAAAGTGAGTTGCTGTTTGTATGCCCTTACCATTTTCTTTATGAACAAAGTTTAAATAATGTACTCTGTAATCATTCGTGTTAATTTAAACATTTTTTACACATGCTTTTATTTATTAAAAGTTCCTGTGTATAAGACCCTCTCTGGTTGACTTCACACAGGCACCAATTTGTAGAAAATAATTTAATACTCAAGATGGGTCCAGTGGACAAGCGGAAGGTAAGTGGAAATGTTTTTCAGGTCTATTTTGACATCACTTGTAGCCTTCACAGCTCAGTTTCCACTATGATGACTTTTTCTCAAGAACCATTTACATTTCTCCTCCATCTCATTTAAGGCCAGCATAGCACCCTCTAGTGTACATTGTTTGTAGTTGTGTTGAAATGTGCTACTGCATTGCACATTGCCAGCATCTCCTCTGTGCCTGACAAACTACTGTTTTTTTTCTTTGTCTGTGAAAGGGACTGTTTGCCCGGCGTCGTCAGCTGCTCCTGACAGAAGGGCCGCACCTTTACTATGTGGACCCTGTCAACAAGGTCCTGAAGGGGGAGATCCCATGGTCCCCGGAGCTGCGCCCAGAGGCCAAGAACTTCAAGACCTTCTTTGTTCACACGGTAGTTTAAAACTACAGCTACTGCATGCATCAAAAGAGCGACAGTAGTGCATATGGAAAGGCCTGGATGTTTAAATAAGGGAAAAGTACTAAATTAATATAGAAGTGTTTAGTGAACACTTTCCCTCATATCTTGTCAACACTAGGAAGTGGGTAAAGCGGTAGAAATGGGAAATGGGAACATCCTTACATTTTAAAATCTTCTACGGCTCTGTTTAATAAATTTATTTTCTCCTCACAGCCCAACAGGACATATTATCTAATGGACCCTAGTGGAAATGCTGACAAATGGTGCAAGAAGATTCAAGAAGTGTGGCGGAAGATTTACCACAAGCACCAAAACACTGGCATGTAGATCCAGGGCCGAGAAGGGCCCACTAGCTCCTGCTATGGCCAGACCTCCCTTCTACGTCTGAGGCTCATCAGTACAGCACCACCTGCCCTAGTGCCCTTCAGCACCACACTTTAACACTTCTTTTAGAAAGGCTGGCTTCTTTACTCTGTTTTCCTCCTATAAAAAAATGGAAATAGGACAAAAAGACATAATTGGTATTCAGGGTTGCTTTGCTTGTTCTCTGTGCTCTTGAGACTTCAAATGCATTATGTCATGTGCGGATGAAGATCCAGCTGCCATGCACTTCTGCTCTCCTGCTCCAAAAAACTGAGACAATGACAAGAAATAGCCTTGTGTTTTCGACCGCTTCACTTGGATTAAAATAGAACGCCACATGCGCACATACACCTAGACAATGCAGAGCACAGTTCTAGTCATGAGGAGGAACAGGGGCCTTATTCCTGCGACTTCTCATTTTGTAATCACAACTGTCAGGGAGCTTTAAACAGAGAAATAAGCATACAGTATGTTTGCTTTTTTTACCTTCCTCTTTCTGGCTTTTTCAGTATCAGCAGCTTGCAGTCAGTGATAGCGCAATTCATTCTGTTTTATAAATGATCGCAGGTTTACAGTGGTACTTCAAATTAGCATAGGTGTCTGTGCTTAAGTATAGGTTCTGGATAGACTGACAATTTACTGTCAATAATACTATAATACAAAAATGCAAGTGAAAAAACATGTACCTTGCTTGTCATTTTTTAACCATAATACTAGCATAGTCTCCCCACATGGCCAGTTGGAAATTGCAAATCCTGTCATTTTGCCTCATTGGCATCTTTCAGAGGACACAGGAGGATTCACAGATCCATTGCTGAGAGTAATTGACTAAAGTTAAGATGGGTATTTTGACTGAGTTGAAAACAGTAGATTACATAACTAAACTATTTAGCTGTATTCTGCCGGTAACTGGCATTTTAACTACAATTTATAATCATAAATGTCTTTCTGTTTAGGACAGCATGCTCATCTTGAATTTGTTCTGTTGAACAATAAAATCAAACGCTGTCCACTATGTGTAGAACAGCTCTAGTATAGAGAAGCAAACTGAATTATAACTACTGTCACTATGAAGTAATCGCAGCCAAGGTCTGCAGTAAAAGAGCAGCTTCACACCTTTGCCCCTGTTAGATGTTGTTTTGACTTGTACAGTTCATTCCCACTTTACAAAGGCGCACGTGTCCACAGATTTGTTTGGTCTCTCTACATATGACCTGGCCTGTACTTCATAGTTTGGTTTTGATTTTTCATTTTTGTTTGGTTTTTGTTTTTTTTTCTTTGATGGGACACTGCAAAAAGTCCTCGGTGGATTGGATATGGCCATGATCTTGCAGTTGAGTCAGTCTGCAGCGAGCGACTGTGTACAGGAGCAGCCTCAGACTATAGTGTAATCAATTAGTTTGGATGTCAGCAATAAGCTATTTGGGCCAAATAGCAGTTGAAATTGCTGTATCTACCTTTAAAGTAAGCAAGTACTACAGGAAGTGTATGTTTCTCTTGCTCAGACTTTTTTATTTTAGTATTTTTTTATTATTATCAAGTTGGCGGCAGTCGGTTACATTGTGTATTTAATACTCTACCTGGTTCGTAACCGACAAGAACTGTGATGTACAGATGACGTATTATTGAAATCTAAAGCAAGTAATGCAATGATATTAGGATACACACTTTTTGTATTTTTATTCTTGTATAAGGTTATTTGCTGGCTATTGTTTAGCCTTTAGTTCATTCTGTGTTATTTAAATTCTAATATATGAATCATATTTGGATTGGAGTCATGTTCAGGGGCCATGTTGTGTATGTATTGAGATGTAAAGCCTTTGAATGTGAATAATTATTGTAAACTATGATATTTTACAGCTTTTTTTTCTTACTATATTATATACATTTTCTATTTGGTCAGTGATTTAATCATATTTCCCATAATTTAATGAATCTGTTCCTTCTCTTTCCAATTATTTGTGCGCTAGGTATAGTTGTTGGATGATGAGTTTTCCATGTAATGCTTGGTAGTCCTGTAATAAAAGCATGTAGGGTTTTAGGCATACAACAATACCCTGCTTCTTGTCTTTTTGTGCACTGTGTCAAGCCTGTGACTTTATGCACTACCTGATCAGCCTTAATGCCACAGTTAGGAAAAAGGCCAGGTTTATTTGTTTTTTTTTTTTGTTGTTGTTTTTTTTACTTTATTTGAGCTTGTTTTAAAAATTCAGACATGCTTAATTTTTTCATTTCCCTTACACTCATCCAGTTTATTTTTACATTTATTTAAAAAAGGTTTAAAAATGCATCTAGCTAAACACTACCCTCTAAGGGCAAGTGTGGTGCATGGCAATAAGCCTGGTGTGATGTCAGCACAGTGAGTGCACAAAAAGCAACTTGAAAGAGTTGTGTAGCTTGTACATACAACTATAGAATTCACAGACAATGCACGTTACAGAAGGGGACAAATGATGCCCAGTGAGTAACATTTGACATTTGTGTTTAAAGAAATAAAATTAAGTAGAATTTTTGAATTGACAAGTTGCTGATGAAAGGGCAAAACTTTTGCATATATTCTCATAAAGGGAATACTTTAGCATGCAATTAAAGTGCTCAGCATAGTTGGAAATCTGTATTAGTCCATTAATCTGATACTTCAGTTAAAGCACTTGGGACGTGATTGTGGATTTCTTACGTCAGATATTCTCACTTTGAATTGTGACCTATTTGTAAATATTCATTCACAAGTTACCAACTGAGGAAGTAACAACATTATGTCTGTAAAATGTCTGTAAAAAAACAGTTGCAAATGAAGCAAATTGCTCCAAACAGTCACTGAGGAACCTTTGACAGGAATGACGGATTTTTTGTAAGCATTTTTTAAAAAATGGCTTCTTCATGATTTATGTCAATTTCTGCTCTTCTGGCAAGAGAGAACTTTTGCGGCAAATTGTGATTCACTGCCTCTTGAAATAAGTTTTATATTGTCAACTAAAAACAGACAGTTCTATTTTCTATTTTTATCAAAAGGAGTTCTGATTGTTCTAATTTGACTTCTATCTCATTCTTCAGTGTTTGGGTGCATAGAAGGGTATTTTAGTTGGCTTGTGACATCAAGGGTTGTGAAGCAAGCAATGCACAGAGAAATAAAAGCAGAAAGCAAAAGGCACACACTGGTCACAAAGCCAAGGAATGACAATGTGACAGTCGTTTTAAATGCTGGTACAGTACAAGAAGAGCAGCAGTGTAGCATAGTGGTTAATGAGTAGTACTTGTAATGGAAAGGTTGCCAGTTCAATTCCCCACAGGGACACTGCTGCAGTAAATATCCAGCTGTATAAATGATACATTGGTTACAATTTTTTTTTTTTTTTACAATGGTAAGTCGCTCTGGATAAGAGCGTCTACTAAATGCCAATAGAAAAAGAAGAGGAGACAGTGCACTCTGCTGCAAGGTGTAATATGTACATCCTAACAATGCAGACTAATTCTCATTGAATCATATCAGACAGCCCTCCTCCCAAAGACTGGGTGTGACATTAATCAAATCACAGCTAAAGCTTATTAGGGAGACTTATCCAATCTCTGAAATGATCACACCCGTCATTCGTACTCTCCTTTGGAGTCAGAAGATCTAATTATGACTCTGACAGCTAATCCAGTTGAAACACCAGTGGGCCATCTATTAACACCCTCCCTACTGGTAAGTGTTAGAATAGTCTGAAGTGGACTCTAGAAGCGCAAATATAGTCTACTTTACAGTCTGAAATGGTCACGTATTTTTCACAACTTCTGGAATAAATGCCATGTCATGTGAATGTCTAGAAATGGTGTATACCTGTATGTATATACCATCTGTATAGATGTTTGGCATGCCCCGCCACCCAGTAATTTGGCAGATGACGTACCTGCCACTCCTGTGTTTGTAAAGGGGTAGATAATGGAGAATGGTTTATTTCTTACACGTGTGGAGAAACAACACCAGAGAGATGGAAAAAATCCATTTCACGTGAATCTAATTCCCCTCTGAGTTTTTTATAACATCATAGTGTTCTAAACTACTGAACAGAACTACTTGAAGAATCTTTCTTTGTGTGCTTAACCGAACATAACTGAAATGGAGAATGGAGGCATTCTTCATTATGTTCTGGACTTCCTAACATGCCTACATTCAAAGGATGTATAGAAGATGCCCTGGATTTGGTCTCAGTTCAGGCTGTGTCTTTTTCAAAAAGTTTTGGAGAACACAATTGGTAAATGAGCACTTGCACTGAAAGCTAATATGCCCCATGTGTATACATTCTGTGTACTGTAGAAGGGTCAAACTAAATTCTCTAATGGCTGGTTTGCATTCCAACAAATTCCCCTCATGGCATTGGTCTACAATATTTAATTAATCATGACCACTGGCACCAATGCATTAAAAGTTTTCTTGAATAAATGACACAAATGTAATCCTCCTCATATCACCATTAATAAAAACAAAAAAAACACAAACTAATTGCTGATTAGGTCATTAAACCAGCATACCACATAGCTCTTGGGGAATTGTGATTATCAAGTTGAATTTCTACCAATTATGCATCTGTGCATTATACAATCTGCTAAGCACTGCATACAATAGATGCCATAAATATTATAGCCTCTTTTCTGGTCAAGTCAACCAGAGATTCCTCATGAAACAGATTTTGATTCTCACCATGGTCGTATATAAAAATGCATTTCAGGATCCATGATCATGACCCAACTTTCATAATAATATTTTACGCAGTGCAGTTTGTGGGAATCATTGAATACACACTTACATATTTAGTCTGACATGGGAAAAATGTCCTTCCTCTATGCGATTATCTGTTTTCAAGGGGCTAGTTTTCTTCTGGACAGAAAAAATGAACCATAAAATCAGTGAATGATTACGTACCTTTAACTGGAAATATATGTAGCAAAAGGCAAGAGCAGTCACCCCACCCGGCCTTGAACCTGGGTCTACGAGGTATCAAACATGCAACTTGACCGCAACGCCAAAGAACCAGGCTCGTTGGTATGGCAGTCAGAGCGCATACTCAACCATAGTGACAGCACTCCGTCACACTGCTCTCCCCTTTGGGAAGCGCGCCCATGTGCTTCACACGCAGAGGCGTCCCTCACGCTTTCCCCCACCGTACTTCTCCCAACCCAGGGTGCCCCACTCACTTGTGCTTCACCCATCTTTGGGGTCCTTCACACTGTGCTTCACCCATCTCTGGGGTCCCTCACACCGGGGTCAACCTAACATGGGGGTCCCTCATACGGCTCACACACCAGGCACGCCTCTGATGGCCTCGCGGCCAGCCATCCCACTGCTGACACCATATGTAGCGAAGGGCGAGAGTAGTCACCCCACCCAGCCTCAAACCTGGGTCTACGGGGTACCAAACATGCAACTTGACCGCAACGCCAAAGAACCAGGCTCGTTGGTATGGCAGTCAGAGTGCATACTCAACCGTAGTGACAGCACTCCGTCACAATATATAATAATATAATTATTAATATACATACTTCACTTAGGTTTGGTGACGCTTGACAAGTTTTCACAAAAAAGACCAGCATCCTCCAGAGAAGTCACAAAATGGTTTTAACAGCTCAGGGAATGCTATTTAATTTATACTATAAAATAATCTTCCTGACTAATTGTATTTATTCAATTTATGCATCATTTCATAAATATCTTCTTATTTCATTTGATTGACTGTAACCCTATGAAAAAAACTATAATGTGACAATTATGAAATAAAGTTTCTCTAATATGTCAAGTTTTTCTCATCTGATTTGTACAAAGTTAGTCTGTGTATTTTAATTCTATAATTCATAAACCGGCGACTGTTGCTAAAAACAGATACAACGCGTGAAGGTAGTCAGATTATTCAAATATGTTTGTCCTGTTTGTAGCTACTTTCTGTTTTTCAGGTATCATTATCATCATCATCGTCATTCAAATCATTTACCATTTTAAGTAGGGTACAAGGTGTACCACTTTGAGAGTATTTTTCTACCGACAAAATATACTTTAAATTTACTTAATTTATAAGACTAGGAAAATTCGTGTGGGCTATTCGTGGCCTTAATAATCGGTTTTATTCCATAGCAAAATAATAATAAACATAAAACGGGTTTAGTATACCTAACTTCGCCTCGGTTAGCCCATAGGCTACTAATTATTGTATATCTCCTTCAGTCGATCGTTCTGCTTAACTGCCTTGACATATGCAAGACAAGGGTAGGCCTACCGTACGACGTGTTTCACTGACGACACTGACAAGGCTGACGGTGTAGAGCGCTGGCCGTGCTGAAAAGCGTGTAAAGACGTCGGGAAGCGCATCACGGTCCGCTTCCAGCGTTGAAGGAGGCAGCAAGGGAAAAAAGGAGTGGCGTCGCTTTAGCTTGTAGGAGGGAGCGATATTAAACAAGGGACACTTCCTGCCTACCAGCTCAGTTCCTGTACCACACGGTGGAGAAGAGGGATGGCAGAGCATAGCTCCGATATCAGCGGCTCCGGCTGTCGGAGGTGTTCCGTCCATTCTCCCGGAGAAAGAACGCAAACATCCGCCATCGGGGCATCCAAGTGGGTCCGCTTGAACGTGGGGGGCACGTATTTTTTGACCACGCGACAGACCCTGTGCCGAGATCCGAAATCTTTCTTGTACCGACTGTGCCAGGCCGACCCCGACCTCGACTCCGATAAGGTATCAGAGATTTGGGGTAGGGGTCTGTGATGAGAATGGGGGCTTGCTAAATCAGGGGTGGTCAATTATCAAAGTACACAGTGTAACTATCATTGGTTGGCTATGCAAGCTTTTCTGATTTTCCCAGAATTGTATGGCGAGGACTAACTGCACGGTTCAGGGTACAGTTAACCTTAGCTAGCTAGCTATCGTCTCTAGCTACAACTCAACCTAGAAATTGTGCTGTGGGTTAGCTGGGCTTTATTGACTTATCAGACATGTATGTGGATAGTCAGATGGTTAGCTGTGCTTTATGTTACAGTTGTAACGATTATTTTAGCTAGCTAGCCTGCTACATAACTAAGCATTTCTAAGGCCAAGTTAACAATTTAACAGTGCAGTGCACCAGACATACTCTAACGTTATATTGGAATTTGTGCAAGTTCGACCAAGACGCTATGAAAACCAATTTACTAGCTGACATACGTTCAGCTAGAATCCAACGTTGGATAACGTCAGCTAGCTGTATTCTCAACAGTTGAGTAAGTTACCACTCATTTATGAATAGCTTTATTTTACTGTTTGTCCCTTTTCAGGACTGTATTAGTTATTACTGTACAGTTAGGGCCGGTATAATTCAGGGCAGACTTAACCAACGAGTTAGAAATTGTAGTGCTGTAAGCTATACAGCCTAACTGTAGCTACATTCAAAACTAGTCCGCTGACAGTAGCCAGTTAACTTTACAAAGTTGGGTTTATAACCTTGCTCTTTGTGGTCTGTGTTGTAAGTTGATTTCATTCTGTCAGTGCATTTAGCCCGTGATATTGGCAGGTAACTGCAGGAATGCACAAGCATAAGCATAGCTAAAAAGGTTGTTGTGGTATGAGGTTTAGTCATTAAAATGTAATATTTCTGATTTGATGGAATTTATTTTCCAGTCTTAATCGATAGTGATATTTACACTTTAGCTGGCTGGCATTCTGGTCTCGCTTTGCACAAGTTACTTACCAGCTAGCTCCAAAGAATGTTAAGCTCACCGATTGAGGAGATTTCTTGATAATGTTTTGAGAACAGAATTTCAGAAATGTTGGGGACTAGAACCGACTAGCCGAAGGGGGCGGATAGGAAAAAGAAGTGTCTCACTTGAGCGACTCTCCAAGGGCTGGCAGAGACAAAGGAGCTCATTAATAATGTCTGACGCTCCATTTCAAGGCTAAATTAAACCGCTCTCTGCAATACTTTGCCGTATCCCATAAATAATGAATGGCTTTGGTGCTTCTGTCCCCGCTTTGAGCGAGATGTGGGTGTTGAATGCTACGGCGAGTTACACTTTACAAAAATGCTTTAGTTATGGCATGCAGATACAACGTACATGGCCATTCTGCTTCGTAATTATCACCTGTGTGTTTTTTAAGTTGTGGAGTTGTTGGTTTTAACTTTGAACACTAGGTACGATATAGCTCCATTGATCTACTCATTACATTTGTATCTTGTGATAAATGGCAAACATAAATTGCTTCAGTATTCTTTTATGTCCCGTTTCACAACTTCCCTTGGTTAAAAAAGGTTGACAAGGTTTATTAAATGCTACAGTAGTCACTAGTCACAAGACAGGCTACTTTACAAATTTCCAGTCAGTGATCTCAGTGAGGAAGATGTATTCAATGCGCATAGCTTTTACATTGCTATTCAGTGGCAAAACTCAACTTCAGTTTAGCCTGTTTAGTTGGATTAACACTCAGTGAGATGTCTCTGGTTGTTCAAGTTTCCTTTTGACCTTATTTAAGGTCTACCAGTTGTCCACAGCACAAGGTTGTGTGTGTGCACCTGTCAGATGGACAGTGCATGTCTGTCAGTGATCCAGCTGAAGTTATGACTGTAAGAATCCCAGGCCTTCCCTCTCTGTATGTGAGGGTGTGTGTGTGTGTGTGTGTGTGTGTGTGTGTGTGTGTGTGTGTGTGTGTGTGTGTGTGTCTGTATGTGTGTCTGTGTGTTTTTCAGCTTGGCAGCGTGGTAGGAAGGAGGACTCCAACAAGCCCACTCTTGTTCACACTGGTGCCAGAATTAGCACTAGGTGTGGTCCAGCACAGAGCACAGCTTCGTTCTCAGTCTTGCTCACATTCGACTCAGACTGTGCTGCTGTATTTCTCCCCCAGAAGAAAAAATGCTGGCACAATGATGCATCACTACGCAGAGCACATAAAAGATGAAGAGTTCCTAAGCAGCCTCAGTTTATTGTCTGTTTATGTTCCTGATTTCGTGTTACTAAACGGCATTCAAATTTTAATGGCATTAACAACAAAATAAATCCTTTTTAGGTTGGTTTCCAAAAACCTCTCTTGGTGATAAACCTGTTTGTTGTTCACTGCATATTAAATGTAGGCATTAGGCCTGAACTACTTCTAGATTAGAGATGAAGCTATTCTTTGTTTTTACCAATGGTATGTTCAGTGTGTATGGTAGGTGTTGGTTAAAAAGAGTACAAAAGTATGAAGCTGTCCAGTACATTTTGGCAGTTTGATGATTTTGGGGGTGGGGGGCGGCAAGTGATTTTAGGAGACTGCTCTCTGGAATCCTTTGGTAGTGGAGGTGCTTAACCAAATGCCCAAACTGTTTTTTTTTTTTTAGCTCTAACTGCCTCAGAGAGGCTAGAATGCATAGCCAAGAAGCTTTTCCAGCTTCAGTGTTTGCTTCTGTGGAATCCCTGGACTGCTCTCCACTACTATGCGCCCAGATTGGCTTGTGTCTCCTCCCTGGCACATCCACAGTCTTCTAGCTCTTCATCCGCTGTATACATTTTCAGTTGAGTGTTGTCTTTTTCCATATACATTCAGCCTTAGTGTGTTTCTTAACAACCCACTGATTATTGTTTGTGGTGTCTTCACCTCCCTAAAAAAAAAAAAAAAGAAGTCTGTCTTCTATGCCCTGTCTCTTTGGCCTCTGTGAAACATCCAGGGCCTTCCTTCAGAAAGGTGGCAGTTTGGGTTGATTTAAAGGCGTTTTCACTTTCTGTCCCTGCAAGAGGTGTGATGACAGTGAAACATGATTCTTTCCAGGTACATTTTGGTTATTTTATAATGCTTAGGGATGTTAAAATGCACAAAGATCTATAAAAGCTCCATAAAAGCTGTTGAATGTTGCTTATGCAGGAAATTATATAGACAATATAAAATTGGGCAATTAGGTGCCATCTCCCACTGACAAACACAATGAAGTCAAACTCGCTACTTTACTGTAACAGGTCCAGTAAAAATCCAGCACAACTCTCCATTTAGGAAGTGGCTTGAAGAAAGATCAGTACAATTTTTGTTTAATTTGTGATAGCTGATCTCATCAGACATCAGACATAGTTTGAAGTTTGTGTTCTGTAAAAATCCTCTCTGGATGGTCATGCATTGTGAGTCCTGTTATTAACTGTGAGTAGAAAATGGTGAAGCGTGTGATCTGGAGGGCAGGATATGAAGACGCAGATGGGCAGGAAGTGAGGGTTGTTGGTACACAATGCAGGGAAAGTGGCCTGCTTATAAAAAAATTATCTTTCATTGTGGCATTGTGACCTGTTTCAGGTAACTAGAGGGCAACCGTGTCAGCAACAGTGTATTAACATCACTTCATCTCCAGGGTTCATGATGTGGGAGGGAACGGCCCAGGCTTTTTAAAGGCCTGCATCCTCACAGGCCTGTTATTTGAAGTTGGAGACTCAAATGTTAGGAACGAGAAGTCCCCATATCTCCCAGCCCACCCCCTCCCCTTATTGGTTTGAACTCGGTATACTCGTGGCAGCCGCTCTTTGTGACTCAGCGATGGGGCTGGAGAACGGATGTCCCTGTCACAGAGCCCGCCAAGTGCTCCAGCCTCGTCACAGCAGGGGAGAGGAGCTGGCATGGAGCACAGCAGGAGATGCAACGCCCGGCCTGGCGGCACCTGAATGGTGGCATTGAAATGAAGAATTGGGGTCCTATTCCTGCTGGTCCACTAGTGCCGATCGGCTCTCGCGAGCGAGAGAGCGTTAGTGAAGTGCCATCTGGGCGCACGGTAACGTGACCTAGCAACGTGCAATTTCGTTGTCTGTCCCGCAGCTTTTTCTGCATGCTATTTTCCAGCCAGCTCAACGCTGCCACCTCTCCATTCTGGGATTGCCCTAGATATGGAATTTTTTGTTGTGTGTTTTTTTTTTTTCCCCACAATCCTCATTAAATTCATGCATGCATCTCATAATCTCTGAATAATCAGTGTTTTTTCTGGTTTATTCAAATGTGAACAGCTGTCCCTGAGTGGAGTGGAGAAACTTCCAATCGCCTTTCTGGGGGCACATTGTGGCTGACAGACTAATGCAGGATAAAGATGCACATTTTGGCTAAGCCACTGGGTCCTGCTGCCCTCCTGTCACTGCCAGCAATGAGTGATGCCAGCACCCCCCCTCCTTTGCCCCCTCTTTCCCCAGAGCCCTGGTGACAGGTCCCCTGTGGGTAACAGTCCTATGATCCTCTCACTTCCACACTCGAATCAGGTCACCCCCATGCACAAGCTCCATTCCTCTCTCTCTGCTTGCTCGTCCAAACAGCGCCATGTTCTGCAAATCCCTTTATACACCAGAATCATCTCATCAGTTCATTACCTTTCATACAGGCTGTCTAAATGTGTCCTACTTAGCCTGACCTAAAAACTGCACCTATCTGAGCGATCTCAAATTCTATGGCTCTGTGAAACTAAAGTGTTGGTTTGTATAGTGTGTTAGACTGTAGCGGTTGAGAGTTTCCCCAAATTTAGAATGTAGTCATGAAAAGATTCAGTTGTGTGTAACAAAGCTCTAACATCAGGGAATATCCATCCTATGGCAAACTGATTTGCTTAGCATAACATTACAGAAATGGTGCAGTCACATTAATGTCCCTGTGCCTTTAAGCAGTCTTGTATTATGCGTTTCAGTGATTAACATATAATTATGTGAAGTTTTTTTCTTTTCAGTAGTTTGAGGAATAAACACAATGGGAATCCCCTGAATTGGGTCATGACCAGTCCCTTGTGGTGTGCTTCATGTGACAGTGGCAGTGCTTACACTGTCACTCCGAAACTCTACTATCATAACCTTTTGTTCTTCTTCTTGTCAAATCTCTCTTAAGAGGGTTTGGTGCGCTGGCAAAAAGTGAAATGTTGTCATGTTTTTCTTGCATCTTAAAAGTCATGACCATGAGGTCCTTCCTAAAAAAAGTTTCCCTGTAAATTCAGATTTTTTTAAACTTTTTTTTCCATTTTTATTTTGCATTTTGAATGTCTTCATCAGGAAAAAGAAGTTAGATTAGCATATTTTTTTTTTTTTTTTTTTGAATTATGCAAAATTGATGGAAACAGTTAAACGTTGACAGGGGAATGCAAAGGTTTAGTTCCCTATAGTGACATACGCTACTCCAGAGCTGTATTATTTCTTCCTCACAATAGTTTGTTGACAAAGAAGCTTCTCTTTGGTGTTTTTATCAAGTGGTCATGGTGTTTTGTTTGGTTTGCAATGCATATCATTGGAACTTGTGAGAGGTTAGGAACATATTTGTGGGTGTGCGACTATTTTATGTTTAGATTTAAGCATCATCCCCCATTGTTCTTCAGGCAGGGCTGGGCATTGTTTAGTTTTCCTGCTATTGATAACAGAGAATTCCTGTACCACATCTGTTTGGGAATGTGTGAGGTCATGTATTTTTCAAGTGCTTGCATATTTCTACTTCAACAGAAGTAGAAATTTGTAGTTGACTGAATTAAGAAAACATACAATTGTCACTATCACAATTACATCTTTCTGAACAAGAGTTGTTGTCCCTCTTCTAGCGCATTTAAAAAGACACCTGCAAAAGAGAATCAGAATGAATTTCTAATTAATTCAAGCCAAGTTTCTTTCATTTTTGGAGGTAGCCTAAATTATGACCGCTGTTTTTAGTTGCTGAGGAAGAACCATCTATTCACCTTTGATGAGCTGTTTGTGTTTTCCTGGCCCTGATTTTTTTAGGATGGCATTTTCAGATAGGTTTGCAAAACTTTGCTGCATATTTTTTTTCCATTGTAGATGGAAAAGAATAAGCGTTGATCGATTACCCATTTACTCATGTGAGCATCCATTGTACAAATAATGAAAATACTATTGGGATATGGCATATTAATTAGTTCACACATGTGTTGGACCAGCTTTGCAATACTGTGGTGACAGATGTAAATGTTCATTTTAAACTGAAAAGAAGGTTCTTTCAGGCATAGTGCAGCATAAGGCCTCCCCTGTTGTGACTTCTCGACTGAAATTGCAGGCTGTGTAGGTATGTATTGCCCTTGAAAACAAACCTAAGATGGCTTGCTCACCCCTAATCAGTGCACCAGTTTCTGCAAAATTTTTATTCTCATCTGGGATCAGCTACTAAGGACAGAAGGTGCCTAGCTACATCAATTTACAGCCTCATCAGCCTACCATATTTAGGAAGACAGCTAGCTAGTTATTTTGCTAAAGTTAAATATAACTCCACTCACAAGTTGGTTTCAGTTGATCAGTGATTGTCAAGCAGGCGTTACCTCAGCGTGGGTAGCAGGCAAACTATTGATAACATTTTATTTAAATATTTACAAAATATAACTTGATTCAATATGCCTGTCTGTAAATTATATAGGCAAACTCTATTTCCCTTTCCTAACTGGTATAAATATGCCCTCTGAATTGGCTCATGTACACTTTGAGGCCTCTTACTGTAGCCTGTGTAGCAAAGGATGAAGGACAGAAATAATATAGCACAATTATAAACTTGCAAGCAGCTGAATGAATAAAAGAGATAAGAATGCTGGAAACTATTCCCTCCTGTGCTTAGTAGTCTTTCACTTGATGAAACTTGGTGAAGACCTGAAACTACTGTATACGTATTGTTCACTAACAATATGTAGAGTACACAATTTACACTATACTATACACAAGACACTGTGTTCAATACACACAGAATACTCAGTTTACACTGGAAATACACAGTGAAATGCTTTCTCTCGTTGAATAAGCGATGCTAAATTATGTTGTCTTCTGACTCTTGTCTTCTGAATTTAGTCCCCCAACAGTTCTCTCTGTTAGACTCGCAAACACAATGAGTTAGGTTAAGTCTACTCTTTTAATAAGATGTAGGCCTAGTATTTATCTGTCATGGTTAGCTTTGGTTTTGAAACTTTAACCATTTATTTTGACTAGTACAACAATGGTTGCTATTCATCACATGCAGCTCTCTACGGAGCGACCGCGTACACGTGTGTCTTGCGGAAATGAAGAGAAATCGACCGTAGCAAAAGGAGGGGCATGTGGACAGAATCTGCTGCTATTGACCGAGAGAAAATGTATCCTGCTAAGAGGCTGAATTGCTTTTTTCTACATAATCACAGACAGAATATCAAAGCCAGCTTTTAGTGCTAGTATGAGTGTACTATAGTCTGAAATTTAATTTAGTCCCCATTAGCATGGCTTTTCCATTAAATATAAGCGTTGCACAGCTTTCCTTTGTTTGCCTCTCCATTAGTCTAGCGGAAACCCTGTATTTCCCCTGGTCTGAGCCAACACAACCTTGTACTCTTATGGGGAAATAAGAGAACGTGGGGGAGAGGTGTAAAGATCTTGGCAGTGTATTATACTCAAAGATCTTGTACTCAGTGTTCTATATTAGCACTGTCTCCTGTGTGTCTTGTCACCATTTTTTTTCCCAATGAAGGGCATATTGTATTTCTCAGCAAAGGGAATCAATAGTGCCATTTCAAGTCACAGATACTTTTGGGTTGGGATTGTGCATTATTCAGTGGTTAAGACCTGGATGCAGATGGTGGCTTGGTGCGGATATGTGGCGTTAGCTTGATGTGGAGAGGTGAGGCCAGCTTCATCTGCGAATGGAGCAGTAATGCCAGCTGTCCACTTTGACCTCAGGAGCATCACGAGACCCAGCTGTAATGCTATGCTGCATTTTGCATGCGTTAGCAGCTGCGAAAACTGCGATTGCTGAGGTTTTTTTTTTTTTGTGCTCACTCTCTCTTAATTCCCTTTGAGTGTTGCATCAATATTTAAAGTGATTCCTTGCATTTAATTCCTGCTCGGCTATTATGTTAATCCCTTCTCAGAGGCAAAGGAATGGTGCTCTCTGGTGAGCAGCCATTGTTTGCATCAGAACATCAGAAAAGCCTCTTGGTTTTGTGCAGGGTTGAGAGAAGCATTATCTCATGCCTGGACAGACTGTAGGAAGCAGCTGAAATATTTAAGGCTGTGCTTTCTGCTCCGTGCTTTCTCCTTCCTCCTCATCTTTTTTCTCTCCCCCAGCGAGCGCTCAGGACAACACAACAGTGATTTCCCACTCAGTGGATTAGCTGCGGAAACTCCTTAACTGCCTCTTAAGACACGGAAAGCTTTTAGAGTGCTCTAAAAGGAGCTGTTCATTTATAATTTGAAACATTCTTCCGTCATAAATTCTGCAGCTAAATGCACTTGCTGCATGTGCTGCGCTAATGTTGGAAGAGAAACATTAGCAAAATTGCAAACTGTAAACGCACCAAAAAAAAATACATTTAACAAAGCAAAATATCAGTGTGGTAGCAGTATAGCAGCAAAATTTTACTTAAAAGCCTTCAGTCTCATGAGCTATATCTAGTGTACATCACAATTACCATTCGCAATGTAGATCTGCTGTAGATCAAGCCTGATTTGAAGTAGTGTTTTAAAATGGAAATGTAAAATTTTGTGATGGGACCACCCCTACTGTCTTAAGATGGGATGTTTTGGAAGAGCTTTCAGTACCCTGAACGGTGACATCCCATAGCTGCCATTTTGTGCTATACTCCTAAACCCACCACAGCCTCAGGGAATTCCTCCACAGAGCTGGCCTGAGTCGTCAAGCCCTCATGCTGCTGATCTAAACAAATGGTTTATCCATCTATCATCTGACTACAAAACCTTGTTCTTTTCCCTTCATCACTGATTTTAAATTCTTTCTTTCACACACTCACTCACTCACTCACACACACACACACACACACACACACACACACACACACACACTAGAGAGTGCTCAAAATATGCATTTGAAAATGGTGATGAATGTTCACAATACACATCAAACAACACAACCCTGTGCTTTCATCCATTTGAAGAGTGGGTTACAGGGATATAGTTATCCTGTTAAAGGAAATGTCAGATTCATGGGAAAGTATATGGGTTTTGCTTGAAGGCTTCCACTCCTTAAAGATCAACACTGAACATGTGAAAAGGGTTGTTAAAATTCATAAGCCAGTGTGGGTTGAAAAACAGTATAGAATGACAGCCTCACCCAGAGAAACACTTTGACCTTTAAAAATTGCTTTAAGAATATGTCTTGCCTATTACAGTAAGATGAAAATGGGCTTTAAAGGCAGTGACCTAATCTTAAGCTTATGGCTCTTGAAATGTTAAGCTCAAAAACCCTTTTGACTTTTAGTCTGCTCCCAGCCTGGGGAGTAGTGCTGTGAGATGATTTGGTGTGTTTGTGTGTATTAGATGTTAATGACCGTCCATGAAGGTGAGCTTTAACACCGTTAGATGAATAGAAGAATGATGATTACACATTGTACTGTATCAGGTACAGTATTCTGTCAGGAAGGGCAGTCACAGCCACACCCACACTTCTGAGTATGTGTATGCTCGTCTCCTGTGTGGGAGCTGGAGAGGATGCGAGGTGCAGAGCAGTAGTAAGGTAACTCGAACAGTCCCTTACGTTATCTGTTGCTGAAGGAGCTGGCAGAGCCAAGAGCCTCCTCCTCCTCCTCCAGAGAGCATGTGAAGGTTAGAGGTGGAGTCATGATGTCGTCAGGGCCCCCTGTGAGGAGGTCACGGGAGATAATTAGACCTGGTAAATGTCAAGTGTCTGCTGAAGGTCATCCTCCGCATCAGGAGGCGGTGGAGCACCCCCCACCCCCACCGCTCATACACAGCCCTACCCACCCCCTACTTTTCTGGACACTGAGCCACTCTTTGTCACCTCCATTTTCTTTATTTTGCTCTAAACCTTTTAGTTCCCACGTCCCCCACTCCGAACTTTTCCCAGCAGGTATACTTTACAAAAACACAGTGTCTTGTCTGTAGGAAGCGACCTTGTGGTGAAACTGTCTGTTTCTTTTCCACATTGCAGTGTCCATGGTAATATTTGCATTCGCTTTGTTGGGAGAAGAATATGCATATTGTTGGCTTTTAGATGCACAGAAGGCAAATTCTGAACCTTGTTGCACCTCTGGTTTTGCATTTGCCGTGCAGCTGCTTGTTCGAGTTGATGTCGAACTTCAGTGTGGAGCAGCTATTTTTTTGGCCGTGCACAGCAGCTGTTACAGTGTTCATGTCTCTTTCTTCTCTTCTCTTCACTTCTCCCCATCTTGACATTTCACCCTTTCACAAGCTTTCCCTTCATGTTCATCTGTTACCTTTTCATCTGGCATTCTCTTACATGTTCTTTGTCTCATTCCTTCCGTCTTAACGTTAGTCTTCACCCCCAAAGCTCCTGCTTCAGTCTGTGACCATTGTCATTCTTCACAGAAGAGCTGCAGGCAGGAAGAGTAACGCAAGAGAGGGAGTCACAGAAATGTGAAACACGATGACCGTTTTCTCGCTGTCGGACTCTGTGGCAGGAGGGTGTCGGAGGTGACTGGGGTGTGCAAAACGTGAGGTGTGCGTTCGGCGGCTTTATCTAGTTTGTAATTATCCCAAGCTCCTGCGGTAAGCCTCTTTGCCCGTGGTATGCGGAGGATGGGGGTTGGGGGCCGAGGCCGGAGACTGACCGGAGACGATCCATCAACGTGTTTGTGCGTGGACGTGTTGGAGCCCTCACGGTGGGAGCTGCCTCCAGCCACCCGCGTGATGGGGCCGCGTTCTTCAGTGGGCTTCACGTCTCCATGCAGCAGTCCTGTGCGAGCTTCGGTGTGAGACGGTGCCGCTCAGCTTGTCGCTAAAGCTGCTGACCCTCCTCCTTGTTGTCTGGAAGTGTGAATGGCATTTTCTGCAGGAGTACATTTCGTGTGACTTGAGAAGTCAACACCTCTTGAAAAGTGAGTGTGTGTTTGGTGAGGGTTCCGTAAATGTGGGGGAGGGCAGAGCAGCCGTTTCACTTTGAGTGCTTACCCACTTCACCGACAGTGTGCCGGTTCAAGGCCTGGAAAGAGCTGAAGGGAGCCACTGCTTGCCATTCATGGTGGATACTGCCCGCCTCTCTTTACATGTAGATCCACCTCACCTTAACATGTGACGAAAAGTTAGTCTGCAGTGTATGATGGTTTGTGTCTGATTTGTAGCCGTAGTGCAGGCCTCGCTGTTTTCCTGCGCGTTCAGTCGCTCCCGAGACATTTTCTTTGTATTTTCCGGTTCTCCCTTGCCATGTGTTGATCAGCACCCCTCTGCCAAGGCCCCTGGAGAGGGTTTCTTGTTTTTAATTAAAAACACTGTGTCCTTTGTGTGCTGTGCGCATTATTCACGTGCGGCTGCTCCTCTAATCACCGCTCTCCCAAACGGGGTCACGCCCATCAGGCCTTGCACGGCCAGGGGCCCGCTTCTACGAGCGAGCTTCCTGAAGGAGAATGGCAACCTCTGTCTCTCTGGCTCCCTCTCTCCCTCCATCTCTCTCTCTCCCCCTTTATCTCTCTCTCTCTGTCTTTTTGTTTTGTTTGTTTTTGGTCTGTAAAGTTCATTGGGGAACCGATTTGTATGTGGACTTACTCTGAAGGAACACTGAAACACACTGTTCAGTCTGGAAGGCAGTCTGCTCCAGTTGTTTTGAAAAATAAATATGACCCTTTATTTAAACTCCAGGGAAATGTTACCACCAGCCATGAATACTGAAATGGCTGTTTGATTCTGTTTACCCAGGACCCTCTCTTCCCTCATTCGCTTCCATTTCACTCTCTCTGTCTCGCTCCTGTTTTTCCCTTCTCTGTCCTCTCTCCTCTCTTATTGCAGAATTCGATGATGTGTAACTGCTATTTTTTATTTATGCTGCCTATCTGCAGTCCTCTTGGTGGCTGCATCTGAAAGCACTTGGAGCACGGTGCAGGCAGGAAATGGAAGCCGGTGGCTGACCACGTATCGCAGTGTTATAATTCGTTTCTGCTGTACCCTCCACTGGTTTGATTAAATTTTCATGCCAGAAGAAGTGGTTGAAGTCGCTGATGTTCACTAGCATCAAAGCAGGAGATGTTTGTTTTGGGCTTTCCTTGGGTGGATTATCGAAGTGTTTTCTTTTGTATGGAGGAAAGGCTGATAAAGGACCAAAGCAGTGAGGCTTAATACTGAATAATACATTATTAGACAGTATTACTGTTCCATGTCTTACACAACATTTAATATCTGAGTTTTAGCAAATGAACTGTGTTGTCAAGGCTTAACTGCTTTTTCATTTGTTACAAACATTTGAGGCCACACAATTTTAACTTCAATGAAATCACTCCTTAACAGCAGGAAGAACAGTGTAGGTAAAGATGGCCCCTGGTTTGGCTCCTAATTGGGCTTGAAGCAGTCTGCCTCCATTTGTGCTGGGAGGTTATGGTCTGCTCAGAATAGGCTGTCTGTAATTCTCACTGCCATGGGAGACATCGTTGTCAAAAAGGAGGATATCCACAACACGTAGAGGGATATTTTCAGTGCAAATAGTACATCCCTGAGTTGTCCAGTGTACTTTTATGTTAAACATAACTGCTGACTTTGCACAAGCTTCCACACACTTGTAAGATTTTCATCTGTTTCCATTTCGCTTTGAGTCTTTTCTGTTGAAGAGAACTGAGGGTTTTTTCCCCCTATATAAGGTCTAGAGTATATAGAAAAAATATACAGTGTTTGCATGGATGAGGAAAGTATGAAGGACTTGAAAAATATGAAAATGAGGCTCTTTTTACATGGAAAGACAGGCCCTTTACCTCACCTGATTTGTTTTGCTGATTATTCTTGACCCAAATGAGGATTTGATGCTTAGACACTCAGATCATTGGAACATTTGCACATCCACCTTCTACCTCTTGCACTTTGTTCACTGAGATGTTTTTTTTTAATTTAAATAATCACCATGCCATTATTCTTATGTAAAGACAAAAATGAAAAGACGTTGCTAGATAGAAGACTAGTAAGGCTAGCAGGGCTCCATTTGCTGCTTGGCAGAGAAAATCCTGCTATATACTTGTGAGACCTGAATTCTGTGGGCTGTCTGTCTGTCTCACAGGGATGTGCTGAAATAGTCATTAATAAAATAATTTTGATAAAATTTAAGTCTAGTAGTAAAGCATTTCTTTTTTTACCACAAACATGTAGCCTACGTTGCCAAATGAATGAACACAATTCATTTGCTAAGAGTTGTGTGTTGGAGATATTGACCATATAATTCTAAGTTTAGCCTAACAGACAATTGGAAAACAGTTCAAATGTCATTTTACACACTTTGTCATGAAACAATTAATTATTTTTCTTAACAAGGAGAAATAAAATCAGAAAACGGGCAGCTAGATTGCCCGTCCATCAAATTCTTGATGCTGATAGCCTATGTTCATCTGTAATTCTGACATTTATCTAAAAAGAAAGAAAAACAAACTTTGACTCCCGGTTGTCATCTTTTCTGCCCAGCGGGGCATGCTAATGATGAAACCTTTGAAGAATTGCCTTGTTAATCCGTTAAATGATTGATGTTTAGAATTCCCATGGAGAATTCTCTTGCCTGTTATTATTAATTTTGTAACTACAACATGCTGCTGCTACTCTTATGAGGCTGTTCTGCCCTGCAAACCTTAAAAACAAAAAATAGTCAAATTTCATGTTTGTGTTTATTTTGTTTGTCCCAATACATCCACAGTGCTCTCTACTCTTGATGAAGACAAAAAATTTTGCTAGTTTTGTAGTTTTGAGAGTTGCCCAAAATTAATTGTAAATGCTGGTCAATGAAAGATGAAAGGATATAGATGTAATTTGTAATGAGAGAGAGTTGGGAGATTACATCACAGCCTTGGTCTGAATGTTGATTTTCAAATATTTTTAATTTAGCTTGAGAAAGTTTGTATGAATTTCTCTTATTTTAAGGGGTTGATCAATCATTAAGATGGTCCATAAGGTTTAAAGGGTAAAGTGGTTAACTGTTGGCATGCCTTGTGTCTCATGAGAGTTTGGACGTACACTGATGCGCCTTATCTGTGGCTGTTTGGCAGTTTTCCACATAAGGCTCCACCATCGCGGTCTGCACGGCTGTAGTGCTTTCAGCATTGTCTTTTTCTAGAAGCACTGCTTCATGTATGATATGTAACAAAAATGCTTGCAGCGAAGTTACGCACATGTACAAGTCATACATACGCATACATACGCAATCATACATATGCATTTGCAGAAATAGGTTTGCTGCTCTCTAATAAAACGGTTTCAGCATACAAACATGTTAGTTACTGACCAAATATTCTCTGTAGGTCAATATGTGTACATTTTCAAAAAAATTTCAGCCTGAAAAATCTGTCATTAAAAGTATTGAGAACAATGTAACAGCAACATACAACTGACAAATTACTCATGTATCCTCACACAGTGAAGATGTCCCCCACTATTTCATGTATTCCTGCAGAATTCTATCTGAATTCTTTGCATTCATGTGAGGTTAGATGGCAGTGTGAATGAGTTATTGAGTGTAGAATGTACATGGTCAGACCTAAGGGTCCATCAAGTTATTTCTATGGGACATCCTAACACTTGGTGCTGTGTAGGTATGAAGTATGCCCTGCCAACCCATCACATGGCGGATAGCTTACCTACCTTCCCAAAATCCAGTGTGAGAAGTATGCGCCCCTAATTTCCCCTGGAGTGCATCATATCCGCACCTCTTTCCCAGCTCTGAGCAGGATATTCTTGGTTCATGTACAGTATTTATTATTCTTCTGGTTTTGAGTTACTGCTTCGTGGGAGCAATGAAGATCAGCTTCCTGATCTCAGTAACTGGTCATCCCGTAATAAGTGTAGAAAAGACTTTTGATTAATGATTTCTCTTTCTTTTCTTTTTTTTTCTCAGGATGAAACTGGTGCCTATTTAATAGACAGAGACCCCACATACTTTGGTCCAGTGCTTAACTATCTGAGGCATGGCAAACTGGTCCTCAACAAAGACCTGGCAGAGGAAGGTATGAATTCTCATGTTTTGGGAAAATTGTGTTTGAATGTCAGTGAACAAAATGAATGCCATTTAAATAATAGCTCAACATTGCGCATTGCCATTTATGTTTCATAGAATCCACTGTGTGTGCATTTCCCATGTAATTGAACTTTCTCTCTTTGACACACAAACCTGCCTTCATTTCAGTGAGTTATTAAGGGTAGTTTTCAAGGTATAGGATGTTTCACTAATTTATACACCTCTATTTATCCTCAAGGTGTGCTGGAAGAGGCCGAATTCTACAATATCACGTCATTGATAAAGCTCATCAAAGACAAGATCAGGGAACGGGACTGCAAAACATCACAGGTTAGCTGGCGCATGAGACAGGCCCTCTCTAGCTACCTCAGAGGCACAAGGGCCACACGGGCGCACGGCCCACTTCAGAAACCCACGTCCTCTCTGTGTTCACTGTGTGCTAGAAAGCTCTGCACCAGGGGAGCAGCTGTTCTCCTCCTCCAGCGCTTGTTGGAGGAACGTGTGAACGTGGGCTGGAGATGGTCTTTCTCGGCTGAAGAGAGCCTGTGGCAGCGCTAGCCATGTGAGGCCGTTTTTTCCCCTCCTGTGAGCACTTCAGATACAATCCCCCAGGATTCTGTCACCATGTTATTCTAAAGTGCGTTGAGAGAGCACGAAGCCAAGACAAAGAAAGAGGCTTATCCTTTAAATGGCTCCATAGATTACACCCGCTGCATAATCTGTGAAGCAGGCATTAAAAACCCAAAGACCAGATACTGGAGAGAAATCTGAGACAAACGTCAGTGGAAGGGTTTTCACAGGCATAGGGGAAAACTCGACACAAGCTCCAGTGTTGAAACAATGGAGCCGAACGAGGTCAGCTGCAGTTCAGAGCACCCACACTGATCTGCAGTTATGTGGCAATTATGGTTTTCTTATCAAGGTCGGATTCCTGAGGAAGTGCTCTGTAGAGTTCTCCGTCTCCCGGACATGTTCTGGCCTCTGCTGTAATCTGATATGGGAGAGACTGAGAGAGGAGTGGAGTCTCACTTCACTCACCCGACACGGACGTGTCTGCCTCAGCTCCAGAAGCAGATCAGCCCTTTCATCCCAATTAAGGCTCATGCATTTGTGTTCTTCTGGTAAATGCAGCTTTTAAAGAGTGCCAAGGGCTGTTCTGTATAATGTATGTATGTATGTGTGTATATATATATATATATATATATATATATATATATATATATATATATATATATATATATATATATATATATATATGTATATATATGTATATGTATATATATATATATATATAATATATATATGGGTGTATATATGTATATATGTATATATATATAATGGCCAGTGCTGTAGTGCTGGAGTTTTCTGGGAAAAGTCCCAGTCGTATTTGCAGGTGTTTTCACATCAAGTAATTTACCGTTACAGAGTAGATGTGTAAATGCGTAGTGCCTCCCACCAAGCAAATTCTCTGGATTTGAATTCCTTATAGAACCTAAGTCTCCATGTTGGGGTTTTCCCTTATAAAGTAAGCATTTTGCTTTAATGGTGACTGAGAGAGACCTAATCTACAATGCTGGAAAATAGTCTGGGAGAACAGTTTGAAAGAGTGGCATGTCAGATTGGCCTGAAAGTGTTACTACTGTGCAGCCGGCGCTGGTTGTGTAACCTCTACGAGAGCGACAGCTTGCCGTGCAGTTGGAGCGTCAGCCTGGCGCTGAGAGCCATGAGAGGGACAGTGACTGGGGTGTCGCTGACAGAAAGCAGGGCAGGATGGAGAGAAGCACATGGCAGGGCAGGGACGGGCCAGGAAACGTGACGCCCCCGAGTTTCTGGTGGTGGTGGGGGAGGGGAGGGGGTGGGGGCGCAAAGAAAACAAAGAAGCTACGCTGGGCACACGCCGCCATGATGAGTTGCGCTAACTAACCAAGGTGAAGTGCATCTGGTGTTCCCCCCTGGATTACGGTTGTTTTTAAGGGTAATCCCACGGTGACTTCAGCCATCGGCTCAGTGGAAATGCCGCTGGGATTTCCAGGCCTTGTTAAATGCCTTGGCCCGAGTCCAGGGCTGCGTTATCCCCGGCGGGCCCGGGCAGATGGGGTCAACTTCCTGCGAGCGTGATCGGTTCACTCCGACTGGCTGCAGAAGCGCCAGCAATGATCACAAGGGCTTGGGCAGCATGTGCTTCCTCCTTCTCACTCTGTGTGTGTGTGTGTGTGTGTGTGCGCGTGCATATGTGTGACCAAACTCAGTCCACTTCTCCTTCATCTGTCAGGCCATCACAGGCTCTCAGACTCTGTACTGGAGAGTCATCTGATATGATGATGTCTGATGAGTGTGAGGTGCACAAGCGGGTACACACACAGGGTCCAGTAGAAGAACAGATAAGATGCCTTCATTTAACCATAGGGTCTTAACCACGTTTGCATCAGGCTGGTTATGGAGGGCCCTTAGCTTGTGGTTAGCTTGTTCCACAGTGACATGCGTGTCCTCTGCCCACCAGGTGCCTGTAAAGCACGTCTACAGAGTCCTGCAGTGCCAGGAAGAGGAGCTCACGCAGATGGTCTCCACCATGTCCGACGGCTGGAAATTTGAGCAGGTAATGCGCCCGCGACGGAAAACAATGAAAATAAAAACTGTCACCTCTCTTTTTGAATGATTGTCTTCTGAAACTCATCTTAATCAGACTTAAGAAGGCATCACAAATAAAATAGTGCATTCAGATGTCAAGTTGATAACGTTCTGCATCATGTGTCTCCATCTCTCCTTTCTGTCCTGTGTGTCCACTGTATAGAATTTTTGCACAGTAAAAACATGACCAAGACTACACGTATCCCAAGACTTTTTACATTCTTTAATCAACCACTTGGTTTCCGCCTTAAAGATACATGGATTGCCAGTGGGCGCACTTTTGCTTTTAACAAAGGATGAATGATTTTGGATGCATAGCACTTTTATTTTGCTTGAGTAGAGCCATATAGTGCATAGCATGAATTGGGAATTTTATTGGACTTTGCTCATGAATCCTGTATTTCATTTTCTACATTGATTCTTCACCGTAGCCACACCCACACAATGTCATCTTAAATTCTGCTTGAACAACCCCCGGGAATCACCTAAATATTTTTTTCAGCCCTTTAAGAGCATTCTCATTTTTTTCTGAGAATTTTTTAAAAGAGCAGAGAAAGGACATTTAGTTGGTTTCTGCTCTTTCCCCCCAAGGTATGTCTTACAATTCCTGTCTATTTGAAAGAATTAATCCCAAAGAACCACAGGGCACTATGACCTCATCTGTGGGAGTTGTTTAGTCTGTTTTTTGTCAAGGGGGTTTCTTTCTTGCACAAGGAGCATGCTGCTGCCATCCATTGAAGGAGGTCTTGGGCCTTCAGGCTGCAGAAACTGCATTCACTGCAGACCCCCACAAAGTCTTTTTTCGCAAATGTTCTGGTCTTAGAGAATGCAGATCACCACTCGTAAGCAAGACATTCATGTCCATGTTCATGTCCGTATACTTTCCAACCACAGAATTCCTTGCTCATTTTTATGTGATATTCAAATGTGTACCCTGGAATGAAAAAAATAAGGTGTATACTGTATTATGGGTTTTTAAGACCTTATACAAACATTGTGATTTGTTGTGCCCTTTCACAGCAGATTAATGTTTTGGCCCTTTTTGTGTTCTTTTTGTATTATAGTTTGAAAGGAGCATTTTCACTCATTTCAGCTGTCTTATTTTTTTGTTTTGTTTTTAAATTTCCGGATCTTATGAGTGTAAGTCTCAAAATGAACTCTATTCTGTAGAACATCCTTAAATTTATCTAATTCTGAACACCTCCTTAGACAACCTCCATGGTGCCATGAGCCCTGTTTGTAGTATTATCACAAGGGCACACAAACTGCTTTGTATTTGAAGTTGGGCTGGACTTAGATTTAACTAGCTGCGCTTCAAATAACCCAAGACCTGTCCTTTCCAAGCACTGCCTATTTATCGTACTGATGTACACTGTGTGGTTTTCGGTGGTGTCACACAGTTTGGCTGCATAAATCATAAGGACCCATTAAATAGTTGATTATATAACCTATAGTAATGTATGAAAGCATAATTAATGTAATGCAATAAAATGAGACAAGTTAATTATAACATTTGTTAGATATGTTTGTTTAAATCCGTCCTGAATATCCAGTAGCTTATGTGACTGACAGATGCTAGTGTTTGCATGTTTTTAGATACAGCTGTAGTTACTCTCCTCATTTCTTTTGTCACTGTTTGGAGTAGGAATTGGAATTTGGAAATATGATTATTCAATTTTCTGGCTTTGGTAATGTGATTACAGGGAGCAGAATCAAAATTGAAAGTTTTACAACATCTTACATTTCTGGCATAATATTAACACATTTACCAAGGTTCCATGTCATTCCAAGTGGACATCAGGCAAAATAGCTTGATTTACACTCAAACTGAGCATGAACTTTGCTATATAATTAAGTGATCATTTCAGAGACTGCTGCTTTAATTATAATGGAAACCACATTTGAGTTCCACCTCTTGGATTAAGTTCGATAGCAATTTTACTGCAGTTGAATTTTTCATTGACACATTGGTTTCATAAAGATGAGTTGGAATCAGCTTTTCTGTTTTGCCATATGGATGCATTGCAATAGTCTTCAGTATCAAAAAGTCTTTGGTATATACTAAAGCAACCGAATAAAAGCAGAGGGAACTTGAATTACAAAATTTATTGTGTGAACTGAAACAAAACCTTTCAAGGGGGACTTCGTCCTCTGCTGTCTGATACACACAGAACTGAAGTTTTTATTTTTTCATCCAGTAATTCAATTGAAATTGAAGTTAGATCAGTTAATTTAGCAGTCTGTGTACGAAAAGCCCTTTATTACTCCTCTGTTATCTTGGACTGTACAGTGCTTGCTTACTTGTACATTTGAAGGTGGTTATTGCTGTAAATGAACTGTCAGAATCCCAGAAATGTCTTAATTTTTTTGCAAGTCAAATTTGAGTGGAAACTGTACGAGGAGGGAGAGAGGCTTTCATGTCAGCAGTAAAAGCTCACATAAACCTGATTTTTGGAACGGGTTCATTGAAACAGCACTTCCTGAGGAATGTGTGGCCAACATGCATTGCAGCTCACACTTTTTCTCTTTTGTAGTCTTTGGAGTCTTGCTTATAACAACCCACTTGTTTCCTTGTGGGTCAGGCATAAGTGGAAGTCACCTCTTTGTTTTTGTTATCGTAGTGGGTCCTTGCTTGAGTTAGAACCGCATGGTTGTGTGTGTGTGTCAACACTTTGGTTTTTCCCTTTGTGGTGTTCACCTCATAACTTCACCTCCATATCCACTGTTGAAAACACTAGTGTGACTATTGTGCAGGCCTGTTTACACATTTCATGTCAGTTGGTAGACTTGTATTTTTTTCTCCTCCAATGGATATTGAAATGCAGTCATACAGAGCTTTTATAACATGCAGAAACCATGTATGTGCATCACTGTACAGCACACCATCCCCCTCCTGCCTCTCCCTCCAAAGCATCTCCCTCCGTGTTTCAGTCAGCTATCATTTCACACTGTTGATGCAGTTTAATTTCTCCATCACCTAATATTTGCTGGAAGGTGTTGTGTGTTGCTTAAATGCTTTGGTATGACCTGCCATACTAAGCTACTGTCCCCCTGCTGTGCATGTTTTGTATATGACATGTACAGCTCATGACCTGCAGAAGCTGTACATCTACCTCTAAACGGAATTTCTTACAGGCATCATATACAAACGTGGGCGGGTTGTCATCTGAGGGAAATGACTGCTGTGCCTGTTAGTGTACCTGCAGAATGATCCCCCTCTGTGCTCTGATTGGTTGTTGCAGCTTGTCAGTATAGGTTACGGGCGGGACCACCAGTCAGAGTTTCTGCTGATTGTGTCCAGGGAGGTGAAGGGAGAGGAGACCGGTTTCCCCAACCGCAGCGGCGAGGTGTGTCCCAGCATTCTCTCCCAGTCCCCTCTTGGGCGTGTCACTGCATGGCCTCCCCGGCCCCCTCTGCTTTTGCCATCACTCTACCAGGCCTCTGTGCACCCAGCTCCCGACACACAGGGGGTGCCCATTTTGATTTGATTTTCCTTTTTTTCCTTTATTTGATCTTTTTTTCTGCCTCACCCATCAGAGGAGGGTGACATACATAAACTCAAGTATCCTTGTGATTCTTTTCTTGTTTTGTCATAGTCCCTCCTAAAATATCAGTAGAATTGTATCTCTGTGATGTTATTTTTGTTGTTGTCTTCGTCGTTGTTGTCTGTCTCCTCGGAAGCCATTTTGTGATTTGGTGTCAGTTGAAGTACTGGATTATATACTACCGTATCAAAGGCGACTGGCACATTCTCCCTGCAAACACAGATGGTTAGTCTGTGGCCAGAGTAAGGGGGAGGTTGAAGGTAGACAAGCACAGATGCTGTTTCCACTTGAAAATGCAGTTTTAGATGATTCAGGGAGGCCCTACTCTGACCCTTGAGGCTTGCGGTGTGGGACGCCAACAACTTTGTGCTCTACACACTTTAATCTTATGACTGAGGCATGTCGACATTGTGGAGTGGCAACACAAAGAGTGTGTGTTCTTTTCGTTCTGTCTCCATCCTCAGATCGCTGAATAGTTCCCAGTGTTGTAGAAGTCGCGTGAACCGAGTCCTTAACCAGTTGAACTATGCAGCTACAACTAAATGAAAGAATTTAGCCAGATGTTCATGGGAAAAACTTTAAATTCATAGATGTTAAAGGCTCTGTTTAGTTGAGCCACAGTCTGAACACTTGACATTAAATTGAGCTTTGCTATTACTGACAGCTGGAGAAAGAGTTCTTCTGGGTAGGGATACTCAATAAGATGTAACATAGAGGCCATTATAAAAAAATGTGAGAGTGCATGAGAAGGTTTCCTTTTAAGTACGGATTTCTTTGTGATACAAATTTAATACACTAGAAAACATTTTCAGTATTTACAAACTTTATAGTATTATAGTACATTATAGTAAACTTGAATAACACATACACACACACATGTACATATATATATATATATATATATATATATATATAATAGGTGGGTTGTAGGATGAGTCGGATGTCATGGCCGACTGGAAGTGGCCTGCTGGCCTCCTATTGACTGTCGCTGCTTTCTTATATTGTCTTGTTTTAAAGGCTTGTACTTTTTGAGTTTAGCTTGAGTTTTCTCAATTTTAGATTTACTCTGAAAGATTCCGTTGTTCTTAAGCTTGTATGACTGCCTGTTGAAAAGTTTAAGCTGAAGAGTGGTTCTCATTGTGTAGTGTAAACAGGGAGAGTCTCTAAAGACTGAACTAAACCTGCCCGATTAACTCAAACCATCTGCACATCACCAGCTCTTCTGCAGCTCAGGTTTCTTATGTCTTCTCTCAGGCGTGTTGGTGTAACGTGGGTCCACCCGTCTTTAAATGATACTTTAAGCAGCCGTGATGCATTTATAACCGTGGCAGTTATTTGTGGATTGATTGTGTCATTTCATTTCTGTGCTTATTTTAGTTCTGCTGGAGTTGAGATGTGCAGTCTTGGTAATATTTTTTTATCCTATTGTAGAATGGACATTATGGACTGTATTATTGCTTTTTAATTGTATTGGTCTGGAGGTCGGAATAATATTGACTTTTACCATGAGGCGAAAATACCAGAGGGACAATGTATATTTTGCAACCATTGTTCGTGGAAACTGCATGAAAGAAACCACAGCAGGAGATCAAATGCACCGGGGGTCCGCTGACGTGATCCAAAACACATGTGAGGCTGCACAGCACAAAACCAGGCCCGTTTCAGCACGGCGCTGGAGTCAGACAGGAGTTTCCACAGCCAGGAGCTGACGCAAAGCAGCGTTCCCGTCCGGCCAGGCCAGAGCCCTGCCGAGACACTGGAGACAAAAGGTGGCATTGTATGTCTCCTGTCTAAGCGTGTGTGTGTGTGTGTGTGTGTTGCCAATGGTCCACTTTCTGAGGAGAGGAGACGTTGTTTCCTCTCAGCATGGTGTTTACTCAGCAGGGCCGCCCTGGCATTTCACATGGCTCCCTTAGTGAAGCGCCGGAGTGCAGACGGGTTTCCGTGGGCTCTGTGCAGCCAGCAGGCTGCTGCGCTCGAGTGAAACTGCAAGTCCGCTTGGGCTAGGCAGCCGTGGAAGGAATGACAGTGGTGCTGGGAGTCGTTTATTTCTCTTCCCTTTTGAGCAGCCCACTCTGCACTAGTGGTCATTCAAGGTGTACGGGCAGAGATGCGTGATGCCATTGTCCCTGATGGACGGTTTTCAGCATGGCCGATGTTTTGAACATTGGGCATTTATGTTTCAATGTCACTAAGATTACTACAAATTACATTTGAGGGAAAAATACATTGCACTCTTTTCAGTCCAGTTCACAGATGAATAACTCTAACTACATTGGTTATTTGTCAGGTTAAATGGATTTGCAATTAATTCCCATGTTGCATCTTGGAAAGTTGGATCAAAGGTAATGTGGTTGCCCAGTAGTGGTCCTTTTATGACAGACTTTCAAAAAAAAAAAAGGTGAAAATTTTGGTCTGGTAATGAAGGCACAAAGAAACTGAGAAAAGCTGTTGCTGTTCCAGTTACCCAGCGAAACCTCTTTGAGGTTTGTGTGGTTTTGGACGAAAGTCTTGTGTGTTTTATGCAGTACTGTCTTGTGCCACCATTCGCAGAGAAAGGAAGTGGATGCTTCTGTATCAGAAATAGAAGGCCATTCTAATTACCTGTGCATCGCAGGTCCCTTTAGAGCCTGGTGTGAGATCACTGCTCTCCCTCCGAGGGGGGCTCTCACTAATCCTCTTACAGGGTCAGATGGGCATGACCTGCCCTCTGCTGCTTAAACACTTCCTAATGGGAAGATTATAGTGTAAAACAAGGTAAGGAGCCACACACACACTCAGGCAGCCCTTTTCAGTATTTAAACACCATGTGTAGGTGCCTGTTTCTGTGAAATTGTGCACACATGTACAGTTTTAAGAAGTCCATTGGACAGGTCCACAGTTTCCTTATAAGCTGCATAATCTTGGAGAAGCATTTGGCATGTGCACATGTAGGCTCTGGCCCCGAGCTGTCCAGTCAGCCTTCACTGTAAACGTCTCTCTCCATCAGCCACCGCCTCTAGCGCTCGCGAAGATCCCTCTAAATCCTGTTACCTCTCGGTGTTGTTGTTCCACCTTGGTCATGATGGCGCAGCGCTTCGGCCCGGGCACGGTGACGCAGTGCCTGTGTAAGCCTCTTTGCTGCTCTCAGTGACCACACCTTTGGCTGGCAGCCCTGACTGGAGGAGGGAGTGTGCTGATGCTCTCACATTGCTGATACAGTTAATCCTCCTCACTTGACAAGACCCCCCAGCACTGCAGTGCTGGCTCTCTCACCCCGCCTTACCTTACAGCAGCATCCGGCACTGCCAGACCCCTTTTCCACGAGCGGGAGAGTGACGTCCCTGGGCGGTTCCAGGGTGGGTCCTTGCACGTGTATCCACCATAGGGCCAGGGACCCAGGACACCAGGCAGGAGTAACTATTTAAGGAAATTATGTCGTATTTGTAGCCCACTGTGCGTCATCAGAAAACTGCCAGTATACTACAGAAAGTGACTTGAACGTGGAGCATTGCTGCCTCATATTGGTGTTGGAATGGCCAGAGTTGCGTTGGGTACTGGGAAAAAAATTCAATTAGCTGCTACACTGTGTTTCTTAGATGCTGACTGTTTTTTTTCTGAATTTTTTCACTTGTTTAAACATGAGCATTAGGGTTGAACGATGTCTACCGAATTGGCATATGACGATGTCTACAGTGAAACATAGCGATGGACGATGACATCGGGGGGTGGGGGGGGGGATGGTCGCCTTATAAAGGTACTATAAATTTTTATATACAGACGGTACCCAACTTACGATGGTTCGACTTTACGATGGTGCAAAAGCGATACACATTCAGTAGAAACCGTACTTTGAATTTAGAATTTTGATCTTTTCCCGGGCTAGCGATATGCAGTACGATACTCTCTCGAACAGCAGCTCCCAGTCAGCCATGCAATCACGAGGGTAAACAACCGATACTCTGCAGTGTACTGTGTTGCCAGCGTTTTTTGGATATTCACTTTCAGTGCAGTATTCAATAAATTACATGAGATATTCAACACTTTATTATAAAATAGGCTTTAGGTATTAGATGATGTTGCCCAACTGTAGGCTAATGTAAGTGTTCTGAGCACGTTTAAGGTAGGCTAGGCTAAGCTATGATGTTCGGTAGGTTAGATGTATTAAATGCATTTTCCACTAACCCCATCGTAAGTCGAGGAGCATCTGTAGTGTGATTAAAGAAGTTGTTTTTCCTTTAAATCAGGTGCAAGGAGATAATATAATAATTAGAATAAACCCATCCTTCATTTTTGTGCTCTCTGGCTGACACTCCTTGAAATACATATTCATCAGTTCTACGGCTCAAGCTGATCCCCGGGGAAATCCCCAGAGATATGTAATATATATGTTTTTCTAAATTATAGCAGAGACACTGGAATTGTAGTGTGTTTTTACAGTCGGCTCAACGGGGGTCACCTGACACTTTACAGCAAGTGGGGGATTACTCCTCCTACAGAACTGGTCAGACATTCTGCTGTTTCCTTCCTATCTAAATTAATTAATTTACTTGTCTAACCTTTGAATATTCTTTACATGTGTGTAAGTAGCATTATAGTATAAGGTGTTGATTCGAGGTAAGTTAAGCCCTTGGAGGCTTGTGCATCATTTATCGTAAATCACATATAGCCTGCTCATTATCGGAGTGCTTTCTAATAAATAATGAACAGACAGATCTCAAGCCTGCTGGATAATTCATGGAGTGGGAGAAAAACTGCTGTGGTTGCATTTGAATAAAACAGGACTAACGGTGTAAGGTTTTAACAACAGTAATAAAGAAAAAACATTCTTGCCTTTAGAGCGGAAAGTATGTCATTTAGCAATGCAGCGTCAGGGATGGCTCAATTTAGAATTAAAAAAAAAAACATTGCACGTTCATTTATTTTATACAGTTCGTGATTTAGTAGAATTCTTGTTGACAGCATAGTAGGGCATTACTGAACTCTTGGAAGTGAAAAGGCCTCTACCAGCTGAAGTGTCCAAACGCTGAGTGTGCCTTGTCAACAGTGCAGTGGGAGGGTCCTGCAGATCGCCCCATGCCAGGAAAGCCTGCTCTGAGAAGAGCTTCCCATTAGAGGCCTCTCCCAGCAACAGAGCTCCTACTGCAGTCTCTGCTGAGGCCAGGCATGCCTCGGCATGCAGAGTGCACAATCACCACACACTGTTCTCATCCCTGCACGCCTGCCCACAGAGGTTCCAACGTACAACTCCCCGCCACAGCCATTCTGGCGGCAGGTCTCGCAAAAGAAAATGGTCCCATTTGGGTAATCGTTAAAAAAAAAAAAAAAAGTAATAATAATAATCATAACACTAAGTTGTGATTTCACACCTTTAAGGGTTTTCCTTAACAGTCCCTCAAATTTAAAGTGTGAGTCATTCATGTTGTCCTTACTTTGGTTCTTGTAATTTGTTTCATCTTGATGGAAATTCTCTTTTTCCAGTGTTTTTTTTTTTTTTTTTAAACTTTCTTTCTTGCTTGATTCTGTGTCCTGTTGTTCTGTGTTGTCTGGAAAATCTGAACCCCAAAAAGTGACTTAACTTTTTCCATCATTCTTTTCTCTTTCTCCCTTCTATCCAGCTGGTCAGCATTGGCTCCTCCTATAACTATGGGAATGAAGACCAGGCGGAGTTCTTGTGCGTCGTCTCCAAGGAGCTGCACAACCAATCATACGGCACGAGCAGCGAGCCAAGCGAGAAGGCCAAGGTGAGCAGTGTGCCCCGGCCTGTTTTTGCAGTTGGTGTTGTCCCAGCAATGGCGTAACACCAATACCTCTGAAGTAGGGAGCAGGAGAAATCTCCATGTTAGTTCTCCTTGTAATTTACCACTGGACACTCCTCTCTGCTCATGGTTATCTCTAGAACATTTACTCATGGTGCAGGTTTAGGAGAGACTTATTTTCCCTCTACCTTCTCTCAGCCCCTGATTGGTCCATGATTAGAATATGTTCAAGATGGCAGTCAAAAATGAGTCATCATCATCTTTGTAAGGGCTCTCCTTTCTCCTCCCCAGTGCTACCTCACTGAGATATCTCTACATTTCCAAGTTGTGAAATCTGACCCAGGTTTGATTGATTCCATGAGGAAGTTTGAATTTGTTGAACGTAGTCAGTGGTGCTCTGAGTGCCTGGCTGCTATCATGCAGTGAGAATGTCATAGCGTGTGACACACTAACGCCACCGGGTAGTGGGTCGAGGGAACATGGCAGGAGTAGCCCTGTGCATCTCCACACAACAGATGGTGGAGCAAATTTGGACGGAAGATTGCTTTTGTTTTTATGCTAGATACCTGAGTTATCCATACAGGAATCCATGCTGTTTGTTTATATTTGCTTTGACTTTTTTTGTTTCATAGGCCGTACTTGATTTTTGTTCAGGTTCGTGGCTATTATTTTTCTTTTTTTTCTTGGTCCCTCTCTTTCTTATGTCTGTGTCTCATATATAGAAATGTGTGTACATATATATTACTTGAAAGGGCATTGCCAGTAATTGTACATGTCCTCGTCAGTAATCCCTGAACCTTTATTTAGATTCCAGTTAGTTGCTGTGCTTTTTTCTAGTTTTAGGATTTTACGTGATGTTTCATATGGTAGTTTGACCTCTCAACAAAACACATCTAAATCCAAGCCATGAAAACCTGGAGATCAATGACAAGGGCATTTATGACATTTTGTTAGAGAGTGGTGTCATTATATCTGGAGCCACTGGAAGACTGGTGCAGTGGGCAGCTGCCTGTTAAAAAGTATTCATACGCTATCTGCAGGTTTTCACTCACTGTGCTCTGTCTGGGGTGTGCTCAGTAGGCAGAACAATGATGGTTTGAAAACAGCTTGCCTCTGACGGCATGTTTAATTTTGCATGGGCACTAGTGAAGGACAGGAATTCAGCAGCAATGTGGAGAGAATCCAGAGAAAATTTGTCACTTTGAATTTGGTACTATTTAGATATTTTTATTAGTTATTACAATAAGGCACAGAATTAAAAATAGTTATTTAAAAAGGTTATGGTGTTAAAGTTTAGAACATGGATGTATCTCATAAATTAACTCTGGAGCTGCTTCACTGTGTGGTTCTACCACTGTCCTCTAAAATTCTGGAACATGCATTGCCACCTCCACAGAGGTTCCAGATGTGAGTGAACTGTGCCTTCAGCTAAGTACATTCTGCCAAGTGAACGCACCCATGTTTTTTTCCCCCTCCTGATTTTCATCCGTGACGTTTAGACCTCATTCTTTAGTTTTTTAAACTTGTGTTGTCTTCTTTCTTCTCTTCTTCTTTTTCTTTGCTGTCTGCATGCTGTTCAGAGCGAGGACGAAGAGACGGATTACGAAATGAATGACTCTGATTAGGTTTGAGCAGTTAAAAGCCATTGGTGAGCACTTAGCTGCCTTCCCTAGACTCTGCCGAGTTCCCAGCCATTCCCTTAGTCAGCGTATGCTTACCAACCTGACTAGTGCCTTGCAGGAGTTACCAGTCCTGTTTCTATAGAGCCTCTGTCAAGCTGGGCTTCTTGCTCTGTGTAAAGCAATGTCTTTCTTGGAACCATGAGTAGTAGCTCAAGTGATTTGATGAAGGCAGTAATTAATGGAATCAGACAGTTAAGTTCCAAGCTTCTGGACAGCGGCCCTGTGGGATCAGAACAAGACACCCTTAGACTAGAGAAGGAAACATCCCCCCTTACTTGAACTCATGCATACATTCCATTTGACACAGAACTTGTGCTGCACATCCCCTTGACCATAGGGAAGGGGGAACTGAAGCAGATAACAATTCCTCTTCTTCCTCTGACAACATCATCAATGGCACTCGGGGCCATTGTAGTGGTGTTTGTAATGTGGTGAATTCCGCTCATGAGATGGAAAATGCAGGGAAAGTAACTTGGACTAGGATGGGCCAGCTCTGTCTTCAAGGTCAGCTGCAGGTTTTCTTGTTTTAATTCTTCTGTGGATCTTAATCACATGATCATTGGAGATGTAGCTCAAGAGGCATAGCTAATAGCGTAAACAATGTATCTCTCATTACAGGAAGATTATTTGCTGTTTAACTAGCTAGTAAGGATGAAAAGAACACCGCAAACTTGCAAAAAAGCAGACATATCTGCACCCTCAACTGGGCAGACGCAAATCAATCAATCACAATGTGCAGTGAAAGTGTGGCCTGCTTTGCTGATGTAACCATCCCAACTGAGGGGGTGCAGTTTAAAGAAAGCACATGTCTTGAAAACATGGGAATACGCACATCTTTTTCTCATATTTTATATCAACTACATAGTTTTGTCCACACTGAATAGACCTAGCCATAAAGTCATTTATTTGCCGTAAATTATTTGGACTACTCTGTGCTAGAAATTTGTAGTTAAAAATATACTTATATAAAAACATCTAAGTTGTGTCAAATTAGGATTTGAACTGTTTGAAAGATCAGATTTGTTTATTCAAGATAATACCCAAAAATAATCCAAAACACTTGGAAGGAAATTGATTTCTGTTGCTAGATTTCCAGTTGTTGTTGGCCTGAGTAAAATGGTCTCCCCGAAGTTTAAATTCTTGCTGTTAGATTTCATTTTGCTTCTGGTTTCTTCCTGAGAACCTGCTTTTTGCTGTTTCGCATAAGTGTACAAATGAAACTAGTCACTCATTTTTCCGTGTATGCGCGTGCATGCATTCATGTGAGTTTAAATGTTAAATATTTCGAATCTGGACATGCCTGTGACACGTCATGAAATGGGAGCTCAAGGATTAGGTATTTATGATTTTTACACTGCATTCCTACAAACAATAAGTTCATGAACATTAAAAAAACAGCACAACAATGGCAGTTAAAACCATCCCTGGGTAAGATTGCAATGCAGCAGCTCAGAGAGGAGTTGGGGTAACAGTCTTCACGCAACATAAGCCAACAGTCTGGGCTCCACTCTGACCTTTTCACCACAGAGCGAGCCTGCAAGCCTTTGATCACGAATGTCAGGCAGACTCAAAGTGGGGGAAGAAGAAAGAAAGGAAAAAGGTTGTTTGGAAAGCTCACTGTCATTTATCGATCCAGAGCCATCTCCCCCAGCAAATACACCTTTTGGGTTTGGTTTAATGCCAAGATAATGATGGAACAAGACTTCAATATTTAATGACCTCCTGTCAGCAGCTTCTGCGTTCCTTTGCCATCAGAGTCTCCCCTCCCATCAAACTCCTGGATCCTTCCACCTCTTCTCTCCCTCTGATTGATTAGGCCATAAACGCATCTTCTTCATCAGCTCTGCAGAGGAGGAGAAATATACTGCACCAAATCGCTCCTTACACAAAGGATTCTTAGTTTTTTTCAGCTGGGATACATTAAAGCATTGTATCTTTGTGTTTTTGTTTTTTTACAGGTGAATTGTCTTCTTTGTGATCAGATAATGTCTGATAGTTCATCTGATTAACCCTTACACTGTGGAGTGAGAGCATGGAGTTATTTTGGGAACACTATAACTATTACACAACGCTATGACTTGTGATTATACATTGAAATATGTACTCCGGCAGTGGGTATCTTTAAGAGATAACGTGTTTCATAACCTCCTTTCAAATAATCAGGCGTGGCTCGTGGTTGTATTTTTGTATAGGCCAAAACCGCCTAGCAATATGAGGTGTCCATAAACCTAAACAGACTGCTGTCTCGTGTGAGGTTTGAGCTTTTTATCAGTCCTCTTTCAAGTACTGCCTATTAACCCTACCTAAACCTACAGCCACCTCCCCCACATGGTAAGCAGGCTGGAATCACCCAGAAACAAAACTACAAAGCATTTACGCATGATTATGTCCCCTCTTGATTTTCAAAGGGGCATCATCCAGCCAAAATACATAGCTATTAATGTGCATTGCTGTAGATCCCTTCCCTGAGCTCACTTTAGCATGAAATGAGTAATGTTGGCATTTTAATCCTCCTTAGTAGTGTTTAAAATGTAAGGCTGAATTTTCATTGACTTTATTTTTCAGATTCTTCAAGAACGTGGATCCCGAATGTGAAGAGACAGTATTAAACCCTAAGAATTTTGTTCTGCTATGAGCTCCAGGTATAAAGACACAAACATATCACAGATGACGGGGAGCATTTTGCAAGATGGAAGAGAAGTTACTTTGGGGCCTACATCCTCTTTTTCCCTCATTTTTATTGTGTATAACAAGTCCACTTAGTGACTTTTTGTGCCTGTACAGTAAAACTGGACTGATTTTTTTAAGCAAATGGAAAGAAGATTTTTTTTTTTCTTTTCAAACTCAAATGCAGGAAATATGCATGTCATTTGTAGTAAGCTGAGCAAAGACGGTCTTACAGAAATACTTGGCCAATGACTTACTCAGGGTCTCCCGTTGTTCACTTCTTGTTTTTTTTTTTTAGGTGCATTAACCTTCCTACTCTAAGATCTTGTAAGGGATTTTTTAAAGGTGTATATGATTGCGTCTGCCAGACCTACACCTCCAAAACCCAAATGATTTCAGGACAGGGGGGTCTCAGAGGTTTCAATCAAATAGAGGACTGAGTGTTCAGACTCTAAAGAAAAAGGGACTTGTGTAGTTTGAGAGTTACGATGCGATGGGTTGTAGGGATGGTGCTTTGGGTTTTAAAATATCCACAAAAATAAATGACATGTTTTGTTTAGAAGTGTTAATTCTCACATATTCTTCTTGAAGGAAGAGGGGGTGCCCATCTTCTTTTTCTTGGTATAGTCTTTAGTTTTGGGAAGAGGATTTTTTTGTACAGTGGTGGGGTTTGGGAAATGGTGAAGGGATGCTTTGAAGATTTTTTTTCCTATCCATGATGTTTATGATGTTAAATCGCAAAGAACAAAAAATGGGTTTTATTTGAACTTTGGAACTGCACGTTTTGTATACTGTGGCATAAACTTAAAACATTAAGTTGTACTGGAGCTATTGAAATGCGAGTGTCTTAGACACTGATATATATTGACCTTCTACACATTTTAGTCATGGTTTGTTTGTACATAAGTCTCTGTATATTGAGATTTACAAATCACGGCAGACTTCATATGCCTATGATGATGAATTTTTTGTTTTATTAAACATTTAATTGGAAAGGTTATGCTTTCCAGTCACACAATTTTATCTTGGCACAGACATCGACTGTTAGGCTGGTTCTGCTGTAAAATGTTTTTATTTTTTCATTTTTATTGAAAGATGAATCCCTTTGTGTCTTGCATGATTGCACACGCTCTGAACGAGGGTGTGTTTGTCTGTGTAGATATTTTATATACACCCTTCAGAACATTGCAGTGTAAAGTAAAGCTTCTCAACATTGCTCTGTATGTAGACAAAAAACACACTATAAAGCTTGGCTCAAGACTGCAGCACAGTTTGCAAACATGCAAGTTAAAGCACTGAGCTCAGATATTTTAGTAATACATTTTTTATCATTTGCTCAGGCCTAACCTGTGGTGTGTGTGTGTGTGTGTGTGTGTGTGTGTGTGTGTGTGTGTGTGTGTGTGTGTGTGTGTGTGTGTGTGTGTGTGTGTGTGTGTGTGTGTGTGCGCGTGCAATTCATATGTTTGATGGATTTGAGGTGATGCCATTTCCTAATGACCAAATCCAATGTCTAAAGTGCAGCTTAAACATTGAGTTCTGTGGTCAGTTAAGAGTAAAAAAACAAATTCATAAGCAGATACACACACCCATGTGGTTTTAGATATAGGTAAATACAGAAGAGGTAGTGTATGTCTAATGGGTGCATGCTTTTCTTTTTTACTAATACACACACAAGGGCTTTTAATTGTGGAGTGCAAGCTATACAATCTGTACAGAGGTTCTGTAACAATGGAACAGACTTTATTGCCGGAGCTAGGCAATGTTTACATTTGCTATAGTGTTTTGAAGCCTTCCAATAACCTTGCACACCTTTCCTTACCTTAATATAGTGACAGATGTATTCTACGTTTCACTGGAGGGACACAGTTTCTCCCCAGTCGAGTCCACAGATGTAAATGATGGACTGTGCTTTTCACTGATGTTACCATATCTTTATATATTTCTCAGATGTTTTCTGTTAATTGGTTTTAAAATCAGGGGAAAATGTTTTGACCTTATATCCCCCATTACAGAAGCCGAGCTCAGAGTGGACACAGACCTGTAGGGATCTGTCGTGAACGGGAGTCACAGTTGCCCATGAAGGGGAATCTGTGTAAGCAACAGTGCACCACACCCAGTCTTCACACAAGTGAAGAGATGCTCAGCAGTGTTGGTTCCCTCTGTGTGTGTTGTTGCAGTGGTGTTCATGACCCGTGGTTTGTCCTGTTTCCTTGACACTGAGGTGCTGCGTCAGCCATAGCATGCACGGCGCTGCTGTGCCTCCCACCGCTCTCCTCCCCAACACTACTGTGCGTCATCTCACTTTGTCGCCCCGTTTCACTTCATGTCAATACCCCCCCGGTTTGGCTTGGTTTCGCTTTTATTCCTGTGCGTATGAATCTTTACTCTGCCTCTAATGTAGCAAGAATACTTTGCTGGTTATATACACATATGTATAATCCAGTTGTGACAGAATTTCATCCTCAGATCTGCAAAACATGTTTTTCCTTTTTTAAGAACAAGGCCTAGCAGATTGAAATGTTTTTTTGCACCAGTTTGTCACTGCTGTTATGATTCTAATATCATTTCAAAGTTTTGTATTTGTGTTATATTTTGTTTCAATACATATACATAAAATATACATAACATAAAATGACTGGGAGAACATAAGACAGTGATACTGAGCAAAGTGTGAATCTAATAAATAAATGGTCTTTAACTTACATGGTGAATGTAATTTGTCTTTTTTTAAAAAAAATTAGCTGAGTGTCTGTTTCTTTTCACCTTGTCCAAGTGGATCCTTTTCAAGATGTTCCATAGTCCCTCCTTTAGTAAAGTTTCCTCAGGCCTCTGTTATAACAATATCACAGAATCCATTCTTCAGTGGGTGTATAAAGGAAGTTCACTAGACAGCAGATTACTGTCACAGGAGTCCATGTAATATTGGATATACTGTACGTGTATGAAAAACTTACACACAGTAAAGAATTAAACATTGCCACAGTTTTTCTTAAACACTTACCTTTGTTCACATGCAAGTATTTTTTGGAAATGTGAAGGGGAAAAACCTTGAAATAATTATACTGGAGAGCCTTTTTAAATAGGAAGGATTTCACGAATACTACGCATGCAAGAACCCAACTAGGTCCTTTTTACCTCAAACACTTGATTACTCTCTTGTCAGTTACCCAGGCTTCACGTTGCGAAATGGAAGGTCACCCAAATAACTTGCATGATGGCTCCCCCTAGTGCCTTACATGTGTAAACCAACCTATCGGTTGCAAATTTCTCGTGGAAATGATCTCCCTCACAAGATTCGTGTCCTTTGTTTTTAGGTTCGGACGACTCACGGAGGTCGAAAGCGTGACTAAAAAAAACTAAAAACATCTACACTTACGGATGAAAGGATATGTACAAATAATAAAATTGTTAAATAAATGAATGTTACCGCATTCAAATAACTGGTTTGTCTTCACTTCAGTATTTTTATGTGAGTAAATTACTTTTTTCCTTAATTATGCAATGTGGCATAATTTTGTACTGTTCCTACTCACGAAAAAATTGCTTGGCTGACAGCTATCAAACCTGTTGGAAAATCCCGGGGGCTGTCGACATATGAAACGTCACCGCATGCGCACATTGAACAGTTTGGGCTCGGGAATGGCGTCGTGTGTTTTGACCCGCCAAAAAATACCCTACGAACCCAGTGTCTTTTTACTGCCAATGTTTAACTGATTTGTTTTCAGATATATTTAATAACTTTAAGGGCGACGCTACGATCGAATGTGCGCGCTAGCTAATATTCCTAATGTCTCGAATTGTCCTTCATATTAAAATGTGGAGTCTAGGCTATACAATACTTAGTAGCGATGTTTCGAACAATCAGTTTATGTCAAGATCCCAGACAGACAGTACATGAAACATTCAAGTTTTCAATGGAACCTTGCTCACAGCCTAACAGCAAAGCGTGATACATATTCAAAGCTTTGTCAAACTGATACGGAATACATTTCCATTTTTAGCCACGCCTTAGTTACAAAAAAGACAAAAAAAAAAAAAAAAAAAAAACACGGAAAACGCTTGAAGGACCGCCAGTGCGCTCCCATCTAGGGATCATCTATAAAGATGTTCACTATAGCTGGTGACACGGTGTCCTTTTTAGAAGCAAATCAGTTGCTATAGAGTTAAAATTTGATGGTAGGTTTTGCGCCCATGTATCTATAACTTTTTTTAGGAAGGATTATCTATACATTCAGCGTGTAATGTCCTACTTGAATGTTAATTGTGTATATTCCAGCTTTTGTGAATGTGTTGCTTGACGCAGGAATATAAATAAATAAATAAATAAGCACGAATTGACTAAATATGGAAAACAACTAAAACAGCAACAACAAACATATTGACATCAAGAACAATGTTTAAAATGCTAATAAAAATACTGATCACCACAAAATGAAGATTAATCTCTAGCTGTTGCTATATCCAAAAGAACTGTAACAATTAAAACTAGTTGCATTTAAAGTATATATATATATATATATATATATATATATATATATATATATATATATATATATATATATATATATATATATATATATATATAATGGAAGAGCTTGTCATTGTAGGGGGCAATTTTCATTTTCCTGCGGAACATTCAGATTCAAAATTAAGAAACAGCAAAAACGTGCCCAAGAAATTCTATAAGACAGTTCAAGCGGCGTCCGAAGCACTTTTTATAGATGTTCCCTTACAGAGAGAACGCGGTCCCTTTAAATGCACAGTTGTCTAAAGAAATGCCTGCAAGGACAAATTTAATACTATAAAATGGTTAAAAATGAGCCCACAAAGCTTTTTTTTACTTCGTCGAATATATTTTGTGCAAATGTAATCCAGTTTCTGTATTTAAGATGTGCATCGTTTTCCATTCCTCAGCATAGTTCTTCTTGCTTGTAGCCTATTTCCAAATTATTTTTATGTGTGTGCTATCAACTGTTAATCGTGTTCTGCTGACACTACACGGGAAAATGTCACACTCATTTAAGGTTATTAACGTTTTAATTATTGGTAATTGTTTTCAGGCGGTCCGGGAGTTAACAGTAGGTCCTATTTAGCCTGGGTGAGAATCGGTGCATTTCAGGAGGGAAACTTCGCAGGGTTTTGTCCCGAGTTTATTAAGATTGTCATTTAAAGCCAAGCGGCTAAGAAAATTATTACTTTTTGTGTATTTGTTAATACACAAGGTAAGCATTGTTAACAACCTGACCATTTTAACTACAGTAAGGTCCCTTAAGTATGTAGCCAGTATGAGCTTGCGCTGTTTTTGTTTGGTTGCTGTGTGAATGAATGTATGCCTGCTTTGGGCAGAAGAGCCTAGCTAGTCCTTTGTCCTGCGCGGGTATTTGGGCCAACATATTGCCAATCCGAGGGTTCGTTTGATGCTACGACATGAAAAGTTTCCTAAATGGTAAAACTCGATTGGGGAACATGTTGTGTATTAGGTCGACGAGGAATGAGATTTCACATGGAGCTTAGCGTCGGCACGGCTAAAAAATTTAGTCTGCGCTAGAGTGAAACTGGCGCAAGGCTGTAAGCAGTGTGCTGTTAAGGCTGAGTCTAAGCCTGAGATCTGGTAGTTTTAACTGTATTTTGTTACCTAGGTGGTTTGTTTCAAAATGTGTGTAATAAACGCAACTACTTTAACTGGCGGAACCGAAATTGAGGTCCGTGGTTAACTTGGGTTAAAGAGTTTAGCTAGCAAGCTAAACGCCGCTGCTGAAACGGGGTGAGAAATTACAAGCCAAGGTCCTGGGAAGATTCTCAAGCGATGTTTTCCCTTTCTTTCGGCCGGAGTGTTTCCCCAACTCATGTTTGTGTTCACTTATTTGTTGTCCACATTCATTTTGTATTGTCACCAATTAGACATCCGATTGAACGTTTGGTAGTTATCAAGGATATGGCACCGCAGTTGAAAGGTGTGAATTGCGGTAACGTCAGCTGTACTAACAAGTCTACCTCTGTTCGTTACGTTGAAACTGGTGGCAGTCTTCTCGATAATAATTGTTGTTAGATCGCTTAGCTAACATTACATAGAAAAAAAGTGTAAAGCATGGGGTGTCTGTATATTCACCAATGCCTCTTACATGCGGGCTGTTTGTGTCCCACCCGGGTTTGTATCATTGTGCGACTGAATTACAATTCTTTGCCACTAGTTTCCCAGTGATGGTGCAGAAGTCGTTCTTGCCTAAATTTATCAGAAAGTGTCGAGAAACTATTCTCAAGTTGCAGTTTTTGATAACGGTAGAACTAGTCCAGCTAACACAATGACCAAAGATGTTCCTGGAGAATGGGCAAAATGGGAGATCAAGCTGACTGTGCTGTTGATATACCTGGAGCCAAAAACTATAAAACGCACTTGTCATGTTGACCTCACAGTACAGAAATGCAGTTCACTATCAAATACCCATAACTAAGAATTGGCAGGATGTAAGTAAAGTAGGCAGATCCAGTAACGACATTCCAAAGAGGCTTGTCTATAATGAAATTGGATGCTTTTGAAGCAGGTCAACTGTGTAAACTGCCACTTGTGTACACTGGCTTGTGGAGGGTGCCAGTTTATGGAGAGACACTTGTTTGTCTAACAGATTTAAGGTAGTTAATAGTGCAGGTGTTTGATGTATAAACTGTAAGAGTAAGGTCAAAGTTGACAAATCAATGACAACATATGTTCCTGCCTCTGACAGTGGCGGAGTTTGTCTTGACAGATGCTTCTTCATGCAGACAGCAAACTGCAGATCGGTCAATGGGAACTACTTGTTAGACGAGGAACTACTTGTTAGATGAGTACAACAAGTTCAGAAGCAGTTTTCTCTCCAAGGCACCACTGTTCTTAGGCGCCGCCAGTGACAGATCGCATCCAGGAAGTGGTTTTAGATGCTTGCCCTCTTCGAAGGCATTGAGCACTCTACCTTAAGGGCAGCGTGGTTTATCTTTGTGCTGATGCAGCTCAGGGGTCACTGATCATACCATGATGAAATGTATACTTCAGGCTTGATTTTGCAGTATTATGTGTTTGATGTGACTCTCATGGTCCATTTTGGGGTGAACAAAGTAAGCAGGAGCCCTTGAATGGTGGTTAGAAGACTGATTGGCCAGTGCTTAAGAAGCTTTAATGCCACTTTTACACTGACAAAAAAATCAGTGTCCTGTCACAAATAATGAAAGGTGCAGGAGAAAGTCCTAAAATGGGTCTTTGGGCATTGACTTTTTCCACGATAAATGACTCAGATTGGATAATACAGATCTTTCTAAAATCTGAGGTAATCGGGGTTTAACTATTGGCATATTGCCTTGTGGTTAGCTATTATTAGCTGGGAATTATTTGAAGCTAGGTACATGTAATGCTTCTCTTGCAGCCTGTGTGTGTGTAAACTTTTTCCATTAAAAATTAAAATGTGAACTTTGTATGCATACCACTAGGTGTATATGCTATTTTTTGGTTCTTATTGTTTTTATGAATGTGCTAGAAGTGAGCCCTTTTTGAAGCTTTACAGTGCAAAAATGGATAGCATAGGAATCTTTAGCCAACCCAAAGAAAAGGTTTGGGGGGGGAAAAAATGGCACAAATTTAAATTACATTGTCATTTAGCAGATGCTTTTACCCAGAGTAACTTGTATGGGTTTCAGTTTTATCCATTTATATTGCTGGATATTTACTGAGGCACTTGTGGGTTAAGTACCTTGACCAAGGGTACACCAGCAGTAGCCTGGCAGTGAATCAAACCAGCAACCTTTTGGTTACAAGCCCTGCTCCTTGCCACTATGGTACATCTCTGCATTTAAGTAAAATAAATGGTTCTTAGACCTTGATCTAAATTCTTAGTTCTTAATGTTTTATTAAAGAATCAGTAATGCAGACTTAATTCACAGAGAGGTAGAGCAGTGGCTTCTGAAGCATGAAGTAAGTTGCAGATCCTCAAAAGCATTTCAAATAGGCATGTTTTAAAACAAATGGAGAGATTTTATCATGGATAACCTCTGTCATGAAGGTAAGGGGAAGTAACTGGTTTTAATTAAAAAAATTATGAGCCCTTTGATTTGGATTCAAGAGGTTTAAGATTTTGAGTGTTTGTGTCTTGAGAGTTCATGTGGGCTTAATATTTACTGTATTCATTCTTCACCTTCCAGGGAACAAGTCATGTCTGGTATAGCTTTAAGCCGACTTGCGCAGGAACGAAAGGCCTGGCGAAAAGACCACCCATTTGTAAGTAATTTGTAATAACGTAGTTGCTGTTTCTGGAGAGCATATTTGTCGGCCTTTCGGTTCCACAGACCAGTTTCACATCTGTACTGTGTGTCATGCTGTCCCTTTATGAGTTTATCAGATTATAAACTCATGGGCCAAACAAGGACAAAAAGAAATCTGGCTGCAATTGAATGAAATTTGTGGGTTTTTTTTTTTTTTTTTTTTCTCTTTTTCAACGGGAGTTTGACAGGGTTGTACATTAAAATCCTCCACTTTTCAGGGCTTTGTGGCAGTGCCAACAAAAAATCCCGATGGAACAATGAACCTGATGAACTGGGAGTGTGCCATTCCTGGAAAGAAAGGGGTAAGAGTCTAGCACTCAGTTTTCAGCTTTGAACAGTATCTGCTCCTTGGTTTGAAGTGCATGCATAGTGGATTATAAAAATGAGATGTGTGTGTATGATGAATTAAACCTCCATGTACTGCTGTACATCTTATGTGTGCATTTTGAATGTGGTGCTGACCTCCTGCTACTGTCCCTCTCCTGTCTACAGACCCCCTGGGAGGGAGGCTTGTTTAAGCTGCGAATGCTGTTCAAGGATGACTATCCTTCTTCACCTCCAAAGTGTAAGGCTATTTTGCCTCCTCCAGTTCTCCTTGTAAAATCTGCTCCTCAGTCATATGGTTCATTTGTTCTGAACCTTGAGTGGTTGTCTTTTCTCTCTCAGGTAAATTTGAGCCTCCGTTATTCCATCCTAACGTATACCCGTCTGGCACAGTCTGTCTGTCAATTCTAGAGGAAGACAAAGATTGGAGGCCAGCCATCACAATCAAGCAGGTAGGCAGGAGGTGATCATAATATGTAGATCCTTCCCTGTGTTGCTCCAGATGCCAATGACTGGATACTGCCTGCTTCACACATAACTTGCCACGATCTGGAGTTAGTTCTTTGGGCCACCATGAAAAAAGACTTCATTTGTAGCGAGCAAATAACGTGTAATTTTTTAATGTAATAGCTTATATGCAGCTCACAGGGATTAAAATAACAATTTTATATATATTATTTATGTATAGCTTAAACGAATCATACTGAAATCAGTATAGCTGCCTAGCAAGCTAACAAGCACAATTATAAGTGACAACAGCCACTGCAATGTTCCGCTTTTAGGCACTGACAAACGTTTGCAGCTAGCTCTATTTTTGTCTGAGATTTTTAGCTGAGAACCCATTACAATGAGGAAACTAGCTACATATCGGAATGACAGTAACCTTGGTGTAGTTGTCCACTCATTCATTCAGAAAGTTAAAACATTCCGGCCAGGAAATCCTTTGTCACGCCTTGATTCTTATATGTATTATGGGTGTAACTTATGAAAATATGTTTTTTTTTTTTTTTTTTCCCAGCAAACTAAGGGGATTAGAGTTTCCCCATTATAATCAATGGGGAGTAGACATGTTGCAGTGCGCTAGCCTCCATTCTGGTGTCTGCAACTTCTGATTCGCTCTACCTCTCCGGTCTCTTTACACAATCTCTTTTACAGCTCCCCAATAGTCTGCCTAGCCCCTAGTCATGCATAGCTAACGTTAGCTAGCTCATTCTCCTACACACTCCCTGTTAGCAACATTAGGTATCAAGTATTTAACTCTGGCTACTTTGCTAAAAACGTCTAATATTTGTTGAACGATCAAACGAGAATTTCTTTGTGAGCAAAGCCTTAAATGAGAAGGCTAATAGGGAGTCCTTATTAGGGGTTGACCGATATGGTTTTTTTCAGGGCCGATATGATAATGATTATCCATGACAAAAAGAGGACGATAACTGATATTTCAGGCCGATATTTGAATGCTTTTAATTTTTTTTTTTTTTTTTTCTCTCGGTGTGAAAAGAAATAGGCTGTGACAACACGGACTTAATTACAAACCCTCTTTACCTAGTCATATGTTTTCAGGCATACATCAGTCACCACTATGAAAGTTAAATAAAGAGCAAAAAGATCAAATGAAAATTCTTTCTCAAAGATAAAATTAAACTAAAATTTGCAATAACTAAAATGTGCATTGTAATATTGACATTGTGGGTACGTTTCTCTATGGTTATCTTATTTTGGCTACGCAACAGATGCCTATTGCTATTTCAAAAGCATTCAATTATGGGATGAACAATGGCAATCATTGCGTAAGAAAGCGAATTGATACATCATTTAGGCTGCATTTTCATCATAAAGTATGAAATATCAAACCTTAAAACTAGCCTGTATGTCCACGCTTTTTCTGAAGCTGCGGGGAGATTCTAGGAGCCCATTTGCTCGTAAGTCATTTATGTGAGAAATGGACAGCTCATACAAAAGTGGGGTACCGTGTGGAAGGACTGTGATAAAGTTAGCGAAAATACTGTGAAGTGCAAACTGTGTGCTGCAAATTTTTATTTTAATAACTCGACTTCCATGATGATGATGATGATGAGGCCAAATTAAGAAACATCAAAGTGGCAAACGGGTATTTTCAGCTTTGCCATGAGGTTCCGACATACAGTGCAACCGCAAGCAAGCTGAAGTTTAATTTCGTGAACGGTTGCTGAAATGACGACTGTAATTCAGAAGGGATGTGCTTTAGGATAAATATCTTTGAATGTTTCATTTGATAGAATAAATATACATTACTGTTTGTTAAATATGCAGTGTCAAACTGTTGCAACTTATAGCACAAGTGCACCAATTAGCCCTTATTTCTTTTATATTCCAAGCTTGTTTTTTAGCTTAAGGCTTAACGGCATGGTTTTAGCACAACGACCATTTTGCTGGATACTTACCTTCCATCCTTGTTTCCAGCAGCTGAAAACGTTTGATTTTCAAGGTCAGACAACGTTGTCTGTCTCAGCCAATGAGGGAATTTTGTGGAAAGGATGTTAGCCAATAGAATTTTTCTGACAGAGGAGATGCGTCGGGATAGTACATGCGTTGCTTTTTTTTTTTCTTTTAAATCGGGAATTTCAATAAAAATATACCGATAACAGAAAAATTTGCAAATATCGGCCCTGATTATCTAACGACCCGATAATCGGTCGACCCCTTGTCCTTATCACAAAGTACCGATATGTAGCACCAAATGCGTAAACCAATTTCAATACTCAGTAGTACTGGCATTATTCGGTCGGTGCTTTTGAAGTACCGAGCCTCGATACCCAGCCCTAATGTGATGGATCATGACAATCATCCGTATGACCCTGGAGCTGTAAACGGAAATGCTTACCTGACCCGTGCTCTCCCTGATCAGTGCAGGTTTTTCAGCCTGTTTTAATAGTCAGATTTACACAGATGAGTGACAGCTGCTATTGAGGCAGATGACAGACGGTTGTTGATATAGTTTAGTATACTACTGATTCGTGTTTGAGGCTAGTAGCAGACTAGTAAATGCACTGCAGACACCTTAAAGTAATGTGGTAATTGTCTAACAAATTATCCAAGGACCAAGTGGAAAAGCACAGGGTGTTTTGTAGAGTTTAAGCAAAATACTTAAAATACAACTTCAGTGTTAAAGCTGAGCAACAAATGGGCAATTGAGTTCCTGTTGGAAACACATATAGCAATGAAGATGTTGTCTTTGAAGAGAAGAAGCATTTTAGATGTGTGTGGTCATTGTCAATGGCTTTGTTTCCATTAGGGGCACTTGTTGATGTATAAAGTCTCATACATGATGCAAACAGGTGGTGTTCAGGCACAGCATTCTAATTTCTACTCACTCACAGAGAAGGTGACATGCTAAATGCATCATCAGTTTCTTGCCTTTGTGCACGGTCAGTATAAAGGAAACATTCTCATGAAGAGCAAATTTCAAGCTGGCATTCTGCAATAATACAGCTGTCCCTTTGTGTTAGGACAACATTCATTGTCATCTGAAATGCAAGTGAGTTGGATTTTTTTTTTTTTTTGAATACACACAAATTACATGCACTGCATGTCCAAATGCGCAGTGATACCCAGTGCTGCTTATTTTAGTAGTTTTATCATGTGGACAAACCCTAAGGGCAGTTGGACTTTTGTTTGCCCAGTTCTGTGTTCCCCAGCATTTGTAATTGCCACTTGTACTAAAGGCTTGGCTTACTGCAACAACTTCTGCGCTTGCTCAGGGAGTAGCAAATGCAAATCTTTAATACACATGCATGCCAACTCAGATTTCAGATTTTCAGATGAAACTGTGTCAGAAACTGTGACAGTTCTCATACAAGAGTATACCATGATGCAAATAATGAACACAGGATTGGAGCATCTCAGACGTAATATGAGCAGCTTCTACACGGGTTCATAGGGTGCCCCATAGTGGTGGAACCCTGGCAAGTAAGTCCACCCCTGTCCTGCAGAATGAAGCTAATCATTTGTTGAATGATTTGAATGAAATGAAGCTTGTCATTTGTTGGCAGATAAAGCAGCAGGGCTCAGCTTATACTCAGAACAAGCACCTTAGCTGACTGAGCCACTTAAGAGCCCTGTTTCTGTGTTTTTTGGAGTCAAAATTTGGTGAATTCACACAAACGATTCTACTCTGTTACCACAATCAGCTGATCAGCTCACACTCAATGCAAGCACCTTAATCACCAACCTACTCGGGACCCTAGAAAATCCACTGTGTGGCAGTATGGCAAAGTCCGACTGTTTTGCAACTGACAACTTTATTTCACAAATGCAGTAACTCATTTCGTACATTCTTTTCTTGGCTCTGTTAAGATAACTGAACAGATGGCGTCCACACAGTTAAGTGCAGCTTCGTCAAGTTTGGACAGTGCTCCTCTATCAAGAATGACGCTGAAAATGACTGGAAAGGGCACTGCAGCCACACGTAGCTTAGTGGATGGCACCCGTGAGTCTTGTGCTGAGCAACACAGGGCATAATTGTGTTGGTCCTCCTTTTCACCTTCTCCGCAGATCCTGTTAGGAATCCAAGAACTTCTGAACGAACCAAATATCCAGGATCCTGCCCAAGCAGAGGCATATACAATTTACTGGTGAGTCTCCTTATGTGTTACTTTGTCAGACAATGCAAGCCTTGACAACAGGCAGGCAGGAAATGAATCAAGTCATTTTCAAAGTTTGAAACAAGGCAGTCCACATCATAGGTGTGAAGTTTTACATCAGCAGCATAAGGCTTGCAGCTGATTTAGATGTAGCCAACTTCTAGTTTTCACCTTCTTTCACAGTAGGTGGCAGTAGAGCGACATGAAAATTGCTGCATAATAAATTAGTTTATTGTATATTCTCAGTTTTGGAAAAATCACATTTAAATCCATTTTTCTTTCTTTTTTTCAGCCAAAACAGAGTAGAATATGAAAAAAGGGTTCGAGCACAGGCCAAAAAATTCTCACCGTCATAAGCACCAAGACTTATCTGCTTAATGGAAGGAATTGGTTTGACAAGGATTCTTTTCTCTTTTTTCTTTCCACAAAAAAATCCTCCTCACAATTAGACTTACTGCAGACTTATTTAAAGCCAAATATATATTACATATATATTTTGTGCCATTTACTGTGTTGACACCTGTCCTACACCTTTGTTTCCCCTCGACCTTCTTGTTGGCTGCATTGACACAAGGCCAGGAGTGTAGCCACAGCGTTTCCCCACTTGAGCTGACTTGATATTGATACAGGAGCTCAGAACGCAGCTGAGGTCTGGTGAATTGCAGTTTGTATATGGGGATTGGAAGGGTGGGCGGGTTGCTTGCTTTTATTCTTTTTAGTTCTCTAGGCGCAAGTGACATGGCACAGGGCAGGACTAATCCAAATAAAGCAAATTGTCCAATTCTATGTCAACTGAAAAATATTTTGTTACACAAACACACCATGGGTTGACTTGTCTTTCAATTATTCCTTTTCTCTTTGTTGCATTTTTTGGCTTTCTTTACTTTCTCGCAGGGTCTATTCCTCCAGTCTTTGTATTTTCCATGGTTTTAATGATGTAAACCTTGCTATTTCTTTAATGTCAGTATTTCAACTGCTGTAAAATTATAAAACTTTTATACTTTCTATGATTACACTAGTGTCTCTAGATTACTTTCCATCTCTGATGCAGGCATTGTACTTGGCATGTTGTAATATATGATAGCATATTGCTGCCTTGGCCATTAAGTATGTTTAGCTAAAAACGAGGGAAAAAATAGCCACAGTGAATCAAAGGCAGATTAGCTTATTTCTGCATCAGACTCATGTTTATATGGTGTTTTGTTCATGTAAGTGTTTAGAGTAAATAAAAAAAAAAAGTTTATACAAAGCCAGTGTTTTGTCATTGGTGCAAATCTTGAACATTTTTAGTCTTTGACATTTTTATGTGTCTCCTCTTTGCTTAATTGGTGGAATGTTCTGTGTAACCAATCAAAACAAATATTTCATTCTGAAATATGTGAATTGAAAATGCTAACAGGTTAGTAACATTGCTTTGCTGTCATAATTGTAATTTTGTGATGTGCATTGTTTTGACTTTGGATACCTTGAAGTCTCTTCCTTGATATGGAAAGTGGTTTTTCTGTTATTTTGGTGGGGATATTGCTTACACTCCTGTGCATTTTTTTTTGTTGGAATAAAAACAAGATCCACACTATAAGGAGTAACGGTAATGTATTTCATATGTGTAGGAAAGGAATTTTCACTTATGTCTGACATTGATGCTGATGTTACTCACATGGAGCGCTGTGTGTTCGTCTGACCAATGAGAATAGGCCCCCACATAACTGCCATGGGAACTTGCCATTTTCGTGAAGATGTGGGTGGGGGTGTGGGGGTTTACAGGCCTTCTGTTAAATGTAACTTTTTGTGCTCTGGTGATCAAGCCCCCAGTGGCACCCTTGCATGAGCGAGCACGTGCACGCACACACACGCGCACACACACACACACACACACACACACACACACACACACACACAACCAGCTCTGAAATGTTCACAAAGTGTCTGAGTGGAGAGGGGAGGTGTGGGAGCAGCTCCCTGTGTGAGATGGCTCTTTCGAGACGTGAAAATGAGTCTGAGCTGAAGACTGAGTGAAAAGTTAACTGGTACAAATTCCTGCTTTTGAGAAGCCTGATTGGAAGCGGCACCCAGAAGGCTGCCCTGATATCTCAAATGGCAGACTGCTGTGGAATAAAGCCAACAAGTAATGCACTTTGCAAGAGGCAAGTGCTAAATGGCACCCTAATAAATGGAATATACCCTTGGAGCAAGATGATGGAAAGGTCAAAATAAATTGGCTATAATGCCTGATTCTCATTGGCCAGGTTCAGATGTAGGTGGATCATACCATGTCAGCAGCCAACTGTTATTGACGTGGCCCTTATTACAGCTGATAATAGAGCATGTAGTGCTTTTGGACTTTTTTTTTTTTTTTTTTTTTTTTTGAAGATGCATTCATACTTAGTCATCCAAGTGGAACCTAACACAGAAAGAGAAATTATTATAGTTCTGCTCATACGTCATATTTTATGTAAAATCATGGTGGGTGTTGTAGCTGCATTTGTACCAAGGCTATTGTTGCAAACTAGTTTATTTCAATTTGCTAGAAAGTAGAAATGAAGTTGGCTGACTACCTGTAGCAGTCATGTAGTTTCGTAGTAAGTTTAATTTCAAAAAAAACTCTTGCAAATGCACAGCATGTCCTATACTGTATGCAACAGTAGTCCTCACTGCTTCTTAAGCTACTAGTTCTAAATCCTTTCAATAGACCCCAGAGTAGTTTACATGTCATTTATTCTAATATGACTGCAATAGTGAAAATGGCATTTGAGTGCATATTGTTTCCCCTGCATTTGTAATGTTTTTGTATGCCATATGCCCCAAGCTCAACTACAGCTGTACTTCTACTAGCTGTTTTTGTTTTCATTTACCTCATTCACAATCACAAATTTTGTATGGAATTATGTTAGGAGCCATTAAACAGGCGTAGGTGTGAAAGCAAAAGCAATTGGAATGTGGCGCCAGCTGGGCTCTGCCATCTTCTTTTGGGACAGCAATAATAGTTCACCTCTTCTGGCTGCTAATGCTGTCTCAAAATGCATGACAGTACCTGCAAGAACCCTCTTCCTTCGCCAGTCATGTCAGCTTGCTTATCACCATTGGGGAAGTTTTTACTTCCTCAATGCAGAGCAACATGGCAACATTTCAAACTTACTTGTCCATTAAAGGGCTGTCATCACCCCAATTCTTCTCTTACTGCTGAGAGCCAAACATAGAGGTCGTGGGATACAACTGTAAAGTTTTTGGTGTAACTCACCAGGGAAATGAACCCACAGCTCTCTGGGCCTGGGGCAGACACAGGAGCTAAATGATTTGATGATCATTGCACTGACTGTCTGGATAGTGTTTGCTGAGATCAAGTTGGTAGCACTATACTGTGGTTCTCATGTCCCCTTCCCACCACCTGCCACAGAATGAACAGCTTTTGACACAACTTTCATATTGGACCTAGCTGCTGCTAATGCAGTGTCAATACTTTGCAGCCACTTCAATTTCATGTGAGCAAAAGAGAAAAGTTAGTTTCCTTCTGTAAACGATAAAAAAATAACTACGACCTGCTCACTGTGGAGTCTTCCCAAATTGATTGTATTATGAAGAAAACAAACAGAAGCACAATATGTTCTGTAGTTATCAAAAGACTATTTTTAAAGATGTGTTCACAGAAAAGCCCACTTGGTGCTCGTGGTATGCAGGAATGTGATTTGCAACCAGTCTTTGGAATTCTTTTCATAGGCATGTTAATAATCTATAAAGCATAATTATAATTGCTATAAACAGTCCCCTGTTTGATAATGTAGCGCTTGCATCTGAGCACGTCCTTCATTTAAGTGGCTACATTTTATATAAACAAAAACAGCTTTGATGCGTCCACACACAATGAGGAAACCTCATTGACCTGGTTACAATGGATGCTGTAGGCATCCTTGAGCTTTAATTTGTGCTTGTGAATAGTGTATAAATCTGTACCACACCCCTTAGCTTTGTTGTCATGTGGAAAATTTTAGTGACATTTCAATAGTGTCAGAAATAGATGATTTTAAACAGCGGTGCCTAAATAATCGGCCTGTATTTCCACGGTGTAATGCAATATTTCACCCTAGGCTTGTTCCAGCTACTTGAGCTGAGTACTGTCTTTGACTCACTTTGACTTGAGACCAGTGGTCGGTGATCCAGATTTGGAACACCTGCTGAACGTGGGCCCTCCAGGAGTTAGATTCATCATCAATTATCCAAATCAGCCCTCCTCAGCCTTCAGAAGAAGGCATTTCAATTGAGCAAGCAAAGCTAATGACATGGCTCAGAATAGTATTGGCTGCATCTTTGAGAAAAGGAGCATTTACAATTTGTACAAAGATTGCAGTTTCCTTCATTATTTTCTTGGTATGTTTTGCCTAGATTAGGGTTTATGCTAAATTCCAAAGAAGCTTTTTGGTGTTCAGTTTTACTGTTCCTTCCACAACAGCTCAACCCAAGCAATAGCTTGTCTGCCCTTGATTCAGCCTGAAAAGTTAACAGTAATAATTATGCACATACTGAGTTAAAAAAAACATGCAAATTCATAGCCCCCCCTCCAAAACAAATCTCCTTTGGTGTCATCTTTAACCAAAATCCTCCAAATTACTGGAGGCTTTACTTGTAATGCTAAAAGTCATGCGAGTGACTTTTTCCAACATTTGACTGACAGCTTCATGACTGAACTAGTGTATGTGTTTCATTCAGTAACTTCCCTTTTAATGAATATAACAACTACTTTTTAAAGGGAATAAACTTTTGATGTTGACTGTTGCATCTCATCACTACATCACTGCATTATTGTAACCTTTATGTGCCTCAGCCCCCTGTCCATTTAGGAGAGGAACACAAATGGAATGAATTATTGTGAATGAGAGAAGTTGTCCCTATGAAACCCTTGTGTTGCATGCTGAATTACAAATGAAATATTTTCAGCAATAACAGGCAGACAGATGGAGCGATCCACTTTTAGAATTTCCTTCAGATGCTTTCCAGAACTTTGTTGACGAGGTGACAAGGCAATGTCTCTCCACTAAACTCAGAGGTTTTTCTGTTAGGGTGGCTCTGAAGTCATCCTTTTCCCAGTCAAGGTCAACAGGCTGCTGCAGTCAGCATACACCAACTGATGGAATACAATGCTGTGAATTTTGTCACACCTTTCCAACTCATCAAGGAAGTTGTCAAGACATCACCTACAAAGACATTCTGTGGAAATACAGTAAAATCCTCATTTTCAGCTGAGCTCAATTTTGGAACTCAAACCTTTGCAGTTACCTTTACCTTTACCATCAATTGTGTATTTCTCTCATCTTCATTTTTCTCTTTCTTTGCTCCTTCCACCCCCTGCTCCCCATCAAATTCTAAATTCACACATCCACATTCTAATGCTGCACAATTATCCAATTACATATGCCTCCGGTGCAATCAGAATCTCTAAGTGTTAGGAATTCACAACCACTAGCACCATTAGGAGTTTTTGTTAATACCAACTTGACAGTTACTGAAAATTTAAGATGAAAGTATGAATAAAACATTGGAAGATGTAACATTAAATAATTTTTAAATTTTTATCTATCTATGCCCTAATAGAGCCATAATCTCAAATGACTTTCATCTGAAAGGGTTTGCCCAGTCCCTCCACTCTCATGTATATTATATACTAATGGTGTTGCATTCCGAAACATAATAATTTTGTCATTATGCAAGATCTGTCCACAGCTTATCATACATTGAAGGTCTTGAACTTGAGTTTTTGAGACATTACCCACAGTTAACCCACCTCCTTCCTATAAGTCTATATGGATCAATTGGTTCTAATAACTCCTTTTTTGTTTACACACAGGAGACATCCGTGGCACTGTATTGCTTAATGTTTTGTTGGTAAACACCAAATCAAACGGAATATAATGATTTCTGCATTTAATAAGAGACATGCTTTTCGTAAGGGCAGAAAGGAGTTCTACTTCACAGCCAGCTGTGGGAACATCATAACATGGAGTTCATGTGTTCATGTTGCATAACCGCAGCCTCGGGAGTGGCAGCACCACTGTTAAGCTAAACACCTCTGTCCTCTCCACAATGGAATCATGCAGAGGTGTCATCACCACCAGTGGCAGAACATAAAAATGTCATCTGTAGATCCTCAGACCAAATCTGTTTCCTCCACACAATGCGATTCATTTAATTACATTCTTACAGTTTACGTTAATTACCTTCATAACATTCTCTATTCAGGTTTGACATATAGATGATATTTTCTTTGATATTTTGCAGAATAATAATGGTCAAGCTTCCAGAAAGAGGGAGGAATGGAACAAAATGACATTATGATGAGGCAATGTGGATGCATTCGTTCGGTGCAGCATTTCCTAACAGAAGATATAGGGCATGTTTACTTAACACTATTTATTTGACTGTGTATATTGATGACCTTGATAATGCATTCAAATACTTTGTGGAATAGCATCAGTCCTCTACACCAGAGGTGTGTCTATCATTGGAAGGGGTGCAGAATTGCAGAACATGTCTTTTTCTATGGTCCCAAAACTGAATTCATATATGCAATATATGCAACTGAATTCATATAAACAATGCCAAAAATTGTTATTGCCAAATTTAATTGGTGTTAGCTACAACAGTTATGTATTTTTCTGAACACTGAGATAAATATGTAATTTTTACGATTACTGAAAGGCTTTTTATTGGTGAGTTCAATGAGCTCTTTAATGCAGTATTGAACAAGCAAAGATGTAGCAGTGTTTGAAATGAGTGCTGATGACAGTCTGTGCTCTTGACAGGGGGAATCCTCTGCTCAATAACCCCATGGGCCTCTCTGATTACTGGCTAAAAGCAGCAGGTGAAATGCAATTAACACACAATACAAATGATGGGGTTCTGCCATGCAAATTAAATCATCAGTGCCGTCACCCACCTCACGCATATTCAGGTTGTACATCCTGTTTTGCACAGAGTAAATTCTAAAAATAATGTGGCAGCAGAAATGACAGTTAATCATGTTTATTAGGCTGTGGGATGCTGTGTGGGCTGAATGATCATTTCCGCATCTCGTTGCCTGTTTGTTTCTCCATGAAGATTGCTCTTGTTTATTTTATCTGTTATAATTTGCATCCTTTTCTTTCTAATCCACGGAAGTTACGCCAGGTATCTTTGCCGTTGAACAGAAAAAGAGGGGCCAAAGCTAAGTGTGGATGTAGTGAACAATCCTTCTACTCTGCATCCATGGACAACTGATCTTTATGAGTTCATAGAGTCTCAGATGGGATTTTCAGGGTTTTGAAGGCAATGAGTGGACAAGTCCACCAGCTATCTGGCATTTCTGCATCGGAAAGCGCATCTGCCAGTTCCAATCAATCCCTGTCTTTAATGCACTTCCATGCTCCAGCTGGCCTTTGGATGTCAGATATTGTCAGTAGACATGCTAATATAATAACATGGATGTAATGCTGTGCAGATATCCTTACAAATTCTTCCTTTTTATAGGCTTGTCTGCATTGCATGCCAAATGTAGCCCCAAAGCTGATTGCATTTTTCAGGTGCTCGCATTTTTGTAATGTCAATGTTTGGGAATGGGTGCCCATCAGTGGGTGGCAGTGCAATGAGGCACAAAATTGGCCAAGCAGAGCCAAAAGGGCTTTGAGGGACTTGCACTGTTGCTGTGGGACATGAGGCTACTTTAGCAATGATGAGCAACAAGATGGATGGATCACTTGTACTCTATTTAGCCACATGCAGAGCCAGTTAATTGTGACAGTGCCAAGTTGTATAAGCCAAGAAATCTTAGAACAAATAAGGAAATACTGTAAAATGACAGCTTTGAGGAAACACAGACCCGTGCCAAGGAGCTATATTGCGGGTGAGGGATGACATGATAACGTAGCTAGTTTCCGCATCTAGAATGGGGACTAGAAGGCATAGTAAGATATGTATAAACTACACATTTAGGTTATAATTTCAATCTGAAAAATGTTTATGCTATATTTGTGAAAAATGTACAATTTAACCTGAATATGGAGAAAAAAAGTTAAATTTTCTGTGTTACGCTTTGCTTTTAGCAGTCCATATTCTGTAGCTTGGAATCCTGAGAAACACATTGGGAACCCACCAACCCACCAGATGGCTGGTGGCTTTGGACACCTTTCCAGGGACACGGGAGGGAGATGTGTAGAAACACCATTACACGACTGTGTCACTTCCCAGCAGAGCTGCTTACCACCAACTGTGTCACTTGAATACTCCACTATTTGGGGTAAGATCTTTTGTTCCACATTAAACAACAGTACATATGCACATTTGTAGAAATCAGTCCAGAATATCCTTCTTCTGGTTCCAGGTCTATCCCTGCATACTCTGTGGGAAAATATTTTTAACTGCAGGGAATGTTTTATTATTATCCGAGCCTCAACACACAGCAACAGAAATGCTCACACAGGCAACCCTAGAGGGAGAGTGGCTAGCCCAGGTCTCTGCTGCTCTCATCCCCCCCTCAACAGCCCATTGATTCAGCAGTGCAGGCAGGGCAGGCCCCCGCTGGCCTTCACTTCCTCCACCAGCGTGACCCAACTTTGTCATCAGGACTGAATCAATGTGTGCAATCAGGGCTGCATCCACCGACGAGTTCCTGTGCTCTGCCTGTTTTGTCCTGTTTCCTTAAAGTGAATGTAGCTTTAAACAGTCAAATATTCAGAAAAGGGAAAATAAACCATCAATAGGTCTGCCCTGGCAAGCATCTGAAATCATGGAAAATCAAAACTGTGACCAGCGGGACAGAATCATACAGTAAAACTCACAAAATATCAAATGAAAACGCAAGGCAAGAGCATCTTCTTATGCAGTAAACTAAGTTACAGTGGAAGAAAAATAGATGGGAAACATTTCAAAGACAGAGACAGATTTATGCAGGAAGCACCAGGGGGCCAGGGCAAATGTAGTTTCGGGTCAGTCAGACAAGTTATTTCCTCCCTTGTCTGTGGGAACTAGAGGTCTTGTTATTCTAGAGGTGTTCCTCAGTAGGTGACAAGCTAATCATGCACCCATGGTGCCACTGCAGAGTCTCACAGAATCTCACCACGAAACTGTGATGCACAAAGTTGCAAACGGCCTCTTCCTGAACATCGTGATGTTTGATTAAGCAAAACTTAATATTTACATGCCGTGTGCACAGTGTGGGGACAAGGTAATGTGTGCCACAGGGAAATTTCTGTTATCTTACAGTGCATTTCAGTTGCCTCGCCAAAGTTTGTCCTGGCCATCAGGTGAGTTAGCAGCTGGGCATTGGCTCATGTAACCTACAGTGCTCTATTCACCCTCACTCAACCAGGCAGCATGAACACTGACATCTTTGGTATTAAAATGTATATTACTGTATACAGTTACAAAGGAAGAACAACAAGCACAACAGAAGAGGGAAACTCATTGCTGGCTACCAGCATATCACATTTTCTCAACATCTGAGATCAAACAAAGACCACAGGGTAATGGCCTTTACAGTATTGTGTAGTTGAGGCCTGAGCTACTGATTGTTACATAGACTGTGTTATACTGTATTAGATTGTTTTAAATATATGTTTTTCATTTGACATATTTAAGCTTCCATTTGTGTGATGATTAACATGGTTCAAGTAGTGGATATGGTTTACATGCTACAGTTTAGCTGAAGTCCATGTTTGATTAGGGAAGAAAACTGCACTGTGAGCAGCAACTATGGAGCAGTGGAACAGACAAATGAAGACTTCAAAAGAGCTCAGCAACCAAAATCATGTTCATCATGGCAATTTATTATCTAGGCACAGCCATATCTTCCTCACAGGACAGGGCAAAGGCCAGGTAACGTGACTGGAAAACAACTTCTTATAATGCTGGTCTCCATGAACATTGCCACACAGAACTATTGTTATGCAGATGAGTGTTAGCACGGACGTGACCCAGCCCCATAAGGTCACAGTGCTCCGAAGCAAGATGCCATGGTTTCCTATCTGTGCTTCTCTGATACTCACACAGTTGCAAAAAGTACATATTATATGCTACAGAGAATAAAAGTTTAACTGAATGAATGCATGTATGTTTTTAGAGAAAATAATTATAAGGATTTTGGATATTTATTAAATAAATTTATTTGATAAAGGGAACATTAATGACAGACCATGTTACACTCTACTGACTCTAACCGTTGCATAAGCACTTTATCACCTCATTAGTCAGAGATGGAATTTAACTGTTTAACTGCACCGAAAATAAAAAAAATGCATGAATGGAATTGTTTTTATTTATTTTTCTAAATACATTCATAAATAGAGTGGTAGGTTTCTGTTGATACTCAGGATAAAGACTGATGGCTTCAGCCTTTAAAAATAAAAGGTGTAATTAAAGACTGTAGACTCTCCTCTCATTGATTCAACAAATTAATTTTTGATAAACAGTCGCATGGACATACGGAGCCAAATGCTATACCCTCTGGGTGGGGATGGAAAAAACCTGTTGGTGAAACAGTGATGCTGTGTTCTCTCTATGTTGTCAAAGACAAATCTGACATGTACATATATCTCTCTTCATCTCAGTCTCCATCGTGTTACTGTTTCTTTGGAGGAGTCCCAGATTGTGGGAAGAGTGTAGAAGCTTTACCAAAGTGAGAAAAAGCAAGGCTGCTGAAGACTTTCCTAATCCCCCAGGGCTGTGACTGAGAGCTCCAGCTCCACTCTCCCTCAGCCACCACTGCCCAAAAATCCTCTTCTGTCCATCTAAATGAATCCCAATTTCACCACTATGCAGATGTCCTCCTCTTCTTCATTTATTTACTTATCTATTTATTTTTATTTTTATTATTATTATTATTATTATTTCTATATTTGTCATCCATTTAGTCAATTATAATGCAAATGTTTTAAATGGAAGTATATATTTTAATCTATGGTTGACATCCTCTGCATGGGGAGTTTCTGATGCATTGTCTGACTCATTGTCAACTCATTTGACAATGTTGACACCACATGGTTCAACTTCAGAGGACATGTACTGTGTCCATAGGTTTTGAACAAAATGGATGTGGGAAATAAAAACCCAAACCCCAAAATGGATGTGAGAAATAAAACAAAAAACACTCACTTATTGACAGGGCTTGTTGAGAGAGCTGTTCCAATTTGGACACTGAAAACATCATCCAACACGAGCTGAAATTCACATTCACTAAATTCAGGTCCATTCATACTCAAAGGGCACGAATAATACCACTAAATTAGCCAGCCCTCGGAAGATCAGTGGAAGCAACCAACCGGTGGGATACATCCTGTAATCATCGTGTCTGCTGAAGCACCTTTGCTTTGTCACTGGTTCCAAGTGGCACTACTCTGGGTGAGTGTCACTCTTTTGAAGATGAGATGGTGCCTGATTTGTGGTGGTGTTTTACCATCAATGTGGAGGATAATTTCTGTGGGGAGAGATGCCTCACCCTGGCAGCAGCTTAATTAATGTGTCCGAGTCTATTTATAGTGCAAAGGGGAGAAGCCTGCAACTGCCTTGTCCTGCTGGGTGCTTTTATGTCAGAAGGACAGTGATAGAAGAATCACACAAGTAGCCATAGTGACACGAAGGAGGGGAATATGGAATGCAATATTCATTCCATTGCTGTCCCTTATTAGTCAGATCTCTTATTACTTTCTGCTGATGATGGCAGGAAACCACTGTGTTATGAATTATTTGCTTAATGGCCAACCCATATCCAGGATGACACACATATTATCCATTCAAGCTGCTTGACACAAATACCTTTTCCACTTTACTGGAACCAGGTTCACTGACCCCAGGAATGGTTCTGCCAGATTTGTCACTGTATTGATGTGGAACTCAGTGAGTCATATAACCTATTAGGCGCTGGTCAGGTTACAAGCAGGTCTGGGATATGGTTAGTGAACTGCTTAATGTGTGAGTCTGTGCCAAAGCTTTTGGGAAGAATAACATGTTATTGGAGGCTTTTTGTTAGTATTCCCTGGGTGCTAGTGTAACATCTGAATGTAACTTTTGGACTATCAAAAGATTGCAAAGATTCCCTGTCACAAGCTCTCTGTAACATTTTTTTGCTTAACAATCATCTATCAATCACCTAACCTAATAACAATCACCTAACAACCTCTCTATCAATGTAAGTGTTTGAGCTGTGTTGTTAGAGCTATCCATATTTATTTTAACTTCTCATTTACTCTCTAACATGTGCTATTTGTTCAACACACTATTTGTAAACTGAATTATGTCAGATAGAACCCTGTCAACTTAAACTGTCGCTCCTGCATAAGTGTCAGTGATAGTGTTTGATGTGTCTATAGTTTCTTGTATTAAAATTTGTGTGAAATTATTTCTTACAGTCTAGGTAATGGAGCAAGCCTTGTCAGCCAGGTCCAAGAAGGCTTGGTGTGTATCTTGACTCAGGGGCATGCAGCTATGTTTCTTTGAACCTGTCAAAATTCCTCTTTCACATAAAGAATTTCATAAGAGCAACTTTGACTGTTGAGAAACAGCAGTCTTGTAGGTAGAAACCTGAGGCTAGACAAGTCTGATACTGTTACACAACTGGGACAATGCACATTTGCTGTCATTCTCACTGTGAACACACCCTATGTATCAATGCTGTATGTTTCCTCAAGTAAGACGACCCATGACATTGTTTTTAAACTTTTTTTTCTGGATCAACACATTTTCCATAAATAGCAAAGACATGTGGCACACCCTTAACTACGCCAACCACCAAAACTTCAGACACCTCAAAAAGTCTCATTATTATGACCATATAAACAGGTCTTATTTTGAGTGTGAAACCTTGGTAGCTTTGGTAGACCTTCATTATGGACCTATATTGACCAAAAAGTGACACCATAATGGTCTAAGTACAAACTTTTAGGAATGGATTGAGATGGAGTTTCACTTTTTAATAGTGAAAAATTTCCACTGGTTGGCTCTGGTTGCACACCAGCTGAGATGCATTGCCATGCCATTGCTGAAGGAACAATCTTGGGTCATATAAGCAAAAAGGTATCCCTCCCGCAGTGCAAAAGCTCTAGAATAAAGTACATCCGTTAAGAGGGTCACCTGTTTGAATGCATTTCAGAATTTCACTCTTTGGATTAAAGCAAAAGTTAAATAAGTAGAAACTCCTTCGTATCCCCCAGCAGATGTCTGGGAGTCATTTGTCTGAATTATCCTAGCCTCACAGCATGATGACCAGCATTAGGAGTTATAGCCCATCTTTTTCCTTTGGAGACAGATTGAGGAGAAATGAGTGTTCTGAGACTGGAGTTCGCTTGCTGTACCCCGAATATGCCGTCTGCTGTCACTGGCACTTCTGAACACATAACCCTGACAGCTTCTTGCAGACTGCATGAGTCATGGCACCGTTTCGAAAACACAAGCCCAAAGTTGAAGTTTTTCTCTTGCCAAAAATTCTCTAGTTCCCCTGTCTCCAAAGTATAACTTCTCCACCCTTTGGGATCTCTGAAACAGTTTCTCTCATAACCAGGGAGTTTTCAAGATGAAGCTGGCAGATCCAATGGATGTATTGAGGAAAAAGTGCTTCCCTACCATCATATGGGTAAAGTACCACTAGAAATCAATTTGTGTCAGAGGTTCCAGTTCTTGTCTTGTATTTATTTTTCAGCAATCCTTCTCCCAGTGTTCCCTAATGTATCCCCTCCATCTGTGAAGGTTGCAGGGCATGCAGAATCCAGCACCATCTTGGCTCATTAGCTGATATGAAGTGTGATGGGATTTGGCGTGAAGATCCTAAGAGGTCTTAAAAAGACATGAAAACAAAGTCTTTCCTGATTTATGCACCAACCTTAGTTATTACTACGATGTGATAATTGTATGGTAGGTGTACTGAGCACAAATGTCACTGTGGTGATGTGATCCTGGAGTTATCCTGTAGTATTCAGGCCTCAGAGCCATCTGCTATAAGCCCACTGTGATGGAATTTATGCTGTTTTTCCTGTGTGTCAAAACCCTGTGATAATATCTGCTGGCATCCATTAAAGTTAGAAGGCTTGTCAATCAAAAGTCAACATTCTGAACATTGAATAGTCTTCCTTTTATTTCATTCATTATGACCAGAGTGTAAAACTTAGTATGCATTGATCTGCCTTTTTATAATGCAGGTGTTTCAAGTTCCTGTGATTTCAAGGGAAAAATACAAAGGTGGAGGACCTGCACCCAACAGTAGGCCTAAGCCTTCTTTGCAAAAGAAAACATGTGCAGCCTATAGTAATGCAGTGAATAACAGGAAATGACACCAGAATCTGTCTGTTTGCAACAGACCTCAGTCTTGTGGATATGATGTATTGGAATATGTCATTAAGTAAGCCCAGCAGGCTTTATTTTTTCATTTAACTTTTTTTTTTCATTTTGAATATCATTTGAATTTTTTCAAATGTCAAAAGTCTACTGCCCTTTTTTACTGCAGTGTGTAGGTCATTCTATTTTACATTTTTACATTTGTCCTGATCAAAATACTGCAGGACCATTGATTTGTCCTGTGCATCACCTACAGGTAATCATCTTATAAAACAATGAGACTAAATTTTATGTGTCATTAAAATGGCTACCGTAAAACATGCCATTCACCAAATCCTTTTTACATGACTGTACCATTGTGTTACATCAAACATGATTAGACCCTGAAATTTTCTATATACCTATTTGTATTGGGTCACTAAAGTTTAAGAATAGTTTATTTTCATTTAATCTGGTGACCAAGTGCCATACAATTTCTCAGGGAAGATGCAGATTCAAGCTAAACCAAATACTACTGACTTTTAAAATCGTATTTCAAATGAGACCTCCACATGTCCTTTTACCATCAGTGTATGAGTTCTGTATCTGTGTCTATGTCTGAGCACCCACAAGGCTGGGGGATGTACTCCTGCAACAGGAGAAAAGGAGTGCAGGGTTCTGTGTGTTGAATACTTTCCTCCTGTCCATGAAGCGTTACTCGGACCTCCTCACGCCTACAGTGAGCTCAGATAATGGGGACAGCACTCCTAATGAACATTATGCACCAGGAGGACTAACTACTTTTATTGGGCTTGATTAGAATGAACATTGTATCCACCATCTCTCTCACTCCATTAAAAGACAATAATCTCACCTGACTTCACTACCAGTTTAACTTACCTCGCAAAATGAAAGTATTATATTGTAAAATTACGGTATTTTAGCTAGCGAACAGGCGATCTTGCTTTGCTTCTGTACTCTTTTACCCTGAAGATATAATAAGGATAAACGCAAATAGCCGCATGAACTGTACGACTGCTTTCTCATCCGAAATCCACAATAATACATGTTCATCATTCCTTTTCTGTGAATATTTAACGAGGACTTTTGACTATTATCCGTCACTATGTGTGCGCATCTGTTTGTGTTTGCTAGAAAATACGGGAAGAATGAGATGTGGAACTGCAGACAGTCTTCCCAGTTCTTGACTAAAAGGGATTGGATAATCCTCAGCAACAGCTCCAAGCAAGGTGTTCGCGCAGTTCCCCCCTGACCATATATGGCAGTTGCCGGGAGCCGCGCGCGTGAAGAGGAAAAATCTCAGAAAAATTAAAGGATTTGTCCACGGGCAAATAAAGAAATAAATGTGTTTTGCTGTAGCAAGTGACAGTCCTGAGCCTTGAACAGACATAACCACTTGTTTTACTTAACAGAAGACCGTATCAAAAGCGCTTTGCAACAGTGTGCATGAGAGATCTCTGGTTAACAGGTGAGTGTTATTCTCGTGTCCAACTTTAGATGCAGAGTTTTGAGCTTCCGAATAACTGTAATACAGCATTGCCGATAAATAAACAATTAACTTGTACAGGTACATGTGATGTTCTGTGATACGCGCGTGTGCACAGTTGTCATTTATTCAACCTGTTGATTCCTCTGTCCAATACATTGAGAACCTCTAAGAAGAATTTATTGCATGGAGTTTGACTGATTTGCCGGTTATGTTATTGTTTGTTGAATGCTCACATTTTAAAGGATGCATGTTACAGCACTTTTGTCACTGCTTGTAATCCTATGAAATGTTGAAATGTGAGATTTCGTGCTATGTAAAAACATGAATAAAACGATAATCACCGTCTCTTTTTCAACTATATCATTCATTTGAATAGCATGGAGCACAATAAAGCGAATTCTGATTTAAGCAGCATGGTTGTTTTGACAGATGTCTGTGCAACAATAACCCTGTTGATTTTATCATGTGCAGAAGCCTACGCCTATCAATCTATTGGAACCTGTCAGATTCAAATTGCGGCTGTGAAGGAACTCTTTTGTTATGCTTTGGTGAATCATTATAGTCAATTAAGTGCTCGAGGAACGTGGCCGTGCCCAAAAATGGATTGGTTTATTGTGTTAAAGCTTTAAAGAACGAGAGTCAATAAATTCAGTTAGCATTCATTTAGAAACCCAAGTTAGTACTTTTAAATTTGTTTTCTTTGTGTGAATGTTTCGATAGGAGAGAAGAAGGTCGTGGAAACAGCGAAGGCGCCCTTTACTCACTGGTTTTGCAATTCATAGCTGACATCAGGAAGGTGGCTGCTGCAGAAGGAGTTTGTAAGAAAGCTTTCAGTCCGTTTGTTTCGTGGCATTTGTCAGTACCTGAGTAATGGAGCAGACTAACTCAATGGAGAATTTCGGACCATTCAAACGCCATACCCCTGTACGAATCCGTATTTTGTATTTGAGTGCGGCGGGGTGACCTAGAAGTAGGATACGCTCTACAGGGTTTTCCTTTTTTATGGCACTAAGTGTGTAGCGCACATGAATCTAAAGCACAACATATTATTCGCTTTATCCTGCTAAAATGTAACCAAATGTAAACCAAAAGCGCAGGCCACCAACTGTTCTGTACAATGTGTTTCAGTCTATGTTTTGATTTCCAATATTATGTTGCTAAGATTGAGAGCAATTGCTGATTTGTTATCATGACAAAACTTAGGCAAGAATCAGTAAAGGTAGATTATTAGAAACTGCATTTTCTCAACTAGCTATAAAATGCAGATTGTGAAGTTGTGCAGGATAACCTGCCTGTAACACAGCCAAATTTAAATTCTTTAATACCAAGTTCTGTCATTATCTGAAGCACTGTTATATGTAGTGAGAGACTGTCTTTGTAAGCAGCACTAATAGCGCTGTTGACGGATCTCTTCTCCCACTGCAGATAGGGGTAATCCCAGTGATATGAATATTTGCCACCCGAATCACTTAGTCCTTTTAGCAATGCATTCGAATTGCCAATCGCCGCTTTGATCAGGTCTGTTCAGTGTCTGTGCCCGCCTTTTTGTGCCTAGCTTTTTGAAAACATGGATCTTATAAATAGTAAAATAGTTTGGTAATTAAATGAGCTGATAATGGTAAGCCGGGACTGCATGAGCTCCATTATTGATTGACAGTTAAATGAATGCATCTCTTCATTAAAGAACATGACATGGAACTCACAGAGCATCGGCCCCTTTCCGTTTCACCTGCTAGTCACGGCCCGTTAACTGCAGCTCTTGCAGCTAAGCAGAATTAATGAATGCTGATGAAAATACTGCATTCATTGGTTTCCAGTGCACCACATAAACTGTCAAACATATGCATGTGCCTTTGGAACAAGGAAGACATGTTATAAAGGGAGGGGGTGCTCCCAGGTGGCTCACTTAGCAAGGCGTTTGTCTTGAGTGCAGGCTTAGGTCTAAGATTTGGAATTGAGATCGTCTGTGTCATTTGCTGAGAATGACTTGGAGCCCCAAGCAGCAGAAAAATTGGGTTTGTTCCAGCGGAGGTAGGGGTGGGTAAGACCACAAGCAATTCCTCATTTCAAACATTAGGTACCCTGTGATTTGTCAGGTGCCTGTGAGTTGCTTGGATGACACCAGTAGAGTAGCACCTACCCTCCAATGAGTGATCTCTTCAATGTGGGTGCACTGTGTGACTTATAGTGCGAAGAAGTAGAGCATAGTAGTGTAGTGCATCTACATCAGAGGATTGCATTGTCTTGCTTCAATGCTCTTGCACGAGTACAGAGGCTGTTGTGGTGAGACAATTCCAAAACAGGTGGAAAAGCATAAAAAGGGGAGGGTGGCAGTGTAGCTCTGCTGCAGAGATACATTATCTCTTTTTAGACCTAGTGAGGTCTAGGTAGCAATTACTTGCATTAACGCTTTTAACTGGCTTGCCCTGCAGAAGGCCTCAGGTAGTGCTCTGATCTGAGAAAAACACATACCCGGGACCACTTGGCCCTCTGACACCTTTTACAGAAGCCTCAGCACAACTCTTGCACAAAAGTCATATATGATAACACTAAAATAATGGCCACTGGTGTTTCTCCTTTAATACATTCAGCCTCATAGTGGGTGCTGTACATCTGTAAAAATGGAAGCAGAAGTGACTCGGGTAATACCTTGCCTCCCTAGACTGCAAGAAACATACCATTCTCAATACTAGCATTTAAGTACTGCTGTAGCATGTTAAGCCGGCTGTTTTAAATGCTCTATGTGAGTCATTTAGATTGAAATATGTATAGTTTGCAAAGCTTGTGAGGAAAGCACAGGGCACCATCATGGCGGCATACATAAAAAGGTCCTTATTTTGAATGCAGCTGAAGAAAATCTTTTCATTTTTTTTAATGCATTGTGCCGTGTTCTATCTGGCGGCAGACAATGGTGGTCCCACAATGGCGCTGCAGCATTACTGTCAGGCACATGGATAGGTTTTTTTGTCCCCTGCACCCACAAAGCTGTTAAAGCTGAGGCACTGTCACAGTGATTCCGTCTCATTGGCACAGTGTCTGTTTCATGTCAGGCCTGCCATCAGTGCTGATTGACACAGCAGATTGGATCTCTGTTTGGGAGTTCATAGGACTCAGCTCTCATTGAAATCCCATTGTTCTCTGTCATTTCCCATCCCAGTCTACTACTACTTGTGAACCAAACAGGCAGTTCACCAGGGTCCAAGTTTAACTGCTGCCAGGAAATGGCTTATAACTTTTAAATTTAAAGCCATGGGACATTAAACAGAAATCAAAGAATAGTTGTTTTTGAGAACCACTTGATATATGATATTAAAATATTGGCATGGTCTGAAGATACATCTGTCTGTTGGTAGTGTTTTTCTTCTTATATGTTTCTAGAAGTGTCTTTGTCCCTTAATGTTTAACACTTTAATGAAAACAATTCAGTGAGTACACATTAATGACAGTTTTTCATTTAGCTGCTCCTACCCTCTGTAACTTCTGGAGCATAGGTAGATTGTGGTGGTTCACCCAGTTTAAGCTTTGCAGGCCTCCTTCAGGCTCAGAGTGCCATGTCTTGCTGAGAATATTCAGCAGTTATTGACCAGTTTTGTTACAATAAAAAAGTAGATATCCAATTTAAGGTAAGTCTGTAAGCAGATACAATGTTAGCAATGTAGCCTTGCTAAAACCCCTTAGGAAGACAGAGTATTGTGTTCCTTGAAGGACTAATTTGATTTGAGTGCTATGACTGGACAGGAGGTCAAAGCTGTTGCCTGATTTATGTGGTTATAGGATTAAATTTATTTACAGAAAACTACTTTTACATTCAAATTTAATGCAAAAGCCACAAAACACAGGAAATTCATGAAATTACCTCTGCATTGCTGCATTACCTTGGCATTGCTGAGGCTTTTCAGCACACTGATTTGATACATGGCATAATACTTTAGCTATATTGGGTTACTTCACACATGTATTTCAACACTGGGCAGATTAATTAAGACTTCAGATTTTATCTAAAAAAGCAAAATATGCAGCACTCAGATGAATGAAGGCAGTAACCATGTATTTGGTTACTGTATGTACTTAGACATTAGTCGCTACATAAAATTTACCAGTTATGTGATTGTTGCTTTCTAGCAAGTAGCTAAGTGAGTCACTACACAAAAACTTACAAGGTCAGTTTTCCAAACTCAGATTAAGCCTACAGCTGGACTGAAAATCACTTTTAATGAAAATTTCCATTCAAAATTATGTATAGACCAGGAGTATACAGATGTCTATATTTGGACTATACCACTATAACCCACTATAACTATGATGCTAAAACATCATAGCATGTATCAAAACCTTAGGTGTGCATAGTCTCAGTTTGATGCTATAGTGATGTCACGAATTTCTTGTCTTTTTTGGCTTTTGCCAGTATTCGACTTGAACATAAACGTAGGTTTTTCTTAATGAATTTAAGATATTTTGACCCAGATGGTGATTTGACCTTTAAATAACAAAGCTGACAATAACAATGCTACAAGTTGCAATGAATGTACACCTACAACAGGCTTGAGCCTACTTAGAATAACTGGAGGTAATTAGCTTTAAGAAATATGTGAACCTGTTGGCTTGATCCAAACTCCCCAAAGTAAATTTCAATGAAATTTTGGTCTTAACTGCATTCTGCAAATACCTCTTGAACAAAATAGGTGTCAAGAAAGAAAGTGGGCTGTGTTGTAGTGACTGACAGTGACACACTCACCAGCTAATCCCAAACCTGTAGCCTAAGTGTTTGGCTAAATGTTTTCTCTACTTTCTCTTACTTTGATGTGATCACTTCAAAAAGAGAGAGAATGTGTCGTATGATTTTGTACAACTACAGAGCCACAAGCTAATTTGACACATTATGAAGCATGCAAGTGTTATGTGCTCAAAACATATTTTGACTTGATTGGCCAATTGGACTACCTTGATTTAGCCTAGAAGATGTATTATTCATTGTAATATGTAAATCTTGTTTGCGATGACATATTTATGAATCACAAATACCTATTCCGTGTTAGTTAGCTAGTTCAGTGATTCTCAATCCTACTCCTGGTGTCACCCTGTCCTGCATATCTTCTATCTATCCTTGCTGCTTGATTAAATCAGGTGTGCTCAGCTAGTAAAACGTGCCACTGATGAGTTCAGTCAGGTAGGTAGAGCAAGGATTGATAGAAGATATACAGGACAGGGTGCCGCCAGGAGTAGGGTTGAGAAACACTGAGCTAGTTATCTAAATTACTCATGCATGCGATGCATTAGAGTATAAGAACAGCTTCACTATAAGCCCACTATACAGTGTTCTGATACTAATGTGTCTCCTACAGCTAGTGTGATAGCGTGTCTTGGTAGACCAGCTATCTAATAAAATGTGGGCTATCTAGCCAGCAGCAGGTATGGCACTGTCAGTAACTGAGTACACCTATTGCTAAATGCAACACCAGTAGCCATCTTAACTTAAATTCTGTGTCATAAATCTTACTCCTAGTCATGGCACAGTCCACCCCCCACCTAGCTAGTTGCCAAATCTAAAATTATGTTATCCAAGTGTCCTTATAATATTAGTAAGACCATGTCATGAAAGGTGTACGTATACCTGTTTACTGATAAATGGCAAGTGCTTACTACCATGTATTCCACAAGGTACACTGAGAGCAACATTATTATAAATTCATTTATTATAGTAAAATGATCATTACAAGCATAACAAAATGCACAGTTTACAATGTATGGGGGTTATTTGTGAAATTAGTGTCAGTGACAAACTATATGCTTGTGGTGTATTGTGGTAATCCCTTTCACTCAGTCCTTTTCACGGTCTTTGTCTCCTATTTGTTGTTGTTCCATCACTTGTAGAGATCTCAGTCCGTCAGCAGAGCACACTTCATTGTGGAGTGGTGTCAAGACAAAAGACACAATTTCCATGTTATATATTAATTGTTAATACGTAAGTGGAAAATACCAATGTGAATGTAGAAGTTAAGTTTGTAATAGTTTATTAGAAACACCACTTAATAATGCCTTAGACCGTCATAGTCTGTGGAGGAAAAGCAAAGAATAAAATAAACAGTTTTTCTCTCCTTTTGAGCTGCCTTGTTCATTTGACATATGTAGTAGATTCAGCTGCATGTATGTATGAGTCCAGAAATAAACGAGAAATGAAGCCAGGCTGTCTGGTCTACAACATACTGGTGAGTGAATTAAAACACACCAGCAAGGAGCCAGTCCAAATGGATGAGAATAACATTAATAGTGATAGTGTATACTGAGTCACCAGTAAAAGAAAGGGAAGACTTGTACTCTACGTATGTTAATAGTCAAATTTATAGATCCTAGATACAGTAACTTTTACTGTGAGAGAAAATAGAAAAGTATAACTCACTGCTCCTCAAAAGGCATAATGTTATCTGTATATCTGTATGATCTTTTTAGCCTCTGACTTTGAGTACTGGAATATGGTGATAACCAAGGATATTTGACCTTAAAGGGTAATTTGTTTGTTGTTTTTAATATGTTCAACCAGTGAGTATAGCACTGAAATAACTTTTCCTGGGTGTTCGTTACATGACCATGAAGGGATCTGTGCCCCTGGGTTTTTCATCCTTCTTCTTAGGCCGTTACCATAGAGACCCGTCCATACTAGCAGAGTCCAGGGTTTTTTGCCATGTACAGAAAGACGTGGTCGGGAGTATGTTGTGTGTGTGTTGAGAGGGGGCACACTGAATAGTAACATTGCACTGGGAGAATATTGGCATAGACTGACACACTCTAGTCTTTGACAGAATTGCTGTGTTACTAGATGCCTGCCTCTACACTTACATTGGCACTCTTGTGCTGCTTGTACAATTGCTGACAACTGTCTCTGCATTGCATGATTTAGTGTTTGGTTTTCAGCCCTTTTGTATTCACCTCAGATCTAAAGCTACTAATTGCCCCATGCATGAACTACACATGCAAGGCTAAGTGACTGGTTGGCAGCAATTTTACTAATGGCAGTAAAGCAGCAGAATCTCTTCAGCCTCGCACATTGTGCTGTTTGATCCTGAATTCAGTTATCTACAGGAGTAAACACACTCTGGTAACTAATCTTGCACAGAAAAACATTCCTACTCAGAATTACACCACCCTGTTTCATAATGCTGTTTGCGAAAGCCAGAAGCAGTGAGTGGTAGCGGATTTGGCAGATGAGTGATGAAGATCTGCTCTCTGGAATATGAGCATCTCCCAATGCCCAGACATGTGCCAAATGTAAACATGTGTCCTCCCCACTAATCTGCCGGGGTTAATCATGCAGGGAGAGGGCACATACTGAGCTAATGTCATACTGTGCCTGCGAGCTGCAGAAACAATGTCCCGCCAGTCACTGCCAATGACCTCCTGTTGTTCTCAAGCTAACACTGGCACATCAGTCCCAGTCACTGTAAAACTCACATCTTCACTAAGCTGCAAACCAGACGGCAGCCCCCATCAGCCAGGGGAGGTATCCAGTAATCAGAGCACGGGTATAAGAGAAGCCAAAATGTGCGTTCCACTCATACAATCTCCACCCTGACACTGGCGTAAATATCGACAGTGCAACCGGTGCACTGGGGCCCAGAAGGTGTCAGGGGCCCATGTAGGAAGGCAATTTTTTGCTGCTTTACTATTGTAGGTCGGCCCTCTCACGCATTGACCGTTTCACGCAGCCTTTAAAGTAACCATCTAACGATATCACTAAAATTACTTGTAATTGTTATAGCTATATATACCACCTTCCCACCTTGTGTATAACACTGAGTCACTGAGTCATAGCCCATGTATTTTTATTTGTCCTTATTGAAATGTTTCAAAACTGCATGTTTTATAAAAAATGAGTATTATTTCTACCCACCACTTATTTAATTTGGTGGCTTTCTTCTCATAAGTTACGAAGGAAGAAGGCTTGCTGGGAAATGCTAATTTGTTTGTCCAATGATCTTGCTCCCTGTCATTTGTGATAACTTGCATGGACGTCGTGACGTCATTTTTTCTCAACGGTTCAACCTTTTAGCAAAAAGCAAGTGTTCTTCAGCAAATGGACGATAAGTTAGCATCATAAATAATCTTTAGCAAGCCCAAACAAAAAAGCGGCGCTCAGAAGAGGAAGGAAAAAAGAAAACAGGATGAGCGTACTGCTAAACTGACAAAATTAGATTTTTTAGAAGTAAGATTCATGAAATTAGGTTTTTTATCCATGCTTCCTCCAATACTAATGTTTGGGGCAAGGTGGGGGTTTGGGGTGCCCCTAGAAAAAATATTTTCACCAGGGCCAATCACAATCATGTTACACTACAGCTCCCTGACAAACAATTTAAAGCAAATTCAAAGGCATGAAAGCAGTAGTTTCAAACTAACCAACATTTACCAACTTTTGATTCTAAATTTACAAGCGGTACACTCAGATTTCTTGTGATTTATGACAAGAAAAATGTTTTTGATTTTGCACTTGTTCAGAGATTACTGATCTTCATTATGCTCCATAACCTCTAGGACAAACAGCCATTTAAATGACTAATTTTTGTTGAGACCTCGTTCAAAGAACAAAAGTGTAGGTTTTGAAAAGGCCCTCCCACCCCAGTTTACTTGGATGTTATCTGCATGCAGGCACTAGGAAAAGAAAAGAAAAGAAATAAACTACTTGAAATATGTGGAATGCCACATGTTGAGTTTTTCTGAAGAGGGGGTGGATGGAGCTGAAGGTACCTGCAGGTGTACCTTAGAGCCCATGCTGTGGACAGCTGTCTAAAATCAATCCCCATGCAGCTGGCAGTCTCTGAGCACTAGGGAGGGCTAATCAATCCTGCCTAGACAGAGACAGAGTAGCCAAGGTAGATAGATGGAGATATGAAAGGGAGAAGATGGGGGAGGGGGTTCAGGTGCTAAAATGGAGTTATTTGGTTAGGAGGATGTTGTTGTTATTTGATTAGCTTAACAGTTCATTAACAGTTAGTTTTGTTATTGAATTTTTATGGGTTTACATTCACAGTGCAATTTCAAAGGGAAGTGTGGTGTCAATGGACACCATAGTCTGCAACTTCAGTTCAGTGAAGCCAGAAGAAACAAACAACAGCCCTCCATGTGCTCTCACCTGTCCCAGTCATTGCACACTGTGATTGCGTGGCTCATAGTGCATCTCCTCCTCCTTTCTGTAGATAGCCAATGAGCATGTCCTCACTTCTGGAGATCAAGAGCAGCGTGCTGAGGCAGGTACAGAACCGACAGTCCCTGCGAGGGAGGAGGGAGCAAGCAGCCCCGGCCAGTGGCCCTGTCACACACAGCCCCGAGACCACAACCTCCAGGTGAGTCCAACCCTGCACTTGTTTCTACTGGAACTGAACTGGTAGAGGACTGTGCTATTTGAGAATGGATTGTGCTGTACTGGATTACCCTAAAATAAAGTACACTGAAGTAGACTGGAATATGTCATTATGCACGGCTATACATCATTCCAGTCAATGATGAAAACTCTGAACGACTGTGTCAGTCATAAAGAAAGCAAATTCTTTTGTCACAGAAACTTACAGTCTTTATTTCTCCCTCTTTATATGTTTAATTTTCTTGACCTGCATTGAGAAAACATGTAATGCTTATAGGGTTACATAAACATGTATGTTCACATAGCAAACTGTAATAAAATGCCCAATAATTCATAACTTAGAGACAGATCTACGTGGCATCTAACTGAGCTGTCACAGCTTTTGCAGCTTTTGTATGGATTGGCTTCAGTTGGTGGCTTTTAGTGTAACACAAAACTGTCTGATGCTGCCTGATTCTTGATTTATTGTGCAAACTTTGATAAAGGTGACATGTACTGTTTCCCTATTCTGAACAAACTACAGCCTTGTTTAAGACAGCAAAGAGTCACAGTACAATGTGAAAAGGCACAGAACAAAACGATCTTAGCTTTAAATTCAAAGATTAGATTAATAGTCCCAGGCAGCTAGCTGTTTGCACAAGCACAGTACATTTCTCAAAAGCAGAGCATGGTTCTGATACTGTTAAACAAGGGTATTTAACAGTATATTTGAGATGGATTAAGTTATTCTTTGCTCTTCTCAAGTGGCCTGTTCACTGTGAAGAAACACAGTGTTTTTTCCATCACTGCAACAAATGAATTTTAGATACTATTCTGTGTAGTAATGGTGAATTTTGGTCAATTTCATAACCCTTTAAACCACTAGTTTACGGCTGAGAAGTTGTAAACTGAAACATCCTCCAGCAGGTCATCATCGTTTGGAAAGAGGGGCAGCACTGCACTGTGGAAGCACTAGCCTGTGTTTTTCCTTTATTGGGTTTATGCATGGAGGTGGAGGATGGAGGATGGGGCAGTTTAATGAGGGTAAATAGTGAAGGGGGTTTGGGCTAGTAAACACCTGTTGACACTTGATCCCACGCTGTTCCCCACACTTGGAGGGTTGTCTGTCGGTACTGAACAGCATGGTAAAGTGCAGTCAGAGAGAGGCTGTTACAAAGGGCTGACATGGACCCGCAGGCTCTCTGTGGGAGCTGGTGCTGATATAGGATGAAGGGGAGGGGTCACCTTGTTTGAAGCCTGGGACTGGCACAAGCCCTTTGCAGGGGGAAGAGGCAGCAGTGAGCCGCTGGCTGTTTTTTGCATGTTATCTGATAGTCACGAGTTTTTACTTTCGCCAAGAGCCATGAGGCTTCCTGAAAACAATGATCTGTCTGTTTTCCTGCAGTATGTTGCTGTTGCTGTTTTGGTTCTTGTTGTGGATCCTGACGCCGCTCCGTGTGGTTGGGTACGAGAGTTGAGCCAGTTTGTTGTTTAGTGAACAGCTGCTCCTGGCAGAGAGGGGAATAATTGGACCCATTACTTTACCACGGGAAGACCTTCGGCCATCATTCCCTTTGTAAAGGCAAACAGATGGTATTAACAACAGGAGTTTGTTTTGTGGTAATTAAATGATCACAATGAGAGCAGCATTAACCAGTCATATTTGGAAGCTATAGACATGCTGGTGCTTTGCCTTTGTTCTGTAAATTACTAGATTTTTAGACCCTTGTTGGAGGAATAATGACTATGGTTCTAATCCATGAACTAATAGTTCATGGATAATTGAAAATAACTCGTGATGGTAGTTAACAATAAACAAAGGACAATGACTGATTTTTAAAATGACCTGAGAATCCTGTGGAAGCAGATGCATACACACTCCACAATGTGAAAAATAACTTTTTCAGTAACAATCCTTGTTGAAGGACAGATTACCTTGAATGGGGAATGTTAAAATGTAGGTAAATGTACCTTGGACAAAGCACAACTGGCAACCTCATTGTCTGATGGTTTATCTCCTAAAGCAGGGCCTACCTCCCCTCTTTATTTATCTGGCTGCATTTTCTGCCACAGGTGAAAGTGCACCTGTTAGCTCATCCATGGCCTACTGGTGTTGCAAGTTATCCACTGTGATGAGTGCTATACCAAATTGACTTCTTGTGCCATTTTAAATCGGCATGTCAAGTGTCAATTTCTGTGTCTCCTTTTAATAATCTCCACCCGAGTTGTAAAAATATAATACTAGAAAGCTGTAAAAACTAGTCAGGTAGTCATCACTGCTAAATAGGTAGATGATGAAGGAAATGGTTGTTTCTTGATTGATAATGATGTAAAAATGTTAGTAGCAAAGAAAACACAGTGGAACTTATTGGCACTGAATCCAGATTTTAATGCGGAAAGCATGACCTATTACATTTTTATATAGTGTAGCAAGACACTTTAAAACATAAAAAGTCGAAAATACTTGATAACTGTAACATTTTTCTCTATTTCTGAATTAGCACAGGTGACTTTCTGTTTGCAGTATACAGGACCACATGTTGCTAGAAGGAGACCTGAAGGAGTTTAGTACAGAGAGGCTTTGGGTAAATGCAATTTAAATGGTGTCTGTCTCTCAGGCTTATCTGAGATTTTCTGTTGATACTGGCCATGCTCCAGTGGAGGACTACTTCTATAATTCCTTGAGACTAGGACGAAGTACATTATGAACTGGTAAGAAAATTAAGGGCTGTTTTGTCTGTTTTGTCCCAGGACTGCAGAACTACAGGTTTTCTCTCATTTTCATTACATTTTTTTAAATTTCATTTTTCATTTTATTCTGTGAAAAGGTTTGATTTCCAATGTTATCAATGGCAATCATTTTAGCAAAATCAGATTGAAATGTCTGGGGTTATGGTATTTCACATTAAACATGTAACTTTTACTTGCACCAGAATCGAAGTATTCAGCAACCTTGCAGATGAAGTGCCCAACCTAACAAATTGTTGGTTTAATGTAAGGCATTTGACTACTTTTAAAGTTGTTTAATTCAGTGTTACTTTTTAGATTACTTTTGCTGTCAGTTTGGAAGCAAAGCTTGTAATTTTGTTTGGATAGGGGAGGTACTGTCATTATTACAGCCTTAACTGGGTAATTCATGCCTGGTGATATTTTGCAAAGGGTTTACAAGCAGCTATGTAAATGGAGTATGGCTGTGCAGGAAACTGTAAATGTGTCTGAGAGGCCTAATGCGTTTCCAGCATTGCTCAGAATCTTAATTTAGGGGCTTCACATTAAGTCTGGTTCACACTGTAGAAACATTAACAATACCCAAATGCCAGAGGAAAAGACATAACCCTCAGGCACATGCAGACACACAGCTGCTACCTAAAACAAAAATAAGAGTCAAATGGAAAAAAAAAACATTATCAGGTAAATCCATCAGGAATGTATATTAGTCTAACAGATTGTTCTAATATGTATGTTGCAGACCAGAATGTGACAAAGCAATTACTTGCAAAGTTTTCCACTGAAATAAATGTTAAGGTTGCTTTCCTTTTATTACACATCTTGATCAAGTCTCACAGTTTTATATTTAACCGCTCTGCAATGGTACATTTATCTCATGGTGGAAATGTAGAGTAAAACAGAACAGGAATTTGATTCTAGTTTTCCCTTGGGAATTTGGTGCATTCAGGCTATGCGTAATTTACTTCACATGCAAGAAGACCCTCTGAACTATAAACATAAGCAAGAAATATTCATAATCGAAAAAATAAAAAAGGTTTTTTTTTCTTTCCCCCAATTACATATATCAACAATATATCAACAATATATATTGACCTTTGAGGTCAATAGTTTGCACAATGTGTGTGTGTGTGTGTGAGTGTGTGTGTGTGAGTACACAGGAATATAGCATCTCAAAAAGCACCATTCCATGCTGGCTGCATAAATCTGGTGTTTACAGCAGAGCAGTGGACAAGATGCCTGTTAAGCAACCAAAAAAGAAGCAGTTACGTAACACATTTGTCAGTTAATAGTTGTTGCTGATGTGCACCCATGGCTAGCTAGATCAATAAATTTTTATTGCTGTTGGTTCGTAAATAGTTCAACATTTTCTTCAATATTAAATCCGACCCTTCATTATTTTAGAGTTAGGGGTCATCCAGTTGTAAATGATATGTTTCAAAGATTAGTGACTACTTTACCCCTTCACCCTCTACGTATGCCTCTCTGTCTTTCCCTTTGCCTATGTACATGTCAGTCTAGATGCTGCTGTCTTTTGTCACAGTGCATGCTGGTCATTGTAGTGCGATAGCACATCGAGTCGGGCAAGTACTGATGCCTAAATAGAAACGGATTTTAAGTTTATTTCTCCCAGAGCTAATCGGATGGCACAGCTGAGAGGGTGTGGTTTAAATAATTCAAAGAAGTTTGATCAATTAACCATTGCGCAATGGAAAATTACCACAAATTTCTGTTAATCACCAAGGACTGAATGCAATGTTGTGGACAGGTCATTGCAATTTTTGGACCAAAATTAGTGTGAACATTTGTGGCTCCAATTCAAGAATACAACAGCGAGGATACAGCAACCTGCAGGATCTACTACTACTAGAGACTGTGCCCCCAAGAAGCCTTGAACACCATAACAGATTAACAGATGAAATGAGACACCTTTATAGTTTCATCAAAGTTTTGAAAATGAGATATTTACATGTAATTAAATTCATTATTTGATCAAGGAAATAAACAAACAAACTGAATGCATTTCATTCAATTAAAAATGTAAAAAATTACATCATAACTAAAAATCTATTTATCCAATGAGAGGTACCATACACACATCAGGGTGGTGCTGAAGTTAAGCTTACCTTCTGAATTAATATTGTTAAAATGAATATATATCTGTGAAAAGTCAGGTTGCATTTTTGACATCAGTTACCATCAGCTTGAACACTGTTCTTTTTGACACAAGAGAACTGTGTGTACATCACTGTAAAATGTTCTGTCTCCTCTCTGTTATTTATTTATTTATTTTAAATTTTTTTGCTGTTTAAGTAAAGCAATCCATTGAGAACATCTCGATTGCTGGTCTAACAATGCTTTGGTTTATAGAAATCCAGCTGAATTAAAAATCAACTGGCAGCAAATAAGTTGTAAAGTATGCCAGACACATAAAGTAGAGACAATGAGTTAGAGTATTCCTTTACCCCTTGAAATTGCTTTATATAGGAAACTAATTTTGAATGCATTGTAATTTTTCAAGGTTCAAAAGACTTGTGTTCATCTTTCCTTAACTTTCCTTAACTTTTCACAGCCAAACAATGTTCAAGTGATGCTTCTAGGTTTCTTAAGCAGCCTCAGCACCTGTTATTTATTGCACCTGTTCCAAAATGATAGACAGTTTCATTTAAATAAAGAAAAAATAGTAATTCACGAAAGCACCTGCTGCACATTGTACAGAACATGATTTATGAGTCATATTTGCTCAAGGACAAACCTCACAGAAAATTAAAATCTTCTTAAACTTCTACTTTTATAAACCCATGTGTTTGAGGTATAAAATGCTGACAATTTTTAAATAACACTGCAGTTACATGAAATAACAAAGAAGAAACTCAATGTTCCTGAGCATGTCCTATTATTTATATCATCCTGTACGAATATACGTGAGAATGATCAGGAAGAGAATTCAATCTCATTTAAGACATTGTGATTAAGGAGGCAGACCTTGATACAAGGACAATATATCCATCCCACACGTGTCCGCATGCACTGAGATGCTTGAGAGGGAACGATACAGTGGTTGGAGAGCCCTGAAGGGCCCTTTCTTATCCAGTGTTCCTGACATAAGAGCTGTCCTCCATTTCTCTCTCATCCCTCTCTCATTCTCAGGCACATTCTCAGGAATAAGCTATTATTAGGCCCCCTGAAGCTGTTTGTCTTAATTATCAAAATGTGTCTGCATACAGAGAGTTAATGTTCCTACCCCAAGTGATTCATATGTAAATGAAGTATTTGAAACAATATCCAGGACTTCAGCACACTGCCTTGTTGAGTGAAAATTTGGGTGATTCAGCGGAACTGCACCTGTGATAGCTGCATATTTCAGGTCCACATCACAGGTTGAAATTTTTGGGAATCATTAAACTCCCATTTATCGGTCTTGTGTATTATTGTTATTATTATTATTGTTGTTCTTATTATTATACACTGAAGGTCCCAGATGTCTGAAACTGAATAGAATTTGTGTCATAATACACATTCCAGTCAGCTGATTCAACCATATTAGTTTTTTGAAAAATTATCACAACAGTGAAAACAATGTCTAATAATCTACTAATCCAATTCACTCAAAATTTGACAGACATCATTTGTCTATGTCCTGACATTACATTTGTTCAGGCCAGATATTTTGGTGGTGCATCATGGCCAACACAGGTCAATTAATTGTACTTTAACGTAATATGCGAATCACTCCAGCATATTTGACATTTAGGTCGAGTGGACCATAGTATCCCAATGTGAAAACCACAAGCATCAGATTTTCAGTGTTTTATAAAATATAAAAAATCAACTTGTCATGAAGACCTGTATGGATTTTCATGCAATTTTGTTAATTACAGCTTAAAGGTATATAACAATATGGCTATGCGGCAATCAAATTGCAGGCGAAATTGAAAATCTATAGATTCTGTGTTTTTGAATTACATGAATCTTGTAAAGGGCAAGTATCTGCCCACTGAATTTCCTGGTGATAGGACACGACTTCACTGCCATCTTACATTATTTTGTTTTTGCCTTGTTCAAAATGTTTTCAATAATCCTCATTATGAATCAATGCCATGAACCTCAGCACAAATTTCTATTGTGACAAAGAACCTTGCTGTAATCTGTACCTATGACCTCAGCCATTTCATTTAGCTACAGTCATGATCTTTTTGTCCAACAATCAAAATCTTGAACTCTTGAACCAAACGGATGATTTACACAATGGTGTAAATATTACCTCATATATAACAGGTTTAATGCTGCCCATGATTTAAAGTTTCAGTAAAAATTATATCTATAGCATTGTAAACTAAATGCTAGTGTGGTGTGACAAAGGCAAGATGCAATGAGAGAAAGGTTGGTCCATTCTATTACTGGGGAACTAGAAAATGATAAAGATTTCAGCAAAGGAGGGAAAAAGAAAGAGTCAAGTAGAATAAAGATGTGTATAAAAGCTAACTCAACATTAATGAGGAACAAGGGTTGAAAGCAAGTGCAACTATCACCTGCAAGCCAGTATAGGGAACTGACTAATGAATTGAAAAAAAGAAGAGGGGAAGAAAAGGGCCAGTCGAAACCAGATCTTTTCACTATGTCTAGCCATTGAGGAAAGGACAAATTATTAGGTGGAATACATTTTGGTCAAAGAAATAATTATAAGTGATGTATTGCTGTTGGTATTTAGATGTTTACTTCTGCTCTGTTTTTAGAGTGAGGGATACTGATAGTGCTTCTGCAGTATGTAAATGTTGCCCTGGTGTTACATCTCGGTGAAGAGGAATTGATGAGTCTTTAAGAGGAAATAATTTGTCATCAGCTACTTCCTGTTTGATCCAGGTTCAATCATTTCCCTTTTCCCTATCAACTAAGAGCATCTTTGTTCAGAGGGAAATTTATTTTGAAACATAAACTGGACATATATACTTGTGCATGTAAACTCTCCCTTCCAATTAAATATCAAGTTGGAAAGGAGAGCAAAATCTGCAAAAAGAGAGGAAAACAGGACAGCTTGTCCAGTTCTATCCAGTATTCATAATTTAACCCCCTCCCCATCCCCCCAACCCCCACCCAATAACCTCAGAATGTCTCTCCGTGACCTTTCACAAAGCTCAAAGTTTTGTCCTCCTTTTGATGTCGCTTTCCGTCTTCTTTATCAGCAATTATAATTTCACCTTTAATATAAGGCCGACAGGCGCTTCTCTTAATATATTTGTTTCCTTTTTGTGAGTGAAACAGCTAAAAAACCCTTTTAAGCAGTGCAGTGAATGAGTCTGGAGTGGAAGCGGCGGTAGAACACACACAGAGACACTCATCAGAGGGGACCCCGTTTGCTGGTCAGGAGGGCGATGAGTGCCACTCATTACAGTACCTATGCAGATGAGGAGTGCAGAGAGCATGGCCGGAGCCGTAAGAGGGCCTTGTTTTTGCATCCGGTCCGTGTTGTAATTGTGTCATTGTGAGAGCAGGAGAGGTTTATTTCAGTCAAAGGGGCTTCATGCATTATATATTGAGGCCTGTGACAAAGCAGCAATGTCTTAGGAAAATTTTTTTTTTTTAAAAAAACAGCTTTTATCAATCAGTGAGGTTCTGCTCCTGTGGTCTAGAGATATGTAGGAGACAAGCTTTTCCCACAGATATTAGACAGATATTACCAAGATGTAACAATATGCATTAAGCTCTGTTAAATTACTGCACTTAGAAATGAATCAGATGATTTCATTTTTTGCTCTGAGTCTGTCTTGAAAAAGAAAGAATGGTATCATACATCAAATACATCATTGAGTGGAAGCTGACCACAGAAACCAATAATCACCATGGATGAGCTGGACAAATGTCACAGAGCTGGTTGAAATTTTGCTATTCCTCTGTGTATTTAAGTGATAGAAGTTAACAGAGCTGTGCCCCTCTTTTTTGAGGGACGTGTTTCAGAAACTGTCCCTTTGAGCTGGGTCTTAAACTGTTTTGTTTAACAGAAATTCATAATTGAAAATATATCCATACATGCCAGAGAACTGTGCCATGAGTGTTTATTGAATCCATTCTAAGATGTGATGTGGTGAACTGTTTGCCTCACCCGCCCAGCCATTGTGGAAGTGCATCTGCCCTGAAAAGTAAAGAATGTGTTATAGGGAAACCCACATGACGAGTTCCTGGTTGCTCTCTAGCTACACAGTTTTACACAGTATTCTCATCACTCTGTGATGAGAGTAAGTGCTGGTCTGTACCTAACATATGACTTCCGCTCCATTCAGTGTACAAGCCAGCTGGACTATGTTAGTCAGTGTTTAAAACTGTAGTTTGCCTGGCTGGTGGAAGATTCTTGTGCACATTGCACACATTTCACCCTTCAGTTAAAGCAGGGTTTCCCTTTTAAAACAAGTCCAAGTGAAAAGAATGATTGAATAAAGAGGTTGCGTGGGAGGGAGCTGTTCCCTAGCAACACATGATGGGGTTGTTGTGCAAGCTGTCTGCAATCTTTGTACACGTACTAGCTCTGCATTTGTGTGCACATTTATGTGTGTGTGTGTGTGTGTGTGCAGATTTTTGTACCTGTCTGCTTGTCTATGTGTTGCATGGGCATATTAGTTCTTGGTTGGTTAGGTTTGTGTGTAATATCTCTTTGAACATACTCATTTAATATAATATTTCATAATTCATATTGATTCACCGCTTGTCCTTCAATGTCCTTGATCTCTTAAGTATTATCACAATTATCTCATCTGAATCATTTTTAGTTCTATTCAAATTCATAAAACATACTGCTGTGATACTGTTTTTACAGACATTAGTTAAGATAAACTTGATCCACTGACTGATTAATAGACTCTGCAGGGACCAGCATCCCTGATCACACAGTCTTGCACAGTGTGAAGTTAAAGTTGTGCTCAGTCACTTACTGTGCAACACTAATATGTTAATCCAGTAAATTCAATGCAGTTTGCTTAAGTGCAGCTACCAGGACATGCAGCATATTACAGATCGAACAGAGAAGAGCCTATCAGGGGTGGGATAAGAAGCTTGGCTTGTATTCTCTCATTCACTTCACTGCATTCGCACTACCACCAGAGTGCAGTGAGAGGGCTGTATGTGGGACCCCCCCCCAAAAAAAAACCAAGTTAGCGCAGGGACTTTTATTTTGTTTTGGCCTATCCAAGGACTACATGGAAATGCAATCAATTGCAGAGAATCAGAGAAATTAGAGAATATCAAAATGAAGTAGGACTTCCTTACTGCAGTCTATTTCATGTAAAATCTATGTTGTACTATGTTTGAGTTCTGCATCTGAAAAATAATCAAAAGTGTGACTCTGGATAACTGTACCATGAAACAGGGTGGCCACTGGTTTGGTTATTTGTGGTATCAGTAAGTCACATACACCCAGTGCAATCACTGTCAAAGGTTTGAAAAAGACTAAAACTGAATGGCTTGTAATAGTGGCTCTGAGATGTAACATTTGAGTTCCTCTTTCCTGAGTTAAATATATCTGTCTTAAATGGTCCAAAAGCACATGCTCTGGAAAAGGTTTGCAGATAAGTAATTCCCAGGTTAGGTCCATGCTTTTCAGAGCTGTTTCTAGCCAGGCTCTTCAATTAAGAGCGTATAAATGTGTCCTTAATAACAGGTTTTCTACTCACTTAGCTGGCGCACTAGTGGAATGGAAATAGCTGGCACACAGCAGTTGACTCTTGTAGAGCCCATTTATCGTCAGTGTCAATGTTGCCAATGATTTGTAGACTATATCTAGAAGTTCCTCTTTATGAAGACATAGGTGATTTATATATCAGGTTTTACTCTATGGGCCGAGAACTTCCACAGGTAGTTCTTTACTGCTCCAAATATTCCTTCCATCTTTGCCCTAAGGAGGAGTCTGCATTTTCTCAGAATCAGAGTTCAGAGAAAAGGTTAAAGCTGTTAATTAAGGTAGGGTGTGATTCATGCATCATTGCACTTACGTACACCAACTGTCCGCTCACAGAAGCCATAGTTCAGTTTATCGTGTGACATATTGCACCTTAGGGAGTTGACTCACCAATGTCTGCAGTGACCATACATAGAAACTATTGGGAACAGTGTCTGCTTCCTGAGACTTGCGAGAATAATGGGGCAGGGGATGAGGATGTTGGCCTCATTGGTATGGCAGTCTGCTCAGACAGCTGTGCAGTAAAACCCTGGGTCTTCAGTGTCATTTGGTTTCGAAGAAGTTCCCGTGATGGTCTGCTCAGCTTCCTGTGAACATGCTGCTGTCAGTATAGTGACCAAAGGGGAAACCCAGGTCTAAATGGTCTGAGCCCCTTTTACCTTCTTCAGTTAAGGAGCAATTTCTTCACTGTTGTGAAACGATCTCCTATCTCCATTCCAAAACTCTTATAGTTTGATTCACCTCAGGTACCACAGAACTCATTGAAATTCTGTAGATTTTATAGATGAGGCATTTACTGTAGCTCTGGATATTCAATATAGTTTATTCATTTGGAGTGTGGACAGCAAAACAAGCCACGGGCTATGTTTCTTTGGTTTGTTTTGAAGCAGCATGAGGCTTTGTCTTCAAGGCCTTAGTACAGAGGGAAAGCAATTTAATCACTGGCATTTGTGTTGACAAAGACTATTACATAAAGCTTTGTTTATTTAGATGGGAAGATCTGGATCTGCTCTCTGTTTGTGCCTGTCCTTCTAGTTATATCCCTGTGATATTTAAGCGCTTTCCATTTAACCCATGCAATGGACATTCGGCTCTACTGCTAAGGGACTCATTCTGTCACTTTGTTTTAATGAAAGAGGAACTACAGAGTCCAGTCAGGGCTTGTCATCTCAAGCTCACCTCTGTACATACAGAACAGCTGTACATTTGTTCACATCTTTTCTTTGAGGATCACTCAAGATAGCAAGTCAAATCCTTTTGGTGAACTTCAAACAGATGCCCTGTGTAAGTACTTCAGATTTCACAAGGGGAAAAAGGTATGTGAAAATTGCACGAGTAAATTCCATGAGTTCCTGATGTATTGAGATAAGAGGAGCCATAATGTCATGGCATCATTGCATTGGGATCCACCCACTCCAGCACTCAGAGAGCAAAGATCATCTGAAAGAGAAGCCTGGGCCAGTGCCTGTCATCAGGGCAGATGCTGCTCCTGTGTGACCCCATGTGTCCAGAAATGGCACTTACACCAAGGTCTGACCACATTTTAATTATTCAGTTAGATGGAGACAAATTCAATAAGTATGTGAGCTTGATGAATGAGGACAGGTGCTATTGGGATCACTTTCACCATTAGGAAATAAAAAGGTAAGTGAATACCCACTAGAGTTCACAGTGACAAGGCTGCACAGATGTCAGAGACAGAGGAGAGGGTTTCGAATGCACCATAACCTGCTTTGATTCATTCAAAAAGAAGGGCATGACCATCACTTGCACCACCTGTCCGTTCTGTTCAGGGACTTGTTTCCTCATTTCTCCTGTTGATTGCATCTGTTACAGGGCGGCTGAAGGAAATGGCGAGTTTTTTGAGCGTATGAAAAACATCCTCCAGAAGCAAGAGAACATGCACCGTGCAGCACGGGCAGAGGTAAGAGGTTGCGGGCCTTTGGGGAGGGTTGCCCCATGAAATATGAGGAGGGATTTAAAGCCTTGCTGCTTCATACTGTGGTCACCATTGACCTGAAACTCAGAGTAACAACATAGCCTTCCATGATAGTAGCAACATGCTAGAAAGAGCTGGGTGAAAACACCCTGCCCTCCTTGAGCACAGCCTCCACTGCCACACATTGGGACAGACGGAAAGGCTTAACGAGAGAACTTCTCGGGCTGAAGACGGGGAGTGTTGGCTCCTGATGGCTTTTTCAAACACCCACGCAAAGGGATGGCATCTGAATGAATGAAGGCTATCAGGCTGTTTATCTCAGCTCATTTATTCTACCACTGCTGCAGCGCCACAATAATGAAGGAAGGGTCAGTTTCTGATCATTTTATTCTGTTCCAACTGTACTAAGAGTTGGACAATGATATGGCTTTACAGAGTAAAACACTTGTAATTTCGTAAAATTAATTGTAATGTCATAGCATCTCCTTTATCAATTGGAATGAAAGCTCCCATATTGGCAGACAGATTAAGAGAGTGGTAAGAGAGGTGTTGTTGTGGTATGGGTATTGTAGCTGTTGCAGTGTAGATTTATAGGTAGCAGGGGTATGGAGGGTCTGTTTCTGAGGGTATGGTGTTTACTTTGAGACATTAGTGGCTCGGTGTTGAAGAAATAATTCAGGCGGTGTCATTAACTCATTTCTCTCAGAGCCAGGACAAGAGTGGCACTTCCCCACCTCCAGAGACAACTGACGACGTCCGTATTTCAGAAAGACTGACCAGGAGAGAGGTGAGCAGATTTGGGCTTCATTTAGCGGGCATAAAGCAGACCTGGCCGGGCCAGAGGTGTAACGTAACGTAACTGTGAGCCTGCAGTGTGACATTGCAGAAAGGTTTGACATTTTTTAGTTTTTATAACAGGGCACATATTTCACCATATCAACACCTCAGATCTGGCACAAGAAAAACAATTTAGTTATTTGTGGTGCTTAGAGGCTTACACTCAGTGGGTACCAACCCACAATACAAAAACACTGCACCCACGAGCATGACTTGCTGGCAAAGCAGTCCAAAATCATATCCAGCACTTACTGTATATGCCATACTTCTTTTTCAACTGTGTGGAATGTGGCTCCTTTCTTTGGCTCTGCGTGTGAGGATTCGCTACAGACCTGAAATCTGTGCCAGCCCTGGGCTAATTATGTGTGTGTAAAGCGTGCTTAATCTGTAGTAAGACAGAGTGTCTTGTAGCTGGACCTCCTGTATGAAGAAGCAGTCTACATGGTGGTGAACAGGGTTGGAGTGCCCTCTCCGGAGCTGGTGACTAATGAAGGAGAGCTCTTCAGATATCTCCAGAAGGTACAGATTCTTACCTCATGATTTTTGACCCTCCAATCTGTCCTCCTTTTTCAGTCCAATAAACACTTTTATTATTATTATGCCACATTTTTTTATTACCAGAGCCTTTCACCAAAAAAGGACTTTTGTTGGTAACTAATTTTAATTAATAAGGGGTGGCAGTGTAGCACAGTGGTAAGGAGCAGGACTCGTAACCATAAGGTTGCCAGTGTGATTCCCCGCTGGGGATCCCCTGTTGTAGCCTTTGGCAAGGTACTTAACTGAGAATTGCCTCAGTAATTGAATAACATGTAAATGGATAACATGTAAAAAAAACTGTAACCTATGTAAGTCGCTCTGGATAAGAGCGTCTGCTAAATGCCAGTGTGATGTAATGTAAGTATCACTGAAGCACAAAACAGAATGCTTTTTTGCGAACTGCATGAATCCCATTTATATTACTTGTGTCCCCACTCCTTCAGCATGGTTATTGATCAGAGAAACTTCTGATAAGAACACTGAGGCTTCTGTCTTCTGTCTGCATGTTTGCCTTGAGCTTGCAGTCCAAGTCTGAGCAGATGCGCTTCCAGACATGATTAGACTTCAAAGCCCATGTCCGGCGGGTATTGATGTTCGGGTTGGATATTGCTGGCCTTCAGTCGCTGTCACTCTCAAGTGCGCTGCTTCCTGTCACCCCTTGCCTTGTTGCTCTTGGTGATGTAGGCGACACGGGCCCCAGCGTTTGATGTGTCTTATGAGTCCCCTCTCATCTGAGGATGTGATCACTCTGTTACCTGACAGGTACATGGCTGATCTTCTCATTCCCTGCCGGAAGGTCTGCTGTCCTTGTCTTATTAAATAACAGTTATCCTTACAACACCTTGGACAGTTACTGACAAGAATCAGTACAGCTGAGAGACTTCATTTGGCACATTTCTCACAGAAGCAAACAATATGCACTATAAAACTACAGTCACAGTTGTTTTCTTGTCCCTGTTGTTTCCTGGGGTATTCTAGGCTAACTTTATTAGGATCCTGTGAGGTTACTGCAGGACATTGCAGTTGGTGACATGCAAACATGAAATTAAGGCATAAATTCTCTAGCAAAAACACAAAGCTTAACATTTATATTTTTTGAGTTTGGTGCAGATTGAGCATCTCCTATGCTTTGAACTGGCAGTGAACAGTGAGCCATGGTTATGAAGAACTGTCCCCTCTTCAGATCTACCCAATGCATCCCTGCTGTAGCTGCACTGCTATAGAGAGGTTTCTCCATTGCAAATAATGGTTTTCAACACTGCAGAACAGAACTCTGTCCACTGCTCCTTTGTTGTAGGTGTTTGATGTGGCACCAGAAGAGCACAACATTATTCTGCATAGAGTGCAGGAGTCTAAGGTGAGAGACCCTATCAGTAGTCTATTTCACCCAACACTCATCTCTTTTCCTTCTTGCTCTTCCTTAAAATTGCTATTCATTTCAGCCACTACACAACACTCACACATATATTTTTTGCCATTTCCACACAGTTTAAGCCATTCAGGTAAAAATTAATTTGCTAGAAAAGCGAAAACACATCTAACAGTCTCCTTTGTGCTCATGGATTACTTGCATACTTGGACTGGCTTGTAACTGACTTGTTCTGTACCAGACATGTAATGTCTGTGAAAGAGACATTTTATGTAACTCATTTTCTTTTACTGGAAACTGGTGATACAGACACCTTTCTATGCAGCAAATGTCAGTCTTGAGCAAGACCTCAGCCAACTCAGCAAGGCTTTCTAAAGTGCTGTTAAAAGAGTCTTTGCAAGTGCATCAGTCAATTACAGCTTAAATAACACATAAATGACCTGCATTAAGCATCAGACAGAAGGAATAACAATAATGATGAATGCTTTGGTCTGTATTCGAGGCTGTAGTCTTAAATGCTGGCTCAGTTTTCATTTAAGATTTTTTTCTAAGAGGGTGAACAATTTTGTAGCACATTCAGGGAGAAATTAAAGAAAGAGGCTGCCAGTGTTGTCAGCTGTTAATCATATTTTGTGCAGGGCTCAGTTCTGTGCACTATCTCTGCTAGTCTGCAGCATGTCACACCACCTGAAACAGCATTCCTTCACTAACTAGATACTTTACATTTTGCTTTTCTGTCAGTGTGTTGTTAAATTTACTTTTAAATTCAGTCTGGAAGACTGAAATGAAGAATTAACTTTTTCTAACAGAGAGCAAGTTATTCTCTGAAGGTCTCTGTAGTGGAAGGAAGAAATCTTCTGGCAAAAGACGCTAATGGTGAGTTGCCTTTTTAACTGATGTCTTTCACATATTAGTAACAACATTTAGTGTCTGACTGTGCACACATTCAGATGATTTTAAACATCTTCTTTAGGTTATTGTCACATTTACTGTATACTCAGTAACCAATCCTCAATCCCACTGTAACTGTAACTAAGATAGAAGTCCCTCATATGTTTGGGGGTTACCTGCTTATATCAATGTTTATAAATGACATTTGAATTTCCCTAGTGTCATAAGCTCAACGCATTGTTAACTGTCTGTAAATGAGTACCACATATAATGAGATGACTTATGACTCAAGTCATAAAGTCTATAAAGATGGAATCACACATTAGAAAATAATGAAACTATCTCAGCTGTCATCTGTGCTTTGCCTAATTACACTGGTCAAGCTAAAATAAAATTAATTTATGAAGCATGTAGTCAGAATGCATCAATGGGAGTCCATCCTCATCACCTTAAAAGAGAACAGTATTTTGTACCTAGTATTGTGAATTGTGATTTTTTTTGGTTTTTGACCTTTTATTATCTCTTCCTGGGGCCCTGAAGGGTACAGTGACCCTTACTGCATGCTGGGAATACTCCTGGGTCAGAGCCCAAGGGAGCCAGAGGAGAGGAAAGAAAGAAAGTTCAGCTTTCGCAAGAAGAAGGACAAGCTAGAGAAGCGCTCCAGTGTCAGGGAGGTGTTGGCAGCCAAGAGCATCCAGGTCACAGAGGTCAAGCCAGAGACCCTCAATCCAGTGTGGAATGAGCATTTTGTTTTGTGAGTAGTATTGTCCAAGTCTATTGAATAATATAGTCGTATGCCCAAGACATCTGCCTCTCATTTTTTAAAATCTAGTCTTTAGGTATTATTTTAGACATTGCACACATCCTTCTTTGTCCTCCCAAAGACTTATAGTATCATTTGTGTGGGAAAGAATGATTTATTGCCTTTGTCACACAGCTCAGCTGAAGTCTGTTATAACTTGTGTGCTCTTTAGAACAATCTTAACTGTACTAATCTGATTGAAAATGCTCTTTTTCTGCTGCCTGGCAGTTTAATGACAAAATGATAAGGTAAAGCTGCAAGATGTTTGGGGAATTACAGTCACTTGACTCAATTTTAAATCATGTTTTTTTGTTCTAGTGAGATTGATGATGTCTACAATGACCTACTCCATTTGGATATATGGTGAGATGTAACATTAAAAAGCAGCTGCTGAGTGTTGTGACTGCATAATCTTATGATTGTGTTGGAATTGACTAATTCTTTCACTTTTCGATGTCAATTTGTATGCATGTAAAAATTTATAAGAATATAATGCAACAAATCAGTGTGGATTGTAATAAGAAAACTCAAACCTTTTTACTAGAGATGCACGATCACTATCGGCACCGATAATTATCGGCCTGATATTGCAAAAAAATTACGTCATTCAGATAACTCCGATAATAAAATTTTCGCCGATAAATAGAACCGATATAAGAAATCTAAATTCCTTGGATGATGATAATAATAATAATAATAATAATAATAATAATAATAATAATAATAATAATAATAATAAATGTTCATTTGAAAAATTGGAACTGTTCTTGTTTTTATTGTGATTACAACAGTAGCGATATCATTTATATTTGGTTAGGACAGAGCCAAAGCTATAATGTTAAATTCATCTTTGCTCACTACATCTTAGCCTTTCTTACACTCAAGTAGGGATGCACGATATAAATTACTTTAAATGCTCAAAATAACAAGGATGGCAATTTGAATAATTAAGTGGCAAGTAATCCCAAAGCTTTCTCTTAAATGTTTCAAATTATATCTTTCTTGTGTTAATTCAAATTACAAAACGGAGCTAAATTTAGTTAAATCGATTTAAATTACTGAGAATAAACTTTCAGGTTAGGTTGAGTGCAATGAACAATAACGTTTAGAACACAGACCTCACAAAAGCTGTGATGTGTCATGAGCATTTAACGTAATTTACATCGATAAATACCATACTTGTTAATTATACAATCTCACGTTGTCGCTTTCGCAAACTCACAAACTACAGACAATCTGCGCTGTTTTGCGAGCATAATCATTTATTTACGATTGGTGTGAATTATTCTGTGAATTATTTGTTTTATTGTTAATCAAGGAGGATAAAGGGGAACAGGCTGAAAGTAATGATAGACTTAAAGGTAGTGTTTCCGCTTCCCCTGTTTCCAGCTCACCCGCAGCCACTGAAAAACATACGGGAAAAAACCTAACGCCACATACCGGGGATAGCTGTTATTGCACTAAAAATAGCTGTGCGATACATCGCGATGGCTATATCGTGAATCCCTACACTGAAGTGTGTATATAAACTATAAAAAATGTTATCGGTTATCGGTATCGGTATTGGTTATGAGAAGCAGGAAATTATTGGTTATCGATATCGGTCGTAAAAAACAGTTATCGTGCATCCCTACTTTTTACTTTTTTACATTGTAATATTTTGCATTGATACCACTATTATTCTCACTGTCATGATCCCACTGTCTTTACTGGCTTCATCTTGCAAAAAGGTTGCACTCTACAGAAATCTGGACAAAATAATGTTGAAGGACAGATACTTTTTCTAGCTCAGGAAAAGGCACAATGGACAGTGATGACATTTGAAGACCCCTCACTTCTGCCTGTGCCCTTTTAGGGATCACGATGATGACGTCTCTGTGGCTGAGGCCTGCAAAAAGCTCAATGAAGTCAGCGGATTTAAAGGAATGGGCAGGTGCAGTGCTCATGGACATGGTCTTGAATGCTGATATAAATTCACCTGAACATTTGGGTTTGTTCTTGGTCATAATATTACAGTTCAGGATCATTACACATGGGGTAGATTTTAAGGTGCAGCAAGGACACATCAAAAGAACATGTCAGAATATGTTGTGACTGTTTTTACTAACTTGAAAGATTGCTTGCTCCTTATCCCGCTGCTGTGTTAGGTATTTTAAGCAGATTGCCAAGTCTGTCCGGGCCAATGGAGCTGCATCATCGGCGGGAGAAGAGAACGTGGATGATTTCCTTGGCTGTCTCAACATCCCCATTAATGTGAGTTGTAATGCTCATTTAAAAACAGGGCAGGTTTCATTGGTTGCCTGCTTGCCAGTGAGATTACAGCTATGAGCCCTCTCATGTCGTTTGATCCAGGAAATTCCGGTGGATGGCTGTGACAAATGGTTCAGACTGGAGCCCCGATCCAGTGCCTCCAAAGTGCAGGGAGATTGTCACCTCATCCTGAAACTCTTCACAACCCAGGTACCTGTGGTCCTCAGATTCAATGCAGAGCTTGGCCCACTGTCTGCACACTTTGATGGAACCACTGGGAACTTAAGGAGATGATGAAAGCCAATCATATTTTAAGACATTGACAGTTTTGTCTGGGTTCTGGAAACATGATGTGATCACATGCATATGTTTTATTTTCCCAGAGAGATACGACCCTGAGTAAGAGGGACTCACACTTGGCCATTCATGAGAAGCTCTTGAGCCAGATTCTTTATTATGAGCACTCCCAAGTTCAGGTAAATCTGTCATTTAGCTTTCAGCCCAGGTCATGAAGCAGAATAGAGGCACAGGTTTTATGGAATCCTGTGGAACTTTCTCTCCAGACAGAGGCCTACAACTGGGAAGGGAGACTGAGTCAGGCAGCACGGACAGTGCTGTCCCATCATGCCGTGCAGGTTGACCTGTCACCACTGCAGCAAGCCATCATGTGAGCCTTTGTAAAGCCAACAACAGCACTACAGTGTCTTAGCTGCCATAACAGTGCTTGAGCAGATAATCAGAAATCATTACACAAGCAGTTCAATTTTCAATGTAGAGTACAGAACATGACAGATTTCTTTGCATTGATACCAGATAAGCACTTTGGTCACTGTCCAGTGGGACATGGTGACCATGTCTACTTTGTGTGTTCCCACAGACGGTGGAGGTGTTATAGCAGCCATCATCGATCCCAGCGGATGTCTTACTCTTTCCTGCTGGGGCTCCTGAAGACCATCGAGGAGGAGTGGGATGCCCGCTCTGTACAGGAGGAGCTGGTGGGTCACATGGTACACTGCTTCAGCGGGGCTGGCCTCCACTGCCGCCCCTGCGAGTGAAATGTGAGTTCTTGCTCACCACAGCACCAGTAAAGGTCCTAGAATGTTGTGGTGTGTCTCCCCCCTGGCTTTGCATGCAGGAGACAAGCCTGGCAGACAGCTTCAACCTCCACACAGAGTACTGCCTCTCTCTGCTGAAGAACATGCGTCAGGTGTTCCCCTGCTCCAGCCCCACTGCCATCACTCGCTGTGAGTTCATGCTGAGGTAAATACAGGAGGGTCAACTCTGAGCTGCACTCTTACTGCAGCCTCACACAGCTACAGCGTCCGTGTCAGCACAGCGTGGGAGAAACAATTACTGGTCTGTTGGAATGGTCTGTAACTAATGAGAACTAATAAATTGTTTGCTCCACAAGCATTTTTATTAGTAAATGCATTGTGCACCAGGGAATAAGGCATTTAGAAGCCGAGTGAAGAGTAATCAATGTACCTTTGGGCTTTCTCTGATGGACATTTGAACGCTTGGCTCAGTGGCAGGGACCACTCTTTTATTTAGTTCAGACTGTGCACAGAGAGAGGCAGAGGTCTTGCAGGGTTATCTGCTTTCCTCATGCCCCAAGGGGCTTTTAAGCATTTTTGTTCACATGGGGTTTGAGATGTTGTCTGTTTGGACCTAGGGGCATGGGACATATGAGCAACATGCAGGCCTTTAAGACTGTGTGCCCCTTCCGCAAGGAGCTGCACCTGGAAATCGCTACCATAATAAAGGTACAGAATTCTGAATACATACACTCAATCAATTACATGCTCTCAGTGTTATTATAATGATTACAATTTTTGGTCTTCTTTGCAAGATATTTTGCTTTGTGTTCCATTTCTGCAGAAGTCTACAGTGGAATGGTATGAGGGAACAATCTCACATTATAAACCAGATGAAGGGGTATGTTTTTTTTTTAAATTAATTGCAAGCTTATTGGTCCAAAGGACAAAAAGCCTGGATTGTTGAAGGTAGTCTAGTCCTTTTCCTGACTGAGCTCTGCACTGCTATAGAGTCTGGAGGAGCAGCTGAAACGCCTGGTTCTGGTGGTGGATGCAGTGTGTGCTGATGTGCAGAGAGGACAGAATATCTACTATAAGCTCTTCTCCAGGTATCTGCCTCACAGTCATCACAACTTCATTATCACTGGCCTCTAGACAGACCCAACAATACCACCTCCGTGCTCAGCCGAACATTGAAATCTTTAACAGCACTGCCACAAGTGAATAGAAGAACTACTCCAGTAGTCTGAAAGTCCACCTCGGGTAGATGTGCTCAATCTTTGACGGAAGGGATCAAAGCAAACAAAGGCAGAATTTAATAACAAATGTTTTATCTTCTGCTGTTGCTTTCTTCCTCCTTACAGTTCTGTGAAAGTGGATTTCTTCAGCGTTTCTTATCGGCAGCTGGAAAAACTGGTGAGGAAATGTTCACATCAGCTTATACTTTGACCTAAAAATCTTAATGAAGCTCAAAATATACAGTCTTCCAGAGAAAAAAAATCATCACCTTTCAGTTTCCAGGCCCACAGCTGTGGAGCTGGCTTCTATTTTGATCCCCTCTGCCCTGTCCCAGGTGGCGGGCGACGTGAGTGCGGCCATGGAGAGGGTGTGCGGGACCCTGGAGCAGGAGGGCTCACGGCTGACCCACACCATGGGGGAGACCCTCTTCGAGCTCTACATCTCCCTCAAGACTCTCAAACTCTTCAGGGAGTTCCTGCCTCTCAGGTGAGAACAGGGCTGGGAGCAACCTGAAGAGTCTTCAGTCACACTGAACAATACATAGAATGAACACAGAATGAACAATTCCTCTCCAGGTGGAGGAAATGAGATATTTCTCTGAAATCGTCATTACTGTACAAGTAAACACTGTGTATTTTCTTAAGTATTTGTTTGGTCCAACAAGGCCCGGTAAACAATGTCAAAGTTATTTCCTATTGTGAATATTCTAAAGACAGTTGTGGTTATGAAAATTTTGTGTTGACTTTGTGACATCTCACGTGGTAAATCTGAACACTTGGCAATGGAATGTCTCTCCTGCTCTGAGCGTCAAACAATTTCACCTGTACAAAATGTTACGGTGTGATGGAGAGGAGAATGCAGTGGGGGTAATGGAGAAACCTAATTCCTTACTTGTATGTTGAAACTATCGAGGGTCTTTAACACTGTGGCAATAGGTATATATCTGATATGCAGCTATGCAGGAGATACAATAAACTATTTAATCAGGGTTTATTATAGAAGTTTCTTTTTTGCCTTTTTCCACCCAAGTATGACATTACAGTAATTGTGAACCAGTTGATCTGTACCAGTAAACCCTATTTCATAGTAATTTTTGATGTTCATTTTTTTCAGGGATACCAAGACGTTGGCATTGACAGGATTTCACGACTGGTTCAAGATCTTCATTCATAAGTGGCTGGAGATAGTGCATGAGAAGTCATGTGAAAGAATCCGCAGAGCTGTTGAGGTTGATCTGGTAAGAAGGTGGTGCTATACCTAACAGAGAGAAACTACTGAATTAGTACACCAAAATTAAAGTGCAAACTTAATCATTCACATTTTTATTTTTCTTCTAATTAAATGTGTTTCCTTCCCTCCCCATGGCAGAAGAAATAAATTAATTTATTTATTCTCACAAGTGCTAAATATACTGGAGGCGGTTACAGCTGGAGGGCGTTATAATTGTATGAGTCAGTGTGTTTGTGCAGTGTTAGAGTGAGTCAGTGATCCCATGTGGTTTTGACTGGAACAGCTGGAGCCTGTTCACAACCTGTCCAAGCACAGCACCTCCGCTGTGGATGTGACCACCTGCTTCGCCCAGGTGCAGGAGTTCTGGGTACAGCTGGCCTGGCCGGACTCGGCGGGGGCCTTCATCTTCGTGACGCGCCTGACAGACGTGAGTGATGTCCGTCACTGGTCTGTTCTCCCAGCTCATTCCCATGGACCGAAGATCAGAATACTGTAATGAATCTGCCAGGTGTTTGAAGGATCAATGAGTGATAGTGCAGAAGTGACTGAAGTAATTTATCCTATGAACACAACAGGATGTCTGCAGTGCAGCTGTGTTTTACTCTGAGCTCATCAAGAAGAAGATTGAGAAGAGTCAGCTTGGACAGGACTCCAAGAACCTCACCAGCCAGGTAGTGCTGCTATGCGCTCATAGGGAAACCGAATCAACATGCAGATTGACCATTTCATGAACTGGGAGTCTGAGTGTTGTTCTAATTGTGTAATTGTTACCTTGCATTTGCTTGTTTCACAAAAACCACATTTTGCATAGTTCCCACCCTTTATAGAGTGCTGTGAACTTCCTTCACTCGCCCCACTCACCCTTCTTCTCAATCTTTGTCAACGGCATCCACCTCTCCTCTTCTGCCCCTGACAGCTGTGCATTGCTCTGAACAACATCGAGCATGTGCGTGTGTTCCTTGGGAACCTTCCCCAGGACCTGGACTGGCGGACCCTGGAGCAAACCATGGAAGAGTCCTGTGGGCTGGAGGGCAAGGAGCAGGTCAACAAGGCCCTCAATACCCAGCTCTACAACATCGACATGGACCTGCAGAGAGAGGCCAAGCGCATGATCATGTACTTCACTGACAAGGTACCAAGGCACAATGGGAGAGGGACCATGCAGAAAGAGCAATGTTTTTCAGCGTGGCTTTTTCAAAGTCCTTCAAAAACTAAGCGCTGTTATAATTAGCTGAGCACTCTCTGACAAGATAGCATAATGTTTTTTGCTATTTCATAAAACAGAGAAGCGTCTAAGGGGTCACTGCAGTTATGCCCTTGAGAGATAACATACCCACAATAATCTGGACAGATATGCACTTAATGCCTAACAACATCATAAGAACTGTATGACATCCTGAATGTGTATAAAAATGCTAAAATACAGATGCTCTGAGTCATAAATGTCTACCTTTTTTGTGTCCTTTATTGTCACATTTAGATGGTTTTAGATCTCAAGAAGTACATCCAGCATATCAGTCTCTCCCCAGACTCCATCCACAATGATGATGTAAGTCTTTTCTCTGGTCCTGTTCTCTTTATCTCTGTTCTCTTTATCTGGTCATTCTCTTTGTCAGTTGTTGGGGTTCTACAGCCCTCCTGTAGAAGCACAGATGGGGACAGTTTCAGTCTGCTCTCTTCACTCTAGAATGTTCTTCCCTCTCTGTTCCAGGCTGTGTCCCCTCTGATGAAGTATTTAGATGACACCTTGGTGGTCCTCAGTGAGTCACTTGTGAAAGAGAACCTGGCCAGGTGATTTGTATTCTTTAATTCCCAAGTCTCAGCATACATTTTAGACAATAGGTGTGAACACATACTTGCTTCCTGGCATTCAAGGTGTAATTCTATTTTAATTCAAAATTAGCTTTCATGTAACGTTGTACAGCAGGTAAATATGCAGCCATGGTAGAATCACCATAAAGATCATAGCTCAAAGAGAGGTTATATTTGTTTTGTGTATTAGTGGTACTGTAACATGGACCTTCCTCTACCTCAGGTTTCTGCAAGGCCTGTGGCGCCTGCTCCTTCGAATGATCTTTGACACAGTGGCTGAGAACAGAGGCGTGTCCCTGGAGTTCTACGGAAGATTTCACTTCACTGTGGAGGTCAGTCAAAAGACAGATATCATGTTACCATACATAGATGCAGACAGCCACAATACCCATATAAATATATTTATTCTATATAAATGCAGTCCATTTACTTTAGGAAACCTTAATTTATGTCTTGGCTGACAAATCACTGTCCCTATTCAGAGATAACTTTGAAGTGTGTGTCATGTTCCATAATCAGTTATATACAGTTGGCTTTTTCATTTTTTGGAAGGAAAAAATACAAAATTCACAAAACTGAAGTAATTCCATCTTCATCAGGACTCTCAATTGTTCATTTAGGCAAGTCCCCCCAGCAGCGATGCTGTGTGGGTTCCAGTATTCTAAAATAGTGAAACTACAAAGGAAATCACAGCATGCTACCACTCAACTGGCAAGACATATTTTGGATGAGATGTCAGCACTGAATGCATTTGGGAAAAGATGCTGTAAGCCAACATAGAGAACACAAAGCTGTCCTTTGTGCTACACTGTGAGATCCACAGAAGTCAGAATCTATTTATGGCTATGGCTGAAGTCGAGTGACTGTCAATACTTGGCCCATTCTAATGTGAATGACTGTTGCCTTAGAGCCTTTAATAACTTTTAACTATCTATGTATTCTGCCTCTTTTTCCTATTATTATTATTTGGCAGGGTGACTTAGAATTTGAGTTTCAGTGCAGAGCACAAATAACAAATTATCTAGTACCATACAACCCATTGCATACAGCTACCTAAAAGGAAAACCAGTCTTATTTATTTGAAACTAAAATGCACACAATTTGCTAATATAATATAATGGCTACATTTTCCAAAAAAAACCCAATAAAAATGGCCCTTTCATGTGGAAGGCATGAGACACCTTATGAGAGTAACCCAGACATCTCCCTCAAATGGGTGCCCTCCTTTGCTGCTCACAGGCCCTGGTGGAGTTCTTCCATGCTGAGGGGGAGGGGCTAACACTGGAAGACCTCAGAAATGAAGACTATAAGGTACTGTAAGTCACAACAGCAGTAGTCAGTCACACCATCAATGTGCACCTTGTGCTCTTCAGATAAGAACACTTGCATTAAAACACTCTAGAGTCAAAGGACTTTTCAGAGACTGGGGGAAATCTCTATTCAAAGCACATCTGTGTGCGAGGGCTGCACAGAAATTAAAGGAAGCGTACAGGACTCAGCATAGATACAGACATTCCTCAAAGAGTAGCGGTACCAAATACAATTCTATCTGCATTTTATATGTTCAGTATCCCGTGACTGCTTTGAGTAGGGAAATGTTAAATAAACACCTACAAGCTCCAGATTCCACATGACCACATTTCTCTTTCACCACTGCAGCACAGGTGTGGCCTAAGCTTATGTTGACTCTGACAGGGTCAGCTGAGTGAGTCCCCTCCCTCTTTTAGGCCCTGGAGGAGGAGCTGCGGCTAAACAAGTGCTCGTCTAATGAACTGATTGAGCAGTACTTCTTGGAGAAGATCATACAGCAGGTACATGGGTGTCACCCTGGGGCCCTGTTTCAAGCCCCAGTGTGTGGACAGGAGGCTTAAAGTGAAATAATTACTTTTAGTGTGATTAACTTAATTGCACCTCATCTTTTTCTGTATTTTATGATTGTTATTCCTTTCTCAACAAATTAAATAATTTAAACATCATGAAAGGTGAAGGACAATTTACTGACAGAGGGATGTAATATCTGTATGGACTGGGAAAGACAGATGGTCCACCTGGCACTTGTTCTCAATTATATAGCACAGAGAACTTGCCTCATTTTAAAGCTGTACCCAAACCAAAACCAGAGAAGGGCCCGAGATACTGTAAAATTCTGCTCAAAAGAAAGATCATTCGGCCCACAGGTCATATTTGAACGAAAATACATACAACTCTTGCTTACAGTCCAGGACATGCCAAAACATGCCCTAGCATTGATATTTTGATGGCCTTCCAATGCCATGTCCTTATCTTGGGATACCTGTCAATTGTTTCAGTCTAAGCACTCCTACTATCATCTCACAACGTTCTACACAATTCTAAGCAGAATAAACCAAGGTCAACATTCCACTCAGACACTGTTCACTTATTTTAGCACAAGCTATATTTTATATGGATAAGAAATTTGACACATTTTTGATAATTATACCTGAAGTAGCACAAATTTGTCCATTTTTTTATTACAAAGAAGTACATCATATGTCCAATGCAAAATGAATTTAGTCAGGTAACTGCAAGTAAGTGCCGTGTCCCTTTGCCTTTCAGAGGACACTGAAGCACAGCAGATTTGGCCGTATCAGTGTTAAGTGTTACTACGAGGCTCCTGAACAGAGACTGACTGTGGAGGTTCTGCACGCGGCCGACCTTATCGCTTTGGACACCAACGGTCAGTGGCTGAGCGACACTCTCGTTTACCTCGTGCTGCAGCAGCGAATGCGCTCGTGTGGCATCACCTGCCCCCTTGTCTGGTCTCTCTCAGGGTTAAGCGACCCCTTTGTCATTGTGGAGCTCTGCCCCCACCATCTGTTCCCCACAGCCAAGAGCCAACGCACTCAAGTGAAACCCAAGACCCTGCACCCCGTGTTTGATGAGCTTTTCTACTTGTAAGACCACAGCACACTTGCAGTTTAGTTAGATTTACAAAAAAGAGAGGGAGGACATTAAAGTGTTTCAGAAACTCACAGTTCAGCTTCCACTATATACACATGTACACACAGATGGCAACGAATGAAGACATCTCTTCTTTGTATTCTATAGAAGTGAAATATGAACATATAATACAAACATAATATTCTCATACCAATATTGTGACTGGTGAAAATACAGGACACTTTTGTAATAACTATTCCCCCTAAATGACAGCGTTCACAACAGTGTTCGTTCACTCCCTATATGTTGCTGTTTTACATGTTATTGCCCACAGTTCCGTCACTCCAGAGCAGTACAGGCACAGATCCGCCTGTGTGACCTTCACTGTGATGGACTATGACTGGCTGTCCACCAATGACTTTGCTGGGGAGGCCGTCGCTCCCCTCAGTGACTTCTGTGGTATGGAGAAGCCTGGCTCGTATGGAGGGGGCAAAACTGTGCAGTCACTCATCCTATACCTGTCCCGACCAAAATGCAGTGGTAAGCCCCTTCATATCCGTGCACAAAGCCAGATGCGGGTTCATTGTCACCATTGTGACAAAATGAAATGGCTCTCTCAGGTGAACCGTTAGATGTTTGACTTTGAAAAGAAATGCCAATTATGAATGCCATTTTCATCAGTCCACCTTTGCAGGATTTCTTGTTACAATGACATTTCTGTTTGACTTTCCCAATACAGACAAACCCATATTGAAGATGCTGGAAGCAAGGAGCACGGATAGGGAGGCCCAGGAGTTTGTGCGAAAGCTTAAAGAGATTGAGAAGTCAATAGGAGAAGAAGAATAAAGCATTCATACCATTCTGTGTGTACAATCATGATCTCTTGGTCTATGTGCTTTCTATTTGTACGATGTCCACTTTAAAAAAAGTGGTAGTTGTTTCAAAGCAGTTGTATTGTAAAGAGCAAAGAGCTTATAATAACTTGATGATTTTATGTCTGTAGATAAATGTCTGGTTGCTGTGCTGTATTACTTCTTTTGAACATGGCCAAGCATGTTTGCTGAGGCCAAGTGTAATATGACTAGTACACTTTGGTGTTTCCACATTCTGGTCTTAATACCACATGTATGTTAAGAGAGAAGCAGCCCAGGAAGAACAATGCTGTCAGCTTTGTATGACACAAAATAACGCGCCTCGTATCTGTACATCTATTGAAAAAAACGTGAGAATATTTTTCCCTCTATTGTGCAATGCAGTTTAACGTGAATAAGAGTAATTGAATGTTTCTATCTTTAAGGACCCTTGAATTGTGACTAAAGTATATATTTGAAAATGTCACTCAGTACACGTTGTGGCACACAGTAGATGTTATTTGTCCGTGAACTTCACTGGACCGTATACCGTATCTTTTCTTTGTTATGTTGAAGGATTATTTATTCAAGGTTTCATGTTGCTTTGTCTGTATGGAAGAGGTTTTGCTATCAGGTCTCAGAATGCCTTGTTTAAACCTCATTCAAGAGGTCTTGCAGCATTTGTTCACATTTTCAGCCTTGAGATTCACCCAAGTACATTCATCAATAGAAAAAGCAGGCACTGTTAAGTCTTTTTTCGGTCTGGTAAGCAAATCTAAATGAATGAGAGCATTTCAATAACACTGCAGCTGAGGCATTAAACAGGTTCACATTTAAAAGTGCACTCTGAATACAGCTGAGGACCTGATTGCTTTCGATAACACAGAGCAGCCTTGGCTAAACAGATTTCAAAGACTACTATTTTAATTGAAGTCACAACAAAATATTGGTATTTACTGCTGTAGCAGTAAGTCAGTTCCTTATTCTTTTCTTTGCTCCTTTCCAAATCACATTTGCACTAGGAGCAGATGCCGTTCTGCCCTCATCCTCATTTTCCTCCTCCTCCTCCTCATCCTCCTGCTGCTCCTCACTCTCTTCGTCATCTTCATCTTCTTCCTCTCTCTCACTCTTGCCACGACAGATGTCATCCTCCTCATCTGATGTCTGCTCTCCCTCACTATCCATCCCCTCATCTTCCTCATTTTGAGCAGCCCTAAACATAAAACACACAGGGAACGCCTTCACAGTCATGATGGGCCATATGTTGTGGTTTAAATATCATTACAGGAATGTCCAAACAGCATTCACAAGTCATCGGTTACCAACTGGGTTTTTCTCACCATCTGGGTCTGTTGAGATTGGAACACTCGCGACCACTGTCCACATCAAATGGATCTGAATGAGAGAGGGGAACAGCACTCAGTTTACTGTAGGTTTCTCTGAAAGCATGTTGCTTTAACAACCATTTTGTCTGAAATGGATTTTTACAACAAAAGTCAGTTTTTCTGGGTTTTTATCAAATTTTACCCCCTGAATAAAAAATTATTTTCATGTGTTAAATTACTAATATGCGATTATGGGGCAGATAACGTCCTCTGCTGGCATAACAGGGAATCCAAATATGGGAATGGCAAACGGCCTGATGACATTTGCATTTGGTAGTTATAACCATTATCAACCAGTTCACTGTTGAAGATGTGCACTGCCTACATGTATCTCTGTTCCTGTTTACTATACATATTTCACAACTGTGAAAAATAAAAAGGACCCACCAAACAAATATAGCTCCTTTGCTAATTTCCCTGATTTTCCTCCTTCAAATTTTCCTACAACTATTTGGAATTTAATAATCACCACAGCTGTATAGTAGCACGACTTACATCTATTGAAAATTTTAACCTTATGTCAATTACTCTCACCTAGTTTGCAGGTTTGAACTGTTCATCAGCAGCAAAGGGAAAACATGCTGTTATAAATGGATTCCCCATGGTTATGTGGCTTCACAGATGTAATGCACAAACACTTTTTTGTTTTTTTCCCCAATAGGTTATAATGAAAACAATGAACACTTTTTATTACCAAGGTAAAGTTTTAATGATTTTACTTAGACACTATCGTATCCTGTGTATGAATGAAAATTTCACAATTTACATAATTCAAAACTATTTAAAGGAAGTTTCAGTTCACTTCATTTCACATTTGCTTTTAGCTGGGCAAGAACTGAGGCTATGTGGGATCAATCAAGCAAACAGGTCAAAAGCTCAGATAAACCTTATGAATGTGTGAATCTGTGGTGCCGATTTCATTTCAGGTATTCATGTGTTAACTAGGTAGAAAACTAATCGATATCAGTAGCTATCAGCATGCTACCAGCCTTGCGCTATACATTATGCTCAGATGCAGTAAACTATAGTGGCCACAGGGATACTGTAGCCTTCATCGACCTTTCTGGTTCAGGTTTCTTGAAATGTTACTTTATAGGTCTGGTAGTTATTCACCTGTGCTTAAACAGTCCAAGTCTGTAAAAGTGTATTGTGAGATTGCATAATTTACGCTGTTTAAACTATACGCACGTCTTGTTTGTTTGCATTTTCATTAAAAAGTAAAAACAGCTGTGTCCAATTTCAATATAAATTGCTGAATTATCATTTGTATTAAAATTGAAAATGAGGGAGCATAGTATATCACGGACTGCTTTGGCTTGTGTTTGGCTGGTTTGGAAAAGGCCTTTTGTGTAAATCATTAATCACTGTACTGTAATCATTTTAGAAGCTTGTTCAAGCTTTTGATCAGATTTGTTCCATGTCCTATAGTTTTTCCTATTTTTCCCCATTTTTCAAACAGAAACCTTCCAGTTGTACTTCAAACCACACCCCCCCCCCTTGTCACCATTACATATGTAGTTTGAGATTACCATATGGATAAATGACTATACAGTATTTAATCTGGCTGCCAGCACTTTACTGCGAGGGGCATTGTTGTACCTATCTCCTCCTCCTCTGGCTTAGAGGTGAGGAACTCCTTCTCCACAGCCAGCACCTCCTCCTCCGATTGACAGGCTGCGTAACGCTCCAGCAGCGTCTGGTTCAGGTCCAGGAACACCTTCCCCCACTTAAACTTCCTCAGCAGGATCACAGCCAGGTCTCGGAACCCTGCAGTTCACACACATCCACACAAACACTGTCAGCCTGATTCCAAGGCTAACCGTTCAGAGCCAGGCTTCCAACAGTTGCCCCTGTGTATACTTATTTTTAAGCTAATCTCTTGATCAATCAAGATTATAAAAGCATTTTCTTAAATGTTCCTATAATTTTGTTTTTCAAGTGAATTTAACTGGAAACTACTTTGGCTCACTGACATTTGATTCGTTTATGAATGTTTTTGTCCTACAGACAGGCATCTTGTTTCAGTGTACAGGTGTCCACACTTACAGCAGTAAGGACCACAGTCCTTCTGTCCATCAGAAAATCAACAAATGACTCAAACACAATTACATACACTACTGTTTAAAAAACCCTGTTACAGAGATCTTTGCAGAAAATATGTGTATGTCTGAGAACAGATACAACTGATTAGTTACTGCTTAAATGCGCCATTTTCTAGAATAACATGGCCTGAGAAGACATATCATAGGATCACAGGAAAGTGGTGAGAAAGCGTTCGTGTATAACTTTTGAGCTCTGGCAAATGGAACACTGAGGTGTTATCGTACCAAACAGCCACGCTTACTCCATGACACATTTGCAATAGCAGCGTCTTAAAGGGGAAGTGAGAGCAGAACGCTTTTCATATTCAAAAAGTACTTAGTGCAGGCTGAGCAATACAAGCCAGACTTGAACTTGAGGTTGGGCTCAGTCATCAGCTGACAATAACTGGGAGCTGAATATAGCTAGCTGCTTCCTGCCATGGTTGGGTAGGTTAAGTTGGCCTATGTTCTCTCGTGTTCAGTTCCACCCTCTAGCACCTTGTCAGGGGGCTATGAGTTGCTCAGGTGACATCAGGGGGGTCTGCACTAATCCTCTAACATGGAATGCTCCCTCCTGTGGTGCACTGAGGGACTTTTGGTGCAAATAATGTCCAACGGCTACATGTGAGTACATGGGAAGGATGTACTCATCATGCTTCAGCACTCCTGCATGTGTACAGAGGATGTTTCAGTGAGGATGTGTAAAGTTCCTGGCAGTTCCAAAGCTACAGTGAATAAGGGGCAAAAGCATAATAAAAACAGAAGCTGTGAACTGCTCTGGAGCTGCAGCCTCACCCACGATGCAAAAGGTGGCAGCAAAGGCCTCCACACAGGACAGCTTGCAGGGCTTGCCGTAATTGACAGGATTGGCCGCCACCAGGTATGGTAACAAGCGGGGATGGCTCCCCCTCATTTTGCTGAAGGGCGTCTCCTCCAGCTTGGCCCAGGAGCAGTCGATCACTGCCAGCCCACTCTGAGCCACAATCTCCCTGCCAGGCAGAAAGAGGGAATCTTCATGTTTCACTTATCTGTAGGGCCACTGTTTATTACATACGACACACTGAAGTTTCAATACATGCCACACTCTTCAGGAATAGTGCATGCTCTACACTGTGGCTTTAGTATATTTAGTCATTTATTTAGTTGTTTAGCAGAGATTTCTATCCAAAGAAACTCCATTACATACAGTGGACTCATTACATGGTGCATGCAGTTTAGTGTAAACCACTAAACACTCTCAGACACTTGTTAAACTGAGACTGTGCAGCCAGCCCAAGCTTGTCTAATTCTGTGTCTTTTCTGTGAATGTGCTCTTATTATTCTGTGGATTTATACAATGTGTACAATATGAGAAAATGTATGCCAAGTGTACATCAATATGTGAGGAAGTCTGATTTTGGGCACACTTCAGATGCTGCATGCAGTAGGTTTAGCACATATCACACACTGTGGGATTGGTACATGACACACACTGCGTAAATGAAGTCAAAGTGCGAGCTCCTCACCGGTCTTGCGGAGAAACATATTTGGTTCCCATGGGGCTGAGGATGAGGCCATTGAATCGCTGGTTGAGTCTCAGGTTGCGCACCAGGCCCTTTCGCACCAGCTTCCTGCCTGTGCAGCGATTGGGGTCACAGTGGCCAAGCTCCCACATTGCCAGCGGGCAGGGCAGCTTGACCCGGGCCTCCTCCTCTCCATCTGCCTGCAGACTCGCTGCAACACATAACCGCACGCGCAAGCATACCAACAACATTCTAGTACGCCACACGCAGAAATAATTTAATTATATTAAGAATACCCTTCGTAGGAACAGTTTCTTTAACATTGAACACTTGTTTTCCAGAATCAAATTCATAAACACTAAAAAGGGACATTTTGTCATTAGCTAGACACCTCTGACGATCAATGTTGCATTAAGACTAGCATTGTGATCGATGCTGGTGAAAAGCCTACGCTAATAGCGCGACTTCAGTACTACGGGGGGCACAAAAGCTTTTTTTGGCAAGTTAACCTTGTAAGGCGCCGTGCATTTCATCCGTGAATGTCTCCAGCGATTTGCCTTTTATCTTGTGTCGCTTGTCTTTTCCTCGTGATTCCGGGCGCTCGGGTTTCCCGATATGATGCTTTTTCTTCCCCATTGCAGAAACGTCTCTTCAGCTCAAAAACTTCGGCCACTTCTCAACTCAACAAACTAACAGCAGTTTCTCGACTTTTTATACGGCTAGCAAAACTTCATAAAATCACCTCACAAATGTAGCACTTAGCTGGCCAATAACTCCTTGCGAGATGGTCGACTACATTATCTATCTAACTAGTTTATAAGATAACGTTATCTTAATGTAAATTTTACGATAGTTAACGTTAACGTTAGCTGAACTAACTTGTTCACCTCGTGTGTTTTGTTTGATGGCAAGGTAGCTCGCTAGCTAACTGTTTTGGATTAAAACTGGTATCAGCAATTCATCTGGCTCCATTTCGATTGTTTTATAACTGTTCCACTATACCCTCTTAAAACTGTCAATTCCGAAAACGTTCGTTTTCTAGGTATTAATCTAGGTATTTAACTTACAGTTGAGTTCAGTCCCCACGTTATACTGTCGCAGCCATTTATCGTCATATTTTGTTTGACACACCCGCCCGCGTTCACAATGAACACAGTATTAATTTGGCTATAAACAGAGTCAACATGCAAAGTAGACATACTGGATAGTTCACTAGTTATGTTTAGAACAGTAAAACATAGCTTTATTTAAATACAAATCATATCTCGAGCGTCAAGTACTCCGAAAAGAAAAATACCTTGAAACATAATATTTATTTTGGCAGACTACTTCCTGTATTTGCGAAAAGGCCTATCAAAGATACTCCACAACTTGGCACACAGGCGGAGGAGTTTAGTTTTTGCGTGGAAACTTCCGTCTTCAAGTTGTGAAAAAAAATGTATAAACAGGAACTCTATATGTCCGAATTAATATAAAAACCGGAACTATTTTTCTCAAAAAGGAAAACGGCAGTATGAAATGTCTCCCCGAAGAAAAATTATCTTTGAACATTTTGCTCCCAGAAGCAAGCGCTTCCTGATAGTTCTCTTAAGACGACATATCTCGCTGCTGATTGTTGACAGCAGTGATCATGTGTGGTTCTGTTGCTAGAACATCTAATTTGGGAAGGTTACAGCTGCTGTTTCTCACCCTGCAATGTAGTAAGTATAATTCCAAATAATTATAGCCGAAAGTGTTAGGTCAGCTGATTAGGTTGCTGTAAGATTGACGAGAAGTGTGGTTAACTAACCAGTTGTAATACGCTAGAGTAGCTCTCTTAGCTAGCATGCAGTGACACTATGTTGTTATTGTAATAAGTCATTATATTTGATATTGTCCTATGTTTATGTGCACCCTCTTTTGACTTAGACGAATAATGTGTGCACTGTGCTAACGTTTAATCGTTTTAAAATTTGTCAAGCACCATTTGCACTTTCTGGAAAGATGAAGATTGTAGAGGAACCAAATACATTTGGGTAAGATGGCTCCGTGTTCAACATAAAATGAAACTGTTGTTGATTCAGCATTATTTTTATGCTCGTTGTCCATTGATCAATAATGACATCGCATGAGTTTCTACAAACTCGCTTAAAACGTCATTTGACTTAGATCAAAGGTGTACTGGTGAAAATTTTAATTCAAAGCTCAGTATTCCTGTGATGACGGGAAAATGTTCTTTCCGTAGTCTCAACAATCCTCTTTCGGCACAAGGGAACAGACTTCAGGCCAAAGTGCCTCCTGCCCCTGTATCAGGTAAAATGTTTCGCTGTTTTATGTTACTCAATATATTGGGTGCACTATGGGACTCTTAAATGTGGCGTTTGTACAAGGATGTACTCTGAGCTGTAGTGTGTGGGTGTGTGGCTGTCAGCATTAATTAGTGTCTCTGATTTAACAACATAGCAACCAAGCAGTCTCACTCAAACTAGAGAAGTAACAGGGTTCTGTTCTAAGTTCTTGCCAAATAATTCATGTTTGCTTGCTACAGCAAAGTATCCGTTGCAAAGTATCCATCCGTCGCTATGAAAAATGTGACTTTGTTGACCAGTCAGAGTTTTGGAAGATGGATTGCAGATATTGCACAGTAATTCAGTGTAATCCTGTATGCTAATGACCTGCTGTTCTCTCTAAGGACCGGCTCATCTTCACAGACTGTCTGGGAAGTGTTTCAGTTACATAGAATCCACGTGAGTACTGTGTCAGTGTGCAGTGCTAATTGATGTTTACACATACAATGACAATGCTAACGTGAGTAACATATCCCCACAAGCAACAACAACAGCAACAGCATGTGATTTGTGATCTTTAGGATAAACAGTGAGGATCCTTTCCATGCACAATGCTTCATGTTTTCAGTTATAGCTAAAGAGGGCTCTTTGATTTAGCATTAAGTTAAACTGCCCTGGCTATGTACTGCCATCTGTAATTTTGTTTATTGCTGTTTTAACAGATATAAATATGAGTTCTGCCCATTCCACAATATAACCCAGCATGAGCAATCATTTAGGTGGAATGCCTACAGTGGTATACTGGGGTGAGTATCTTTCTGCTGCTGTAAAGTGCTTTCATTCTGTTGAATCTCCCTAGGGAAGACAGGAAACACTGCACTCACCTGGTTTCCCCCTCACAGAATCTGGCAGGAGTGGGAGATAGTAAACAACACCTTCGTGGCCATGTGGATGAGAGAGGGAGATTCCTGTGGAAATAAAAACAGACAAACCAAGGTAGGATGGGTTGGCGCTTAAAAATGACTGATGGTCATTCTGTTGCATTGAGCTAAGATCTGATGCAAGAGCTGTTCAGTGTTTTTGTGTGCTTCATCTCTTCAGGTTCTCCTCTCCTGTGGGGCCACCAGTAAGTTGGCCCAGGTGTCGGAGCCCAGTACCTGTGTATACTCCCTGACCTTTGAGACGCCGCTTGTGTGTCATCCACATTCCCTACTAGGTAAGATATGCTGGGCTCTGAATGGTGACATTAGAAAAAAATCCACAGAATGTGTGCAATGTTTATAATGTCAAAACAATATTATTTACATTTTCAATTAGGTGAGCTGCTTAGTGTCGTCTTTACAGTTTGAACACTGATTCAGTCCATACAAAAGGGTTGAGAGTTTATGTAAACATTGGGTTGTCTCTTCAGATTATTAGATCTCAAAGCCTAGAACTCTTTTCACAGACTGCAGTGCCAGTATTTTGTCCCCAGCCTCAGGAGTAAAGAATCATGCAATGTATGTTCTTAGATTCTAACCACAGGTGTGTGTGTATGTGTGTGTGTATGTACATGCAGTGTATCCGACACTGAGTGACAAGCTACAGAAGGAATGGGACGAAGCGGAACAAGCCCGCTATGATGAGCTCATCACTGAGCAGGTCAGACAGACAAGATTGTCTGCAATAACTTTATTCTGTCTTCCATTCCATTATGGTGAGGTCTTCTCATGTGCAAATGTCTACTTTAAGGGATACAATAACCTGCTGAAGGATATCTTTGAGGAAGCTGGCTTTTTAAAGACCCAGAAAGTTACAGAGAAGCAAGGTATCCACAACCCCACAAAGAAATTTGAGTCCCTCGAGAAATGTAGTGAGGTGGGTAATAAATGAGAGGTGTTGTCTTGCTCACTTTCCTGGAATCCTTTTGATGGTTGATTCCTTTCTTTAAACAGGGCTCTGATGCGCTGCACAGCACAGAGAGAGAGTGTTCAGAGTGTGAAGTCAATGCTTATTTCATCATAAAAGGCTTTTTGTCTGTTGGCATTGTTAAAGCTCTATACACCGGTTGAAAATTGTTGCACAGCTTTCTCTTTGACTGAATGCAGTGTGTGCTGCTAATGGTTTGGGTTTCTGGGTGCAGGAATTTCACAAACAAAGTGAGGAGATTGAGAGACTGCGGGCACTGCTGAGTCAACACAACATTCCTCATGAGAAACAGCCAGGTGAGACCACTGTACCAGAGCCCTCTCTGCCACACACCCGTCCATCTAACCCTGAGCCCGTCGTCATATCCACACACAAACATGATGTGAGCATCATCACAACTTATGCACACTTGCGTTATAGCACCCACACCGTACCACGAGACCAAGAAAGCCTTTATGTCCTACTACTGGAAAGTGTTAGGTTGAAGAAAGGGAAAAGAAGGAAAAGGTTGGCCATAGTAATCTCACCTTTATATTCTTGTGATGCACATAATGTATACCCTACCCAACAGCTGCAACAGAAAAGTCCCAGAGGCCAGCGAGTGCAGCCCCGGGTGTGGAAACTCACCTGCGGGGGGACACAGGCCTGCTCACGGACGTGCTGTGAGCATGAGAGCGGCCCCTACAGACAGACACATCTGCCTCCCAGACTGTCAGGACCCAGCACTATTGACAAGAGGGATGCAAGGACAAATGAAAGGACTGTGCATTTCCAGAATTTCAGTGACAAAATTTTGTACTTCCAAAATTATACATCTGAAAAAATAAAACTTTCAGTTTCACCCATTGCTAGCCCCAGACCCCCCATATTCTATTCCTGGGTCAAAGTGCTTTTTTTTTTTTTACAATGGCAGATAGGAGCTCTGAAGAGAGAGACATCTCAACAGTAGGACAAAGACTGTCTGAATTTAAGAATTGATTTCATAATAGGATTTTTGAAAATTCACATTGGTTTTTAAATTTAATTTACTTGGCACTGGTTAATGAGACATGCCATTATGGATTTTTTGTAAATATGTAATTTATTTATCTTGTAATAAAAATGAGAGAAACGTGTGGAGTGGTGTTTTCAAATGCATTCATATAATTGCAGAAATACAGTTGAACAAGAAAGAGGAGATATTAGATGACATTTTGTACATCAGTACATATAAGCTCCTTAAGCAATAAACCATAGCCTGCCTGTTACCATGTTTTACTCCAGAGACCAAGCACTGTAAATGATTTTGCCTTGAATGATAGCAGCTGTTGAAAAGTTGATCAACAATAATTATCCTTCTTTAAACAGTCTCATCATTGGTAGAATACTTTTTGTTGCAAAAACACAAATATAGTTTAATTATGAATCTCGCTCTGTCCTACTGATTAAATATTAAGACTAAGAGTAGGAGGATAGTGGTGCAATTCCCCAAGAGAAAAATGAAAGTACAATCAAAAAGCAGAGCCACAACACTCAGTCATCTTTTGATTCATGATACAGACAGATCTGATGACAGACTGATCAACATACAACTTTAGTAAGTGAAAAATGAAGATGTCCAATGAGACAGGTTGCAATCAACCAATCAGATGTCCTTTGCAAAACCATAGCTACAATGGCAGGAGAAGAAGTTTCCATGTTGATGCACAATTCTGTTAAACAGTTGAAGAAAACAGACTGGTCTCGCTTGGGTGTACAAGTAATAACTGGCTAGTAGTCAGCTTTGGTTACTGTATCTTGTAAAATGAGTAATGCTCGTGGGAGACATTTTCTTTATTTTTAGCAGCTGTTAACACAATTATCCTTCATTCATTCATGACCAATTACCATAGATTATCGTCCAAACCACAAACAAATCATGCCTCAAACATAAGGGCATTGAGGCAATTCATATTCAACATACAGTATGTAGCATTTGACATGCTAAGGATTTATTTTTTATTTGCTGACCTCAACCAAAAAATTACCAGTTTGATTAGGTAAGAATGAGCTGGTCTTCTCTTCTAAGTGGATTACTGTGTAATTTCCTTTCTTGCTGATAGAGGAGGTAGTCTGTAATGAATGCTCATTTGTGTCATGTATCAAAGTAGGAAGATACTTACCACAACACTTCTACTTTTCACCTTCTATGAACTGTGGATTGGCAGATTTCCCATTTATAATGCAAATATGTAGAAAAATCAGGAAAATTAAAGAACTAAATACAAACAAATACAAGCAAGTAATCTTGGCTGAATGGGGCACAGAGAATACTAATATGACCACTAGGTGTCCCCATACATTCAGGTAATCATTCCATCAGTCCTTCACAGCTTACGATGAAGCATACTTCAGTCCATTAAGTTCCATTTTATCACAACTCAGTTTTTTTTCTGTCCATTTTTGTGGTGTCTCACAGAACATGGTTATGATAAATTATGCATATTTACATTCTCATTTGGCAGATGCTGTTATCCAGAGCAGCTTTCAACGTGAGGTGGATTTGTGCACACAAAAAAAACAGTATAGTGAGCTATTACGTAATAAAGGTGTTAGTGCTAGGGAAACGGGGTTAGTGTTAGGAAGGTTCCAAGATTCAGAGTGAAGAGGCGGGTCAGATGGCCAGTGACTCTGCTGTTCTAACTGTTGGGGGAAGCTCATCGCATTACACTGGGCTCAGACGGACAGGAGACATGACCAGGATGTGCAAGCCCTCAGGGGAATGACAATCAGGCCTCCTGAGGTTACAGAGTTCAGCCAGGTAGCATGACAACTTTGGAGAGAAAAAACAAAAGCCAAGTGCAGGCTTGGTGTGCAGTGGGACATGACCAGAATAAGTGCCTTAATGCACACAGCTTGCCTAAGGCTGAGAGAGGACATTTCAGCCGTGGGGAGGGGGGTTACGTTCTGTACCCAGATGTATTGGGTACAGTGTATTTTGATTAAGGGTTTTAAGTATCATCACAATATGTTCAAATTGTAAATGGAAAAGGGCATATTATCAGCCAAAAACCTATACTGCTGAGCATATTACCATTCATGCTAGGTTACAGCTGTGCAAGGACCTTGTCTTGGGAGACACATATGAAACCATACAGGGTCATTATTGGAAACTAGGGATAGTAACAGACAGACTAGCCTACACGTGGCTTAAAATTTAAGAAATTATTGGTTAGTTAGTCCAAGATCTATGATGAACGTGCCTGTGAAACCAGCTCAAGGACCCTATAAAAATAGAGTTCCAAGAGCACAAACAGTTGGAGCCATGTCAAATATATACATTATATACAGTATATACTTATATACGGTAATTCTAGAAACACAGATGTATTAAAATATTTCACAATTAAAATATCTTGCACTGTCCATCTCAGCCAGTCTGTTAGGGGCTGCTCCACATGAAGGTGTTCTCTAATCTAGCCCCCCTGTGTGTGTTATAACATGAGTGCGCGTGTTGATGCAGCGTGTAATTCTACCTGAGCCGTCAAAACCCACCCACACTGCAGAGAGCTCACCTGACTGCAGCAGGACGCTACATGTGTGGTACACGCAGAGCTTTCTGCAGGCCAGTGCCACCCAGGCATCACAGTGGCAAACCCCACTGCAGGGCAACCAGCGCATTTCGTAAATCCCGCCCGTGTCCCGCCCGTTTACATGCCTCAGCGTCACATTGCGATGATGTATGGTACTCTGTCTGAAAAACCAAGCTTCAGGTTACACACACACACACAGCTAAGGCAGTAATTGTACAGAATAATAAGGACCTCTCCTTGTGTCCATAACTGTTAAACGTGTAATCTAGCTGAACCTGTAAACCTTTTTGGACCATCAGGTGAATGACAGTGCCCCGTGTTGCCCTTGATCAAAGCAGCTCCTCTGTGGCCACCTCCAAGACCCTGCAAGCAGGAGTGTGCTGTCACCCCCCCAACCATCTCACCAGTCACCCAGAGATGCACTTTATGTGCCGTCTGCTAGAGGTCAGCTCCTGGTAATAATTATGCCTGGAGTGTGTGTGCGTATGAGTGTGTGTTTGCGGAGTGGGTTACAGAGCTGTAAACCACTAAACACTCTCAGACACTTGTTAAACTGAGACTGAGCAGCCAGCACAAGCCTAATTTTGCGTCTTTTCTGTGAATGCACTCTCATTATTCTATGGATCTATGCCACACACGAGAAAATGCATGCCAATTGTATATCTCTGTATGCAGAAGTCTAATTTTGGGTACAATTCAGATGATGCTTGTGCACTTAACATTGAATGAATACCTACTAAACAGACAGACTGATCCTGATTGATTCCACAATGTCTGGTCACAGCATCTTCAATGCCCCAGAAACAGCACAGCTTGAGGTCTTGGTAAATACAGTCTCCTGAAAAATAAACTGTCCTACATATGTGAGAGACAGACCCATCCCAACACATACTTGCAGGAGGGGGAAGCTGTGCCGGGCCTTTCTGCTGTTTTCAGCCAAGCAAAAACTTCCTCAGGCCGGCTCACAATGCACTGACGTGACTCCTGTGAAGTGCAGTAATGGGAAACAGAGTGCGTGTGTGGAGAGGGGCGGGCAGGGGGCCTGCTCACTGCTCTACAGCTGCAAACACACAAGACCCGAGACCCGCTTTCAGCTATAATCCCCTCAAACTTCCATTCTCTGCAGCAGCTGATAAATGAGCCCATTGACAACTAATTTGGCCACTGCTGCATTGCAACCAAGCTGTTGCCTCAATTTCAACATGCGCAGGAAAACAATTTACTGCAGTGAATAATACAGGGAATGAACCTGAACACATTCTTGAGATTAAAATGTCTGAAAAGACAACCGCTAGCTCTGTTGGATCCATTTTTAAACAAAAGTAAAAGATTGCCAACAATATGTTTATATGTAATTCTTATCCTGTTTAGTAATTACTGACTAAACTTCAAGTGCACTTGTTTCTGCCATACTGACTGAAATGAATCCCTAGGAATTATGTGTTGGTATTTGTGAAGTCTTAAAATTTTTCTTATTTTGCTTATTTTTTCTTACTTTAGATTTTAGATCTCTTATTTCATATTTTGAGCTTAATATTCCTGGCAAATGACAAACAATATCCCTGGGCAGTGGCGTGTATGGCACTGTACTTAAATATTTCTGCCCCATTCTTCCACCTACTTGCAGAACTGAGCATATTTACGTACTGAAATGACTGCAATATCATCTCCATCATTTTTATTATTCTCTTACGTCTTCTTACGAATTCAAAGCTAGCCTCTTAGCAGCAGCAGCTCTGTAGCTGCACATGGTACAAGCAAGGACAATTATCCATTAACACATTTATTCCAGATGATACCCTTAATTACATACCAAGTCTACATCTACAATGCAGCATTTTGTAAAATCTTTGTGTACAAGAGATTATGAATAGAGGCTCTATTTCACCAAAAGTCATGTTCACATAAGAGAATTATTACAAGCAATATGTTAGTGGGAATGCCATGAACATGTACAGCAATGTGACTCTTATTCAAATAAATCTCCACATGCCGTATCTGCAGTTGACAAGTTGGGATGCAGAACCAAATAAAATGAAATTGATTGTAACCCCACAGGGCAAAGTACCCCCCACACACACACACAAACACTTCACCACAACCTCGATAAGCAGCTGTTAACTACTCCCAGGGGCACTCTTACTGTGCAACTGTGGGAGACAGGAAATAAATATGGTTTTATTTTTAAGGAGTTCTAAGAATCCAATCTCATTTAACCCCTGAGCGTTTGCATTTGCGTGTGTGCATCTCATTTTAAACAATACGAGCCTGAAATGTTTAAGAGGAATAAAATGAAAACCGTATATGTAGGACGAATGCTCTGTGGGTAGAACTGTGTGGGCCTTATTGTGCCAGGCAGAAAAAAACCCTTTTAAAAAATGAACACCAACTTTACAACTCGTTTTTTGCTTCATGAATGAATTGCCTAACCACAACTACATTTAACTCACACAAAATAACACCTCAGAGATATTTCAGTGGATTTAATTTCACTGGATTTTAATTTTAATTTCACTGGAAATAATTTAATGTTTATTTGGGGGGTGGGATTTAAAAGCTAAACATTGCCAGGGTTCTTCACCTCACATAAATTATGCTGATCCCAGACATCACTTGCCAACACTGGATAATTCATACTGCAGACTCAGCAGCTCAGCATTAAACACTGCCCCCTGTCCTCTCATAAGCACTGCTAGACTCAGGTGCAAGTACATCTGTTGAAACATCGGCTCACACATTCAGGCAAAAATGTAAACTCGCCCACCTCTCTTTAACATGACACGTACACTGCATGGGACAGGATGTAGGGCCGTGCATTTGTGTGCGGCGTGGTCCCAGTGCGCAGTCGGGACTTGCGTGGGAGAAGGGGCGAGGCTTGTGCGACATGGCTCTTTATCCGTTTGTTTGGCTGCTAGCGAACCACAAATGCTTCATTAGCGCAGGCTTTTTATCCAGCCCAGTTTGTGTAATGGCTCATTTCAGACCCACACTGCCATTCGACCAGATGACATAGGGAAGCGTCCAACAGCGGAGAGGCAGAATGTCACACACACAAAAAACCTCTCAGAGAATGTTCCCTTCAATGTGAATTTTTGCCTCAAAATCCAAAGACCCACAACACACACAGACTTTGGATTTCCTCGGGTCTTTGCTCGCTGAACCATGAGGGTGATAATTGCTGCCCTATCAACTAAACAATAAACCAAAGTTTAACCAAAGTAAAACCAAAGAAACATTTTAAAATACAAAATTGAAAAGGTTTATTTTCCTGGAATTGTTTACAGTTCATACAAGGCATACTCAGATTACATGTCTGTCCAAAGTAGGTTCTTGCTGCAGACGTCAGTGATGAAAAACAGAGTGCCTTAATTTCTTGGATGTGATTTCTGTTGTAGATTAGTTCTATGGTTTCAATGAACCTCAGCTGCATCTGGTTCACTTCCATTTGTTGCTTATGAACATTAAATGGAACCACCTTTGTGAGGCACATGATTACTAAATGTTGCATGTTTGACATTTTTAATGAAATAAGTTTTTCTGCATGAGAGACAAAAGGAATAATGGCACAGTCATTAATAAAACAAAAGAATGTATCATAACAGAGAGAAAATGAAAAACATCACAGAGGTGAAGGAGAGCTGGCAACTTTTGCAGCATCCTGAATCATGCTGCTACTGGATAAAAACCATGTCACCTTATTTTGTTGGTCACATCTAAAACATCATACATTAGACAATCTTAACTGTGATACCAGGTCCAGTCTGAATGGGTCCGTTGTGGTGTAAAAGATGCTGGTTCAGGACAGCAGCTGGATGACCTCCCTGGCTCTCTGCACTCTCTGCTGGGCCTCCTCCTCCTCCGCCCCCTTGCCCTCCTGCTCCCGCACCAGAGCCTCAGCCTTCTGCACCGTGGTGTCCCGTGCCACCCCGCGCAGCCCCTCTAGGTAGGTCAGCAGCACAGGAAAGCTGTTCTCAGGGACCTGCGCAGGCAGAGGGAAGGCACACATGATTCTGCGTGCTCACCCTGCACATAGTGAGCGCGTACAGAGCACGACACTGTCAGGGAAATCACATGCTTCCTCACATACTCTCCTGCACACAGTCACTCCCAGTGTTCTACCCTGTCCCTCTCCTCCCCATGTAAAGACAAGCAGATCACACATCTCACTTACATTTCTCTCTCCCATCCTGTCCTGCCACAGTCACCTAGAGCCATCTATGACTCCACTTTAAAACCAGACTCAACTCAGAGAGGCCAGGATCTCACTGCTGTTATTTGAGATTATGTCTAATGTAAGAATCTTTTCTGCAAGGCTGAGGCCTGATCTGAGAACAAGAGCGGAAAGATTTCAGAAGAGAAATACACAAAAGTGTTGACTTGCAGCCCAATTTCCATAAACAGTCCTTTGGCCTATGGTTTGCTTTGTCTTCTCATTGTACATATACACAATCCTAAACCGGGTTTAATTTAGAAAATATATATAACTTTCACAGCCACAGCCAAGAACGAAGGTCTAACACAGGAAATGTCCTGTGTATGATTTATGGGGCTTAAATATGCAATCTCAAACTAGCCTTTGTAACAGTATCCCAGGAAACCCAAACTCTGTTGTTTTTAGCCTTGTTTTTGATGCTCAGTGTGTCAGGGTAGAGTCCAGGAAACTGGGCATACTTTGAAGTGAGTTTGGGTGTACAGGTTTGTTATTTACTTTTGTTGTTCAGTGAGGACTCCAGAGTGGAGTGCTGAAATGAAGCGTATGGCTCTGACCCTCAGCTCAGTGAGACCTGCTGCAGCACTGCAGACCTCTCTGCATTCTGAATAGTGACATGGCTCCGCACTTAGACTGGGGAGCGGGGGGGCATTGGGCGCAGTACTTTTAACAGCTTGTGATCCCCACTCTGTCCTCGCACAGCGATAATCCCATATTCACACACACGCACATACACACACATGCATGTGCACGCACACGCATGCACTCCTGAGTGGGCTCTGTGCCATGGGCAACATCCCAGCCTCCCAGCTGTTTTTCAGCAGTCTTCAACCTCTCTGTGGGTCTAGACCCTTACAAAGAAGGTTTAATGTTTAATATTGATTTCAATATATTTTTCACAAAAATCATGTGTTAACTTCAGCACCTAACCTCAATTTTAGACCATGTAGTGTCTGACTATGTAGACTAAAATGACAGACAATCCAACAATGCAAGTAAGTGTATTGGATGAGCATGTCTGTTTTATCTATCAAAGATAATCTGCAACAGTTAACAATCAGCAGTTTAGTCAGCTAACAATCTTTGCCATTTATTTGGTAAGGATATGTGATACTGTTAATGTTTTAAAACTCATTGATGGGAGCGTGTGTTGGGAGTGCATGCGGATACATGGTATGAGAGAGTGGCTACAGTTTTATTTTATTTTCCGTTTCCTTTTAGGCACTTGTTCTTAGCACAGCACAAGTTCGAAAGTGGCCGTGTCATTGCCTCCTGGTGCACTATGGGACTTACAGTGTGCAAGTACATCAGTCACATTGGCTTTCATGTGAATCACACGATTGCATGCATGCTGCCCTGAGAGGTCAGATTTATGTTTGGCTGAATGAAGCTGGGGGAGAAAAAAGAAGCTGGAAAGCAGTTAATTGAAACTACTTGGGAAAATATGGCAGCCACATGCAAAGGCTCTGGTCTGTACGGTTTGATCGATTAGGTTCAAACAGCTGTTAATTTATCTAAGTTTAATGTTTTGTCTGGAGGGGAAAGCAAATTTAGACTGCAGTATGATGATGCCAGGGTCTTATTCTATCCTATTCTGTCGTTTCACCACTTTTAATGTGCCTTCAGTATTTTCTACTGCAAGTACATGTTGCTGTTTTTGTAATTGACCTGTGAATCAGGCGGCCACTTGTACAGCACACCATGGTGTTGTATGGGGAGACAGATCTGTGCAGGGAGCTGTTATTCCTGAGAGTGGTACACACAGCTCACCTTCTCTATGTCAAACATGTGCTGGAGAAGCCAGGTCTGTCTTGTCTTCTGGAATTTCCAGTCTTTGCGTGTCTCTGACCAGCTGCCAACAAAGAGCACAGAGGAGTGAGCACCACATTCAGTAAAAGGAGCGTTTTCAGTTGAACCCAAAATTTAAATAAAATAAATAAAACTAAAAATTCAACAGAAACAACAGAGCTTGAAACAACACCAAGCACTTCAAATATTTTAAATGGCACGTGGACAAAATAAGGACACTAGAAGGAAACAAAAGCAAATTGAAGAAAATTAAATATGTATCTGTAAAAATATATATCTCAATGTTCCATTCTAAATAAAGAGTATATTTCCCCAGATAATCTCTCTCTGCCAGTGCCGAAAGGCTCTTTGACACCTCGCTGAAGTGCTCCTTTGTTCTGAGCTGCGAGCAAGACCCGGCCTGGCCACAGTGGTAAAGGTGTGTGAGTAATGAGGTATCGGAGAAAGTCTATTTCAGCCATCTTCTGTCTGAGAGCTGCGGAGCGGGAGGCAGGCCGGGGTGAACAGAGCCTGGGACAGCAGATCCTTTGTGGCCCTGGAGCCATGTCATGAGGAGCCGAAATTGTATCAGACAGCTCTTCCCCACAGAGGAACGCGGCCGTGCCGTGACCACGGCTCTGCCAACAGTTCTGCTACAACTTTATACCACTGTGACATCCCAGCGAAATGCCAAGGATGATGAATAATCCTCCCTCATAAAGCATAACAACTGGCAAGACACTCAATGGTTCTGTGATTCAGCTATGTCAGCCAGATTTGCAATATTTGTGTAAAGAATGAAGCAAATGACAAAGTATAATCATACATTAAAAACTACGCAAAATTATACAATTGTATTTTTTATTAATCATATACATAACTACAATGTCTCAGAATGACAACAACACCTCTTACTTATGTGCAGTACTCTAGAGGGAGACAGCCATACTGCACCATTATAAATGAACATATGATCATTTCACATGAACATAAAACAAGATTTAAGCACCCACACTGAAAGGCCTAATTAGTGTATATCAGTGTACGTAGATGTGTTCACCCACCCCGCCTGAGTGTATCTATTTTTGAAGCACTTCTAGCTATAGAAACACAAGGGGAGCATCACATGAGCTTCATCTGATGAGGAACGCATCTGGGGCGATGAGAAAACTCTTTGTTAAACCATCCATATGTCTGCCCAGCTGACTGATTTTAGTGGGATCAATTAAGCCGATTCTGGCTCTTCTGCACTGAGGGCAGTCGCATCAGATTAAGACAGCTTTATGGGATTTACTTCTTTCCCCTTTCAGACATGTTTCAGTTAAATCACCTTGGTGAGAACAGCAAAACAACAACAAGCGCAGGGGTCTTTAATCAGCGACCTAAAGCTGAGCCTAAACTAACGCCAAAGCTTCCCTGGGAGTCTGGGACAACATGCTCTGAAGTTCATTTCTGTTTTGATTTGGTCAGACCCCTTACAGTAATTGAGTCATATTTATTCTTTCAGGTTGTATGTGGAGCAACTAGATCACTTGCACATCCAAACTAATGCGCTACGGCAAAGCTGCACAAATGTTTCTCCTCCCAACATTGCAGACAGAGATACCGCAGTTTTCAGAAGCCCTCCACATCCTGCAATCTGGCATTTCTCCAGCAACATATGGGCTTGGTGCATACTTGCATACTGTAACTTTCATAGGCCATACTGGAAATTATAACTCTGACCTTTGTCACCTCATTTCTATTTCAATAAAAATAAGAGCTTTTAAAGCAAATCTGGTCAGTAGCCCTGGTCCCAGGAGAGGTTATTCTAATGCCCTAAATGAACCCGGGGGTGGTCTAACCTTATTGCAACGCATTAGCGAAAGGAACGGAATAAGGGGAACTGCATTCTCCAACGGCATGCAATACTATAGATTACCAGCAACAACAGACGCGTGTCTGTGCTGTGGAAAATGTGATCAATTCATCCTCTCGAACAACCTTGACCCAAAGTTTAAGAAATGTGACCCTGAAGCTACCCTTCCATGCCCCCATTTTGACCTGTTCTCTGTTTAATCAAAGGGAGGTGGCTTTACTTCACAGTGGCCCCTGCCATACTGTAGAGGAAGCCTGTGACACAGCAGTGGAGTTTAGTTAATGTTCTGCCGCGATTTAACCCGAGGAGGCTGGCTTCATATTAAGTGGCCAGGCGCCCATCCCAAGTGTCCACAGCGCATTCTCTTTGATGTCTTTGAGGTCAAGGACCAGAATCTCTATGGCCACCAGTGGTGAATGAAGAAGAATGCTTCTAGTCGCCATGGACACAATTGCCTGGTTCAATTAAAGGTCAGTGAGCTTCCTTGACTTCCCAAATGGAAAAAAGGGGCTGTGTGCTCTGCTAATCCTGGGATTTGCACATGTAATTAATTCAATCAAACATTGTAATCAAATCCTTTTTTACGCAACTGGGGCCCAGTTCAGCTTTTGCACTGTTGCTTTGCACAAGGTTCCTGAAACAGAATTCTGTTTTGTACTGGCAAGCAAGGGAAAAGGTAAGGGCCCCCACCCTGAATGAGTGATTAAAAGGCTGAGATACAAAAAAGGTGATAAATATATTAATTGTCCATATTACCAATGAATTGGTGCTAGCCAGAACCTTCCACCGGTCTGTATAAACTCTGGATGCCAACCATTCATTCATCTGGGCAGAGTGCCAGCCTAACTGTGATAAAGGGGTTCACCTTCCCTGATAATCACAGAATCAGCCCAAACTAAAACAAACAGGCTGCAGCAAACTAATGCCAAGAATGGGACAACCATTAACTGTGTCTAAACTGAGGCTATACAGATGGATGAATACATGACATGTTGCAAGAGGCAAAAGTAGACAAATGATTGAGCTCCTTCATTATGTCTGAGTTTGATATCCAGCAGACCCCCTGGTTTCAGAGAACTGTTGCATTGTTTTGTCATTTGATTCCCCTGGCCTGGTCTTTTTAAAGTGCTTCTCTCACTGCACTTACATTTCTCATGTGCTTCAAACAGCAATTTGAGGGCACAAAACTAACATGAGTTTCATAATACAATAATGACAATGCAATGGAGAGATCAAATGATCACATTATTACACCGATCAGAAACAACTTCATTTGGTGGACATCTCACTCCTTTCCAGAACAATGCTCCAAATACGAATGAAGTATTTCACACCTTGCATTCCCACTCACGTAACCACAGTACACCACACGCATCCCCGATTACAAACAAAAATCGCTGTAGAGATTCAAGGTAGAAACCTAGAAAAGGCTCTTTGTTCCTGCTGCACTATGACCTCCTCGTTTCATTATCAGACTATCAGAGAGATTCTGTGGGAACGCTTCCGCTGAGCCTTCCCACTAGAGAAGTCGGAGAAAGCGTGTGAGAAACATTCCTACCAGGCTGGTGGTCACAAGGGGTGTGGGTACAGCATGTTTGCCTGGTGAAAGTTCAGGGAATATTTATGTCAGCGATCCTCTCATGCCTCCGCTCAAAGCCAAAAGAGTGCAGAGCTGGCTCTCAGTCCAACATGTCTCGTGATCAGACGGACAGTGTTCGGCAATGGGGACTCTGGGGAGCGCACTGGAGTTCTGTTTGCTTTTGATGAGGCAGGGCAGCTGTTAAAATGTTATTTTAACTTGCTTCTGATATCCACAGATCTCTGAACTCCTCTTGTTGTCTCGCTCTTCTTCTTGATCCTCTGAGCTTGACTCCAAATGAAAACACATGTCCTGCTTTGACTTTAACGCCTCTCTCACTCCTTGCTCAGATCTTCGGGATGACCACGTGGGGAGAGAGGCGCCAACACAAACTCAAATAAAAGGGAGGCCAGCATGTCCTCAGTCTTCCAGGGGAATAAGGCCACTTCTGTGTCTCTGTGCTGCCACGACAGTGCTCCACTGGAGGGATGTGAAGAAACCACAGTGTTCTAAAGAGAGCTATTTCTGGATCCCTCCAACAAAGCAAACCAGGGCAAGCGGAGGCACTGCTCTACCCTGCACACACAGTGCTGCACAGTTGGAATACCCGGCTGTGTAATTACATGTGTTGTGCCCGTGTGATGTGATAAAATGTGTGCTCAAATGGAGGGGGTCCCTGCAGACGTGCTTATGGGTTGCTTTCCCAAGTATCACTGGCCTATAATGTGGCACATAGAATCACTGCTGCACTCCCCCTACAGAAATCAAACTGGATGCTTTATAGACAAGATCACTGTATTTATAAATGAATGCTGGACAGGTTGCGAGTTCCTCTTATCATATGACAATGTGAGTGCCAGTGTGAGTTTGTACAAAGCAGAAGAACATAAATGAACTGATAAAGCAATGACCATAACTGCTGCCCAGCTAACACTAGCAATTATTTTTTTCAGTAATATGTACAAACATCTATACAGCTTTTGCCTTCAGAGGGCAAATCAAACCATACCAATCACACCTGTATTGTGTATGATAGATATTGCAACCCAAGACTGACAGTGAACTGATCATTGTAAGTATGGCCAAAGAAGTACATATTGGCTAGTACACCACATATTTGTAACATTATAAAAAGGATGCCACAGCTAACTGGGTTGTTCCACCGTGGGCCACACCCATTTTAGTGGTGGCAAGAGACTGTAATACCTTTGTTAAAGTGGTCAATCAGGCCTGTGCTTCCCCTTCATATGTTCGATGCCTTTCCCTAAGCTATACCAGAGGCACCAAATATTCAGTGTGAGGGATGGGCCCATGGATTGTGCAAGTGAGGGAATCTTACACTTAAGTGTATAGGTTGTGTTGCCATTGTACAATAACTATTAATAATCTCATCGTATGAGCGGGACTGTAGCTGCATACACACGTTCATTCGGCGGAAATGGTGATAAGACCCAGAAGTTGAGGTTGAAGGAAGATAAACTGCCAATTTAGAAAAGTGGTCAGTAAACCCACTGATGCATAGTTATCCTATCACTGAGAATGTGAACAGAGAAAGCCTCTTGATGGGGTGCTATGTGATAACTTATCATGAGCCATAAATCTAAAGGCGCTGCGGCACTTCTACAGTACAATCAATTTCCTGAGGGATAGAAGCCGCTCTGCTAACCCACACTGCACTGTTTTTGCAGAAAAGAAAAAGAAAAATAATAAGCAATGCAGTTAAAGAAGGGTTGGACCTTTGTCATGTCTTGCAAAAATACAGGCATAGGTGTGGAGACCAGACAGATGCATAGTCCTCTGTAGTTTGGGGCTAAATTCATAACAGAACCCTTTGTGGAATCCCTTCTGTCCATCTCTTATGTCCAATGTAGTTTACTGCAGAGGTCCCTTATCCTCTAGCTGTGCTGGAAACCTGCTGCACAGTGGTGTTGAGTTTGAGCCCCTGAGAGGTTTGAACAGCACGCTCTTGGGCTTACAAACATTTAACATCACATACTGTATTAATATCCATGTACTTAATACGCACTCAGTTTGAGCTTGTTGACAACCTCCACCATGAAAGATTAGACCCTTTCGAGCCCAATGATCCTTCCCCAGTAAGGACTTTACCAGGTTTATAGCCAGCAATAGCCCAACACTAATCTCAGAACATGAGGAGTGGTTCTTGGATCAAACCATATCTTCCTTTGCTGATACAACATGCAACATGTCCATAGAATCTGATCTGTATAAAAGGCTTGTTGATACATAAAGCACAACTGAATTTAAGGACAAGCTGACCAGAAAGAAAAATGCAAAATGGAGCTGCTGAAGCCCACTGTCAGTTATTGTAATGTAATTATCTAATTTCCTGCCTCAAAGCTGATGTCCGTATGTTCGTAGTAATAGGCACTGTGGTTTATTGGGTTGACTCTTTTGAGTTCACCTTCTAAGAACACAGACAGTCCACCTAAAAGACATGCTTTAACTTGTGAACATGACATCTTCTGTGCCATGAACTCTAGTTAGTGATGTTGCCGTATCCAAGAAAACATGAAATTACTCTGTATTCAATAGGGGAGTAAAGGAAACACACTGTGATCAGTTGCCTATGTGAGATATTAGATATGACTTTGCTGCTACCTTACATATGTACAGAGTGAGTGATGAGTTTACTGGCCGTGGAATGCATTCATTAGACAATGTGAAGACAGACCTTCACAGAAAAGTTACACAACGTATGAAAAATAAAATCATTCAAATGTGATGGTTGAAGTGAAATTCTTCAAATAGAGACCAATCTAAAATAAAGCAGACACTGAGTTTCCACTATTATCCTATGGATGATAAAAGAAATTCTGAATAAACCTGAAAGTTAATGTAAGCACATTCAACCTTGAGGTTTACCTCTGAATTCATTCTAAAGTGTTCTCCTTTCTTGTTCAAGACATTCTTAAAACAAAAAAAGTCAAGGTTAGACTAGCAGGTCTTTCTTTCACCGCAGCCTTCCCATCATTACCACCCTTCACCAAACACTTTAGATCAACACTGCCGGGTGGTGCAGAGCCGTTAACGGGTGCAGGGTGTTCTTCTCCCCCTGAAGAACACAGGATTCAGATGGCGAAACGCACGCGAGAGGAGCAGGTCGCAGACAGAGACGAGGCCCTCTGGTTCTAATCAGAGCCGAGATGTTTGTTTGGGGAACGTCGGCGGAGGACGGAGCCCAGCCGCGAGAGCGACTGAATCCAGATGACTGCTAATTGGCAACACCAGCGCCCCCTTCTCCGTGTCCTGACACCGCCCCTCTGCAGCTGCACGCTAACAGCCTCCGGGAGCGCCTCGGCCACGCACCCCCCGCCCACAAATCAGCCCCTGTCACAAGATAATACCCCGCACTCCCCGCAGCTGAGCTCAGCAAACCATATCATCTTTATATCGCAACATGCATATTGCTGTATATAGTGAGACACTTGGAAGACTAATGCATTTAATAATGAAATACATATTCAATATGTTGAAAAAGTGGATAGGTCTTTCAGGTGCAATCATTGATTGTTGTTTTTAACTATCTAAAGACAAGGCCTAGGCTCAGACTCAGTCTAACCAACAGCTGTTTGCTGTTAACTATATTCAAATCCATATGGAAGAACCATATGCTTGCATATGGACAGAGGAATGATACATACAACACCCATAATAGAGAAGGTCAATAAACATAGCCCTGTATTATAATATCCTCTGAAGGCATTCCTCATCGGGGAGAGGGTGGAGTCAGAGAAAACGAATGCCACATTGTAGATGTCAATCACTAAGCTCACTGCCTGGAAAACAGGAGAGCAATTCAACCAAATGCATGTCCTGAAATACATTCTCGCATTATCTATACTGATACAGTGGGGCCATTAAAAAAACGATCATGAAGACAGAGGATGATGATAATGATGCATCCCCTTTTGCTGATACCTGCATCCATGGAGACTTGTAGCTCACATTTTACACACTGCTGTTGTACACAGTTTGATGATCCACTGAAGTCCTTTCTGAAGGTTATAACACATGGCCAGGGCCACTCTAACCCACAAACCCCTGGTTACAACTCAAGTCAATATTCCATACTGCTCCCCAAAGTATATTTGCATGACTTTTGAAATTCAAATCTGTGTCCGGAGTAGTTTGTGTAGGTATGCGTCATGCTAGTAGTCATGGAAATGATGTGATGTTCTGTCAGCTTTCTGTATGTTGTATTTCCCTTCCAGGATGAATAAATGGACTGGGTGGCAGGGTGTCTCTGGGAGTACCCCGGCAGCATGTTATTCATTCCTGGGTGTGTATGCACTTTCCCCCTGCAGACCTGGCCTGACTTTCATTTATCTGTGCATTCTTGGCAAGAGATACACAGCCAGCTGCAGATGCACGTCTACAGCATAAGAACAAGCAGCCGACTTCTCTGGCTCTTAGCGGACGTTGCTTTATGACTTGCTTGCTGTGCGTAAATGTGTTTTAGTCACACTTCAGGAAATTAAAAATGCCATTCCCCACAAAATGAAAAATAAAAATTTCTCCTTTGACCACATAGGAAACTGCTATAAAGACTCTGTTAACTTGGATTTATAACTGCACTGTGGTAGCTTTAAAATGAGGATGAGCAAGGAGTGGTATTCACTGCTTGGCAACACAGTTTCGGCGAGTAAACGAGGACGAATCTTTTCATTTCAGAGGCTGGGTTGTAAATGGGATTTGATTAATCAGAGTGAGGAGGAATTGACTTGGCGAGCTGAAAGGAAATAGGCAAGAGACACAGATGCTCCCCGCCTTGACTAGAGTTATGCCAGACTCATGCAATATTAGAGCTAACAATTAATACCAGACAATTATTATTCTCAATCCAGGGAACAATCCAGTCTTTGATGGTATAGTCTAAGGTCTTGATGGCAGAAAGTCAAGCAGAGTTTCAGAGTATGCAGTTATTTAATGTCTTGGCAGGATATCAACAAATAAAAGTCAAAAAGCTGAGGTTTATACGTAACAAAGGCAGACCAAACCCTTTCAACATTAGGAAATAACGCTGAGAGGGAACCCACAGACTAAGATATTTTGGGATAACTCCAATGCAGGGCTTTGAAAGCTTTGGGCTCATGTTGAAGGAAACGAATGCCTGCCATTTTTCTTATTAATTATAATAATCTTCATGCATCAAGTATGGAAAGCAGAACTTACTATGATTGCTATTATAATTATTTTCCATTAACACATGCCTTTGAACTGACTTCTGAAAATGATCTGGAGCTTTGCCTTGAAGAAAAAAAGCTTTAAATAGTCTCCCATGTTTTATGTCTACAATACATCCTTCTTTTTGAAGCTAAATTCAGAACTGTCTGTACACCCTTTTCTTATCCCTTACCAGGTGAGGTAGTCCAGAGCCAGCTGGGCCGCTGAAGGCTTGGTGGCCTCAGCCTTCTCCTCACTCTGCCCCTCCTCTTTCAGTTTCCTCTTTTCCTCCTTCCTCCGCATCTTCTTCATCTTCCTCTCCAGGACTCGCCTCTCCTCCGGACTTAAGTCCCCCTCATCCTGCTCTTCTTGCTCCTTTTCTGTACAGGCAGAAACATCCTGCTCTGATTCCTGCAAAGGGAGAAAAGGAAGTGCCATATTACAGAGGACTGGTCATTAGATTCATAGAAAGTGTCAGATTAGAGAATTAAAGAGGACTGGTCATTACATTCACAGAAGGTGCCAGATTAGAGAGGAATGGTCATTATATCCATACAAAGTGCCAGATTAGAGAGGAATGGTCTTTGCATTCATAGCAAATGCCTGGTTGGATATGACTGGTCTTTAGACTCATAGAAAGTGCTAGATTAGAGAATTAGAGAGGACTGACATTTAGATTCATACAAACTGCCAGATTGGAGAGGACTGGCCTTTAGATTCATAGAAATGCCTGATTAGAGAGGACTGGTCTTTAGATTCATCCAGGGTCCAGTCAAATTCATGTTCACGTTTCACTGTGGTTTCATGTTTCTGTCCCATTGCTTCAATGTCAAAAGTACTGACACAACAGTGCATAATCCCTTTGACTGCTCCTTAAAGAAGAGACAGAAACACTCAATACAGACACCAACAAAAATGACATTTTTCACAAAGACAAGTTTAACCACAAAAAGGTGTATGTGAGGCCTATTTCAGAAGCCATTCTTGAGAAGTCTTGAGAAGGTCAAAAAAAGTTTTTATTCACAGGCCACAGATCTGTAGACATGTACATGGGGAGGCAAATAATTCTGTTAGTGAGTTTGGAGGCATTTGGACTCCAAATAATGGGCTGAGTGCTCTTCAGTGTCCTTTCACCTGTTCTGTTGCATTCCCTAAGTGTGAGGCAAATCAGCCCTTCATTTTGCCTGAGGACAGTTCTAACACGCATGTCTGCTGACAGACAGGCTATACTTTAAAGACAGGAACATCCAAGCAGAAACTCCAACTCCTTGCAAGTCAACACCACTGTATTACTACTGCCTTCCAACAGTCACGACACATGCTTAGACAACATCTGAATATTTATGTAAAGCAACATTTAACAAGTATAATTAAATCAACAATTAAAGCAATATGATCATTTTTGTATTCCTTACTGACAATACAGTCTACTTCTCAAAACCTGCGCACAAAAAATGTCAAGGAATATTATGACAAAGACGATTAATGGCCTTTGGGTACCTAAGTACGCAAACTTTGCCAAACTTTTTTCCAGTGTCTGCGCAGATTTATTTCACCAGAACTGAGTGGAAGTAATTTCTCCTCTGTGCCGAACTCTCGCTGCCAAGCCTCTGCAGCAATGTGGCGCTGCTGGGTGGTCCTCTGTGCCGAGGGGTGGAGAGCTGGGTTAATTACACAAGATGTGAGGTTTCATCGCGTCTCCCTTCCTATGCGATCCAATTAGCTCCGCAGGAGAAAGCTTCCTCCATCTAATAAACAGCATGCGTGCCCCCGCCCACTGCCACCACGACAAATAAATTATAATAAACAAATACATTTGATGAACAATGGCCTCCTTGTCTGAGACTGCAGCAGAATGATCACGCTTCCTTCTGTGCCTTCTTCTGGTGCTCGCTCTAATCTGACGATGAGCAGGAGGGTCACAGGCAGTGGTCAAGGCCTCTAGCCAAACCTCATGCACCCGCTTCTGCCCTGGTCTGACAACAGTCCATTGACTGCGAGGACAGTCTCTGTACTGCTCAAATTCAAGTTCAAATTCAAAATCTTTAATGTTATGAATTATATTAATGTGCAAAGATTTTAAAATGTATCGACAGACTGCTGAAGGTACCAACTGCCTTAAAGTCATGCTTACATAAAGTACTAGACAGAAGTGATTTTGATTTGTACTTCTAGTTACTCAGTATACACCAGGCTGAGTTGGGTGTGAGGTACTGTTCTCTCTTACCCCTCTCTCCCTCATATTGGAGACACAGAGATTCATCTCCATCTCCATCTGGTTCCCATTTTCCTGTCTGTTTGAAGGGCTTGGAAATTGGTCAAGGCCTCTTTCTCCCCTCTTGTATCTCAAACACACAGTGTAGTGAGAATCTGTCTGTCTTGGACAACAGCAGGATATTCAGCTGCGTACATGAAATTCAACCTCAAATGCCATCAAGCAGGCTAGCAGTAGCAAAGAGGCAATTAGGAATTTAAGTTAAGCAGTATCTGTCCCAACCTGCACTGCAATGAAAACAGGCTGTAATCATGGTGGCAACCAAAAATAGCAATAATTCATTTTATCTGACTGTCAGATATGATTTTTTTTTTGACTGTCAATGATGAGTTGCAAGCTAACTACTCGTGAAAAAGGCACGGCTCCAAAAATTGGCAATGTCAAGAGGAGACATTTTGTGGTTGTTAGGAGACAGAGAAAATCTCAATTCACAAACCTCTTCATAAACAGGGAATATTTGTGGTGTCTTTGGGGGAGGCTGGGCTTGGCGGGTTCTAAAAATACAATGCAATGAGACCCAAGCAGTTAAGTGCCTCCAATTTTGGTTTCCTCTCATATCATAATCCCAAAGCCCCTTCCCTCCCAGGAGAAGCCCCTCAGCCCCCTCAGCCCCCCCCCCGGCAATGTCTCTCACCGCAGCTCAGCCTGTGGTTCTCCGCTCAGCCAGCTCCCCTGCGCCTCCCCCGCGCCTCCCCACTCCTACTCCTCCTCCTGTCACTGCCGCTGTACTTGCATTTCCTCACGATCCGCTGGGGTGAGCCAACTATCCCGCGCAATCAGACCCATGGGTGTCCAGTACACATCTGTGCCCCAGCTCCTGTCATTGTACACTGCACACTGACCTCAGTCAAACCTCTGGACCTGGCAAGCACCTCCACTGCATGTTACGCAGACACATACACACCCCTGCTGCACGCTATACACACACACATTCATGCACGCACCCCCACAGTACACCCCACACACACACACACACACACACACACACACACACACACACACACACACACACACACACACACAGCATGCTACACTCACAGACAGCTCCACTGCACACTACATAAACACACACACCCACTACATGCTTCACTCGCACGCATGCATACACACCCACTGTACATATCACACATTCATGCACCTCCACTCTACATCACACACACGCACACACACACGCACACACACACACACACACACACACACACACACGCACACGCACACACACACACACACACACACACACGCACGCGCACACACACACTCTGTCATGTTGTTTATCTGGCTCTGGTTCTTGCACAGCTGTATCCAGCGGGTGTTGTTCAGACTGCCTGAAACCAGGCCAGCAAAAGGGTTGCAATTTTCCACTCCAGGACAAACCTCAGGGTGTCACGTTGTGGGCTGCCATAGAACAAATCCTATAGAACAGGATGGACCAGCTGAGTCTCTCCTTAATCCTGCAAGCCTCCAGTATGTCTGAACTTCAGTCTGTGTCACAGAGGGCTGAGGCACTTCAGATAGGAAAATTGCTTTGGGTAACACAAGCCTTTCTGCTGCTTCTGAAAAACTCCTTTGATATGATGCAGCTTCATGTTGTGAGATGAGTGGAGAGGTAGCATCTCAAAGTACAAAATTTCCATTATGGTCTGGGGACGCCTTGAGATACCCTAACATCATGAAGGGTGCTGGGCTTCAAAACATCCAGGAAAAATGAATAAAAATTAAATGCTGCATATTTGCACCTAATATGACATCATATACCATAATTGAAAAGTAAATGAAGCAATAATGAACTGTATTTGCATACAGATAGCATGGGTTGCAGGTAGGGGGTTCACACCCTCACCGTTCTCCTGTGCAGAAGTTCGGCAAGACAAAGTGCCTTTCTCTCCCACTCAACAAAACGCTTGGTCCTTGGTTACAGCAACCCCCTGATCCCCCAGCATTAACCCAACCCGCACGCCAGCTCAGTACACGACACCAGCACACGCAAAAGTGTTGGATTACAGCGTGAGAGCTGAGCCCCCTTAGCGTGGAATCTGCGTGCTGCAGGCAGGGATCGGAGCGCAGCGCTCCAGCCATGCTGGGAATGTTCCGGGGAGCAGAGCGGGGCTGCTGCTGTTGTCCCGCTTCACGGCTGCAGCTTGTTTGTTTGTGAGCGAGGCCGGAGCAGCCGAAGGGGGGAGAGGGGCCGAGCCGCGCTGCCGATGGAGGAACGCCCCGCGCAAGGCCTCCAGCAGCACAACAATGGAGATTAGCAGGACCCCGGTGGGGAAGGGGCCCACGGGTAGGGAGCAGAGCAACACACAACACGGGGAGGAGGAGGAGGGGGAGAGGCACATCCAGACACCCCCACTGACATCACCCATGTGGACAGAGCAGATGTAGAGGGGCCAGACAGCAGACGCCAGGCACAAATGCTGCGCTTTTAGTTAGCGCGCTCTGCAGAGCCTCTGCATTTGCACCTTGTTTATAAGTTATCACAATGGTGCAATGTTCAGAAGTGCACATTCAGCCAAAGATATCAAAGCGGACAGGAAGCTGTTTGGGGTTTGAATAATTGTAGATAAAACAGGGCTTTTAACATTGCCCCCGAGTCATTTGCCGAAGTTAAGCATTGAGTCAGACATTTGGCCCTCAGAAGACCTTTTTAAATGTCTCCAAATGGAAGTTTAATATGATAGTGTTGAAATGTTGCCAAGCTATCCAACTCAAGTCAGAGGAAAGTCAAAGAGCCACTAACCTTGTCCCTGGCTTTTTCTCTGTAGTTTAGACCCATCCATCAGGTGCAGCTGGATTCAAGGTTTGAGATTATACACAAATCAATCATTGCGCTTACATTAACATATGGCTGATAAACTCTGAGTGACTTGGATTACTGCACCGTTTGACATAAGTACAGGCTAGGAAAGTAGTAGCGCCTCTGTACTGAGCGATGTTTGTGGTGATGGCTTTGCTTTTCCCTGTGCTCAGGACAGTGGAAAAACCTGTTGTCCTCTTTTATCCTCTCAGACCTCCTGGGATAACCTGCCTGCTTTGCGGGAGTTATGAACCCGGTTCTCAGTGAGGAACCCATGCGGGGTCATAGTTCATAAGCGTGACCAACAGAGAAGCAAATGTTTTGTTAGGGAGGGAACAGAAATGTTTTACTGACATCTCAGAGGCAATGAGTTCCTGTTGTTTTTGTGAGCCACAGTGGATTCAGTCTCTTCCTCTGATTGTAATTTAACATTCAATGTGAGTTACAGAGCACGAACGCCATCCTCATGCATTTCTCCACTCTCATCCTTTTTAAAAGTTCTTTGCTGGTTCCTCCTTTACTGCCATTAATGGTTTAATTACCCCCACTTGTTTGACTGTATACTGCAATCATAAACAACATAAAAACAACAACTAGACTGGCTGTTTTCCATCTAGTTCTATGCAATTCTGTGGAACTGTTAGAAAGAAATTTGAAACTGTAATACCTTTGTTTGGACCAGGCTTAAAGGATGCTGCACTGCTCCAGTCTCCTGGGAGAGCATTCAATTTGTTCTGGAACATTCTGTTCTTATTGCTTTCATAAAAGCGGGAAGCCCCAGGTGTTAGGAGTTGTCTTTGATAAGTGCAACACCACAGAGCATCCTGCTGCCCTCCTATGTTCCTCTCCCTCGAGTTTCTCATTTTTCTTTCCCTTCTGCTATCTCCTACTCATGCCTCCTGCTCAACAGACCTCTATGACCCTCCCTCACGCATTATGATTTTTGAAAACTGCAAACGAGCATAGAGCTAGAAGCAGTGAGAGAACATGTAAAAAGAAACAACAGAAGGCCTGAAGGCCAAGCTAAAAACACACTAGACACAAGACATGAAGGCCACGCTAAAAACACACTATAAATAAGACATGAGAGTCAAACTAAAAAACACACTGAACATATGTTGAAATTACTGTGAGCTGTGGAGAGAGCATGAGTATTTATTTGACCCACCCAAGAACACCACAACAACAGGGAGGCAAATAGGCAGAAATAGCTGCACAGCTTGGTACAAACAATCTATGATTTTGTGCTTCCCAGAATGTGTCCTGTGTGTAGTAATTTATAACGTTCTTATCAGCAGCACACATACTACAACTCCCTGATTTCAAAACTCTATGTATTGTGTCAGGCCTGACTCAGACAATTCCACAGTAACCCACTAGTACAGCGTGTCAGGTTCAGACTCAGTACACTTGGTACACATTCTCAAAACTTGTACTGTGCCCTAGGCTTTAGACTCTGTACTGCTCTCTGTCAGACTAGGGACCTCTTTAGTTTCTCTAACAATTACTCATTGCTTATCAACTGCCTCCACAACACTCTGGGTGGAATCAGCACCATTTCCAATAAATGATAACAGATTTTTTTAAGGCTGGGGAATTCTTGACTCATGCTTTTCAGAATTCATTCACTCGAGAAATACCATACGCCACCATGCTATTATTCTGCAAAACCTGCTGTAAAATCCTTATTTTGTAAACTATTTCCCAACACACTGTGGGGGAAATCAGAACCACTTCCTATAAATAGGAAGAGAGATTTCGTAAGGCTGTTTTGTCATCGCACCTGTTTTGTAATGTAGTTCCTAAGAGGCAAAACTTTGAATTACTGTTAAAAATGTGTAGTAAACAGGCAAGACATAACTTCACTCATCTAACACAACAAGAACATAACTTTTTGAAGAAAGCATTTGATGGGAGACCAAGCATGAGTTAATTCAAACCAGAGAATATCTACTCATATATGATTTATTGAAGGACAAGCTGCAATGGGCTGCATATGGAATTCCAGTTACTTGCTTGTTTCCGTTGCTGTGAACAATACAAAACACTGTTATTAACTCAGGGGCCTCTGGAGCATATTGTTCAGTCCTCTGTCCAAATAGTCACTTGTGGCACAAGACATTAGTGACTACACTAAAAAAACACATTTGAATATATTCAAAGCCCTGCAAGGCAGTTTGCTCCAATGTTAGATCCTCAGTTACACATATTTCTCAAGAACTAATATTCATACAAAATAAGTCCATGTCAAACTGTTACAGTGGGCTATTTGTACAAATACTTTTCAGAACAATATATTTGCAGCTCATGAAGAACAAAAAGTTATTTACATTACAGGTTCATGTGAAGACCAGTGCATAGGGAGTTAAGGCAAAGGCATACAAAAACAAAGGACTGCTGTCATTTATGGAGCACAGAGCTGGATGAAACAGGAGCAATTATAATAATAATAATCATAATCAGCATAAGGCATTATCTCAGGGTGATTGTAAACACTACTATGGGACCACTGAAGCCACACTGAAAATGATTTGCACTTGAGCAAATTTGACTGACCTAGAGAGCCAGGCGGTATCGATGCATTTCAGTGCATTTTTACAACAGTGCTTTTTACAAGAGTTGTCAACAGGTGTTTTCATTCCTTGTGCAAAAGGACCTCTGAGTATTTTAATTTGTTTTGATGTCTGCTCTAAAACTAAAAACATTCTTTTAGAAACTTTTCTTAAAGTTTTCTTTAAGATGTTTCAGAAGAGGAAAATAATGTTTTATCAGATTAGTGTGCAGAGACTGCAAATCGCTAGAGCTCTGGTAACACAAGAACAACATTTTGCCTCCAAATTCCATTAGTGAGACTTCCGAAACCCACAGCTGTAAGTGCTTATTTACCACTAAATAATTAAGGAAACAAACGGTGTCTCAATCATAACACCGCACTAACACCACACACCTCAGAGATTGTGAGCATTGCAATGAGTCCCCCGGCCCTCCCAGCTAAACAAACAGAGCATTGAGGATTAAGCTTTGAGGCTGCGAGGCTGTGTGACTGGGTGAGCTGGTTCATTAGAGAGAGCTCTGTGTGAGGAGTTAGACATCAGCACGGCCAGCAGAACAGCTCCTGACATCTCCCACTGGGCCAAGCATGGGTCACTTACATAACCCCCCCCGCCTCACACACACACACACACACACACACACACACACACACACACACACACACACACACACACACACACACACACACACAATCATCTACTACATATCCCCTCTCTCACACATACACCCACATGACCACATACACACACACGCATACGCGCACAGGCACGCACACACACCATCTACTGAAATAAGCGCACCAAATATGGAGACCAAGAAAGATAACAGAAAAAAACTTATCATAACCTTAAAATACATCAAATGTAAAAATAACATGTACTGAGCATTTTGCCTGTGTGAGTGCATGTGCATTTGCACACAAATGAGTCACATAATAGTATGGATATGTGTTTATGAGTGTACATCTATCCTGTGTGTGTGCATGCAAGTACTGCGTGTGTATTGTGTGTGCGCACATGTGTGTGTGTGTGCGTGCTTATGTGCTGTGCTCTGTGTGTGTGTGTGTGTGTGTGTGTGTATGTGTGTGTGTACATGTATTCTGTACTGTCATTTTAAAATGCTCTGTATGTTGCTCTGCCAAATGATCTTTGTGTGTGTGTGTGTGTGTGTGTGTGTGTGTGTGTGTGTGTGAGATCCCTGGCCTGCGGTGTGGGAGTGTATGTGTGACAGGGCAGCAGAGAACAGAACAGAGATTCTCAGTGTTGGTGTTATCTGATCAAGGGGCCTCATGGCATCCCAGGGACAGGAGCTGGGGGGGCATTTCTGCTCCATTAAGATGACTGCAGGAGGCCCCTCACTGCCACTCCGCTGTGAAGGGAGGCCTCCGAAGGCTTTTATCTTTGATCACAGAGCACAACGCAAGAACAAAAAGATTCAAATCCCAAAAACACACATGCATCAGGCCAGGTCAACGACAAAATTAAACCCCCCCAAAAACAACAAAAAAAAAAATCAATATAGGCTTGAAACTGGACATAGGCTATTGGGGGCAGGGGTTGGAAAAAAGGCTTGCTTTGTTGGGACGTGACGGAGCAAAGGGGGACACAGAACGGACCGACAGTTCCTGGTGATAATGTGTTTTGGTTGGATGGAACTCTGTCGCATATAAACCAAAAGCTCTTTTTGCCTCCATCACGAAATGCAGTGGAAACATTTCACCCCCCGGGAAAACAATGATATGAAAATGCAAAGGTAGTTATAGTTCTTCATTTTGCCTTTTTATATGACGTGTGTGTGTGTGTGTGTGTGTGTGTGTGTGTGTGTGTGTGTGTGTGTGTGCATATAGCGGTTTTACAGTCTTAAACAAAACACAACTGTTTGAGGTGTTCCATGCACGTGTGTCTTCCCCCAGAGGGAGAGGCATCATCTTGTGATCACCCCACCCCTCCTCACCTCCACTCTGTGAGTGTTCAGTCATGCAAAGGGGCAATCCACAGCAGATTCAGCGCAAAGCAGTTTACACATTTATTCTTTTACAGCAGGCTGAGCACCTACAATACAGGCTACTGCCAAGATCGTAGCTACTTTCCTGCCACAGGACTATGATATTTCAACAGTAGAACTCCATTTTGTTATATTGTAAGATAATTTTTTTCCTTAACAGAACCTGCTTGAGGTTGAACTGGTGGCACACTGATCTTGTTTATTGTGCATTTGTTCTTTCTAATGGGGTAGAGAAATCGAATTAAATTTGGAATCGATTCTAATCTACCGAAAAGGGCAGAGGAGCAGAACGCGATTCTTTTGATTAAAGTTTGCTGAGGCAGAAAACAACCACATCATGCATGCAGCTGACTCGGAAAAAAAGATGCAGATGACCAGCATGTGTTCCTAGCGGCTTCACAAGGCCCCCTCCGTCAGCATCATTGTTGTGTGCTGTCGACAAACAGACCACATAGATCAGTAGGAACTCTGCCAACCTGCACTGAAACACGAGCTTCCGCAGCCATGGCAACCAGCAGGTAGACACACACTTGGGTCTATCTTCCTAATTCACCATGTGTACCACTGAGGGGGTGGCAAGGGAGTGGGTTTTACATTTCGGAAAGCCTTTTGTGCTGTTAACATTGACAACAAAAAGAGTAACTGTACCATGAAGGGCTCCAGTAGGCTGCATTTCAGTACAATAAAGCTGTACAATAAAGACAACCTTGTGTTTACCCCTGTTCCGCTTCACTGGAAGCATCCCATGGAGCCTCTAGTGCAGCTTTTAATGTCAGCCTCACTTCAGCAGGCCTCAAGATTAACAGCACCAGATTACGGGGTGTCTCGGAAACACACAACAGAAACCCTTCCGAGGAGCAGTTATCCAGGCATTCTGGAAATGCAGGATTCAATGTGAGTGTGTGTGTGTGCGTGTGTATGCACGTGTCCTTGTAAGAGAGAGAGAGAGAGAGAGAGAGGTTAGCTGGCTCACAGAAGCCCAGATTCTACTCAAATGTATATTTTTCAAACGGAATAGGTCGCTTGTCTCTGCACCTCCCCCCCTCAATCTAGCTTTCCTCGCTTCAAACCTCCAACTGCTGCGTACCTCAATATACCGGGTCAGCCTTCCATGTAAATGCAATTAAGTGTGGAGTTCAGATGCAATGCCTTCTCAGGACCATGGGCCTTTTGTTCACTTTCTGAAAGGTTGCAGCCACTTGCAAACTTCCTGCTATTCTGCTAAACCCCATTTCCATCCAGACTCTTTAACTCAACCCCCCCACCACCCACTGCAAAAAAAAAAAAAAAAAAAAAAAAGCGTAGGGTGAAGAAAAACGCAAATCAGCAGAGGACTGTTCATTTGTGGCCTGAATGCTGTTTTTTTCCCCAATAAATCTATTATTCTCCGAGCACAAAGACTTTCACCCAAAACCCAAGAAACTATGTCCGGCAAAACAATGGATAAATACAACCATTGTTGCAGTCTGGTTCATCTCACATCCACATGCCGCAGTCACACAATTCTGACCTGCAGTCTGTCCGGCCCTTCACTTATGCTTTTTGTTCAGCCATTTGAATCATGCTGAGGGCGACTTACACTCTAAATGCTGCCATTGCTGCCCAGGCCCTTCTCACCAAAAGGAGTTGAAAATGGAGAGCCTCTTGCTTTATAATTGAGGAGTAACAGACCAAAGACTGATAAAACACCCAGGGAGATATTTAAGAAAAAATGAACAACCACTGGGAATCAAACAAGATCTTTCCAGTGATGCGAACTACACTGAAAACTACACTGAGAATGTCTTCAAGCAGGGCCTGGAGGGGAGTTCAGGCAGAGAGAATCTGAGCACGGGTTCTCCGTACTGCACTGTGCGTGACCACTGAATTCAGCCAACACTGCGCCCATGTTATCTTGCACACCTCACTCCTGGGACAAACACCAAACCACTCCAAAACCTCCACTGGATCACTCAAATCCTCCAGCTTGTTAAGCAGAATCCACACTGTAGGGAGACTGGTGATGGCTGACCCTATGCAAGGCAAAAGATGATCCAAGGAAAGGATCTGTCACATTGTCACAACTGTCACATTTATTGATTCCAAATTGTTCCGGCTCACTAGTTCACTGTGCATTCCGAGAGCGTGGTCCACAGCTGCTGCTGGTGGATAACAGTACCAGGAGGAAGCACTTTGCAGATGATTAGTGCTGCCACCATTACAGAGATACGTGAGTGGAAAATGAGCGGTGCGGCACCACAGTAAGCAGCTTTTACAAGATAGCGATGAACAGGAAATGCAGTCGTGGGCTCTGTGATTTCTTTTTTAAAAGGCCAGCCAGCGCCAGGAACCACATGACATTGACAGAATGCTGATAACTTCCTTTTGCAGATGTGTTGAGCATGTGTTTCTGATATCAGGCACAAGTGACTAGCAGCGCTGCACTGCAGTTGCACTTTTAGGAGCGTCTTTGACATACGCTCGCGCTGCACAGCGAATGCCCCAACGGGGTTAACGACGGAGACTCCGAGAGGCTTGTATTAAACAGGCATGACGACTCTCTGTAACCCCGGTGTGCTGCAGGACCCTCCGGCGGAGATGCTATCTCTGCACATCAAAGGTCTGCAGGCTCGGGAGATGTCTCCTGATCCACTTATATATGACTGAGCACTGCTTTTGAGACAATATAGTCAAACCAGTTTAGTAAATGTCAGCCATGCACATAAAGGTCTTACATTTCCACTGCTGTGATCTGAAAAGGACCTTTTTTTTTTGTTTGTTTTTGACGTATAACACAAACCCGCAGACAAAAGGTCTGGACTCAATGCCAATGCATCAACAAAAATCTATTTGGAGACAAACATTATTAGAAAGTTTAACAGAGGGATGCGCACACTGATTTAACTCTGAGAGAAAGGCACACACACAGACACGCGAATGCATGCACGAACGAAGAGATGTGCACACAAACTGGCAGCTCCTCCAGTGAAAGGCAAACCGCAGGGAGTAGGCAGTGTGCCAGGGAGTCGGAGCCCTGCGAGAGCACGTTTTACAGAGAGATTTTAATGAAAGCCAGGCCAGAAAACATCTCTCTCTCTCACACACACACACACACACTATTTGTGCTCCAAGCCAGAGAGCCAGTCAGCCAGCTCGACTGGAGAAATCACAATCAATAAAAAGAACTCTTTTGGACAGGCAGAGGAAGAGAGAGGGAAAGGGAGAGGGAGGAAGGAGAGAGAGAGAGAGTGTAAGTGAAGAGAAAGAGAGAGAGTGCAGGGGGACCCACTGAAAACAGGAAAAAAAAAGCAACCAGTTTGTTTTTCCCCTGCGCCGTGTCCCTGAAAAAGCAAGTGTGTGAGGTGAAGCCCATGACAGGCACAGAAAGAGCAGCAGACAGAGCTAGAGGCAGCAGTGCAGGGCAGAGCCGCGCTCCCCTCTGCAGCAGGACTCAGACTGCGCCTGTGTGCGCTCGCTCTGCGTCTGACAGGGGAGGTGGGATGTAGTTCAGAGAAGTGCAGGTTTCTCAGAAGTGATGGTCTTTCCAGAAAAAGGCTGAACAGACGCGTGGAGAGGAGGAAGTGGACATGGACCGACTCCAGCCCAAGAAACCCCGCTCACTCTGAGTAGACCTCAGCTAGCCGCGCTTGCCCTGACCGCACCGCACAACCTGGGGCTCTCCAAGCTACTGGCAATCCAAACTGAAAGCTGGCTCCACCTCATCCACACAGGTGGAGAACCCTTCCTTTGCACTGTCCAGGTAAGACACATTTTATATGGCAGGTGCCCTTTCAAACAGTACAGAACTATCAGCATGGGATTAAGGAACACAAGCTGTTTGCATGCTTCTCCTTATTATTGATAACAAAAGATGTTTTTATTGTTTCCTGTTCAGTCCTCTGGCAGGATCCCTCTGAGTTGGTATAGCAGAGTACATGTACCTGTGATCCAAACAGTCTTTCTAAACAGTGATGCTGACACTCACACTAGCCCACTGTTCATTATGATGGGGAGGAAGGTGTGTACCGTGTTCACAAAAACACGCTTATCAGGTCTCCCACTGCTGCTATCAGTGCTTTCCCATGTGATGTTTTCCACCCAGATGAACAGAAAGTCCCGCTGCGGGTTTTGTTTTAAGTAAAGACAGACAGCGGCATCCAACCACTTGCGGTGTCCGTGGTGACGGGAGCTATAAGTGCGCTTGCTGACAGGTTCTGAACAGGGCTTGGCAACTCCTCGGTCATAGCTGCTGCTCATTCTGACATGTGTGGCAATGGACTGCATTGTATGACATAGCATAGAAGCTGTTTATTTTCTTTCAGCTTGCCTTTTCCTGGTTACGGACATAAAATTGTGCAATGCTGGAAGCAATGCTGTGCAGCAGACAGTTGGGAAAAGTAGTGTATAATGCATTACACGGGCAGTCACACAGAAACATTCTTAAAGAGAAGGAAATAGTGTGATGTGCTGAATATGACTTACCTTACAGGCAGTGTGACAGAAGTCAGCCCACTTAGTATTGTGTACTTTGTATGCTTAGTATTGGTAGACTTGGTTTGCATATTGCTTAGTGCTTACCCATCTGACAGATGCATGTGAGGAAATAACAACCTCTCCTAATATATAAAATAGGAGAATAACATGGCGATGGTATGACAGGCAGGCGTGAAATGACGCCTCTCCGTTCATTGACGCCATCGTCCATAATGCTTAACACAGAGATTCAAGGAGATTTCCGGGTGTTCCCCGGGTCCCACAATGCAAGCTGCCGGTCTGCCCGAGGGGAAGCCCGGCCCAACGGGGTTATGAAACAGGGAGACACACAGCTGTTTCTGAACTGCTCTCTGACACTCAGCTTAATCTCTTTTCATATCTGCTGCTCAGCCGCCCCCCCCGACCCCGGCACCGCCGCCACATCTGGTGGAAACCAAGCGCGAGGGCAATGTTTATTTGGTCTCTGGGAAGAATGGGCCCGGGCGAGAGATGCTGGCTCTGTTTCTCTCCCCCCTCCACCCCAACACGCTACCTCTCTGCGGCCCACGAGCAGAGGAGACAGTCGGCGCTGCGGTGGGCACTGAAACAGCACCGCGCAGTTTAGTTGTAGCTGCACCCATGCACCGAGAGCGCCACTGACGCAGCCAGAGCAGCGGGAGGCCTGGTGTTCGTGCGCACAGCCTTCCATCTGATAACCCCGGTCTGAGCCCTCAGGAAGGGTGGTGGTGTGACACACGCTCATCGTATCGCGGCTGCACTCATCCACCAAGCGCTTAAAAGAGCAACACCCATAATGAATCATTTTATATGAGGAGCCGCTTTCATGCTGGGGAAGCACACTGACATTTCAAGGCAGGGTTTCCTCTTCATAAGCCGGCGTTCACCTACAAAGCCTTCCTCATACACCCCGTGGTCCGCTACTAGAAACAGCCGAATGCTATCGCTATTTCAAATCTCACCTCATATTTTTAACGTTCGGGTGGAAATGTGCTCTGCATATGGGAGCTATTTGGAGGCGTTCCTCAGCTCCCTGGCCGGTGTTTGCTTTGGAGTACCTCCACGGACCCAACAGGTTGGGTGAGAGCATCCTGTTTACACAGGAAGGCCTGGCGCTTCAGATCTGCTCCACATTATGCCAGACTGTCCCTGCTGGACTCCACAGTCCTGCTACTGTATGCTGTCTGCACTGGGGGTTCCCTCTTCTCTCCAGCGCTCAAATGTCCTGCCCCAAGGGGCCCGGGTGTCTACCCCCATCCATCGCATTTCGCACACACACCGTCCCAACACACCTCCCTTTCTCCTTTGGAGCGGAGAACAGACCCCATTCACCGCACTCAGCTCAGCAGGCCTTTCAGCATGAACCATCCTGCCCGACGCCCTTACGCTGTCATCACTGAGTGCAGCAGGACGCCCCGCTTCCTTTCCAGTCCCCATCCGCAGAGGAGCGTTAAGCAGGAAAGCATTCATGCGCCGCCAAATCAGACAGTTACAGTGAATGGAGCAGTCTGGATTGCTGCTGTGTCTGGACACAGGCTAACAGTCAAAGAACATGTAGAAAAATAAAAGTAAAAAGTATGTAATTACAGCCGGCTAGTGAACATTACATTATATTACATTACTGTCATTTAGCAGTATATACTTATCTAGAGTGACTTGCATAGGTTACAGTTTTTACATGTTATCCATTTATACAGCTGGATATTTACTGAGGCAATTCTGGGTTAAGTACCTTGCCCAAAGGTACAGCGGCAGATGCCCCAGCAGGGAATCGAACCAGCAACCTTTTGTTCACGAGTCCTGCTTCTTACCATTATGCTACACTGCCACCTACACAGTCAATACATTGTGGTAGACAGAGCTGCAGCTCCTAGTCAGAACATTACTGGGATGAGAGGATGTGAAGGTACGTGATGTGATGCAATAAAGAATGGCTCTGGTAGCTGGAGCAGCATGGGAGAAAGCCACCCCATAATAACACCATACATCACATCCTCTAAACACACTGGATACACTGGAGGAATCCTCAAAAGTCCCAGCTTAGACTTCTTAATGAAAATAAATTGAACGTAACAGCAAGGAGTCACTATGCAAACTTTCTGTGCATATAGGTATATCATTATCATATTTTGCGACCATCTTCTGGCCCCTTATGTCCAACTGGTACCTACAGGGTTTCCTAATTATGATTCTAACGATCACATCACTTTCAGTATCCTATGGCCATTGCATTAGAACTACAGAAAGCAGATCTATATCTCATCTGCGCAGAGTCAGGCATGTGAATGCAGCCCCCTAAAATACAGGGTTAAATCCTCTTAAGCTCATCAGCCAAGACAGAGGAGTGAAATGGAACTGAGGACAGGGATGGACATTATTCACTCCTGCCTACCTACGGTGTTAAGTGGTGAAAAATGTTCATGTGTGAAAAAACAGATTGCGGCCTTTCCATTAAAGTCAAAGCAAGCAATTGCTTTGCTATGATAGCAAAGTTTGAGTTAGTTCTCTTAGCTGTTCATTCTTTTACACCTTTGCATTATGTTGTGCATTGTGTAACTGGCGTGTGTGTATAGTTATGATTTCAGCATGTATTGTGAGGGAACAGTGGGTACTTGAATCAACTCTCATATCAAAAAGCTCCAAATCTCTATACATTCTTAAATAGATTAACAGAAAGAGGATTAGCACTGGCCGCCTTGCTCAGGAAAGTTACCCAGCTGAAAGTGCCACAGCTTTTCTCAGGATGGATGTGGCTTAACGTGAAAGTGCCCAAGGCTTCTCACGGTGGTGCTGGCCACTGCACTTTGGCTTTAGTAGCCAAGAATACACCCCCACTGTGTTTCTCTTATGCTACGGAACAGCTGAGTGATTTCATAATCAACAGTCTTTTTTCTGAACAAGCAGAAAAGGGACTGTAATTTTCAGTGCACCTTGGACTCCTTATACTCGTCAGATAAAAAAAACAAACAACAAAAAAAGAAGCAACGTAAAACTCCCTGTGAGGAGAAAAGAAAAACAGAGAGATAGAGTGCCATAATAACATAGTTAAGGCACTCGCGAGGTGGATGCTTTGTCAGGGAGTTCCATTACAGGGTTGACTTCCGCTGGCTGCATTTGGTCCTGGGCTCCACCATCCTTACCCTCTGAAACACTGTGGTCCTGTGTAACACAGAGCCTCACAGAGGAAAGCAAAGCTGAGGGCCGAGTGACACAGCTGGAAACCCCAGCGCATAGTTTTACTTCTCTGCGCCAAAGATACCTCAACCTCTGGATCTCACCGCGACTACGCCTGCCAGAATACTCCACGGCCTGCTGTTGTCCTGCTGGAATGTTTCTCTGTAAAGAAGTCCACTTTCAGCCAAGCAGCCCGACTATTACGGGGAAACCTGCTATTTGTTGGGCTGCACTGTGTGTATGTGTATTTGTGTGTGTGTATGTGTATGTGTATTGTGTGTGTGTGTGTGTGTGTGTGTGTGTAAACAAGAAATGATATCATCTACACAATATTTTCTGCAATATTGTTCATTTGCATCTCCACAGCAACTCTGTATTTTTCATTTGTAGCTGATCGGAGAGCCAGGTTGTAGGCAGGACTCATGCATTCTTCCAGAGATGAAGTCAGCCACACTGCACTGCAATAAGACCAGGAACACTTGAGCACAGATGCTAATCAATTTCCTTTCCATCAGTAATGCAAGTCACCGCCTGACCTCCAACTTCCACTCTAATGAGTTCTGCAAAGAGTGTTAGAAGGAGAGGCGTTTGTGCTGAGTGCTGACATCATCAATGGTGACACACATACACACACACGCACACACACACACACACACACACACACACACACACACACACACACACACACACACACACACACACGCACACACACAACTATACACTCCAGGGACAAAAAAAACTGACACAGAAGGAGAAGAAATTAGGAAAGTGCAGCCCCTCTTATTGTTACTGCAACAAAATCAAAATGTTCAAGGGCATCATTTGTCCCAGCGGGCAAACACAACAGTGCAACTTACGCAACTGGCTTACACCGCCTTATTCTAATCCCGGTCTGATGGCAGCAGGCTTCCTCTCAGTCCTGCGCTGTCTGTGTGCCCTGCCCAGGGTCTCCCCAAGGCAGAGCTGCACTGGAGAGCAGCACGGGATGGTCGTGAAGGAAAGGACCGGATGTGTCCCACAAGGCGAAAAATGCTTCATGACACGCATTGTAGTCTGCACCACAAAAAACAATGAGGGGAAAACAAGGGGGGGCGCAGGACTTGTTTTTCTGCAGGAAATTGGCCCCATCAAGGCAGACTACACTCCCAGCTGATCTGCCAAGAATAGCGCATTCAGTTTAAGAGATGCAGTAAATCTAATTTTATTTTACCTTCTTTAAGTTCGTGTTAGGACCTTCTGTGTACACACAACTGGTCCAACGACTAACTGCATGCAAGCCCTCTATTGTAAGAAGGTGAATATTTTCCAGCTTATTCAGATAAATGTCATACAACCATTTTCAGCATTTACAACTAATGGCAGTTAAGGGGTACTGATGTCACTGCAGTGACAGAGAGCAATGGTGCATTTATACTGCCTTTGTTGGACCCAGGGGAAGAAAAACAGGGAAGATTTTGCATCACCAATGATCCATACAGTTGATGCCAGAGGGGAGTTTCAGGGGAATGGCAGTGCTGGCATTCATGGAAGTGCAAATGAAAGAGCCAAAGGAGAACTAGATGCTAAAGTTGAAACTGTGTGAGTGTGTGAGTAATGACAGCAACGCTCATGCACACTGACACCGCAGTCTCTACTTCCACCTTTTTCACTCTCAGTTCCACAGAAAGAAGCCTGTTCTCGGGTCGCATTTCGATTTCCATGCACAACACTGACAAGTGTCTGCCAAATACCGTCCTGAAAAATGCAATGACCCCTTCCATTGGTACAAAATGGGCAGCCTGCCTTGGGCAAGACCTCTTCCGTCTGGAGTGTTGGGGGTCTGAGCACGTGGCATTGGTACAGACAGCTCGGAGCAGGCTGAATCAGCGCGGGAATCTCAGGCGCTTGCCTTGGCGTGCCGCTGAACGTGAGCTCCTGCTTAGACATAAGCCCTTAATTGGCAACACGTGTGCTGCACACCTCCTAGTCATTTCAGTAAATGTCATGACACTATAGGAGGCCTCTGGGGAGGTGGTGGTGTAAAAAAAGAGGTGTGCGTGGGGGGGTGCTAAGGGTAGGGGCACATCACGGATCATAAAGCTCTCGTGAAGTGTCTGCTGACCCTTGTCCGTGCCCCTCATTGCTCGCATCAAGGCACACAGACACAAAGTAGTGGGCATGCTGAGAAGGCCATCCCTCCCAAACAGGAAGAGCAGTGGAGAGCACCAAAGCGCAAAGCTGTGTCTGACCCCTCTGTACAGGAAATACCGGCATGACATGTCTCTGGGCTGACACAGGGCTAGGTTCCTCTCCAATTCTTTACTGATGTTATATGTAAATGCTGTAAGATGTCATTTTTTTATTATTGCTAACCACACATTTCCACCCTTGTAATTTTTTTTAGTTGAAAAATAATGTACAAGGCAGTGGTTTAAACAGAGAATGATCACCAGTCTCTGAAGTGACTGTGTGCTGCTGTGGACTGTAAACAGGCCAGAGAACAGGGGCAGTGGCTTCCAGGAATAGGACAGATTTCTGAGTTTGATCGAGGATAAACAGAGCATTACTGTTCCAGCCCTCAGTCAAATCAACCCCCCCTTCCACACACAGTAGTGAAGATAGCACATGCATGCTTTGACATAGCCTTTCCTAGTGACAAAGGAAAATCAGGTCTGCCCCTCTCCAAAAGAACAGTCAAAATGATTTACAATTTGTTCAGAAAGATTTAATATTTCCCTAAAGTTAGTTCACATGAACACAGGCTGAAAAAGAGGGCTAGGTTAAAAAGCTGGCAACTTTCACAGCTGAAGAGAAAAACATATCTAAGCTGAGGAAAAAAAAGCACCTGTACTCTTCCACTGCCTAAGAGCAGTTTTGACCCTGACTCCCAGGTATATGTCCTACCCTGAAAAAAACTCAGCAAAACCTCACCCCTATCCTTACATGTCCTACTGACACTGTATATCTGAGAGGAGGCTGCAGGCATTAAACAAAGCTACTTTTCTCTTCCTTTGTCTCACCAATAATAATAAAAAAATCTGCTGATACTGAGCATGTATGGGTATGCTTCTGAGCATCTAAAAACATAAAGTATGACTCACCTTCCTTTGAATGGGCTACCTGGAAATAAAACTGAGCTTGTGGAATGTTGCTTGTTGAAATAAACAAATAAAAACACAGGCCAGAAATTAAAACCAGACACTGGCAGACTCAAACACTCAGACACAACATAGCCGTGACTGTGGGCGAACGAATGCCAGATGCCTGTGACAACACAAAGACCATGAAATAAGAAAACACCGACACCTTACAGCAGTGATTTAGTTTGGCATTGGGTGAAACTACAGGGAATCTCCAGCAACAGAAAACTACAGTGAATCTACAGCAACCAAATCCCCGGGAACTTTCATAGCCCAACACATTGATATCCACGTCACAATGCAGAGGGGCAGATTTTGGATTACAAATTACTGATTGGTCAATAAGATCCACTGCATCTATGGGGCAGTTAGGTAAAAACAGGCTTTTACACTTGTGAGGCTCAATATAAACCTTGATGAGCTTTCTCTAAAATGGTCATGAGAAAATTTGTAATATTGGGCAATAAATACTGGGCAGCTGTACTATAACAGCAGCACGTCAATACGCAGTGTCACACCAAAATCAATGGATAATTAAGGGAACTTTATGCAGTTAAACACACCGGCAATCTACAGATTGCTGATCGCTGTATTAGAATCACGAATAACAATGTAATAGCAATGAACCATCCACCATAATTTTGTATTTATGGCTGTACTGAGCAGTTGCTGGCCTTGTTCTTTGATGATCAAATGTTACATGTGTACTCACTAACCTCACATGTGTCATCACAATTCAAGTCAGTTAGTTGCCTAACATGCACTGCCTACATGCCTGCATTATTTTGCTTACAGTTGGATGCAAGTGAATGCATTTCAGTTTTACGTACGAGACATATTTATCCAAGTGACAAAGAAAAATACAAAATAACTGACTCCTATCCTGAGATCCTGACAACTGATCCTCTAATAATCGTGTGTGTTTTGGGGATGGATGTGAGGTATGTATCCCTTACTGAATTTTGCCACTACCTATTATTATGAGAACACAAGTCCTTGTTAAGGGCAAGGACTTACGATTTCTACATATAATGTTCAATGGCAAACTACAAAGAGACATTATGAGATGTCTTTCTGGATAAAATGCCCTTCGGCTCCATCTTAAGAGCACCTGTCACTATGATGTCATCCATTTTTGTTTTCCCAAGATCAGAGCCTAACTGTCTGTCTGCTTCTCTTCCGTCAAGATAATAATAAATGGTTTCTCACTTGCACGGAAGAATTCCTGTCACTTGTACAACACATTATATAAAAGATTAAACAAAAAAAAAACTAAGTCTTTAATTCCTTCCAGGTATTTTATATTCCATTGACTTATGCCTAATCATAGGCTGGAGTGTCTCCACTGACAATATCTGAAGGATTAAAAAAAAAAAAAAACAAAATGATGTCACTATCATAGAATGAAATGAAGGATTTTTGCCTTGAGGCGTATGGGTTTAATTTCATGACGTTCAATGAGGAAACCACCATTTCATAAGGGTCCCCACATAATCTTGTCAGATTCCACCCTTTGGCAAAACATATTCTTGTTTTAATATTTAAAAGGCTCTCATTTTTTAGTTTAAGTTTTGCAAAAACAAGCTCGGTGAAAAAAGGCGCATTTCCACTATTGCACATTACCACAGTCTATTTTGACGGTATCTAAAAATAGAGACTGTTCCGTGCAATGTTCTCCTGCTGAAACTTTCACCAGTGGTGAGAGAGCAAGCGGGAACAGGAATGCGCATGGCATGCAAACACTGGTGGTTTTCAGTGACCTGCCACCGAACTCCCCGTCTGGCCTGCGCAGATTACAAACACACTTTAATTTGGAGGCCGGGTTTCCTGCACGCCATCGTGCCTTATTCTCGTCCAGGGCCAGGACACCCTTCTACATCCAGTCTGTAGACTTAATCACTTCAAAGGATCAAACAAACCGACTCCACGCGTTGGCACCCTCTGTGCAACACAGCCAGATATTTTCAGGAATTTGCCCATGAAGAAAGCCTCTGTTGTACTGTGCTTATTGTAATAACAGGGGTAATATATGATAATTTAATCTAGTTCACAAAGATGTCATAACAGAATTACAGCAAAATAAACCTCAGTAAATGTATTACTGTGTTTCTATATCATATTTGAAACACAGTTATGCACAGAAACACACTGTGCTGCTGTTGATTCATGTAGCTTTTGGGCATCACTGGCTACTAAGTGGAAACTGTCATCTCAGAAATGAGATTTTACAAGTAGCTGAGAAATTGTATAGTCTATTGTTTGAAATCCTGGAAGTTTGACAAAGCTGAAAAGTTCCCCTTTCCAAGAATCCTCGACACTATAGATTCCACTAACCTGACCAAAGTGGCAATAGTTATTCATGGAAGTTCTTGGTGAGGACAGCCTTTCCATGTTTATGGAGGCAAAACACTGCATTGCACTGTGTTCCACTTATTCACATTATATAAACTCCCCCTTAACCAAAAAAGTGCAGAAAAACAGAATATTCAGAATCCATAATGCGACAGTGATAATAACGAGCCAATGACAGTAAATTCACCACACAAACTCTGTGAACGCGGGCAGTCAACTCCACAAAGCGGACACTGTGCTGTGGCTAATCATTTAAAAAGGCATGCATTGTGAACGTCCAGCACAGCGCCCCATGGGCCCAGTTTACTGATCTCAGACAGGGTGAGTGTTCAATGGGAAGACCACTGAGCCATTAACTAACTGTATCCTGTTTACCGAACGGAAGTCAATAGTGTTCCCGCCACCCGCCCCAGAGGAGCCCTCGCCCCTTCCTCTGTCCTCTGACACATTCTCCACGGCAGCTTCCCGCAACAGGCCCACATCTGTGGCAGGCCAAGTCACTGGGCTGTTCTTTTGAGACCTGGCTCAATCGAGCAGAACAAGAATCAAATTAAATGGTGACAAAATGATTTAGATTTCCACTTTTCTGCTGTCTGGGAGATGCTACTTTAAAACTGACAGCACAGTGTCACTTCCATCTATTGTACATCACCAGTCTGACCACCAGCACAATGTCTATACTGAATACCTTATTAGATGAAGTTGCTGGTAAGGTAAAGCTGGTAACAGCATGTCTGCATTGATTAGTTTTAGATGGAAGGTTGAACTCCAGTTGTCCTGAAATTAGAACATCGTATGTATTGAAATGTTATCAAACAGCTCCTTACATGGGCAAATACAGTCAAGGCCATCAGAAATCAGCAAACAGCAATGTATGATGTCACTCTGTACCCCTCAGGAACAGATCTGGAAACACCATGATTAAACACAGTCAGGATTTACACTCTTTTTGGGCACCATAAGTAGAGGAGAGGAGTGTTTTTTTAGATCTAACTGATCCACCTTACTAAACATATACTCACAAGGACAAGAGTATACCAAACAAAAAACCTTGGACGCATGAATAAACACTGACACCATAGATTTGACCTTCTGCTACACTGATTTTTAATTTATGTTCGGATATATACAGACTCAGTGTATTATTTTAAGGCAAACCACTTGACAAAACCTCACAGCTAAAGTTCGAATCACGCTTTACAACCCTATAATTATCATCCTGTAATTAAACATAAAATGTCAATTAAAAAACAAAGCCGCAGTAAGACTCCCTACTGGAAAGACTGTGTTGCTGATGTAAAACATAATCTGAAATGACCCTCTTGTATTAGGCATCAATGGTATTAATAACATCTGTCAACAGGTTCTCAAAACTAGTTGAAAAAAGGCTGGGGCATGTAGGCATTTTTCAGGATTAAATTACTGTCAATTAGGTGACCGTGATATGACAGATGTTACCATGTGGTATCTTACCAAGAACAGGTAAGATAAGTGTGTGAGTAGAGTTTTTAAGGGAAAAAAGGCTCCATGCAACCGTGATCTAGTTGAGTAACACTGCCTTGGTGCAATAATCTCTACACAGCTTTGATCTCAAAAGATGGAAACATCCTGTTTGGCAAAGCCAGAGTGAGGAAATGGTAAACAGTAGCTTTGGTATGAGGATTAAAACTCCAGCCAAAGTGAAGGATACTCCCTTCCTCACTGGTGAGGACATAACAACTGGGAACTATGCCAAGTCACAGTAACTTCAAGAAAACTGTTTCAGACTCTTATATGGATTATTGATGTGAATCCAGTAACACAACAGGCTTGCAGTGTATATACTGAGAAAATGATTTGCCTTCCCCCGCTAATGAGATTAAAAACACAGAAAGGAAACATAATATAATTATTTGAAGGTCATGAGAAATGCATTGGTAAAAAAAAAAATTGCAAGATCTGTGCTACAAATTCATTCATTGCATAAAAAGAGGGTATGACCATGCATTGGTGTGGTGGGTTTGTGGGGAAATGGTCATTATGTACACAATATTTTAGGCCAAAACTTAACAGTTTTGGACAGCTTTCCATTTTCTTTCACTGATAAAATGGAAATATCTTCATCCATCACAACACATTATTGGCATTTAGCAGATCCTCTTATCCAGAGCGACTTACATCGGTTACAATTTTTTTTACATATTATCCATGTATATAGCTGGATGTTTACTGAGGTTAAGTACTTTACCCAAGGGGTACAACAGCAGTGCCTCAGCAGGGAATTGATCCGGCAACCTTTCGGTTACAAGTCTTCTCCCTACCACTATGCTACACTGCCGCCCCATTTATAAAACTCCTAATGTGTTTGTAGGAGTCTGAATAAAAATGAAAACCGCCCACACAAAGGACTTTTAATATGTGGGTCATAATCCGGGAACGGTTTACCATAGACTTCAATCGTTAATCTTCTTGGCAAAATGTGGAGTCACATTATTTAGCTTCTATCAACGTGTTTCTGTTAATCTGAGGAGGAAAGACATTTTCCCCCAATCTGTCCTCACACCGCTAAAGGCCAGAGCGGTGATGAGATTTACTTGTCTGACGCTGGGATTTGTCCGGTGTGGGTGTGGCTAGGCACAACCCGTCTGCTCCAGACGACAGGAGTGACAGTGCACACTGTGTGCCTATTGTCTAATGAATCACTTTCACATAGGAGACCTGAGGGAATGAAGTACACTCTAGTAACAGCCCATCGATTAGCAGCTACCATCACATCAGTATGCTTTAACAACTGAATAGAACTTAATCGAGAAGCAGGAATGCAGGTATTCGACATGTGGTAGATTCCCCATCACATTCAAGTCTTTTCACGAGGTACAAATGTACATATAACAGGCAAACATATGGTTATATGTAATTTTATGGCTTACATAAACATTATAAGGCGCTTAATATGAATATGCTTGGAAACCTATCAGTAATGTATATTTTTTTATTCCAAGCAATTTGGTAGCATTCAAGCAAATAATTGCTTTGGTTTATCAATGCAGTGTTCTCGTTTATAGTTTATAAAACGTAAGTATCAGCAATAGGACAGTCAGGTCTAACCACACAGAACAGAAGTGCTGCATTTTCGAGCATGATTGCCAGCCAACAGGGATTGTGTGCGCCATGCGGATTACTGACCCCTAACCTTCCTGTCAAAGCTACTTAACAGCGCTGGGGTGTTTGTGTGTATTAGAGAGTCGGTACGTTGTTTTCAGTCTTCGTCGCCCCTCCCTCTTCGAATGGCCGTCCAATGAGATTGCTCGCAGGGCCAAACGAGCCTCAACAACTTGTTGAGTGAACGAGACGATGGGGGGAGGGTCACGTGTGTACACACATAGTAGAACTGAGTACCGCTCCGAAGGCATTGTAGAAAAAGTCGCTCGGCTTTCACCTTGACGGGAACTACAACGGCGAGTTGTCGGGAAATAACATTTGCAAACGCGCATCATCGTCTCCTCCGAAATTCACGAGAAGACTATTTTTCCACACGCCTTGTTGAACTGGCATAAGGGAACGAAATAGATTGCTCTTCAACCTTTAAAACAAGCTCAGGGAAATGTCATTGAAAGTTTTGGGAATCCAATGCCTCTCTAAATCTTTCGAGGAATCAAATCATTGTGTTACAGGTAGGTTTTTTAAATTCTGATTACTTTTTAGTTGCCCAAGTGTGTTTCACACCTCAGTAATTACTTATCTTTCCAGATATTGACTTGGAGAATGGAAATTCGACTCTAATGACTCTTATCGTGCATGAACTGGGTTCAGTTCAGTAACGTTGAGGTTGTTGGTTTAAACATCTTTTTGACATTTCGCTGAAAAACGTTCGTAGCCTAAAGACAAAACATTTTAAACACTAACTGATGCTGAACACCGACGAATTTCACCATGCAAAAGCAGCGAGTCTACAGGAGCTAACTAGCTAACGTTACATTCTATTGCATTTATAGTAACATAACATTTGCTAGCTAACATTACTATGTGGTTGGCACATTGGACTGTTGTTAGTTCAGTGAATATGCCGTTTCGTTTCCGTATATAAGTGGATCTTGATCTAAAGCACAGTCTATGTTTTCTGTACTTTGAGGTGTATCCGAGCGGACAATAGCCGCATCTACAGTGTACCAAACCGTATTTCAACACACGTACCCCTCGCAGTCGGAGGTGAAATTCAAGAAATTCAACACTAGCACATCTTACAAACTGATCCGTTAATTTGGCCGAGGCTGTATTTGACAGTGCGATATTTTGATTTGATATTTTGACGTTTTAGAATGCAGAGTTAAAGCTGGTCTGCTCTATTTGATATGAACGTATTCGGTGTAAGGTAACTAGCAAGAACAGCGCACACTGTAACCATGTCAATTATAAAACGTTTATTTTTTCCATTTTGAATAGCGTCGGTAGGTAACAAGTAGTTAATGGAGAAAGCAGGCCTATACAGTACGCTAATCATTGCCTCAGTGTATAGCAAGGTGGCATCTTGTTAGGCCAAATTAGATATTGGAACAACTTCTGATTTCCAAGAAAAGGTGTCATTAGTCAGGAGCCACTCCAGTCAGATGACAGAGGGTGAGCCAGGAGTCCGTGTCTGATCTCATCACTGGTGGTGATTAACATTTTGAGCTTTGAAGTCAAGCGCCGAGTTACCTTTTTGTTCTGTGGCTCCTTAAAGCTGACGACGTCTGCTGCATTTTCTTTAATGAGTAGAGGCCACTAGCCTTAATGAATTTAAAGTAGTCTGAATAGGATGTATATCGGCTTTAAAGATATGGCTGACAGGTAGTTAATTTAATAGCGTAGACGGGCAGACTAATCTGCAGGCGAGATGATTAACTTAAGAAACTGAAAAATGGTGACTTCATGTTGTGATAAAGCGGTATCGATTCCAGCGAAGCACTGAATATTTAAGACTGAGAACATGTCAGCAACACAGGCTTTACTAAATACGAAGTTCCTTCATGTTTTATAGAAGTTGCTTTGTCGCACAGTTCAAATCTCTAACGCGCTGTATACGGCTTCCTATCAGGCAGTGCTCACAGGGGTCACTCACGATATGATCTCAATATTAGCTGTCTGGAAATTTTAATTCGTCTTGCACTACAATATGTTTAACTGTTCATCCATGGGTGTATTACATTTGGTAAAAGTGTGTTCAGATTTTTTTTATCCCATGTGAGATTGGACAAAATTAATTTGATTAGGCTTTTTGCTTTTAATGTGAGCATTTTAATGTAAAATCTGAACTTCTTATACTTTTGATAAGAGACTGTGTTTTTTGAAATGGCAATAAGCAGTGAAAAAGGGGAAAGAATCCATAATAACCAATAACAAGCCCCGCAAAATAAAAGACATTTAACCTAGATCAGATGGTTCGACGGTTCCTTTCTCATGACCCTGAAGATGAAAAAGGAAACATCCAGGAGATAACTGTTTCTTTTTAGTATTGTGCCCCAGAGACTAAGCCGTGAAACTCTTCCACCATGTGTCCATTTCATGGGTAAATGACACAGCGCAAAGGTATTGCTTTTCACTGGCCGCCCTAGAGGTTCCAAGCCTCTGTTGTGATGCACCAGAAGATTGATTTTCAGGGGGAGGCGGGTGTCACCGTGTCGGTGTCTTTATAGTGTCACAGCCCATGAAAGACAGAGCTGTGACACTGACCTGCACTGTACAGCATCTCCCTCACAATGAGGCCAGGATTACATTTCTTTTGGAACATTGTTTACAAAGGAAGACTGAATGCATGGCTGCCTTTCCACACAGGCCTAGGAATAATGAAATGTGATCCAAAACCATGAGCTACAGTAGTTTCTCCAGTGTAAAAATAGTCAAACAGGATTCCGTGTCAAAGCTCGGCACCAACAATCGAGGCGTACTGGATTACATAAATAGCATATTATCCCTTTTTCTCATTAAACAGTCAACATCATTTGGCCTTCATCTGTTCACTTAGTGATTTCAGACCACACAACAGAGAACAAAAGATTGTGAGAGGATGTTATTTTTCTGTCCCCTTGAAGATTTAAAAAAAAAGGAAATAAAGCTGAATGTGATACATCGTGGGCAGGGTGATCCACGGTCATTAAAAAAAGCTATGCACAACTGTGGAGACAGCATACAAAAACATCACTAAAAGATCCCAAAAGTGCAGTAGAGTATTTTGAAAAGAATAGGCATACTGACTACAGGAAGGGGGTCAGATCAGCCTTTCACCTCAGAATGACATGGAACACAGCCACAAGTTTTCCACAGAGGAAATGAGTCTATTTTGAATATGGAGGGAAAATGAAATGTAAATTAGAACAGGGAGTTGTTTTTCAAATACTCTAATCCTTAAACGTGCATGTGGTTCACACCTCTGATACAGTAAATGCAAGGATTCCTGTACGATAGCTGTTCATCTTTATAATGAACAGCCCTCCAAAAGTGCTGTGTAAACACCTGATCTCCTTAAAACACAGCATTCCAGTTTGCTATACAGTTGATGCGTGCAAGAAATTCCCCAATTTGTGACCACAGGCAGAATTGCTTTGAAACTTAGAGGATTAGAAGACTCATTAAAGCAGAGTGAAATCAGATTAAAGAGGCCTTCACTCTTCTGGATGCCTCTTTGATTAAACAGCATTTAATGATCACAGAAATTCATAGAATCCTGGCAAGGATAAAAGCTGCGATTCAGTTTACCTCCACACAAATCACAGTTAACTAACCTCATCTGCAGTCATTTCACTTTTAAGAGCCTTCTCGGTTATACCTGCCATATATATATCTGAAATTTCATTTGCAGGTGTGTGAAAGTGGAATTTCCCAAAGGGAGCCTTAACTTCCTTGGGTATACACTGCAAACTGCAAGCCCAGTTTAATGTGGATGAGGTATATCTCTGCTCCTTTCAAGTCCACTGACAGTTTAAAAAAATCAGATGAGGGTTTTACTCATGAAGATGGTACAGTCTTGGCTTGTGTGCTTCGCAGAACATGTGGCAACAGGCTGTTGAAAACACAGAAGAGTGGGATGGACCTGGCCCAGACGTCAGCCAAATAAAACACCTGTGAATAATGATTTGTCAGAGCGGACAGAGATTCCATCAGCACAAAGTTCATTCATAGTTCTGTTTGTCATCTGTGTGCTTGTATTTTGTTGCTGGGATTAAAAAATATGGTTTCAAGTTTTAAAGAGTTCAGAAACTGTGCATGTTAGGTACCTCAAAATTATACAGCCTACAGCAAGTTAGAGCAGGCACCTGCAAGCGGAACAAGAGTCTGAACTTATTCTGTATTTTGGTCTGAAGTGAACCGCAGGTGTGAATTCCTAAAGAGGCGGTCAGGAACAGACACAGGGCAGAAGCAGAATCATTCATGACCTTGCTGGAAATCCCCTATCCTGGAAAGCATTGTCACATGTTAAACTGAATTGTGGTGGTTTCCTCTCCTCAACTTTCCAACTTGGCAACAAACAAATACATTTCCCAATACTGTAATTCTGAAATTACTCGTCGGAGTTTTCCAGGGTCGTTGCAGGAACTCAGCACCTGCGGGCTGAAATTATATAGGCCTATATCAGCTTGATGGAGTGCTGCAGACCTTGTGACTCAAGTACTCTGGAGAACATATTATTGGGAGCACTAATTTCAAACAAGTTTGGAAATTCTCAGTATCAGGCGACAAGTTTCAAGTACTGGGTTAACAAGAAAATACACAGGGTAGAAGATGAGGAGCTTTAGGTGAGAACTTGACTGATTCAATTCATGCAACAGTGACCTACCACACCAAATACAAATGAAAATGGAAACAGAATACTCAGGCAGCTTGGAGGAAACTGAAAAATAGTTTTTGTGTATCCCAGAGATATATTCTATGCTTTAGAACTGCTGAATAAGTGAGCAAGAAAATAAGATTTGTAAAGCTGATGGAAACAATTACAGCTATCCTGAGGTGACACAAACTGCGGCTAGAAGATTTCAAAACTTGTGCCTGTAAGCCCTGACTCCACCAATTATGCAAAATAAAACCACATAGTCAGCTCACACAGTTTGGTACACTTGCAGAACACTCACAACATTCAATCATACTGTACATACTGCATTTTCAGGCTAAGAAAATGGGGTTTGTTGCAGAGATTTCAATTAGTTTGTCCTGCATAAAGTATGTGATAAATATACATTACTGAAGTCACTATCATTGCCTTAATTAGATAAATCCTGTTGTGTTAAAACAATCTTGTGACATGTAAGCCATATAGTCTTTTCTTTTGATGCAAGTCAGGTTTGCTTTTTTACCTACAGTACAATGTGTACACATTCACACATTCTTTTTAACATAATATTGTTCAAAAGCGTAAATTCCGTTTGTTGAACATGTGCACACACATGTGCTCACGTACATACACAGACAAAAGAAAGAGTGAGTGTGAGCGAGTAATAGAGACTGACAGCTTCCCTTGAGCAAGTGCTATGAGAAAATGAGGTAAATGCAGGCATAGGGGCATGTAATCTGGTTAGCCTGTTGAATGTTTCTCTCAAGGAAGTGCCAATAGCATCAGTTGTCCAGCACAAGGGCTTTGAAGGACAGACAAGAAAGTGCACAGCGCACCAGATACTCCAGGTGTCCCTGCAGGCAGCTGCTTCAACTCTCACTAAAGCCCCAGCTTTTAATCGGGTTTTGCAACAGCCAGGGGAAGGAGCTTACAGCTAAGAGGGTGTTTTTGGTCTGCTTACAGATTTGTTTTCTCTCGTGTTTAAAGGTGACGCTACAGAAAGAACAATCCTGTGCTGCACTGAGGGTTAAACAGCTAGAAATGGGAAGACAATGTATATGTACAATGTGAATATGTACAAATACAGCACCACAATTATTGAGACAGCTACATCAGATACATTAGAGATTAGTGCATGTCAAACAAGTATTATTGCATATAATAACAATGGTATACATACAACTTTGATATATTTTTATGGGCTTCCCAAAGAGCATGTGCATTATTTGTTGGTCAGTGTTTTTAAAGATTAAAATTGTCTTCACTAACTTGTCTCTGTCATACGTCGATGAAGAAGGCAACTGTTTAATAGCCTGCCTATTCTAATTGTAAAAGCTCAAAACACATGAACAGTAAAATGATGTCAGTATAAGAAGAACAGACAATAATGAGAACAGTAAGTCCGAAGTGCTGTGTAGCTCAACACCTGAGACAACAGGAAGGAAGAGGAGGGGAGCTGCTGAGAATTCAACAGCCACTTTTGTACTTTTCAGACATTGCCTCTAGAGGAGGACACATTTTGGCAAAATTTCATGCATAGACACTAAACAGACCTTGAGCTTTCCTTTGAAGCTGAGTTTTTTATAATATGCCCAAGTGATTCCTTTAATTTTATGAATAATGAATACTATTATTTCAATTACACCTTGTAATTATATTGCACTGTGGTTTACATAAATGCCTGCGACTCTAAAATGTATTTCAACAAATAATTGAAAGCAAGATCTGCAAAACAGTCATTTTCCATCTGAGTCAATATTTTGTGTGTGACTGAATACAGTCATTTTCACACTGTGTTCAAAGTTGGTGCTTTTCCGCTCAGGGTCCCTGGCTCACCACACCCACAGAACTCAAGGCAGGGCTGGGGAACAGCACTTTCCTACAGCAAGCAGCAAAGAAACAGTGGGGTCTGCTCCAGTCAAATGAAATGTGATCCTGTCTAATTACTTTTAAAATTCTGTTGAAACACAAATGCAAGTCAAATAAGCAAAGTGGTTTTGTCATAAAATGATACGCATGTAAAATTACTTGATTAAGACATTTAGGTTTTGTGGAATTTTGTCATGAAATTTAACAAGTGTAAAATATGTGGCAAGTGAATGAAAATAAATTTGCTTGTGGCTTGTTCATCAATTCATATTTATGTTATCCACATAATGATTTCAATGTAAACATTTTTATTTTTAAGGCAAATTCTGTCAGTTCATACAAAAATTGCATTCTATAAAAAGAAAAAGCTTTTACCTTGCCTATTATATGCAGAGTCTACAACAGCATCTTAGGTTTTTCAACAACAATATACACACACACACATATATTCATACAGACACAGATACATATATGTGCTGACAGATACAAGCTTAATCTCTCTTTTCTACCTCATTTGAAACACTTGGTTTGGATCCAAGGTTAGTGCTGCTAGGAAATATGACATCACACTTTAACAGCATATGGTTTACCTCCACAGGGAATCATGTTACATCATTCAGCAGCTTCAGACAAGTTTGCATTTCCAGAAATCACAGTACATTCCAGAGGGGAATTCTGACATAAGTCATGCCTTGGGGTGTGAATCAGTCTTGCTTCAGAGCTCCCATCAGCTGAGGGCAGAAGACGTGTTTTTAAAACGAAGCGGAGGCCAGTATCCCCTGCACAGAGACCTGTCCTGTTCTGCCTTATCTACAGAGCCACGGCATGTCACATTCCGTCATCTTACCCTGGGCCCCTTTTCAAATCTGGCCAGAAAATTAGTCACCTGGAGAGGCTTTTCAGAGCTGAAAGCCCTTTCAAGGGGCCAGCCTTTTACACCTGTCTCAGGGAAAGGCAGGGCATGGGGCCGTTGTGAAAGGGTAATTTTATACTACCCTCCTCCCTTCCCCCCTCACCCATGTCCGTCTCTTCAGAGGAGGCTGGAGGGCTATGAGTGTGCAGATGGAAGACAACCCCCTAGTTCAGGAGATATGTGCGTATGTAAGACATGGAGTTTCCTAATGCCAAAATGCTACCCTCTCATTTGTTATGACACTGACCAGAATGTTCACTGTGCTGAAAAATTTTCCCAGTGCAGACATTAGCCAGCAATTAAAGCCATATATCAGGTTCCAAGCCTTCAACGTGAACTGGAGAGGGATCATTAAGCTGCAAAACTTCCAACTTAACAGATCTTAGCAGAAAGCTAATGGCATGAACGAAACCCACAATAATAAAGTCCAGGTTTTTTGTTTTAGGTTTTAAGTCCATGAAACAGACTGCCAAATATGCCGAAGTATTAGCAAACGTATTATCTGATGCAGTACACAATTTTGATTCACTGGAATGACCTCTGCCCACACACGCGTACACACACAGGCAATGGCTACAGTCAAATATTTTTACAAGCCGCTTTAGACAAGTAATGTTTTTTTTTATAAGCAGGCTAAATTCATCTAGGATAATAAGGTACAAATATGATCCAGGCATTTGAATAATTGTAATGAGTTCAAACTGAGAGTTACGTAACTCCTCTGCTAATGAGCTCAATCAGATGGCTTATCCTGAGCGGCGAGGCATCCCCCAGCATGTGCTCAGACTGTCTGTGCGACCTCTTCTTGAACTCCATTCCTCGCTGACCCCTTGGCAGACCCACTTTACATTTCATTTGCTATAAATCCACACATCACAAGTAGCATTCCACCAGACCCGCCCCTCTGACAGAGGACAAACCATGGGAGGGAACGAGGGGGGTCAGTAATGAACTGATCCGGGGGTGTCTGTGAGACCAAACTGGAGCTGGCTCCCAGATAAAGGGAAGGCTAGTGCAAGCCGCACCCCAGCCAAGTAGAGTAAAAAAAATACAAATAAAAAAGGTCAGCTCTTTTCAGCAAGACACAAACGGGCTGCACTCCAATGGCATGCTGGCCTCTGTGTGAGACAGGAGATATGGTCTGGGTGAAGCAGAGACAGACTGTCAGGAATAATCACATCCATGAGGTGTGAGGTAGACAGAGGAGAAAAGAGTCAATTTTACAGTAAATTTAAAAACTGACCACAACCTAGGAGAATGTTTCAAGGTCTGTGATGAACTCAGTTGTGAAATGCTCTGTTCAGTTTGTAAGGTGTAATGAAGAGGAATGAATGTTATTCCAGGAATTCTGGACATGCTGCATGTTTGCTGCTTGTGTCTGCATGGTTTCACCCAATTCTTGTTCTTAAGACTGTATTTTAGAGAATGTTAGAGCACAGCAAGACTGCTAGACTGAATTCAGTCAGCAATCCTGTAGACTGTGTCTACATGTACATACCCATATGCAGTCTGTTTAAGACTTTAACCTGCCCAAGCCAACCTAAATAATGCCGTGTCCCCCACTCCCCTCTCTCTCCAGCTGAACCAGTAGCCCGGAGCAGAGCCCTGCAGAAACACCGCTATGTGGAGCTGCATGGTGTACAACGAGACAGATGACAGCGTGGACCACCAGCTCTGCCAGGACTTTGGACTTGTTCTGTCCATCTTCTCCCTCATCTACCTCATTGTGTGCTTCCCCGTGGGGCTGTGCTACAATGCTCTGCTGGTGGTGGTCAACCTTTCCAACAAGGTGTCCATGACCATGCCGGACGTGTACTTCGTCAACATCGCCATCGCCGGCCTGGTGCTCAACGTGGTGGCGCCGGTCGAGCTGCTGGGCCCCAGGTTCACCAAGTGGCCAGTGTGGGACTACAACAATGAGATCTACATCACCCTCCTCATCCTGTTCAACATCTCCTCGCTGGTGATCATGTACTCCACGACGCTGCTCAGCCTCGACTACTACATCGAGCGCGCCCTGCCGCGCACCTACATGTCCAGCGTCTACAACACCAAGCACGTGTGCGGCTTCATCTGGGGCGGCGCCGTGCTCACCAGCTTCTCCTCCTTGCTCTTCTACGTCTGCAACCACGTCTCCACAAAGATCATAGAGTGCTCCAAGATGCAGAACAAGGAGGCAGCGGACGCCATCATGATGTTCATCGGCTATGTGGTGCCCGCCGTGGCCGTCTTCTACGCCTTCATGCTCATTCTGCGCATCCGCAAGGAGTCCACGCCGCTGGACCAGGACTCGGGCCGGCTGGACCCTTCCATCCACCGGCTGCTCCTGGCCTCTGTCTGTATGCAGTTTGTCCTGTGGACCCCGTACTACATGACTCTGCTGGTGCACACACTCACCGGGGTGCAGGGGAATTACTCTGACAGGCCACGGGTCACCACCTACTATTTCCTGAGGTGTCTGTCCGAACTCCTGGCCTTCTCCAGCAGCTTCGCCATGCCCCTGATGTACAGGCATATGAACAAGAACTTCTCCCACAAGCTCCAGCGGCTCCTTAAGAGGCTGCACTGTGGGGATCAGGGCTGCGCCCATGAACGCTCTGTGGTGCAGCAGGTGGTCACATAAGGAAGGACTCGTGCCTCTTGCTGCACCCCTCACCTGAACTACAGAACTTGCAGGGCGAGAACACAGCACAGGATGTTCTTATGTACAACGCCTTGACAATTTGCCTCCTAATGAGTGGCATTTGTGTTTCCTGCTAAAACTGAAGAAAGTTTAGTGTTGTTACAGACTTTTCTGTCTGGGGGTATCTCTGTCGTGAGTTGAAAACTAAGATTAAACCACTAAGTGCTGTTTTCAGGAACACTTAAGCTATTATGAAGAAAAGTATCAGAGACCACCACCTTGCTTTTGTTCAGGAATGTTCTCCTCTTCTGCTAGTGTACACTGAGTAATCTTCCCTAAACCTACACATCACAAAAGTCAGTCTCTTGCCGGATGTCCACTTGTGTGGAAAGCAGACAATATACATACCTCAGCTTTCACCCCATGGGGTGTTAAACAGGATTCTACCAGTCTCCCAGGAACAGCCCTGTAGGACCTCAGGTCTCAGTGAGCATAATAAAGTGGGGTGCTGGATGCAGACCTGCCACAGTGACTCATGGGCCTCTTGTGATTTGGGCAGACATCATTTAACTGTACTGCACAATTGATTACTGGTTATCAAGTATCTGGAAAGCTCTCTCTTGGTGTAAAGTAGTCATGTGATGCATTTGCTGCTAAGAGGTGTCTAGGAGGCATGAGTAAAAACTGCACAACTGCTTTATTAACCCACTGCCCACAGAGAGAGGACACATATTTTCAAAAATGAAGTACAATGTATTCATAGTTCTGCATTATGAAAACTAATGAACACATGGCTCTATCATGTTGGTCATGTAATGCTTTCTCCTGTGGTTGATTGTATTGGATTTTGGTTTGTCAGGCTGCTTAAACTAAAGAAGGGTGCAACAGAGGACTCAACGAGAGTGCCACTCACTAATCTGAAAATCTGTTAATGAAAGTAATCCTGAAAAAATATTGCAGAACGGGGCCCAACAGCTCAATTATTTTTTTAAAGGAGGAACCAGCTGCTTAAGATAACTGCAGGCAGTGCTGCACACTGCAGCACAGGTAATAACTGCCACTATGCAGAAAAATGTGTTATCTAAGGACATGTATAAACAGAAGCTCAATATTGTAACTGCCTGGCTTTAAACTACAGCTGAACGGGGGGGACAAAGAAACTTGTTAATCATTGTTTCAACCCAGATCGAAGTCCCTCAGATGAAAGTATGTTTGAGCTGCTGGAGAATATTCTGCTGTTACAGGGTATTATAAGAACAGCTTAAGTACAGGGTCAGGTAGGCTGTAGGAGACATCTTGTAGCTTATAAGCTTTTGCTAGAATCTCACAAGCATTAATGCAGATGGGTACACTACTGGAACACTACTATAGTGCTCTTGCGAAAACAAGGGTATTGATCAAGATTGAACTAGCGGAGATGATTTGCCAAAAAGTAAATGCATCCTTGTGTAAATCTGTTATTACATCCAAAATGGCAAACTTATCCAAAGAATTCACATAGGAGTACAATAACACCTTTATTATGGCAGCAGAAACATACTGAAAGTGGTTTTCATATGTTATTTTGCCTGCATGATGGTGGCTTTTAACATTCCCATGAATGAGTACCTTGGATGCTTGGGTAAGATTGCCTTTATGGACAAGGATCAAATTTCATTGTAATTGTAGATGATTTGGCTGCAGTTCTGTGTTAATCAGGGTAGCACTTAATTTAAAGTTCACTGCAAAGTAACAATCAGAACAAAAGGTTGAATTTGATGAAAAATGAATGCAACCCTATATAACAAACAAGCCTGAGAACTTCACTGAAATTGCTATGAAAATGTCTGAAGTTTGAGTCCCATTTCTAATGCCATTCTCCACTACCAGCATGCATGGAAATATCACACTGCATGCAGGTTCAACAAAAAAAATTAAACTAACAAACTATAAACTAATCTGCATCAAAATGTGCACATCTGACAATGAATCAATGAAAAACAACAAAAATAATTTTATTATATTGTTTCATAGGGTTCCAGCATGATGGATCAAAAATATTCACCCAGATATGATGAGCCAATGTAATATACATGTTTTTACCAAAATGAGTATATTTTTTTGGAAGAAGTACTGTATGTGTATACTGATTATAGTTTCATCCCACTTATGTAAGCAGAGTTAAGAGTATTTAATTTTTATGAAGTTGACACAAAGACCTTATAAGGTCAAGGAAAACAAAAAAATGTGATTTGATTCTGTGAAGCCTCCTGTTTGTTTATTTGAGTGTGTGTGTGTGTGTGTATGTTTATACATAAGAGGAAAACTAGTGTCCTTTCAAACTATTTTTTCCTCAGAGATGTATTGAGATGCCTGCATTACTGTTCTTTGCTGAGTCAAAGACTATATCAGTAAACTAACAGAAATATGTTAGTCAGGAGCTCACTTTACTTCAGCTCTGGGAAAAATATGCAAATACATACTACCCCTCCATTCAGGAGGTCATATGCACTTCATTGTACACTTGTACCCTGACAATGTCTGAAAACACCTCTTATCAAATCAATGAATTGACAGTTGAGCAAGAAATCGGTGTTATTTGAATATTTCAACTGAATGTCAAACTTGATTTTCAGTTTTGGGGGAAAAGCATAAGAGTAGTGTTAACATAACAGCTGAAAAACCACATGAAGCTTTTTGTCACAACACAATTAGGCCTGGTTGCCCATGGCCAGAGATAAACCACAGACATTTGCTCTGTAAAAAGGCGGCGTTGTCTCCTGCTTTTCTTTTTGGCAGCTGATGCACTTTTCCCATCCCACCATGTGAGCACACAGGGTAGTGGCAGTCAATAGTTCCTGGGGCGCGTGTGGACACAGGGGTACCCCTTCTATTGTAAGTGCAAATCCCTTTGATGTACAGGCTTTCATCTTCCTAGACAATGACCTAACAGGATTTGTGAAAGCGTTCGTACAGCTTAGAAGGCATTGTGTTTGCATATTACAGTACAAAGCAGCCACAAAACCCACGCTCTGCTATTAGAGCGAAACCCAGCGAAAACCAGCGGGTAATGGACAGTTTCTTGTGTTGATATTGTACTCCCGGTTAGCATAGTGAAGACGCAGGCATGCTATCGCCCACCCCCAATCTCACAGTATGCACCTCCTTTCTGGTTGAAAGAACATTCCAGGCATTCTGGGAATTGTTTTGACAGCCAGCGTTCCACAGCGGAATCCAGTCTTGTACTAGAACAATATTTTTGTGTATGTACATAAACAAATGTGCATTTCTCAAAAGCTGGTGATAAGACCTTGCTTAGAGTCAAATGAACTCTGCAACAGAATGTACTGTGTTGGATATATGAAAACATACCAGACAGGAAACTCGCAGTGGTTTAACAGTTTCTCTTGTCCCACTGAATCCCACTCTTATGCAGCCTCACTGCACACGTGTAATTAATGCAAAAGGGATGCAATTTGAGCTTAACCAAAAGAAAACATCAATGCATTAAGGACCATGATTTAATCTGCTTTTAGGGTGAGCCTACTCTAAAAAATCCTTTCATAATCAGCTGTAGCAGCTATCCCTGTGCTATTCACTAATGGATGCGCAGTAGCTGGAAGCTGACTGCAACTGCATGTAGGCCCACAGCCGTACTGCTCCCCATACACCATGTCTGTTTGACTTGTGAAGGACAATCCACCTCCACATTCCAATATTGAAATAAGGCATTCCAAGGTCACAGGTATTCTGTGGTTTCACTAAGCACACATCTCTCCATGATATGTTACACCAAATGCCCAGACTTACCCAATAATAGTTCTATGCACATCTAATTTCAAAGTACAATGATGAAATCTTCACTCTCTCCATTCTGGTTCTTCAAGGGCTAGTCAATTTGCTTATTATTCTGTCATTTTGAACCTGCTGGAATTATAAACTGTCATTGTAAGTGAGATGAGGCAGAATGTCGCCACTTCAGGGACATTATCACCCAGTGATTTGGCTGCCATATGGGGACACTCCCTGCCCCCTATGACAATGGTATTACCTGCACTCTATAAAAGGTAATTACAGGGTTGCGCTTCCACAACAGCTTGTAATAAGACTATTGTGATGGAAGTCACTCTGGATAAGGAGTTGGAGAAGCATCAGTAGAGGCAGACACTGTGGCATGGCCTTGTGGGATTTCTAGTCAGACTGATTCATACAATCACATTTCACTGTATGTGGAGATGTGCAGTTACCTTAATAAAAACCATAGTCAAATGTGTTGCAGTTGTGGGAAACTAGATTAAAAATAATTATGGCTTATCTAAACGAAAAACCTGTTTTGTTTCAGGAGTATTACAAGTAACTGCTATGTGCAGGAGAGGCACACCCATGTCACCAACTGTTAATCCATAACTCACTGTCACACACACACTCTCACACACACACACACACACACACACACACACAGCTCCTGATTACAATGCTCCTTTACTCACCTGTTTGTATGAAAACATAATTCTATTGTTCAGTTTATCATCTGATCCTTTTATCAAGATTCTCTCTGAAGAATAACAATAACTGTTGTTCCAGTTATTCTCCATTTGTATGGATTAAAATTACTAAAGAGCATATAGAAACATGCAAATGATGAAAGCAATTAATTATCGTGTTCTAAGTTTAACTTTTCATCACTATTTTGAGCAATATTAAACTATTAGAGTAAAATTGCACAGCCCAAGTTATAACAGACCACCAAAGTAGTTTAAATCTGTCCCAATGCCATTTGGTTTGCCACTATTCTTTAGCAGTCTGGCTTGGCCAAGGCTCAGATCCCCACAAACTATGAAAGAGATTAATTTTAAAAATTCGGGCTAAATCAGGCAAAGCTCTTGCACTGCTTGGTTCCTTGCATCTCCCCCGAATCTTCCAAAAGGGCAGCCAAGCCCCAGAAAAAACCCTTGGGGGAAAAAACTCTACCCACTGTAATAAGAAAAACAAACACTTCACATCTTTAATGTTAAACCAAGTGTTTGCTGTTGGAGCTGACACCAGACCTGTTCACAACAATTCATGGATATTGTATCTGCACTGCGCTGAACATTAGTGGAACTGCAGCACTGTGACTGTGTCTGCCTGTTTGCAAGTTATCAGCACAGAGCCCGTGAGAGTCACGCTTGAGGTGATTGGTCCATCAGCGGGGGTGCTCTGAGGTCACACTGCCTTCCCGCCCCTTGCCTGCTGGTCTCCTACATCATGAGCACTGCACATGGAGGCGCTCTGGGGGAGACGTTCACATTAACGCCATGTGGTCAAAACATACCCCTCTCCCCATCAGCCTTGGAAGAGTATCCAGTCCTGAACAGATGTCTGAAACCCAATCCACCTTCTTTCGCCTGCCAGCCATGTACTGAATTGTGCTTTTAGTGACTGTAATGGAGAATTAAAAACATTAAACACTGACGAGCATGTCAGGAAACAGGAAGCCACCCCAGCCCAACCCCCCATATTTTGGATTTGCTGCTTTACAGCACCTGGGGATGCTGAAGGCCTGTTGGCAGGTGCAATAAGGGGACTTGGTGACACTTTGACACTCCCACTCCTCTAAATAACAATGACCTCAAGTGAGCTGTTCAAGCTCACATCAAGTGTGTCTCAAACCAAGACAACACCCCTTTATAATAACACCTGCATTTTGTAAACTGAATCATACAACCATTTTGCTAAGAGATATGGTGTGTGTTCATTTTTAAGTCACAGAATCAATCCCTCATATGTCAGAGGGTTCAGAGACAACGACATACTTTCACATTAAACAGAGTGAGGACTGAGCCTGGACAAGGCCACCTGTGCATGCGCGTGCACATGCGCACACAAAAACCTGCAGATGTAAGCTGCAGTCCTGCAGATCTGCATTGTTTCATTACACTTGGGGAGTATTACCAAACCTCAGATAATCTCCCTGAGGGCCCACTGACAGAAGTGGACTGCAGTGCTGACAGGCCTGTCATGCTCTCCTGCTCACGCTGCCTGCATACACAAAGGTCAAGGTTATGTCACACCTCCACCAGGTGTGCACAGCTCCACCTGACAGAAAAGCAATGAGACAATGTAACATGCTTAGCATCAGGCTGGGCAATGATCACTGGGAAAACACTGTAGGAGAGTAGTGTGTGTGGAAACTCCACAGTCAGTGAATCATGGCATTCGATTCCTCTTCATCCCTCTCTCTGGCAATCTAAGCCAAAACACAGAAGAAAAACAAATGCATTTCCAACACAGACAGACTTGAGTTCAATACAGAATTCAAATTCAAATTACATGGTCAATTTAAACTGACATGTGATCTGTGTGGGGAACTGGGAATTACACTGGACTTTTTGCTTCCAAAGTTTTGTAAGATGTAACAAGGAAATGGAATTATTGATTCACTTCAGAACATGATGTGATGCCATCTTTTGCATTTTTTTCTTAGTTAAGTGTAGTTTCTGGAAAATTTCTCCCATCACTTTCTGAACACACATTCCAATTATATACTAGTGGACAAAACCGGTGACCATGATGAATATTCTGTCTGGAATAGAGGCATCAAGAAGATCCACTAGCCATTGTAATTGGAACCCTAATAAACAATAGCTAAGTTTGCCTTAAAAAAGGCTTTACAGTGCACTATAAATATGGTACTCCTCATATCCTTTATAAAATTGGTATGGTATCTTTCATCTGTCTATAATCAACTGAACATTAAACCGAATCACTCAGATGCAATCAAGTGAAAATCCAGTTTGTCACTGGTGCAACAGCCTTATCAAAACTGATAATGCCTGTCACTATGTTACTAACAAAAGCACTTTTTCAGTTTTAAAATTAAAAAAATTGTTGTAAAAACACATTTCTCCTGTGTTACTAGTTACAGGCAGAGTATCATTTCTGACCTCAGTCTGTCCACCTGTGTCTGAAACATGCTCATCCAGAGCAGGGGCTGAAAGGTCCTCCAGGTCACCCACACAGCGGCTCTCTAGCCAGCCCTGTTTCCCAGACATTACTGTGGTGCGGTCTCTACAATCACTTGGCTTCGGCCCCAGCTGACCAGATGACAGTGCCATTTGACCCTTGCCAGGTGGACATCTCTAAATCTTGTGCAGTACAGAGACCTCACAATCCACATGACCACCCACCAAGGCCATAACAAGGACAGTCCTCCTACTGTTATCGCTTGGCTTCCCTAAGCCAGTGCCAGATAATACAATTTTCATGAAACCGGAAAAATGTCAGTCTATACTTTTACACTTTCATAGGGTATTTAAGAAAATAATTAGAAAATGGTGTTATTGTTTTCTTTTATACACACAATACAAGGAGGAGTCACTAAAAATGGCACAAACAGCTCACAAAAAATTACACAAGGGTTCCATCTGGTGGACAAATGGAAAAATGAAATAAAAGAAAGCTAAGCTATACACTCAATCACTCAGGTTCTTGTCTCCAAAAGGCAGAAGCCCCTCCCATTGTACATCTGCCCTTTTCATATATTACACAGTCCAGTTGTAATGTGCATGGAATGATAACTCTTAGGCACCTGAATGCTTGTTCTGACCAGATAAATGCAACTCTCTAATCCCACTAACTACCATAACATACTCTCCTATTCTGATCTGTTAAGAAGCGTTTTTGTTAAAGCTCCATTTTTAGGTATTGCAAAAGTTCACTTTGTGAAGTTGCAAAAGTGACTTTGTACTGATTGCAATCAGCAGTGGAGACAGCACACACCTGTGACCCTCCTACCGTTTTTTGGTGACACAGCCATGAATCTTTACTCTTGATCTTGGACCTATACAGAAAGCTGTTTTTCTGCATAGCTATTCTAAGTATACCCCATCCACCATTTCCAATACTTTGTCAGTGTCTATGCTCAGCTAGTCAGTTCTGAGTTTTGTGCATGTAGTGAGGGTGCTACTAGAGTGCATGTAGAGCCACAGGACTTCCTGGTCTTATTTTCCTCTTAAATTTCAGTTGCACTTGAATTTCCCTTTTTGAGCAATCCATTTACTTTCTATTGCTCCACCTGTCCTTTGGTGTCATATTATTATGTAGAAATCTATTTTTGGGGTTGGACCAGTTTGTGCTGTCCCTAATCACATGCTTACTCACCCTCTTGTGGGTTGAAGACCTTTCCGATGAGTTCTACAAGCGGTCATTGAGACACCATTCTGCACACCACACACCAGGCCAGGACTGCGCATGCAAGTGGCTGAGCGGGCTGCATTTTTGCTTTCACTCTGAGTCTTCTAGACAAGGCAACCAGTGTTTGACGCGTGTTTCTAAAAACTGTTTACCACATCCTGCTGTTGCACAGGACACGCTATCAACCACCTCTACTCGATACTAATCACACCAAACACACAAAACAAATACAAAACCAAAGATCAACACCTTTTTTATTTGCCTCCAGCATTTGAAACCTTGAAAAAATGAAAAGCATTACTGTGCATATTTGTATGGAGAAAGAATCGCTGTGATTGGAGACTGCATGAGGCTGGGAGACAGGGTTTAGGGGTAGAAACTGCCCGCTGGAGACAGAGACAGAAAGGGCCACTTCATAGCCATTTCCTAGCAAGGGCGTGTGCATCTGTATGGGTGTTAGGGTGCTGTACAAGTCACATTTTGCTGTGAAAGGTTTCAAAAAACATTGCTTAAATGTACACACATGTATACATTTCATATATATTACAAAAAACAAATGTTTAATCAAATATCCAGCACAAGGCCAAAAATGAATTAATACATACAACAACTGTATCGAGGAGAAGTCAGTCAGCGGTCACTCAGTCACCAGAAGTACAACTGAATTTAGAGAATTATGGGTAAAAGTAATGCAAAATAGCAAGTGATATAAAGAAGCATTCAGAAGTAATTACATTGTCCATGGACTTATAGTTTGTTTAATCAGCCACTAGTAGTGTTTTACCATATTGTATATACATGTTGGGTCATGAGAGACCTAACAGAATTTGAAAGAGGTCAAATAACTGGTGCCCAAATTGCAGGTGCGTCAGTCACAGAAGTGGCAAAATCATTTAATGCATCAAAGGGAACAATGTCAAAAATCATAATGGCCAAACAAGAACAAACTGCATCAGGATGCAAGTCAAAGCTCCCCAACAGGGATAGACAGACACATATATAATATATATGTCTGACAGACACAGAAGCAGATGGAAAAAAAGAAGGGGGGAGAGAGGCGGGTCACGTGGCACTCTCACTCTGAAAGTGCGCTGTTAGGGTGTTGAGTTTCAAAATACGTCCAGCCCAAATCCTGCGAGGCTTTCCTGTGTCTGTATGACAAGCATCACTTTCAGAGGAAGTGACTTCTTGTTGCCTGCGCGCACTGTGCCGTATTTAGCAAGAACAAACAAAAACAACCAGACGGAGCCAAGTCAAACAGGAGAACAAAATGGTAAGTAGAAACATCTGATGGATCTTCCTTCACATGTAAGAGAATGAGGCAGGGACAAACGGGGGGGGGGACAGCTGGTGCGTTCATTCACAGCGGTCCAGCTGATTTCCGTTAAGAGATGAGAAAGATCGCAAGGGCTCTGTTCCTTCAGAGGGTCAGCGAGAGAGAACACTACTCAAAGTTGCATGCTATTTTCTTCTCAAGGTGTTGAGGAGAGTGGCTGGCTGCACGTGGCAGTTTTTTTTGAGAGACTGAACAGAACAGACTGCGCTTGTTTAGTCGGATATGAGGCTCAGGCTATGAAATTCATCAAACCATTACACTTTTTCAAAGGTCGTTTTTTGAGTTTAAGCATTGAATTCACGTCTAAACAGCCTCCAAGTACTTTGCTTAAACAATTATGGTGACTCAGGAAGAAGAGATAGATGAAAATGCCATGGTTCTGGTGACTAAATGTATGTTAGTCTCAGCAGCGCAGTATCTGGATACTGTCAGCCCATGCATGCCTGCCCTGGACCTGACTGCACCTTCACCACTGCACCCAAGCCACTGCTTACTTTCATGGTCTTATACCACCAGCCAAGAAGAAAGGAAGGACTAATAGTCGATGTAAACGTTTATGCCATTTGTAACAGGAAGGAAAATGACACTTTAGGCAGAGCAGATTATGAAACGCACAGAAATCTGCAATGTTACATCAGTGTTGTCAAAGACCTGTCAGTCCTGCTTAAACTTTAAAGGAATTGACTAGAATTTTGTGTTATGATAAAGTGTTAGGTGATTTTTAAATTCTTCTAAATGCCCATCTTTAGATATAATCTGTGTCACACCTGTATTATTCTCAGAAGTCCATATTAAAAAAAAAAAAAAACTGGAACACCAGTTTTAAAGTGTAAAGGAAATTCAAAGCTTTGGGTGTTAGATTAACGTAACTGCACTGTGAATGACACCAAAGGCTCGAAATACATCAAGACGGTCAAGCTCCTTGTCTATTTCCAAGACAAAAGTTTCTGTTACAGAGCTGACTAAAGGGTTTTCTACATCCAAAGTCGGGGATACACGCATGTGATGGCCGGTAATAAACTATTGGTGACCAATCATAGCCTGTAGTCACTGAGCAAACTGTATTTGCCTGCCGTTGATGGCCATCATTCCCGATTGAACAAGCAGGATAGGGATCAGAGACAGTTTTCATGAAAGACTGTTGGCAGACCCTGACCCAGACCCTGACCAACTGTACCATCACAGCACCTTGCCTGACCACTGGGTGTGTATAACAGAAACCTGATGAACTACAGCAATTAGAATTGAATAGGTGCTGATGGGACCCATCTTGCCAAGATTCTACATGTAGAATCCAAACACTTATCAGGAATCACTGACTCAAAGATACAAGCAGGGAACCTGTGACATGCCTGGGCAGCGGCAGGGGGGAGGCACCAACTTCTGCACCAGGAAAAAAAGTAAAAGAAGACCACACAACGGTGCTGGAGTGGGGTTGCTGTGACTCAGCAAATCTATGCACTCTTCAAAACGAAAAAACTAAACTAAAACAGCAAAACTACACCAACTCAACCATCAGTACCATGCCGGTTTTCAATCATTTTGTCTTGTTTGTTCTTGATCATGCCTTCCCTGTCTTTTGGAATGTCAGACACTGTCAACTTAAGAATTTCCAGGTTCTCAGCTACATCTCTTTGTTTGGTCTCAAGAAGACTACTGTAAAACTCAGTTGCCTTTTTGACGGGCAGAAACTACATTTCTTTCTCCTGCTATGTCAAATGGCATCCAAGTAATTATTTTAAATGGAAAACTAAACCCCCCTCCCCAAATTTTTTTTCAATAGTAATGAACAAAAAAGACTGCACATTATATTACATTACATTTCACGCATTTAGCAGACGCTCTTATCCAGAGCAACCACAACAGAACATAATCCCATAACTGTAATCATGGTATTCAAGGTTTCATTGGATTTTTGTAATAAGCAGAATATTTAAGCAATGTTACTGTAGGAATTATACTGCCCTATACAAGCAGATTGATCTGAAGGAGCCCTTTGTTTTATACATAGAAAAACAGCTTCTCTCTGTGACTTCTTGCTTTTATTTTGTGGCCATCACTTACCTGGGGAAACAATACATTCTACTGATGGATCATTCAGAACCTCTGTGGGATGCAACTTTTGAGTCACCAGAAAACCCCACAAATTTACAAAATGCATAAAATAAAAACAGGAACTATGATGTGTCTTTCTCAATCTGTTTCCCAAACTCAAACACTGTCCCACATGGCAGAGGGACAGTACATACTGTATCACTTTGAGTACCTTTTTCTGGACCCAGCAACTGCATATTTAAAAAAACAAACAAAGATAGGACTCTGCTTGCATACTCTTTGTTTACTACTGTTTACGTCAACTCTTCAAGTACATCTAGCTGTGATAAAGAGTGATAAAGTTGTCAGCAATTTAAATCATTCTGGACACAAGTTTCTGCTAAGCAAATAAACAAGGCAGAGAACAGGAAACAATCATCTGTGAACAATTTTCTCGACATCAGTCATTCAAAATTACACAGGAAGTAGACGCCCTATAGAAGGGTCACATAAAAGCGACAAATGTCTCAAAGCTGGTGGGTACTTGTAGGTACCCAAACTTACAACACAGGAGATAAATGGTACATATTAAGTAATAACAACAATGTACTTCAGAAGCCAATTTAAATGGACACAAAAAATTAGCTGACAATAATCAAACAAACCATATCCTTTCACAGTACTTCTGTGTCAGCATTAGATGGCACTCTTGCAATAGTCAGACAATGATACAGTAATTACATACAAAGGAACGGTTCTCATGGACTCGGTTAATGTTGCTGTTGTCTTTCTGGGGTTACTTTCCATCGCTGTTACATTCTGATATTTCTTTTTTTGTTCCCTTGAAGTCAACTGAAGCACCATTTTTAAATGAAACCACAACAACAGAGCTCATCACCCATTCCAGCAAAGAGCCCAGCTACAACATCATCACTACAGTCTGTGGTCCTCTGAACGCCAGCATCTCAGAGGAAATTGCAGCCAATGACCTGACTTCAAGAGCCAACTACTGCTATGTGCTGTGTGCTGTGCTGGGCTTTGCCTCTGCGCTGTTCCTATTCTACAGCTTCTTCAGGACCTACAGAGCCGGTACCTGGAACCGGCTAGACACACTCCTCTGCGCCCTCTCCATCTCGGAATTCTACATAGTTCTCTGCTCCCTCTCTTCTTTGGCTCACAGGCCACAATACCTGCAAACCACCAACTTAAACTGTGCCATCTTTTCCTTCTTCTACAACGTGGCCTACTTCAGTGGACAGCTCATGCTGGTGCTGATGGGCTTTGTCCTGATATTTGACCAGGATCCTCCTAGCACGCCCCTGCTACAGACGGCCCTAAACAAGCCGATTGTGTGTGTGGGTGTGACTACCCTGGCCTCTCTGTTATCGTCAGTGCTGTTGATGGGGCTCCTAGGCATATCGAGGGACCCCAACAACGTCTACAACATCTACAAGGTGACAGCCTGCCGAGTGGACCCTTGTCAGGCCAGTTACATCTACAGCAGGACCAAGTTGGTCCTGGGTTTCATCCTACCTAACCTCCTCCTGCTGGCTCTGCTGGGGGCCGGCTACCTCGTCTGGAGGCGATCCAACAGCAGCTTCCTGTCCAGACTCAAGGCCTTCCCAGTGTTCCTGGCGGTCGCCCTGGTGACCTTCGTCTGTCGGATCGTCTACAACGGCGTGCTGATGAAGGAAGTGAGCCTGAGGGTGACCGATGAGCTGTCCCCGCGGCAGGAGGCGCTGATGAGCGTGGCGGAGTTCGTGCTGTTCTCGGGCAGCTGCGCCAGCCTGGTGCTGCTGCTGCTGTTACACGGTCCCTTCAGGGACGGCCTGCGGGAGGTGCTCTGCTGCCATGGCATGGGCGGCCGGGAGGCCAACCGGCACATCATGGCCCCGCACATCGAGATCAGGGACACCCAGGACATGACGACTGCAGACGACCAGGAAACGACAACCACTAATGACCACTGACTACAATGCGGGTGCAGCAGCAGCTCTTTATATTAAACATGCAAAGTTTTATTTTTTCCTTTTCCAACTGCTTACAACTGTTAGCAAAGTAACTGCAAAGACCAACTTATTAAGTTAGAATGAAACTGCTTATTCTAGATCCAATGGTATTCATTCCTGTAATAGAGTTAATCAGGTGTTCTCAACCGCATCAAGGTTAATTGCACATGCATGTTTTGCATGTGCTGTACCTCTTGATATGTACCATAAACACAGGCAGCATACAGTAAATGCCCCGGGGCATACAATTAACCGTAATCTCAGAATGTCTGAAAACTTGAAGTATTGTACGCATAGTAATACCATATCTGTAAAAATCCCTTTGTCTTTAAACAAGGACAGATGAATCCTGTAAACTTCTTGTTTAGACAAATGGGGAGATTGTATATAACATGGTGTCTAACACTGAGCTAACACAGAGACCTGTGACAAATGGTCTTCAGATGACATGACATAAAACAGGTTGGCATACTAAACCCCATTCCTGTGTGTGTAACAGCAGAAATGGACTGTTTCATCGCTGAGTTTCAGCACTTCAGCACAGTTTCAGGACTTTCAGCAGCAACACAGTGTCAGTGAGGTTATGGGAGGACACAGAGGGTGCACAACAGGGAGCTGCAGGTCTTTATTTGTGTGCTGTGCCTCCAAGTCGCCTGTCCTCTTTTGCTCCTGTTGTAGTTACCTAGTGGAACCCAACCCCTGTCAAAGCTTAACTAAAAACAAACAGAGTCTGAACAGGGTTCATCAAGTGAGGTTTTTCTCTAATTTGACATTTTGCAGGCACGTCTCCACAACTTGAACTGCTCACAGATTAGAAAGTATTTTTGTGTTTGGTATTTTGTCATTTATTGGCAAATGCTGTACACTAGGAATTGGAGGGTGTGTTTTTTTACATGTTAGTTATGTATATTTTGGCTTTTAGTTTTACAAGTATTTATACTTTTTCACTATTTTATATTGATAAGAGCAACATATCATTGTAGATTCATTACGTAAGCTTAAAAAATTCTGGTAGGGAACTTTGAGGACCACAACCTCAGATGAAATACATAAATGTGTGCATTATCTATTGTCTCTCTCTGCCAAATGTCAACAAAGCTGTTTTACTGACTCATGGTAACATTCTATTATTGTAGAAAATCACATAAAGAGCTCAACAATGTATTTCAGAAGTAATCGATGCTAAAGATGTAACCCTCTGAAAACAAGCTCGGCATCACAAGATAATTAAAAGCTAGACCACTGAATAGTACTGTGTGACAGCCCATTATAAAAATGTATGCTAAAGGTAAGTATAATGTTTCACAAAGGTGTTCATTACCATGAACAACAACCATATATTATCTCCTGCTGACAGCTTAAAGAGGCTGAATTCAATTAACTCAATCTTAATATTTCAGTCTCACAAAGACTCTCCTTATTCTTTGTGGCCCAATAGACAGCCCTGATTGAGGTAAACATCTGTTTGAAGGAAAAAGAATCCAAATTTTTAAGATTTGAATAATCTGACTTACTTTGTTACCCTACATATAATATGCTGAATCACATCTCTTGTGAAAAAAAAAACAAATTACTATGTTGATTCATAAACTGAAATTAAGATACACAGTACAACAAAAACAGTGACAAAAAACATTAAGAATCCACTTTAAAAGATCCAATTTTACATTTTATGAATGAATTATGTGTACTCTTTCTTATAGATTTTAATAACTAAAAATAAACTTTCACTGCCTTAAGTCTTCTAAAGGTTTTAAATTAGATTATACTGTAGCTTAATTAATTTTCTTTGGTTACAGTTGTTAGTATGAATGCATAAAATATTATATAGTGAACAGGTAACCAAAATACAATACATTTTCTAAAAATATTCAATACAGGGGTCAGTTCAATCTAATAATCCTTGGCAACTGTTAGTAGGAGCTCTGATTTAGGTCTGCCAGGGACTACAGAGGCTAAACATCCAATGCTTTAAAAAGCCTGTGCTTTCCATTACGTGACAGAGGCCCAATTCACAGAAACTCAAGTGTTGACTGCAAATATTGACATGTTTTGGAAACAGCACATCATGTCATAATATCCACAAAGACTGTAGGGGAAATATAATTTAAAAAGTAAGATTCTAAGGGCGTGATGGCTTCTACGAATTGAGTTTCGATGTGAGACAAATTTATTATGAATGAGGGCTGCCAGAGAGCATCATTACATGCATTTTGGCAATGCTAGCCCTGTGGTTCATATAACACAGCCCCGCACTGTCATGGTGAATTGATCTTAAACAATTTTACCCTCTGACAGTGACTTTTGTCCTATTGCAAGATAGACAAGGATCTCACCCTGGGAATCAAAACACCACTTCAACCCCTGAGCGTGGTATATGGTGGGTGACAGGGCAGAACAATGGTCCACAGAAAACCAGGGGGTTCAAGCTACATGCAGGATCCCACCTATCAGGACCAGGGTTAGTTTCTCCCAGCAACTCAGATACAATTGCTATTGAAATATTTTCTTTAGTCTTTCCGTTTGTTTTCAAAACATTCATACAGAATCCTGGAAAATACAAACAGTTAAGACACCAGTTATACATTTCTTTGCAGACGGTTATTATGAGGGTGTGAAGCACATCTTTACTGAGGTTATGTAGGGAAAAAAGTGAGGGAAAGTATCTGCTGACGTCAAGACCCAGAAAATGGACCCTAAAAACTTACCCTCTTTAAATGCCCACCTCACCAACATCAGCTCTGACCTCTTCTGTATTCCAATGTGTGGACTTGCATCCATAAAATCTGCAATGTCCACATGGCCTTCCACACACAACGTCTACACCTCTATATAGCCAACACAGTCCTTTCCCATACAGCCAGCACCAGACTGTGTATACTGGTTTTTGTTGCAACTGAGGTAGCAATGAGTCAGGCTTGATAAAGCTGTTAAACCGAATACTAATCAGGGTATAACATCTCCTGCTTAGTGTCTGTTGTTTGAAAAGAACTTCCTTCTTTGCAAAAGAAATGCGTAGCTGGAAGTAACTTTCCCCAAACGGAAAGGTGTAGGTAAAAATCATTCTTCAACTTGAGTGCTTGCTCATTTAGAACTCTCTTAATCCTGCAACATATTTCTTTTAGAAAGGATTCACACCACAATATCTGTCTAAGATATTGTGATACATAACTAGGTATACAGTTAACAACTGCAGCAAAGTTTATTAATTACAAGTTCGGATGGATTTTGTTACAAAAAGCAGCATACACAAAGTGCCCCCAGGGCCAGGTTTGAGAAATACTGGCCTACAATGTCTATACTTCAACATGACAAGAAAAAAACGCAAGGTCTGTTCCCCTGGTTTGAGGTCATCACTCTAAACCAACTGTAGCTTATCTTCCTTTTGTCCAAATAAACACCATGAAGGCTGAGCGAGGATTACAAGGTCAAAACTATTCTGAGATTTCAAGAACAAGCAAGAGAAATTGAGAAGACAACCACCTCAAGCATCTGAAAAAGCTGGAGGCTCCAGTTTGAACTTACAAAAGATCCTATTTCAACTAAGAAATTTGATTTCAGTCCATAATTGATACTGTATGTTATATTGTGGGAGATCAAACCACAATTAATCCCACAAAAAATACCTCACACCAAAAAGACATCCAAGCCCACCAATTCATTTTTAGATCTTTACTTTGCCAACTTTCTGTGAGACACTACTGCTTACATCTCAAAGTCTATTAGAGACATCACAGCCTCCCCTCCTACACTGCCCTCACACTTAATTACCAGATCAGCAGAGACTAGATGATCATAGGATGATCTGATATCATAATGGATGATCTGATAGGACACAAGTCCTTCCACCAGTCCTTCCACCAAGGTGAACACTGATGTAGAAACAGGCTATGCAGCACTCCCCAACAGACATAGGCCTATCCCAGAATTCATGAAGGAGAAATCTGCTGACAAGCTATGTTATGTTTAAAGTTATGTGTCAAATGTGAATAAAGAATGTGATGCACAAAACTTGCACACCCTGTATTAATCAGCTGTTACAAACTAATACACCTCAAGGGTATCACTGACGGGAAAGCGCTCAAATCCAGAATGTGGTGTGACAGAAGGTCCACTTGCTTTCCAAATTCTGTCTTCAAGTATACATTCACCTGTTTCTCATGTTATGAGGAATGCATACAGCATTCCAACTGAACAAGTAAAACACCTGCTGGCTTTGTGCAGGTTCCATTACACCTTCCTCTACTGTAAAATATATGAATGATGAATAAGCCCACAAAATGCCTCCTCACCACTATGATCTCTACTGTGAGATCAAAAAAATGCATCTCAAGGCAAGTATTTCAAAGTGAAATTTGATATTTTTGATTTATAAATAGGTTTTGAACATATCTAGATACACTGTTTGTCTCAAAGTATTTAACAATGCAAATGCCCACATCACTGCTTTCTTTAAAAGGCTAAAAATATTCATTAGCTTTCTTTGGCTTCATATATTATGTCAAATTTAGTTTACTGTTTCAATGGCATAATAAAAATCCTGCAAATCCTGGAATGTAGCGGACTACGGCCGCATTACTTAAAGAATATTTTTAAGCAACAGGACTGTCATCTAAAACAATAAGGCTTCATGGTTTCTCTTAACCACCCTTCATTTATGCAAGTTTGTTTTTGGTTGACAGAAAACTTTTGATCTCATGTGTCATTTTCGTGGACAATAGAAAAAAACTTTAAACATGTTAATTTACAAAGAATGCTATCTACACTGCTCCACCCTTTACAAGGTTTCATATTGGTCCTCTTTCAAGTTCATCCTTTTATATTATTATGCCATAGTAACTACTGACAGTCACAGAACAGCACTCGCCACTAGGGATACCTCAAAGTCTGTGTCTGAAATAGAAGACAATGTACCTACAGTCAACGTCTATCATTACTATGTACACTCTGCAACACAGACCTACAAGTTACGAAAACTGTGCAGGGGCATGAAGGACAATGACTAGCAGCCTACAACTGGCTTGCACTATTATATGTGAAACAGCCTGTAACAGATTCAATACATTAAGCATTGCATAGCAGTGGACATGTTTTAACGTGACGGTAATCAGATACGTAAGTGTTGCTGAACATTTTGTGAACTTTCCAAATTAGCATTACTTTTTAATGTCCTATCAAGATTCCAACATTAATGTTCAACATAAATTTTGTATTTTGATAAAGAGCTAAAACAAAAGAATTCCTCTGAATTTATGTATTGTTGTTGACTTACTGTATTATGCATTTCAGAGCCAACTCATTGATAAATTCCATTAATGTCATGTCCATAGCCTCGCTGAAGTATACATTGTAGAGCATGTTAATTTAGAGGAACTACCAGGGCTCAACTGATCACTGTAAAAACAGCCAAATTCAACTCCTTTAAAACTATATCAAAGTTTAAAATGAATCTGACTGCAAAGTAACCACACTATTTCACTAGGTCACACTGTAGAGGGGTGAAGAGTTTTTCAGAAGTTTGTCACCACAGGTGGCTGATCAAGTGAGAGTAGTCCATAAAAGACCACCAGATCTCATGTCATCCAAATAGACAACTTCATTACACATACAACCCCCCCCCCTAAAAAAAAAAAAACATTCCCCCTCTTACTCTACTCAGTCTGCTGACAGACTGAAGGGAGAGACATGCAACCACATATCTGATAATAATGTTACCAGTAAGAGTGCTGAAATTAACAACAAAAAGCTGAACTGCTGACGACACAAGTGCTGAGCAGCCGCACGTCAACAGCATTTCATATCATCAATAGGCTTGAGACAGGAGTGCAAACTGGTTTGGATTGCTACTCCTAAGTGAATCTGAAATCCCCTGCAGATGCAAGTGCAGCTTATTACTGCCAGTTACAAGACGAAACAATGCAGACCTCCCTACTGGACAATCTCCTAGTCGTCTGACTGCCTTACTGAGCAGATAAAAACATCTCTCTCCAAACAAGCAGAGCAAGGACTAACAGTGTTTCACATACATTTTCCACACTATCCTACATCAATCAAGGCATCAAGAGGATTCGCGTGAATGGCCTGGACAGACAATCTCCGTCATTAGTCTGTAATGGGACTTCTTCAGGCTTTGATGGGTGCACAGGTCTCTTTCAATCACTAATTCATCCTCGGAGATGTAAAGCAGGGTGGAGCAGGAGGGCAGCGTGGAGGTTGACGTGAGGGTCAGACGGAGACTGTTCCAAGGAGCGGGTCCGGCCGGCAGAGCTCCAACTCTAAACACAGGCGGCCCTGCACACTGTCAGCGGGTCTGCGCGGCGTCACCGTCCCGAGCTCAGCACGCGAGCAGGAACAGAACGCGGTTGCGTAATTCACTGGGAGTCGTCTCAGGACTTTAATCCTCCGGCCCGCTGACCAGGGACGGGCGGCCACGGCGCTTAAGGCCAGGCAGAATTCACAGTTTCATTCATCCCCGCCGCTTCCATTCTGTAAGTCATTACCCAGGTGGGTAAGTAATGCGACTGAAGGTCTTTCACAATACGATCAGCTGCGCACCGGATGAAAGCGGCGAGCCCTGTGAGGACACAGGTCCGGGACACAGAAGGCACAAAAGGAGGGAGTGAGTGTGCGCCTCGTCCCCACTGCGGACCCGGTGCCGCCAGGGCAGGAGCTCCACGCAGCGCCGAGCCCATCTGCTGCCAGACGCTGCTCCACAGGGGCTCACACCACGCCGCCCCCCCCCCGGTCCTCATTACCACACACACAACCAAAGCCACAGACAAAGACGTCCATAAAAAGACACAACATAATACAGTGTGGTCATCTCCAATGGAGAAAAGACAGGCACGATCTAAAGCAGCCCTTTCAAAAACTTATCGGTTACTCAGAATCCTCTTCAGGGTGCAGGACTGGATAATGAGGATGAGCGAGACATAACTCACTTACCTTTTAATTCAGTCGGCAGACAAACCACAGCTGTCTATCATGCTTTGCGTAAATCTGAGTGATGACTGAAACAGGGCTGCTTTGTCATGTTAATACTCCCACATTCATATCCTTGTACATACCATTCAATTACCTAATAACAGACCCTAACATTGTAATAAGATGGACAATTACGTAATGTTGAATTGGCATACAAATGAACGCGAGATATATGAAACAGCGAAGCAATTCAGAGTTGCAGTTTCACCAAATTGTCACATACATGCCTACTACAATTTTACAGACACAAGTATCAACTTCCAGGTCTGTAGCAGATGTCATTTTGTTTGTCTGCAGTCATGTGCATGCATATTGTAATAAGATAACCATGGATAAGCAAATAAAACTGGGTATTTGACACAATCTATACACATCAGGAATGGAAAACGAACTAAGAATAAAAACTGTACACACTGAATAAAGCAGCAACATTTACACAATATGATACATGCAGGCAGAAACAGTCCTCACCCAAGGAGTTCTTTTTATAACTATTCTTGCAACTTTTCAATATATTAAAATTAGGTAATGGTGGTTGGGTTGTGCATTATTAATTAAAAAGTGCATGATTCCCCAGTATCCCTGTTGGGAATTTAATTGTACTGTGTCACAGAAATCATTCCACATAACTGGCCTGTATGTGCACTTCCAAATGTCCACTTCTCACAGAAATCGTGCACCCAGCAGGTGAACCCTGCCTCACAGACAGCACTCATTCATTTGAATCTTGGCCCCGCCTTGCTCTTCCTAAATCTCCACGGATACGGCAGGAGGTGGGAAAGAGGAGTGTTGGAGGGAGGCAGGAGGAGGAGGGGTTGGATGGGTGGTGGAAGAGCAAGCTCACAAACACAGCAGGCATCAGAAGGGAAGGAGCCTCGGTGCTCGGTTTGCTCCTGAACGACCGTCTCTCTGCAGCTGGGCTGAACAGCAGGTGGCGTGGGAAACTAATGTGGTTGGACAGGAGAGTGTCCAGACCAAACACACAGGGTTAGCGGCAGTCACAGCTCCTCAAAGCAACGCGCACTGGACATGGGGATTACAAACCTGTGGCATTTCAAGTCCTGCATAGGAAGAGAGGACTACATGTGCCACATGCATGCACTAGAAAAGTAAGTGCTCCTATCCACTGCTGTCAAGGGTGAGTTTCAGACTTAAGCTATCTATTTACTCAAACAAAAGACGTAAATAAACCTGGACAACAAACAAAATTAAGGTGGGCAGGTGTTGTTTTCTGGTTTGGATTCAGTACTTTTTAAATATCAAATATATTCATACTGAAGCATCAAAGGTATTTTGTGAATCTGAACATTTCTCTGGGGCTAAGAGGCTGACAAAACATGTTAGTTGTGGGGTGGCAATGCAGGGAAATGTAACCGTAATAAAAAAATTGGTTGCATCAAAAAGCTGTATAAATTATATAAATATTGTATAAATTGTACAAAAATTTATAAATAATTGCTGCACTGATAAGGACAAAACACTAGCTATGCAGCCAGGTGGGCTATCAGTTTAACTGTGCCAAAGAGACGGGGGCACCATGCATCATGGATGCTTTCTGCCCCTCTCATCTGAACCTGAGGAACCAAGGGGCAGACTCCATGGATACCAGGGACACTCTTGCCTCAAAAATCAGCCTTCACCCTCTGTAGTCGAGGTTGCGTGACTATGTCAGCTTATTTACCAACATTACTGCTGCTGGCTTCTTCCGTATTCCATTCAATTTAGTCACAGTGTGCAGCTTTTTAAAATCTAATCTAAGTTTAAAATGAGCAGGAGGGTGGAACAGTGGCTCTGGAGCTAAGCTTGAAATACAAACAAACACTGGAGTTTCAGGTATTGCATCTTAGAATTACCCTTACATGAGGCAACCAAGCTGAATTGCTTCTGTAAATATCAATCTGTATACAGGAAAGTGATGAGGTGTAAAATGTATACTGTGCACATTTGCCTAGACAAAGGTTTCCTACTCAACTCTTATGCAAAAAAAAAAAAAAAAAAAACATAATGTCATTGTTGTGACCACCAAGATTTATTAGCCGTTTTCTTTTGCTGAGACCTGTTTATTGTGGTACTGTGAAATTTAGAACACAGCTTATTTTAGCCCTACAAAGACAGGCAATGTAAATAGACGCAGCGCTATAATCATCTACATGATGGATGGCAGAATGAACTGTGTGTGCACTCAAGAGACAGACTCGTCTCAAGAGAGACAATTAATAATGTCCATGGGTTACTCTCAGTCACTGCTGTTGAAATAAAAGCATCTTACACACATGAACATGATTTAAATATAAAATAATTAAATTTGGTTGTAAGACAAGTATTTAGTAAGTTATTAGCTACATGACAGTATTTCTTGAATATTGAGATCTTGTCTTTTTCATATGCACAGAAAAACAAGACAATGGAATTAAATAATAACTGGAAACATACACATCAATTACAGACTAATTTTCCTATCACTGAATTCTTACCATTTCACAAATATAAGAAGCTGTAATATAAAAAAAACAGTTATTGCCATTTCAAACTATCTAGCATGACTTCTGCCACCACAAAAAATACACTGTTACAAGAGTGTACGACATTGCAATGTAGCCAAATGTCTTTGGTGCTAAGAACCTATGCTGATACCAACTGGCTATTTTGGTTGATAGCAACTGATACCAACTGGATATTTTAGGTTTAGAAAAATGAACTCTTTATCTAAGCTAAAAGAATCAAATTTCCCTTTGCAAGTAACAGCGTAGACATACAGACAAACAGCACCATTCACCTGATGGATGACACTAATAGCGAAGAGGAGGCAGTTTTTAAAGGCTAGCTGCTCACAGCAGCAGAGGAGGTGAGGGAGCTTAAGCAACAGAGCTGTACCTCTGTTCATAAGCAGCAGGTGTCGTAACACCATGCAAAACAGACCTTCCCAAAAAACAAAAACAACTGCCTCTTCCACTGCCATCCATTAATTTTCACCTTCACTCCTCCATCTTACAGCCTCACCAATAAAGCAAATATCTGATTTAGGTTAGCTGGCAGCTGATCCACGTTCCACTTGTTTCTGTAAAAATGTGATCAAACAGATCTAACAGTTCCCCAGTTCCAATCAGAGGAACGTGAAAGGTTACACCAGTGACAGCTGGCTTTTGATCAACTTTGCAATATGCTTTGATGTGGTTTTAAAGAACATTTCAATCTTGAATCCAAGGGAGTGACTGCAGTATTGAGGGATTAATTTGAAGTCTGTGGATTACCTAACTATAGCCAGAACAAACAGGGGATTACTTCAAACATGATTCCAAACAGTGTCAATTTATTCTTTAAAATCTATGTTGTGCTTTACTTTATGAGATTAATTTAACACTTAAATAATATAGCAAACAACCTTGAAATTGAATGTTTCTGTGAGTGTTAGCCACAGCAATGCTCCATTGTCCACACTGCTGCAATGGACAATGTCATTTTTTTTCTTAGACTGTCATATGCCGCCTCCTACTGAGACATACACAGATTTATCAAACAAAGCATCTCTGAGCCTCCCACTTAATAATAATCATAATAATAATCACATTTACAAAAGTGTGAAACTCTGTTAGCTGAACGGAAGATTTCTTCAGAGGCAGCTCTTCAATGCATCTGTTTAAATTTCTGATTTGCATTTTAAACTCCCCCCAGCACCCACTTGATGTGGCGGGTACGATAAATCAAAGCAGTGGAAGCACACTCCCCTTGCATCCACAATTAAGTCAGACTGAGGCAGTGAATCTTAATTAACACATCTTACTCAGTGCTAATTATGCATCCAAAGAAACTGCCGCTATGTGGTAGGTCTTTCTACTGGCTGTTTCTGCAGTCAACCTGACACATCTGCAGATTGCTCCTGCCGATGGCAAGTCAAGGCAGGGTCCCCAACAACCCCTCATGACATGAAATATAAAATATATGCTGCATAACTTTCAAATAGATGAGTGCAATTTCTTTCACTCTCAAACTGAAAGTGATAATCCCAAACCCAAACACCTCCTTGAAGAGCCTACAGCATTGCACCTAGCCATGTTAAGATAATAGGAGCTTTGGCTTCTGCTGAAGGTACCTCAAGTTAAACACTTTGTGGCGTACATGATTCCAACACTGAATTGTGCAGAATGCAGTATCCTGGGTGATAAGCATTTTTCAGAATCGACTCAAGACATGAAAGTTTGTACACCAAATTTTGAAAAATTATGGAACAATATAAGATGCAGTAAAGATATCAAAAGTAATGTAAATGTAAAATAAAAGAAATTGTGTTGACACACGATAAACAAAAATGTACTTTAAAAATGCAGAATAAGAAGCTGAGCCTCTGCGCGAGCCTGATAATAAATGATACGTAACATTACCTGAACTGACATCACTCACTTTTCTATTAGAACAAGTTTACCGCATGCTTACATCTCAGCGGCACTGAATGAATGTCATTTGTTGGCAGAAACCTTACCAACAAGACACCTAATGATTCATTTCCAGAGTTGAAAATGCAAAGCAACAGTTCCATACATTCTCTGAAAATCAACATATAAGAAATGTGTTGAAGAAATACTCAAAGCCACTATGTGAAGGTAATTTAAGCCAAAGACAGGGTAGCTAATCTTTCTTGATGTAATGCCTTTCTTCCCCCTCTCATCTCTTGAGCTCAGGTGTCAATGTGACCGTCGCAAGCAGTGCGCAGTGAATTAACATGCAAATAGATGGGGAGAGACGAGCCGGAGTCAAAACGCGCGGAAGAGAAAGGGCCAAATACAAGGACGAAATCAGGAAATTACCAGAAGGAGCACAAGACCAGAGAACACAGACTAAGAACATGCATCACAGTCCACTTGAGCCCAGCAGGTCAAATGGGTTTTTGCGGATAATACCGACTAAATCAAACCATGGAGGTACAGAGCCACAGAGCACTCTGTCTGTTTATTAACAGATAAGACTTTATGTCAAAATGGGACCAAGTAACCCATAAACAGCGGCTGAAAACCCTGACTGGCACCAGAATGCAAACACTGCTTTGATGAGAGACACTTTTTACAGAAGGTACTGGGAATTTATAAGGCTAGAAGATGTAGTGCAAGTAAGGCGCTATGTGACCTCTGATTCAGGGCAGACGAAACAAAGAGTCAGTCGTCATGGAAGTGCAGACAGCCTCTCTGTTTCCATACGGGAAGAATGGCACAGAGCAGCTGAACTTTTCGTCCACTTGCAACAGGACTGGTCTGGCAGAGAGCACAGACACTTCCCAGTTCTATGTCATCAGCCTTTTCCTCTCTTGCCTCTACACCATCTTCCTCTTCCCCGTTGGCTTTATCGGAAACATCCTCATACTGGTCGTCAACCTGACCCACAGGGACAAAATGACCATCCCCGACCTGTACTTCATCAACCTGGCCGTGGCCGACCTCATCCTGGTGGCCGACTCTCTGATCGAGGTCTTCAACCTGAACGAGAAGTACTACGACATCGCGACCCTCTGCACCTTCATGTCCCTGTTCTTCCAGGTCAACATGTACAGCAGCATCTTCTTCCTGACGTGGATGAGCTTCGACCGCTACGTGGCGCTGGCCACCTCCATGAGCAGCAGCCCCCTGCGGACCATGCAGCACGCCAAGCTCAGCTGCGGCCTCATCTGGGCCGCCTCCATCCTGGCCACCCTGCTGCCCTTCACCATCGTGCAGGCCCAGCACACAGGCGAGGTGCACTTCTGCTTCGCCAACGTCTTCGAGATCCAGTGGCTGGAGGTGACCATCGGCTTCCTGGTGCCCTTCTCCGTCATCGGCCTGTGCTACTCGCTCATCGTGCGCATCCTCATGCGGGCGCAGAAGCACCGGGGCCTGTGGCCCAGGCGGCAGAAGGCCCTGCGCATGATCGTGGTGGTGGTGCTGGTGTTCTTCATCTGCTGGCTGCCCGAGAACGTCTTCATCAGCGTCCAGCTGCTGCGGGGCACGGCCGACCCCGCCCGCCGCAGCGCCGCCACGCTCTGGCACGACTACCCGCTCACCGGCCATGTCGTCAACCTGGCCGCCTTCTCCAACAGCTGCCTCAACCCCATCATCTACAGCTTCATGGGGGAGACCTTCAGGGACAAGCTGCGCCTCTTCATTAAGCAGAAGGCCAGCTGGACCGTGCTGTACCGCCTCTGCCACCACACTCTGGATTTACAAATTCCCGTCAGAAGTGAGGTGTCTGAGGTATGAGACAAACTGGCGCACAGAAAAAAAACACTGGACACATTGGAAAGTTATGGAGCAGAGAGGACATAGAGGCCCTGGAGAACACAGTGGCGGTGATGGAAATCATGCATATTATGGGCCAACAAACACAAGACAACAGTGAACAGTTTTAACTGAGACATCTCTAATTGTCTGATTGAACTAAAACAAAGCAATTGTTGGGAACCCTGAACTCCAGAACTGAACTGAACCGCCCAGGAAAAAGTTTGACTTGTATATACAAACCAGAAAAAGCACTGCCTTCTTAGTATTTAATGAATTTTAAAAAAAGAAATTTTCAGCTTATTCCGTTTTAAAAACTACAGAAATAGCTACAGGGATGAAAATGGATTCATGAAAACCTGCTCTTTAACAGCATACAAATCTATGCTAAAACAGAAAAATACAAAATTGGAGTCAGACTAGATGAAGACAGTTGAATTACACAGAAAAATGTTTGCAACTTAACTCAGCATATAAAGCCAGTTCAGTAACTCAATCACTTTCTCTGGTACCACTGATACATCTGATTTGTGTTACAACAACTCCTTTCACAAACTCCAGGATGATAAGCTCAGGAAGCCTATGGTAAGAGAACAAAATAAACATAGGTGACATCAAAGTGGGACACCATTTCTCCCTTACACTCATTAAGGTTATTAAACTATGATATTTTACCATTATGCGTTTTTATACTTAGGAAAATTACACTGTATGGTTCTGGAGACAATAATCAGTGTACTGTATAATAAATCACTCAAACAATTCATACACTTTCACTGGCAAAGAAACCATCTTTGGAGAGTTAGGGGCAATCCTGGCAAGCTTCTGCTGACATATTCACCACTGGCTGTTTTATTTTCAAAACATCAAAGCAAATAAACTTTCTAGGAAAAAAATGATGCACATGTAATTTTGAAATCTTGACAGATGAGTTTTGGGGTTTGATGTGTGAGGAAACTTTGGGGGTTAACTGTCTTTTAGCCCTTGTCCCTTTTTAATTCAGCAACAAAGCTGCACAATATTAAAAATGACCACTTTACTGTGACTTGGGTATAAAAAAAGAAAGGTCAACAGAGTCCACACTGCATCACTTGGCAACACAGAAGATCATCCTCTGAGAGGTTCCATACCTGCCTATTGCAAACACTTTCCACAGCTCACTCACACAGGCAGTCAGAAACACCTGCCAAAAACACCAAACTACAGACAGCACATGACTTGGAGAGGGGAGGAGGGATCCTTTCTAATTTTAGCAACTTTACAGACCCCACATGATTTCAGCTGGAGCAGGAGCTACAAATAATCAGTAGGATTCCCATTTCCAGTTTATCAGTCGATGCTTGTGTAAGCATCACAGAAGGTAGTTCCTCCAAACGCACTGTTCAAATTATCCAGCTGCAGGTCTGAACTGTATACCCAAAGCCACGAGGAGTGCACAGGCTGTCAATGGTAGTCATAAAACTTTAGAATTACACCAACATTACACTGTAACCACAAACAGAGAAATGCACGCATCACTTTCTCCCCCACCACAGAGCACAAAAAAATGCTTTCGCTCTGACAATGTCTATTTATACTTATACAAACAGACCTGTAGCATCACGTGCCCAGAATAACACGTCAATTGTGTAAATTAAATACCGAACTATAAAAGAAATTAAATGTCAACTTAGAGGAGGCATTGACAAACATTGTAAAGCTTGACATTTAGAAAGACAGTGGTCAAGCAAACTGAAGCTCAAAGCTGAGAAGACAACATTTACTTGCATGTCTATTTGCACATCTATTTGCACATCAGGGCTGAGGAACAAGAGGCAAGCTGAGGGAGGAGGAGAGAACTGAAAGGCACTATTTGCTTTCCATACGGGATATGTCTATAAGGTTGTGGAAGATGTCATTGTAAATACAAATGTCTTTAAAATGTAAAATGTCTTTAAAGTTCTCCAGGTAAAAGAATATTTCCTACATAGATAGTTTGTCATTGGCACTTAGAGTCCTTTACCACCAAGATGAGAGGAGTACATTGCAAAAAAGAGTTTGAATCCTTAGGCATCACAGTAGCTTTCAGAAAGGTGTATAAGGGGGTCCTTGAAAAATAAAAATCAATGGTATGAGCTTCACTAAAACCCCAATAGCCTTACAGATTGCCCCCCATGACAGTACACGGCACATTACATTAGATGTACATATAGTGAAAGGAGACAGAACCACACACACTGATCAGAGACTGGATGTCACTTGTCATTCTTCAGAATCTCTACACTGGCTAATCAAAATGCTGCAGCATTTTTTCTTGAAGTTTGTTAAATGACCTTGACTAGGTTTGTCTCTAAAATTAAACTGTATTTATTATACAAATTTAATGCATTACTTTCATCATTTTGTTGAAAAAAATGTATAAACTCACACGCTTAAATTTGAATATAAAAAGGGAAACATGGTATTACACAGTTCTGAAACATAGCCATTTTCGACAGTATAGGCCACTATACAAAGTGTCTGAAAAAATTACCCCTAAGACACAAAATAAGCATTGAACTCTTCAGTTTGAAAGAAGACCCACATAAAGGGCTAAACAAGTAACAGGTGCTTCCATTTTCAAATGCTGGCTACACTGTGATGCCAGAAGAAGAGAAAAAGAGATGAGTACACAATTCCTGTAAATGCTATTCTTCTCTTTGCCAATCAGCACCTATAGACACCTAGCACATAAGTTTATGAAATTCAGAGGAAAGAAAAACTGGGAGGAAACTGCCAAGGCAAGAGACAACAAGAAAACAGGAGATACACAAGTTAATAAAGACACTGGCAACAGACATACACCAAAAGACCAGAGTGACTGTCCCATTGTTACTGAAACAGATTTTTCCCAGCAGAGAGAAATGACTGTACTTGTAAAACTAAACTTCAAGAAATTTGAAACATAATAATAATTAGGCTTACAGTTTATTTACTGCACATTTCTTTATTTCAGTTTCATCTACTAAGAACTCTTACTAACAGTAAGAGTTTACACCTCATTGTGTACTATTGTTGCATAAAATTCAAAAGAGAGAATCTCTAAGCCATCTCTATACCAACAGCTTCACTTGAGCCAACAAAACAATGGTACCTCTAGGTCAGAGATCCACTTGTACAAACAAAAAAAATATTCATACATAAATAACCATACATGCAACTGGTAAACTAACTTTTGTCAGTCGTTTGCTTGTAATAACATTTTGCTTTGCCAACATTAACCATTGGCACTGGCTACAATTTATTACCATTTGTAGCCAGTCAGCGTCTGGATCTGGATCATTCTGTGTGGAATTAAACCCATGTCAGCATAACCCAAGTGTTTTACAAACCCCTTTGGTAAAATTTTTGATTGCCAAACAAGTACAATATTGTTGACATTCTTACTGGGTGTCTCATTATATTAGTAGCCTTTGAGGTTTACTGACTATGCATGTCATGATTAATAAGTATTCACATTTTAAAAAGTACCTCTGAACACTTACAAGTATCAAGTTCAGTTTAGTATGGGGTCAGTGACAGCTCCAAAGAAATAACCTCAATAACCTGGGCAGCTATAAATCTGATGGTTAGTCCTCGCAGAATTATTTTTGTGCATTTATTTTTGTTTGTTTTTTGGTCATTCCAGAGGCATTTATCCTTGCTAAGCCTCATCAGTCCCATGTCTCGTCTCATTTTCTAATATCACACTGAATGGTGTGTGTTATGACAGTAGAATGACATATCTCTGTTTTCATTTGCACATGCTTTCCGTAAACAGGACAGAAAAGAAAGACCTTTGCTTTTTGTTTTATTAACTGCAAGAAACATTTTGCAAACTTGTTTGCCTTGGTAAAAAGGAAGTGGTTTCTGCCACAAGCATATTCATTTCATTTCCATGTTGCATTAGTTTTCAAACCAGTTACCACACTGACAGCTGATTTACCGGTGATCATTAAATGACAAAGCAAACCACTATTCTGAGCAGCTTCAAGTTGACCAGGTGTATTCCATCCACACCTGAATGAGGCCAGCGACAATGAGTGACAACAAGCTGCTGCACATGGAAACAGAGCTTAAATGTATTTACTTTCATCAGGCCACAAAAGTCCATTTTTAGCAAATACCCATTGCATAAAGTTTACAGGTTATAGTTCATTTTTCTAGAAAAGTGATTTGAATAGGCTACAGAGCCCACTGTGAAAAATCACACCTCATATTTCATAGCAGTAAAACGAAGAATGTATACAGTAAGGACTGAATTGATAAAAACCCTATTGTGCCTCGCTTGACACACACCAATCTTTAAATACTCATGTATGCCATATTCAAGATGTTTCTCAGGGACAAATAAAGTATATATGCTTCCTACTTAAGAAAATTCCACTCATGTCCATCAATGATCATTCAGTCCTAAGCCATTCTCCAGTGTGTTCCCAAAAGCTCATTTTACTCATATCTTAAATTGGTTTTTAAGGAACACTGATATCTATATTAACGATCTGCAGCAATGGACAAGGACTCTCGGGGTATCTTTTCACATCTTACTCAGAAAGACCAAAAACCCATTATAAAATATCAGTTATAGTATAATTCATGTACAACTTCTGACATTCGATCTGATAATTTCAGAAACAAATCTAAAAATGTCACAACAGGACATCAACAGGAATTTTTTGCCTTTACTTCTTAATCAACAGGTGAGACAAATTAGTGTGAGAAATCAAGATCAATGAATCACAAAAAAATCAAATGTAACAAAATAATAAACCTCTCAAAAGGCCACTCCTGCTAACAACCAGCAATGCCCCTATGCTTTTGTTTGCATACTACAATAGCGTGTAAACTGACTTTACACATTGCGTTTCTGAATATTAGACAAAACACTCTTTGGGTCTTGGAGTTTTCCGGATTTTATGTAAAACACATAATTTCCTCAGGTATGTCGGGAGTAAGAAATATTAACCTGTTAGTTCTAAGAACTGGTCTATCGATCGGTGATACCATTTTCCCTTAAATAGAAAGTGTGCACCTCCCTACACAAAATGATGTGATGGGTGGAGAACAGAAATTGTGACTGGGACCAGATTTACTACCAGTAGTTCTCCAGAGTCAATTATTATTTATGTAATTTTTTGTGAATCGCATGTGGAGTCTTATTTCACACAGTCATTATTGTTTCTGTTATCGAAGCTCATAAAAATAATTTAAAAGACAGCAAAAGTCAAATGTTACCTGATTAATACACACCATGTTTCCTGAGAGAAATGAAACACTTCAAATACCCCATAACTCAAAGGTCTGCAAATGAGCTCCTACACAACAACTCCTTTTATGCACACACAAATTCCCACTGGCTGTCTCTATCAAGAATAAACAAACCCATGTCCATCACCAGACTTCCAACTACAGTAAACTAAGCATGTTAACAACACCAAGAGAGTGTGCACTGGTTTTGATAGAAGCATGGTGCTTACATGCGATTGCTTTGAACTCCTACCACAACACAACCAAGCAGATGAGATGCAATCAGAACCCCAAAAAAAACAACTTTATCTTTGAGGTAGGAGCGTAACAATCATGTCCAAGTACCAAGTACAGCTCGAATCCATGGCTACAATGGCCCTTTAGCCCACTGGTTAATCCAGTCATGAAGGTGGTTTCCACTGTTTATCAGACTCCTGGTTGGTCGATCTAAATAGTAATCTGTCTTAAAGGAAGGAACAAATAACTGTGAAGCAATTTAACAGAAACCTACATGAACCACAATATTGCATCACCCTGTCAGATTTCCTCTTCCTTGGTTTTCCGTCAGTTCTTAAAGGGAGTGAACAAGAAAGTTATTCTGATCCCAGGAACTTTGTGTTCATTTTGTTCTTTTAAGTTAGTCCACTGTTTATCAGATAGGCATGGAATATTGCATTCACCAATAAAATGTAATGTTTCCCATCCAGCTTAAATGACCAGACTAAATTTTTGTACCAATATAGGAGATCTGTGACTGTGCAGTCCTTCAATCAGGGGTTAGGGGAAAAAGCCTCTTCATGAGGATACCTGTGTATGTACAGAGGACCTGTTTTTTTCCTACAATTATTGCTGTCTGACTAATCAAAACACACAGCGCTGACACCGGCATGGAAATAACACTTAAAAACATACCAAGATGTGCAAGGACAACACTTTATTACTAAGCAACAGAACCCATACACAGGCACCCATCAGTACAGTAAATGCTCACTTTATTGCTCAGAGCAAGTGTGATAAATGCAATGTAGCCCTCCTTTAACACGTTTACACAGGGTTTTCACATTTATAAGGCTTTACATTTAGGTTCTATACAATTTTTATCCAATGGAACTAGTCGATTATTACACACATTGAGAACTGTAACATCAAGTAAGGCTAAGTGCTTCTCTAACTTTGATACACTTGATCTTTCCGGAATTCTTTCTGTAACAAAGAATGAATCAGCCCTGGCTTTAAACCTCCACAACCGGGAAAGAAGAATTTGAAGAGAGCCCAGTAGGTCTACATTTACAGCCACTACGGCTGAATCAGAAAGCAAGTATATCACTGGGTTGTCCACCTGTTTACAGTCAATGGAAAATAACAAGTGCAACACAGCAGGGATGCATCCAGTCAAAGCCTTTGGAAAAGATTTCAACTGGACCCTCCCTTTGAGGAAACCGCAGAGACCCACAGCACTGAGTAAGTACAAGAGAGCTGTTCCATCCCTCAGAAACACAGGTGGTGGTGAGGGCCTGGCTTTGACCTCTGCAGCTCCCAGCTGAATTTAAACGTAGAAGAACGAGTAGATTAAAGAGTGAGCGGAGTGGCTGAGGGGTGCCCCCGGGCTGCCCTGTAGCAAAGCTCTGCATAGTGTTTGTGGACGGAGCAGCAGGACACAGGCATGCTGCGGTCTGGGAAAAGCATGAGCGAAAACCAGAAACTGTTTTTCCAGCTGTGACATCCCAGCCTGGGAAATGGGCGAAGGACATAACTCAAATACCTGCCAATAGGAGGCAATCACTAAAAGTGACAAACTTTTTGAGGTTCACGATTGCAGGATTTCATTCACTTTTTTTCCTCTTTACATGATGTCTTCATCATATGAGAGAATCCAAAAAGATTTTTGTGTCGTGCTACATCAGAATTTATGACATAAGTAGAGAACTGTGTCTCTTCTGAAGGTTGGGGTAAGAATTTTTTTTAACTACTCATGTATGTAGTAGTCACATTCAGGGTAACAGACAGAGTAAAGACTCAAAGTTAATTAAGTGATAACACGAAGATGACTAGTAAATTTGTAGCATAAAGACAGTACCTTGTAGGAAACACTCAAGCTTTTAAAACCTCAACTAGGAAACTATGGAGAATGGGACCTGCTGGGTACAATCTGCCATTTGGCATTCTGGCTCCATCCCTGCCTCCATCCAACCTTGCCTTCCCCTCTCCCTCTCCTTCCCCCTTGAAATGATACGCACAGTCTGCTCCTATGAGAATACACGCAAAGGCTCACAGGGGGCTATCCATGCAGATGGGAGTCTTGACGTCAGACGGACAAAAAATGCAGTTGGGTTTTTCCACACAGAGTGGAAGTCAGAGGCAGATGGGCACTGCTCCCTGCATAAACTGGGATGGGATGTGAGTTTAATGAGCCTTCTCACAGACTCCAGCCCCCAGTCTCACCGCTGTGATGTGGAGAGGATCAAGCAACAAGACACAGACAAAATGCATCTTACTTCCATTTCCGATATCATGCACCACATCTCAGTACACACAGATTTGGTCACTAAAATTAAATGTTTCAGACCAAATGTTTTAACTTTTTTCCCCCCAATCCAAAATCGTCTTCATGCCTTTTCAAAGGAAAACAAAATGCACTGTTTTAAAATGAATCAAAGGGTAGTCATGCTGTGATTTTATCTCTCTCAAACTTAGAGTAAGCAAAAATTCAAAATGCCAAAGAAGTGACACATTTCATCTTTCACTACGCAGGAAAGCATACCTGAAGAATTCAAACAACAACCTTCAGTCCCTCCCTGCACTTTAAAGAGGAATTTTTCAGAGACTGCACACAACACAAAGTCCCCAACAATGTATACAGTACTGATCACCACCTCTCTTCTTTAATGGAAAAAAAATTAAAAAGGAAACTGGTTGCTCTTCTTAAAATGATCAAGTAACACCACACAGGGTACAGTAAATGTGGTGTATTTCAAGCCTGTTTCAAACCATTATTTGCCCACTTCTGGTCTTCACAAAAAAAAAAAACCCTTCTCCTCCACATCACACTGAGTATAATCAGCCTGTTCTTTTCTTTTTTCTTGCCTGTCACTGTGACAGACTGGATTCATGAAAAGCTGGAAAGTACGAAGCAAAGACTGACCGCTGATTTTTTTGCCAAGAGCTCTTTTAGCCAGAGCAGCACAACCTTTTTACAGGAGAGAATAACTACATTCCAGCTTGACCTAACGTTAACAATATATATGCTGGTTTTCACCACCAGATTAATTGAGGAAAGCGTACTGCATTAAATCATAGCTGGAGTACATATGAGACTGAATTAATCAATATTCAATTCAACATTGAGAGTAATTAAAGAGAGAGTGAGACAGACAGGAGAAAAAACAACCCAATACCAAGAAAGTGAATGCTGAATGGTAGAGGAGTTGAATAATAGATCTGACGTATGATTGCATTTGTAAATTGAAATCTTGAGTTCAGGGAGGGGAGTTGTGCTCCATTTAGTGAACGCAGGGTGCAAAAGTAAAGAATGGTAGGCATTGCCTTACAGCCAATGGCAGAATTTAATTGCCCTCAGTGGTGCATTTCTAAAAATGTCAAGGGCATTTCAGGTGTAACATTCTGCCTGCCCTCACAGTAAGCACTGGAAGTTCACCTGGAAACCTTGTGAACACAGATGTGCCCAGCTATTAGATCAGACAGTCGGATGAGGACATCACACCTGAATGTCAGGCTGCAGATGCACAGGGCTGATAAAAGGTCAGTGGTCTAAGCCAATTTGATCTAGAGGAGCTGAGAGAGACTCCACCTGTCCCAAATTAGTCTGCAACATGCAGTAAAGACAGCAGTTTAAACAGAGCCAGGTGCTCTCCCATGGTGACTAAAATGAGCGTTTCCTGCTCTTTAATCCTCAAACATTGACATTCACACTTGCATCTCCAGCACACAAACACTGCATATCTTATAGGGGTCACTGTGAAAATAAACAGATTTTGAAATGACCATCTCAAATTTTCACCAAATTTTCCTTCCTGTTGAAGGACGTGAGACAGAATTTTGCATGAATTTTTAAATATGTTTGAGATGTAACCATTTAAAGAAGTCACTTTACATCATTTCGGCAGTCTTTCATGAAGACATTAAGTAACTGCTGATCTAAATATGCTTGAGACATAATTTTTGTGTCATTGTAATGTTTTCTGCATGCCCTTTCAGTATTGTGTTCCACAGACCAATGCACGAATGTCGAAAATCCTTTGGCAGTCTGAGCTAACACCTAAATTTCCTCTGCTGCATACACTTGGTCATGCCAAGCAACATAAACTACTCAAAGGTACAAAATAGCACTCTAGTTTGTTTTATATGATGAAACTGTGCAGTTACATATACTGTTAAGGTAAGGACATTTTATTCAAAGTTGTACATGTTAATAGTTATGAGCCATAATGCCACATCTCTTGATACAATTTTACTTGCTCCTTCACATTTTTGAGAAGACTATCTATAATATAGGCTACTGCACAATTATACAATTAATGATTTGTCTGTTTTGTAACATGCCATTCTGTCCTTAAGTTATTGCCCAACAGATGAATAATGCCCAATTCATGTCACTGAATACCTGTTCTGTAACTCTGAACAAAGTCATGAGTTACTGGTGGCTGTGGTTTTGTCTCACTCCTAACAAAACCCTCAAGCCATGCCACAATTCATGACATATCACAGTCTTGTCACTTTCATAACAGATTTACAAAGTTAGATAAGAATATTCATTCAAAAATATTAGACATATTAAAATTGGACAAAAAATATTGGTTGGCCAGCTAAGATTATTTCCTGTGTAGGCGAGTGACATCTGAGTGACATCCGGTCCTCCCATTGCTGGGAGGCACGGATTCACCCTGTTAATTTCCTTTACTTTGGTGCTGCTGACCAGCCCAGTTTTTTGTTTGCTTCTGTTTTACCAATTTAACCTTTCATGGACTATTTAAAGTATGTAGCCAGATTTTGTAATTGGGTTTTTGTACTGCATCCTTTACTATGCTGTAGCCAGTTCATGCCTCTCTAGTTAAGGCAATGTCGCAGACTTTGGGCCATAACTATATTCATAGACAAACACACATATATAAAGTCATTTGTGGTACACAAAGATAATGAACCATCCACAAAGACACTCCTGTGTATCGTATAGTATAATAGCTGCATGTATTAAGGAGTAAAAAGCACACACACATTTGAGGGAAAGTTCCTTCCTGAACAATTCATTACAGCCACCAAACCTTTTCACTGTCTTTATGTTAAACCAAGTGATATGCTAAAATGGTGTAGCCCCATCTGGTGGTGGATGTATGTAAGTTTGCTGAACACAGGTATTCTGAACACAGTACATTTAATAACTACATGCTGCATTAAAAATTTTTTTCTAGTTGTGTCAGCTGTGCACATGTTAGAGACATGTCGATCCTAATTTCCAAAACCATCCTTGAACTGTCAAATACAACACCTCTGACTGAAACACACAACTTCCACCGTGTAGCCAGAGGTAAAGCGGAGACCTGGTGGGACACTGGGGAGAATTCTTCACCACTGAGAGCTGGCAAAATGATCTTCGGTCACTTACCTCTTGGTTAGAGGTTTTCTTTTTCTTCTTCTGCTTCTTTTCAACTTGTGTAACCTCTGTGTCTTCTGTGACCTGGTGCTCCTCAACAAGATGCTTTTTTGATTTCTTCTTCTTCTTCACCTTTATGAGCTCAGACTCAGGCGGTTTCTTCTGGGATTTCGCCAGAGGTACAGGTTCTGGTGCCTCCTTAAAAAGTACAACACAGGTGATCTTTAATGGAGTGGTACTGGCGGGTTTGCAGTAAAAAAAGAGCAGGTTAGCTTGCGACTGAGATATTACTAAAGATGACATTAAGCTTATAATAAGTTGGAAACGCACACACACTGGCATGCGCTAAAATACAGTTGGTTACCTCGGGTTTGGAGCGTTTCTTTATTTTTTTACACCGGTTTTCTTCGTGTGAGCAGGCCTCCATCGACTCTGAACATCTGGTTTTCCTCTTCTTCCTCTCATCACATTCTGTGTCACGTTCATATTGTTTGCTCTTTACCATATCTGCCCTGGTCTGTGGTTCCTACTACAAGGGAAAGCAACGAAGTTCAGCAAGACGTCAGTTACCTACTGTTGCAATGGATTCAAATGATGGGCGGGAAATACAATATCAATACCGTTCGTCGTGTGGGCTTGTCTAGTAACCCCCTGTAAGTATTGGTAAAGACTTCGTTAGAGTACAGTCTCAAGTGGCTGCTATCTACCTGATTATTAACTAACTAAGTGATGAATTATTCTAGCACCAGCACTTGATAGTACACTATTACTTAAAGACATGGCATGAAAATAGCAAGCTAACCCGCTGAAATGCGGAATGACAGGCTAACTAAAGTCACTTAGGATGATGGATCATGCAATTCCTCCAATTAACACTGACATTTGGCTATCTCATGTTAACTACCTAATATTTCACTTGGTCTAACACACATACTAGGTAACTAACTACCTAGCGAAACAACAGGGCTTAACACGCTAACGTTAAGTAGCTAGTACAGCAAAATTAGTTGGGGTCTGCTCATAAGCTATTTGGCATGTTGCTAGCTAGCTAGCTACTTACGTTAGTCTTGAAGACCTGGGACTTTAATGTTAAAACGTAAACTTCGTATTTATCTCCAAACAAGTATGGTGACTGATATTCTACAACATGCTAACGGTTCAACAAGTAATACAGCTAACCATTTACCCTTAATTTTGTTCTGTCCGAGCTGCACGCAATCTAGCTAACTAGTTAGATCCGGCACTGCTGGTGAGACGCTCTTGCCTTGCGTTCTGCAAGTGTAAACTACAGCACGTGTCGCAAAGCATGGTCAGTGGCAAATTTTCCTCCGGTCTGTGATTGGTAAAAACCTTTTCTCTTCCTTCACTTGATTGGATGATTTGGGTGTCTATTGGCAGCCTGGTACTTTGCTATCTGGGATTTGTAGGAGAATTTGCGCATCCGCCCGAAAGAAGTAATTGAGTGCTCGATATATGCACCGTACTTTTTACGTAAATCCATTCATATATGTAAATAGGATTGGATATATATAGTTAATGCACAGTCGCCATTTTATAATGGAGAGCTTTTCGGTGTTGAGTTTTTCTATTCATCTTGAGGAACGGCTGTGCAAATGCATCTATTCATGACGGGTCGTATTAGCCGTTGCAACACGGTGTTACATGACCTCAGTTACACTTCATGATGTTGGGACGAGGTCGAAAGATGTGTGCTGTCTTAAAACAAACTATCTCGTTTCGCAGGATATTTCCCGATGGACGAAAGACAGACCTGAAGTAAGTGCGTTATGTTAAATCCATGTCCATGTATATAGGCTGACATACTGTTCTTAGTGGGGAACCATGTGGCTGCTAATGTAGTTCACCTGTTAGGTACATTACTAGACGTCCTCTGTAGTCAGATATAACTAGCAGTTCTGTACCTAATATACTGCAGATACTTGGTTGACGTTAGTTATTTTAAGTTGTCTACATAGCTGGTCAGATATTTTAGCTATGTCCTAGCTAGCTCACTGAGGATGCAGCTAGCCCACAAATCTGTGTGGTTGTGTTACTAGGATAGCCTAGGTACTTATCTACCGGTTTCTTTAAGACTAGCTAGGCAGCTTCAGGCGGCTAAATTATTGGATATGTGTGCAACACGTTAACGAGCATTTGTTTTCATAAGACTGTGACTTGGTAGCTATCTAGATCACAAGGTAATTAGCTTACAAGCTAGTGTGCTGAGTACTATATAGCGAGACTGTCTTGGTAGGTCACGTAATGTTCAATGGGAGTATTACGAAAAGATGATGACACAGCCGGCTAGTGGTCATCACTCATTATCATGCCGTTCCTGAATTTGATAAAGCACGTGACATTAATTAACGTTAAGTCAGCTAATTTAATGTCGTTTTGTATAATGTAAGCCATCTAAGCTTCGAACGTTCTACGAGAAATGGATCACGTGTCACAGTAATAAGTATGGAATTTAAAGTTGAACAGGATGGAGGAAGGCGGAGTTTTTACAGGTGAGAAATAAGCCTCAAGTCGACTCAAGTCAGCCTTCAGCTCTTTTAGGCTTATTTAATGTTAATTTCTCTCGAGGAGAGTGGACCCACACAGGAGCCTGTGCTTGACGTCGCAGAGGTGCAGGCAGCTGCAGCGCCCACCAGAGGATGAGGAAGCGGAGGAAAAGCCTATAAAGTTCTCTACCAGTAAAGGCAGCCACCACACCTGGAAAGTGGAGCGCTCACTTGGCAGTAACTTCGAGCGGCCCTGGTGGAAAGTTTTACCAGTCAGCCTTTTTGGTGTTTGCTTCCTGGTGTGGTGCATTTTTCGAAAAGAATCTGTTGTCGATCAGCAGCTTGAAAAACAGCTATATGAACACTTACCTGGGTTACTTTCAGACGACGATAATGAAGATACAAAGCCAGGTTCATAGCACGAAAGAGATACGCTGATACTTTTTACTTAATTTGCTAATGGCATGTTTGATCAAGAACATTGCAGTTTCCCCAGACTTATTTTCTGCACCCTTTATAAGTCGTGACCCAAAGTTTCAAACATCAAACATGGATGAGGTCAATACATATGTACCGTCCACTATGTCAGGTGATACCCTGATCCATCCTTCAGGAAACAATGTATACAGTACATCATTTGTTTTAGGCCATAATGTTGTATTTATGGAGATGAAAATGAATTCCAAGTGATATTCTGTGTAACTTCAGATTATATGAAACAGTGATCTTTTTGAGATCTTATTGTCAGTTGCATCTGACAAAGAAAATGCCTTATTACTGGTGCTGTGTGTAAATGAATCATCAAATGGAACCAGGTTGCCACTGTTTAACTTTGACAAAATAATTTATTTGCAGGCTTGGAGAAATTGTGATCTAGGAAAAGTAAACATGACTTTGCTTGTCTTCATGTGACAAATGTAATTTAATGGACAGTAAATTCAGTCATTGCTCCTGTATCACCTGACTCAGAGCACACTGTTCTAAGGGCCAGTTTATACATTACTAAAGTCTTTGCTGTATTTTCCTATAACCCATTGGTGATAAGATTTTCATTTAGTGACAACTGGTAAGTTAACAAGAGGTAAACTAGACGCTAATGAGATAAGCCTTGTAACACAAACCTAAATGCAAGATAGGTTTTATTTCAAATTTAATCTGAATGCTTGCATGTGTTTGTATGTATCAGTGATTGATAAGAGACCTCTCTCAACTTGAAAGACAAAGCCCCAATGTTAACTATATTAAAAATAGATGAATCAGAGAGGTTTGGCCTAAACTTACTATCGCTGTCATGCTCTCGTGTAGAACCCACTGGTACTTTATTGCTGTCAACACAGCTATGTAGATGTCAAATGTTTAAAGACTAATCCCTTTCCTACTTGCGTTGTAGGATTACGGGCAAGGGAAACATGTTACTGTAACTAGACTAACAGCAAACAACTCATTTTTCACACTAAAAAAACTTCCCATTAGTAAGTTTATACATCACCTGACAAAGGCATTTCTATTTCTGTAGACCACCTTTAAATGCGGAATTTAAGAATCTATAGCATCTTAGAAAAAGACAAAATGTGAGGTAGTGGAAAGTTTATTTACAACCCAATAATCACAATGCAAAAAAGAAAATGGAGATTACAAGTCTACTAATAATTTATCCAGTAGGAAGCATGCAAACTACATAATCTACAGCACAATAAGCCAGAGGTATAACAATTTCTGATACAAATTGACTTTTTGAAAACCTGAGAGGGAGTTTGAAGGAATGTTTTACAAAATTCTTGCTACTTTTGTTTTGTAAACCACTAGCCTTTGTTTTTCTACCATTGCTAACAAAAATACAAAATTAAAGTCAACCTCCACATGTAGGCATTTGCAGTTCAATATAGAAATAAAAAAAAGTATTTCTCCAAAATGTGAGTTCAAAAAGCTGGTTGTGAGGTTAAGCACGTTCGCCTCTGATTCGCCTTGCCAACTGGATGTCCTTGGGCATGATGGTGACTCTCTTGGCATGGATGGCGCACAGGTTGGTATCCTCAAACAGACCCACGAGATAAGCCTCACTAGCTTCCTGCAAAGAGGGAAAATAATGCTACAGATGGACTGCCAATATAACCGAGCTGACTCTCCAAATGCATGCATTCTCAGCCCCTAATTCAACTAATCAGCCAAATAAAAATTGCTTTCTATTCATACACTGACTGCTGAACTGACCAAAAGTAAAGCCTGCTCACTACCATGCATCATCACAAAACAAGCAAAATACAGAACATCTACTGAATTAGTATTGTCGGTCCTAATAAAACCAACACTGAACATACTGCAGGATTTAAATACATAAAATAAAATTCACACCTGCAGAGCTCCAATAGCTGCACTCTGGAACCTGAGGTCAGTCTTGAAGTCTTGGGCGATCTCTCTGACCAGGCGCTGGAAGGGGAGCTTGCGAATCAGCAGCTCAGTGGACTTCTGGTAACGACGGATCTCCCTCAGGGCCACAGTTCCTGGCCTTCATAAACACATCAAGATCAATAACTAAAACCATTCATAACTATGCAATGGGAGTCACAGTTACTGTTTACATACTGTTACATTTTTTATGGTACTCTTGCAAGTTACCAGATCCTGCCACCCAAAGCCAGGCCTTCTTTGGAATTACAACTGACCTCACACTGCAATCCATGTTCAGACTGCTTCACAAAGCAAATACTTTGTGACAAAGGAGTCACCCATTCAATTCTGTGTAACAAAATGTGCTAGTATCCCTGGACTCCACCATCTATTGGTAAAACTGCCAAATCTTGAGAAAATCATAATTATGGTGAATTAGGTAAAATACACCTACAGACCAGAACATTACACATACCAATAACGTACTTGTAATGTTAAATGCGATATGATCTATTCAGAGTAGTGGTTTCCAAAGCAACCCGTCAGTTTGTATTTCAGCTTTTTTATGCCCAGCTCATACCAATTGGTTATTATTGTTGTTCTCGAACTTACAGGCAGTAAGATCTAACAAGATGTGTCAAGTTGACGGTTGGAGAACTTGATACTGAAGTTGGGCCCCTTTACCTGTATCTGTGAGGCTTCTTTACACCTCCAGTAGAGGGTGCACTTTTCCTCGCTGCTTTCGTGGCCAGTTGTTTCCGCGGCGCCTTGCCACCAGTAGATTTGCGGGCAGTCTGCTTAGTACGGGCCATAGCGTCTTAGCGTCAATGGCGTTCCTTCCCTAAATAGGAAAAGGTTAAAACATCTTATCGTATAGTGGAGTTAGTCTGTCATGCCATGTCAATGCCAAGCAATACGTAGACACACGGCAACGTTAGCCAAAATCTCAAGCCCCTTTTCAACACACTGGAACTTGGTAATGTTAGACACTTCAAATCAGTTTGCTAGGGTATTAACATACATCCCAATAGCACAACATAGCATACTGCACGGAAGGGAGCGCAAAATGGCGGAACTCTGCTGCCTTTGTTGGCAACAAATTTAGTTTGCTTTGCCACTAGCAATGTAATGTGGACAGCTACCAAGCGAACTAAATGAGCACACCACTACCTAGGCAACTTAGATAATGTTAGCCAGCAAATCTGTGAGTTTGCAAAAAAGTGCGTTTTTCACACAGCATGTAAATTTCTCAGAGTTCTGCCAACCTTGGCGAACGAGAGCTGGTTAGCTGCTAGCAAGCTTACTGAGAGTCTAAGTGGACTATACATACCTAACGTAGTACGTAGCCTAGATAGCTACCCGTGATTAGCGGCTAATCCTCGTCCCTCGTATCACGGCTAATAATGTACCTACCACTAACTTTGACGACGCCGAACTCATTTAAACAACTGTCGCCACTCAGTTATCTAACCATGTCACAAACTAACAAATTAATTAAACTTGCATCGGGCAACGGTAGATTCCATGCCTGCTGAACTACGTTAGCTAGTATTACTAGTCCAAATGACCAGTCGGCTTAGTCGCAATCTAACATGCACGAAACCATTTTATTCGGGTGAATCTGAACAGACCACCTCACAGAATTATGTCGCTAGCCAGATAATAGCAGCTAGGCAAGTCATACACCCCCATACACAATCATGCCTCAAAGCACCTCCCACACTCGTTATGTCCGAAACTACCTGAGGTTAGCTAGCTAGCGTCCCCTTAATATTAACCAGCAAACTGGATATCAAGCCATTATGTGTAAAGAATTTTAAATCAATAAACCACATATCTATCATTCATCGAGTTAGAAGTTGTCCATTCACATCTTTGTTAAGAACTTCTGAGCCAGTTCAGCAGGTTAGCTAGCAATCAAGCTAGCCAGCTACAGATTCTATATTTAATTTTACTGCCACCATTACACGACATCCAACAGACACGTTTCGCCCCTCTCTTCTCCGAGGATGTTTGTAGCTAACATGGCGTCCTCAAGTGAACAAAAATACATCCGCAGATGCTTTGTCTGGCTTAAAGTCGCTAACTACAAAAGACACGAAAGCTAGCAAGGTAACAATGGAGCAAAATTAATCAGACTCCAGCGATGTCGTTCAAAGTTGGGTAATTTATGTTTTTTACCTGACAGGCGCAACACAATCAAGCTAACTTAGCTACGGTCAGCTAGCCAGCAAAATGAAGCACATAGTAATCAACGTGCAGACAACAGACGAACCGTTTTATAAATAGCTGGAATAACTTTAGTCATCCACATTTTCACAAAACAAAAGCAACAACTTTGCAGAGTCGTAGGTTTATTGTTCTTATTTCAGATTTTAAAGGCGGATGAGCATGTTTAATATAAGCTACACTTACCAGTCGAATTTACTCTCTTCTTTCAGCCAACAAATTTCCTATCAACTGAATGAGAACGTCGGGTCCTATATATAGGTTTTGTGATGTTACTCTATTCAAGTCCCACCCACGTCCTTGGTGTATCTGTGTATTGGTTAAACCACAGTTTAGTTATGTCGGGGAAATATGAACCCCGCCTTCTGAGAGCAATCGCCGCTTGACTTGTAGGCCCGAAAATTTGACATAGGAACCGCGAAAAACTTGAGCTTTAATTGGTTCTCTAAAGGACGTCTTACTCCTGTCATTGGTCCCCATCGTAAAGCGTGATTTTACTGTGTATGCACATCCATAACTAAGAAAAATACGTGAATTGGATATAAGCAGTGAGAATATACATGAACATAACGTATTCTATGGGTTATTAAAATTGTTTAAGGTAAAATCTCATTCAAGTCTTTAATCACATGAAACGGACTCCTTCTGCTGAAATGGAAAAAGTTGATTGATTTGATTACAATGCATACTAAGGGAGCATCTGACTCATGCGGAACAATTTGTACTTCATGTAGACCAACATCTCAATAACACCACAATTTCTGCTTCCAAATCCCTTGTCCTATCAAAAAATCCTAAATCCAACTCCAAAACCCACTTGAACTTTTACACTGACACAGTAGTCATCTCTACTCTTGTTCAATTTCCTTTGTTTTTTTCCTGAATGATATCAAACATTTAAATGTAAGACTGTACAGAATTAATATGAAATGCAATGGTAGTCCTGATTACAGGAAGGGATTTCCCTTGATGTAGTCTTAATTACAGTCAAAAACAAAGACAGTCCAGTTTATAAGACCAAAAAAAAAAAAAAACACTGAAGGATAGCTCTCTTGTCACAGTGATGCAGCCCCTCACCTAAGGCTAATACAGAGATTTGCTAAATAAATCACCTTAGTGCATCAGCACAGCAATTGAGGTATGAAAGTCTATTCTCTACCATATGGGCATCTCCACATCCTTAACAGGTCTTATTTATGGATCAACTTAATAACTAACTTGACTTAATAACTAAAAAATATGCAACGAGTTAGAACAAAACAAGTACACCCTGTGGTCCTCTTAATAACTAAACTTAATAACTAAAAAATATGCAATGAGGTAGAACAAAACAAGCACAGGGTGGTCCTCAACAACTAGAAATATTCATACACAAAATATTCATTTCTGTATGTATTCTAGGAAGAATTTTGGAAGGTAATCAACAGTAACAATACCTTCTGATAAATTATGGGCTAATGGTGTTTGTTATTAGAAGTAGGACATTAAACTAACCAACAAATCAACATTTTGGTTAACAACAATTCACAATTAATTAAATATGCATTAGATATGCATTAGACATGGGGCACCAGAGCAAAGTGGTTAAGGAGCAGGACTCATAACCAAAAGGTTGCTGGTTTGATTCCCCACAGGGGTGCTGCCATTCCTTGGGGCAAGGGACTTAACCCACAATTGCCTCAGTAAAATATCCATCTGTATAAATGGATAACATTGTAAAAACCTGTAACTGATGTAAGTTGCTCTGGATAAGAGTGTCTGCTAAATGTCAATAATGTAAGGTAATATGTTACACACAGGGATGTGGAGTATATATTGCCTCAAAATTTATGAATGAGGTATATCAAATGTTGTGCTTAGATATTTGCCAAATAGCAGCTAAGAGGTGACATCTGAGGAAACTGTCAAATTGCTTTAATATGTTTGTAAACTCTGGCCAAAAACCATTTCATGTTTATTTTCTTTCAAAATAACATCAAAAGCACTTCATCTGCCCAGAAGTATCTTAAGTAATTTGATAGAATGCTTCAATAAAAACACTTTTCTTTTCTCATAAGAACCTAAACCCTCTCATGTATTCTGGCCTTTAATTCAAATACCTGTATTCAGTGAAATCTTTTGATGAGAAATTCAAAGGCTGGAATATGATAAATAGGGAGAAAACATACAACCAGTCTCAAACTTACATTTGTAAGTTAATCTGGATAACTGCTCAATAACTAAATGTGAATGTATTTAAATGTAAAATTCCCTATTTTGACTGATTCACCATAAAAAATCAACTTTCAAAAGCAGAATATTGCTGTTAGATCATAGATAGTTGTGCAGCAAGAAAGTTTGTTTTACGTTTTTCAAAAGAAGAGGTCTCCTCTCTTTTGTTCTCTCTTTCACACACGCACAAATAAATAAATAATCATAATTATTATCAGAATCATAATAAGGTGACAGATGGGTGGCAGTGTAGCATAGTGATTAAGGAGCAGGACTCATAACTGAAGGGTTGCCAGTTCAATTCCCACAGGGGCACTGCTGCTGCACCTTTGGGCAAGGTACTTAAATGGATAGCATTGAAAAGGAAAAAAAAACCATGCAATTGATGTAAGTCACTCAGGATAAGAGCATCTGCTAAATGCCAACAATGTAATGCAAAGATTACAATGCATAGTGGTACGCCTATACTGAGGAGAAATTCCACCAGATTCATTGTATTGTTCAGATGAAACCTGAATACATCCCAAGAAACACTGGTGTCACCAAAACATTCATATGTTTAGTGTACATTGCATGAAGTTTCTGACAAAAAGCATTTTTTCTGGCACAGTATGGCAATTCCCCATGTTATTGTCACTGGTCTGCAAAGCACTGACATTTTTACCACATGGTGGCGCATTACCCATTGGCACCTCAGAGGTTGTTACTTGAAACAATAAATCTGCTTCGGGCACTTAAGTGACAAAATTGTATCTGTATAATCTCTCATCTGAAGGCCTACTTAAATCCCCATTTAGAGGGAAAACACCCCTCTTTCAGATAGCATATGAGAGGGGGGGTTATTTTGGGGGTTTTATTTCCAGATAGTTGCATTATACCGTTTCTTACATATTTTTCAAACCGGAATATACTATCTGGCTCAGGGGTATAACAAAAGTATCATGTCAGAATCTGAACTAGATTATGTCCAGAGACTTGATTTCCAGACAAATGAAGTATGAAATAATAGTACCTATAGTAGACCATAACTTTGAACAGTGTACATCAAATTAATGTTACACAACACATCTTGTTTTCTGTGTGAATTCCTTAGACTCAATGCTCAACTAAAATTTGAATTCACTGTCTGCTGCTTTTTTCCTGAATTAATTGCATATATACTTACGGTAGGTGAACCAAAATCCATACTGAAGCTGCGCTGAACTTTCTGCTCTACTCATGTTATCTTTCAAAGGTTCAATCAATTTTCATTTCTTAAAAACAATAAATGGTTTGTTTGACTTGAAGTAACCTTTCTCTAAAATATGAGGTGTACTCCATGGAAGCAGTGCAGCAGGGTTCCTACCTCTTTTAAAGTCATAACTGGTAAACTCTTTTGGCAAAAACTCTCTGACATTCGCAGAAATGTACGCGTGTTCTTTGAGTGAATGGTAGTATTAATATATTGTAGTGTCAAGTTGATTGCTTTAAAGGAATCAGAAAGTTGCCCAGTCTGAAGAATACGGAGATAGATTAAACAGTATTCCTGGCGGGGAAAAACGTGCCAAAAAGTGTTACTGTGGTCCGCTACGATGACTGGTATTTGTTTGTCCCGCCAGTTGTCCATATTGCTCTGCTGCTTGCAAGTGAACGACAGCTCGAGGACTGGAGCTGGCCTTCGCGCAGGCGCCTTTAATTGTTTTGACTGAAAATGCCGTCGGTTTCGAAAACGGCGGTGAGCGCTTCTCCTCAAACCGAGAAACCAACCCACTACACGTAAGTAAATGGACTACCGACAGGAATAAAACGCGCTTAAAACTCGCTATTCAGCTGCTTTCATTGAATTTGTAAAATTGGATGCCCAGGCGCAAAGTGAGATTTTAAAAATGGTGCTTTTCCTTTTGTAGCTAGCCTGCTAGCTAAATTCTCCTGAACACACGTAGCTAGCTGACTGGCTGGCTAAATAGAGGCATTTAACAAAGCACTTACTTTATACTTGCAGTTATAATTAATTGATGAATGAATGGCTTAACATTCCACAAATCACGCACGCGGCCAACGCACTATCATTTATTAGCATTCTAAGATGACAGTTAAGTTGCATTATTATATTTATTTTCCATTCCCCGTCCCTTTACCTATGTCGGCCTTATTCGCTGAAGTTAGCTAGTAAGCGGGCTATCCTGCTAAGTGTGCACGCAACTTTACCGTTGTATGCACGATCGCACTTAAAATTACTTCTGCGCCCAGCTATAATCGCACACAACTTTAGTCAAAGTAACAAACTCGCGGGTGCACGGGAGTAACTTTTTGGTATACTGGAGTGAAACTGATATTTCATTCGACAAGAAAGCGTCAGTGGAACTTGGTTAGGGTTTGTGGAGCATGTTTTACTCCTCTCTGCAGTAAGCGAAGCTATACAGCTAACGTTAGCTAGCTGATCAGATTGTTTTGAGCGTGGGCATCAAGTGCATTTAAGCGCGTTAGAGAGCTGACCAGAGCGGGGTCCTAGCTCTAACGAGCGACCTAGATGTTAGCTAACGGGAATCCTGGGCACCTTAGCGTAATATTGATAGCTAGCTTCTTACGTCAAAAAGCTAATTACCAGGTAGCTTGTTGGTTAGCAAGTCATTCTTTTAAGTACTGAAATGTTTTTTCCCTATGAGAGCATGTTTTAATACTGGTTTCTGGTACTTTGCAGATATTTAAAGGAGTTTAGGACCGAACAATGCCCCCTGTTCTTGCAACATAAGTGTACTCAACACAGACCCTTTACATGTTTTCACTGGCATTTCCTAAACCAGCGGAGAAGACGACCCATCAGAAGAAGAGATGGAACGTTTAACTACAGCCCAGATGTTTATTGTACAAAGTACGACGAAACTACAGGCATTTGTCCTGATGGAGACGAGTAAGTATGACAGGGTTTTCGTCGTGTTGATAGTTGTTGTCTGAGAACCACGAATGCTGATTTGCAACAGAGGCTGGTTTATTAAATTGGTGAGTAGTCTAGCTAACAGTTGGTTGACCAGGTATGCAGCGCCATGTAGCTGTCTAAGCTAGAGGGGTCAATTGTTGTACTTGCTAAACGTCTACCCGCTAGCAACTAGGTTAGGACCATTGATTGTGGCTAATGTTAAATACTTTGATAGTTATCCACTGTATTAGTGAATGCATCTGAGAAAATGTTTGTTTCCGAAGTATTTCTGATCATGTGGAATTTTGTGGTTGGCACCTTTAGGTATCTAGTAATCCTGAAACAGATGCTTTAAATAACGTTACATGTGGTGATAATTTATATGCGCGTGGTTTGCTGGGTAGCTAACTGCTGTCACATCCGCATGCAGGGGAATGGGTAAGGCAAATGAAATAAACAAAAAAAAAACAAATCTTTTAAAAATGAATTCGAGGCATTCTGTGTCCTCGCTGGGACCCAGTTCAGCCTCGTCGTTGGCTTGTTCGGCTGTATTGTTCTGTGGCAGCACACACCCCTTTGACACGGTTTGACGGTGATCTAGCTCAGGATGTTAACCCACAGGAGTGAAGAGTGCTTTGGCTGCTCCCGATTTGTGCGGAAGTGTGGCCTATTTTTATTTTCCGATTTAGCACCTTAGCTAACATTCACGTCTTCGTGAATAACGCTTCGTCGATACTAAATGTTGTAATGGTAGTTTTTGTCGGTACATGGTAAGAATGGAAATAACACCAGACCTGTTTAAAAAAAAAAAAGCAAAGTGAAAGCGCTGGCATGTGAGCGACATACAGAATTGTTTTGCTTTGGAAGAGGTGCACACCCCAACGTGCAACTTGGTGTCAGTGATTTATGCATTGTTTACTGTCCCCGAGAAGGTAGCTGTGGGATGGAGGTTTAAACTTTTTGTGTTTCCCGATCTACTTGGCTTTACCCAATTGATTTGCCCTTAGTTTTTTTTTCACTATATTGGTGAATGTTTGTCTTGTTCAAAAGCCCGTGTGAGCCTCCCCCAGTCGATGCAGAAGTAAAAATCTGGAGAATGTTTAGAACCCGTCTACAGCATGTATGAGTGCTGGAAAAGTAAAGTAAATGTTTAATTTAGGGAAAAAAAGTCAGTTTGAGGAAGCATACAAGGAGGTAATTAATGTCCAGTGTACAAAATTGTCAATGAAATTTAAATGCTTGGTTTTGCTCAAGTTCTGTTTTATAATCAATGAGTCGAAGTATTGTTAGTGTAATTACCTTTGATTAAATATTAAATGTTTTTATTGCTTCTGCCATGCAATGACTAGTGCCTTAAAATAGTTACACCAGCACATCGCAGCCTGTTCACTCTGTCTGATGGATGTTGATATTTTCTAATGTTATTTCCTATGTCTTTGGCAGGTAGGTTAAAGTCCTGCACTTGGTTACAATGAATTTCCCACAGGTTCATTTAATACCATATCTTGCTCTGAGCTTATTAATTTTCATTATAGGGGAAATAAAAAGGGTGGAAAATTTGTGTTTTTATGCCTAGGCATGCTGACACTCACTTTCCAGACAACTGCTGAGTTATCATATTTGACTTTGAATAATTTAATTTTGGAAACTGTTTGATAGATGCCTGGTTTGTTGTGGGCTGCAGTTGACATGCATCTTGCTGTAGAGTAGGGGGAAATATTGATTTGACTGTCATCTGTAGCTGTTGAGAAGGATAGCTGTTTGAACCACTTGGACAGAAGTAGCTGGGATACTGTGAAATGTGCAGTATACTGTGCCCTCATATTGCCTGTGAAATTGTTCCACCTGTACAATACTGCAGTGGGAGCTGAATGCTTTCATTTGAAATGTGTGTGTTGCAATTGTTGTTTTATGATTGCGCAACTGAACATCGCATTGTTTAAAGTGAATGATTTTTCTTTTCTTTCAGAGTAGTACTGGATTTCCAAATAGCGCTTTGGTACAACATGTCAGGATTTTCTAAATAGCAGGGCCAGCAGCAGAAGGGGTCAACAGATTGGCCCTCTCTCTCAGTCATTCTCTCCATTCCGTTCCTTTGCTTCCAACCAGCCAACCCATCAAAAATAAGTAATGAAAAAAATGCTTAAACTCTTCCAGACTTGGAAGAGTATGTGGACTAATGGACATGTGGGTGAATATTCCAATATTGTGTTTCTGCCATAATGTAGTTAGCCTTATATGGTGCTTGGAAAGTGTAGACTGTCTCATTTTAATTCTGCTGAAAAGTTGCTCCTAAAGACTGATTTAGCGTTGGAGGTAGATTTGAAACAGGGTGAACATATTATTAATCATTTGCATCTACTTAAAAACAGACCATGTTGCTTGTGGACTCAAGGTCAGTGCATTGAATTTCTGGTTATTGTAGATTAAACAGACTGTAACTGCATACTGTAAAAAAAAAGATTTCTGCAGGTGGAGAAATTCTTTAAGATGAGTGTGATGGTTCAGATGTGTGATTACTACAGCCACATACCACTCATTGTTTAAACGTTGAAACTTGAAAGATTGAGGTTCAGTTTGTGTCCCACACAACTCCAGCTCTGAACTGAATTAAGTAAATGCATCTACTGTAATTGGGTCCCAGACGGCAGTATATTGTTGCATGCGTGACGGCAAGTTACATTCCTTGGTTTGATTTCGCAACTGTGTTTTGTGAATGCAAGGCATAACTTAGCAGATTTCAGGAAATCGTCAGATCTTATCTACAGAGACGATGGGATTCAAAATAGAGGGGGGGAAAAACCAAAATCTGCCTTGTAGGAGCATGGAATTCAAACGATCGCTGTGAGGTGCAAGACACATTTTTATGTGAACTTGCACCAATTGACAGAGGGTCATCAGAGCCAGGTCAAAGGAGAAAGTTAACCTCCTACTGGCCCAGTAGAGCAGATCTCCAGGGCCTGTCTGGAGCTGACTGCAGCATCTGTGGCAAAGGTACAGTATAGATTCAGTACACTGTGGAGTTGAGATAAGTTGGCAGACTGTCGCTTCTTTTACCTGATGGAGCATCTCATTTCAGTGTGAAAGTACTGAAATATTTGAAAACAGCATCACTTTTTAAATTCTCAGTAAAAAGGCAAGGAATGGTAGACTGCAGTGTACTGACTGCATGTTAGTGTAGTTAATTCCTCAGCTGCTCACTGAAATTTAGAGTGACGGATGAGGCCCTTCCATCCCTTAAAATAGCATCTTATGTGCAGTGGAATGTTACTGTTGGAATGTTAGATAATTATTCTGGCACTTTGTGTATGCAGTTAATTTGCAAAGCTTATGCCATAGGATTCAGTGGCATTACTCCTAGCCCTTTATCCTGCTGCCACTGTGTCATTTGTATGGACATTATCCTTCAGTGTAGTTTTAGGTCACAGGTCAGGGTTACATCCACAAAAAACGTAACATCTGTTACCATAACAATAAATGAAGAGACCCTGTTCATATTGGCTTTAAGTTTTTGTGGCCATATTCACCATTTGGTGGCTACTAGGTCTCTGGGTGGGAGTACCACTGCTTCAAGGGCTGCTTCTTTCAGCCATTGCAAAAAAGCCAAAATTGCTTTGGTTATACATATTTTTATTTTAATTAGTCAAAATGTGAATAGAATTTGGCAAAACGCTCTAAGTAATGGTAGCTGTGAATATTGTTCTACAAAACCTTAAGGTGTCAAAAGTGGACCATGTAGTGTCATCTCACTTGCGTTGTATTGTAGGCTAGAAGTAAGCTTGAAGATACACTGGCAGAAAAATGATGCACTTCTTACAGTGTGCCTATGTATTAGCTACATCTTCATCACATCTGATTAAATGGTGCTTTATTTACCAATAAACACCACAGCCTTTGGATCTCCATAGTAAAATTCTGTTTACTCTGTGTTGTGGTAAGCCTGCTTAGCACAGGCTCGATCATTGCCCTTTTTCATATCCACATTAAATGCACATCAATCTGTCTGTAGTTGTTTGTAAGTTGTAATTGCCTCAAGAAGTGATTGATTTTTGTTCCAGCTTGGAAAGTGTTCTTCCAAAAATTGCAACTATGTTTTGCAGTGTTTGACAGAAAGGGATTGATAGCACTTTTTTTTTTTTTTTTTTTCAGTTTTGTTTGTGAAACCAAGTTTGTCCGTGAAGCCAAGCCTTGCAGATCCAGACTTAAACGAATGCTTTTGTTGTCGGTGACAGCAAAAAACAAACTAGCAGACACAGCTCTTGCAGTAGTACAGTCCATTTACTCATGGGTGTCATCCTTGCTGTAGTCATGCCTGTGCATATGAATGAACGCAAAGGCACAGAGTGCAGATTTTTTACTGTGATTGTCCCCCTTAAAGGATTCATGTGTGAACAGTGAACCTGCCTCATACCGTTTGGCAGGCTCAGTGCTCCTGTTTCGATGAAGGCATGGTAAAGGTAGTGTGAGCACAGAAACACAAGCATGGTAGCAGCCTTGTTGTCCAGTAACTGATGGTTAAGGGAGAAAAATATGATCCTCATCCAGTGCATTTTAGGCATTATACACAGGTCAGGGACATGCATAAAACAGCCCTACTCTTGTACAGTAATCATTTATTAGGGCAATTTAAAATAATGACAGTATTGAGTGATCTAGATACGCTTTTCCAACTCGGTGTTATGGAAAAATTGTATTATGCTGTGGTGTAACAGTGTTGATGATTCTCTAGAAAGACGCAAGTCCAAATACCCTCTTCTGGATATGCTGTGTGTGTTATTTTGGTGACGTTTTTGAGTATGTTCCCAGTACTGAGCTTTTGAAAAATGAAAAATGGTGAAGGCATTCTTGCCTCATGGAGTGCTGTTGATCTGTGCTCAGTGTGAGGGATTTTATCGCTTTATATATGCAGCTTCTGTTGAGATTAGTTTAAACATGCACAAAGGCATATCAGCCTAAAGAAAATCAAAATGTTTTCCTTTAGGTTGAAATGGTCCCTCTTCAGACAGTTGTAAGACTGCTTATTATTTGCCCCTCAGTCTCCCAGTGACAGTGTTCCTTGATGCCATCATGTCTGTTGCCATAGCAACTGTCTGAACAGAGCTGCTACTGCATTTGTGAAAATTATTGGTCAACAACACTTTCTGTATGAGTCTGCACAGGAGTTATAATGGCGCTGTCCTCTTTTCTGTTTGCTGTTAGCCTGCATATTTCTCCAAAAGATATGAAAGCTTGCTTTATATGTGGGAGGGGATTTTTCACTCATTGAAGACCCACAGTCGAAACTGTCGGTTTTATTGTTATTCCTTACTTGTGTATAATCTGCTTATTTAATAGGCCGTGCTCCTTCTCCATGATGGAGGAAAAACGAGCCAAACGTTTCCTTTGAAGCTCTTTGTCTTCTCACATTATTCCTGTGGGAACTTACAAGGCTTAACATGTTATTTAGCCTACCCCTGCAGCAGTAAAATGTAAGAAAACCCTCACAGTATGGGATATGTGCAGCTCAGTGTGCATAAGCGTGCTGGATAAACTTGTGTTTTGATATGACTGAAATGATGCTGACTTGTTTGGGCACCTTGAGAACACATGTTTTAGGAAAAGGTGCCAAACACCGTAGAGAGCAGCTGCTGTCATGGCGGTGAACTGTAAAGGAGAACATGAAGACACCTGCCCCCAGAGGAGGCATGCATCTCTGCTGTCATGACTGACAATGACAGTATGCGGCTGTCACTCACAGTAACATGTGCTAAATCTCTGTTCTCTTGGCGTGGTGATACTAAGTCTGACAGTCTTTTCATATCGCTTGGATTTTATAAAGCAAGAGTAACGAGCCAGAAGCCGTCCTGTGCTCATTCCCCTTCCCCTTGTGTTCCAGCTTCAGAGAATGAGAATACGAAGGCAGGGGGATGCGTGGTGTTTCCGTGGAGTGGGTGTTACTGACATCAGTATTGCTTTCTTAATCTTTGATTGTGATGTGCTACAGAGCATGAAGACATTGGACCACTTCCATGAGCGCGGTGTGGCATAGTGTCAAGATCACTTGCTGGGCCAGACAAATTGGAGCACGATAAACTCCTTTCACACAGCCCACTTAGAGAGTAATGCAGGATTTATTTGTCATTGTAAATTCAAGAACATCCACTAGCCTTACTCCAGGCTGTTATTTCTGCAGTAAAGTAGAGAGCGTTATATTTTTTTAAGTGTAATAAATGGTGGTCAAACTGAAAATACAAAAAAGTTCAGTGTTTAATCTCTCTTCCCTATTTGGACAGTTGCCCTTACCTGCACAGGACGACTGGTGACACGGAAAGGAAGTACCATCTGCGCTATTACAAGACTGGCACCTGCATCCATGAGACGGATGCCAGAGGGCATTGTGTGAAGAACGGCCTGCACTGTGCCTTTGCTCACGGTCCGCACGACCTCAGGCCCCCCGTCTATGACATCAGGTAAGGTCACCTGGCTCTGCAGAGTGTGTTGTATTTACAGTTCAGGGGGGATGTGTCCAGTATGCTTTCACGAGCACCCCCAAGTACAAGTGTGGCAGGTGTCTGTTAGGGTTTTACTTGTGTAGGTTTGTAAGTGACAGGAAACTAACAAGCCCAGCTTAAAATTCTCAGCCTTAACATTTTCACAGACTAATGCTACCTGTTGAGTTAAATATCCAGCGTGGCAGGTTGAGGAAAAAACCTGCTAGCTGTTTCTCCAACTGAAGAGTATATAGATGTGTGATGTGTCACTATGAGGTACTTGTGTGCAGTGCAGTCAGGAATGCTGGACAATGTAAGCCCACTGTATTAGGAGCAGAACAAAGACTGTGGACTCTTGGTCATAGTTGACTATTGGCATATCACAGCTTCAGACTCAAATCCCTTGGCTACGTGGCCCAGCTTTACTGACTGAGCAAATTGGGAGCTGGCCACTCAGATCTTTTACCAGCTTAAATGCTTCTCCTCTCAGAAAATATTCATGTATATTACGATATATATTGAAGACAAGTAAAACGGATTAGCTGTCATGAAATTACACCTCTTCAGACAGCTCCTCTCCAGGAGCTCAAAAGTCATTTTGCCATTTCCTCTTGCTTAATGGTTAAAATGATCACATACTCTTGTACAAAAATGAACTCAAAAACCAACCTTTTTATCGACCCTTACCCCTTCCCTTACCAAAACTGTGATCTTTCCATCTTTCGCAGTAGGTGCTCTGTTGCTAAGAAACTAATTTTAGAATTCAATCAATGCATGAGCAGCATTAGAATTGGGTAGTAGGAATGGCAGTCCCCTTTCATGTGTGCACACAGATGGGCTCATAGGATATTCTGCAGATTATTTGGTACCATTGAGTGTCATTGAATTCAGAGTGCTTCATCTAAACTGAGCATGTCTGTGCTTTTTACTCTATACAGGGTCAGTTATGAAGGGTCAGTTTAGATGCTGAAGGGAACATTCACCAGTGTGCCTAGTAAGATGGACAATCATGCCTGATGCATGCCAAATTTAGTTGCATTTGGCAGGAGGATGGATGGGTGTTTTCATACTCGGCATGTGTTGCTTTCATAATGAGGAATTGTGCGATTAAATTTCCACAGAATGGTTTAGTCATCGTTTTCTAATGCAAGTCATAGTTTTGAATGCAATCTAAAGCCGAGAGTGCACTGGATGAGAGTGAGCAATGACACACATTCCTCCTTTGACCGTACCTCACTTCTGGTCACGTATTTTCTCAGAAGAGGAGTTGTCTGCTTGGTTGCGGCGGGTCATTTTGGAGTTTAACCAGTGGTGCACTTCATTGTTTTACACAAAAAGATATCGCATTCAGGCATACTTTGCTGCATGTGTTTCTTTTGTCCAATTAATTTTTACGGATTTTCAGCTTGCTCTGAATTGACTAAATGGTGTTCCAGAAAGGGTTATTACCATGTCTTGCCTCATTTCAAGTAAAAATATTCACATGCATGATCACAGATTATGGTACTGTAGAAGCTGTAGCAGTGTTTTAGTTATGGACTCTTAAAAGATATTTTGACAGAACATGTAGCATTAATTCAGGGCTTTCCCTGTACAGCTGTGGCCTAATGTGTGGGTATGACTTAATATGTGCATTATCCAATGCTGAAATTAAAGCTCTGCAAACATAGACATGTCGTAGCTGACAGTTTCTACATTTGTAAATTACCCCTCTGTTTTTCTAGGTCATTGTATGAAAACAATTGCTAACTAAAATCAATCGCCTACAACTTTCTGCCTTATGATGGTGTGTCTAAAATTGCAAATCTTATGTACTGTAGCCCAGGCTCTTCTTTCTTTAGTATGTCTTAAAATAAAGGTGTAATGTAAAGGTGCTTGCTTATTTGGAATATGGAGTTTTATATAATTTTTTTGTTTTCATGAAAACACATCGCATAAGATAAAGACAGGGTGTCATTGATTGTGTTTCACGAGGAAAATTTTCCACTGTGGACATTTTTAGCTATGATTCAGAGTATCCCATGCAGCATTGGGATCATCTTCATCAGTTATGTTTAATGGTACCAAAATTGTTACAGAGTCATGAGGTGGAAATTTGCAAGCTGGTGCCTTTTTTCCAGAAGTGAGGTAATTTTACTAGCTCCAGGAAACGTTTCCAGTGGATGCCACCTGGTAATGAAATGTCTCATAGATTTTTAAAATTCACGTTACATTTAATGACATGACATGAACTTTCATCATTGAGAGGTAATGAATGTTATATATGGCCTTTTTCCTTTTGTTTCCAAAATCCATGATGGAATTCACTTAATTTAAAGAGGAATGGGAGCGGAATTATATTAGTCACATGACAATATTTTTCATATGACAGTTGTGACAAATTATCTCTTGCCCTGCAGTCAGACTGAGTGCAATGTTTTCATCTAGAATTGTCTTGAAATTTTATTGAGCTGAAAAACAAACAGTTAACCATTTCTGCTGCTTATTAGTCGACATCACAAAATCTGGTTTTGCTGGACTTATTCATATGAAGTTGTGTTTGGTCATACACACCCAAATTACACTCTGAGTCTTTGACCAGTAAATGTTTTATGAGCATAGTGTGCTGTCACATGTACGTGAGCACAGGCACTCAGCAGTAGATCAGTGGGGATAGTTGATCTGTTCTCATTACTTAATTAGGCCTCATAGATCAAGAATTCCTTTTCTGTCTATTGGATTGGCTGGACTCCTGAGAGGCTGAATGCATTGTGAGCTCCTCTTGTTTGAGTGCTTGCAGCACCACCATTCATTAAATTAGGGGATTTTTATAGAGGAGCATGCTGATTTTGATTTTGTAGCTGTGGTGAGCTTTCACAAACCCAATGCTTTGCATGCAGACCCTGCTGTGAGTGTTGACAAGTGATGTCAGGAAGTGCTGATCAGGTTGTAATCCCTGCGGGGGATCATTTGTGGAAAATCATTTCTGTCCCTGGAGCAGTTTCCGCTTTAATTTGAGGTTTTATCTCATTATTGGGTAGTTGATTTGTTTACCAGTTGGCTATATTTAACATATTAGCCTGAATTACTTGGAGTGTAATTTCTTTTTAAATAGCTGACTGCAGAGTATCTCTGTTTTGAATGGCAAAAGCTTTTAGAACAGTGAAGGATCAGTGAGAGAGTTTCTGACTGAGATGGTGGTCTTTGTGTTGACAGGAATACTGCATGACGATTTTGCTATAAAGTAACCTGTTGACACAAAACATGCAGACACTGAAAAATGTGTTTGAATAGTCCTTTCTGTGTGTCCTGTTATCAGTCACACTAGGAATTACACTGATGTCTTGTTGTGGAGGCAGACATAAACACTCCTACCTCAAGATGTCAGATCTTCCCTCTGTGCCTTAAGCCTAATGTGAATGCCTCGGGGGGGGTCCATAAGAACACACACTTTCATGAGATTATCAGGTTCAACAAAACTGTTTATTGAAAAGGTGGAGCCACCGCCATTCAGTATACTTGGCTTTTGTCAGAGTACACAAGTTAACTGGTGGAGGGATTTGAGTAATGTTATGCTCACACACACTGGTCTAGGAATGTTGTGAGCCTGTTCTGACACTGTTGTTAAACTGACGGTTACACTTATGTTCTATTGTGATGGAAGTCGCTCTGGATAACAGCGTCTGCTAAATGCATGTAATGTAATTCATCACACACACACACACACACACACACACACACACACACACACACACACACACACACACACAAAAGGCCATTGATATTATGATATCATAACTTGGGTGCCCAACCGGTATGGTTACTTTGTCACTGACAGATACAGTCGGAAATGGGATTATACCTCAGGTGATGACACAAGGGTCTGTAACTCAGAAACTAACAAATCCCCTTACAAAGAAACAGAAAGACTTTTTTTTATGTGGGTCCAGTGGGGTATGTTCATTGGATCAAGGAGGTTGAAAGGGTCAAAATTGACCAACGGGCACTGTGCCAAGAGGAAAGTGGGCGTTAACGTGCTGCGGCGGGAAGGAGAGGTGCGGTGCCAAGCCCTCCGAGGCAGTGCCACTCGCGGGACGGCAAGCAAGGCAGGTGCCAAGCCTGCGCAGGCGGATTGGGGGGGAGGGGGCTTGCTGCTGCCGTACCAGCTGAGACTGTAGCAGCACGCATAAGGACTTTTTTATAGTAACCGTTTCATCCCGTACAGGTTCACAGCCAGAACAAGCTCACTTCATCTTATCACCTGTTGACTGCTAAGAGAAAGAATAGCAGTGGGGCTGAGAGAGGGAAGCCCAGGTGCTGAGCTGGGATCAGTTGCTTCTGTGGTCATAGTAAACTGAGATTGACAAACACAGATGGAGCACTTACAAGCTTGGTGTCAGGGTTCCAAACTTTTTATACTGATTTCAGGGGGCAGCAGTGTAGCATAGTGGTTAGGTATACGGCTTGTAACTGAAAGATTGCCTGTTTGATTCCCTGCTGGGGCACTGCTGCTCTACCCTTGGGCAAGGTACTTCACTCACAAGCTGTATAAATGGATAACATGTAAAATTGTAACATATGTAAATCACTCTTGACAATAGCACCTGCCAAGTGACAATAATGTAATTATTATGGTTCTACATGAAAAAATGATATGAAATGAAATAAAACTTAAAGTTCAGGGACTGCTGTGTGTTAAAGAACTAGCAACAGGCTCTGTAGCTAGCTGGCTCTGAGCTGTGATTACAATTTGCAGCTCTTTATTCCCCCCAAATTGCATGCAGTGTAGCAAGGTGTCATTTCCATAAGCCTAATCAGTCCATTTATGGCAAACTTTGTGCCCCTGTTGTGGATACTCCCATAAATTGAGCCATATGGAGACCTCTGAGGTGCAAAGTCAATGTGCATGTCAAGAAACCAGACAAGAGGAGTCTGATTAACTGGATATACTGTGAGCTGCATTCGTCAGCGATAATCTCAGTGAAAGCGCCTCATGCCTCCAAGCTTTGAAAGTTTTAGTCTAGTTCTTACATTGGAATTACTTCCCTGGATTAACAGTGAAGGTAGTTCGACTTTGCTGTTCATTTTCCTCAAGTGTCAATATCAGTATTATCTTTAGTTTTATAACATTTACTCGATTACACTTTCCTTATTTGATTATTTATTGTATTATTCTGTTGTGTGTGAGTTGCTTTTTAGATCTGTTTAAGAGCGAGGAGCTTTTCTTTTGCCTCCTTCATTTCCCCCTGGGCGATGGTGCTGTTGCTCACCGTCTGTTTGCCAGTATATTTTGGAAAGTGCAGTGGAGGCAGCGCATGAAATGTAAACATGCAGTGACATTCCTGTCCAAATATCACATCAATGTGAGAGAAGGTGTGGTTGTTTTAGATTAAATTTTAATTTGGAATCATAATTCTTTTGCTCTATAACTAAGTGGATCTTGTTTGCTAAAGCCTGAAGGAGAATATTCTCAGCCTCAAAACTGCTGGCAGATTAGTTACCTGTCCACTGGCTCTAGGTGTGGGCCAATGCCTCAGCAGTAACCTTAGAGCTTACTGGACCAATTTCAAACATCAGAAATAATCTATTATAAAATTGTAATGTGTGTACAGTTACAAATATGTAACAGTCTGATCAGATCACTAGGTGGATGCTGCCATTCTTCTTTTCTGACCTTTCTGTCTCTTAGGCAGAAATTCCTCCAATGAGACTGTCAGTGGGATAATAAACACAGGACCCAAATATTTCTCAGTGGTGGACCCTGAGATGGCCAGTTTGCACACGGTGTGATTATGCTGAAAGATCATTATCAGCAATAGAAACGGGAAATGAGATGTTGCAATAAGCAGTCCCTTAATATTGACATTCCTGAGAGTGCAGGAGCAGGGAAATTCCACCATCATTCTGTACAAACCTGGCATTTGGGCCAAGAGGGGAACTCACTCACTGTGGCTTGAGTTTTGGACTGTTTTATAGGAAGTGCTGAGATTTAAAGACTCCTTTGTTCAGTAGGGACAGTCTTAATATGTTTCCACTCTTTGTTTTCCGTGTTCAATTCTTAGTAAGAAGCTGTGTAGAAATGTGGTCATAGAAGTTGACAGTCCCAAAAGAATCCTAGTTCCAATGCTTTGGGAGATTCCGATTTTCAAGGATTTTGTGTATCATATTTTAAAAAATATTTTTCCTTGGAACCTCAACAAAATCAGTAGAAATTCCCACAAAACTTCACGATCATGTTCTAAAATACTTAAATTCTTTATTTAAAAAAGTAAAAAAATTGTGTACTAGTCAGCCCTTTTATTATCTTATATTATTCTCTTATATTCTTTGCATAATATATTGGCTGTTGTAGTTGGCTAGCTTGTAGCTGCAAAACAGAAATTCACCTATAGTTTGCATTAAAATGATACTGTCACTCATGGATATTACATTTGAATATTTATTGTTTTATCACTTTTTCAGCTAGATATATGCAGCAAATATGAAACATGCTTTGTTATCGATGGTCATCAAAGTAAGACACAAATGAATAAAATAAGAATGCATAAAGGCTTGTTTAACAAGTTACGGTATCATTTGGTTTGTCTTAGTATAGCAAACTGCACACCATTCGACCCTCTGCTACAAACATGTGATTTTGTTCACCAGCTCCTTGACTGAAGCAGGAGAGAGACATTATGCTGTTCAGAAATCACGTGTACCTTGTGTTGTCACAGAATTTCCATAATTTATACTGTAATTTTTTCAGTGTGGAAGATCTTTTGAAATTATTTTAGTAAGTTTAACATGGATGAAAATGAGTAAAACACTTATTTTGACATGACATATGGAAAGGTTTCTTAATAGAGCAGCTGAAAGTATGTAAATGCACATCCATTATCTTAAATTATTTTGTAGAGAAAGGTGTATTGTGTAAATAAAAGGATAATTCTGTTAAAATAAAAACCTGGGAAATACACAAGCAGATGTGATTTTATAAACATTCCTCTCCAAACCTGAGCTGATAAGTAGCAGTATTATAGAGATGGTATAGACTAATTGTGATGATGTTGAGTTTTCTTATGAAAGCATTAGTTGTGCTTATATAAAATGTTCATTGTGAGCAACAGCCAGTGCTCTCATTCTCAGAATGTTTTCCATTCTTCTGATTACCCACACAGTGGCCCTCTGAGTACTGCTTTTTACAAGAAAATGCATCAGTCAAAACTGCTGCAATGTTTTGCTGTGCTGATAGTATAGTAATGTAATTGTATTTGTCCTAAAAAGATGTCTCTGTTTATACAGCTCTGATATATTTTATGTCCGGCATCATACCAGTGATGCTCTCTCTTATACTTCTGTTAAGTTGATGTGTAGGATTTGATAACAAGTTCACTTCTTATTTTGTTTTTATGGTAAGCAAAATAAAGAGTGGACCTGCTATCCAAATCTTATTGGATTGTCAGTTGAGCAGCAGCTATTGGTATCTTTTGAGGACCTTGTCGGAAAGAAATTAAGAATATTATGCAGTTGCTGAGCGACAAGTGTGGGATATTGAAGATGCCTTGCCATCAGTGTATGTCTGTACTGTTGCCGTGCACAGTGGTTAGGGCATTTGAGATTTGTAGATGCAGACTTGCAGTCAGATCAGATCATCTCGTAAGTGAATAAATGATGCGATGCCCATTTCACAGTTGTCGCCATATTTCTGTCAGTTGTAATATTGCTGTTATGAGAATTGGTCAGTGTGACCTCACTGTTGAGTTATGTGTGTGTTCACAGAGAGATCCAGGCCCAGGAGGCTCTTCAAAATGGGCAGCTTGGGACAGGGGAGGGTATCCCTGACCTGCAGCCAGGAGTGCTGGCCAGTCAGGCCATGATTGAGAAGACCCTCACTGAGGACCCCCGCTGGCAAGGTGAGGTGCTACCCTGTTGAAGCTGAGTTTGAACCTGTAAATTTAAATGGTATACATTTTTATATTAGTTGCTTAGCATAGTGACTTACTTAGGTTACAGTTTTTCATGTTATCCATATATAAAGTTGAATGTTAACTAAGGCAATTCTGGGTTAAACACCCTGCCCAAGGGTACAACAGCAGTACCCCAGCAGGGAGAGGAACCATCAACTTTTGGGTTACAAGTTCTGCTTGTTAACGTAATGTATTAAATGCACAGTGTGATTTATGCTTGTTAAACAAAGTAGGTGAGGCTGTATCTGTATGAACATTAAGTTTCCATGACCAATAATAAAGTACTCAATGTGATATTGCCACTTTGTGGAGTATTTTTACCCTGACAAAAAGTGAAACAATCCGCTTAATTGTTTTATCCTCATTATTGTAAAAAATTATGACCATATTTCTTAAATAGTAGATTGTGATATTAACTGACTTTTTCTCTAGTTTTGTGCAAATTTCATAACACATAGTCCTGATTCTCCTCCTTGTCTGTTGCCCCAGATACGAACTTTGTTTTAGCAAACTATAAAACGGAGCAGTGCACCAAACCTCCACGACTATGCAGACAGGGCTACGCATGTCCACATTACCACAACAGCCGAGACAGGAGACGAAATCCACGCAAGTTCAAGTACAGGTAGGAAGCGGACCTTGTCTGTAAAGTGATTTTTTTTCAAATGCACCTCAAAATGAGGTAGGTGCCAGTTGTGAATGGGGAAAATGTATGTGGAATTTTTTTGCAGGTCGACTCCATGCCCTAATGTGAAACACGGAGACGAGTGGGGAGAGCCCTCAAAGTGTGACAGCGGGGACAACTGCCAGTACTGCCACTCACGCACAGAACAGCAGTTCCACCCGGAGGTCAGTGGCCCAGAGTCTTTCCCACAAATGTTGTTACGAGTTCTTGTGTCCAGGAACTGGAGAAGTCATTCCACCTTTAAAATATTTTGGTCATGCTTTTAGTGTTTTTTTTTTTTTTTTGCCCTTCCTAGACCCTTTGGCACTACTGCTGAAATTGTCAGTCACTCATTATTTTATCTCTCATTGTCATCAGTGTTTTTTTTTAATCACTATAATATTTGAAAATGTTCCATAATGAATTTTAAGTGTTGTTACTGATGTATGAATAAAAATGTATAATTTTTATGCAGTTTTAGAGATTAAACCCATGTCAGAAGATACTAGCAGACTGCTAGCAGTGCTATTTATGTCATGTATTGAAGCTTACTATAGCTAAATATGCTCAAGTGCATCTTAACTAAACAGTCTTTGCGAGGGCAGTGTCTTTTTAGTTAATCTGAAACTATACAAAACGATTGATTTCAGCTGTCGTCTAAGGAATACATTAAACTTTTCTTCAGTAACTTGAATGTCATATTCTTCCTGATTATTTCAAAACAGTTAACATTGAGTATGGAAAAATGCCAGTCAAGAAGATGCCATTTTTACACCTACCCAGATATTTCCTTTGTTTTGTTTTTAAACTTTGAGTAGCTCATGGCCTAATACAAACGCATAACATATGCACATAAACATGGTGGGAGCTTCGATCTTCTTAAAGGCAGTGATTAGGTGGTCTGCATAATCACATGATTGGATTAGGCTGTGGCTTTCAGCATTAAGTAGAGTTTGGTTGTTTTCGTGACTTTGTGCTAAACAACAGCTGTGCTGTTTCCATCCTGACACGGAGGCTTGTTTTTGTCAGTCACAGCATTTTGGTACTGAATAGATAAGAGCACCGTATCAAAAAAATGTATGGGGTCAGTTTTGATTTACATTGTTTTTGTCAGTGCCAAAGTTGCATGTGGATTAAATCAGTGGTCATATGTTAGATATAAGAAATTACCTACAATAGTTTATACGCTTTGTTTCTTTTCTTTTCAGATTTACAAATCTACAAAATGCAACGACATGCGGCAGACAGGTTACTGTCCCAGGGGGCCATTCTGTGCATTTGCACATGTGGAGAGTAAGTGATTACATTACTTTACGTGCATTTAGCGGACACTCTTATCCAGAGCGACTTCCAGCGTGACTTCCAGCGCAATAGAACATCCATTAAAGTTAAATGAGCAACAGTGTCAAACCAGGCTAACAAGACTCACAGAGCAGTGAGTTTGAGCATAACACCATTCAAGCCCTACCACAAGTGATATAGTCTTATGCAGGAATTACACATGGAGAATGTGTGCTGTGTTCCTCTGAACTGCTCTCATCACTTTTGAGCATGTATTTAACCATGCCAAACAGATAAGTCACCCAACATAAAAGGATCTGATAATAATATAATAATAATGTTAGTATTAACAGAGTTACTTTTCTGTGTGGACAGTTAGCTAGCTCTTATTGACCTTTTCAGTGGTGGTGCTTCTGAAATTACAACTGTATTCTGAGCTAAATTGTCTTGGAGCTGTGTGTTTTATATATAACATTTCAACATTTTTGCCAGCAACAATCATTTGTCACCCCCATTACATCAAGTAGATCTATTTGCATAGGTACATTTATCCTTATTACAAATTGGATTGTGCATAGAAACTTACTTATTCATTAGGCATTAAAGCTATCTATAATATTGAAGGGAAAAAAAAGTGAACAAGTTAAATGTCACATTTTACCGTTCTCACTGTTAACTATTTAAAAAGAACAAACATTAAATATGTGCATGATTTAAATAAGCAAAGTAGAGTTATATACAACATCCTATTTTTTCCTTTCAGCATTTGCCTATTCTACTGTTGCACTGTAGCCACTCTATTGTTGGCTTCCAGTTTTCCGTAGACTTTAAAGGAAGTTCTCTGAAAGCTTTTCTGCTTCTCTGAAAGCTCTCTGAAAGTTAACCATTTACAGACCTTGAAGGAAGAGTGGCAAGGGCAGGAATGAAGCTCCCTTCACTACCATTCTTATAGATTGGAGCAATCCTCAATATTGTGATGAATTTGCATATAACTCCCAAAACGAGAGGAATAACTGAGTGCAGTTTGAGTTTAGCCTTGATGAGAAAATACAGTTGGCAAAAACATTTGGATTGTGTTCTCTGTTCCAGGAATACCTTCCACTGAGGAGACGATGAATTCATTGCTCACTGTGATGCACTCTGGTTCCCAGTCAAAGCCCTGCTCCCAGCAGTACTCAGAGGGTCCTGCCAGCGAGTGGGGTGGCAATACAAACTCCACCACCAGCACCGCTAGCAACAATGGCCAATCAGGCAATGTATGTGCCAATCCACTGTTTCTTTCTGTGCCCCTTTCTGCCTCATCACAATGGGAAAGATTTTTTCAAGTGTAGTTCAACAGCGTGCAGGAGATCTTTGTCATTTAGGGATTTGCTATTTGTATTTATGCCAAGCAGCACTCTCTTCCTGGCTTCCCCCTTCTTATGGGCCACAGAGCAGTGGGTCAACTTCTGTGCACTTACATTTGTTATGCATTTTAAGCGTTTCATGCATTGTTAGAAAAATGCACATATTCACATTGATTACATTATATTACTTTACTTTTTTGTTGTTGTGTGAACAATTCGCCCTGTGCATAAGTCTGTCTGTGACATAGTACGGTATTCTCTGAATGGCCCATCTGCATGGATCTCAGGAACATATACACCAGGAATGGTGAAGGTCAAATTTTTCTGGAGACACCAATTCTGAAATGAATTTTGAAAGATGTGTAGAATGTGAAGATGTTAGATAAAATGCATTAAAAATACCAGTAATAACAGCTAGGCCTTGAAATATTTTGTACTACAGCACTTTACATTTCTACAGGTAAAAGTTCATTGTCACAGGAGGAGTTGATCACTAAAATTATTATTTTTTTTGCATTTCCATTGCTGTTTTATTGCCTTTATATTTTTGTTTTGGATTTTCCTCAACATGACTTTTCATGTAAAATACATTATAGGGTCAAAGCAGTAGTTTGAAAATCAGTTGTGATTTAATGTTAGCCTCATAAAATGTGAGTTATCAAAACCTTAACCATGCTGTGGGATTTCTTGGTACCACCTAACTCTGTGCTTTTCACAAACATACCTAACATGTTTATTTTTTATTAGTCTAAATATGATGCTCTGTAAATTATCACTACTGACCAGTTGAGGGCAGTACTGTTACAGAATGATGTCAAACTGAGAACTTTGGGCTGGCAATGAAACCTTATTATTGAGATCATGTGTACTTTTCTTCTTCAGGTTTCATGCTCTAATAGTCCGACTGTAACGTCAAGCTCAGGAAGCAACAGTTCAATGTCCCCAATTGGACCCATTGGCAGGCCCAAAAGCTTTACTAATGGTAGCTTATGTTCAGAGTCCACCACGTCCAGTGTTTCCTCTCCAACGTCTAACTATCCCAAAGCTCCGGGGTTTGAGCGTGAGGATCAGGTACATAAAGACCATTTCCTTTTCTTTCCCCCTTCTGCCCACTATATTCTCTGCAGCCAGCAAGCAGTTAAATGTAGCGCTTGGCATACAGCTACTGCATACATGGTGTCTGCGATTATGCTGAATATATTTTGGGGAAAAAATATAACACTTTTTTGAGATTTTCTTTTTCTCTTACTTTTTTGGACCTTCGGTTAAGTAGGTTTATTTTCTGCTTTATAGAGGGAAAGGGTTACCGGGTCAGGAGTATTTCTGGGGTAGATGTGTTCAGACTTAATGTTTGGATTAGGAATATATTTTTAGTTAGGTTAGACATTTCAAGTGGTCTCATATTTTATTGACTGGACACACATTCACCTTAGTGCATGCTGAACGTGAATATGACTGGTTTGGAATTAGTAGTATGCACTTCATGTAGTAAAATGTTATGTCTTTGCATGATATGGTAAAGCATCAGTCTTAAACCAATTTTGTCTTCTATTTTAGTCATTAGTAGTATCTTCCAAGGCTCCACATATTGGGGAAATGTAGACCAAAACCTGACTTGATATCGTGAGGACTGATTTATTGCATTCTTTTGGTCAAACAGGCTTGTCATGTCTCAGAAAGTGGTTGTGGCACTTGAAATAAATACCAACAGTGCCTGTTATTATTTGTTGTTATGTAGTCTGTGTTTTAGACCTCACCTTCAAATGTGTGTATTGTTGCTTGAATAACCTGTAATATATTTATTCCCTGCCTCTCTTGTGCTGCAGATGTAAAACAATATTAACTGCATTTTCTTTTCTCCTGATGAGGCTCTTGGCTTGAATGACACGCACAGTGACGTTGGTTTTGTACCACTGTGTTTGATGAGCTGCCGCTCTTCTTTTTCAGGCAAAAACACTGAAAGGTTATCCAGTGGATGGTAATCAAAAATTAATGGACCAAGACAAACAGGTGAGTAAGGCGCGTGGGACGTTTGGCCCTGTAAACTGAATCTTCTGGATCAGAAAGCTTCCTGATGCATTTGCCCACTTTGTTCAGGTGAATTTAACTGGATATTGAGACCATGGATTTTTGATAAATGTCTTCCTCTCTGGTTTACAGAACCTTATCAGTGTGTTCTCAGCAGTGAACCCACTGGCATGCAGTATCACCTCCAGTATAACATCCAGCTTGGCCTCCAGTATTGGGTCCGACCGTTCTTCCCCTACAACACTGTCAACAATGAATGCGAAAGCTACCCCCTTCTACCCTGGTAGCAACACCGTTGAATCAGTAATAGGTATGTCAAAGCTGAATGCTTTCACATCACAGCCACATTGCCACTTCTTCATTAAGGGGGGAAAGTAATACTGTGTCAAAAAATGATAAAACGCTCACGACAGAAATTTCAACTGCAATTGCAAGATGGAATTTGCAATGTAGATTTGCACTACAAAGCTGGTGGTTAAATAGGGTACAAGGTTAACAGAGATTCGGTGGCATCCAGAGGTGCTTTGTACATGTATTCGTACAGCCACAGCAAAGTAATATTATGTATGTTTGTCTTTACTTCGAGAAAGGTGTTTGACACCGTTCAGTCTTGAGATTAAGAGCTTCAGGAATAGCCTGGGGTTCTCGTTGTAGGTGTGTGGTAGGCAGCCCTGCTATGCATTGGCGGTTGTAGCCAGGCACAGACCAGAAGGAATGTGAGCGAGCTCTCCCTGCTCTGCACTCTACCTGGCTCCATGGTGCTGCTAGGCAGCAGTGGTCACATGACTGGGGCTGGCTGTGGTGAGCTGGTGTATACGTGAAGGGTTTTGTGAGTGAATGGGTGTGTGAAGACTCAGAGACGGCCGTTGACCGTGAGTCAGCACCAGGCAAGGTCTGCTGGTTCTTGGGTCTGCTTTACAATTCTGAGGTAGGGAGTCTTTTCTTTCCTCTGTGAATTTACAGATCGAACAGGAACAGGCTGTGCCGAGGAGCTCATTAAAGGCAGGAAATGAACACTATTACACCAGTCTGAATTGGAGCTTTTTAGCTGACACACCTTTTGCCATTTTGCCATAATGATCTAATTTTAAATGTCACAGTGTCTTTAACCCTTTATTATTTCAGATTGTAAGATGAAAAGTAAAGCTTCACTGAGGTCTTGTATAGGATTTTCAATCACCTTCAACTTGTTTCTAAAGTATGAAGCACGTTGATCATTTAATTTACATTCAAATTAACTCAAGGATTAAATTAAAAATTAAAAACTTCACCAAAGAGAGTGAGTGTGGTTTTTGCTGTCGTGTCTGAAAAAGACACCCTGAACATCAGCACTAAGTTATAATTGGACCTGCAGAGTTCTCACGTGTCATGCCTGTCTTTTCACAGCTAACATTACAGCTAACCTTGTTGCTTGTTTTATAAAGCAGTCCTCTGTTTGTTTGATCATTCTCTCATGTAAAAAATGTATTTAACTTACCTGCATGTATAGCATATCTATACCTTAACCCTGTAGAGGTTAGATTCTTTGTGTAAGAGCCGAATACCAGATATTCACAAACTGTTGTTTATAAATAGATTTGTGAAGTGGGAGAAAAACAACAAGGGCTATCAATTCCTCTGTGGTCTTGAAGTGACCTAAGAGAGTTTCAGTGCTTCGATCTCACATAAACACACGCGGGTGCAGTGTACCCCCATGAGCTGCCCTAACCCCTCCCTTGTCTTTGTGTTGCTGTGGCTGCTGAAGAGACAGGCAGCACTGTAGCTGTCTCTGTGTCTTGTCCCCGGTGCTTTGAGGGATTAGCATGCTCCACAGCAGCACTGCGGTGCTCCTGCCCTGTCGGGCATGATGGAGGTGCAGCTGTAGTGCGGATTATATCACACTGATCAGGTCTGCCAACTCCCATTGCATTCTGACAGAGGCTGACATGTAGAGAAATCTTTGAGTGTGGCATATAGCCACAGTGTGTACAGTATATAGCTATAGTAATGTATGAACTCAGTAGGAATACCAGTTGAATATTTAGATGGTGTTGCTTTTCATCTTTCAGGCTCTGCTCTTGACCTGAATTTCAGTGACATTAACGTTGCCTCCCTTGATAAAGAACTGGAGGAACAAGAAAACGGTGACCTTGGTTTAACAAGTGAGTGGGATTTTTTTTAGCTTTTGAAAGGCTGAAACACCACTGCTTTAGTCCTGTTTTTCTTTTTAGTTTGTTACACTGATGAAGGCTTAGGCTGATACGTATTTAAGCAAACATTAAGAAAAGAGAAACAAATTTGAAGTGTTGAATTGACCAAATTTTTCTTGTGTGCAAGCAACGCTTATAATTACAGATCTTTTTAGTCTGTACCTGTTTCCCTTCCATGTGTAACCTTCCCTTGACTTGATGTCATGGGAATTCACTCAAATTTGACACTGATTGGTCCTTATATGTGCATAAATTATTGGTTGTTGGCCTTGGTTCCAGGCCACAGTCGATATGGCTGCCAACAATGTTTTTCGAATATGTATTTAACATTTCACAGCATGTACTCACTCATTTATTTGGCACATTTATCATGCACTGTAACTTTGTGGGTTTAAATTGGTTCTTATGGCTCTTGGCTCCCAGACCCCTTCACTATGATTGCAAAACGTGCATAACTTTTTACTGGCATGCTCAGTCATATTAAAGTGTCTCGGTGTTTGTGGTGTAGTACTTGTCACTCAAGGTCATAAGAACAGTGATTCAGTTAATTAATGAATTTAAAAACAATAATTATAATAATTACCACCAGTTGTAATTCTCGTATGTCATTGCCTTTTGACTGTGGGCTCTTTCATGTCGTATCATGTTTGACACCTTTATCCCTTTTGCAGCTGCCCCTAATATGGTAAATGGTATTTATTTCAATATGGTATTTTCTTTACAAAATTCTGCAATAATTGTATCAGCATTTACTCATTGAAATAATATTTACCCCATTTTTTAACCATTTCCCATAAATGCTCTTTACTACATGGTGGAGCAAGATCACCAGCCGTTTGGCTTGAAAGCCAAGTGGTGGACTGAGATCTTAATAGCAGAGTATGACCTGCTGTGTCCTCACTGGATTTGTGTGGGCTGTGTTGCCCGCGTGATGGGGCTGTGTGTTTTAGCTTACAGCATGCTTGATGTTTCCGTTTCATTCCCTCCTCAGATCAGAGGCTGTTAGGCGGCTCCGCCCCAGTCAACATCCCCGGCTCTCTGGCACGCTCCGCCTCGCTGCACTCCTCCTCCTCGCTCTCCGCCTCCCCGCTCAGCTCCCTGTCTCAGTCCCTCTCCCAGTCCCTCCTGTCCAGCATGGCACCCCAGCAGAGCCAGCCCCAGGCACCACCCACCAAGACGGAGCACAGCCTCCTGGGAACATCTGTGTCCTCCCAGAGTACTCTGGGTAAGATAAAATGAGTGGCTCCGTGCCGTGAGCACGCAGATTCCCGCTCGTAGATCAGTTTGAAAAGTGACGGTTATTGAGTGGCTGGTGGGAACCGAGCTTTGCCCAAGTAATTGGGAAAGCTGTGGCACCAAGCAAACGTTCTACTTTCTGGGAGTATCCACATCGTTACATGTTGGTGTTGGTGGGGCCTTATACAAGTGGTGTCTGTGTTCTTGCAGCAGGTCTGAATGGAGGTGCTGGTGGCAGCATATGGGACTTCTCCCCCAGCCCCTCGCCAGTGTTCAGCAGTGTCACCACTGTGAGCTCCAGCAGCGCAGACCTGGCCCGGCTGCGCAGGGACCTTGACGAAGCCAAAAGGAGGATCAAGCAGTGGGAGGAGGCGTGGCAGCAGGTCAAGCAGGTCAGGGCCTCTGATCTCTATTGCGTCCTGAGCTAAGCAGGGTGTAAGTCAGTTGCTTTGTCCAAGTGTCCGTAATGCAAAGACTCTGACGCGCTGTGTGCCACTGTCACAGGCTTGTGACGCCTGGCAAAAAGACGCCCAGGAAGCAAAAGAGCAAGCCAAGTCTGCCGAGGTGGAGCGTCAGCTGGCCACCCAGAAGCGTGAGGACGCGGAGCGCAACCTGAAGCAGCTCCAGGAGAACTTTGACATGGTTTGCCGGTCACCCAGCACACCCCTGCTGCGCAGCTATGGAGAGCTGGACCAGCTCCCCCTGCCAAAGCTCCTCTCCATCCAGACCCAGCTGCGCACAGATCTAGAGCTCGTAGATACGGTAAGCACAAACCGACCCCTGAGTGCTTGAGTTTCAAAGCATAGTTCATCTGTGGCAGTAACCTACACTACACACTATCTCTGTAAGTGCTTATCAAGGTATGGAAGAAGCTCAGCACAACAAAGTAACTTCAGGAGGTAACTGTTGTATATGTGTTGGGTGGAATGTGTGTTGTGCTTCCTGTGATACGTCATGTGGATATGAGTTTTCACTGTGTGAGATATGATGAATACTAACTCTTCTTTTTTCTACACACAGGTAATATATCAGCTTCAGTCAAAGAAATGTATAGTTTGCCAAAAGCATGATCGTTCCATCGTTCTGCAGCCTTGTCAACATTATGTACTTTGTGAGAACTGCGCACCTAGCAAAACAGAATGTCCTTACTGTAAGACAAAAATACTGAAATGGTGATGTAGAACTATCCGAGGTACTATTTATGTATCTAGCCCTTTGAAGAACTACATATTAATATATTATGCTAAAAATCTAGATATAGCATTATTTGTATTTTCAGTATTTCATGTAGCGACTTAATTCATAGGTATATTAGAAATCAATTAATGGTGATTGACTGATACATGGATTGTTATTCCCTAATTTTGCCAGAAAAATAGTTTTGGTTGTTGAACAAAAGATCATTTAAATATTTTAAGCAGCATTCCATTTTTTTTCTCCACAGCATGTTCTTTTTTTGTAGTTCTTCAGTTGCCCTTGCGTTTCAAAATGGTAAACTTTAAATGCGTCAGTCAAACACCATTGTTGCTACTAGTTTTGTGAAGAAGATTGATTTCTTGTGAAAGCACTTTGTCAGCCTGGAATTTGTCAAAGGTTACTTTAGAAAACTGCTTTAAGTTGCTCTTAGATTATTTTGGGTTTGTTTTAAGTCTTTTCTTTAAAATACGCTATTGTATGAAGCTTTTGTGTACTGTGAAACAATAGAATATTTCATATTCTGTTTCTAACTTTTAAATCACGGTATAGTAAATATATTGTTATACAAAAAAATCAAATATTAATAGTATCGTTTAACTTGCTTAGGATTTTTACATTTTCCAATCAAAAAAGTGCAATCATTTAATCCTTAAAAGCATAACCAGCAATTGTAATTTAAAGGCACATATGCTAAAGCATTTAGGAAATCAGTTGCCGTTTTCTTTTTTTCTTTCATTAGTTTTGTTGTGTCAATTCAACATAGCAGTTGAGGTACTCTGTGTTTTGACTCCTAGCCTCTTGCAAGTATCGGCTAGAATAGGTGATATGCCCACTTGCCCTCAAGTGCCTTGCCTCAGAAAATATTAATCTGTGAGAAATTTAAGATTGTATTTTAAAAATGATGCAGGTGGTCAAAAATCTTGTACAGTGCTTAGCAAAATATTATACACGTTTAAGCAAAAATCTGTGTTTGTTATACATTGCATTGGCCTACAAATCAAGTTCCCTTAAAATTATTTATGTAGATATGAATTGTATGACAGTATAGACTTTATCAATGCCTATGACATGATGTCAAATTCCTCAATCCTGTCCCATTTTTTTTCTGTGGTGGGCAGTGGTGCTTCTTTCAGTGGTGAATTTTGATGCAGCTTCAGTATCCTTAACAGTGTTCAGCAGCTAATTACTGGTTAGGAGTATGCAAATCAGGAAGCAAATCATTAGTGTATATACTTAAAAAAGGAAAAACTGGCACTCTTTTATAATGGAGGAAAACTGATTTAATTCTGTAATTCATTTACAGAAGAGATCTGTGGAGTTAAATCTGTATATTATTGTTAAATATGACAGTAATGTGTTTAGTTTAAACTAATTGAAATGACCTACTACTGTGTACGCAAACATTGTATTCGTGTTCATGTACTTTGTACTCTTAGTCCTTTAATATTTACAGCAACAAGTTTTCAATGGACAGAGACAATGCATGTGATTTTGAGGCACACTTGTGCCACAGTGTCCTTTTGAGGTGAAAATCAGGGATATATTAACATTTCTGGTCTATGGAAGGGAAATGATACTGACAGTTAGGGGAAATGTGATATTTAACAGTTAATAAGTTTTGAAAAGGGAATATGGGAAGTTAGCCCCACACCCACAGTTAAACAGTTATCCAAATCTTTTTACATATATTTCAATAAAATTTTTCTTCAGTAATCTGTAGATTACACTGGCAGATGTACTTTATCATAAAACAACATAAACACACCTGAAAGGCTGGTGAGAAGTTATTTGTGGGTGTTTAACTGTAACAATAGGTGGTTGAAATGTATTTTTGTTTGTGTAAATTCTGATTTGGCAAGGAGAATCGTTCTACTTTGCAGGATGATTTCGGAAATTCAGAGTAGAACTAAATTTTAGCCAGATTAGGTATTTCATGATCAACTTCTGAGATTTATAAGTAAGATGAATTCATTTTAGAGCTGAAAAGAAGTCATGTGTGTTTAAGATTAAGGCAGTTTTCCCTTCTGATTCAGAGAGTTCAGAGAATATTTTCATTTTCAGCAGTATTGGTGATTTTCAGCAATTCTGAGTTGACCTAGATGTTAGCCCAGTTATTTTAAGATTAAAAGTATCATCTTTATTCGTAACATGTATTCATTGTGGAGCTTGAAAGAAGTCCTGTCTCTTTAAGGCAGCATGTCATTCTGATTCAGAGGATGACACTACAAATTTGGCCCTTTAATTGGACTTTTCTGAAGGATGCTAGACTAAAACCCTCTGTTGGGGGACAAAAGTGCTTTATTGGCCCGAATATAAGGTGTTCCTGATTCTTTTTCCTGGGGGGATTTTTTAAGAAAGCACTTTATCAAACCAAAAAGAATAATGGAAATCCAGCAATGAGTGGGGATGTTTTTTTGTTCACCATAGCTGTCAGCAATCTGGTGGAGCTCATGTTTGTAATTTAAGAACAGGGTTTTAAATCCAGTATGCCACCACAAATTCTTCTCAGTTTTTGCAAAAACAAAAGTGTTATGATCTTTATCAATTTTTTAAAAAGTGGTCAAATGGCTCTTAAATTGTAAGATTATCTTTTTTTTGTTGACACTAATTTTTAGCACCAGAGTTGTTTAATGCCTGTGTGTCATGAACTTCTATGACATGTAACATTGATCCTGTCTGCCTTCAGTGCCCAGCATGCACAAGAAGATTGTTCCAGGCACAGACAGATGGTAGAATCCATAGTCAGACTCATGAATTGCTGTGGAGATGTTCATGGAACCACAAAAGAATTTGATTGGTTTAAAAAAATTCTCTCTTGATTCCTACTTTAGCAAGGGTGAGGAGCAATGTATGCACACACATTTACCCCCGTAGATATATGTGGTCAATGCATGTAGGCTCATCCATCTTCCTGACCTTATGCTAGCTAAACTCTGTAACTATTGAATGTGGACTCTATCTACTGACATTGCTGTGGGCAGTGGGGGAACTTTTCTGTTAGGGCCTATTGCATTTTTAAAACGTACATTTTGGGTGAGAAAAACCTGACTTTTATTTGGGCCAAGATGATATGTGAAATTAGATGGGGGCAGGGGTTTTCTAACAAATGTCAGTGTGTACTTAAATAAACCAGTTCTGTAGCCAGTGTTACTTGTATGCCTTAAGAGTTACAGTTGGTATAGTAAAGGCACTATGGTATAGCAAGGTATTCCCTTTCATTTTCGGTATAACAGTTTGAATGAGTGGGTGGGAATAACTGCATTTGCTGACAATATTAATGGACTGTTTGCCCATTTTTTGTAGTTTTGCCAAAGACTTTACTGTTTTACAATATTTTGTGATATTTTACTTTTTATTACTGTATTATTTCTAACATTCTAAGTAAGAAATGGCTAGAAACCACATTTTCAGAAATGACCAAATCTAATGTCTAGTTTAAATTGTATATTTGTGGGAACTGTTACGACCACAGCAAAGCTTTCTTTGGTTGTAAGGAAAAAAAATGATTGGTTGAGCATTGAATGCGCAAACGTGAAACATGATTTTTGAACAGCAGTCGTCCATAGTGAAGGAATGTGGAGAAACTTTTTTATGTTGTTGTTCAATTTTCAGTGGCCATAAGCGATTAATCATTATTTATATTTATTTTTTTCTTTTTGTGCTGAACTGTAATTTACTGGTAAGTGAGTCAGTGTTGCATACAAAGGCTTGTGCACTACAATGCTGTAAATTACATTTGGACTGTAAGGTGCTTTCATTAGTTTTAATTTTAACTGGAATATCCTCACTCAATTACAATACTCACGGGAACAATAATGTACATATTTACATATGTATTTAAATCATTTATGCATAACATCCTATATATGGCGGATACAGACAGGTGTAGTTTGAGGGGGGTGTTCTTGTTTATCATGGCAGCTGTAACTCATCTTGTCTTGCCTTACAGCGCACCTTAAGACAACTGTGTTTGGGAATGCAATTTTTGAAGAAGACCCCCTACAAAATGAATGTTTCAGCTTTGTCATGTTTAGGCTGTATTTCTTCTGTGGCTAAGTGATATAAAAGGGTAGGCTTTTAATTTAGTGGAGCAGCAGGTGTGTGCTCCATAGCATGCATGGATCTGCAGGTGTAAAAAATACAGATTACAGTTTATGTATTTTGTACTCTATTTAGAGGATGTGACCCTTGTTTCTCAATGGATTTTCCAGTCCCCTCAGTGGGTACTTTAAACATACTTTCTTGAAAACAATGATTTTTTTAACCTAAATTTGTGCCTTTTTGATGTAAATAAATGACGTCTGTAGAATGTTGTGGGTTTAAGGTTTGGCCCCTTGTACACCTCCTCCAGAGTGGGTACAATGCCAACACTGCCACTTCTGTATCCATTTACATGCAGGGCTGTTATACGTCCTCACCATGCTTCATTCCCTTGTGGGACTGAGCAGTAGTAATGCCTAGCTGCCCTTAGTGTTCTCATAGGGCACTGCTGTGTTTTTTAACAAAAGATTAAATTTAGACATGGCAATGGATGATGATGTCACAGGTGAGCAAAGAATAATAAGGCAGTGTGTTGACAGTGAAGTGTGAAATAATAGCTTTATGATGTGGAAAGTATATCTTTAGTCACAATGAGCAGAGCAATGTTTATATTGCAACTGAAATTTTAATACATATATTGAGCAAGGCATAGAACAATAGTGGCTCTTCTCTGTATTCAAGCAAAAAAACTTCAACCTGTAGTTTTCTTCAGCTAGTACTATGAAGTTAAGAGTTCTTCAGGTGTGGTTGAAATGTTTTCTTTTCCTATGATTTTTTTAAAGGTTTGCTCTTTAAGTATAACACTGATGTGACTTTGTGGTCCCACCAAAACCCGGTTAGCATTGTTTGAAATGGACTTGGATGATTTGCTGTTTCATGTTGGGTCTTGGATTCATTGATCACATATAGTTTGTATGCCTCAAATTTGGCTTTGGCTTTTTTTAATCAGCCAGTTTTGAGGACAGGGGTAGTGTGACATACATAATGTGTCATCATAGAGTGACAACAAACACCCAAGTGACTTTGGAAGGGAGCTGAATGTCTCTCAAGGATCTCACAGCAACCAAGGTCTGACAGATCTTACCTGGGTTCTTGTTTAGGTGGAGTTGTAGTGAATCAGGGCTGGTGAACCAAACATATTTCACTGTACATTTAAATACTTGTCTGTCTGTATCTGCCATACCTTTGACCACACAGTGTTCTTACAAGTCACAGCAGAATCAATTCCTTTTATTTCCAGATAATTTTGATGCATTGGCCACACCAATTAAAAGCACTTCAGTTGACACACAAATGGGCAACTGGCACTGAAGAAAAGCACAGAGTAAAGCATCTTGTAAATTGTTGTACACATTTCATTATATTTGGGTGTGGATAAATTTATTGCATCCACATGCTTTTTTCTTTTCATATTTAAAATGTAATGATTGAATCTGACTATATTTATGCAATCTCATAAAGATGTTAAATATGAAGCTCTATTTGCTTATATTAGAATGGCTAGGCATTAAAGAATAGAAAGACTTGGCAGCATTAACTATCAAAGCAGACATTTTATCAGGAAAACCTTAAATCAGGTCTTTTTACTGCTGTCCTAGAGGGCCCCAGTGTCTGCAGGCTTTCATTATAGCCATGCACTTACCTGCTTTCAGTTAATCATTGTTTTGATTGAACCAGTTTCACTTTCCTCAGTAATGAGAGTGTGGGTTCAAAAAGCCAACAACCCTGCTGGACTGTTGCACTCTGGGACCAGAGATGATTAGCCCTACTCTAAATTGTGCCCGAATTACTGGAACCACTGTTCCCTATGAATAAATATAAAAGAGTTGTTTAAATTATTTTGCATGGAAGCCAAGATATTGAATGTACCATCCAAATTTGGATATTGGCCACTGGAATAAGGAGAGCATTTGATCTAATATGATGTAGCATTTAGTTTTACAAACTGGCTATACTGTTCAAAATCTTTTGAAAAGGACATGTATAAGAATTTAATGAAAATGCCGTTTTCAAGTTTGTGTATTTATTAATCTATTGATACAGAATGGGACAAAAAGGAAAAAGTTTATTTTTCTCAGGGTTTTACAGTTAAAACTGTAGAATTAAGAAAGTTGTTTAGTTCTTACAGACTTAAAGTCGGATTTCATAGATTTATTTGCTTCGAATTTTAATTGGGCTAGACATTTATTTAGAAACAACATATCCCTTATTTTGATATGTATTGATAAATAGAATAGCTTATATTCTAATTAGTGTTTAAATATTCTTAGAAATATTACTGTTAGTACATTAATTTGTGTATGTGTTGTCAACATATGACCTTAATTACATATTATGGGAATTTTCCTGTGTTTAATTTATCTAAGCCTTTATATGGAATAGCTGAGTATCTAGGAAAGATTGATCACCTGAATGGCTTTTTTGGTAGAAATAAATTAGATGGTATTATTTATAATGCATAATCATTTACTTGTAGTGTATTGTTTAAAATTGTTAACACTTGTTCAAATTTTTTTTACACTATAGCATTTATGCAATGGTTTACAGAATTCATGGAATTATTTTTATCATTATGGGAATTAAAAGAATTTTTGATCTTAAATCTGTGTCTGTCTTCTGTTCACTGTCACATCTATTTACAAGTTTTTACATTGAGTGGTCTCATATAGTCAGGGAAAAGGAGCCGTAAGAGTATCTGCTTATGCCAGCTTGAATCAGCCTTATGAAACAGGGTCAGCATCATTTCCCTGAACAGAGTGCTTTGAATATTTTGTATATTAATAATATTCCTTGCTGCAGCCGGCATGTCACATTTGGGTGGTAGAGGTCATAAAAGTTCCAAATGTCAAAAGACATCGTAAGGACATTTGAATTAGTAAGTGCCAAGCTCTTGCTTGCTACATAACTGCATTAACTAGACTAGCTGTATGAGGAGTATTTTGTTAGATTATGTGGCCCCCTGTTTGAGAACCCACCATCTGAGCATGCAAGGTATGGTTTCATTAAATATCAAGCTGTTGCCTTCACATACAGTCCATTACAGGCTATGCACTCACAATTGGAAGTCTTGGAGCTTGATCTTTGCAGCTCTATTAGCTACATTTTTTTTTTTTTAGTTGAGCAGAAAAAGTACTACAGAAGTGTGTTTGTGAGGAGTAGTTGTATACATGTTCCATTAATGCTTGAAGGTGAGTGCTCCATTTCCTGTCCTCCCTTCTTTCTCTTCCAGTTTCCATTTACTCAACACTCCTATTTCCTCTTGCACACAAAAACAAGTACCCATACAGTTCCCCACAGACAACAATAAAATAACCCAAAGTGTAGCACAAATACAGACTAAAAGCGTTACAATAACGGTGCTAAAATAAAATTGAATTAATGAATTTAGCATCGAGTGAATTCCATAGTGAATAATGATTTGGTGATTCAATTCAGGTTAATTGGAGAAAAAATTATATAAAACATAAATTTTCATATCATCCATTTATTTGTCACTCAGTTTTTAAGAATCGCCACTTCCAAGAAACGAATGGTTCCGAAAGGATGTTAGTGTCTTCAACAGGTTGCACTGTGTGTCAAATTCACCTTCCCAAAGAGGGAAATTTTGGCGTCACATTAAAATACTTTGAGAGGCAGAGCTCTTTTTGTAAATGTTTACGTAACGGTGATGAACACATGGGTCGTACGATAAAAGCGTTTTTGTTACTGATAACAAAACAGTCCTTTTCGGCCCATGGGCGCCATGTTTTCAAAAATGGCATTGCGCACGGGAACCAGATGCATGTGGTAATTTTGCAGCAAGTCGGAAGGACAACTCTGTGCACCCCTCCGAAGCGTGAGGAGTGGATGGCTGCAAAGTTACTCTCAGTAGATTGCTCCTGTCTCCTCACTGTTAAAAAGGCTGAAGATAAATCTAAGAGGTACCTTGTTTGCTCATTTAATTTCATAAGAATAAAGCTGTACACGGTTTTTCCTGCTAGCGACATTACACCTTGCGCAAACATTTTGATACAGATTGAGCGCTGCGTTGCTTGGTCATTTTTCTCTCAGGGAATGCTATCCCGGCTGTGCGGCTGGCATCAGTGAATCTGTAATGGAGGAGGTAAGGCCAAGAGCTAATGTTAAATCACTCACCCACGTAATATTGTTTCTTCTTATTATTCTTTTTCTTCTCCTTCTTTTAGTGCCTGTTGCTCCATACTTTAATCTCCTTACGTTTAAGCAAATAAGTAGAAACTTTGCAGCTAGCTAACATGGATTGATGAACGTGACTTGGAATGGTTTTCTCATTATTTCATGTCTGTAACTAAACTTGTGAAGTAGTGTAGTTTGACGAAAATGAGTCCTCACAAAGAGATGCAGCGTAAACGAGTTGCTTTTGTCTGAGTGATTAGTGATACAGGATTTCTACTCAAGGCTCCTTGGGGGACATTCCAGGATGAACTTGACTGGTGTATCCGACAGCTGGAGACAGACTTACTGATAGGCAACACCAACCTTCGGAAAGGTAAAGTGTGTGTAGAGGAGTTTGACTGCAGTGTTTTACCATTCCTGGAGAATGCCCTGCCATAAATTATTCATGCAGTCAGTTGATTTGTAATTGCTCTGTCCCAGTGGAGGAGACAGAGCGGGTGCTCAATGTGCTGCAGTCCCAGGACACCCCCTTCATGAGGAAGAGGCAGGTGATGCAGATGGTGTTTGGGGATTACAGGCAGAGAATGACAGAGGAGCACACAGCACAGGAAGACACAGGTACAGAAAACAGTGTTAAGAAATCTTTTGGCAGTCACCTCCGCATAACATTTCATGTGTGACCTTTGATGAGTGCTATGCACAAAAGCATTTAGTGACAAGAACTGGCTCATTGTATGGTTTGTAGTCTTGAGTATATCCAGCACTGTGTCAGACCTGGTTTTGAAAGGTCTCTGCTAAGGATTTCTACATCATTTTTGAAATGTGGTGCCCAGAACTTGACACAGTACTCTAAATGTAATCTGACAAAGGAATTGTACAACACTGCTGTAACGTCCTCTGATTTATACTCAATACTTCTGGCTATATCTGCCAGCATTCTGTTTGTCTTTTTCACTGCATTGGCGCCGTGTCTTCGTCCAGATACACTTTGATCACCTATTAGCTCCAGGTCTTCCTTATTGCACACAGTCAAATTTAGTGCCTCCCACAAAATAATACCGCCTTAAATTATAACCTTAAATTGCTCATGGCTTTTATATTGTTTTTTGTATGTTGTTTTTGTTTTTGCGTAATTGTTTTTGCAATTTATATCCTCATCGAGGCCATTTAAGTAAATAAGGAGGGTCCCTTCACCCATCCATGGGGGACTCCACTTACCACAGTACTTGGATCAAAAGTGACCCAGTCCTTGTTACACTTTGTATTCTTTACTGAAGCCAGTTTGAATCCACCTTTGGGTACATTCTGTAATTCCTACTGAGTTCAATTTGATAGTGAGTTTCTTATGATACATTCTAAAATTTTAAGCAGTATGATCAGCATGATCCCCTTTCAGATATCTTGCCATTAAGCTGCCTTGTTTCCAGTTATTAGAAATTTCTCCAGTTTTCAGATTTTTAGTCAAGTCTCCTTTAGTTCAAGGTCTGCTGACTTACTGGTCATACTTATTTAAATATGTTGTGCTGTGGACTAGGCACACTGAGCCACAGGAGGAGAGAGGAAACAGGGCTCAGCTGGATCCCTAGTGACAACTCCTTCACCTTCAACTTCTTCCCAGATGGTGCACCATTACAGACTGCTATCCAGGAATCACGACAGGCAGGCACCGTACCCATGACTGGGCAGGATTCCGACTTTGCATTCAACTTCCAAATCCCTGTAGAGAACCCAGCAGAGACAGAGACTGGAGCCTCAGGGGCTACTGCTGGTGCAGCTGAGAGAGTAGATGCCGGGGATAATGCTTCAGAGAAGTCACAGGACTCAAAGCAAATACCTGTGCCTCCCTCTTCCAAAGCTAAGAAAAAGAAAAAATCCAACAAAAAGAAACCAGCAGCAGAGGGAGCTGAAGGCCAGCAGAAACAACCAGCTGTTTCTGCATCTCAGGGAGAGGCAGCCAATTCCAAAGGGGAGGCCAAAGAGCTGGTAAGCATTGTCAGATGTCCACAGTTTTACACTTAATGATGACATGCTTTGCCAGGTAAATGTCATCTCACTATGTGATGTGTGTCTCAGTCTCCAGAACAGCAGTTGGTCAGAGAGCTGGACTGGTGTATAGAACAGCTGGAACTGGGTTTGAGGACCCAGAAGTCCACTCCTAAACAGAGTAAGTAAGTCTTTCACTAGAACGCACAGAGAGATTAACAACACTTATAACTCATGTCCTGATCTCATAGAATGACATTTAAAAATATCAGTTGCAACAATCAGTGTTTGTTGAAGTCCACCACATTTTTTGTCTATAGTGGAGGAGGCCTCACGTGCCTTGAAAACCCTGCGCAGTAGTAAGGCCCCCTTGGTAAAGAAGCGGCAGGTAATGAGGGCCATGTTTGGTGACTACAGGAAGAAGATGGAAGAGGACAAAGCCAAGCAGGTTAAGCTCATTCAGGCAGGTAAGTAAGGTTGAGGAGGGCCTCTGTGATTGGGCCCGGTGACTCCTGTATAAACACCTGCTTTTTTTGCGTGTGACATGAAGTTTGCTAGAACCGTGTGCATTATCTGTGAAGCGTCTTTTTGGTAACATCACCCAGTTACTCGAAAATGTTGTTTTTTCCTCTCAGCTGTGAAGTCAGCTCGAGTTACAGCTGTGTCAGAGCCAGCCAAGAAACCGGTTTTCCACAGGAGAGCAGAGTGCAGAACACAGCCCCAGCCAGGTTCCCAGAACCAGGGGGAGACACCTGGCTCAAGCAGTGAGAGCTTTGTCTTCATCCCAACACAGGAGGAGTTTTGCTTTAACTTCTTCTGATCTGATGCTATATGGCTGTTGAAAACAACAGGAGTGTTTTTATCATTTGCAGCAGGAACAGTTAATGGTGATACAGACAGATCAAGCTTGAAGGTCAGGTTTGAGTCATGTAGTTTTTTCTTTTTCTGTTGTCAAATGTAAGGGTATAGGAAATCTCTTCCCTGTTTGACTGCTGTGAAAGTGATGTTATTTGAAAAATGGACATAACCAGGATCAGTTGCCTGTGCAAATGTAAAAATACCTATTGTATTATATACCCCTGGAGACAAGAGATCATAAGTAATATACATAAAATATGAAGTTTTGTTTTGTTTTGTTATATTGCCCCACAATTAGTCTTAAATGAGAAAGGTTACAAAGATGCCTGGATTTTTTCTTCTGATTTGAACTTCAAGTTGAATTCATAAAATTAAATATTGAGAAAATAATTTTTATTCTCCTGACGTTCTTACAGTAGTACTACATTTAAACGGAATATTGCCGGTGCCTTAAAATGAGAAATTCAGATGCATAATCATGACCTTGAAACAGATAATTTACAGACTTCTGAACATCTGAATATATCAGTACATTAAGAATTTGAACTAAAGGGTTAATGAACTTGTTTTAGTTATGCTTGGTGACAAAATCTATATGAATGGCTGTATCACTCTTCAGTGGGAGCAAAAGAGAGGCACTGTGATGGCTGTTGAGGAAAAGGGGAATGGATAAAACTAGTTCAGCAATTTCACCTCCCCCCCATTTTCAACACTGAGGTAAAAACACCTGACTCACACTTCCAACGTCAGCTTTCATACTGCATGTCTTACTGTTAAAAACTGCACCCTAATGACTAAAATTGTCTTTAATACATATTTTGACTGTTTTACTCGTCTATCAAATATGACGTCAAAGTAGTCGATTAAATTGTCCTTTTCTGTAGCCAGGATGAGGATATAAAGAAATCACAGTACAATCCATGTTTGGGGATTACATAACATTAGCTAAATTAATTAAAAAGACAGTAGACAATACAAAAAGATTGTCTTGATGGCTTTAGAGGGTTGTTAGAGGGTGTCCACATACTGATTCAGAATTTTGGATTTTGAATGGAAAATTACCTGGTGTGAATGATACTTCGCTATTAACAAGAAAAGACAATATGTAATGCATTGACATCTGACAGATCATTACTGGACAAGTAGAATGTGATCTTGTCTCAAAAGAAACCATTAGTAAATTTGTATGTATACATTTATTTTTACATCTGCCTGAAAAACTTTGCTGTTTGTACAGTCCCAAAAAGTATGCGTTTTATTTTGTCACTGGTAGTTGTCACTAAAAGAGCAGTTTGTGTCTATATTGATAACCTTCCTCACTTTGTCAGTATGTAGATACCTTCCTCACTTTGTCCATCAAACTTTATACCATGTCATTTATCAATATCTGTCAATGTAAATATGTTAGTCCAAAAGAAATCTGTCTAGCATTTATCCCTCTGATATGGAATGGCAAGCAGCCCTGACTGTGGAAAATTTTTCTTCAGAGGTCCAAGCACAGTGGTGGTATGACTCTTCCCAGCTTTTACCATCAGCCACCTAACTGGCCATCCTGGGTTGCCATGGAAACACATGCCTGTAAGCAAATCTCCCTGCCAGCATTTCTTGGAGCTGCACTCCCACTGATCGGTAACACGCCTATCAACAGTCCAGTTGTGGGTTCAATTTAGGAAAACATTTGGCCCTCAGGACTCCTCCCTTTGAGTCCCATAGCCCTTAATCACCTTTTTACGTAATCAGTGCAGGATGTAACTTTTCAGAGCTGCCATGGAAAAAGTTTAAAATCTTTCCAAGACCCATTTATAGACAGTTTGTCAAAACATTTTGATCCACCTAAGTCAGATTTTTTTTAGATTCTTACAAGTCAGGCATTATGTTCAGCACCAGATATCAAACTTTACATCATTGCCACCTGGCAAGCCTTTACATTTGTTCTCTCTCGATGATTTGCTCTCTCTCGATGCATTGGCCAAAGGTGCAGTCTGCACCATTCATGATTTAATATCGAGGCTAACATTCTTGCAGTGTAGCCCTACGTTTCTTTGTAACACCTGTGGCTTTAATGCTGTTCCATGGACGTACACCAACTCTGTTCATGCTTTTTTGACATGTTATTTATTTGTTGATTCATTTAAACAAATGATACTTAATGGTCAGCAGGGAAGGGATAATGGTGTTTTGATGTTTGGTGGATATGAAAGGGGAGATGGAGGGGTTGGGGGTGGAGGGAATTGTTGGATGTGATTGTCTTGTGTGTAATATGTAATATCTTGATGTGCTGCTTTTCTTGGCCGGGTCTCTCTTGTAAAAGAGATTTTAATCTCAGTGGGACAAACCTGGTGAAAAAGGTTAAATTTTAAAAAATTAAATAAAACATACGAAGATGAAATCAACAAAAAGAACTTTGAGAGAGAAAGCAAAAGACTTCAATACCAATTGTTGCTCGATTTTGACGTCATTTGTAATTTACTTGCGATTGGCTGTTGTTCGTGAGAACGGGTTCTTTTAAAGCGGGGCATCTTGGGAAATGAAGTGTATATCCATATAAATTACCTCTGGAATTCCTGTAAATGGAAGAAAAACGACTACAGATCCCAGCTGTTTTGAAGCTCTGGTTCCTGCGGCAAGGGTGCAACCTCAAGCGCCCGTGTTGTTTGATTTTGTTAAGCTTCAGCGAAGATTGCACGACAACTAGCTGAACAGACAATACAGTATACATCAACAAACACAAGTAGGTAAGGCAGCATATATCACATTATTGTTTGTTTGTATCGGTTTCCTTTTGTCAGTACTTTTTTAGTTTAGTCGCATTTAAGTAACGTTACCGCGATAGCGACTGTAGATGGTTTGCTAGGTAGCTAGCCACAAATCACAAGAGCTGGCTAGCTCGATAGCTAATAGTATATCTTACTCAAAAACATTCTCTTCAGATGGTTAATTAGCTGATGTTAGAATCTAGCTTTGTTAGAGAGCTAGTTTGTTCCCCACTGAAATTCATGCTTACCTCGCCATGTCACTTACAAGCTAACTTGCCAGATAAGTTTGTGTTAGCTAACACAGTTTGCAGTTCGCTAGGAAAAAGTGCGGTATTGCTGTCTGGTGTGTAAAATTCATTTTGAAGCCCATTAAAATAGGGCTGTGTTGACGTGGTTTTAAAGCACCAACACGTTCCAGAAGAACACCAAATTTTCCCGAACGCTTTGTTCTTGAATTAGACACCTGTGCTGGGTAGCTGGTATCAGTGAGCGCGACATTTTTCCATTTTCCTTCATTCACCGAGATGCTTTATCCGTTAGCCCAGCATTTCCAAACCCTACTCCTGGCGGCACACTGTCCTACGTATCTTCTATCTATCCTTGCTCCACCTACCTGACTGAACTCATCAATGGCACGTTTGATTAGCTGAGCACACCTGATTTAATCAAGCAGCAAGGATAGATAAAAGAGATGCAGGACAGTGTGCCGCCAGGAGTAGGGTTGGGAAACACTGCGTTAGCCCACACTTTTGAGAGTCAAACGATGTAAATTCAAAGACAGTGAAATTTAGCTTGTATGCAGGTGTGTGAAATTTGAAACTGGAGTAGCAGGATGTCGGAACTAAGTGACGAAGCCAGTGAGTCAGAGCAATTGGGGGCCAGTCTCTCTCTGTGGTTGGGAGGCGCTGGAGGGCAGCTGGTGCGCCCCGAGGAGCTGAATGTACCCCTGGATCTCCACACAGCCTGTTCTATCGGGCAGTACGACGTGGTAGCTGAGTGCATACGCAGGTGGGTGTCCCTTCAATACTTCGTGTGGCATATGACCCTGATGGAGTAGTATTGTCACCTCTAATTTCATTCATGACAGACAGACATGTACACACATATAAATCAGGCTCTGCCACTTTGTTAGTTTAGTTGAATATTATATATGATGTTATATAAATATTAGTGGAGCACTGATGCTTGATAATGTTGCTCCTGTAATCTGTTTTTGAATACAGAGGTGAAGTAGACCTGGATTGCAAGAACATTGGTGGCTGGACACCCCTGATGTATGCTGCCTATATTGGGCATGACAACATCGCCAATCTGTTGCTGGAAGCGGGTGTCCGTGTCAACGCCACCACTGCGAAAGGTCAGACACCTCTTATGCTGGCAGCTAGCTGTGGGAATGAGAGCATTGCCTACTTCCTGCTGCAGGTAGGGTGTAATTTCTACCCATGGGTGGCTTTGTCTGTTTGGTGCACCTTTTGAAGTGGTGAGAATAGGCCAGTCCTATGTGTTGCAGATGTGGTGGTGACACTGAGTGCGTTGAAACTGGCTCATCAGTGTGCCTGCTGTGCCATTGAATTGTCTGACGTTGTCTGGTAAAAGCAAGGTGCAGAGCTGGAGATGAGGGATACAAGAGGCTGGACGGCCTTGTTCCATTGCACCAGCACTGGACACCAGCAGATGGTGAAGTTTCTTCTGGACAACAATGCTAACGCCAACATCAAGTGAGTGGTTCTGTATTAAATGGTATGAAGGAGCACAGTGGCTCTTTCTCATAAATACCTCTCAACCAACATGTTACTGCAGTGTGTGAACAGACATCTCATCCCATCAGAGAACCCATTTCTGGCTTTTCTCCCTTAATGGAGGCTGCTGCTTCTGGGCATGAAATCATCGTTCAGTACCTTCTGGAACATGTGAGTGTCCATTGTTCTTTTCAAACCTCTAATACATTCATATTTTTCCCATACCTATCAAAGGGAACAAAGCTGAATCGTTCTATTTGTGTATACATATGCGTGTTTGCATTGCAGGGGGTGAAGGTGGATGAGAGAAATGCAAAAGGAGAGACTGCCCGTACTCTGGCTATGCTGTACGGCCACACCAAGATTGCTAGCCTCATCGACATGCACTCCATGAGGCTCAAACAAGGTACTTTGCTGGGAATGCCAGGCATTGCATAGCTGTAGCCACACACCCTTCAGGTATAATTGACATAAGCACATGTGTTGCACTGTGATCGTGCAGTGAGATTCACAGCATTGTTCTTCCCGCTTTTGCATTGTTGCACCTTGAAGATCTCAGCTCATCTGAGGATTCAGACAGTGCTCCCCCAAGGTCGCGTCTCAGCCGCAGCAAAGTCAAGGGGCCCAGCATCCACGACGGACCACAAGCCATTGCCAAGTTCAGAGTTGGAAGCACCAGCAGGCACTGCGGTACAGGCTTTACTGCAGTCTATTTTGCATAGCTTTCTCGTGTTTGGGAGGACTCTGTGAGGAGTGGTTTTGCAACTGTGTTAATCCAAAGATGTCACAGTCAGAAAAAAAGGTCAAGGTTGCTGTGTTTTTCCTGTAAAAGCCATGACATGACACATGACATCACTTCTGCCGTTACTGCCATACCATTGTCTGGCTTCATAAACACGAGGCTAGTTGCACTGATGTAATATTTATGGATCCTGAGAAATTGTGTGAGAAACTGATAGGTGGATATCACAACTAATAGAATAAGGCACTGCTTTTTGGAAGTATTTTTCCCCCCCAGAAATTGCTTTGATGGTGATAAGATCTGCAACATGAAAAGATGTTATGGCCAGTGCATATACACACAGACCACACACGCTGGTGTTCTTTGACAGACGTGTTACATGGTCAAGCGTCTTATGAATGTAATAATCCTGTGCTAAATTATTTGGAATATAAGCCATTGGCTCTGATTGGTAATGTTTGTCAGCCAGGAGAAATGGTAAGATTGACGTAGGGCAGAAAAAGCTGGAGGCCGGTAAGCAGTTACAAGTGTATGCATGGGAACACACATACATGGTTTGTTGTCATAATGTGTGTTATTGGTTTGATTTTTTGACATTAGTCAGATATACTATTATATCCAAGGAAAAATGAATGCATTTTTATAAGGATTTTACAATTTGGAGTTGTGTGTGCACACAGCCGTAAATTCAGATTTTGGAAAGCTTCACCTTACACTGGCTTTAACATCACAACTACCAAGTACTGTCGCAAGCAAAATCACCCATCTGCTAAATGAAATGTGAAGGAAGGCAACAGCCACTTCCAGTAGAAGGCTCCCACATTACTCTATAAGCTATTTTGGAAATCGGTTCGACATCCATGATGTCAGTTTGAATCTGAGTACGTATGTTGATGAGAGTTGGGTTTTAGATGTACATTTGTGTTCAGAGTGATGAGTAATGCATCTTAATATTTTGTCATTGGACAAAAGTAATAAGAGTCTTATTCTTCCTCCACATGGGCAGAGCCTACAGTTGCACCCCCGGGATATGTGACCTTTCGGGACGAAGGCGAGCAGAGTGAGGGGATCTGTAACCGCGATGTCACTTCACCCATCAATGAGCTGGACGGACAGAGCAACAGCAGCAGAGGTGCAGGAGAGCTCCTCCCGTTCAGCTTAGTTCATAACATACGATTGTTAGAACCGCTCTCCCTAGGAAATGATTTGGTCTTCTTTCACAGACCAGGATCCACTTGCTGTGTGGCAGTCTGGTCTTATGCTGCCTTTTCCTGCTTCAGATGAGAGTCCCTTCTTTGACAACGACATGCCTACCATGAGGAGCAGCAGCAGCAGCAGTGAGGGCCTCCCGCGCATGATTGGACTCAGCCGCGAAGCCTCACTGGAGAGCAATGAGGTGAGCAGGAGTTTACCTCAGCCGTTGTGTGTTTAAAAAAAAAAAAGCGAAGACAGGTAGTGGGTCGTAACTAACGTGTGAACATCACTGGGATAGTGGTTAATCTTCATTTTGGGGAAGACCATTCCCAGTATTTTTTTCTGGGGAAGACCAGAAAAAAATACTGGGAATGCAACTCCCGTTTCATGGTGGCCTTGCACCCCCTTTCTTCCTCAGGACTCTGACCAGGCCAAGAAGAGCTCTGCCCGCCGAGCAAACAAGGGCCACCACCATAAAAGCAAGAGTCGCCATGGCAGTAGTGAGAACACACATTCTGGTGGTACTGGGAACTGTGGGATGGTCCCGCCTACTAGCCAGGCCCCATCCTACACGGGTCCCAAGGTACATATCGCCATGAGCTTGCTAGTTCTAGGGCCACTTCCAGGGCAGCTGTTGTCCGCTGTGCCATACATTTATTGCAACATGCCTTTACGAACTTTTTCCCCCCCAGAGTTCCTTCGAATGCCAATAATCTTTGGCCACACATGCTCAAAAACTAAGCCCTTACCTGGTGGTTAGGTGGGGGAGACACAGCCTTTAGGCTTTCTCTCCCATGATCCCTTGGTCCAGCACTGCATAGCTGAAATGGATAAGATGGATAAGATGGCTGTTTGTTGATGGACCTTACCCTTTCTGTCCTATTCAAAACCTAACCTCTTGTGTAGGACCTGGCAGAGTTCTTGGAGCAGATTGGCTTCTCCAAATACCTCCCCCTTCTGGAGGAACAGGACATTGACCTGCGGATCTTCCTCACCCTCACTGAGAATGACCTGAAGGAAGTTGGCATCACGTGGGTCTGCTTCCCTCTGTGTCTTGCACTAGGGGCTGTCATTACACAGCTGTCAGTTTACACTAGTCTAAGGAAATCATACCAAACTGACTTGCCTAATGTGTGGATCCTTGGGAAACATCAGAATTAATTAAACTCTGACCCTATTAACATTTAGCATGAAAAAAATGACTGAGGAGAGAGACTAAGGTAGACTGTGTTACAGTTCTTGCTTTTGCAGATTGTTTCAGTTTGTGATTGCTTCAGTTACAAACGTGACTTCTGGCTTTATTGCAAGCAGTCTTAGATGGAAGTCTTCTGGCAGTCTTAGACGGATGAGAGGTGGCAGGCCTCAGTCGCCATTTCTCTAACTCACTGAGCTGCCACTTGCCATAATACTCAATGTGTGATACAGGGGCCTTTCAGCACAACACCGCTTGTCAGAGAATGATCCTTGAAGCTCTGACATTACACCCACAGAAGATGGAGGTATTGAGAGGCAAAGTGAGGGCAGAGGTAGGGAGGCAGGAGACTGGCCTGCTGGGGTCTGACACCTCTGTGCTGCGTTCTCCCTGCGCCAGACTGTTCGGGCCCAAGCGGAAGATGACGTCCGCGATCGCCAGGTGGCACAGTAGCGCGCGACCGCCCACTGACGCTCTGGAGCAGGCCTACGCCGACCAGCTGGAGGCCGAAATGCAGGAGATGGCCATCCAGCTACACAAGGTAATCTGCACCCAGCATCCCTAAAGGCTACGGGAAAGAGCAGCACATTGCTCTAAGCGCTCCTGTGCACGCTGTGCTAAGCAGCCTGAGACACTGAGTTCACAGCTGGTTACTTTCCTCCCATCTTCTCTCCCCAACCCTCTCCCGCGGCAGCGGTGTGAGGAAGTGGAGATTCTGCAGGGCCAGGTGTCACAGGAGAAGGAGCTGCGTACGGTCATGGAGGGGTGCCTGATGGAGGACAAGATGGCCTGGAGAAGAGTGCACACTGAGCTGGTGAACACCCACACGCTGGCCCAGGAAGCAAGTGCAGCTCTGGAGAAAGTGAGGTGAGGCTGGGCAGAGGAAGGACTGGTGTTATGGTATGGTATATTGCTTTGGCAGGACACATGGTGTGATTTTTCAGGACAGAATGGTGCCCAGTTTCCTGTTCCAGACATGTTCATCAGCACAGGGAATGTGAAGAAGTCGTCAGTTTGAATGTGTTAATATCAACAAAACAGCAGAGGAAAGAATGAATGGGAATGGACTCTTTCACCCAAACACTAATAAGGAAATGGCACAGCAGTTATGGGCAATTGAGAGCCAAGGCCAGTAGAGCTTAATTTCAATTGCCTGCTTTATACCTGGAAAATCAAATAAGTCCACTTCCTCACCAAATAATTGATCTAATGAAGACGGGGCAGAACAGAGGCTAGTCGACTGGGTGTGATCAGATTTTGAATTGTCCATTCTTGTGTTGGAGTGTTTGAGAGGCAGTACAGAGGGTGGCTGGAGGGGGAGTCTTTTCTGGATGTGACAGGTCTGTTTTGGCATTGTGATGGACAGGGCCTGTCAAACTGAGCTCTTCTCCCGCCTGCGGAGTGACGGAATGATTATGCGCCATGGTGACAGCAAGGTCAAGCCGAAGGGCGAGGCAGGTGGCAAAGGCAAGTAAATCTCAACTCCCAAGTGAAGTCACATGGGATATATTTCTGTGCTAGAGATCAGTATTACGATAGTCATTTGAAATTTTGATCAATTTAGTTTCAAATATGCATTGGCATGCAGTATGAACTTAAAAAGAACATGGTGTCCAGTCAGTGCAAGATCATGATATGCTGGCTGTCTCACCGATTAGTGACGCATCAGCTAGTTTGAAGTCACATCAGTACTTATGTTTGGTTCTTTAGTGTCTGTGGCCCACTTGCTTTTTTCTGTGTATATTTTCTCACAGGGAGTGAGGTGTTGAGGGAAGGCTTGAAGTCCCTCAGTCTCACAGAGCTCATATCCAAGCTAGAAGTGTACGAAGAGGAGATGGGTAAGATGGGACTCAAATCAGGGTGCCACACAGGGTGCCAGTGGGCTCAAATCTGAGTTGTCATTTGACTGGGAGTCGCTAGCAGCAAAACAAAATTTGTGATATCTGGCCAGGGTCTGTTTTTCTCACCCCTATGGAGCTTACAAGTGACATCTTTGTACAGTGTCAGTGGAAAAATCTTCCAGTCGGCATTCACCCCAATGTGGTGCACTGTGGGACTTGTAGTATGGAAAATAACCATTGGTTGCATGCAAATTTAGCGTTCACCTGGCTTCCACTGCTCCTGCATGAGCCCAGAGGGTGTTGCAAAGTGGCAAGCTTACTATAATGTAGTAGAATGGGTGATTCCAAATTAGGTTAAAAAGGGGGAGCTAGCATAAAGGAAATACTAAAAAACCTCTCCAGGAAAAGGTTTCCTGGTCCTTAGAGTTCTACTTCATTTGTGTCACCTTGTCAAAGCCCTCCTGAAAGAGGGTTAAATCTGTGTAGTGTCTCTGAAGTGATGAGTGTCCTGCAAAGGTTATTGAGCAAAGGGCATGTGTGTCTTAACTGTTTGGCTGTGTATGTGACACCCCAGGAGAGAACCTCCAGATGGTGACCCAGAGTCTGAAGAGACTAAGCGCTACAGAGAAGGGCACAGAGAACTGGGAAGAGTCCTAGCTGAGACTGGTGAGTGTTTGCACACCCCTTACATTTGGGGCAACATCGCCATTGTCATGGTGTGTCTAAGACTTTCCATCAATGTTTTAGGTGCTGGCTTTGTCATTTGAGGAACAAGTAAATAACCCAATTCCTCAACGCTTCTCCACAGTGAACGTTCAGGATTGAATCACATATCTCTTCATCTCCCCAGATCGTGCTGACAATGCTTTTGCTGACGGAGGGTGACAGTACCACCCTGAACAAACATACCAGGAAGACAAGGGTGTAGGCCTGGTGCAGCGGGGGCTCGCCAGGGGTACGACAATCAGGCTGGAGGGCGGATGCCCCCCCCCCATGCCTGTGCTGGAGACGCTTGAGACTGGAAGCTGTAGAACACAGAGCTGGTGGAGGTGACTTGTCAACAACCTCCAGTCAAGGAGGGCTATGCTACAGTAGTCTCACTGTGAAAGACCCTTGTCCTCAATCACAAATCAGACTGCATTTCATTTCATTTTGTATTTCACTTTTTGAAATTGAAACACTTGTGCACAGAAAATCTATTGTATTAACTACTCCAAAGGTATTTTACAAGAATAATTTTGATTGCAAACAAGACTGTCCTTGACCTCTCAAAATTCATGACTGAAGCCCTTAACAAGGGCAGCTTGTACCATTTTGTAGTAACAGTACAAAAATGGATACAGTGAATGCAGACATTGTAGAATCCTTCAAATTAACTGTGCACAATATTCCATGATTGAAAATTATCTTAAGATTTGAAATGGAGTCTTAATGTCCATCACCTTTTGAGTGTGACAGAGTTAACGGTTAAGTACAGTAAACCTGGGGAAGATGAGACAAAGCCTTGCGCCTTGAAAGGCATTGCTTCAAATTCTTTAAGCCAGTTGGAAACTAAGTGGCTTTTGGGTAATCACTCCAATTCCCACGAGTAGCAGGTCCTTCACTGTGTGAAGAAGCACCAGTGCATTATCTGGACATTGCACACTAGCCTGAGGTGAAAGCAGACTCTTTTTGAACAGCTGATAGCAGAGCCCATCTTGCAGATTGAGGGGAGGAGAGAAACTACAGGACTGGTATTGAAATTGGTGAGGGTGGCTTTCCATCCTTTATAGATCCCAGACTGGGTGACTTAAATCACAAACCTTGATGTGTAAAACTCTTTGGTCTTTTCTCTGAGAGGTTTGATATTGATGTCATTTTCAATTTCTTCACTGTAAAAAGTAAACTATAAAATAAAGTGGTGTTACCAATTACTGATGCTTCATCTTTTCTCTGTGCCATCAGAATATGAAGGCTATAATTTGTTCCTGTTAAATTTAATTGAATACATTCTGTGACAACACACTGGATCCTTCCCTCAATAATGTATAAAGGGGGAAAGTAAAGGGTTTGTTTATCTTGCCATTAGTTTTCAGTCCTACAGCCATAGATGGAAGGTGCTGTAAAAGAGATACAATTTTGAAGTATTTTATATTTCTGTCACAAAAGCCCCTTGACAGATCACTGGTGGCTTTTCCTATTTTAATTGCTACTCACACTGCTGATGACAGTACCACCAAGACGGTGCTGCACGAGAATTGCCGTAAAGGTGCAGAAACAAGGATATAGCGCTGAATGATGCATTGGTATTTGCAGAAGTAGTTATATATATTTCTAAGCATATATAACTGTTTAGGTTTTCACAGAGCAGTGGGTTATATCATGAATCAGAACCATTGTGCTGTACTATACTAGACATCTCCAAAAATGACAGATGAATGAATCAGTAAATTCTGGAGAGAAAATATTTACACTGAGGTTTGATGGTCCAGTTAGATGAATTGTAGGGTTGACTTTACACTGACATAAACGCCATCTCTGTTCTCTAAATGTGGAGCCAAATGCAGCCAAACCAAACACAGCCATGACGCAATGGACATAGACATTAACTGACCAGAGGCCATAGTCAGTGTTTGGTGTCCTTTCACACTGGCCTCTGTTTGTGTTTTAGTCTATTACACACTAAGGATATTTACTGAGTCTTGACTCAAATACCCAGACAGGCACGCTTCAGAAATCTCTATAAATAACCTTGCTAGAGGAGACTGACTTAAAGCTAAGCATACCAGAGAGGACAGGGAATTGATCTTCACCTAGCTCTCATTGTCTTGGCAACATGGACTTGCATGCAAACAACTGAGGTCATGAGTCAATGGTGTACTGACATTAGGAGAAATCAACACAGAATTCTAGAAACACTAACTATGCTGCCAGTGTATTTACAGCAAAGGGAGCCTTGGTTAACTCCTTTATAGGCAACATGCCAGATGAAGAAACAAAAGATTTTAAATATGTACCAACAACAAGCATACTGAGTCACAACTCTCTTCATTTCTGAGTCCTTATCAATCTTTGCTGTCTTTGCTGTGACATCATCAGTAGTAGTGTAGCACCATCTGAAAGCAAATGTTTCTTCTCCAAATGTTCTGGCCTCCATCAGCTCCCACCCCCCCTCCTCGACTATCCTACATCGCTCAGCAGTTTTGGAAGAGCTCGCTACCGATGTCCCTCAGGTCACGGCCGACCAGGCTGGGAGGGCTGCTGCAGGTGATGTTGTTGTGGACGCTGATGACCGCGTGCGGCTCCTCTCCCTCCACCAGGATCTCCACCTGCCGGGGCACCACCTGCGGCCTCCTCAGGCTGTAGCGTCTCAGGGGAAGTGTGCTGCAGTCGCACCTCCAGCGGTTGCCCGTCAGCCACAGCTGATGCAGGCTGTCCGGGATCTCCGGGGGGAGGCTGCTCAGGGCGTTGTCCTTCAGGTTGAGGTAGCGCAGCCTGGGTAGCATCTGCATGGTGCCGTTGTGGAGCCGCTCCAGACCATTCCCGGAGAGATCCAGCCAGGAGAGACTCTTCAGGGGTAGGAGTGCCTCTGTGGGAAGCTGCTGGAGGAGGTTGCTGGACAGCAGTAGGTAGTCCAAGTTTTTCAGGCCGTGGAAGGTATACGGGTATAGGGATTCCAGCTTGTTGAACCTGAGGTCGAGCTGCTGCAGGCCTTGGAGGTCTGCGAAGCTGTGGCGCTCCACCACAGAAATGTTGTTGTGCTGTAAGAAGAGACGGCGCATTCCCGTCAGACCAACAAAAGCCAGGTGGCTGACTTTGGTGAGGCAGCCTTTGTCCAGGTGGAGACTGTGGAGGTGGGCCAGACCTTTAAAGATCTGGTCTGGAACAGTCAGGAAACAACTGCCGGACAGGTTTATCACGGCCACGTGAGACAGGCCCACGAAAGTGCCCGTGCGTGCATCTTGCACCTGGTTGTACTCCAGCTCCAGCACCTCCAGGTGACCCAGCCCCTCAAAGATCCTGTCCCCGAGGACCTTGATGCGGTTGTGGCTCAGACGCAGCTCCTCCAGGAAGTGCAGCTCGAGGAACGTCCTGGGCCGCAGGCTGCTGATGGTGTTGTTAGAGAGCCTCAGCACAAGGAGGCTGTGAAGACCCAGAAAGGTATCCTCGTGGAGTGTGCAGAGTCGATTGTTGGTTAAGTCCAACCAGCGGAGGGACTTCATGCCCATGAAAGCTTTAGGCGCCAGGGTAACTATCTGGTTCTGGGCCAGATAGAGCTTCTGCAGCTTCGGTAACTTCAGGAAAACATTGGCCTTGATAACCTTCAGGTGATTTCCTGTGAGGTCCAATTCTTTGAGTTCGGACAGTCCCTGGAAGAGCTGTGGCTGCAGGTAGGCTAGCCGATTTCCTGCCAGCACCAATTCTCGGAGGCTGTGCAAATCCTGGAAACAGTTTTCAGGCAGCACCACCAGTAAGTTCCAGCCCAGGTTAAGGAGCCACATGTTAGAGAGGCCGGCGAACAGTTTCTCCTCGATGCGGAACAGCTGGTTGTTGTGAAGGCTGAGGGAGGCGAGGCTGGGCGAGTTTTGGAAGACTGCGGCGGGGAGGGATCGCAGGCGGTTGCGCTCCAGATGAAGGTGAGCCAACGAGCGCAGGGCCTGGAAAGCCTGCACGTCAATGGAGGACAGCTGGCCACCCTGCAGGTTTAAGAAGTCCAGTTTGTTCAGGTGTTTAAAGGAGGAGGCGGGGAGGGTGGTGAAAAGGTTACCGTCCAGCCATAACGAATGTGTGGCAATTGGCGCATCAGAAGGGATGTGCGTGAGGTTGCGTGAGCTGCAGTACATGTTGAGCTCGGAGCTGTAGTCATCATGCAGACAGGTGCAGCCCGGGGAGCAGGGAATGGATTCTTCAGAAGGTGGGTTCTCCTCCAGCACAGCCTCCTGCAACCCACCGAGGGCTCCCAGCACTCCCAAAAGCCACAAAAATGGCAGCAGCGAGGAGTTCATTACAGCTGAGAGCAGAGGACAGGAGAGTTAGTTCTGTCCTAGGTTTGCATTGTAAAAAACTATTTTACACATGCCCAGAATTTGCTTTAGTGCAATAACAAAATAATAATAATGAAAAACTTCAATGCTTTTATACCATGAAACATGACACACATTGAAAATATGGAAAAAAAAGGAATTGAGTGCAGTGTTGGTTCAGATGGTTGCTGTTTAACTAGTCTTATCAACTCCACTGAAGAGTGCTGAGTAAAGAATACTGGAATGTGTGCAAGATTCCAAGTGTGTTTGAGATTGCTGGAATACCATTTAAAGTAAGTGGAGATAATGCAAATATGGTTTTTCTTGGAGAGCAGTGACATGCTTCTCTGCACTAGGTTAACAATTTACGATCGCAAACATTCAGCAGTTGGGCTCTTATCCACACTCCCGTCATTCTTCTATGCCGTGATGAAGCAGCACATTTCTCTGTACTAAAGCATGTTGTAAAGCATGCAGTTTCATAAATGTTAGTCTCATTGAAGTGTTCAATATAAACTCTTGCTGTAACAAAAAGGTTGTATAGGAAACTAACAACCCCCAAATGAGTTTCAATTTGTAACATTGATTCTGTATTTCACTAATTGAATACAAACTCATGTGCTTCTATTTTCCTGTTGCTTTTCTGATAGGGTAGCCCTAAGCATTGAAAGCCCCCGTGCTGCAGCCATGACTTACCTGGACTTTTAGCAGTCTTGAGGAGAGTCCGGCAAGCAGCCACTGACACGACGGATGGAGAGTGTCAGCAACCAGCAAGACCTGCCTCTGCTTTCTATCCCGCGCCTACCAAAAAAAGCCTTGCCCACAAACCTACGTTACACAATTAACCTTTTCATTCCCCCCTCTCTATGTATTTTAGAGATGCATTCTGTTCATGCATTCTCTTAAAATAAATGCATATTCAAATGTGATTTGGTTAATGGTTATTTTTTGGTTAAAGAAAAAACATCAGAAACCCTCTTCTTTGTGAAAAATAAAATGTAAAATTTGAAGCACTAATTTGCATCATTGCTATGATGTCGCAGGCACTTCCAAATACAATTCAAACATTTATGTGTTTTCTTGGGGGTGTCTGCCCAAGATGCATATGAACAGAACTGCATGATCCTCTTAGGTAAGTTAATAACAGTTAGATTCCTTCCTCACTCTTCAGGAGATTGGTCTGAATGCCATGTGTTTTAGGACAAGTCAAATTGTCTATGTTGCTTTCTGTTATATATCTCCGGCAACTGAAACGCAGGGGCCTAAGTGCACTGTGAAGAGGATAAATATGCATTTACATATTGGTAGCTTTGAAAATGAATACATTATTTTTTAAGTGGTAAAGCGGCTCACGGCAACTGGCTCAGTGTCACAATAAGCATTAATGAATGTCAAGAAGCTACTTTTATGCTAGTGTGGACTATTTAAGTGTGCCAATACCAACTTAACCATTCTGTTTACATCTCATTAATGGCATGTTTGTGAGTTTCAATGACTTTGGCCACAAGTATGCAGGATATAACCATTTTGTAGATGTTGAGTTGAACACTCAGGTTTTTAGATTGCACAGTTTCAGCCAGATTAGAAAATCTTCATGCCAAACCTGTGGAGACATTATAATTTTAAACCAAACTGCAAGAGTGGGCAATGTTTGAATATTTGGAAACAACGTGTTTTCAATTAAGGCAGTTTGCACCAAACAGTTGGTATAATATGATAAAATTATCCTGCAGATGTGAAGAAGACTGAAGATTTAATTTATTAATAAATTCCTTTACAACAGATTTACCTTAGCTTGGTGGAAACGTGGTGAGGTTTAATCAATCCAAAAAACTTGTTTATACAAAGATACACAAAGCTCTAGTCAATTCATACAATACATTTTTGCTGAGCTCAGGAAAGCATGAAAGAATTAAGAATTCATGTTGATTCTGAAGCTGAACGCAGGAACACGAATACCCCTGGCAACAGAGTGCAGTGGAAGTGCATTTGCATCTTATCATTGAGTACAGGTGAAAGGACAGGCTGAATACATGGAGGGTATCAGAATCATGCCCTTGACAGTAACTCAACAAATAAGAAGGGCACATTAAACACAACCACAATGCATGAACTGGGACTCACTGAGAGCCTATCAGATCTGGCTGGAAATCCTCCCAGAGGTAAATGACAGATTTCTCCCCTAACCCCCCATGCCCCTCCCCCACCCCCGTATGTGTGTGACCACGTAACTTGGATACATTCCAATTCCCAGTTATTGAAGTCATGCTGAATTGGATAACCAGTGTGTCATACGTTTCCTGGGAGCTGCAGTGTCAGTCCAGGAAGCAATCCCGGACTTTGAAACACAGTTCTGATGAAAAAAAAGACAGGAATATAACGTATTAAAGTTGTGCAACATGACCCACAGTTTCTAGCAAACAATCCAGCACAAAGGCCATATTTAACAAAATGTTATGTAAAAATTCAACGTTGTGGAAAATTCATCATTTTCCAACAAATTCAGTTTAAGCGTAATTTTACAATTTTCAAGTTGGAACATTAACCAGTGTGAGTGTACATATATGCCAGGGTTCAAAGTATACCCTGACCATCGAGACCCAGAAGAGACTAATGAGCCTTCCCTAAAGTAAATTTGGCTCCTATTTAAAAGTTTTATTGCCAAATGAGTAACATGAAATAAGAAAAAAACTGAATATTGAGATCTACACATGCAAAGATATTCCTTTGTAGCGAGTGACTACACAAAAATAATTGACATCATTTACTACATGCATTCAAGTGTGTGCCACAAATTACCAATAATTACCAATACAACACTTTCAGTGTAACACATTTATTAAAAACAAAAACCGACATTGACTTTACACAGGGTCCACTCTGTTTGGAAGGAAACCATGGGCCGAAGAGTCCTGTAATCTGATATTATGAAGTATGACTGATAAATTAACATTACCAACAATATACATAATTTTCCAACAAAATAACTTATATTAAATACAAATACCAAACTACATATTTCAAACAGCAAATAAAAATCGTAGCTGACTTCAGCAAGAAGTGTTTGAGTAAAATGCTTGTACAAAATATGTTGGCAAATGGGGCTCTCAAGTAGCTCAGTTGTTAAGGTGCTCACACACTGAGCCCTATGGCCTGGGCTTAATCCTAGCTGTGTCATCAACCAACAATGACTGGGGCCCACAGCAGCAGAATTAATTAATCCGCTGGGAATAGGGGTGGGTATGCCAGCAGGAGTTACTTGTCTCAACAATCCCAGGCACCCTGCGATTTGTCAGTTGACTGTGAGTTGCTCGAACGATGTCAGCAGAGTAGCACCTATTCTCCAATGAGCACCCACTCCTCTGTGGTGTGCTATGTGGCTTTCATTGCGAAAAATGGCTAATGGTTGCATATGACTGAACTGGTGGATTGCCTTCATCTCGCTACAGTCCCTGTAGGCAGGTGGCGAGAAAAGCCCAATATACAACTGGTGATTCTAAAATAGTGTTGCATAAAAATATGTTGGCAATTCACCTTCAAATGGTATCATGCACTGAGGTGACGATATGAGAATAAGGCCATCACAGTGAAGGTGTTTTTCAAACAGGACCGTGTGCATTTGGCGTGTATCACAGACTGAAAGGTCCCCATCCTGGTGGATCAGAGTAGCTCTTCAAAACTGGCCTTCTCAGCCACGTCAGCCCCATGTGCATTTCTCTACTGTGCGGTAAGGTATGTTGAGGAAGCAGGGATCCCATTACAAAGTGTCAGCAGAGCACATGTTGCTTGAAATCTATTTTCATGTTTATTGCCTTCCGCTGGCACACAGTGTCTGTCCCATTCATTAGAACTGACACAGCAGCACATACAGTACCTTATATACAGCTCAGTAACACCTTTATTGCATTGTTGGTGGATTCCCTTTAAAGGTTCTGGCCCAACTTTGTTTCTTGGAGTGAATGACTTAATGACCAAATGCATGAAAGATTTAGCACCTAAACAGGCAACAAGCTGTCCTTCCTATGACACTGGACCCCCAGACTGGAGAGGGTCATCAAAGACCCCTGTGCAAGTAGTGCCAGGGTATTAGGTCTCAAATGGAGCAGGACAGTGAGGTGGATTTAGGGGCGGGCATAGGGATTTGGTCAATGTTCAATGGTCAGTGTGGGGGCAAGAATGTCTTGAACCTCTGCCAAAGCAGCAACCTGTCACAAAAAGGTTCCAAATTTATGTTCCGAATCAGCTTCAGCCCGCAGTTCTTCCTTTACTCCTCTCAGCAGTAGCAGCTTACAGTCACACCTTTGCAGAGACATTGGCTCTGAGGGGCAGGAACAAGTGGAAAAAAATAACACCCTGTGACATGACACTGTAGTCCTCCTTGCCGTTGGGCAAAGGCGCCTCTGCATCAGGTGTATTCACACAGGTGCCCACAGCCCGCCGGGCACTGCGAGTTGCTCTTCAGCCAGTTCCTGATGTGTTCCAGATGCCCGCCGTGGCTGCAGCCCTGGCACCACACAAACAGCCCCTTCACCACGTGGTGACACACGGCGCAGATGCTGGCGCATTGGTGGCACCTGCGAAGCCATAACAACAGGGCTGAATGTAGCCAATGGCAAATTTTGAAACAGATAAAACACATTCCATCAGCCCCCCCATACACACACACAAGCACAGACACACACACACGCACATACACACAAACATTTCCCATTTTGGCTGTCAAATCTGCGCTCTTCTCTGCCAAATGATCACATGTACAGTCCCATTCTAAGAAACTGCAAAATCAGACATTATGAGTAAGACTCTGAAATCCAAATTAAGACACAGGGGAAAGGCACGTTCAAGACCAGGGCAGAGTGCTGACAACCCCCCACCCCGCGCACCTGTCACAGATCCAGCCTTTGTTGCTCATTGGCCGCTTGCAGTTGCTGCAGTTAATGTGCAGCGTGGTGGAGGCCTGGTTCAGGCAGTTGATTGCGCTGCACGTGCTCAGTTTGATGACCTCGTTGGAGACGTTCCAGAGCTCAAAGCGCTGCAGCAGGTCAATGTAGGACATGTACCAGTGCTCCTGGGAGGCAATGGAACAATGTCAATTCTGCAGCGAAGCAGGGTTCTGCCACTGCACACCTCCATGCCTTTCTCAAAAACCTCACTCAGTGTACTGAGCCAGAAGTGGTCATCACAACCTCCACTTTTATTTGCCTATTTGTAAGTCACTCTGGAGAGAACATCTGCTAAATGGCAATACTGTAATGTAATATTATATACCACTATAATGGTCATAAAAAGAATAGTCATTACATTAGACTAGTGGTTCAAACTCCCTAATAAGCTCAACCAATGTTCTGTGAATCCCTACCAGGACATGTTACTGTGGAAATGATGCTGGTGTCCAAAAACCTGAGTAAATATATTGTATAAATTGTAAATTTTTTGAAGCTGCACGTTCAAGTGCATGGAAGTGTTAAAATATGGAACTTAAGTATGCAGTTGAAATTGGCAAATGTATCATTTACATGACAGTACAAGCTGTTCTATACCTCTGAACAGCACAGTATAAAAACTAGATTAAAACAGAATACAGAATACAGTATTGCACAAAATCCACCAACAGACAATTTACTCCACTTGCCCCTTAGACACATCCAAAGTGCCTTACAGGGTATTAATACGCTCTGTAATGAGACTATACTGTGTGAGTGAGACAAGTAGCAGAATAAGAGCTCATACAAGCCTAAATGTGAAGGGAGAGGTCCAGGACCGCGGCAGCTGGCGCGCTCTCACCTGAGTGAGGTCGTCAATCTCCTTGCGGATGCGGTCGCCCAGGACGATGAGCACGGACACGGCCATCTGCACGTCGCCCTGCTCGGCGTAGTACCGCAGCATCTCCTGCACCACGGGGCTGAAGAAGCGCGGCGGCAGGTGGGAGCTGAACAGCGGCTGCGAGATGGAGATGAGCGAGAAGGACTCGATGGGCGTGAGGCAGACGCTCTCCGCCTCGTTGCCGCTGACGTGCGGCGAGTCGGCCTTGTCCTGCAGATGCTCCGGCGCCGAGGGGTTGTCCACGATCTCGTGGCGGAGCGGGAAGGCCTCCTGGGGCAGGGTGTACTCCGGCTCCTCCGCTGCGCACAGTGAACATATGGATCCATACCATCAAAAAACCATCAATTTCACACCACTCTAATACAAGCCTACCACACTAACACAAACCCACCACTAATACAGAAACCCATTACTCTCACAGAAGCCTGTCACTGATGCAAAACCACTACAGACACCTCAAGAGGTTTACTCACAGCCTGAAACTCATTCACAGCTAGCTTGAGAAACTGTCTGTTGTGTTATAGACACATTTAAATCCAGTCTGCCTTTCATACAGAGGACTTGGGGCCACTGTACTTTCAACCTGTCGAAGCAGGTGCATGTATTTAGTACTCACCGGTCTGGTTGTCATGTTCCATAGAGTACAGGTCATCATCGTCCAGCTCGGCATCACCAAACATATATTCAGCCTGTCCCTCACTGCCCTCCGTCTCTTCATTCTCTGGAGGGGAAATGCAGTCACGTAAAACTGTCATACAAACATGTGGGAAGAAACACATGTAATTATATATGAGGAGTCTTGTAGATTGAATGCATTGTGCAATACACAATGAATACGTAATATTAACATTATGGAATTTATGTTAAGAGCCTTAGCCTTTTGGGAAACGTTAACTACAAATTCTGTTCACATTCAATAATAAATCAATACAACTGCTCAATGATTCCTTCAGTTGCGCTCAGAGCTCACCATCGTTATTATTGATGAGGGAGTTTCCAGCGTCCATGTGGATGTTGTCTTGTCTAATCTCTCCTTTGCTGCGGTCTAGCCGGCTCTCATTGCCATGCCCTGCAGCCATCTCCTTCATGTTGAAGCTACAGAGGATATGCAAGTGAATCAAGTGGCTAAAGACAGCTGCCATGAACCCTCACAGCTGTAATGTGTAGGCATGCAAGAATTTTGTTCAAATAACTGTGTTATTGTCATTTAGCAGAGGCTCTTATCCAGAACAACTTACATATAGTAGGTTACAATTTCATCTATTTGTACAGCTGAATATTTACAACTGAGGCAACTGTGGGTTAAAGTACCTTGCCTCAGGGTACAACAGTAGTACTCTATCAGCGAATTGAACCAGTGATCGTTTGGTTACAAACCCTGCTCCTTACCACTACGCCACACTGCTCAATCTATTCACGCCTATATCATAAAAACAATGAATACACCCAGTCTTACCTGTTCATTAAAGGCAAGGTACCCAATTTACAAATATTATGATTGGGTGCTGCTGTGTTTAGGCTCCCTGGGTCAGAAAACATAATCCTTATCATTGTCCATGTAGTGGAAACCTTCAAACACAAGAAAAATAAACAAACAATTATGATCCTCTTTCTTCATTTAAAACAGACCACAAAACGCTAAGTGTTTCCAGTCCAGCCCAGGTCACCTGAGGTCTGTTGAGCTCCTTGGCCACCTTGGCATTGTGGTCACACAAGTCTGCAAAGGGCTTCCCACTGAGCAGGTAGAGTTTGGCCGTTTTGACGAACCAGTCCATGCGGCTGCTCTCCAGGTCGGTCTCGAAGACGCTGAGCAGGCTGGAGACGTGGGCAAACTGCTCCGTGAGGTCGGGCTTTTTGAAGAAGAAGATGGGGTAGCGGCGGTCCCCCCCGGCGTAGGGCTTCCGGTTGGAGTCGCCGCTGATCAGGCTCTCCTTGGCGGCGAAGGCCAGGTCGCCGAAGAGGCCAAAGCAGAGGCCCTCCGGGTTGGCCTTGTCCACAGGCCGGCTGGCGTCCTGGAACATGTGCTGGTACAGGGTGCTGTCCTTGGAGCCCGACAGCAGGAAGTAGGGGTCGTGCAGGTGGCGCCACACGATGCCCGTGGTGACGTCCTTGTGCTCCTCGAAGGTGGCGAAGGGGATGAAGGGCCGGCGCACGTCCCACACGTAGATGTTGTGGTCCACCATCATGGAGCACGTGGCCAGGTGCCACTTCCGCTCCGGGCGCCACTTCACGCGCGCCACCGAGGCGATGGTCTGCACGCAGTGGATCTCCTTGGCCCGGTTGGTGGTCATGTCCCACACCTTCACCATCTTATCGCGCCCACCTGTGGCAAGCCAACCCCTACAACCAGCAGAGGAAAATGAGGAAACACCACAATCAGAAGAACACTGATAAGAATTACCAGAACCTGCTGTAGAGGCAAATTTATCAGGGTGAATACTGTCATTTGGTTTGAATAGGTTTAACCAATGTTATTCATGCTATCACCACTAGTGATGAATCCCTTATGAGAATCAAACCTCAGAGGTTAAATGTGGGTCTCTCAGCATGGCACAATGCGTTTCATTTCATTCAGCCCCTCAGGAAAGTGATTTGAACGTTAACACAGACCTGTCCTCTGGGTGCCAGTCGCAGCAGAAGACGGGCCCGGTGTGGGCTGTGAACATTCTCTCGTACCGGTCGGGCCGCCTGATATCCCACAGTTGCACGTTGCCGTTCTCGAAAGATGCCGCGAAAGTAAAGTAGTCCCTCATACTGAACTGTACATCCCTCACACTTTCTGACTGCCCTGTAGAAAACAAACAAGCGCTTAAGGACACCCCATTGCGTCACTTGAGTCTCATCTTCAGCCGAACAGCAAGCACTGAAGTCGTGGCCTGGGGTCATGAGGTCGTACCTGAGAAGGTGCTGACAGACTCCTTCTTGCGCAGGTCGAAGCACTTCATGTAGCCGTCCTGAGAGCCGCTGAGCAGCATGTAGACCTCCGTGGGGTGGAAGCACACCTTGTTCACCGTGCGCTTGTGCTCGGTGAAGAGCTGGTCCTGCTTGTTCCGCGAGGGCTTGCCCAGGTTCCAGGTGACCACGGCGCCGTTCGTGGCGGCGGTGGCCAGCAGGTTCTCGTCCATCTGGTGCCACATGACGTCAGCGCAGCTGAAATTGAGGGAGGGCTTGCGGCCCACGCGCAGGTTCAGCTTCTCCACAAACTGCTCCTCCTCCAGCGCGTAGATTTTGAAGATGTTGCGGCCGGCCACCACCACCTGCGCCGCGTCGCGGCACACGCTGATGGCATTGGCCGGAGCGTCTAGATGGCAGAACATTGTGCGCCCGCTGATGGAACTGTTGCCCAGGGTGGTGGTCACACGCGCCATCTTCTCCATGGTCTAGGAAGCAGACCAAGCGGACAGAAGCAGACAGGGGCACAGAAGTCAGACAGAGAGAAAGTGGGAGCTATACAGTGAAGCAGATAGATAAATCCCACTGTATTTTCAGGCTGCTCTATTCATTGTGAACATTCTGAATAGCTGCTGAATTTGCCAGAAGATGGCACTGCAGCTGCAGGATGTTGAACTTCTCGGCGTGACTTGTACAAAGTATTCATTACATTTGCATAATCTGTATCTCATTTATTTGTCAGAGCAGTTGGACTTGCTTTTACTTAGGGACTTACTGAAGACTACAGCTGCTGTTTCCCCTCTAAATAAGATGAGCAGGTTTTCTGATGGACCCCAGTCAGACTTCACCTGTTTAGAAGGATTTGCAGACACATCAAACGTGCTTGATTTGTACATATGACAAACAATGCAGTGCTACTGTGTGCATCTTCACATTTTTGACAAATGAGGAATTCTGGTAAAACACATTAATATCAGAGCCTTACCTTCTACCCAACACTCTAGTGGAAGAATAAACCATTTGAGTTTCCAGTTCACATCTGTGGGAAAGCATGGTGAGCTGTTCAGGCCTCTAACTACACAGTCCTCTGTTACTCTACAAAGTGGCCCACGATGGGATTTCGCATCATAGCAAAGGAATGACACAACCAGCCTGCTGAAAGAGCAAGGGAATGAGAGCCCCATTAGATGAAGTGCAAATGAAGCGGTGCTCATTTGCTCGTCTGCCCTAAGTGTCTCATTTCTCCAATTATCATCAGACTAAAGGTCGAACTGTTCGCCAAGGGGACACGTTTAGAACGTTCTGTCATGTTCCCTCCGTGTCATATACTGCAGCTAGCAATGCTTTCACCCCGCTCCCAATATCGTCATGAACGACTCTACAGTAAATACCCACAAATGTTTCTTGCTTTGCTAGAAAGAAAATACTACACTACGGCTGTATCTAAACCTAACTACAAAAAAGCTAATCGTCAATACGTCAAGTTAATTTTACTATGGAAAAGTACAAAAGTCGCTGTTTTAAAAACTGGCGATCTAACACCTGACTATCACTTCTCAATGTGGATATAAGCCTTGTTTCTGAGGGGACCATTGCTGTGCGGAACCAATGACCTTTCTAGTGTGTGTATCCGTGGATGTAGTGGGAACAGTGAAAATGATTATGCATACGATTTGAATATTAATGAATCTGCGCATTATTAAGTTGTATTACTATACCAAAGATGTAAACGTTGGCTTCTAGTGTGGCAAAATAGTTAGCTTAGCTATTTAGCTAATCATAACACTTAAGATAAGCAAGCTAGTTTTGTGACACTAATGAACCTTAATCGCAAAAACATTACAACTAAGAATCCAGCTGGGTATCAACTTTTTATCTTGCGGATGTGAATAAGCAATATGGCTAGCTGGTAGTAACAGGGAGACCTTAGCTTGTTAGCTTGCTAGCTGTTTAGAATGCCAGCTAGCTTGTTGACATCTGTGTTTTGTCAACGATATCTTAAAATACAGAGTTAGCTTACTCACTGTCTGCTTTGTTTTAAAAAGTATACTCAAAAGCAATATTTGTATTTACCTACGCTCGAAATTTAAAACAACGCTAGCCAACAATGCACAAAACTCCAAGGACTAACCTTCCGAAACTAAAATGTTCTCCACTGCACAGACGAACCGGAAATATAACCATTCTGTAGCACACAGAGCACTAAGAGGCAGCGCACGCGCAGTAGTCGGACATGTGATAGGGTGGCGAAAAAGAGGATGTACACAACTACACGCTGACGGAACTGCATGCGGTCTGGCGGATGGCGCGCTGGAGATAGAGTAGCTTTCGTACGATGTGACTGTTGCCGTCTGTGTTTAGCTCCCTTATTGATAAAACATGCGGTGCAATATGCATTAACCGACCATGAATTAGGTCGATGGCTAGGCGGCGTATCCAAGGATTTCAAGTCAGCTCAGCTGAATAACAAAACTAATTGTGCGAGTGAAGAAGGACAACCGATATTGCAGTAGGAATCACATCCAGTGTTTTCGCTGCGTGAAAAACAACCCCCTAGCCGCAGATACTGGACGAGTAGAGGCGTACGGGACTTGGAGTAGGAGGACCTCACCGGAGCCTCTAGCTGTTTTAAACGCACTGCAGTCACTCTGTTGTGATCCAAAGACGAATTTGCCAGAAAGTTTGAAGGGTCAGTGTTAATATGTACTTTGAGATGGTAGTACTTCTTTTAACAGTTGCTTCATAATTAAAGACCCACTGTGTCGCCAGGGTAATTGCTTGGATGAGTACTAAATTAGTCCTAACAACAATGTCAATTGTATAGCTAGTAGACAGTTTAGACTGGCCCTCCCCAGTGCAAACATCTTATTTTATTGCAATCTCTGGTATTTATGCTGTCACCACCATAATAAGGGAAGATATTGGTGAACATACTTTATTTTTATGGGTTTGGCCAGATTAAAAACATGAACTGACGTGATTTCTTTGTATATGATACAGCTAGCTAAATAGTCACAATTTAGCCTAAAACTCATGGACCTTTGGGGTGCTGTGTGATGACTGAATACTATTTGCGATCTCTGCTTGTCCTACAGTGAGGAAGAACCTTCCCAGCATGCCTCTCAATGGCCCTCTGTTTGACTGTAAGGACCCAGCAGTGTGGAGAAAGGTCTATGAGAAATACTGGCAAGTGGTAGAACTCAAGTCAGTGGGCAAGGGCAAGAAGCACGGAAAACTGCTTCCCCTGGATAAATGGTGAGCCTTGCATAGTGCGGCCCTGCATAAATATCTGTTTTTAATATTTATCGCCAGTTAAAAGAGTGTACAGTCGAAGCTGACATTCTGTTGTTATTTATGCAAACAGTGCCCACTTATACCCCCAAATGAAAAGACATAAGGAATATTCACCAGACACATTTTTGGGCAAATAAATGTCTTTCCATTGTAAATTTACTGCCATTATTAAATTTACTGCTGACAAAGATTAGGATCTCACATTTTCAATCGTTCGTTATTTTCAGGTTAATAGGGGTATTCCTTCTTTGCTGTATAGTGACGTTCACTGGCTCCATCGACATATCACGTGCTGAGTTGCTTTTGTCCCTGTACGATACAATAAATTGTGCATTCATTTGCGTGTACTTCTGATCTGTGGATGAGGATGATGAAGTGGATCTGTTATGTCTGTGCCTAGGTATCAGGAGGAGCTGCCTGCAGCCATAGCTGGAAGGTCTGAGCGGTTTCTTACTCAGCCAGAGCTGGTCAAACTGATGGAGTGGAAGCTAACTGTAAGTGTCCTGAAGAGCGAGAGAGAGGAGTGTCAGGCTTGAGTTGTACTATCTTGTTAAGGACACAGTTGTAGTCTAACCTGTGACACAAATTGAGCATGGTGTTCCACACTGTCCTGGCTGTTATTGAATTGAACAATAACTCTGGTTTATGTGTGCAACTGTTGTTTCCCTCTGTGTGATTCACATTAAAAAATATCTTTTGTCTTTCTTGTCTCACTGAACAAATCACTGCAGAATATTTTCTGTAAGATAAAGAAGCACCTGATACAAGACTTTCTGGGTTTTTTGACAAATGGTTACTGTTTTACTTCAAATCAGTCAACAGGAAGCTTCTCAGTTTTGATGCTGGTGATGCACTGAAATGTTGTTGAACATGGTAAGATGTCATCTCTACTTTTAATTTTGGAGCAAGAGAGGAAAGTTCCGCCCCAGGTTGCAGCAGCTTGTGGCCAGTAACTCCAGTGAGACAGTGGAGAGGTGCACCAGGAAGGCTTTCAGTCTACTCCCTGATGTCACTGCCGCCATCACCGAACTCAGCTCTCTGAAAGCCCTGGGCCCAGCCACTGCCTCAGGTCAGCACCCAACGCCCAGAGTCTCTGTACCCCTCAGACACTTCTCATGTCTCCTCAAGCTCAGACACAAAACAGAAAACCGACAAAACACCTGAACTGCGGCGGAAGTGTTAGAGGCCAAATCTTTGCAATGTTCCATTGTTATTACTGATATTACGATACTGCGTTGCCGTGTAGGTTTGTTTCTGCCTTCACCTCTTTGTATTTCCCGCCGTCCGTCTCCCCCTCTCTAGCGGTGCTGGCTGCCGGAGCTCCAGACCAGGCCGCCTTCATGGCTGATGAGGCAGTGGAGAGCATTCCCAGCCTGAGGCCTATTCAGTACACAGCCAAGCACTACTCTCTGTACCTTCAGAAAGTGGTGGAGCTCACACAGGCTCTCAACAAAGGTGAGGGAGCACCAGCAGCCTACTCACCTGTGGAGGAGCTGTCTGATGACTCTGCATTTCCTTTGATTAGGACTACGTTACCTGGAAACCAGGTGTTAGAGGAAATGTCATAGTGCTGTTTGTGGCCAGTGGCTCCTCTCTTTCACCACATCTCTCCCCTCTCTCTTTGCCCCCCAATCAGTGGACAGTGAACAGGACTGGACACCCCACAGGGTGGAGCAGTGTCTGTGGGCGTGGGCTGTGGCCGGCCAGCTGCAGCCGTCTCTGCTTCAGGAGAGCTGTGGTGAGGAGACTGAGACCAGCAAGCCACCAGCCAAGAGACAGAAGATCAAGTAGAGCCCCAGCCACCTGCTTAGTGGCCCATGTGGTCTTTTGCTCACAATTTACATACATTAGATATAACATAGGACCAGGTAGAGGGTATTACTACTTGCACTGATTTGGGACCAGTCTGCTTCTGTATGTATGCACTCATGGGTGTTGTACATATGTGCATTTGACATTTTGGAAAAAAAATTGTGTAAAAAAAAAAACAGTAAAATGTCTCGTTAAAATCTGAGTAAAGCAAGCGTGTTTCTCTACACTTCCCACTTCTCATGATGGATGAAAGGTCTGCTAATTCTGGAGCCAGTGGTACAGGAAGTACTGCACTGTTCTTATTGATGTTCACTGGATGCGATTGATGCGGACAGTCATGCGGACTGGGAAGATGAAGTGCTCATACTTCAGTTTCAGTAGGGAAGCCAGTGCTTTTCCTGGCGCCTGGCTTTGGCTAGAGCTTAGCCTGCAGCAGGGCCATCATAATAACCTCAGGCAGCAAGTCACTCGGGGAATAAGACTTCTCTACCAGCTGGAATCAGAGGCTCCACTGCTCATAATAGCAGCCTCAAGCAGGCCATGCTGTATTGAGAATGCAGTCACATACTCAAAGCACGTAAGGCTTCTTTGCGCCAATGATGCAAGGCAGTGCCCTAAGAACCTTGTTCAGGGTCTGGTGCATTAATTGAGACCCATAGAACAGATAGACCATGTCACATTTGCGCTCTTTATTTGCATTGTTCCTCAAGTAAAGCAAGTACAACCAACAGTACAAAAAAAAAACAGAATTATATACAATATAAAATGGTTCAGTTCATAACATTTAAAAAGTACAATACATCATTAAATAATAAGTGTAGAATTTAATATAAACTATTTATATTTACATATATCTTTTTATTTTAATTGTTTTTGACCCAGAGAAAAATAACTTTTTTTTTTTCTCTCAAGATTGTAAACGATATGTAGGTACAACCTGTGATCTGGGTCTGGATATTTTCTTGGCACCACGTTGTTCACAGCAACAGAAACTCTTTTGAAAACTGCTGTAGCAGCATAGTATGACTTTTTTTGGCCAACCTGTTCCCATCACATTCCATTTAAAACAAACAAGCTTATCCTGTTTCTTAACAATGTGAGGACAGGCAAACTGTACATTTATGAAATGAGCATTACCAACCACTCTCTGATAGTGAAATGGATTAGGTTTTTTTTTTAAGTTTTATGTCATAGCATGTCTTTTGAAATTATAGCATGTGATAGTTTAAGTATACTACACACATGAAGAGAGTTCACTGTTATTGATGTGGTAGTTAATTTAATACATAATAACAGTGTGTTGTCTGTCAAGCTACAGTAGACTGCGTCAGATGGTGTCTGTAAAATGCATAACACATTAACTTTGCCATATTGTCATCAAACAATGAGAAAATGAAATCCTATTTTCAATACAGAGCCAAATTAAAGTGTCCTTAATGCACATTGATTTTTACTTGCTGTGGGTAAATGGAGTGTAACACATGAGTTAAGAGCACAAGGGTTTAAGATCAGAAGGTAATAATGTTAAAAAGACAAATTAAAATACAGTGAAAAAACCTTCAGACCAACACCAAATCATTGTAGCAGTTACATAAAATAAATTCTGCACAAGGTGATAAAATTAGAACAGTGAAATACTGGTAGTGGTATAAAAACAATGTGATTGCTCCAAAGTAAAATATTCTTTGATAATGTGAAATGGGCAAATGTATTCTGTTTGTGGCTTACAGAGAATCAAGCCAATTATGAGGCGTGATTTATCCCAAGGAAACTGAAGGGTACAGAGACTGGTAAATCTCTCACCCCTGGTGCGCATTGCAGCTAAGCCTTTTCTGCCATAATTTGCTCTGTCAAAAGCGGCACGATATCAGGTGAGCTGCGATGGGGGTTGTGGGGTGTTGGATGTGTCTGCAGTGTTTCATCTTCAGACAGCATGTTCTTTGAGCTCGTTGTCATGTTTGCTTTTCTGGAGAGAGGAGTCATCATCTCCCAGGCACAGAGAACGGTGCAGTGATGCAGGACGCCATTGTGTGTTCACTAGCAGACTCTAGGTCACAGCGTATAACCTCTCAGGCTGTTCTGGTGCACCGTCCATAAGGCTGTTTCCCTGACTCTGCCCATATGTCCACACAAGTGCAGGCTTTTCAACAAGACAGTAATTGGGTCAACAGGAAGCTGTTACATTCGATTTACTACCACAGGAAAGCAATCATGTTAACAGTGCAGCCATAGGTTCTAATAAAGCATAGCCCTCCATAATATCAATACATGTGTTTTGACAATAAAGACACTCTAGTACATAGATGAAGACAAGGTGATTTTACAGCTGTGCAGCTATTGTAAGTACCTTTCCCACCTTCTGTCACCACTCCTACTCCTCAACAACCAACAGCTTCAAGTCAGTTGGAAGGAAATATAGCAAAACATTGTCTAGCTCACGTGTGACTGCCTTGGTCAGCGCTATATTCCTTTACGGGGACTCAATAACTATATTCCCATTAGAATCTTGAGGTAAATTTATCCAGAGTCCTAAAAAAATTGTTGTTCGTTAACACTCACCGATGCAGGTTTTTCAGCTTAAGTTGCTTTGCTGGGAAAAAAATGGAGCCTAGTGTTTTGACGGATCTCCACACTTTGCAGTTAATGGTAACTTTAGTAAATCATCTGCTCAAGACCATGGATTTTTTTGTGGTGGATCTTTAATGCAGTGAAGGTGGGGAATAAGGTTTTTGCAAATTACAAAGGTTTCCAGTAGCTTCCTTGATTTGCATTTAGGCCAGTTGTTTTGCATTTTCCCAGAGTTTTGATTTACTTTCATTTTTTTGTGCATAATGCCCATTTCCATTTGGCGAGTTGCACAAAATTATTAATCGACACTCAAAATGCATTAGTTCACAGTAATGAAAACAGTGACTGTTGTCTGGGTGAGGCACAGATTCACTTGTCCTTTTCTTTACAGCCTTTAATTCAGAGGACATTCCCATTCACAGAAGATGTACCACTAGTGCTGTATTTGGACCTTAGTTTAGTGCCAGGTAATTAGGCATTCTGCAGCTGGGAATAAACGTCCCTCTCCAGCTTCACTCTACTGCTACATCAGCATTATGAGGAGGTGTATACTTAACAATTTCCTCTTGGCTTCCTCATAACATTGCAATGCATGCTCAGGAAACGGAAAAGTGTGCATTTTCCTGCAATTGCCAAACATACTGAAGCAGTGAACATTAAAGCTGAGCTAAACAGCAGGTCTTTCTGATTTATTTAGTGAATTGTCTCACTCTGAATGCCCATAAAAGTCAATACTGTGTTCTGAGGAGGCATAAACACAGGAAAAGTCACTGTTGCCACATTTTTCTCAATACCCCTATGTCAACATGTGCTTTCCCTCCCCGGCAACCCCCCATTACCCTGCACACTATTATTCAAACACCAACTTTCAACAGTTTTTTTCTCTCTACTTTCTCATGCAGTCAAGACAAAAGATTAAGGAACAGCCAATCCTGTTTTTAGTCACTACAGGTTTCTTTTTTAACACTCTACTACTGTACAGTTTACAAGAGGGCTGATAATATTTTTGTATTTACATTACAAAACAACAGCATGTGCAGGACGGTGAGCTCAGTTTAGCCCATGTGGTCAGTAGCTGCCACGTAGCACAGCCATAGCTCAGGGGGATCAATCAGCCATTGTAACCTGGTGGAGTCCTGCAAGAAACCACGTGTAAACGCTAAGATAACATTGTCCCCATTCACCTGCCATGAGAAAGAAACAAGTACAGTGAATTAGTTGCTCCAGTGTAAATGTCATTACAACTGGCTATCATGACCAACCAGTGGTGATGCAGCTAGTGGAAAATAAAGATTTCGTCAAGGCTAAAATGGCCAATACTGTATATTGTGAGACAGCGGATCAGCAGCACATAGCTCCCTTGTAGACCAGAGACAGGCTGTTTCTAAGCCCTGACAGTGCAAACCACACAAAATGAAAACCTTATGTATAAATCACATTCTGCACTATTCTTCTGATTCATAGTTGCCTTGTGTTTAAGGTAATTTGAAATAGCAGCTTTTACTGGGGCCCTAGCACTTTGTTGGCCCTTGTTTGATGTGGGGGTACCTATTGCACTCCTACATACACTTATACCTACGCTCAGGCCTGAGCTCTTTATGCATTTTCCTTTAGCTTCAGATGTTCAAATTATTCTGAAATAACTAGGGCAACAAACAGGGGAGACTTTCATGCAATACTTCATCATTAGCAATGGAATCTGACCAAGACTTTCTTGCTCTCATTATTTCCTCTCACTTTTTTCATCTTGTGAACTTTTGAGCTGGTGTTGCAATTTCTTGACGGCTTCTCTTCTTAATTCTGCTTGCCACCTCTTCACCATGAGGGAGAGAAGGATTTTATACACCTGCGCTTTGCACTCTGAACCCCTGCCACCTCAGCCTCCTAATCAGTTGACAACACAATCTGTCATAACACAGAAGGATTGATTCTAGGTGCTGTCTTTATCACAGCTGATAGCTGCACTTTCACCCAGTGTGGCAAAGGTGCAAACTTCTGTACCCGCAAAGTCTTGTATATGCTTCTATTAAAGGGTCTTCAGCCAGCTCAACCTTAAAATATCTCATTCTCTGGCAGCATACAGGCAGCTGCCAAGGTGATGTGGCTTGTTTTCCAGTAAGATACTCTGGTAAGACCAGCTATTACCTCCCCTCAGATGTTCAGTGCAGTGCAGATGTTCCTTAAACACATTCACATGCACTTATGAAAGGATCCCCTTTCAGTCTTTTACAATTACTGTAATCTAAGTACATCTGTCAGAGTTTTTCAGGAAAATCCAGGTTAGTGTTTAGTGAACTAACTTAGTGAACTAACCAATTTAACTCCATATTAAACCTTAAGCAGTTGGTAGGCCTGCTCATGAGCAACTTGTAAGATTAAGTTAAGAAGTATATACATGATTGAGTAGAATCTTTTAAATGATCCATTGCCTAAATGTCTCCTAGGCTGAAGCTACTACCACTGCATCTGTTTTTTAACATCCAGTTGTGAAATAGTCACTGCTGTAGGTGTCCTAATAAGGGTGTTTCTGGAGACCAGAAGCATAAGCACAAACGGTCAAAAATGTCCTGCTGTAACATTAGCAATGTCTGCTCCCAGACATCAACATTAAGTGGCATACTGTCTGCTAGACACAGTAGATGAGTCCTGCCTAATGAAAGGGCGAAAGCAATACAAGTCAGCTAACAAGAACAACAGCCAGGAATTTCAAACAAACAGCAAGTACACAGCTCTGCCTTTTCTTGCCCCTGTGTTACTGAATTTCATCTATTGTCTTGTTTTTCAGCTTTTACCACTCTTATAGGACATCCCCATTATGACATTCAGCCAATTTATTGACTGGCATATTTTCAAGGTTTCCTTTGTTTTTTTTTCAGGAGTCATTTCCCAGGCCTTTTAAAGAATCTTGCCATTTTCACTTTTCAGCCCACTTCTGGACTCCTCAGACATATCCTGTATTGATTTGGTTCTTCTATGGCTTATTTTGAGAAAGAAACAGAAGCATCATAAAGAGTGTTAACCAACCACACTGCTATTTGCCACTTTAACTAGGGGGTTTCTCTTCACAGATTCTTTTCAAGGAGCAAAGTAGTAAAAGAACCACAATCATAGTAATAATTATGCACCATTGGAAACATATTCTTTTTTTTCCAAACTAAGAATACCATATTGAATTAACGTTTGAAATTATGAACACACAGTACACACGTCCACTGACAAAGAAGAACAGAAAGAGATTAAAACTGCGTACATTCCTTTACAAAAGTATACAGTCCCTAGGAATCAGACACTGAGGTATAGAGTGGGCACTGGTGGCCTTTGTTGCCCAAGGGGACAATGAGGGTGAGGAACAGGAGGTGGTGTGTCCACGTTCCCCAGTGTGTCTGTCTGTGGCTGAACAGGCAAAGGCAAATGTCTCTTGGGTTTTTCCCACTGAAGCAATCAGGCAGTGGTGGGTCTGTTGATGTTAGCAGTAAGAAAACCCTAGTATAGGTGTCCAGTGTGTATGACTCCTGCTGCATGGGAGAGATGCACCAACCTAGAGCTTTAGCAGGCTGGTAGTTAACTATTTCAGCGTTGTTACCAACCTGCTAAAAGCCTCTGGCAATCTCATGCTGAAAGTGAACACGTCGAACGTGCTGCAGCAGAGCAGTAGTTTCACCCTGACTGATTATCATCCAGTCAGTCTCAGAGTGGTTAACCTGGCTTTCTTTTCTTTCTTTCTTTGTCCTCCATGCCTCTTCTCCTCTGCCATGTTTTCTTTACACCCTTTCAATGTATAATCTACTCCTCTGAGCTTTGAGTAACACAGTGTGGATTGTTTTTACCTGGAAGTTAATACCAACATGCCAACATGTGTGTATTTTCTAGGGTGCCAATGTTGTATTGTATTACCAAATGACTAATATGAAAAGCACTTTCAGGGCCACTCCCCATTTGGACAAAATGAGAAGATACAGTAGAAGGCCCTCCCTGTCTAAAACACAGAGGTGCAGAACGGCTTTTGCATGGGTTTGACCCTGGGTTGAAAGGGATGTGGTTGGCACAGTGCATGAGATTTTGAGGTGGCTCCTCTGGAAAGTGGTCTTTACAAACTCGATGTGTACTTGTATGATGGGCAGGTTCCCTGCCAAATGACATGAGTTGGAATCTGACACCTTGATGCTCTGACTTGACTGACAGTGTTGCACTTCTGTTCAGTTTTGTTTTCTGAAGAAACTTTCCAACGGAAATATCCACCTGTGTTTTCTGTGTATGTTAGCAGTTACCCAGCTGAGGTGTGGGCGGGGATGAAGTGAGCATGGCTGGGCTGCATGGGAGGGGCACAGGTGGGGTCCGGCCTCAGGGAGGGGGCGGGATCTGCACGCCCAGCAGCTCGTAGGCGAAGATGTTCCAGAAGATTGCGAAAAGCAGAAAGGTGATGAAGGAGAAGACGATGACCCACCAGGAGCACTGGCGCTGCAGGCTCTCCTCGTAGCTGCGCAGAATCAGCAGGCCCATGCTGATGCCCACCACAGCCCCGGAGAGGTGGGCCATGAAGCTGGGCTGGGGGCCGGAGGAGGGCAGGGGCGGGGAGAAGCGCAGCCACACGGCGCGGCCCACCTCTGAGCTCACTGCAAGGAGTGGAAGGACAGAGAGGAGGTGAGGAACAGGCCTGGTGGAGGGACATTCCACCTGAATGGAGATCTTTGGCTGTTAATGAACTTTAATTTCCATGTAACTCACATGGGATATCGCATGAAAGGTGCCATATGGGACACACCTGAATAAGATAATGGGAAACATGCATTCAAAGACATTTTGGTCTAAAGACTTAAATGCTTGAAATTTGTTTCTTAGACAAATATAAATATCAAAGTTGATGCCTATCTATGAGTTTCTTTCCAAAAAAATGTACCATTTGTGTTATTTCATAGTTTTGATGCCTTTACTATTATTCTAACATGTGGAAAACAGTAAAAATAAAGAAAAACCCTTAGATGAGTAGGTATGTCCAAACTTATGACTGGTACTGTACATATGTTAAACTTTCAGACCCATGCATTGAGCTGAGGAACTTTCAAATTCTTTTTCTTGCGCATGACCGCCAATTATTGTGGTCTCTGCTCACATTCAGTCATGGGTGGCTGCAAATGAGTAGGGACTGAGAAACTCACTGCACACGAGAGCCAGGATCATCCTGAGCAGCTTGTAGGGGCAGCGCATCCCGGCCCAGTTCTGAAACACAGCGGGACACTTCTGGTCAGTACAAACTGCTCTGTTCCAGATTCGGGTCAGACCACTGTGCCTTGATATGGTTTGTCTGACCTACAAGTGGTGTCTGTAGGGAGATTTCAGCAACTGAAGAAGTGACAGACCAGTCAGTCTATTTTTGTTCCTCACAGAGTCCACAAAGACACAATGAGGAATGGAAGAATCACACACCCGTCAGAGCACCGTTCTCCTGCTCATGATGCACTGCTGTTGTATTTATCAGGGGCATGATGGCTTAACAGTGTGTGAAAGTGGCTTAATAAAATAACCGGTTGTCTTAAAAACAAAGGGTAATTTCAGACTCAAGAAAAGCCCTTGATCTTAGAGTAACAGTTCCATTTGGCATTATGAAGGATCGCTGCAATCTCCAGCTCGTTCAGGCAAAGAAGGTGGTGTGGACCGCAAACATTTTTCCTTTAGAAAAAAAGCGCGGTGAGCACCATGCAAGATTAAAGATCCCAGGGAAAACCAATAAAGAAGAGACCTATTAAACCTCTTCCCCCAAATGTGTAATCGGCCCGAGGAATGGCAGCAATCATAAATTCATAATAATGGGCACAAATAAATGATGAGCTTGTCGGAGTGCAGGGCGGTCAACAAAACTACAAAAATAGAGGAGCTGAAGTGTATGATCTATTGGGTCTCTTTATTGAAACTGTATGACTTCTTCTGCCTCTGTTCTGCTGTAGAGCACTGCATTCTCAGCTAAGTGCAGTTTCAGCTCTGTCATTCTCTGCAGCATGTACTGACTCTAGACAAGAACAGTGTTCCTCTTAACATCACTTCAGCCCTTGCCAGAGAGCCAGCATAGAGGCAGCTGTATATCCTGTATATCTTAGTAGATGTGGCCTGTAAGACACAGTAATAGGGAAACATAAGCAGAAAATGCAGGCAGCACAACTATGAAAAGATCCTCACATCATTCTCTTTTTCATTGACTGCTTCTCTCAAGAAGGCTAAGGCTTGTATTTGTGTGGTAACGGTGGTGTGTTAGACTCCTAAACACCCCCAGTTTAGAACGCCCACGCAAACGTTCTGTTCTACTCTTTGTCAATGTATGCAATGACACTGGGAGACATCAACACATCTTGTCATCATCAAGTACATTCTGCACTACTGAGAGCACTGACAGCCTGCATCATATTATTCACCCATTTCACACTAACCTACCAGTGACTCTTTGCTAGGGAGGCGCTCTGCGTGGATGCAATGTTGGAAAACGGTAAAGACAGTGCAAGCTCCAGGGCACAGTGAGTGAGTGAGTCCTCTCAAGGACAAAGGTTGGTCTTACACACACTCCCAGCACATTTACTACACTCAGCACTCTCGGATGGATGACTGTATGCAAAGCCATATGTTAAATCAAAGTGTCTTAAAACCCACAATGTTGGTGAGCAGATAGAATGAAAGATACTGACAGGAAGGTAAATGTACTTGCTCCGAGCTGTAGGTATTCAGTGTGTGCTGCACCTGAACTCTCAGACAAAGGCAAATTTATCGCTTCAGAAGTCGCAAAATCATAAGCATATTTTCCTGTCATATCCCTGAATGATAATACACCGACAAGCTCACTGTACCCACTCAAATGCTGAAGGGTGATGAACAAATATACAGGGTAATAACAATAAATAAGCAGCGCTATTGGCTTAAATGATCTCTTGGAATGCAGTGACAATAAAACGGGGCATCTTGCTTGAATGTGACAGAGGACATAAATCAGAACGCGGGCCAGTGCCGCTCATGCCATATTTGCCAGCATCTCATTGCCTGTGATGGGAGTCTGAGCCATCTGCAAATGACGCCATTACCCCCGCTGACGAGAGGGATCAATCTGCGGATCACGCGCCGCCGTAAAGCTGACGGTGACGTCTGCCTCGGCAGCGCGCCGCGATATTTCACATCTGTGTCTGACGAAATGATCTGCGTGTGACTAGACAGTGGCCCATCAACCAATCTGGCCTGACAGTGCCGTGTGCTCTCCCACAGAGGGCACTGATGATGAATCATGTGTGTCTCTCCTAGAGCATACGTCTCAGAGGTATATATGTTTTTATATGTGTGTGTATAAGTGCATGGATTTACCTTACTCACTGTTACGCCGTATGAAAAACAGCAAATTAACACTCCCGTGAGCCCTGTGTATTCCATGCAGACATATAATAAAACCAATTCAAACAACAAACAACTGTACAAATTTGCACCAGTAAGACACGAAAAGCCTTGCAAAGGAACATCCATAACATTTCTTCTCTGTTAATGCTGATAACAAGGATAACAAAGGCAGCAGCAATAATGGTGGTTACCATGACGACATTGGCCAGATGCGCGGAGCACAGAGCGTAGACCCCCCCAGATCCCCCTACCACTGGAGCTCTCATGTCTGTGATGGACACCGTCAGGGAGCCTGGAGACAGACAGACAGAGAGGGAGAGAGACAGATGAGTGTCAGATTCCATACCACCCGTGCACAGGTCACCTTCCCTCTATACCTCTCCTGAGGGTGAAAACAGAGAAAAAAGGTCAGACTGGGCTTACTGTGATGCTACACAGCATTTGCCCTCCCTTCATGTGTAGGAAAAACACACACACAGACAAAGACGCAGGTACACAAGGGCAGACACATACATACGCGCACACATAGGGGCAAGGTATACCAAAGAGCTGGGAGTTTAGGTTTTGAATTAATCATATATATTTTTAAAAATATAGCCATGTGGCATCCTGGTAATAAAAAAGGGCTTGTAACCCAAAGGTTATAGGTTCAATCCCACAGCTCTTGAATCCTTTTGGCAATGAACTTCATCTGACATGCCTCAGTAAATACCCATCAATATAAATGGATACTATGTAAGATAGCATTTGCTTAACAAATGTAATGTAATGACTCTACTCATCATGACAGTGCATCAATCTTCCAAGTATAAAGAAGAAAACAGATTTCGGACAGGAGTGATTTCGGTAAGGATAGCAGAAATGAAATCCAGGGAAGTGACATTTCGTGAGTGGATGAGTCTTACAGAGATGCCCAACAAGATGGGTCCCAGGCTTGCCTGTTCAGTGTGTGAGATGGTTGCGCTTTCTTTTTCTGGCTGCATGTGCACAGTAGTGAGTGTACATGTTAACAGGTCCATGAAGGCCAATCATGCGGTATGAACAGAGGGAAGGAGGCAATGGGTAAAAAAATAAAAACAAAACAAAACAAAAATACGCCCTGCCATGCCACAAATGGCACAAATGAGACAAATGGCCTCCTGCACGTCGGAACACATTACTTAATAAACTGCATGCTGCACCATTTAGCATCCTGCTCAGACATATTTTTAACTTGCGCAAATGTGACCCGGCAAACACGCTTTTTCATTCCTAAAAGAAGCAGTGTCACAGGCGGCCATTAATTAGGCCAATTATAGCCTAGATACACATGAGGTCAGGGCTTTTCTGATTATGTAAATGTAAAATGGATAAAACAGAGAAGGCTTAAGTACATAGAATAGATAGTTTCAACATGAATTACAGTGTCAGGGTAGAGGGTAATGCACAATTCGGCAATGTTCAGTGGAAAGTAATGTATGTGAGAAGTGAAGTACATCTGGGGTGTTTTATCATCTGCCTACATTTGCAGAACAGTGAGTAAGAGTACATTTAGCAGCTCCAAAAAAAAAACAAAACAGAGCAGGGACACCATTTTAGCCATCACTCACCCAGCAGCGATGACCATGATCAAATAACAGATGGTCAGACCTGAACACTCTTTACAGAGTCATTTTTCCCTCATTTTGACACTGATGTGTCTACTGTGCATGGATTTATGGAGGCTGTTAAAGAAGTTTATGGAATTCGCTTTTCCACCAGCCTCCATGACAAGCAGCTGAAGATTTACACAGATTTCTGTCATCTCTCCTGTTTTTTTGTGGCGCGAGCAAATTACAATTACAAATGGGAACTCTAATCTTTAGAGAGCAGCAGAGGAATGCAATCTGAGCAGGGAATTCAGCGCGTATCTCTGAAATGCAGTTAGTCTCTCTGACCTCTCAAGTTCAACATTTCGTTCAAGTGGATCTCCGATTCTCTATGCAGCACTGAGGCAGAGGTGTTAATTAAAGTGCCTGCCCTATGTTGCTGTCTTATGGAAATATACTGCACCGAACTGCACCTTTCCCTTCGAGAGTGGAGATTGTGTGATATCCATGGGTTTATAATGCATATAATATGATTCAATATTGTGCTCAGAAATTGTACTAGAAGTCTCCATAAACTCTGATGCCTCTTCCCCCTCAAAGACTTAATGAGACTCAATTTTCAACACAACAACAGTGTGAAGATACCCAGCTTCAGGAGACAGTGTGTCCTTATTAGGAAGACAGTAGAGAGCAATGGCAGAATGAGAGCACGTCTCTGAGACGACGAGCTGTCCCAGTAGCGTGGCCCACACGGTGAGTGCTGTCTTGCTGCTAGCATGGGCCCAGGGCACTTCCACTGTGCTGACACACATTACCGATGAGAGGCTTTGAGCTCCATCTGCGTGTGGTGGAGCAGGGAGCACCGAGGCTCTGGGCTTTCCAAAACAGGGACACCAGTGGGAACGCAGATGCCTTCAGTTCTTCCTGCTTCCTGCTGGCACAGCTTTGGACAAAGGGGCTGAGATATGAATATTAATCACACCCTTCATGTTGGTTCTCCTCCCAGTTTTTAACAGCTTCGAGAATCCCTGGCATCAGGACCGACAGGATCCTGAACGGCACGTCTGTATGGGATGGCTACTCATTTCTTTGTAGGACAGGCTGTTTACAATTAATGCTCATGCATGTATGCAGAGAGTTCATCCTCCTGAGTCTTACCAAAATTTCCTTCTTTGAAAATACCTGTAATGTGCAGGGCATTACACCCATCTTCTATTAAGGACATGATTTAACAAAGCTAACCCAGACCCAGACATGAGCCTGTCTAATGTTTTCTGTCCAGTATTTAGAACCACTAATCTCACTTCTTGCTAACAGACCCCCCACCACTGACCCCACCTCCAAAACTCAGAGTCATCAGACAGTCGCACACATAGGCATTAAAATGCATTTAAAAGACAAATCAGATCAGAGGAGTTCTTAATTATCTTCTTACCCTTGCAATTCAATATTTACGAAGCCCCCTGGTGCTTGTGTTGATCGCATTACCGTCTCAGTAATTTGTTGACTCTGAGACTACGGGGCACATCTGTGAATTTTTCTGCACATGAAATATGGATCAGTCACCAAAGCAAGCCATCAATGATGGTGCTTCTTGTCCCATGAGCCCATCAGCCGTGCTGGAGAGGGGTGTCACAGTTTCGGGGAGAGTTTCTGGGGGAAAGTTAATTCCCCCAGAGCTGCAGCCATCAGAAACACAATCACACACACAGAATAAATGAGTTTCATGTTCTCCTGCCTGTTCTCGTTTAAAAAAAGCTCAAAACACACAGATAAATGACTAAATAAGAGCTACTGCTTCCCATGGATATCTGGTAGGTAAGGTATGGCCTTAATCTTACACAACACACACCCAGGCAATGGTAACTAGGATGGGTCTGCTGTCTTTACACAGAGGCGAATGTTTTTGATTCCATATCTAGTCAGATCTTAGTTATTTTGCCAAACACCTGAATATACTCTAGCCTTATAAGATGGCTGCCTTTATCAGTCTTTGCTCTGTAGTGGGCAGGGGATGTCCTATACTGGACGTCATGCACACAAAAAACATGTAGTGGAAATGTTTTAATTTTAAAAATGGTGCTGTGGGCAAGATAACCACAAATAACATCTTGTGGCCATCTGGTCTGAGAGAATAATGTGCTTATGTGCTTCTCATGGTCTTTCAGTTGAAAGGTTTACCCAGAATAAGGCACTCCTGGTCCTCCTCTTCAGTCCTGGAGTGTGCCTTGGCCCACTCCTTTTTCGGTAGAAACAGACAACATTTTGTGACTTTGTGTGACTTTGTTTTGTCACTTAAAACAGCTAACCACTCTTGAAGAAAATGCTTTTTATGATTTCTACCTCTTTTTTATGAGAACCATCTTCTCAAAAGTAATATACAGGAGGATTGCATTTTCGCTATTTAAATTATTTATGGGGGGAAAATCAAGTAAATGTGCTATTTTATTTTAATTTTCCCATATTGTATGGGATGCTTGGAGCTGGGGGCATTAGTGGGTGGCATGTGTCAGTTCTGTGTCATTTCGCTCCTTATGAAGAAAGGCACCCTCTCCCCTCCCACATTCAAGGCAACAGTGACATTGGCCTGAGGTGTGAAAGAGTAATGAGCAGAGTGCTTTAGCTGCTCTTCACATTGTCTGAATGTCTTCAGGACAACAACAACAAAAACATCAAAACAGAGAATTGCAGTATTGCGGTAGCGGGATAAGCTGTGGTCGGGTCTGAAGGGCAGCATTCTCCTTTCCCACACAAAGACAGTGAACAGAAATACCTGTGTCTCCATATGACCTCATTGAGCCTGTGTTGATGGAGTCAGCCTAAACCTGGGTTGGAGTGGGTTTGTTGGAGCTCTCCTTCCTGCTTTGAACTGATTTGCAACATATCCCTGAAATTCCCCAAGGGAATTTATTTTAGAAAGGAAAAGTCACTACTTTGTTGGAGACAGTAAAATTAGCTGAATACATACATATGCAGTACTGTCAGACCCGCCTCCAGCCAACTCCCTGTTCAGCCACACCCGCGCTCTGAGTCACCTGAATATTAAGCACACCTGCAGCAGATTCACGTAATCACCACTGGGGGATTTAAGGACTGCAGTTCAGGCACCTCTTTGTGAGGTATTGAGCCTGCTCTACCCCGCGGTATCCTTGTTTGTTTGGTTCCACTACTCTTGTGATTTTTGACCTGTTTGCCTGTTTTTTGACCTTGCCCTTTTGTCTCGTGATTTGGATTGTTAGCTTTGGTTCTTGTTTTGCACTCCTGGCTTTTTGACCCTGGCTTGATATTTGACTTTCCCAAAGGATTTGCCCTTCTGAATTAAAGCACCAGAGCTCTGCACTTGGGCCTTCTGTCTCGTTCATTACAGAATACCTCACCAAGGATGGACCCAGCAGAGCTTCGGGAGCTGTTGACACGACAAGAGGAGAGGCTAGGAGAACTGGTGCAGCTGCTGCAATCTCACCCACAACACCTACCCATACCAGGGCCCGTGACGGATTCATCTACATCTGCTGCTGCTTCTGCTCATCCTGGGTCGGCGTCCAGTGCAAGTGCAGGCCCCAGTTCTCCATCATTCATTGCCACTCCCGGAAGATACGATGGCAATCCAGATAAGTGCAAGGGTTTTCTTATGCAATGCTCCATGTACATCAACCACAACCCCCAGATGTTCTTGTCTGAGACTGATAAGATTCATTTTGTGATCTCGCTGCTAACTGGAAGGGCACTAGATTGGGCGACTGCCCTATGGCACCAAAACAGCACTGCATTAAATTCGGAAACCCAGTTCATAACTCTGTTTAAGCAAGTGTTCGATCACCCTGCCTCAGGACGGGATATTGGTAATCAACTGTGTGAATTGCGTCAGAAGCATCGTTCAGCCGCTGACTATGCTCTTGAGTTCAGAACTCTGGCAGCAGGGAGTGGATGGAGTGAACCAGCCCTTCTCACAGTGTATCGTCGAGGTCTGAATGCTGATCTTCAGACAGAGCTTGCCTGCCGTGGGGATACATCGAGTCTGGACCAGTATATTCAGATGTCTATCTCCATTGACAACCTTTTACGTGATCGCAGGAGGCAACGCTCAACCATTCCGGTAACTCACCCCTTACCTGCAGTTTCACCCACGCCGCCACCACTGCCTTCAGCTTCCTCCGCTACAACTGATCCTGAGCCAATGCAGCTGGGTCGCGCTCCACTGTCCAGTGAGGAGCGCCAACGGCGCTATCAGTTGGGGTTGTGCTTGTACTGTGGGGGAGCTGGACATCAACGGCGAGAATGCCCTGTGCGCCCTCCTAAGAAAGGTTCCCTGTCTGGAGGTGCTACCAGTTCTGATCTCCTGTGGTTCCCATTAGTTGACTCCGCCCCTGCAATTTTATTGATGAAGAATCACTGGATTCGCCCATTAATGGTACATCAATTCGTTGGATGGCCAACCCTTAGGGAAAGGAACAGTGACCCAACAAACCTCCCATCTTCGGTTACAAGTAGGTGCACTGCATCATGAAGAGCTGCAGTTGCTGGTTATCACCTCCCCAAAGATCCTCTGGTGCTTGGACATCCATGGCTGTGCTTGCATAACCCAGTCATCTCATGGAGTCATGGAGAACTTGTGTCTTGGGGCTCACATTGTCTTTCCTCCTGCCTAGCACTTCCTTGTCGTTCTACTTCAGTTGAGCGTCCTAATGCTGTCGAATCAGAGCATGTTCCCACAGAATACCATGAGTTTCTTGATTCCTTTAGTAAGAAGGAGGCAGCCACTCTTCCCCACACCGCTCATGGGACTGTGCCATTGATCTATTGCCTGGGTCTTCACCACCGCGAGGTAAAATTTATCCACTTTCCATCCCTGAATCTGAGGCACTGGATCAGTACATTGATGAGGCATTAAAACAAGGAATAATTCGCCCTTCTACATCTCCTGCAGCATCCAGCTTCTTCTTTGTAGAAAAGAAGGATGGAGGACTTCGTCCCTGTATCGACTATCGAGGCCTGAATGACCTTACAGTAAAGTTTCGTTACCCACTCCCATTGATCCCTGCTGCCCTAGAACAGGTCCGAAAGGCCAACATATTCACCAAACTGGACCTTAGGAGTGCATATAATCTCATCCGAATACGTGAAGGGGATGAATGGAAGACTGCCTTTATCACCACTAGGGGCACTACGAGTACCTAGTAATGCCATATGGGCTAGCAAATGCTCCTGCTGTGTTCCAGTCCTTCATGAATGAGATCTTCCGTGATATGGTCAATCGGTTCTTGATTGTATATATTGATGATCTCCTTATCTACTCTTCCAGTCTGTCTGAGCACATTCAGCATGTCCAGCAGGTGCTTCAGCGGCTCCGAGAACATTGCTTGTTTGCAAAAGCTGAGAAATGTGAGTTCCATCAAGCTTCCATCCCTTTCCTAGGGTATGTGTTGGCTCCCGATGGTGTTCGTATGGATGACAGCAAGGTTTCTGCTGTTCGCAATTGGCCAGAACCAAGGACGGTGAAAGATCTACAGCGGTTTATGGGCTTTGCAAACTTCTACCGTCGTTTCATACGGAGCTTCAGTTCCGTAGCTGCCCCACTCACGGCTTTGATCCGAAAGACCACAAAGATTCTTCAATGGAACGATTCGGCCCATACTGCCTTTCAAAATCTGAAGGAGTTATTCACCACTGCCCCTGTACTGAAGCAACCCGACCCAGCTCTACCATTTGTAGTGGAAGTGGATGCATCCGAGGTAGGGGTGGGTGCTGTTTTATCACAACGTCATGGTACCCCCTCTAAATTGTATCCCTGTGCCTTCTACTCCTACAAACTGTCCTCAGCAGAAAGGAATTATGACATAGGGAACAGGGAGTTACTGGCCATAAAGTTGGCCCTGGAGGAATGGAGACATTGGTTAGAGGGAGCTATTCACCCATTTGTTGTGCTAACAGATCACAGGAACCTTGAATACATCCGTGAAGCAAGGAGACTTAACCCAAGACAAGCCAGGTGGGCCCTGTTTTTACTCGTTTCAACTTCACTGTCACCTACCGACCAGGCACAAAAAATGTCAAAGCGGATGCTCTTTCCAGACAGTTCGAAGCCCCGAACAGGTCTTCTGTCCCAGATACTATCATACCCTCGTCATGTGTGGTGGCACCAGTTAGATGGGAGATAATGGACGCCATTCAAGATGCCCTTCACACAGACCCAGGACCACCGGATTCACCACCTGACAAAACCTACGTCCCAGCCAACATCCGGCCTCAGCTCCTGCAGTGGGTGCACACTTCTCTCAGCTCTGGCCACCCAGGAATAACACGAACCACAGAGCTGATCTCCCGCAAGTTCTGGTGGCCTCGCTACTGATGATATCAAAGACTTTGTTCTCTCCTGTCCAGTTTGTGCCCAGTCAAAGAGCTCACGCACCCTACCCACAGGCAAATTAGAACCCTTGCCCATTCCGGATAGGCCTTGGTCACACATAGCCCTGGACTTCATTACTGACTTGCCCCAATCTGGTGGTTACACCACCATTTTAGTCATTGTGGATCGTTTTTCTAAGATGTGCCGTCTGATTCCACTACCAGGCCTCCCTACAGCCATGGAGATGGCTGAATGTGTGTTCAACCAAGTGTTCAGGTTTTATGGGATTCCAGAGGACATAGTCTCAGACAGAGGACCTCAGTTCACTTCTCGGGTTTGGAAGGCCTTCTGTGAGCGCTTGGGAGTCAGAGTCAGCCTATCCTCGGGCTACCATCCCCAATCCAATGGTCAGACAGAGAGACTTAACCAGGAGATCGGACGTTACCTACGTCAATACTGCTCCAATAATCAAGCAGATTGGAGTCGGTATCTCTCATGGGCCGAATATGCTCAAAACTCCCTTGTTCATACCTCTCTAAAACTAACCCCTTCCAGTGTGTTCTAGGCTACCAACCACCATTGTTCCCATGGGAAGCAGAGTCCAGCAACATTCCTGCCATGGATGAGTGGTTCCGGCGGAGTGGTCAGGTGTGGGAGACGGCCCATGTGCAACTCCAAAGAGCTGTCCGGAACCAGAAAAGGTTTGCAGATCGTTGCCGTCGCCCCACTCCTATATTCCACCCTGGGCAACGTGTGTGGCTGTCGACAAGGGACATCAAGCTCCATCTCCCCTCGAAGAAGCTCAGCCCTAAGTTCATAGGTCCTTTCAAGATTGTTAAACGTGTAAATTCTGTGACTTATCGCCTACAGCTACCCCCCAGGTACCGGATCGCCCCTACCTTCCATGTCTCCTTACTAAAGCCTGTTTTCTTCAGTCCCATGAATCCACCAGCTGATCCTGCCCATCCTCCCCCCCCTCTTGATGTTGCCGGCGAACCAGCCTACTCGGTCCGTGCGCTCCTGGATTCCAGACGCCGTGGAGGACGGCTACAGTACCTGGTGGACTGGGAGGGATACGGCCCTGAGGAGCAGTCATGGGTTCCGGCGTGTGACATCCTTGACCCTTCCCTCATTGAGGAATTCCACCGTGCCCACCCTGACCGTCCGGCTCCTCGGCCTCGTGGTCGCCCACCCAGACGGCTGTCTGGGGCGTCGGGTGCCGCCCGTGGAGGGGGGGGTACTGTCAGACCCGCCTCCAGCCAACTCCCTGTTCAGCCACACCCGCGCTCTGAGTCACCTGAATATTAAGCACACCTGCAGCAGATTCACGTAATCACCACTGGGGGATTTAAGGACTGCAGTTCAGGCACCTCTTTGTGAGGTATTGAGCCTGCTCTACCCCGCGGTATCCTTGTTTGTTTGGTTCCACTACTCTTGTGATTTTTGACCTGTTTGCCTGTTTTTTGACCTTGCCCTTTTGTCTCGTGATTTGGATTGTTAGCTTTGGTTCTTGTTTTGCACTCCTGGCTTTTTGACCCTGGCTTGATATTTGACTTTCCCAAAGGATTTGCCCTTCTGAATTAAAGCACCAGAGCTCTGCACTTGGGCCTTCTGTCTCGTTCATTACAAGTACAGCTAAATTGATGTGTGTTCCTTAGTGGAATAGCTAAACAGATATGCAAATATACTTATACAAATATACTATGAGGTGGCTGTATATACTATTATCCTTCTTGTCAAACAGCTGTTTCCTCTATTAACCACCTTGTCAAGCAGCTGAATGTTCTATTAACTTACCTATCAGGCAGCTTTATTTTTATTAACTGGACTGTCAGGCAGCTGCATCCTCTATTAACTGGACTGTATCTTTTATTCAGCAGCCTGGCAGGTAGGTTTACAGTTCTCTCTAGTACTCATTTTTGCATCATTTTACCATTGAAAATGTTTTATAACAATAGATAGACAAAACACAGAAAATAAATTTTAAAAGGGAGATATATTTGAACTGCAATATGTTTAAGCGTTGAAGGGCATCTTCTTCTTGGATTTGTTAATATATGAAATCCAAGGTTGCATTCAACATTGCCCTCAAACTACAAGGTTACTCCTGTCTGTGATTTTTACTTTTGAATGATTCATGTGCACAAATCACAACCAAAGTGGAACGGAATCAAAGTTCTGTACACAAACATGCATATGTGAGCACAACATCAGGCTACAGAAATGCACATGAAATCACTAAAGTGCAAAATCCCTCTCCTCAGTCCAAATCTGTTCTGCTTCACACAATGTTCAGTATGAAGGGGTGTGCTGTTCATAAACTCTAGAGCCTGTTCTGGCTGTGGAGATCAGATTTCAGCCATTGGGCGTTCTCCAGACAGATCAAGGCCCAAAGGCGGTCCATGCTGCTCTAATTGATGATGAAATAAGAGCTGCTGCTCGGCTAATCCTGCCAACACGTTGGAGATCAAGCCTGTGGTTTTACAGCTAGCAGTAATGTGCCCCACAGTGTAAAACTCCACTCAAATGGCTTTGTTTATTGGACAAATGCCTTCTAATCTCCTAATTTTCATTAGTAGCTCTTTTCCCCCTAAATATCAGTGGTGACATAGCTTTCCAGTGCCATTATGAGAGTCAGCCTCTGGGCGGGACACCCCCCCATGTGGCATTAATGTACACTGTATACAAGCATCTACTGATTTTCACAGAGATGATGCTTGTCATTAGCTACATCCATCTCACTTTTGATATAATTAACTAATTGAAATGTGAACCTTGCTTGCCATTTGTGTTAAGTAATCGAAATCTAATAGGCCCATTTGTGAAATTATTCCCACTGAGTGGCTATTCCTAAAACTCTCACTTGCAATTGCAAATATGCGCCTGCAGACACATACATACACACACTGACACATTTACACTCATACACAAAGACAAACACATTCAATACATAGATTATTCCTGGGATATGAGAGTCATGCCACATTTTAGATATTATTATCGCCTCATCAACTCTGACCAACCCTATGGACACAACAAGAAGAGCCCGTGACAACTCAGCAAGGCACTGTGATATTAAACATAATTAATTAGCTTATTAGGGTATACACATCAGTCTCTGAGTGTGATTCTAAAATTATTCTGTGAACAATGTACTTCTACAACCTCTTTGTAAGAGCCTTCTTGTAACATCCGCATTTCAGATTGTAATTGAGTGAAACACTGATTGTGTTAAAAAGGAGCCTGATTAAATGGGCCTGATTAATGATCTCTTTGTTCATATTCTTGTAACTTCCAGTGCCTTGGCCCAGTTTTAACTTCTTGCCAGAGCAATGCTTCCTTATGTTTACTTCTACCAGGTAATTATTGTTGAGTACACCATAAAAGATCTGGAGAAAATTCACAGGCTTCCTTTCAAGTTTGGAGTTATGGGAGGCACTCATTAGAGCTAATCTGTGTGATGAAGTCAAATGACATGAGCCAAAATACAGGAACAAAAAACTGAGAATTCAGGTAGGTTCCACAGCTAAGAGCTAATAAATTTCTGAAATCTCTGAGAACCACACATCTTTATGGACTTCATTTACATGTCATCTAAATATGAATCCTTATAATACATCTGCTCTCCTGTTTTGCAATTCAGAGTACATACTACTTTAATATTAACTTGGTGTGTTAGTGATGTTCTTTCTAGGCAAAAATTACACAGCCTTAAATACTGTTCTTAAACTGAATCCACACAGGCTGCAGCACAAAATACACATTGAATATCTTTCAATTAGCTAATACAATAAAAAGGATACTGTCGTGCAGGTGTGTAAGAAGGGGGTGGGGGCATGTCCCACCCACACTTTCAGAAAGATATTGTATGTTTCCCTGCTGTTTTTTCCCAGACTCATTCAGAATGCATAGGCTGCAATCCATACTCTATCACAACAGGTGGCAATATATATGGTTGAAACCAGTCAGTTCACATGGGAGAGGAAAAACGCAGCAGGACCTTAAACAATACATAAAGGTGTTGCAGTGAGAATTATGAAATATTAGATAGCATTATGAAACACAGCATTGTGAAACTTAAAGCTAATCAAATTATGTTGCAAAGTCTGGCTTACTTTGTGAACAGAACAGACTTCAACATCACAGTTAATGAAGTAGCTAATATCATATTTGACTTTTTGTATTTTTGCAACCATCAGATTTTTATAGTCATATTTTATACACAGTTGATGTGTAATCAAAGTTATATTGGGATAACCCATAGTAGTCAGCTAGTATAACTAATATTCTCTGCTCGTTCTCTGCTTGTTTCTTTGGCTGTCATTGTTAAAGGTAAGTAGACAAGCAGTAACATCAATCACCATCAAGAAGAGCAGGAAGTTATTTATCATATTCAATATGAGAGATTTAAGCCAGAAACACCTGGAGAGATTAACATATGTCCAGACTGGCAGATGCACAATACAATTGGCATGATAATGTGTGCGTTCTATGTCATCTTGTTGTGGCATCCTTTTAATCCATAAGCCAAGTGCTTTGGTGGTGAAGCTCATTTCCCATGCATTTTTTGAATATGGATATTAGTCAGCATTCATTAACAGTTAAAGCAACACATCAACACATCACATATGTTGAAATTCTTTTAAAAAGGACTTTCTACTAATAGTTAAAAACTATTTTCAACAGTAAACTTACTTCTGCACAAGTTAAGGCCATGGGTAATTTATCTCTGAATATGACCCATAATGGAAAAAATATTTCCCTTGTCAAAATGCTCATAACATAACATAAAACAGCATGTTTTAATTAATGTAGCAGAGTTTGAGGTAAGTCATTCGAGAAGCGTCCTTAAGTCAAAGCTATCTGTCAAATGAATCGCATCTCACAGCTAAGGTTGCTTTATCATCAAGACAACTCAGTGCTGCTGCCAATATGGAGTAAATGACTTTGTTAATTCTCTGCCCTGCCTCTTGAGACTGAACACAAGTTCCATCTCCACCACTGCCAAGACTCAGCCCCGAAGAGCAGCAAACCACAGTACTCAATTCATTAATTTAATTAGCCATTATGAGGCCTTCTTCATTCTTGCCAGGACAAAAAACCAATGTTACAGACAGAGGATTCCACTAGGAGACTCTTGTCACCTCTGATGAGGAGTCTCTATCAGTGTACACACACCTGTATTCTCTCTCTCTCTCTCTCTCTATATATATATATATATATATATATATATATATATATATATATATATATATATATATACATATATATACACACACACACATGCATGCACAAAAAGATATGCATGCATACACACTCATACCCTTCCTGCTCCATCTTCAATGAAGTTCAGACCCATCTGAGGTAATACAGATGAAACTGCATGAAAAGAATTTCATGCTTTAGAAAGGTATGCATTTGCTGTATAAATACTCTCTTTCAACAAACATTACCTGGCAATGTTATCTTTTATTGTATCATAAATCGAGATCCAATTTTACAGTATGTACATTTGAGTAATAAAGGTGTGCTGTGGTGTAAAATATACAGTGGTCACTTATTGAAAAATATGTATTCTTAACCTTGTCTGCACCTCTTTGCGTAAGTAAAATTCCATTTCCTTTTGAAAGGTTACCCCAGTTTCCATGCAGGCATGAAAATGAGACCATCTTTACATTCTCTTCATGAAATTATTTAATTTAAGTTCAAGATGCTCTATTTGTACACTCTAACCTCAGAAAGATCCATCTACAACATACAAAAACTGCTAGTCTTGCAGAGTTATTTGCTTTTGTCAGCGTTCTCTCACTCTGTAGGTTGGCTTTCCTGGCTAATATACTAAAGGGAAAAGTGCTTGATCTGATTTATTTACAAAGCTGCAAGAGGCTTCCACTACTTTGTCCTTTCAGGTTAAATTGCCCATTGCACACTAGAAGAGAGTCCACTCAAAGCAGACACACAGAGGTTTGTGTCCTTGAGAAGGGGCTCTGGCAGGATTTCAGGTATGGCAACATCTTCTAATGAGACACATCTTCTAATGAGACACATCTAATGACTGTAGTTATGCAATGTGATTAACGGACACTGACGGAGGAGCTGAATGAGAGTGGAGGAAGTCTGTCCTTCCTAGGAAAACCTGGCCAGCACACTTGGCGTGGCATGGCAAAGGCTGTTCAATCACTTTCTTTCTGCTCCCAGTGAACATCACATTTTACCATTGGGCTTAAGTTCAAAGGGAGATCGTCTACTGTGTTAATTTGCGGGGAGTCATTTTGATGTAAAAGAAATTGAGGCGGAAGCGCAGGCCCCTATAAGCGTGTGAGCCAGGCGTTCAGGTTCCACCTTTAAACACTGATCTGAACACGGTTAAAGGAGGTCAGACTCATCTGCCTCGCATTACACTTCAAAGTCCTGCCCTTCTCTGTGAACAATCAGATCCCATGGTGCTCTCCTGTAGAACACGAGAGGGACGTGACCTCAGGTGAATCCCACTGTGGCCGAGTGAAAACCTTCCCGGCCGAAACCCTCCTCAGCATTCAGCCCTCACCATCCATTTCCAGGTTGAGCTGGCTTTAGAGGACGACCTTGACGAGCCAGGTCTTCAGGGAGAGCAATCGAGAGCCTCCGAGAAACTATTACAGGGGTTTCAAAGTCTACCATGTGGCCTGGATAGCAAATGTCCAAAGTTCACCGATTTTAACTGCTGTTTTCCCAGTTGCCAAGATCATGAACACGGTGTATGATTTACATTGCTGGTGTCTGGGCTCACACTTCCAAATCTGTCACGGGATATGGGCTGCTGGCGCTGGTGTGGAATACTCTTTGCAGCTGGGTCCAGGTTTTAAATAGAATACCTTGGACTGGCAGAGAACGTTTCATCCCAGTTCCACTTCTGCTTTATAGGCACAGGGAAGATAAGGGATATCAAAGAAATATCCCCTCTCCTCCATATTTTTTCTTCCAACAGACAGACACAATCTGCCCTCCTCATCCAATTGCATTTCTTTGCATCAATGAAATGAGGCGAAATGAAAACTTTGAGATGACCCCGGCAGAGGGAGAAGGGTGTCTTATTCATCCCGGCAGACTCCGCAGAGACCTGCCATTTTGAGTGAATGAGCTGATCTGGAAGACGTATTGAACATCAGTCAGCTCACTCCAGATCTCGCACAGAAAGAGAAATGTGCTTAGGGAAGCATGCAGAGAGATAACATCTTGACACTCTCATTCTACAAAGGTCTCTAAAAACTATGTGACCAAGAGTACAAATATCTGTTCTGTATCGAATCTCTACACCCAAAAAGATGACTGGACATGACGTGGATGCAGCTTTTTTGCACGCCACCATAGCCAGCCCATATAGACGTGGAGCACATCCTCTTTAGCACAGGAATGCACAAAGTGGATGTTTTCATTTTTCTTCTCAGAGGCAGCTCAGTTCATCATCTGGTCAACTGCACTGCTGTCAGGGCTATTAAGTGCTGTTGTTTACAAATGGCCATTCTAGGCACTCAATACCCTTGACACTAAACTGTTTCCCTTTCATTGGTCATTCAGCAAACAGCCGCTCCTGATCCTCTGTGTCCATTCACATTAGGTCAAACACACCAAGAGTAGGCTATGGGGAGAGAATGCACACATATATCAATATCAACCCACTTGTTTTCTCAACTCACATGTTCTGAATCATGGTCATAAAAGTATAAAGTATGCATTAAAGTAGAATCCTTCTATAATAAAAAACATACTTGCATACAGGAAATGATAAAAAGTACAGAATAGGAACTTTAAATGTAAATGTAGAAAATAGTAGTGTATCCTCACTGCTATTGACATAGCAGACGGTTCATGCGAGGAACTCATTTGGTTGTGATTCTGCCATAACAGTCAGCTGACTTTTTTTTCCCTCCAGTATCATCTTTATAAACTTACCCAGCTAAGAGTGCTTTATGTTTGCTGGGCTTACAGCTCCTTCCTCCAAAGAGCCTACACCTACTTGCCTGACAAGAAAATGGCAACCACTATTTCTTTTAGCAGCTACTGTCATTTGCTGCCAGCGAGGAGTCAGAGGGGTGGAGAAAAAGACAGAGGCTAAATGTTACACTGTATTTTACTGTTTCTGCGCATGTACATAAAAACCTGGGACGGACACAAGCTGTAGGAGAACTGTAAATTCACAAGCAAAAAGAAAATAGCAGTTAAGGAATCTGTTCCCCTGATGTTTGATCTTTTAGGTTAAGCACTAATGGAGTTCTCCTGGATAATAAGGGGTGCGTTTTTGTAAAGTTTCAATAAAATCCATGCATAACTGAGAGAGTTAGCAACCAGAAGTAAAATGAACAATCAGAAACCACGTAGACCTTCACCAGTGACTTTGAAATCAATATTGTTCTAGGAAAATGTTGGAACAATGTTTCTGTCATGTCAGGACAGAAGCATTGAATGACAGGTGGATTCATCTGAATTTTAGGGTGGTTAGTAATCTAAAATACGTGAATATGATACTGAGAAATGTGGGAGCATAAGAGTTCAAGTGAGATAAGGGCAGACAGACTAATGTTAGCACAACACTGATATACAGCTGATTCATGGGTTAGGCTTGTGTTTGGTCACTGGTGGGTCAATACAATCTCTACTGGCTAGGCATGCTGTGATAGTGGGGCCCTCGATGAACAGGTCAATCTCTTTATTTATGTTCCCCATACTCCTCTCTATCCTGCTGTTTTCCACGTAAACAGCCACATTATGTTATTATCTCTAGGGCCTATAAATACCCCTGCCTACCAGACAGGTCCCTGCCTGTGGGATCCTGGAGTGTCATGGTGTACATGTGAAATGCTATGGGGTGCTATGTACTGTGTCATTGAACACTGTGCCTCACCGTCCTGTTCTCTCTTCCCCTCCCATGGTGCCTCTCACTCATCCTCACAGCTATGGGCCACAGGCCAGAGAACTTAACTCACTGACCACACATCACATGGAAATCATAGCCACCACCACGACAAAGACAAGGTCAAACTGGTTCCCTGGCAGAGAGAGGAGGGCTTCACACTCTGACCACAGTGCCTGGAATATTTATGGGGCCATAACACTCTCTTCATATTATATTCCATATTCATACGTAGATGATCCACCTCCACCCATCTTAAGAAAAGTAAACGACAAGCACAGCACTAGTGCAGTACTTTCATGTCCCACTCAGAAAAGCGCCGGTCTTAGCATCATGCCGGGCCCTTTATTCCATCATGACACTCCATCTGAGTTTGCCAGCTGAGTATCATAATATTTATGTTTCCTGGGTACACGGGGGGCAGCAGGAAAATCAATAGGCTCTCTGCACCAAGCTCATGGTGTCGTTCCCCCCAGGCCGCCCAGGGGGATCCATACCACACACACCGTCGAAAGAGCAAATAGAATTACATCTGAGGCCTGCCAAAGTCTCATCCGTATATACAATTCTGTGTTTCATAAGCATCTTTCTGCGTACCTCAGAATGCATTACTATTACACTCAGTGATCAAAGGGCCCTGATTTCATATCTACAGGCAAAGTCTGCATCAACAGCAGCTCGTCTGGAGAGCAATGTTTATCTAATCCCCCCGCTTATGTGCAGAATTTAAATGGGGGTGCACTGGTAATGCTAAATCCCAGGGCAACAGCAGCAGAGGGGAATTGGCCAGCCTTGGTGAGACAGAAATTTCCATCTCAGTGTGGATGTACATGAGGATTGGTTGCATGTGCGTGTGTGTATGTGTTTTGTGAATGGATGTGCATGTGTACCTCGCTCTCACCCACTCTACCACAACAAAGCCTGCTACAGCATCCATCCTAAAGAACAGGATCTGTGTCACACCCACCCATAACCCCAGTCATGACTGCTTTACGGCAGAAAGATGCACACACACACCCGCGCACACACACAGGCGCGCACGCACACCCACACACCACGTGTTTGTACAAACAAAAACCTTGAGCAGAAATTATTTACTATATAAGAGAAATAGGTGTCACACTGGAAATTGTTTCTGAAACTCAACAAGTCCTCCCATTCCTCTCATGCATGCTTTTATCATTAGCTTGTTATGTACCATTCAGAGGGTGCTGGGCATCGCTGCACACCTTCTTTGCTGAGAGGAGGCCAAATAACCAATGAAAACTATGATTGAACTTGTCTCGTTCCTGCACCATCCAAATTCTGCAAAGTATCCAGATGGCCTGAGCCAGGGTTTGAATACATGGTTGGATACAATACTGAATACATGATCTGTATTTAGTACATTCCAATAGTGCTTAGTCCATTAAGATGAATAGCCAATTTAGGAATGTGTTGCTCTTTTTTGGCTTTCTATGGTTGTTGGAATTAAAAAGGAGTAAGATGTGAAAAATAACAGCTGCATATAGTACTCAGATTTGTTACCCAAAATGCACTGCAAAGCACATTGTGAGATTGTAGAGGGATCTGTGTTTTGCTCTCTGGAGGTGTGCTGCAGCAGCAGCTTATTCCCTCTGCTCGGAGTCCTGGCGGTGCCCTCCCCATCTATTCTGTCAGAGCTGGGCTATAATTGCCCCTGCGCCATGCTCCCCAGCCCAACATACAGATTTACACTCCTCCACAGGGTCTGTGTCGAAGCTCCCTGTGCTGCCACTGACTCCAGCACGGGACAACATGATGTCTGTCCACCTTGATTTAGGGTCACCACTTCTACGAGGTTTCAGGACGGTTCAGCCATTGTGCGGGTGTCATAGTGGTGGATCAGTGGGGGATGCTGGGAGTGGAGCCTGAGTGGTAATGGGAACATCACTGACAAAAAGAGCTGGAGACCTATGAAACATGAGGCCCTGAAGAGCACTCTTTACTAAGGCAGTGTGCAGACAATCTGTGGATTACCATAATTACACTGCCTGCTACAGCACTGTGCAGACTCAAGGTGACCTTGTATTCAGAAGTAACATACACGCACATCAGTGCCAGCATACCCTGCCTAGATGAATCTAACAGATATTCACATGACCTAAAGCCATGGGCAGACATACTGGTCAACAAGCAGGCTGCTTTGTTCAGACCTTCAACAAAACTCAGGCACAACGATTGCCGGGGGTTATGGCTGGACGGGCAGACAGAACTTGGGAGGCAAAGCCCTTCTCCCTCCCTGTGCCTTCCTCTCATTGTCTCTGGGTTAATTAAAACCCCCATGCTTCAGAAGTCCTCAAGGCCGAGATGTGGAGGTCTGAGTCACCCCCCCCACACACATTTGGAGTGATTTACTCAGCCTTCTGGTCTTCCTCTTCAGCCGCAGAACTGGCTGTCCTCTCCCCACCTTGCCGGCTCCTCTCACCCAGCATCTGTGATTTACACTGCTCCTCCTAAACTCCGTCCTCCGGCCATGAAATAAGGAGGGAGAAGTGCTGTCGCCCCACGCGAGCCAAGACCGTCATTAGAGCCCAGACGGAGTGCTCGGCGGCAGCGGCAGATGGAGCCCCCATCGCGTGGGGGGAAGCTCCGCGGATGGGATTGACTGGTGAAATGCGGACCCTTAGTGTGGAGGTACGACACATTAAGGAGAAGACATGGTAACAACCTTCACTGAAATATATTTCATCTGGTGCCAAACCTTAATGATTAGCATTATGCAAAGATGGGCAGGGATATCTCAGAAGGAAAAAAAAAAACATAAAGCATTTTATGTAAATATAAAAAATTGCATTTTGTTTGTATCACTTATAAAAGACTCAGGAAAAAACAACTCCACTGTGATTTAAAAGCCTGATTAAAAAAAAAAACACTTCACCACACTGTGCTCTTTATTACCATGCCTTCCGTCCCCAGAGAGATGTGCATACTGCATTATATGACCGTACAGTAGTTCAGTGGTAAATGAGCTTCCACATTGCATTTAATCTTCAAATGGGTTTCAGATGGGTGCGTGTAAACAGGCGTGTTAGCCTACTCTAGAATGCACAATTGTGTATAAATCTTTGTAGACAATGCGTGATTAATCTTTCTCTCCTGCTACTCCTGTTCCCTGGTCTACTTGGGACCAGCTGACTGCTTTTCAGAAAAAAGTCTGTTTTTCAGGGAGAGCTGCATGAGGAAGAGGAATCAATGAGCTGCAAATCAGCTCTCCATCCAGTCCCTTTTGTGCCCATTATTCGGATCTTCACTTCAGGAAGCCTGCTCACTGATTCTGTCAACATTACAGTCACCTCGGGAGCTGCTGACGGACCTCAAGCATGCTATTTAGCGTGTCCTTACATACTCGGATGACAACATAAAATGTCTGTCCCCAGGCTCAAAATGGTCCCGTTCTACAAGGAGTGATTCTCCTGGGACTGCACTTCTCTCAGCCTGTGTTGGAGAGAGGAAAATAAGTCACCAACGCAGAACTGGACTAAATCGCCCATAGTCAGGATATGAGAAGTCAGACAACATAAAGGACCCACATGCCTAAAGGAGTGCTGTGCCCGCAGAAAAACTCAAATCAATACAGATCAACAGAATCTGAAGATTTAATAATCCTTGCACTTTCTCTATTCAATTGTATTGATCACTGGACATTATGAAATAGCACTGCTCAGTATGACCCACTAGAACAGTTATTTTGAAACATGCACAGACTGAAAGAAGGATTTCATTAAAAAAGAGTGAATCAGCATTAAAGAATACACAAATCCCCTCATTATATAAATTCAGTTATTGATTTTGAGGCTATAGACATTTTTGTACATTAGTGTCATCAAAGTAAATTTTAAAAAGGGACTTGGTTATCACATGAGAACAAAGACAAATTATACCAAAACATGAGCACAATAATTGAAGCTCTACTCAGGCATTGAGATACGATACAATACAGCTGGGACTCTCCAATTAATATCACAGAGCACTGGGTGTCACTGATCGATACTTCCATGAGAGCACTTTATTACTGTCTTTCCCTTTGGTGTGGTTGCCCTAATAGATTAGTGCGGTTTACCAACAGTGACAACTATGCCACCTGGAAGATGAGGATGCTTACCTACCATCATTTTTTAAAGGTGAATGCTGTTAAGTATATAAATATAGCACAACTGATTCATTTGCTGATCATTCCAGCTTCCCAACCTACAATGTTCTACATGACACCAGGGGTTCAACTTATCCTGGACAATGTTAAACTGGATAGGGCTATGCAATATGATACACATTAAATAATTCACACTCCTCTGTCCATTGGCACTGGCTTTTGCTGGCTATGTTAAAGCATGACTCATTATGGGACAGACATCTGACCACTCCTACTTAAACCTGAAATTGAGACGTCTATGATTAGTTCTATAGTAATAGACTGTTATTCACTTGTGCATAAGCGTAAGAGCAGAGGAAGCTACTCCCTCTTTCAGAGCTAATTTTATTTTGGTTACGCCACATGTAACAGGGAAGAAAAGTAATGGCAGCTAAAAGAATATGAGCATGCAGTAAGTATATGTCAGTAACACTCACCCCAGAAGCAAGTCTGTTTGAATGCCCAGTATTACCAGAACAGCAAACAGGTAAATGAGTGAAATCCATATTTTTCACACAACAGTTCCAGTGAGGATACAAGATATGACTCATGTGATAACACACAAGAGCAGTCTTAGCTTCTCCTAAAACCTGCATGCAGAAACCCTGCAAACAGTCAGGTTTTACTAAGACACAGTTGAAAATAGCACCGTTCATCAAAGACTCCACCTTGCAGACAGTACGCTCGCCTCACTGGTCTGGAAACAGTACCTCAGCTGGTCTCCATTTGTGCCCCTTTTAGAATGTCCCCACCACCACCTCCTCTATCCCAGGTGTCATCTGGGCCACTCCCTGCCCCATTTGTTTCACCAGGGCAGTGGCTCTCCCCTGTATTTTTCAGCACAAATATTCATTTGGAAATCCACCACTCTTTTACGCTTTTCTCCTTTTTATACAACCCTGTTTTGGAATTGCCCACTGTTTACTAGGCTCAACTCACTGTGACGATGGGCATGTTCATGCAGGTGCACTGAAGCCAGAGGAATGCAATCCTCCAACAGCTATTCTTTTGCACAACAGGTCACATGGTATGTAAGAGTGAAATGAGCGCTCATTGGAGGATAGGCACTACTCCACTGTCATAATCCTAGCAGTAATCTGGTACATGATGAAACACAGGGTGCCTGAGAGCGGTCAGATGAGGAAGCACTGGCTCACTTATCCGCCCCTATCCCTGGAAGAACAGAGCTCACTGTGGGCTCCTGGTCATTGACAGCAAATAACACAGACAAACTCCTTTCAAGTGAGCCACTAATGAGCCCCAACAATCCAGCACTGTGAGCTTTATTAAATGAGCATGTCTCAGATTATGAAAGTGCACCCTTCCCCACCACATACCTTTAATCCTATAATTATACATAATATAGGGTACTCTTGTTCCCCTTTTTGTTCATGCCAAGAAGATGCTTGTTTTGTCTTCATTATTTGATTATGAACATAACTGTCTTTAATGGATAAAAGAAATCAACATATGTAGCGGTTATATTGACCAGTACAAAAACACAAGTTACAGATATATTATTTTCAGTGGATATTTTTGTGTGCCATTTCAGCTAGCCAAAGCATTACCTGCTCACTAGAATCAGATTTCTTAGACCTTGGCACTGAGCCTTTGGAAGTGGTTTGAATAGATATTTTAGATCGATTTTATTATTTCTCCAATGTGGTTGAAGAGAGAGTTGTGTTGAATGCACTACTGGGTACATTGTACTTGCAGTCAATAAACAATGTCATGCAGTACTTTCAAATCTAATTGAAGCAAGTGAGTTGCTAAAATTGAGAGCAAGTGAATAATTGATCGGTTTGTGGTTTGAAATGTTGTCTTGATCAGCACTGTGTGGATGGAAGATGAAAATGCAGATGAGAAAAACATTGTTAAAAACTCATGACCTCACTCATGAAGCATACGCATAAATCTCTGCCTCATTTATTTTTTAAACACCACCTCCACAGTGGCTCCATTGCCTTCGGTAATTTGAAAATACATCACTTTCATAATCCTATCAGTAAAAAGACACAGAGCTGTAAATGACACTATAACCACCAGTGCAGAGAGGCCAATGAAGGCTGAAACTGCAGTTTTGATTTCGTAACTTTTAACAATTAAAATGGCAACTGTTGTGATGTTATACTGGGCAAAAGACTGTGTGAACAAACCTAATACATGGTAAAGTGTTTTTGGAATTTTCAAAGAGTTTGTCCTTTCCTGCCAACAGCTGCCACACAGTGTGAATCACTGATAGCTGTGTCAGAGAGATATTTAAGAGGTCAAACAGCCACAAACACAGAACGCAACAAGAGAAGCCACCCCATGCTTCTCAGTGCTGTGGCTCTCTGCAGTTTGCCTTAGCGTCAGTTCTGTGCGCGTGAACATGATGAGGCTTTTTAAGTGGGAGGTAAAGGAGCACTCCAGAACGCGCATGCTGTGATGAAACTACACAAAATCGAGGCGTGATTACAACAGCAAACAGTACAGAGCATGAATACAGCACAGGACTTGACTGAGTCTGCAAAATAAAATAAAAAACACTGCTGAGTTTGACCAAGTAATCAGTGCCAGAGAGCAGTTTCCATTACGTACAATCAGTGGCACAGAATTCTGGGAGCTTAGAGATGTCAATGCAGAGAGGATTTAAAACTGTTGGTTATGGTGCTTTTATTTAGGTATGCAGGAAGGACACACACGCACGCACACACAAACAGACAAACACACATTGGTATGGAGGTTTCTTGGGACAATGCTCATCTCTCAGGATAATCTTCTGAGCTGGCACCGAGAGACTCAGGAATGAGAGCTTTTTTCTCAGAACACTCTCTGTTCCCTCTGATCACATCGGCAGTTCGCGATAATCTGCCAGTCAGGCTCAAAGAGAGAGGTTTGCTTGGGGAGAACAACAGTTAGTAAGCAATCAAAGTGCTTTCCAAGAGAACAGAGACGTGCAGGGATGCTGCCGTGATGTAAGTGGATTCTCAACTCCCCACAAAAAAATGGAAATGATGCTGAAAAATTCCTGCAGCAGTATCTTTTCTTCATAAAGTCTTAGACCGACCATGGCAAATGCGTCTTTGTGTTGAAATCGTCTCCTACATGCTCTTACCTTGAACAAAATGTCAGACTTGTCAAACCCGATTGAAAGAGAGGCCTTTGAGGAAAAGCTCAAATTACACATTGGAATTCATCCTCCGAGTCACCATCTCAATGTACCTGAGAAAAAAGTCATCTTTCACAACTGCGCATACATTTCTGTCAATAACTGTGGAGGTGACCCAAGCCGAACACTCAGACTGTTACTAATGTACATTTAGCTGATAACTATTCTCTCTTATTTCCTTTTCCTTACATTTAGCATAAGCAATAGAGCATGTTATGGACCATCCATAGCAATGATGGTTCTGCAACACTGGGCATTAACTGCACAAGATCCAGACCAGAACCTTTATCCCCGCAGAGCCGTGTCTGAGCAGGAAAGTAAAGGCAGCAGGCCATAGTCAGTAAAGTAAAAGCTTCCCTGCAGTTTTCACTTGTGCAGAAATCCCTTCCTGAGTCCTCTGCACCATCAGCCTCTGGTATCCAGAGCCAGGAGAAGTCCGTAGGCCCAGTTCACATGCACCCTGTGGTGTGTCACCCCCCAATCAGCAAAAGCCAGCAGCTGAACCCCCACCCGCCTCTCCTCCCTCAGCTCCACTTGACCTCCTAATTGTGAGCCTGCCTCTCTGATCCCTGCTCCCTAAATGGCACGCTTCCCAGCTCATCCTCCTGCCCCATCGATCCTCGGCTCCCACCGCACTGAACGCGGGCTCTCTCCTCTACAGCTCAATCAGGCAGAGGATCAACAGCAAAGGCACACCAGGGATTTCTCAAATGCTTTAAAGGTTCCCCAGAAATGAGCCTCTCTCAGACTTGCTCTCACTCAATCTGTGAAATAAATCAAAGATGAAATTATTTATGAGAGTCTAATTGTACAAGATTGTCTGTGAGCACCTACGTTCTTTGGACATTTGTGCATTGAATACAGTAACTGACAGTGCACATCACATGAAAACACAGGAGGGGGGGTTTTCATTTCAGCTGTAAAGCTGGCATCTCATTGAGAAACACTGAAATATTGATCGCCTTTTGAAAAACAGCAGATATACGAAGCAGATATTTGCTGAAAAATGCATTGCTATCATTTTCACATTTCAGAAAGGATTGAGGAAAAATGCATATGACCGTAGTACAAACTGAACATCGTCCCTTTCATGTCAAGAAGAGAAAGCCTGCCGTTCAGAAAGCAATTCACTAAATATACATCAAACTCGCAAAGCAAAAAACAAAAGGAATGCAAAATCAGTACGAGGCACCGTGGCGTACAAATCAGTGTCAATGGGTTATGATTACCAGTGATGTGGGAATAGAAAGTGCCAGCTTTGCGGAGGGAGCAAAATCAGGGGGCTGCACATTGCCTTTGATGAGGATGAGAGAAAATGAGGTTTGTTGTCGTGACACACTTCACGATTGTCACGTCCTGCTGCTCTGACAGTCGAGGCTCAAGTGTTTACAGAGTCTGCTGCAGGGTGGGAGGAGGGCTGGCATTGCGGCAGTGAGTTCACAAGCCTGGTTTTACAGCAGGTTCAGGATGTGCCTGGAGAGTTGTGTTTGGGAAATGAGTTGGCTGGACAGAGAAGGGTAGTGACACAGAAGATCCTCAGGCCGCAGCTGTTTGAAAGCTCCCTGGCCCAGGGAAGAGAATGAGCTGAGTGGGGAGATCCTCATACAATCTCCCGCTAACCCCAAACAACCAAACTTCTGTTCTCCAAATGTGAAGCTAGTAGGAAAGACAACCTCACTGACCTCTGATAACCAAAGGGGTTGGACATACTAAGAGTTTAACAGCCATCTTTGTCAGGTTCATATAATTAGGACGTGCCCAGCAAAACCAACCAAACATTTAACCCAGGGTTTGCATTTTCAAATACTTGTTGAAATTTTCCAACATATGGGGAAGATACACCAAGTGAGACACTGAAATTGTGAAAACGGCATGTACTCATGTTTTCACTGTAACAGGGTATCCACTGAAGGTAATTATATAAGTGAAGGCAGCCACAGCCCTGTCAATTTAAATACTGTTAGCAGCCATTAAGAGCTCATTTTTGGGTATGACTAGACATTGAACAAATGTCAGGATCTGGAAGTCTGTAAACAGTAGGCAGAGTCACCTTTAACAACATGACCAACACTTGTGTAAGCAAGAACTGCTCTGAAACCAGCAAGCATACACAAATCATACAATGTGTGATTGAAATGACTGCTCAAGATTTTACATATAGTCATTTTTTTAACAGCCAACTTTTTCCAGACCCCTCATCTCCCTTCTTGATAAATAAACAGCTGTTCCTAGGTAATGTATGGATCCTGGGTGCCTTGCCATAATGTTACTTATGACTCATTTGGAATCACACACAATTTGCACCTTCACAGACCAAACGTGCTTCGGCTTATGGTCTCACCTCAGAACTTCCCAAAATGCATATTAAGGCCAACCCACACAAAGCACTTCAATACATGCTAGTGCTCGTGCAGTGAATTAGTCCATACAGTCAGGTGTGAAATGGAAAAATGGGAAGCTTGTGTCACCTGCTGGAACACAGAGACAGAAATGCACAGTAAAACGGGGAGCTCTGTGTCGGCCACTACAGAAAGGAAGCACAAAACGGGGTACGCTGTGTCACCCACGGGCACTCACCGGCCACCACGCCGGCCATGTAGAGCAGGCTTATGCGCAGGATGCCGTGCACCATCTCCAGTGGGACGCCGATCATTAGCTGCAGCAGTGCATTGAACCCCAGCTGCTCCAACCTGCAAGGGGCACAGGTCAGAGGTACGGTCACAAACTCTTTTCCTGACTGTTCCCTGTGCAGAATGTCCTGCCTTTAGGGGCTTTGTTACTCAGAAGACCAGCCTCAGTAGCTGTACTGCCAGACCAAATCAGAGCTTACTGCAAAAAACAGTTGAGTCACAGGGCGTTGAGCTTGTTCAGTTTTCCTGCATATTTTCAGTTTCACAGCTACGCATCCTGCTAGCTGTGAACACCTGTAGCACTGTAGTGATGCTGACATTGTTTGGGATATCTTACACATTGCTTCTTGACAGACCCTTCGATGAACAGATCAATATCATAGTGAGCACTGTACAGGTTCAACAAGGGCCAAAAGAGGAGGAAGGTGCCTCTTACCCCACATGCATGAACATGTAGCTGAAGAAGCGCCACACCTGCGCTCGGTGTCCGGGGTGATAGACCAGTGGGCTCTTCATGAAGTCAGGCTGGTATGTCTGCAGCACCCACTTATTCAGCATGATGCCGTAGCAGAGGAACACGATGATCTGGGGGAAAGAGGGGTCAAATACACATGACAAAGGACTGCAATTATGAGCTGATTTAAATCAGAAAAATTATTCTGTGTGTTCAAGCAGGTCTGCGCAAAGAAGGTCAGACATTCACAAAGCAACACGTTTGCCCCCACGCTTAAGAATATTCAGTAGAGGTTATTTTATACAGTAAATAGCATATATGTCTAAATATCCAAAAGAAACAGCCAATAATGTCAGTAATGTATGGTTTACATGGAGGTGCACTGCTTACAATGACACTCAAACACCAACCAGAAACACACACACACACACACACACACACACACACACACACACACAACAAACACAAATGAAATAAATTTGTTTGACAATTTATTGTATTCTACTGCCCTATTGCTCAGACTTGATGTCTTAAACAGACTTGACAATGGACTCTTCACACATCAAGATCTGCAGAGCAGAGCTCAGATGACTGGGTTAAATCATTGTACCAAAGGCAAGGCGGCTAATTTCAGTTATATTACCAAGGTTCCCCTCGCCAGCTGCCTATCCCCCCTTCAGCCTGAGGTTGAGCTGTCCTCAATGACTGAACACTGGTGCCAGAGTTAAGAGCCATTAACTTCACATCCACTCCAATTCACTCCCAAATTGTGTGGTTCAAAGTGTCTCCCCTGTGTTTCATAATTATGGGGGTCTGAGCAATTGCCCTGCCAAACTTATTTACACAGCAGCTTCAATGACAAGTGCAGAGGGCTTATTTTTTGCTCTGTTTTTACTTAAACTTCAAATTTCAAATCTTCAGCCACAAATAGTAACCGGAGGCCAGCAGAACGCCACACATGAATGCACACATGCACGCAAAGTATGGACGCGCACAAACAGCATGGAAAATGTTTGGTGCTGCGTGTGCTGTTTTACTTTTTCACGGAGCATTGAAGCAATATCCCTGGCAAACTAAATGAAAGCAAATGGAGCAGAGGGTTCATTGAAATTTATGAAGCCTTGCAAAATTAAGCCTCTGGTTTGTTATCTCTCCGGCCCAAGTGGTTATGCGAGCCGCATACAGACGTGTGCCTTCTGGGCTGTGGGACCAGCTGCGGAGGCTGCAGAACACCAGTGGAAGAACGCGGGTCAGAAGTACCCCTTTTTCATTCCCCTCCATTACAGTTTTATGAGACAGAGGAAAAGATCACTCTGGCCCTCTTTCAGGAGGGTCAGATGGAACCAGGGCTGGGAGAACAGATGACAGGCTAATCATGCATTCACGCCGAACTGCTGTACGGAGGGAATGGGGGGAACGGAGGAAGGCAGACGCAAAGCAGCACAAATGATTCACAGCTCAGGGGGTTGAGGACTCATACGCACGTTGACACGCCACACTGACAGCACAGTGCTCAGTACTGCAGTGTGCTAAGCCATGCTGAGGCTCCCTCAAACAGGAGCTCTGTGAATGTGATTGGCGCTTCACACTCAAACCTCAGGGGGGGAGTGGACCTGGCTTATTTCAATACAGCTGGTGAATTTAAATGTAATAAGAGGAGGCCACAAAAAAACTATGAGGTTGGGGGGGAGACAAAATTAATAATTTAGTTCCTTTTTTGATAAAAAAATTCTCTACTACAAGGACAGCAATAGTAAGGGTCAGCAACATGTATTAGAGGTCACATTTTAAAATCCATAGAAGGGCACTGTTACCACAGTTTTGAGCCAAGTAAATATTCAACAAAGAATGAAATGTTGTGAACTATGTATATTTCCTAAGTATGTATAAGCATATACACAGAACTGCTTATACGAATAATAATAGTAATAGTATCATAGTAATACAGTACCCATTGAATGCCCTTCAGCTCTTTGTTGTGTGTATGACCGGCCCCTCACCTGCACCACGGTGATGATGGCCATGAAGATGGGCGGCGGGCACAGGCGGTTCTGGTGGAAGTACCAGCGCCTGTCGGTCTCGCAGGGCAGGATCTCGTAGGCGACATAGCGCACAAAGCGCTTGTAGACGCCCAGGCCCGTCTCGTCCAGCAGGATCTCCCTCTGCAGGGTGCGCCGCCCATTGGCGATGGCCCGCCTGAAACTGCTGGAGCGCTTACTGCTCATCTGAGGAGACAGAGAGGAGTGAGGGTGTATATGTTCACTCTTATCCAGAGTGACTTACATATGTTACTATGTTTACATGTCACCCACTTATACAGCTGGATATTTACTCAGGCTTTTTAAGTACCATGCCCAAGGGTGTAGAAGCAGTGCCCCAGCAGGTAATCGAACCAGCAACCTTTTGGTTACAAGCCCTGCGCCTTACCACTGTGCTACACTGCCACCCCAGAGAAAGAGACAGACAAAGACAGAGAAAGAATAAAGAGAGCGAGAGAGAGAGTGAGAGGACGACAGAGGGAGGGTCAGAGGCAGAGAGAAAGATGAAAGAAAGAGAGATGGAAACAGAGAAAAAGAGACGGTTCAGTGCTGATATGTATGTGTGTGTTAAATGCTAGGGAGCATACTCTGCAATCCTTGATTATGTGACGACAGCCACTTACAGCAGGAGACAAATACTTCCAATCCACTTGCTCGTCACTAACTACCATTTCTGTCAGGATAAAGCAGACTTAGATACGACACAGGCTGCAAGAACAAACTGCAGCATGTAGAGAGATACAAAAGAGGGAAACAGCTGTCAGCGACTAACGCATGCTGCATCGCTGACATCTGTGTTTAGCTTCCATTCTAGAAGCTTCTAAAGCAAAGTGCACATGTGCATTACCTTGATAAAACCCCACTCAGCAGTAGAAATTATTTAAGTTTGTTTCAACGAGCAAAGACAGTTCCTCTTTTCAGTGGATTCCCGAAATAACTTCAAGCGGTCTCCCCTTCAAGAGCATGTTGTCATTGTGGCACAGCTCGGTGGGAGATGTGGCTATGAAACATGAACAAGCTCGTGTGTCAGAACCCTGGCGCTCCGGGGTGATCTGTGACAGCTGAAGAGAGGCCTGCAGTTATCATGGAGGCGTCGTGTTTGCTCCGTGAGCTCTCCTCATGCCACCTGCGCCTGGCCTCACCTGATAAGTGCGCAAACACTGATGCCCTTTTCTGAGATCAGTCAATGCAGCATCATCCTTCACCGATCTGGCAGAGACCGCACACACCTTAAATAATCACTACGTCCATACTGTTTGCACACTCTAATCCAGAGCTGCAGCTCTTAAAACCATTCTGTTTTTGTGAGCTTCCCCCACCTCCAACTCTCAAACGTCAGTTCCAAGAGCTGCTTTAGTTGGCCTTTCCTGGAGAGGAATGGAGTCATTACAGCTTGTTCCCACAGAGCCAGCAGAGAAGGAATCGGAAATTCAGCTGTCATTGTCTTGACAGTGCAGAGGTGTGAAAATATGGCTAGCGCTTTTCTCCTGGGTACCGCTGTAGCCTGGTAAGGTCTTGACAAGATTCATAAGGGCTCCTTTGTCTGAAGTGGCACTGGTGGTGATTTGTGAGTCGTCAGCATTATGTGACACCTAAACTTTGAGAACCACTCAACCAATCAACAGGGGCTATGAATCTTATTGGACAACAAGTGTGCTGATATGGGGATAGGAGGGTTTCCTTGCTACAAAGAGAACACCTACACATCATAATACCAGTTCACACAGTAGACCCAAAACAATGACACTACATAAACATGTCCCAAAGGACATTTTACATTGGGATTTGACCAACACATTATAGGATCAGTCTTTGTATTGACATTTCTATGAAGACATGTGTGGGAGCCTGAGAAACAGCTGCTGCACTGAATGGCAGAGCAGATAAGTATAAAACCTTAAAGAACAAGGTCCCGAGGTATTCATTGGGGGCATCCATTAATGTGGAGTAAAGAGATGGTGAGAGAAGAACAGAGGTGTTTGCTGTTACACTGTGAACACATGGGTGGGCTTAACTGCAGCAATCACTTAGGAGTCACTCAAGCAAGGCTCATCAACTCGCAGGGAAGGGGCTGTCGGAGTGTAAAGAGAAATTTCATCCGGGAACAAGCTATGGGGGCAAAGGCAGACACTGACACGGGCCACTACATGCTAAACCATGGTGCCAGTTTTCACTCTTTGCTTGTTTGTCACCCCCTGTTTAAAATCAATACTAAATATCCCCTTCTGCCAGCCTGGCACTGCATCTGTACTTCTGGTGCCAGATCTCACTAGTGCCTTGCAAATCTCAACAGGCGGTGACTATCTCCTCCAGTAGTACTACTACCTCTTTATTTTTAGTTCCCTTTAATCTGCTATTTTAAATCACGGACAGAGACAACGATGAGTGGGGAAAAAAAAACGCTATGATCCAGGGACTCCTGCCAATTACTAATAACAAAATAACAACGCCCACACAATCCCTTTGTTCGTGTGGCATTATTTGGGCAGAACTACATGAGACTAACCTCTGAGTGAACCAGCTAATTAAATAAGTGGGAAAATGCGAGGACAACAAAGAGATTATGGCGTAACAGTTTCCAAAATTTTGCACGACAAATCAGAGAGCACTACATTTCAAATGGGTCAAAATGGGCATCCAGGGACAATACAAATTGGCCTGAAAGACAGGAACCAGTTATTGCCTCAGACACAGCATTAAGATAAAGGAACAAAAACAGGGCATGCTAACAATGATGAGAGTGTAATTACCTTGCAGTGCGGCATGAAACTGACTGCCTTTGAGGACACAGCCACACCGACCTCCTGTTACACTGTAACTAACAAGCCTCAGAGTCACCAAGGAGCCCACTCAGGCCTGTAGAAATCAATAATAATCCATTTGCTGTTGCTTATCTTCTAATTACATCTGCATATGGAACATTAGCATGAAGGAGACTGAAACTACATCTGCAAAGCTATTGAAACAAACAAATAAACAGAACTGGAAAAATAAATATATAATGAGCTCACCAGCTCTGAAAAGGAATAATTTTGAATAAGGAAATAATGTTCAAAGCTGGCAATGGTGTCTGGGAAAGAATGCCCAGAGACACATATTGGGTAATTATGATGCTGAATTGAACAATGAATAAGTTGGGCCTGCTGTACGGTGATAACCACAGCCCAGCTGCTGTTCCTGCAACGCCATGATGAGAAGCACTGCCACTCACTGGTGAAGGCATGCATATATTAGTAAGAAAATAAGGTCAAGTAAGCGCAATGAGAGGTGTAGTTAGGAGACAGCTAGGTAAAGGACAAGACAGAGAAAAATGGGACGTTCTTGGGGCTTCACATGGTTTGGGATAAAATACAAGACTGGGGCACATTCTTTTGCTTTAGTCATGTTTTGATCTTCATCTCTCTGCACAGGAAATAGGAAATGAAGAACATTGTGTGTTTTTGTGTGTGTGTGTGTGCGTGTGTGTGTGCGTGCGTGCACCTGTGTATGTGTGTGTGTGTGTGTGCGCACGCATGTGTGTGTGTGTGTGTGTGTGTGTGTGTGTGTGTGTGTGTGTGTGTTTGGGGGTGGGGAGACATTTGAAAAGCACAGGGGTGTTGTACTTGTATTTCATTTGTTACCACAGTTTGATCCGCTGCATTCATGTGTATGGTTCATAAGGATCTGATCATGGCTTGTTCTCCTAAACACTTGCTGCCTTTTTCAGGTTTATGCATTTTAGCATCCCTGGGAGACACACTTGTCATCCCGCCTTACATGCAACACTCCGTAATGACAGCGCTAAGTGAACATTAATTCCCTTTGAAGAAGAGGACACGAAAGCGTGAGCAGACAATGAAATGCGTTGCGTCTTCGTTACGGGAGCAGAGCGCGTGACTGCCGAGCCCAAGACATTTGTCAACTGGATGCCACTAAGAGTTCTGTGTCACATGACGTGATAGCGTGTCCCTGTGAGTACCGGAGAAATCACAAGTCTGAGTGTGATGGTTTGCGTATCACCAGCGCCAAAGCACCATGAATCCTCCAAATAGCACAAAGGGTCTGCTTGTGGAGAGCAACTAATGAGTGAGCGGTTGCACTTGATCTGTAACCTCACTGCCACACGCTGTCTTGTGAACAAACAATAACAAAAAACTCTCTGGTTACCTTTCCCTGGTGTCCATCCATTCCACCAAGGCTCTGAAATGCTTAATGTTTCAGAAGACTTTAAGGTGCATTTAGGTAATGATATGGGGTGCACTTCAGTTATGATTGGCTTTTAAGAGCTAACAAAAAGGATTACAAGCAACATTTAGTAGCTGTGATCACAGGCGGCACACTGGAGAAAGAAGGACGCCCAGGACAGAGCTGCCAGACAAGGCTGAGGTATTCAGTTTGAACAGCACTACCTACTTTACACATATCCACTGAATTTAGCACCTCCACAGAGATGACTGAGGCCTCACAGAGACTGGACGAATCCCCTTCGCCCTTCCCTGTGTGCTGCTATTCCTCCGTCATGTACAGCTAGCAGAGGGCCCTTTGATTTGGTCTTTTCGATTTTTTTAAATACACAGGCATATGGTTAGTTTTGTGTGGAGGCAGGGTGGCACAACCCTCATCTGATGAGAGCCTGTGCTGGAATCACTATAAATATAAAGCGGCTCTTGGCGCTGCTTCTATGTGAATCGTTCCCAGATAATCCTTTTGTTCCCTTCAGCTGGGGCCAAGTCCACAGTGTTGCCACCCAGGCGGAGGAAGTGGACGGCCCCAGTGGAGCAGGGGAATTATCCTGTGAGCGTCAGCATGCATTACCGTGATGTAGCATAAAACTGCAGTTTAAAGGGGCTGGGTTTTGCACCAACAGGACCAAGCATACACAGAGATGTACACACACATCCACACTATCTTTCACACACAGACACACACACACACACACACACACACACACACACGCACAGAGTGAGGCGCATTGAGTTTTGGGGGCCTCTGAAACTCACTCACACAGAACAGGCACTGGACCAAACTCCAGTGGGACCTGCACTCTCCTCCCTGCTGCCTGTTATCTGCTGACCCAGATGTGCATTCTGTATCACAAAAAGTCTTTTAAGACGAAAGTTCACCTGCATCCAGAGTCACACCCCCCCACCCGCCTTTCCCCACCAAAAAACAGAGAAACACACTTCGTGTATTAAGTATAAGGGTCTAAAAACCTTCATTCCCAGACACTCAAGTAAAGTGTTCCTGTCCAAAGGAGAAATGCACCTTAGAGCAGAGAGGCACGATGGTGGTGCACAGAGAAGGGGAGACTCACCCGCTGCAGGAGACCTGCACAATCTCTCTGCACGTGCGATCGCCCTCACTGTTCAGATCGCCCGTATCAAAGTGTTAAAACTCTCGGATGCGGCACCACAGCCACAGCGTAGGAGACACGGAAAAACGACAAAGCGGGATGAGCCAGAGGACACGTGGCGCAGCGCGCCTTGAACAGCTCAGCAGCCTTCCCTCCTTTCTCTCCTCCTCTCCCTGTTCCCTTCCTCCCCCTTTCCTCTCTCCCCTCCTTCCCTGGCTCCTCTCCCCTGCCCAGAATCGTAATGAGCCGTTGTTGTGCTCTCTTTATGTGCAGGTGGAGTGGAGTTGAGCATATGATAATGATGTTGTTGACCCCAGTTAACCCCGACGTGGCATGGAGGAAGCCCGCGGCCTCGACGTCGCTGCCTGCTCTCTCCTTCAGCGCACGTGCCTTGCAGCTGCAGACGGTAATCAGGATTCATGGAAAGCGCTATCCTCTCCGTTCTTTCTTCCTGGCATCATCACTATTAATTACTGCGCAGCTCTGGGGGTTCGACACTGCCAAGTCTGTCTTGTTTAGCCAGGAATTATCGATGCAACACTTAATTTAGGCCCTGAGTTTTTATTTCAATGCCCTCCAATCTGCACACCCCTCTCCGCAGTTAGCGGCTAATTCAGTGAACAGTGGGCTGGGAGGTGGTAGCAGTGTGGCTGGGTAGGGTGGCGCACAGCAGGTCTCAGATCTGCTTGCTATGCGCAGCCCTGTTGCACTGCACCTCCGCAGAGTTTGTCAGATTCAAATGAGGTATCGATAGCAGCTCTGACGATCCCATGCTTGGCAGTTGACGGGGAGAAAACTGTTCACGCCTTTGTCTCCCCTAAATTGGATTACTAGAACTGTGTGTGTGTGTGCGCATGCCTATGGGAGGGCAGTTCCCTGGTCTGATCAGAGCTGTGGAGTATTCATTCTGCAGGTCAAGACAGAGTAAGAAGGCACTGTTTTCTAGTGAGAAAGAAACTCTTTCTTTTTTATCAAAATGAGGTGCTACCTGATGGATGGTGCTGTGGAACCTCAGTCTCATCCACTTCCCATACTGAGCATGGCCAATGACTCCTCCTTCGTGATGGACATTAGAGTACACACAGCTCCAGCAGGAAAGATAAAGAACAGGTTGTCACTACTTCTGTTGGTTCCTCACCATAAATCCATTTGGCCCTTGTACCTATTAGTGTCCAGCTCACTCCAGCTGCAATCAAAATAAAGATTTAAGAGTTCATCTCATGGCTCAGATGTAATGACGGGTATAAATGGTTTAAGGACAGTCACTGTTAGAATGGATTGAGATTTACCTCACAGATGTGCGCTGCTACGCTCCATTAAGGAGGCATTATCAGTCCAAACAACTACACACGTACAACCTGCCAGTGTTATTCTTCCATAGAACTATCCAGACTCCACCCTGCTGCTCCACGGGCTGCACAGTCCAGGACTCCCCTTTCATAAGCTCCCACAGACTGCCGTGACCCTGCGCTAACGCTTGTTTATCGCGTCGGATGTTTGTTTTCATTGTGTTCCACCCCCCCCCAAAGTGGAGATTCCCCTGTGTCAGTTTGCGCTGCGTTTGTTATTCATGCCCGAGGCAAGACTGATGGAGCTCTCTCGCAGAGATCTGGTGGCGGGAACAGCAGGATACGTCAAACACATTTCCAGACCATCCATTCGGCTCAGCCCCACTGTGGGCAGGAGTCGCGACCTGAGCTTGGGGAACACCGCCCCCCCCAGCAGCACCCTGCTCCTGGCCCGTGCCCCACAGCAGCTGCTCTGACACTCTGAATCACAGCAGCAGGCTTCCCGGGCTTCCCAAGCATGCTGGGAAGGGGAGGAAATGGGGGAATGAGACCCAGGAGATACCAGCCCAGTGATGGGGTCAGAGAAAATGTTTGGACTGACAAGCAATAAAAAGTGTCATGGAGGGTCTGCCCCAGAGGCGAGCTCTGCCCCTCCTAAAAGAGAGACAGCTCTCCTCTAAAGGATGCAGTGCTGTACAGCAGTCAGTCACAGGAGCTAAGAGACTCACTGAGAGAGGCCGAGACTGCTAAGGGTCAGGCCTCCAGCAGAGGGCAGGCTCCAGGCCATACGCACCACACCAGAGTTTAAACACTTGCAGAATATAGCACCTCATGGGATGACAGGCATTCTATGTTGCTCTTCAGAGAGACATTTCAATCGCTGCGCAGGAATGCTGCCAGTCTAGCATCTGCTCGCTGCCAGCATTGAGGGCTGTCCATCACAAACACACGCACACAGGCATGCGCGCATACACACACATATACACACATACACATAAGTGCACACACACACATGTACACATACACATACACACACACATACGTGTGTGCATGTACACACGCACACACACACACACACACACACACACACACCCTGCTCCATCTCCTGTGACAGCGATCTTCTGTCTCCCCAGCCTCTCTCTAAATCAAGCCAGGCTACAGTCCCCCTGATGCCAACAGACACTTCAGATGATATAATGGCAGCCATTCACCTCTAAATTCAAAATGTCTTCACCATTTGTCAGGTATTGTCAGTGGTATTCCCCCTCTTTAAACTTTCCAAAGAGAAAGAGCAGAAGGATGTTGTTGCTTGGGGATGCCCTAAGTTATAAATTGAGTCTCTGGCTTTATAATCATGTTTATATTTTTTACATTTTATCTGCTGAACTCTTAGTAGATAAGGCAGACTCCCCTCACCACTTCAGAAACAAGTCACGTCCACGGCACTGTATCTTTCAGTAGGGGTAGGTTCTGTCTCCAGCAGACATCTTTATCTATATTTATACACCTATTTAGTCAGCATAAAACTGCTCTCTCAGGGAAGCTGGTGTGGAAATTATGTTGACCAGCACCGGTTCTGTATATATATATATATATATATATATATGTGTGTGTGTGTGTGTGTGTGTGTGCATGTGTGTGTGAGAGAATGAGAGAAAGTGTTTATACAGGTTTGTGATTGTATGTGTTTGTGTATGAGTGATAACTGCTAGCAGCTATAAATATGGTGCTGACAGTATGCAAATTGAATCAGTAAAGTGTTGAATTTGAAACAGTTTAATTGTCGCTGAGGAAATGTGTAGTGTGTTTTATATAAAACAAGAGGGGGGCTGTTGAGGGAGAGGAGAGAAACATTCTTGGTTCTTGGCTGCTGTTACATTTGTCTCAGTAAATGCTAGAAACCAAATGTAAGAAAGGATCCATTAAGGAAAGTGTAACTACAAGTGTATGGAGCACATCCTCTCCATTTGAAGCAAAAATGATGCAATGACTTGCATCAATTATATATCTTAACTACACGATCATGATCAGCAGACACTACTCTGAAGGGAAAGGACTGAAAGCTCAATAGGCAAAAAACTTCCAGACAAGCTGTTTGACTCTCAGTGTGGACAAAATGCCTCTTGGGATTTAAATGGCAAAAGAGAAGAGAAGGATGAGGGTTAGAGTGAGTAAATACTGTCTTCCTGGTTCTTACTGTGAACTTTGTTCAACTGTGCCATGTGAATTCCAATACAGGCCCTCTGAAGCCTCAGGCCACAGTGAGTGTCACACCAGCACAGGTGCAGCCCCCCTGCTGTGAGCTCCAGACTACAGCAGCCTCTCCCAGGGGAAGAAGCCTGTGTAAGCTCTTCTGCTTCAAAGTCATCAACTGTATCACAGAGCATAATTTCTGCATTTTCACTACTCCTACCCACAGCATGCATTTCATCTCACTTAGGATCTATTTAGCATAATAGTTTGGAGCCTCTTGAAACATTGAAATATTTTGTGTATGTTGTCAAATGTATGAGATTGTGTGTGTGTGTGTGTGTGTGTGTATGAGAGTTTGTGTGGGTGGTATGTGGTGGTTAGCACAGTCATTAATCATTCAAACCCTCCTCCTCCTCCAAAAAAGTACTTGATATACTTTAATAAGCTCTAAAGACTTAGCTGCATGGTTCAATTTTTCTATGATAAACCCCTCTCCATCGTTCCTCTATTTAATCAAAATCAATTCTCTACAATTTTTGAATTGATATTCTTGTCATCAGTATGGCTTTTGGTGGTGACATTCCAAGGGCAATCTACCTTCTCTGCTGTGTACCAATCAGAGGCCAGCTCTAGGGATTCCTCTACCTCTCCTCTTCCCACCTCTGAACTCACCAGCTCAATGAGCTCCTGGTAGCAGACCTGGCCCTCCTCGTTGCTCTGCACCAAGGCGAACAGCATCTCCAGCTTGGATGGGTCCAGTTGCAGCTCATGATGCTCCACCAGGCTGGTGAAGTTCTCCACTGCGATGAAACCGGTGTTCTCTGGGTCCAGCTGCCAAAAGTGACATAACACACCAGCTTTAATGGACATGTGGCGGCACTGCATGAAGCTCTCATGTATTGGAATGAAGAAAGGCAGTGAAATTTATGCAAAGACATGGTATTACCAAAAATTAAAACAATGAGGACTACAAGAAACAGTCAAAAGGGGAAGTTTGACAGGCACAGCTCCCTTGTCTCCCAGATGTCCCCAACTTACACTTAAACACATTACATTACATTACACAGCATTACACAATATGTTCAGTGTTGACTATATCATGCTGTGTTTCAAATAAAGAAATTAGATTTAAATGTGGAATACAGATGTATCAGATACTATATAAGCAAAACCAATATCCCCCATTAAGTAAAACACAATGTATAATGTCGATGTATTCAAATATTTGATTTGGAAAGTGATGTTTGTGGCACAGTTCAAACCTCTCTTTTATCAGTTTTGCTTCTGAGTGGAACGGTGTAACCTTGGCCTTATGGGTCAAGCAGATTCCAAACATGAGACAAACAAGAGACAGACCACGATGCCCACGTCCCTCTTCACCTGCCACTTTTACAATTCTGCGGGCCGCAGGCTGCGTGGTTATTAATGCTGACGCTTCTGTGCTATCGAATCTCTTTAATTGATTTGGGCAGAGGAGCCTCATAAAAATGTCACTGTTTAGGAGTTTGAAATAGTGCATCACAGGGAATGGGAAATGAAGTGCAGGATCACTAATACACACACTGCTTGTGTGTGTATGTGTGTGTATATGTATGCATGTGTGTATGTGTCTGTGTGTATGTATGTGTATCCCTGCATATGTCATGTGTGTCTGAAGCTACACGTGTGTGAGTTTGCCCGCGTATGAGAATGTGTGCTCTTATCTGTGAGTACCTGTCTGTCTATGCATGTATATGATCCTGTTCTTGCCCTTTAGGTTTTACCCATGTATCATTTGAGCCATGACATCTGCATGGACATGATAAAAAAAGAATGGAGACAGTGGTTTAATCCCTCTGTAGCCTATTATGTGAACTCCTGCCCCTTTCTCCGCTGTCAGCTTCTTTAATTATTTTCCATCTTCCACTCTGTATTTGCTTCTGAGTGGCAATCTCACTTTTTCTCCTTCATGACAATTAGACTAAAAGGGTGCTGGGTCAGAATTGTGAGCACTGGCAAATTGTTCACAATGTCAGTTAAGTGTCAGGGTGGGGCTTTGTGCTAAGTTACAGCACAAAATAGCATGGAGAAAGTTTTAATTAGCTGTTAATTCCTTGTTAATTATATTTGAATTACATCTGTCCCAGCGGTCTTACCTCTAGGGAATAAATCAGACACTAATAAAACACTGTGCTTGGAAAAAAATGTAGACACGTTTAGGGCGGAGCAAGAAAATAAAAACAACACCACGTTGTATCCCTCCGAGAGCTGACTTTCAACTCTTGCATCACTCTGGAGTCATTCTGTTTAGTGTGCTCTCGTCTCCTTCCTGCAGTTCTCGAGCACCAGTTCACTGTGTGCTTGTGTTTGGTCGAGGTAAGGCCTCATCTGTCTTCAATTCTAGTATTGCAATGAAGCTCCTAAATTACTCTCACTCAGGCCAAACTGAGCAGCGGCCATTTTCCCTCCCACATTCAGGCCTGCGGCTGCTCAGTGCTGTGAGTGAGAGGATTTCCCAGTCAGAGGCTCTAGCACTCACTATGGCCTCCGCCATAAGGGGCGTCAGAGTTCATCACAATGCATGACTCAGCTGACATATTACACTGCATTACACTACTGTCATTTAGCAGACACTCTCATCCAGAGTGACTTACATAGGTTACAATTTTACATACAGTCCATTTATACAGCTGGAATTTTTTCTGGGTTAAGTACCTTGCCCAAGGGTAAAACAGCAGTGCCTCAGTGGGGAGTCAAACTGGCAACCTTTCGGTTACAAGCCATGCTCCTTACCACTACACCACACTGCTACCCATATGGACACATTGTTGCTTTCTATGTGTGTGGACATGCGTGTGCGCACATGTGTCCGTGTGGGTGGGTGTTAGAAACAACGGAGGAGCCAGTCTGACTAATGCAAGATGGATCTTTGCCCCGGCACCGATTTCTGAGACGCATAATACTGTTTAATTGAGCACAAGCGGTATTTTAATTCCTGTTAATCTACTTCACTCCCTCCCCATGTCTAAAGTTATTTATTTATTAATCTATCGCAGTGCAATAATGTCATCTAGGTACTAGCTCATACTGCTGCTATTAGGATCCACATTACCAATGCATAGTTCTTGCTTAGTAAGCTGCTTGTGTATGAGATATGTCCGGCCCTCTTATTCACAGCAGTATGGATCAGTTGGGTCAATGGCTACAGAGATACCAGCAGGACTGTAGCCGATACTGTCTCAGATCTCAAGTTCCTGCAAATACAGAGCCACCTGCTGACTGCTATCAGATATAGCAACATCTCTGTACTGTTTACTGACAAAAAGTTATTGATTACTTAAACATCTCTGTAAATTGGTAATACTGGTATAAAAGCCCTCCTTAAAAGTCTGCAGATCAGCTGTGGAAATGTACACAGACCCCTCGCGACCACCTGCTCAGTGGTCCTCTCTCTCAGTTCTCACTTGTACTGCTGTTATCTATGAAGAGGCGAGAGCTGCAAGGTTCATATTCAGAGGGTGTTTTTGTAATGAGAGAGAGCATGAAGAAGGGTTCTTGGATAATCCTAGTATGTAATGAACTGATTGAGGACAGTTATTAACTACAGTGTCTACCTCTGCCATCCTTATCAGTTGTCACACCTGCCATAAAATAGAATAATTTCTTTGTTTTCCCTTAGGCGATCTCCACCACGCTTCCTTGAAATTCATCCATAACTTTTTAGCTGTCCTCCTCATATAACACAGACTGACTGACAGACAGACATACAGACACACAGGGGTGATCAAAACTGCCATTCAAGGACAGGTAGCAGAGTTTACTCTGGCCAAACAAAAAAGCAAGAAAATACACTGGCAACAGCAGAAAAAAAGCACAGAAATGAAACTCTTACTGTACAATACCAGGGAGGGCTAAAGAGCCCCTGGGCACTGAACTTGATTCACCCAGATTACCACAGAGCTTGCTTCTTCTTTGCTTTTTGGACTCAGGTGCCAGTAGGTAGCATATCTTAACAGTGCCTATGTCTGCACATGTCATGATTCCTTATGGGAGCATTTTAATGGCACATTTCTCAACAGTGTCGCACTTCCAAGACCAATGGTGCATAAAATGTATGTTCTACACTGGAAATATGTGTTGCACTAGTGGCCAAACCTTTGCACTTCTCACACTGTCACCAACAGCAACACGCAGCCCAGGTGAAAGAGATTGGTGAGACTAGAAGTCTACTGATTACTGAACCAATGAGAATCACACAAACAAAGGTCAAGACTAGCTCAAACCGTCAAACCATCTCTGTCCCTGTCTAAATGTGTTATTGTTGCAGCAAACATTTCTCACATAGAAAATCGATGGTATGCTCAGCTCTCCATGCAAGGGCCAGGGGGTCACAGACGCGAGTGTTTCTACCAGCACAGGGAGAACAACATAGAAATATCAAAGGAAGAGGAGCAACGCCAAACCTCCACGCCTGAGTGCCACAGCTCCCTCATCATCTCCTCACACACCCGTCACCCCTCGCTGAACCATCCTCCTGTTGCTCCTCCCGTTGTCTTCATTCCTTTCCCCCTATCGCGTAATCTCTGTGGAGCGCGGTCCCGCTCCCTGCATTTGCCTGAAGCCACTCGCTGCAGTCTACCTTCAGCAAAGAAGCCATTGTGAGTGTTTTGTGTACGCATGTATGTGTGAAAACAAGAGCATTAAAAAAATGGCTTTGATCTATTTCTGCCTAATCCACTTATTGTGTTTCCATGCCGGTTTGTTTAAGCTTTTAAACATGACGTATTCTTCCTTTGGGATGGATAAAGAAGCGTGTGCAGTTTGCGGTGGCTACCAATGGTGTGGGGTGAGGGAAGTGAGAGTGATGGAGACGGGTGAAGTGAGGGAGTGTGTCTAGGGGCACTGACTAGACAGACCAGCCAGGGCACATCACTGCAAACTGAACATGGAGTCAGCTGAAGGAGATGCATGGAAATGAAATCAGTGCCCGTCACCTCATGCCACTGCATCGTCACGGATACAGGGTCAGGGGGTTCACGCTGGTGTCAGCGTGGAGGTCCAGTGTTTCATAATTCAGAGGTCAGATAGCATCATGGTTTAAAAGAGGCAATGCAGCGAGCAGTTCCCTCGAGATGCTGACTGCAGGTGTTTGGTGGAGATGTGTGGATCTACACACCACAGAGCTGCTCTCTGAGTGATAAGATGTCCAGACAAGGGAGCACACAAGGTGCAGTAGTGCTACCATTACCCTGATAATCTACTCCACTGAGAGAGAGAGAGAGAGAGAGAGAGAGAGAGAGAGAGTGAGAGAGAGTGAGAGAGAGAAACAGAGCACTAAGGGACACTGCATGGAAAGGGATACCAGTCCATTAAGTAAAGTGGGAGAAGAGAGTCCAACATGGATGTCCACAGAAATTCACTCTGGATGTGGTACACTGTGATTGGTCACCTATAAAAAGGATTTAGTTTCCACAAGGAAGCATTGTGCAAATGTAAAACATTTTCCTTCACCAAACACATTGAAATATTTAGAGCAACGAGAAATGTGAGGAATTCTTAACAGACCGCGTGCTGCGTGACTATCAATCAATCGCAAATATGTAATATATTTGAATTAGACAAGGGCTTGAGCTCTGTGAGAGGTCAGGTAGTGGGCAGGACTGTGGTCCTGTGGGGGTTGGGGGGTGTTTGTGGGGCCCTGTGTGATAGATGGGGCAGCGATGGTGCTGAGAGGAAGCGGTTATTGAACTGATCCTACGCGGCGAGGACGGCGCATTGACAAGCTGCATCGGTTGTCATGGCGACAGGGCTGCCTGCATGTCACAGCTTTCACATTTCTGTGTGCAGGAGCCACGCACAAGAGATGGAGAAGGAGGAGGGGGGGAGAAAGGGAAAGGGAGAGGGAGAAAAGGAGAGCCAGAGAATATTGAGAGGGGGAAGATGGATAGAGGGAGGAGGAGAGAGAGAAAGGGGAGATGGTGTAGAGAAAAGAGGGCAGAGGGATAGTAAGGAGCAGGATAGAGAGGGGAAAAAAGGATATTGCTGAGGATAAAAGCACTGAGGCAGGAGAGAGGGATAAAGCGAGGAGTAATGATGCAGTGAGGAGAAAGACAAAGAGGGATATAGAGAAAACAGGGATAGAGAAAGATGAAGAGGGCTAGAGTGAAAAGAAGGGGACAGTGAGGAATGGGGTGGCCGTCTGTCCATGAAGCAGCCATGGCTGGTCATGGAAACCCAAGTGCATGGTCGCATGGTTAACCTGCTGGAATGGTTAACCTCTGTTACAGTGGACAAAGCAGCGGGCAGCACGGCTGTGTGGTTCAGAAGGAGTGTAACCGAGACACGGGCCTGCAGGACTGCACGTGCGCAGATACTGCGGAGCAGATGCCCGCAACACTGCGCTGCCTGCCTGTCTTTGAGCTGGATGCTGTTTATGATCGTGACGGGGAGGTCTGCGCTTAAAAGAGCCCTTGGCGTCAGCACCGGCCTCATGTCACTGCTGCTTTGTGCCCAGGGGGAAAGGCACACGAGGGACGTCTGACAGATGCCGCATGCTTGGCTTAATTACGATTCATTTACCGCGAGAAACAAAAGGAGTGGGCGGGAGAGAGAGCGGAGTGTTCCACTTCACTCCCTGGTACAACATGCCGCTATTTGTCACCTATTTTTGGTTTTCTAGTTTTCGCTCAGGGCAGCAGGGCAGGGCAACACCTGGCTTATTCCAGCCGCGGCGAGAAAATGGGCTGTGTGATGTGAAATAAAAGAAAAATCACTTTTGGGAAAAATGCTTCTTAAATTGTGGGCAGTGTTTCTGAATGCACATAAACTGAACTGTACTGTGATTGTGCTGCAGTTAGGCAGAATGTCCAGGTACTGCGTAACTACTAGACCCCTATTGAGGGAGAATCTGACTCCCTCACACATTTAAGGAGGCTGTGCACCCTCACAGGTATACATGGCCCATGAGAGGCCCACAACTGCAAGAATATCAATGATTCTGTGTGTGAGAGTGAAAAGGAGAAGACATAGGAGTTACACTCTCCTACCTGTGGGAGATCACTCCTGTTTTGGCATATGGGGTTTTACCTGATCATGATTCTGTATTCTGAAGTTGTGTTGCATTGCGACACCACACCAGATTTCTGTGTGCATAGGATACCTACTCGAGCCATAAATGGTGACTGCACCTGAGAACACACCAAACTGAATACTGAGCCATTACAGGTCCTTATAGCACACTAGTGTCTCATGAATCATGACAGAACAGGATCATCACAGGCAGCAAGAGCATAATGAGCCAGGGCATAACAGAGTGAAGACCCCTACTGCAGACAGGCTGATGGAGCCGTGAGAGACTCATAAGGACTGGGGCCCTCCTCTGCTTCACAAACATAACTGAATAAAGTGAAACGGAATCCCTGCATCCAGCTGGTTCCAGAGTGTGAAATGAGCTTTCGGGGGGAATAAATCTTTGAAGAGATCTTAATCAAAGATTGTGTGTTTGGATAATGTCCCACTTGCATCCGGGCAGCTCTGTCTGTGCTGTTTCTATATTAAGCCCTTAAGACAAACAGGAATGTGTGTGCAATTGAAAAGGCTCTGTATGTGTGTGTGCAGTAGTGTGCCTGAAATAGCCTGAGCTCAGCACTGCTGCCTCCTGCAGACAAAGACTAATAAACTGACTCACGTAGCTAGTGCTCTCTCTCTCTCTCTCTCTCTCTCTCTCTCTCTCTCTGTCACTCACAAACACACACACTTATAAGGGTGTATGCCAAGAAGCATATGCAAGCTCTGTAAATGCAACATATTGAACACGTGAACTAGGTTTTCTGCCTTCTGTGACAGCACAGTGACCCCTCCATGTACACAGTCCCTCTGACCCCAGCTTCACTGCACAGCTGTCTGAGAATCAGGACATGCTCCTCTACAAAATCTCTATCTGGCACAACCTGCCTGCAGAAAAGGATGAATAGTTAATGACGCTCTCTTTTGCCGTCAATGTAAACTGGATTAAACCCTCTTTTCACAAATGAGGAGTCAGGTAAATACCAGTGAGAGAAGCTGAGAATGAGCGGGTATGAGCAATCGATGGAAACAGAAGAGGCACATGGTGTCCCTCAGGCTTATAGGGAAGCCAGACCAGATGAAACACATTCACCCCATGCCTAGTGTCCAAGCTATTTTTGCCAGTTTTGTAACTTGTTTTTTTACAGAGCTTTTGTACTGATCTGTGTGTGAATTATCTCAGTATCTCAGCCTCTGTGTGTAATCTAAAGGTGTTCTTGTGTGCTTTTCGATTTGAGTCAGTCCTAAAATTGCTCTGATATGTTGAAAACCTTTGCATATAGCTGAAGAAGGAACCCTCGGGGCAGATGTATTTTTGTGTGTTTATGTGACAACCAAAAAAAGAAAGTGGAAATGCTACCAATATTTCAATGCTGAAATGAAACTGATTTCAACAGAACAAAACTAGGGAAGGCAGAACTGCTCCTTGTGAATCTGGTAGGCTCTGACAGAAGGGTGACAGGCTGTACTGTATGTAGAGCAGAGGAGTTGGGTCCACTTGCTTGGTGTAGCTGCTGAGGGGGTTCCTGCCAGCCCATGAGCTCTGACAGTTGTTCCATATTAGCAGCACTGTTCCTGAGGAGCATGTTGCCCTTTTTTAATGCTGCTGAATTCAACTTTTCCCGGAGTCTCACTGCTAAGCTCTTTTCAGAGTACTATGTGCTTACTCAGTGTCATAGCAAATCTGGGAAAAAGCCTGTTTTTGCTGGTTAGACTGAAATGCACGTGGTGGGTGCACTGGCTGTGTGCGTACATGTGGCGGGGAGAGTAGATGGTCAGCAGCATCACAATTACTCATCAAGAGCAGTAATACAGGTCAAAGTAGCAAACTCAAAATACAGCCACGCAGGCAAGATACAGAGGCATTAAAAACAAATATCACAAAGAGCTCAACGTGTAACCTTGCATCTGACCGAGGGAAAGGGCCAGCATCCAGCAGCAAAGGCACTCCGGAGGGGAGGTAACACCCCCCTTCCTCTGCAGAGAGCACTGGATGACAGAGATGTGGGCCGCTGGTGACAAACATCGCTATAATTGCAGTTTGCCGGGGAGATCTTGATGAACCCGCCCCCCCCAGCTTTTAAAGTGATCTGTCGGTTCCAGACCATCACAATTATATTTGGCCGAAAGCCCGACAATTTCCACAAATCAGCCAAATCAGTCCCCCGGAGTGTCTCCCAGCGTTCAGCTCAATCTTTAAAGAGGCACTTTCCTTTCATCCCCATAAAATACTGGTATAGTGGGGCTCTGACTGCATGCAGTAGTAGTACAGTATGTGTGGGCATTGTGCCTTTTATTCATTCACAGCTCAACCACACTCCTCTCGGGGCTCAGACACCTGAATGATGGCAGTGTGTTTCCACACTGACATCTCACTTTTACAGGTAACATTCTCCCTATGCTTTTTCAAACATTGCAACATCTCAGCTGATATGACCATGCCCCACTCTCTATGAAATCATTGGCCAAGAGACACCCACACAGCCATGCCCAGTGTTGTCTCAGATCCACCACATTGCTGTGATCCCACCCATGCAGTACTAAAGACCCCCTTAACCACATAGCCAGAAAACACGTGCTGCATTATCAAACAGTTCTCACCCTCAAGCTTTTGTAATGAAATACTGTCTAGCCACCACCACTGCATCCATCACTACATAGAAGAATCATTATTAGTATTCACACAGGGTCTCCCTGTGACTATCACCTATGACCACAGGTAGACAAACACACATACACACACACACACACACACACACACACACACACACCTTCCACTCCATTTCTTTCCATTGTTTTTTATCAGTGTTTCACTGATGGTCCAGCCATGGCCCTTTGACCCAGGAGCAGATAATCAATTTCCCCACTCTCTGCACAGCAATCGTCCAACTATCCATCAATCAGCTAATCTTTCTGCTGCTGCAATTTCACTGCCATGTCAGGACAACTAGATGGATTAGACAGCAAAGAGTGAATTGAGAGATTTGAGGAGATGATAAGATCCGCTACTGGCAAATACACAGTGACTGGCAGACATGCACGGCTGATAAACGGTGTCTCTTTATGCATATTTGAATTGGTTTAGAGGAAATCAGCTCAATTTAAAAAACCATCACAAAACCAACCGGACACCATGAACAAAATCTAAGCGAACCAGGTGGAGTCAATGTCATTCACAGCAATTTCACTGCAAATCTCAATTTCTAAGCCCCAGAAGGAATGAACACCTTTAATCAGGAGTTTCTAGGCACTGCACCTCCATAGAGTCTATACCCAAATAACGTGTGTGAAGCAGTGTAGGAACTACAGGACCAGCAGGAGGCAGAAATATCACTAAAGGCTCAGAGCTCACACCTCTCTCCCAAGAGCCTGCTCTATGCATCTGTAAGAGCAGTAGTGACAGCACCAAGAGCAGGACACACAGGGAGTAGCTATGGATGCGGGTTCACTCTCAGACTAAACAGATGACAGCGAGACAAACTTCACAATGCGTAACCTCAGGCCACCGGCAGCTACTAACACCACCAGGAGTCTGTTTTTTCTCCTGAGGAGCATCCAGCAGAGCAACACCACCAACAGCAAGTGCTGTTCTGATACTCAGGAATCTGCTGGCTGAAACGAGCAGCCTCTGCTCTGCATTGTGAGGTAGGTGACGTTCGCAGCTGGGGGAATTCTAGTATTAGAAAGTCCTAATTCTGTCTCCAACTTCTGACTCAGAGGACACCAGCCACCCCGAGCTCTCGAACGTCGCCTTTCCACCGTTTGCATCAGTGCCGTCTCCAGCCTCTGTCCTCTTTCTTAACGCCCCAGATTGAGACAAGGAAGCTGAGAGGCAGGAGACCGTCACCATAGAAACACAGAGCCGCTGCTTACCTGCTCCTGTATGAGCTGAAACAAGGAACTTCTATCCATATACCGCACCGGAATTTCAGAGGAACCGCCGAGGACAAGGGCAGAGGGAGGAAAGAGGGGGGCTCAGGTAGGGTAGGGGTGGGTGGCCAGAGAGTATTGGCAGCTCCTTGGTGGTTAGTTCCCAGAGGAAGATGGAGAAACGGAACACAGCTGGTTCCCGGTTTGTAGGTTAGGGAGTCCCCCCCTCTGTGCTCTCCTTTCCTTGCAAAAACCACAAAACAGTGAGACAAACAGCAGCAGCGGCAGCAGCAGCAGCTCTGACAGCCAGGGGAGAGCCAGAGAAGAGCCAGCTCCTGTAGCACTCGCGCTCTCCTCTGCCCTCCACACACGGCGCACTGCCGGAATGCCAATGAAGCAGGGGAGGGAGGAGGCCCCTCTCTGCCAATGGGAGCCGAGGGAGGTGTGGCCGGCGGCTGCAGCTCTTTTACACACTGCACGAGAGGGTGGGCAAGCGAGGTGCTTGGGAGAAGCAGTGGGAATAAGTTACAATGCGGCTCGCGTGTTCTGGCTTCTACTCAGCTACGACACCAATTACACACACACACATGTACACGCACACACAAATACACACGCGCATGCACAAGCACACACACACGTTTATTGTTCCCTCTTTCTTTGGTCCTCCTGTGCTGCAATCAGGCTCTTGGCAGTCTCTTTGTATATATTCAGTCATAGCATAAAATACATACATAAAATACACAATACAGCCTAAATCATAAAGCATTCCAGAATAACCCCCTTACTACTAATGTGTCCAGAATACTCCAGATGTCCTGCAATATTCTGCATCTTAAAACAGATCCTTATAAATACACTCAACAATTACCTGTCATGACTAACATTAAGAAACAAACCAAATGACAAATGGAATTGTGGATGAAGAATGGAAAATAAAGATCAAATTGTCATCATGTTGAGAAACATGTGTGGTGCACAGTGGAAAGGTCACCAAGGATCCACCACTAGCAGGTGCACCTGAAAATCACACACATCGACTCATCCATCTTTATCTTCGTCTTTCGTCCTTTGGGATGACTGAAAATGCTGTTATAATCTGGGCTAATCCTACTGCAGACTGTAAAGCTTCATCTGATAGCAAAGCGGTCTGTCCTATTGCATATTTGGTGCTAATGTGACTTATCACAGGACCCCTAGCTTTGAAGTCCCCTCAAGGCTACCTCTTGTCGCTCAGGCCCTGCCACAGTTTGTGTCCAACACAGCTGACACAGCCCGCAGCGGCCACAGGTGACCACCTGCACGGCACGTCATTAACTCCAGCAACGGTCCATCGGTGTTTCCCCATCACACCCACGAGCGTTTATCTAGTTATCAGAGAACCTCCGGCCAGGAGCCCGCTCAGATAGGCAGACCAAAGGGCCTGTCTGTTCTTTGCCGGCAGCATATTCATCAATATCACCGCTCCATTACAAGTTAGAGACACCTGGGACAATTCATACTCTGGTCTGACACATATCCCCACAAGCTCTCTGTCAGCCCTCTCTTTTACAGCTTTCTGACTCCTGTCACTGCCGATCCTCCGGGATGGCCCCGCTGCAAGAAGGAGCTGAAATGGCAGAGAAGGCCACTGCTCCCTCACGGTGTAGTTAAATACCCCACGTCATTCTGTAATGAATAGCGGAATGGCGAAAAGCGAAAACAGTGGGAGAGGTCGGCTCAGCGACGCTGCGCCTTCTCTCCCCGATCCATGTCAGCGCAGAGCGGCGGGCGAGCGCGGCCCCCTGACAGCGAGGGATCGAGCCGTGCCTGACAACCATCCCCAGGGCCTCTTTACACATGCACTGTAAGCACCACCTGACTGAGAAAGGACTAATGCACAATTAATGAGAGTATAAATTAAAACAGCTCCGCTCCGCTCTTCAGCCCGGTCAAACTGCAAATGTGCAAGTCCTGCAATATCAGGGCTGCTGGATTGCACTTTGAGAGGAAACAGCCACTGTAGATAAATGCCCCATCTTTCTCTGCCCTCACTTGCTTACATCATACATATTTCAGTATGTTTTATCATTCTATTCTATCCAATCCTGTGTTTCACTTAAACTACAACTTTTTCTTTCAGCCACCTTGGTAAAAAAAAAAAAACTTGCAGAAAACTGAACTAAGCAACAAAGTGTCTTCTGTCTGACGACAGGATATATTTTGGCAGGGTGAAAGGAACAAACGTGTAAACAAATATGTGAACAAGTTTTTATTTTCAAAAAAGGAACATGACATGTGTACAGAAAATGGAGTCTCTGGTGCTGTTGTCACCCACAGAAGATTGTCTACAGCAGAACTTGGGTGTTTTGAGAAAAAAATCAGTCAGACTTGGGCATTGACAATAACTCTGGACATCAAAGTTGTAATCTTCCAAGAAAGATTAGGGAAACAGGTATCACTTCACATTGGATTGCAATAAAGAAGAAAGCACACAGGTCCTTCTGTACAATTTGCAAAATAAAATTCAAAAATACAATCCCCCATAAAAATGTTGCTAAAACATTTGATTCCATTATAACTTCAATCCTTCTTTATGGAAGCAAAATACAGCGCCCTCAACTCAATAATAACAAACACTGGAATAAAAGTAGAGAGTCACAGTTATCCTTCAAATTAAAAATTTAAAAACACATTAAATGTCCCCAGGAATATCAATAGCATTTTCAAATTGAAAAGTTAACTGTGAAATTCTGGGTGCATCTAAATCAGTCAGATCCACTCTACCAGCACAAGGCCCCAAGACAAATTAGCTCTGTCTGGGGTATCCTGGGAAAATACCCCGGGACATACTGCAATAGAGGAAAATTAATTACTTGACTATTTGTTAGGCTGGGGATGGGGAGCATGCCTACAATATTGCTATTCCTTGTTTTATTGTTCCTTGTGAATCTTTTATATGTCCATAGCTTTTGCACTACAAAAGAAATTGTTATGTAAATATAGCATTTAATTTGATTTTGAATGAGAACTTGAGAGAGAAGAAAGAATGAGAGGGAAAAGTATAAATGGGGAGATGTGGGAAGGGCTGTCCTTCCATCTGCCTAGAGGCAGGGGCAATGAGCGGAGCTGCACGTCATTGGCCGAGGAGCTGGCAGAGGCATTATGAAGGCAGAGCAGGTCACAGGGAGTAAATCTGTCAACAGGTGAGGCTGAGCTCTGCTGCACTGTGACAGACACCTCTGGTCCCAAAGCAGACCACTGAAGCAGAGCACTGTCACAGCTCTGGACTTCCCTAATGCCCAACAACCCTCCAACCCAGCTGAGGAAGGCCAAGCCTTAGAATGGGGTCTGTACACTCTAGTCATAACTGATGCGTAAACCTTGTCAATGCTTGGAGTGAATGCACAAGCTGCATAAAGCACAGTGAAGCTATGAAAAAGCAGAAATAAATTTCTGCCTCAGGACAAGACAGAGAGCCAGCTAATATGCAGTGGAGAGCATGGGTGTATTCTCAAGGTTTCATTGCCCTGTAATCCTGGGCCATGAGCTGTCTCTCCATCCATGTAAAAGTGATACAGTAAATGCAGTACATGTCACCACTACCTATCACTACAAACAAGTCAAGGGCCATCTCAAATGAGGGGCCTGCTCCACTGATTCTGCACTTCTCACTGGGCTTCTGTAACAAATAAAAGGAGGCAGCTTATTTGCTCTCTCTCTCTCTCTCTCTCTCTCTGAGGTTTTTGTCCACAAGCCATGTCTCCAGGCACCCAATGAACCCTCCATGTGTAAATCTCTGGCCCAGACAGGGGGTAATCCCTGGGCCTCCCTCCCTGCACGCACAGGATACCCGGGTTCCGTGTCGACCAGCACAAAGACAGAACAACCCTCCAGCATGGCAAATAAGGCACTGGGGCACAGATAACAGCTACCAGGAACAGTGCCATTAATTACCTGGTGTCAACAATGTTAGGGGCAGTTCAATTTATAGAAGCACGTCAAGAGATCCTCTCCCTACTTGTTGAAGTGGGTTTTTTTGCTCTGTTGTCAGTGTTTAATAGCAATCTGATTTATGTGGTCATCAAAATGTATCCCCTGCCTGCCAATTATAGTATTGTTCTTCAAATAGTTCAGAGCAAAATTTTATACTTCTCATCCAAATGCCCTGAGCCATATAGATCTTATTTTCCCATTATCCTACAATGATCAATTTCTGTTCAGTAATTACATTTCTGAGTATTAGAAAGGTCACTATCTATGTTGTGCTTTTTCAGAAAGGCCTTGAAAGTATAAGAAGTACAAAACACACTACACAGAAATGACACAGTGAAGGCAAAGACATGTGTGTCTGGCTCTGAAACTACTGTGGAGAGACCTGCATTCTATATAATGGCACCCCACTTGAACATCATTGCAGCCCTGAAAGTAAACTATAATTGGTGAGAGCTGACAGCGAACCGCAACAACCCAGATGTTCTGTTCTTATCTTAATAAGGCCTAAGAGCCTAAGAGCTCACAATACCCAGGTCCTCCACTGACAGCCTGCCTGTGTGTTAGGAGACAGGATAAGAATAAGCCTCCTCTTTTACATCATTAGAAAACATGGCACAAGTGTTAATTAGGCTTTCAAACATTGGCATGGATAACTGGCCCCCTAATACATCCACGGGCAGAAAGGCCATGGGTCTTCAGAACAGTTCATCTTGGTGTCAGGAAGAGCTCTGAGTCAAGAGAGGGAGGAAGGGAAGAGAGAGCATATAACAACATAAACACTCACACATGAATTTATATGTATGTGTGTATGGTAGAGGGTGAGACTAGTGATTCTACATTATCGGTTGTTTAATACAGCTAACAAAGTGATTGGGTGAAGATAATAAGGCAGAGATTGTGTGGGCCTCCAATGGAGACTGACAGTAATGAGGTAGTGGGTGCTGGAGGTTTTACTACTTCAGCCCGCAGACGAGTGATGTGCTGTCAGTCTGCTGGGTTCTCTCAGCGCTCTGAAGAGACCTGCATACAACATGCAATGACACCTCTATTGATACTGCTGCAACAGCAGCAAGCACTGGAATCACTAGAGTTACGCATATCACTGTGGTAACATCTGCAAAAAACTGTCTTACTGATACAGTGATCCTCCACAGTATGGTGGATCACAATATAGTGTACATGACTGAACAAGTGTAGCTGAAAATAATAAAGACAGTAAGAGAAACAGAATGAGAGAAAGAAAGAGAGCGAAAGGGGGGGGTGGTGGAGAGAGATGGGGCCTGGCTCATTTCAGGCATCGAGAGGAAGGGTCACATCACAGCACCAATGACCTAACAAGTAGGCTTAGCAGAGGAGGCAGTGGGAGAGCCAGCCCAGAGGGCACTGCCAGCCACTCCCTAGCAGACTCCCAGCCAACTGCACTTAAAACAAACACAGAGTGACGTGTCTTTATGGGTAATTATGCATGGCTATTTATACACTGCCATTAATGAAGCTTTCTCATTGATACAGGCCTGTGGCAGACACTCTGGTGTAAGAGCCATTACAACAGCAGCCATCCAAATTAAGAGACACAATTAGGAAAGCTATCATTAACCTGTGCCCCTATAAAGCACTCCGTCATTAATGAAATAAACAGATTCGGGAATCACAGCTTGTTATAAAGGCAATGCTTGAATTTCATGAGAAGGATGAATGCATAACAAAAGCACACTGCACCACCGCTTGTGTTTGGTAAACTGGATAAAAACTTTTGCCCAGTTCATGGCAGATGCTGGCAGGAGGAGGATTTGGAACTAATAATAGCACACAGCCTAGTGATAAAAATAAGTCAAAGATGGGTTGCCTGTTTGGCCATAAGTGTTCAATGATAGGTAAATTCACACCCCACATATTGGAATGGCAGGGATGCCAATCCCCCCAGATTATGGGTTACAGCAATAAGAGTTATGCTATTTTTGAGGTGTTCCTACAGAAATAACACCATGACCCTGAAGTATTTACTTCTTTATCATCTAACATAATTTAAATAAACAAAATCTGAATACATATGGCCATAAAATAACAGCCAAACGTGTGTGTTTCACCCTTCATCTTCTTCTTTTGCATCTGGATTTTCTTTTCTGCATAACATCATCGAAATCCTTGAGTACCACTGCGGATATTTCTCACCATTGTTACTGTCTGAATAGGCTAAATTGAACCATGCAAAACCTGTAGCATATCTGTTCATGTTAGCCACTTGCAAGTTAGCTGCCTACTTCAATTTGCACAGCATTGTGGTTAACATTACAGATGCAGCTACTATGGACATGAAGCTACAATCTGCTATCGGAGAGTATTGCCTTTAATCAGGGTAACTACTACAGAGTTCATTGTAATTCTCTCATATTTAATATGTTTTCAGTATATCATAGATTTAGCTGGACTGAGATGGCTCCTTGTGTATTGAAGATTTGCTGTCTCAATAAAGGTCATTTTGGAGACGTAGTATTTTTCTCTGCTTTTCTCTGATTCATAATGTAGTGTGTGATCAGGCTGCAGTGCTATTTTGTTCCATTTATATGTATGCACATATGAATACATTTGCTTGATTTCTCTTTCACAATTTATTCTGCATATTATCATTCGAATATGCAAACTCTACAAAACACATGATGTGTATAAGAAAACACTTTGTGTACAAAATGGCTAAGCTACTCACAAGTACACATAATAAACAGTGTATACCCAAAAGATTAGCTCCACCACTGAAAATATTGATACAGTATTAATAAGACATCAACAAACAACTAAAAATTTCACTCACATTACTGTACACCCTGAGACAATAGATCAAATAAAACCCACAAAATGTTTCTTCTGTTCTTTAAAGTAACTTGGACCTGTGGTTTATGTTTTAGCATGTGAGGAGAATGTGGGTTTTCAAAGTTAATGGTGCGACACGAAACCGTATAGAGTTCCAGGAGAAAGCACATATGATTCCGCAGAGCTACATTTACAGCTTCTGCAGAGCCCCACAGCAAACCACTTTTATGCATACCTATTTTTGCAAACATGTATGCAATGACTAATGATTTGTACATGCAAGTAATTTGGGTTTTTTATGCATCAAAAGCATTTTTATTCTATGAAAATGACTGCAGATAGAATAGGGTCACTAACACAGTTTTAGTCACATTGCTCCATTTAATTCAATCCCAAGGGAGGAAGAAGAAGAAGAGTGGGAGAGATAGAGAGACAGAGAGCAAAAGAGAGACAGAAGAGATTATAAAATGTGTATTTTCAGGGTCTTGCCCAGTTAAATTCACTGAGATTCTGCTCTGGTGAGGAAACAGAAGTGTGAGTCTGAGGACCTGACCAGTGGGTTGAAGCCTACAGACAGCCATTTCTAGCCCTCTTTGGCCCTCTCTAAAATGAATTTGTCAGTGCCTGCAAAGATATCTCATGTATTGATTGGTCAGATACTGCAGGTCATCTGTAGAAACAAGAACAGACTCAACTGGGTTAGGATCCAGGGTTCAAGGGGCCTATTGTAAATATCTCCTGTGAAAAGATAATGTAGATTAAAACTGCCACAACCTCCCACAGCCTTTTGACTTCTGGAGAGAGCAGTGGAGAGTTGTATGGCTATCGCAGCTGTCCTTTTTCTTTCAGATACTTGCATTATTGTGTCGGTTGCTGATGTCCCTTTTCAGGGTGCTGCTGCCCTCTACTGGCGCACTGGTCCACATCAGCATGGGGTCTTGGAAGTACTAAAACCAAGAGGGATACAGGATCAGTCACAGATGTGACTCTCTCTGACAACCTGTCATTAAGTACAGATGATAAAAGGAAAATATATTAGAGGAACAACACAAGCTAAGTGAGAAACAGAGCTGCCCTCCGTTGCTGGAGTCATATCACAGAGATGTGTCATAGCATTTTCAGATCTGATCAATGCATGTCAAAAAAACAGGGCAGGATGACAACCGAAACAGTCCCGGGGGTTAAGAGCCCAATGGTTAAAACAAGCACAGAATGTATTATCAAATTAACTATATTTGTATTGTTCCATTGTCTCACTTATGAACATGTAACATGGTCTGTATCAAATACTCTATCTTGTTACAATTTTTAGAAAGCAACTGTTGACAAATGTTCTCCTCCTTATTAGTTTAAAAGAATCATTAAAGTAGCATTAAAGTATGTAAACATAACAGAAACACATTAAATAGCAATAAATTAAATGCAATTTAATTTATTGATCAATACTTGATAGATGGTAACTATATTATATAAGATTTGACAGGATGTAAAGATAGTCTGACTAAGGAAAGATAGGGGATGAGAGTGACAGAATGAGAGCAGTCATACAAAGTATCAGTAGATGAAACAGGATAAAACAAAAACATTACAGCAATGAAACAGCCACAGGATGTTAAACAGAAAGCTACATACAAACAAAATGATACAAACAGTGTGATGAAACATAAAATCAAAAAGAGAAATGTATTTAGATAAAAATTGTAAATAATAAAAAGATGACAAGCATAAGCTGACTAGAAATGTCTGCAACTGCAGAGACAAGCTGAACAAAAGCATACAACCAAAGAAAAGGTCTACAAGAGGACAAACTGAGTGGGAGAAGATGGTTTAGGGAGGCCCTTTGTGGAAGAGGCCTAAAGGGCTATGAGTGAAGCAAGATGCGACAATATCAAATATCCATAATGAATGAGGAAATCTGAGTGTCGTTAGAGTGACCCTGCCCTCATGGTCAGGATGGTGGGTGACTGACAGGCCACAGGTGTTTCAGAGAGAGGCGTGCGCCCCGGGTTTGCCCACTGACCTTAGTGGGAAGGGGGGGGGGGGCAACAGCTGAGACAGTTAAAATAGTTACCTGCCAGTGTCCCAAAATACTGAATGCATGCTGACACGGACTGGCTGGCCCTCGTCGGACATGGGGAGCACGGCAGTGTCACAAAGAGAGCCTTGGTGTGAGCTGGACCAGCGTGCTTCTACTTGGCTGGGCCCCCAGAACGACACACTCTGGCCATTGTGGAGCTCAGGACTCGGGGGGGATTTGTGCTGGAGTCAGCAGTGCACTTGTTCTCTGTCACCTGCTCACACCCATGTGGAGCTCCCGCTTGGGTCACTTGTGTCAAACACAACACACAGACCAGGACTATTTGTTTGTTTGTTTATTAGTGTGTTTTTTTTGCACATGGTGCATTTTTACTCTCACTCTCTTTTTTGCTGGAAGGACCAGTGCTAACAAAGCTGTGACACATGGCCAAAGTAACTGAAAAAGGACATTTCTCACCCTCAGAAAAAGTTTAAAACCTCTATTTAGGTGGTGCGTTACTGTTGCAGAGGCTTTTCACAAATGATTCTTGGCTTACAGTATGTTCAGACTGCTCATAATGTAACTGGTGTAAAAACACTTTCATCAATGATAGCCTCTGTTTTAAAGTGTTTTGTTTCATTTTTCTGTGTCAATGCTGTTAAAAGAAGCCCACATGGCCATTTAGGTAATGGGATCCATCCTTCAGATATCAGTCTTACTGGATAATATCAAGAGGCAGCCCACTTCTCCCATCTTACTGCTTTGACAGCTGGGCCTTAAACCCTACAGACCCTCTAACCTCCACAAAAGACTGAGAGTCAAAGGAAGAACGTGATTCAACTCAATCCCTGCTATAGACTTCAAACTGAGTAAATATGAAACTCCTCGAGGTAAGCTGTCAGACCCAAAGCCTTTAATATACACTATGTGCTGGTCTGTTGCTCTAGCAATGTTTGCCTTGGATGCCAAAAACAGAGGTTCCCTGGCAGCAATCCAGAGTGTAAACACACTTAAAAGTTATAAGCAACAGAGACTGTCTTTTCCCATCATGCCTTGCAACCCTGGCAACGTCAGGAAAACTTACGCTTTCAGAGAGTCACAGCTAGCAACCAGTGGTCTCAGTCATTGTGGCGGTACACCAGATTGACCTGAATTTGGTGAGCTGGTTGATTGCTGTTGGAACACAGTACCATGGCTAAGATGTACAAAATGCTAGAATTACCGGTCTGGAATGTAATGAGAAAACCCTATTTGTAACTCAAATATTTAAAGCATTCGTGACACTGTACCTCAATACTAAATATACATCAGACTGACACCTAATACATACAGAGTACTTAAGGCATAAATCCTAAAATATGGTTTGGGCTTTTAAAATAGCTTAAATAGTAATTCCAGGCCACATGTCAATCAATTCCTTCAAAGCACTGGGCTTCATGTGAAAGTGAAGACCACCATGCACACCTAGCTACGATGTCCTCACAAGAGTACTGAAAATTACAGCATACCATGTTGGTATTCAGAGATGTGTAGACAGCAGCTGAAATCCATCAAGACCTGACTCATTTTGCTGACTACTGTCCAAACGTGGGCCTGTTAAAAAGATTTAAAAACAGCACTCCTGACAACAGCATGGAACCAACTGCTCATTTTACAGAGGACCTAAAGAGGCCAAAGGTACCAAAAATGAGCAAGAATTAAAATATAAATAATAATAACCTCACCAAACTATGTGCTGATCACAATGCAGCTCAATTCACACTTAAAGAGGGCAAGGCAAGAGCTAATTAACAAACAGTGACAAAGAGGAGTATGCCTTCTCTGGTTCTTCTAGGAACTGAGCAAGGCACACAGAAAGGGAACAGGACAGCATAGGGCTGACAGACATGGGGGACATGGACATGATATAAAATTGTGCCAGGAAATGCTGAATAATTTCCTTAGCCTGTTGGCTCCTGAAGATGTGGCTCATGAGCATTTATCTGTTTTTATTATGTCTACAATTCCCTTCCTGTTTACATTATCAGTTTCTGTTTTTAATTCCCTTATACAGTACATATAAATGGAAAGCTCACAGTCATCGGACACAACTTTAAGAAGTTCAGTTTGAACCTTTTTATTTTCCTTCCTCAATTAGATGCTTATAATAATACTGCCACACATGTTCTTGGCTGTGTGTTGTTAATGGAGGCAGCTATGTATGCTTTACAGATCATTCTATCCCTCCTTGAGAGATTTCACTAGGTAAATCCCATTCAACACCTTCTCTACAAGTGCAGTTTACATATATGTCCAATAACACACAAGGACCTCCTACCCATGCCTTCTGAGGGCGTGGGATACTTACCATATAGGCCTGTGACATCACCTCACATTTGTGTACATTTGTGCACAGAACCATGTCAGACCTCTTGATGTATAATGCATGGGGTGGCTAGAAGACCGTCATGAGACTTTATTATATGAACACATTCCACAAATAAACCATGTGAGCAATGAAACCATTGCTTCTCAATGGTCAAATCAACTGTTGTTTGTTCTCTCAGTAACTGTTACAGTCTTGCATTGTTCAATTCTCAACAATTCCCAAAATGTTGTTAGTTGATGTAGGTAAGGGTGTGTGCTGGTGAGTATGTCTTGGGGGGTGCCCTTTCTTTTACATGTTTGGAGTGAGAGGCATTTGGTGTACATGGGGTGTGTATGTGTATGTCATTCCGTTTGCATGTGGAGGAGGCGTGGAGAGAGATTCACCATCCTCTGTACATATATGGGTCAGTGTAGAGAGGGTGAGATGAGAGGGGACTACGTGTGTCAATGTAATCAAATCATTGTACCGTGAAACAGAAAAGATTCCCCTGCAAAGGGCAGATGGTGGAGAGAATTCAAGAAAGACCTGTCTATGCTGGATGGAGTGCACTTGATGTGACTCCACCCTGGTCCAATACACAACCTCATACTTTTCATCCATCTCTGAAGCGGGGAAAAGCCTTAACCTTATGTTAAGAGTACAACACATCAAAAAAGAGAGCAAATTTTTAAATATGTGAACAGTGTATTTACTACATATGATGTGTCTGTTTACTAACACATTATATATATATATATATATATATATATATATATATATATATATATATATATATATATATATATATATATATATAATTATTTTTCTCCCTTAGGTGTCAAATATTGTGCGCACAGATGTGCCCTCTACAATGTCTGTGTATGTCTGCATAACATTCATGGGCGCTCTGCGCTCTTTCCCATAGTTTCAAAACAGGGAAAATGGCGAAAAAATAACGGAAAGCAATATACGTTCAGACTGACAGGGGCATCCATTGTTGTAGTCCCTCTATCGGCGAGCGGAGGGAGGGGTGCATGCTGGGGTGGGGGTGTTGGATATAGGTGCTGTTTTCAGCACCAAGCCACCGCCAGCCCTCCGTGTTTCCTGCAGGACAGATAGCCGTCTTTACGATTAATTTAAATAGACATTTTCTTTATGCATTTTTACTTTCTCAGTATGCGTCTGAGACAAGCCTAAAATATGCGTTTTTGAAAACAAAAGCGTTATTTTCAGTAGACCACAGCTGTTGAAGCCATAGAGTACTGAGGGTATTGGCTGTCCAGTTAAATTTTAATTGAAACACATCGTATCATTGTCTGGCTTTATGCACAGTCAGCGACCATATGCAGAACAGTTTTAGACAAATTTATAGTGGACAGAGTGTACTGAAGAATAAGAGCTGAGTTTTCCTCAGGTACATGCTTTTGGACACTCCTGTATAAGTTACAGCGGCGGTGCATTGACAACTTAGAAATCGGCGAATGTAATATTTCAGCACAGAAAAAAATGTGGGCCATGAAAACTCTGCTTTATAATTTGTGAACCTTAAACCACGACTGAAAACGTAATGTTCCAGAAATAAACCTGTTAAAACAGCAGAACTTGCTGTGAGGTGTAACACGATTCCTCGTATGCATAAAGTTAGAGCTAAACAGTTATAACTAAAAACAACGAAATTCTGACTACACGTTGTGAATTGGACGCCAAAATAGCAAATACTATTATGAAGTGTAAACACAGAAAATAACGACAGAAAGTGAAATGAAAAGCTATAATGTGTCTATCACTGTGAAGGGATCCAAGATGGCGTTTACTAGGAAAAAATATATCAGCTCTGAGAATCTGAATTAAACTTATCATGACGTCCTCAGTCAGCATAATATTTAGATGCTTTAATGCATATTACTAGCAAGAGTGTAACGTGGGAAATCTCACGTATACCAAATCTGAATATTTCCCAGGCGATCATCCTATGCCAGTTCGCTTCTGAACAAAAGAATGCCATCTGTGCTTCTCACAATAAACAATTTGTTTCGTTTATCTGTATCGTAGGAAATGTTCACTTTAGGGTATCCCTTGCACGCTGACGAAAGACAATGCAAATTTGTTTAAAAACTACCCCACGGTTTTGTTGTTTAGTGATAATCACAAAACCAGATCTTTGTAGGTGTTGGCAACTTTCCTAACAACGAAGAAGCACAGATCTGAGTACAGCTTGCCTTTTAAAATTCAAGGTTCCATCTATAAGCACCCAAGAAAAGAACACAAGCGTCATTCTGCTGAAAAGGACAAGGACGCACAAAACAGTGTGCGATTTACTGACAACTTAATTTTTCTGTCATTTAATTTATAGTAGGTTTAACAGTAAATAATCTCAACCACGTCACTCAAAGTCAATGGCTGGGCTGTGTTAGTTAGGAAACTATATCGGTGCATATAAAACAAAAACAATATTTTGCACGTGTCAACCCACATTTAATCGTTGCAGTATTGATTCATTTACCAAATGCATTCGTAATTCCTGTCGTCGGTTCCGTCTGTTTGGGTCAAATTGGCAGGAATTCTGCAAAATTGAACTCAGCGCGCAGGGGTTCGGGAAGGTTTTCAGGGAATAAAAGTTTATCGGTCGACGAATTGTCTCGAGACTGAGGTATGTCCGTGAAGCCCAGAGTGTCCACTTTCGCGCTGGGCGGTTCTAAGGACTCATGTGGATCCATACTTTGTAAATTTCACAAGAGTTCGAGGGAGAAGAAACACAAACCTGACTCTGTGAGTTTCATGGAGCCTGCTAGATCAGCTGCTGGCAGTTGGTGTTCTCAATCACGTCCGCGCACAGGCTTGATATACTCACAGGAGTAGCTAGGGGAATAAGATACATTTATAAAGGGGGGGTTCGACCGTGTCCCACTTCAGTTTATAGTGAGGTAATAAAGTTTAGAAAAGAGAAGAGCGCGTCAACGTCAGACTTGACAAAATACAAAGCGCCTAGCGGAATACAAATTTGTACCGCTGCGTAAAATAAGGACATTTGAAAAATACATAGTACAAAGTCTGGGACAATTTGTGACAAACACCGTTCAGGAATTATTTGGGACTTATTTGGAGCGCTGAGCAAACATATTTCCACAGGCACAGGACCGAAGAAACTTCATCACCACAAATAAAGTTCATCATGGCAGAGACGGCAGCAGCACCAGCCCAGAAGGCAAAAAAGGCGAAAGCCCCCAAGAAAGCCGCGTCGCATCCTAAATATTCGGAAATGATCAAATCAGCTGTCCACGCGGACAAAAATCGCGGGGGTGCGTCTAGACAGTCCATCCAGAAATATATTAAAAGCCATTACAAGGTAGGGGACAACGCTGATTCTCAGATTAAACTGTCTCTCAAGAGGCTTGTCGCCACTGGGGTCCTGCGCCATACCAAGGGCATTGGGGCTTCGGGGTCCTTCAAACTGGCCAAAGCCGATGACTCGAAGAAACCACCTAAGTCTAAAGCTGCAGAAAAAGTCAAGAAGAAGCCTAGCAAAGCTGTCAAACCCAAGAAGGTGGCAAAACCAAAGAAGGTTGCCAAACCCCCCGTTAAAGCTAAGAAGCCTAAAGTGGCGGAGAAGAAAGTGAAGAAGACGGCAGAAAAGAAGAAAGCTGCAGCCAAGCCCAAGAAACCAGCGAAGAAACCCAAGGTCGCAAAACCAGCAAAGGCGAGTAAACCCAAAAAAGTGAAAACTGCGAAACCCAAAGCTAAGCCAGCGGCAAAGAAAGCAGCAAAGAAGAAGTGAAGGAAAACAAACTACAAAGACTTTACTAACTACAGGAGACAAAACTCATTGTATATAGACTTTTGTGAAAAATGTTTCCCTATACAGTATGTTGTTATTTTTGTATCATTACATGCATACTTTATCCGACCTTTTTTCTAATTCATATCCACCCTGTTGCACTATTGACATGTTGATCCTGTTTAGCGAGGGTCTAAAGTACTAGCAAGTTTTTTTTCTGTGGCTGTATATAATTTATTATTACTTTCCACTGATCCTTTAAAAATTGTACCCTGAAAGGCCCATTACCACCCGTCGTTTGTGACACTAATCTGGAACTCCGATTAATAGTTGGAACGTATCAATGGTGTTTTTCCATGCACGGGAATTGATGTTGAAAGTACAATGATTTCAATGGCAAGCTTTGTAGAGCCTCACAATGTTTAGAACTGTATAGGCAGTTGACGTCAGCTAGGTCTGAAAGAGTGTGAGTACTGTTCCATACAGATTCTATGTTCATCATTTTGATCACTACACGATTCTTCACCATTTAAAAGTGAAATCAGTTTTTATAAAAACATGAAATATATGAACTCGTTATCTGAAAGTTTATACTGTAATAAAACGTTTTCTCATCTTGTATTTGTCTCACGCACTTTTTTGGAATAATAGTAATTTGGAATTTCTGGTTATAATGATGGTGATGTTTGCGTACCTCATGTGTGTTTCCCCCCCAGCTCTCATAAACTTTTTTTTTTTTTGACCCCCGAGCAATACCTATTATCACACTTGTTCCACGTACTACTGTCATGGAGTGATGAGGTTTTGAAGAAACACATCTATGGACTCTGTTCAGCAAAGTTCCACAAGAGGGGGTATAAACATGTAATTAATTTGCCTCAGCAGAAGGCTTCACCAATATATGGACAAGTGATTCTACTGCGCAAAAATTAGGAGACACCACTAAACAAAACTAGTCGCACTGCCTGACTAATGCCATGGTGTTAGTCTAAGTTCCATAGTAATAGAGTGCTAAAATATGAAAGTTAATAGATTATTATAACACGGTTATTATTATTATTAGATTATTATATTAGTTTATGTAAAGTTGAATATAAAACTACCAAAATGTCTAATAACTAAATAATTGTTCACCAGCTAACCTAAGTAGTAAAGCACAAACAGAAATTGATTATGGTTTTTAGAAAAATATATAGACTATTGATATTAATTAATGTTTCTGGCTTCAAATTGATCATTCCTGTCTGAATCTGACAGGCTTCCTTGTGTTTAACTGCCATGTAAACACTACTTCAGCTCAATTATAAAAAGATGTCTTTGTTGTATTGGTGTCAGTGACTTGTAACACTCTTTAGGTGGTTCACAGGCAGCAATTTCATTCATAACAGCAAAAAATTCATAAAGCTGGTATCAGAAAAAGGGCAAAACATTTTTCAAAGCAGATGCACTGACATTTTATTGAATGGATGTGAAACAAACTACATTGTATTAATTAATGTTTGTCATTAGCAGTGCTGATCAGCGCAAGATCTGCTGTGAAAGTCTGGAGGCATGTGTAGTCACTACTGGATACTTCGCACCAGCCTGCAGGTGCTGTCATGTGGGACTCTCTCTCTTTCTTCATGTACAGCCAGGGCAAGCATACTTCTTTTCAATGGTGTCTAATGCTGCATGCCAATGAAGTTCATCCTGTGAATATTCAGTGGGACTCAAGTCTTGTGAGCAGGGCATTCAAGTGCATTGACAGAGAAGCAGTTCCGTTTGAATGCTGTCATGTGAAGATGGTCCCACTGGAAGGGCAGCAGGTGAGGTCCCAGGCCTTTCTGCAGTCAGTTTCCCATCAAATTATTTGCCTGTGGAATTCTGTTCAACACAGTTGCCCAGGCCAGCATACTTTGACCTCCCGCTTAATTAGTTGTATGTAACAATTAGCATATCATTCTACGCACTACGCATTACACTAGCTGACCACCCTCAGGTGGTACACACCTACACTCACTTTACCACAAAAGAGGACTTGCCCCCATTGCTGGTGAGTAGACCTGAGTTGTTGGTGTTGCATCAGTGCACACTGATGAGACATGGGCCCTATGCAGTCATCTGACTTGCACATGATGACTATGTAGCCACCTCTTCACAGCTGGATTGCTCATTCTCTGCTTTTTTCAACCTGTCATTTCTGATGCAGTGGGACTGGCGGTGCAAAAATAATCGTGAAATTGGAATATGATGATGCCCCAATCTTGGAGAGGTGCTATGACTTGCAGTATCTCAGATCATAGCCTATCACTAACAAACTGTTTTTAGCTCTAAGGTTTTCAAGGTCAGAAACTCCCTGGAGGGTGAGCTAGGCTGTTTCACTTGTTTGGTCCAACCTTTAACAGACCAATGGCACAAAGCTTTGTTCTCTTGATAGGAGGGGCATAATGGTGCCTTCCTGTGTCTTTCTGTCTTGATTTTCACCAGGCTTGACATTAAGCAGATTAAATCACTTCATCAACCATGCTCAGCCACCTCTTGGTCTAATAATGATATATTTTTCTTTAACTTGTTGTTTCTGCTGGACTTTATTGAGCTGTGTGCTTCAGTTTGCTATTGGGTAAAATTCACCTCTTCCAAGTCACTTACTCTGGGATCCACAAACACACAGTTTGCAAATCATAGAATCAAATAAAGACAAGTGTTTAGTGCAGCGACAGCATATGCTTAATAACTGCTCCAGTGAAACTCACTCTGTGACAGGTAGTGGGAGTTAGTTATATTGTGATCTATCCAACATGGCAGACATGCTCTTTCTGTTCACATTTCAACATCACTTCTTTGTTTGGAAGAATAGCACAGAGCTGGTGGGTTATCTACCTCTACTCTAAGTTGTTTTCAATGAAAAAGACCATTCATACTTCCCATTCAATTAGTTACTGGAATGAAAAAATCTATATATACATACCATGTGCAATATGTAATGCATAGTGTCATAACCATTTACTGTAGCCATAGTTTTTGACACAATGTTAGAATCTGAGTCAAAATATTGGCCCTCAGGCCTATCAGATCTTGCATACAGCAGTAAGTTCTTTTATTCACTATCAAATCATTAAATGGCCTTGCCCCTAATTATGTGAGTGACCACCTGCAATTGTACAGAGATGCATTACCATAAAAAGCACACTGCAACTGCATACCATTAGTATTGCGCTGTTGTCAGTATAACAGACTATCTCTAATTAGTTTTGTTTTTCATGTGTATACTAAACAGTGCATGTTCTCCCTATTATTTTTCAACCGTAAAAAGCAAAAAATATTTACATTTACAAACAATTATCACCACCATAATCACCTCAATGTGTCCTGTCTCTTGTCTTTTTTGTTTTTGCTTGAATGTATTGAAATTGTCACAAATACTTAAGGGGAGTCACTGTTGAAAAAGATTCATTCATTTTTGACTGAAGTTCAAAATAAGAAATGCAATTGAATATGTCGTCAGAAAGTAATCGCAAATGTTTTGTGCAAAATCTAGCATTTCATCAAATTTCAGCGATACACTGTACTTCAGACCTCTATGTTATGTGACTTCGTTTGAGCATCTAGCAGTACTCAGTTGTAAGGCTCACTCCCCTCCCATCGGTCTCTTCTCTCCTCTTCTTTACAACAGAACATCCAACATCCATTCCTTAATCGCACCAGAACGAACGTCTGTCCTCAGTCTGTCATAAATGTAATTTATTTATGTATGGTTAATTTATTATCTTCTTTAATATGTTTATCATTTTAATCACCTTGTGTATTTTTGCCTCCCCCGTCCTACAATGATATCGCACACTCCTTTCCCTGTTCTGTGAACATCAAGTTTCAAGCAAATGTGTTGAAATGAATGCTTCGATCATAACGCCTTATATGTCTAGTTTCTCGTTTGGAAATCAGCACCGAAAAACAACATATCGAGGTGAACGAATCATTAATCTGCTGTTCTACACGTTTGTATGGAAATTAATTGATTTACTTTTAGCGACGAACTTCACAACCCTACTGTCTAATGAGCCGATGAAGGTTGCATGTAATCATGCAGCTGGCAACATTACTGGAGCCTATGGCGGCAAGTAAAGAATGATTGATCTAATGGCCGCCAACACATTGAATTTATATTCAAATTTATACACCTACTTTGACTAAAATATACACTTATGAAAATAGCTTTATTTATATTTTATTGATAGCGAATGTGTAATGACAGCACGCTCCAAAGGTAAGGGGTTCCCGAGATCGTTTGTGTATTGCTTTACAGCTTGAGGTTCATCAATGGTGCCTTCCTTGTATTATACAGAATCCCCATCCACAGCTAAAATTAATGTTCGACAAGAGATGCATCGTGTGAAAATATCCTGGTGTTTGCCCATTGTTGCCGCAGTCTTTATTGTCGTTCAACCCTTAAGTATCATGATGAAAAAGAAGATGGCGAAAATAAGACAGGGCACTACGCGTCCTACAGACTCACACGGACAAAGCTTTGAAGACGCTATTCACACTTGGATTTAGAGTGGCCAAACAGTTAAAACGTAGTTATATATGCAGTCGTGTATGTATTTCCAAACACAATTAACCACCAGGAACATTGCATATTCCATCAGATACACCATGCGCTAAGTTACGGTTTTGCGGACCATCATACATTTATCAAAAAATGTAATCAATGTGACACAGCAATGACAACTGTTTCTGTAAACGTATTATTTTATTTAAAACAGCTTAATGAATTTTTCATGGCTTATTTCTCGGGAACATATTTTCTTTCTTAAAATATGCCCTGTATGTCTTCAAAAACGGTGTCAGACACCCACCTCTCAACTGAACTGACAGAATGACCTAACACTTCATGTTTACAAGTGCAATAAATGTTCCATGACAAGTAAAACAATAACAAATAAGGCGGAAAAGCTGCTTGGAAACATGTTCATCGGTGGAATCCACAATCCACACTCCGCCATATATCTCAAATACAAAGTAAAAAACCCATACGTTTTGCTGAACGTCGCACCCACAGCTATTACCCGGTGGACAGCTTTGTGGCTTATGATTTTATGTCTAAGAAATGGGAGGCCTTCTTTGTCCTGCTACACCTAAACGGGGTTAAAAAAAACTCAAATTTCAGAAAGAAGTCCTAACCTGAATCTCCAGTACACTATGTGAAGAAGCAGAATAAACATTTATTTCTGTCCACTAATACTCATGATACCACAAAATATGATAGTTGCCAGGGTTAAAATATTGCATTTGAATACCTGCAACATGCTGTTACAACAAATGGTTGGGTGGTGCCCTACAAATCATTCAAATTTCTGCCAGATAACATGCTAGTCGAATGCAGCTGGTCCAGGCTTCCACTTGCTCATTGGCTGTAGGTTTTAATGGTTAAAAAAACACCCTGTAAGGCCACAAACTAACAGACTTCTTACATATTGTAATAACCTTGCAATAGCTCTATGAGCATATAGATGTGCTGTGGACATCAGCGAGATGGATGCTTGTCCTCTTTATGTCATCTAAGAGCAGAGGTGGAATTAGATTCCTAAGAATCAAATATTTAATTTGGTACATGGCTTTTGAAGAGGTTGTTCTTAACCTGTGACTTTAAAGTACAGATGACTCTGGAGACATACTGTAATACAACATTTTAGTTGTTGCTGCACTGGCAATAACTGGCTCAACATTATGAAAAGAGGACCAAAAATAAAAAGGACTCAGATAGCAGCAGCGTGTATGTGCAAACACACAATCCATTCAAAAGTATTTGAAATGTGAGCTCTGACTCTCATCATCAAAGTAACAGTTACAAAAATACCAATGAAACATACATGAAGAACATAAGTACATTTTCTGTATTTCAATAGGAGTTGAATGGTATCTGGACTTTGTCAGAGTTACTGCATGGCATTACAATTTAGTGTTTGTGAGAGGGAGGCTGCTCTATTTTGGCAAATTCAGCCTATCAAGAACAATATCTGAGTGAGGCAATACATGAATGGATCAGTCAGGAAGGCCCTCTACTTATTGACACCGGGCTCAGATGAGACATCACAGGCAGGCATCAGATCTCAGCCATCAACAGCAGGGGTGTCAAAGAGTCAGTTCCTCATGACTGGGCTGGTCACATGACCTCCATGGTAACCATGGATGTCAGGATCCTTGTGGGCTTGTGAATGATGCATGACTTGATACTGCCTTCAGCTCTGGAAAGCAACAGTGGAGCAGCTTTCACGTTTATCGCAATGTCACATCAAGGGCACGATGGATATGTATCCTTTTACCTTTCTGTGTTCTGTGCCAGCTGATAAGTGAGGCCAACACAACTGAAGGCTTAAATATTACTTCCATGTCCCCAGAAAACAGCTTTTCATGTCAGGAAAAAAAAAAGATTTTCACTTGTCCTTTTACTTCAGGGGTACACTGAGTATTTAAATGGATACAGATTGAAAGGGTTAAAACAGGCTTTGATATTGCTCCTTCTATCATGGGAGCACCCACAGTATCTGCATTTAGCAAAATCTCCTTTTGGCCAAGACGAAATGAGCTTCTGTCACATTTTGAGGGACAGCTGATAGTCAAGAGGGTTGATGGTGATTAGCCTGGACAAGACCATAAGGCAGGGGGGCACAGGGAAAAAGAAAACACAATCTCAAACTGGACTGCCTTTGGCTTTAAAGATGCTTCTGGGAATCTGCGACTCTGTGCTGCGTTGGGAATCTGCAATGGGATGCAGTTGTATGCCCCACCCTTTCGTATGTGATAAGTCTGTCAATGAAGATGAGGGTGCTTGCTGCATCAGGCAGACTGGAGGCTGTGGCTGTGAGGCTCTATTTGTGCCGGATGAGGGCTCTGTAGATGCTGAAGCCAAGGACTGCAAAAACAGCTGCCCCCAGTGTCACTCTCAGCCAGAAGGAGGTACTGCTCATGTCTGAGCCATTCAGGTGTCTGTGAAACCAGAAGCAGAGAGACATATCAACTGAAGTGAAAGGCAAAGTCAAAGCGCTGTGGAAAACTTCAAAAAAATCAATGACTTCCCATTTCACTTCATTTTAACGATTCAAAATAACCGTGCTGTGGATTGTATGTGTAAGCTTGTTGTACCTTAAGTCTAACACAGGTGTGGATAGTGACATCAACCAGTGACATCAAAAAGCACATCCTTCACAGTTATCAGAACCTGTCGTTAAGAGTAACAGAAGGCACCTACGGGAACATGGCTGCCCAGACCAGCTTAGAGTAGATGGAGGTGCTGGGGGTGTCCAGGCAGGTGCAGGAGAAGGGGAGGGGGGGCGGGAGGCGGTGCTTGTAGCAGAACTCCGCCGGGGAGATCCCATGCTGCTGCTTCTGCTCGGGGAGGTCTGCCTTGGAGGCCACCACCACGCAGGGAATGCTGCTGTCCATGTAGTGTTGCTGCAGGCCGAGGGACGGAAAGAGCGGGGAAAACCAAGGAAAACGAGAGGGGGCTCAGAAAGCTGAAACAACTGCTTGCCTAGGGTGTATTAATAATGCAAGGTGTCGGAATGCGTTTATTAATAGGCTGTCTGTCTGATTAAGGCTATGGCCCCCACCTTCTTCCATCATCCGCCACAACAGCCTTTATGAATAAGTGAAAGCTTTCGGCTCATCCAAAGGGGAGCTTAAACCCAATCGTCTGCAACGTTTTCACAAATGAATCTTTCATGCCCAAGGTGTTGCGGGCAGTGAAATAATCGACTCCTTTTGCCTCCACCACAAAGGTCAAACCGCAAACAAGATAGGTGCAACTCCAGGCCCTGCATGGTGCCTCCTGTGCACTGTGAATAACATCAATAGTCCAAAACAAATGCTCGTTCATAAGACATAAGATTTCCCCAAAATTAACATGTGGAGGCCAATGTTCTGGCTGGTATTTTCTTTTAAGGTATGTGTTCTCAGGGCCCTGAAACACTTTGTCATTTTCTGATTTCACTGAATTTGAAATTATGATATTTTGTCTCATGCACATTATGAAGTGTTTTTACAGTTTGGGTATCAAATTGTTAAGTCATAAAGATTGGGTGTCCGCATCCCATAATATTTGCCAATGCACACATTGCACAAACCTGCTTCAGATTGTTCACGCTTTTCTTGGGAGATACGACAATATCAGAGTAGCAAAGAAACAGTGACCATGTTGTTAATTTTGTCAACCATATCCAGCTTTGCTCACTACAGGTTTTCAGACATTTGCAGGCCTCCCACAGCGCACGCTTGACCTTTCAGAAATTTGGCACATAATCTTTCAGGCTTTTGATATGTAAAATACACCCAGCAAACATTTTGGCAGGCATATACCAAATGGCATGTTACATGCATTCATAGCACATTTCGGCATATCAGCATATCAATAAGAACTTTCATTATCAAGAAAACATTTTGTGTAAACAGAAAAAAATATGCACAGTCCCTGCAATTGACTTCTGTAGTCAAAGTGTAAAATGCTTTATTGCCCCTGAGCAGAGGGAGCTGATTTTAGGCAGAAGGAACACCAAAGCAAGGATGGCCCCTCCCGCTGTAGACAGTCCCCACCCCCAGGAGCTTACCTTGTAGATACTGGCACAGTAGTTGAAGGATTTGGGGTCACTGACATCGTACATGAGACAGGCCACATCACACGCTGCGTCAGAGGCCTTGAGGAATTCGGTGTCAACGTCCACCTCGTACAGCTGGGGAAGGCAGACGGGGAGAACAGGCATGAGATGCTACAGGTGTAAGCCATCAGACCTCGCATTGCCATTCTGCTGCATGGGGATACTCACTATCAGATACTTCTCCTGGCTGCTGACTTGGACAGTGTTTACGGTGTAGTAGGACAAGGCACCCATGGAACTCTGCTGCTTCTGAAACACACATGGAACAACAAGGTATGCCACAAAATGAGATGACTACAGCTTTTTAGTGTTGTGATGTTTTTTAGGTACTGAGATCGTAGGCAGAAAAGTGAATTCAGGAAAGTGAAACTACAGTGTAACCAACTCAATATCTACATTGTTGTTCTTGGAGTAAGCAGGTTGGGATATTAACCGTGTATTAACTGAGGTTGGGTCATAGCTTCACAAGCTGAAAAATCAACATTATTCTTCACACTTCAATATTTTATATACAAATGAAAACTAACAATCACTACTTGTTATCAATATCATTACCATTCTGCATAAAATGAACATTTAAATACTTGATATTTTATCAATCTATATAAAATTCATATGACTTGTAAACTACAACCTCAAAGATGAACTATTAGCAACACTGTGCATTGCTTTGCCTTGGTTAAATGTCTTGGTTTTTAGTGTTGCAGTGTTTATTTTTGTAATTCTGTTACTCTTTTAAGCACTTTTTGAGGACAAATGATCTACCTTGGTAAATAAATACGTTATGTAAAATATTTAAGAATGGGTGTTTACTCTAGAGCTCACGTTCTTCCTTTGATTTAATAAAAACATGGCACCCTGCTGACACCTACAGCTGAACTATGACAATTTCATATAAACCTGTGAATTAACATTGGTGAAATGGACTGTGCAAAACAACCTCCCGCTTTGACTATAATTGAATTAAGGGGCATGCTTAGTGGTTTCAACACAGTCAAATTAAGGAGTTAAGGGACACAATAATAACCATGCAATTTATACTATGGTTTGACTTACTGTGCCAAAGGTAAAGAGTTTTGTTATTTGTTAACAGTCTATTTCATCACACTGGCATCACACTGCACTGGTAACGGTGATCTCACCAATAAACTGTGGCCCAGGAACGCCTGTAGGAAGGCGGTCTTGCCCGTACCGCGAGGTCCAATCACCTTACAGAGAAACACAGTACGCTGGGTCTGTCCCTTCTCTAGGTCTATGGCCTTCTCCCGCGTCACTGCAGACACATAGGGACATGACAAAACCACTCATTTCACTCTGTGCGTGTGCACCACTGTTTTGCACAGCCAGATAAAATTAATGTGTTTAGATGAATGCTGGCACTGAATCAAACTATATATCCTTGTGTACCCACAGGGCAGCTGACTAGATCCAGAACCCTATACTCCAAAGACATACCATCAACAGGCAGAGAGCAGAGGCAACATTGTGAAAACACATTGAGCTGTGAAAGTCTGGAAAGTTGTCCAAGATGTCCTTCCTTATAGCCAAAACTGCACCATCAAATGACTGACAGCACTACTAGCAGAAAAATCAAAGGACTGTCCCTAAGCATGAGGTCACACTTTAACTGTCTTCCCTGTCAGGTGTGCTGGAGCATTCCATGCCAAATGCACAAGGGTGGCAGCTCACCTGAATTTACCTGTCAGTTTTTAGACATACTGATTACAGAAATCAATGGCAATAAAAAACCCAGCTGACTTCTCACCTTGCCAATACTGACCAAAAGTAAAAGACTAACATTGACAAATCACTCTGGACTCAATTTTAAATTTAACTATTGTGTGTAGCACCTCATTCAACCTGTAATAATTTGTGCTTTCCAGAAAAAATAAAGAGTCCCTAACTCACACCTGAAAGGTTACGAGACAATATCATCCCAGGCAGTTTTTATTGTAATTTTAGGCACACGCTTTACCCTGGGTGCATGTTTTGCGCACGTTTGCTAAAAATATTTCAGGGACAAGTCTTCCAAATAACCTTTACAACTTTATACTTAGCGTGGAACGGCACAGCCAAGCTGTTCATAGGTGGATCTTTTGAGCATGTCCCTTACTCCTAGAAGGGTCAAACCTGCTCACCTTTTCAACACAGATTTCCATCTGTACAGGAAGTTTATTCGGGGCATTAGCACTGATGAGAGGTAAACACCAAAGCTGTGTTACATCACTCTCCCTCAATCCCCCGTCCAGCACCCATAGCTACAGCTGCCAGGCCTTAATCCAGCCACATGGTCAGCTGTGCTGGCAGCAGGCTTCCACCTGCACTTGGTGCCACCTCTCCGCTGAAGACACTGAGAACTCGCCAGCGGCACAGAGCATGGCCGTAAGCTCTTGCCTTTATCATCGTCTGGCAGTGCATATGGTTGGTCTTACTCAAGTAAGGCAGCGCCTTGAAGACCGGAGGGTTAAATCGCTGCACAGCTTAAGAGAGACTGTGAAAATCCTGAGCTGTGTGTGTGCCCGTTCAGGACACCCAGGGCGAAAGAGCTGTCTGATTTTAAACACATAATTAGAGAAACGACATTTCCATAGTGACAGTCCACTGGTCTAATCCTTTCCTTCCATTTGCTTTCTTGTAACCGGATCATGAATATGATTCACCTCAGCTGCTGGCTCCACTGCACTCCTAATCTTCCAGTGGTTTATTTACAGTTTCCCAGGAACATTTCTGTGGGTGCTACGCATTGGTGGTGGCTGGGGGCAAGTCCAGGAAAGGTGCTATATAAATGCAATCCATTGAGGACATAGGGAGGACACACACAAACACAAACACAAATTCTAGCTCAAACTCAAACATACCTGTTACTGCAGATGTCTGTGACTCTTGCTCAGTGAGGACAGGGTAGCCCAAATAACCCAAGTACTCCAGACAGCGATGGATGTCCAGGTAAGCAGTCATCCTGCAGTGGGAGTGCACACAGTCAGAGCTTCAACTCAGAGATAAAGCAAGAGCATCACAGAAGAGCAGAGCAGAAGCAGAGCCATACAAAGCATATCAGTAAGAGCAGCAGTGCAGGCGTGAGGGCCTGGGTGCGGCTCCTGTCCTGTCATACTCACGTCCACTGACACAGGTACCCATGCAGCGAAATGAAGCCGTCCTCGCTGGTGGGGACTGCTGTGTACACTTCTGCACCCCAAGGCGTGTAGGGAAATACACCGAACAGATTCTTCAGTTCAGCGGGCGAGAGGGCTGAGTCTTTATCCTGGGAGACAGAGAGTGGGTGAAAAACAGAAAAAATGAGCAATTCTCTAACCTGTTGCCTTAACATGCTGTAAGCTCATTTTCTCTGCGTGGAATTTAATTGCTTTAAAGTGACTTTAAATTCGTAAAGAGGCTGCACTGTGGTCAATCTGGATAAACCTAAATATTAAGATAAAATATATGTGTGAGGAATTCAAATGAACACTGAAGAGAGGGTGTGGTTTGCGGTCACTGTCACTCACCTCATCATACTTCTCAAACACCTTCTGCAGGAACTCATGTCCCAGGTGGTTGAGCTCTGTGGAACATCCCACTGGAACACGCAGCCTGGCACACAAAGACATGCAAATCACCAGTGCTGGACACCTCTGCTTTATTTGATCAGGCCATGATAATGGAACTATCACATGACACATAGCACACATTGTTGCTCATAACCATTAGGCTGAATTTATATTTGAAAGTCAAATGACTGCTATGTACTTTTATTATCAAGAGCAAACAACAGCTTTAATAGGATAACAAGCATGATGGCAACAGTAACAGTGAGAGGTCTGTTCTCTGTCAGGGCAGGTGGGAGACGTACTGAGGGTAGAGGTAGTCGTCTGTTAACTCCAGTGAGTCATCGTAGCCAAACTTCCTCAGGATGGTCCATGTGGTCTCATGTCGACCCCTCTGAATGAAGAGTGTGTTGAGGAAGAGGAAGCCTGGAGCACACAGAGTTTTTCTCTGTTAGAAATGCCCTCATACTGGCCATGTATTTATACATACTGTGCAGTATCTTGGACTCACTGGGCAATGCAGCCAAAGAGTACTTTTATTTAACCTAGTGTTTGCACCATCTCTCACCATTTAGCGTCAATCCATTGTCCTGAACTCCATCACTTGTATTTTTCCACACCACAGTCTTCACATCCTCCAGAGCCTGGGGCGCCAGCGGGTTCCCAAAACACAATTTCTGAGGAAAAAAAAAAAATGAGGAACTCAATTTCACTTTAATCTAAAGCTTGGTGGTGGAGCCCACAACTCCAGCAGCTATTCACAACAGGATCTGTTTAGAACATCTGGAGTGCAGATCTGAGACTTCTCTCACCTGAAAGCTGTTGAGCTCACTGTCACTGAGAATCCTGTCATTGTCTAGGTCAGACAGACTGAAGATGCGACTTAGAGCACGAACACACAGGGGCCTTAGCTGAGAAATAAGAAATGAAACCATCATGTTCTAGAACACACATAGATGCTGGCTCTGCCTTACACATAAATCATTCACAACACAACAGTGTGGTAAATTGCAACCTCTCCCTCTTAAAGAGGATTCATACTATGTACAGGAATGTCTGTGGATTGTGGGGTGAAGCTGAGGTGTCACCGTGAGCTAACCTGTTTGTCCTCAGGGTCGTAGAGTGGGGCGGTTGGGTGTAGCACAGCTTTCTGGGCATAGTAGAACAGCTCTGAGATGTTTTTTAAGTTCTTGGCAGAACACTAGAGAAGCAGGAAAGGCAGACTTAAACAGCAGTGCCTTTTCTACAATTGTAATGAACTATACATTCACTTGTGAAGAGCAATTAATCTCTTGTTCTTAAAAATACTGTACAGACTACTTAAAGGCACGAAAGAGATTACATTACATTATTGTCACTTAGCAGACACTCTTATCCAGAGCAACTTACATATGCTACAATTTTATCCACTTATACAGCTGGATATATTTTGAGGCAATTGCTGGTAAAGTACCTTGCCCAAGGGTACAACAGCAGTGCCCCAACACAGATTCGAACCAGTAACCTTTCGGTTATGAACCCTGCTCCTTCCCACTACACCACACTGCCGCCTGCAGTGTTTGCAGGCAGATTTTCTCAGCAAACATAGCCAAGCAGATCAGTTGGGGGGAAAAAAAAATCAGTTCACATTTAGAAAAAATGCACGTGGAAGAGACAATACGACCACTTATCATTAGTGTTCTCAGAATATTAGCATATCACTGGTACTGCACAGTTGCAGTAATCATTGTTGCATTCTAAGATGGAGTGCCGCGGAGCTTCTGCACACACGGTGGGTGAGAGAACATGAGCAGTGTGTCCGGTTTTCCACAGGCACACACACAGTAGGCCTCACCTCCACGCAGGTCTCGATCTCGGAGAACTGGTTCATGATGGGCAGGATGGACTCCATGGAGCTCCCACAGCGCAGGTCTGATTTGTTCCCTACCAGGATGATCGGGACCCTGTTGGACCACCCAGAAAGTTATGATTAAATGGCTCCCATTTACCCATAAAATGTCCTTTCCAAGAAGGCCTTGATATTTAACTAGTGTCTCAGGCTTTCCAACACTAATGTGCATTATCTTCATACCATTTATGTAATATTTAAGCATTGTAAATGTTTTCTTTTATTATAAAAATCTTTGCTGTTGTTTTTGTTGTGGGTTGCCAGGGACATTACTGACAATATCTAAATGTAATAAAAACCATAAATTTGCCTACCAACTTGCAGTCCAGGGCATATGCACATATGGTGCAACAGAGCAAGGGAACCTACATCCACTTATCTGAGTAATGTGCTCCCACAGGAAGAAAGAAAAGATCACCCTTTGTATGTAATGCAGAGAAAAGTGCCGCAGGTACGTACTTGCTTCCCTTGTCTGCTCCTCCATTCACTAAAGGGATCCACTTTGTTCTGATCTAAAGGGACACATTAAACCAATTTTCTGAGCATAAAAAGTGAGCATCACAAAGCAGGGAAGAACAATGCCAGCTACTGTCATCAAATGTCAGTCAATGTCAAAAGTAATAAAGACAATCAACTAAATACCACCCATATGCAAATATCCCTACACTATGCAAAGAAATTCAGATAAAAGACTACTGCAAAGTTTAATAAGTGGATCTGTTGCCTCCTGCTGGCAGTCACAGTGTTTGCAGTGTGAGATACCTTCTCAATGCTGTCCTCTTGAGTGACATCGTAAACTACACACACCACATTGGCCTGCAGGGAGGAAAAGCTCAGCTTGGTCAAAATGTCCTGCATTGTTCCTCATTGTCACAAATTTACATTGTCCTGCTTTATAAGGAGAGGGTAAACATGAAAAAGTTCAGAAAAACATGAGGAAACATGGATTTATCTATTTTCAATTCCATAAACAATATCAATTATCATCTGTTCAGATAACTTTAATTTTGAGTGGGTGAAAACACAAGCTCTTAATGAAATTACTCATAGCTCTCTTACGTAGGTAGGCTGTATAAACAGTGAAGTACTTTCACTGTTTTAATCAAACTAATGTGTGTAAACACTTCATTAGTAATACTAAATTTTGACAGTGGCCAAGGGCAACATACTGGATATATACAGAACTTCTGACTAGGTTTCATGCCTTATTAAAAAGTAACCACTCTGTGTAATACTACAGACCTCTGTTGTTTAAATAATATTGTACAACAGTGCAATTAAATATTTCTACTAGTACTAATAACACATCAATAGTCTTTTTGTTCTGCTTATGGAATTCCGTGGTATTTTGAATTGACACACGAGGAATCTAAAACCATCATAAGGCTAAAGCTCACTGCTCATGATATCAAAGGTAATTGGTTCCTCTCTACTTTATAGTTCACTAATTCCAAGTCTTACAGTACTTCACTTGATTCAGTGAACGCTACTCTTCAAAACACGCTATTGTTCTACATACTTTGACCCATGCCTTCCTTGTAGCCATATGCACTTGGTCAATATGCCTGTTCTGTCCCAGGCAGGGACATTGGAGCCAAGATTACAGCCAGTGAACTAACAACAAAGCAGCAGCTGGCCCACAGAGCCCTGACTTAATCCCCTCTGAAAAATTTACTAATAATAATACACCACTCTAAATTTGGAACCATGAACACTTTCAACTGCCAGAGCACTCAATAAAATGTACTTGTTAAAAACTGACAGCAGGAACATTAATGCTCTTTTAAAGTATTAAAAAAATTACTTTTACTTCCAAATGAGCAAGACACGGTAAACACAGAAACTGTGGTAATGATGTCATCATTTCGAGAACATCTAAACAACAGAAGTGCACACCTCATTCCTGGGGTGATGGTCCTCTTCAGGTTTACAGACAGAAAAGGCTTTTTCTTCATACTCTACATGTTTGGTCTTGACCAAGTATTTACAATGTAAAAGGCTTTCCCCGCGTTCCAAGACATCACTGACGAGTGAACAGCTACAGACTCAAGACTTAGAGGGGAGGGCATAATGTGGGTGTACATATAGTGTAGATGGTTGACCTGACTGGGTTCTCCCTGTGGGCTGATACCTACAGCCTGAACTCTGACCATCAGGAGGACTGTGCCCTCAGCTGAGCTTCAGCTGTGGAAGAGGGCAGGCCACCCTCTGCGAATTCTTACCTTGACGATTTCTTCTTGCAGCATTTCCTCAGTCTGCTCATTCTCTGCAAGGCAAGAGCACATCTCTGTAATGCACCGCATAATCACACTGCTGCACAGTACAGGCTCCTATTCAGTCTGTCAGCTTTAAAGGCCTCCAGGGCTGCGTTCAACACACAGCGACCTGACTACCACAGGACACCATAAGCTACAAGCGAATCATGCTCCTATCACACTGATAACGTGACCAGTGCAGTAGCGGCTCTCGTGAACATCCTCACAGTTGCACCGCAAGTGGCCAGTGTGAGCGCGCTAAAGCTCTGCTCATGTCATTTCTTTCATTTAAATGTCTGAGGACAAACATCAACAGCGTATTGTGCTAATCAGACTACCAAGTAGTACTTTACCTGAGTAGTCAACGATGTGGGTGGGCACCTTCTCAGGTGTGACGTCAGCAGGTATAGTGATCTCTTCAGCACGGGGGGGCACCTGTTGGCAGCACAGAGGGTGACAAACTGCAGTGTTGCAGGGGAAACCAAGCAGTGTGTGCTTTGTGGACATGCACTGCAATGTGTGGATATTTACTTTTATCTAATGCTATGCAGAACCTGGTGATTTATTTATTCCTTTTGAGGAATACAATAATGGTAGTACTTCTGTTTACACAAAGATGTAATCTTCTCACTTGAGTAAGCTATGGATATTGACTGGTCTTGTACTAAAGTACGCCTTGGTATGCTGTGAATAACAAGTGTATCTGTAAGCGCACAAAGGTTTGTTTGCCATAGGGTTTCAGATTCTACTGATAATTGTATGATGCCTATTAATAACATAACAATAGTTAGTTCTTATCTATGTGGTGTAATTTTCTTTATACAGGAAGAGTATAATAAGGAATATAATTTGAAGGCAATATAACTTGGGTAGTCCCAGATGCAACAGTGGAGGCTGAATGTATATGAATTGTGTGATTGCAGAAAAAAGTAGTGCTCTGTCATTTGCACCAGAGTGGTACACAGGCATTTAGGTGGTGTGGAATGACACAGTCATGTGGGTACTGACCTTTTCAGGAAACTCCTCCCCTACCAGAGACATGATCAGCGATGTTTTCCCCACCTTAGCTAAGGAGCAAGGCAGAATGGAGGGATGAAGAAAAGATAAAACATTAAGGGGAATGGTAAAAAAAAAAAAAAAAAAAAAACATGGACACATGGATACAAGACATGAATGGTGCACACCTGACACTGCAAATAAGCACCTTGAGTAGTTATTATTCCGTTATTCCTTCAGGTAGACCAAGTGCCATTACAGCACAATTATAGATTGAGATCTGGTCAATAGCTCTGAGAGGCTAGTAACTGAATTGCTCCACAGGGATAAAACAGCCAGATGCTGTACATCTGTCACTGGTTCATTTAATGTTACCTAGGTTCCTTGTTAAAGTATGAATGGGTTAATGACTCTACAGCTACTGGGAACTCCATACACTCATTTTTTAGGATTAGCGTTAACCTACAGGTTCACTAAAGGGACAGGAGTTCTATACATTATAAAAACAGAGCTAACATAAATACATCACATTCAGTACTCAGGCTACGACAATTTCTCAAGAACTGATGGCTCATCATTATAACATTCCCATCATAGCGTTGGAAGAGCTAAGTGTTAGCTAGCCAGGATGTATTAGAAATTATAAGTCGTACGTCAAAATCAAAAATAATACGAATGTAATATTCAATGTAATCTCTTGTCAAGAGTCACAACTAACGTTAAACATCTAGAGCGTCGATAACTGGATAGCGTGGCTGCAAATCTTTTCAATTAGCTAACCAGTTAGCTGGCTGTAGTTACGAGTACATCACAAATCTCGCTGCCAGCCTTGCCTTTGTAAACACACCTAGCTAGCCAGGAGGCTACATCTATCTTAGACGTTGTTTCCGAATTGTTTCAACCAACGTTGTACCACTAACAGCCCGTTTCACAAAGCTAAGTTAGCTAACATTAGCTAGAAATCAGGCAGACCAACGTTTTAACATATGGTAGCTTTTAGTGTGGAAGCTGACTAGTTTTCTGGTTAGCAAGCAGTCTATCTAGCAAAAGAATACACCCCAAAATACATAAATGTATTGTCTCGCTTTAGGTTGCTATGATTGAAAAGTAGTTGGTCAACAGATCTAGCCTTGGCTACTTAACAGTTGGTTAACGTTATCCGCGGCTATGTTAACGTTATTCCAATAACACGAACGTTTCTCGAGAAGCTCAGCTGGTGAAGTTCATGTTAGCTTGCTAGTTAACTGCCTTCACTAGTTAGCAAGACAACTAGATAGGTTGTCTTGCTAACCAGGTGTGTGACGTATAATACCTATCATACCTAATCTGAGTAAGAATATACTAGTTTATTATTTTAAACCCGCTGGACTACCTATCTTCTGGATCCAGCAAAGTTTTGGCATAGGCTGCTGAGAAAAGACGATGCACTTACGCTCCCCCAACAGCAGTATCCTGACATCTCGCTTCATCCTTCCTCCCTTTTGTGCAAATTTGTTTTTACTTGCGTTTTTCAGGATTTTGGTCAATTGGATTGTTATTACTGAATTCAAACCCCAGCTCACTCTCGCTGACCCATTCCAGCTCCCACAAGGAGAAACACCAAAACCGCTTCCGGTTTCTATATTCCGCACGCTTACGCCGTCTGCTGTCCACACAGACATAAAGCGTTCTTACTGTACTGCGATACAGATCACTCTCCAGCCAATTCAATAAGTGTTACATATTTGTATATGTTCACCGTATGGCGTTATTTATTTCAACTCCCACAGTATTTGTAACATGTAAAAACGACATTACAAGTACTGTTTATCAATTTCTTTAAAAATTTATTTTAAAAAAAGCTTTACAAAATGAACACATGGGTGCAGCATTTTCCCACTGTGACCAAAACTATTGCATACACTTTCCCAGTCATAAACAAAGAGCAACATGTGCATAATTTATTGTTGTTCTCATGTACCTCAGTAATCAAATAGGATACTGGATGAGTTTTGTAATTAAAAGACTAAGAGGAATATTTTTGTTACAGATTTGAACAACTATACTGGTTAGGTCACAATCACTTCACTTTTGTAAACTGCAGGAAAATCCACATAGGTACCAGGTTATATCAGGGTGAGACAACAGATTCAGAGAAAAGAGGAGAGAGCAAATGAATGTGGAGAAATAAATTACAAACCCTGCCCTTAAAACTTAAACTGTGCAACAAATAAAATACATCCTTCATGGAACCTAAAAAAAAACAATATTCCAATTATCCAAACCAGTAAACAAGAACGTAATTATAAACTTGACTGCTGTGGTTTGCTGTGCTAGTCTCAATCAAATTATCCATTAATCAGCTTCAGCCCTTGAATTGAAATGAGTAACTGGGCTGAGAACGTAACATGTGGGTAACCAGGGGATTTCACATCATCCTGCTGAAGGCTTGTGAGACACCGTGCTGCTGTGGACTGGAAGCAAGAGACGGTCCCCAGCCTTAAAGCCCCTGCACCTCCCACAGCAGTATCTCATTGTAGGCTGATGTGAAAAGCTGCTTTCCGGAGGGCGAAAAGCGGCACACTTGCAGGGAGTCACTGTGCATGGGGAAGTCCTGGAATTTTCCGCTGGTGGACTTGATGAGCTTCAGGAGGCGTTCTGGGGAGAGAGGACGACATAATCAGGAATGACTACTGCATGCTGAACAGGGGAAATTGTCACTACTGACCAGGGGAAGAGGAAATGGGCTTACCACTGGAACCGACGGCAACAAGACAGCCTATGGAGGAGAGGCCCAAGCAGGTTGCCCAGTGAGACAAGGCAATCTTTTTAACAATCTGTAGGAAGAAGCACTATCAGTAAAATGTCACAGCAAAGACAATAAATTTTAGCAACATGACTGATGTTATAAACCTAACAAATACATTAGGGCTGTGAGTGAACCAAAAGAACTGTGACTGCAGCACAGACCCACTGGCTGTGTAGAACCAGCATAAGTAAGGATCACCATGTTCCTAGTCTCAGAGAGCTATCCTCTCCCAACACAGAGCAGTTCACAAATCCTCCCTGAAACTGAATGGAGAAGTAACTGATACACCAGAGAAACTCTGGTCAATATAAACAGTTCCCCTGTGGACAAGTTCCCTTGTTTTAATTCTGGCACCGGGAAAAGGTCTCAGCTTGTGCTAGATTTCTGTGGGACCATTGTCACCAACATGGCGGTATTATGAGAGCTCTCACACTGCAGCATTTAGCTGTGGCTGGGCTGATGCCACGTCTGGGACAAAGCCATGTCTGTTGAACAGTGGCAAACCGAGTTACCTGCTTCTTGGATAGGCTGTAGAAAGACATCTCCTTCTCTACTCCATATCCTGTGTACGCCACAATCCCTGGGTCACTGGGGTAGAAAGCGGCCAGGCTGGGTGGCAGGCTGTCTGGAGCCTTATACATAGGTTAATTGAGATACACAGGGGAGAGAAAGTATCATTACTTTCTCGGTACAACAACAGTCACAATAAGTAACCTACAGAGTAACAGAAACTGAAGGAACTGTTCTGCATCAGGCTGCAGGGCACCTTTTCTACTCCACATTCTGATACATCTTTCCATTTGTCTTACCTTAGGACCAGAAGGGGCTGGGAAGGTGAGCCAATCCAGGAGCTCGCACTTGTCCTTTATCCAATCAGATGCCCAGATGCTCACACGCCTGTCTGCACTGGCAGCTAACCACATCTCATTTCCTTCAAGCTCAAATTGTGTGTACTGCAAAAGGGTGCATATGTACACAACAGTCAGTATATTTGTTTAAACCATACCCCACACTTTTAATGCTTTAGCCTTTTTATGCATCCCTATTTTCAAATCGCCAATTGGATATTATTCAATTGGATTATATATTATCTCACTGTGACAACCACATCTCATCCAGGAGTGCTGAGGCATAGTCAATGCAATTTTCCGGTACACCCACATGCCAATCATGACTATTTTTCATTGTCACTCAGCACACTCCAGTGAGCTAAGCTTGTTCTTACCTGCTTCTTGACGCACTGAATGGTGCTAATGGGTGCCCCCTTGTGGTCGCTGATGATGCGGAGAGTCATTCCAGTGAGGGGACTACTGACTGCCATCAAGCCATCCTTCCCCCCTGAGAGAAGCACCTGACCTGTGGGAGAGAATTATATAAATTCACATGCATGCTCAAACCTTGTCAGGAGTCCTTGTGTTGACACAGTAATGCCAGACTTTTGACCAGGGCACTGTGGTGCTGCCACATAAGTAAGCAGATCTGTGCCAGTAGGAAAACACATCCCACACATTATCTACATCTCTGAAAAACAATATCTGGTTAAGAAAAATGTTTCTGGCACAGCCATGTTTGTCCCCATGGAGACCTACTGTGCATCTGTCATAAACACCTTTTAAAGATCATGTGCTACTTTCTAAGCACAATCACATGCTTTACATACAAACACTAGGGATGACACTCTAATCTAATACCTTCATGTTCTGTGAAACCTTTTTAGAATTTTAAGGCAAAAGACAAGTGCAGCTCTCCCATTTAGCGTCCGGTGAAGGCTACAGAGGGATCAGAAGCAGAGAGCCACCTCTCACCATCTACAGAGTACTGCACAGCGGTGACAGACACGGGGTGTGGGTGCAGCTTCAGCTCCATCTCAGAGGTGCTCAATCGGAAGATGCGCAGAGTGCCGTCGCTGTACCCCGCCGCGATGCACTGGCCTTTTTGGGGCGACCTCCGCACCGGGCTCCAGCAGATGCACTGGCAGCTCTGCAGGGCGCACGAAAGTAAAGTCACCATCCAGGCCAATTTTGGATTACTGTTAAACATGCGTACATTGTGCAGACTGGAAGCTGAGCGGCGGCCCTGTTGCTCACCTGGTTGAGCACCTGGAACTGAACTAGCAGCTCGTTGCTAGGGGCTGACCACACCCGTACGCTGCCGTCCTCCCCACACGTGGCGAAGTGACCCTCGTCCGGGCTGAAGACCACGTCGTTCACCTGCGCACACCAGGAAACATTGCCGTGCACACAGATGTACAAGTGTAGTTAGAACTTCCTGCTCTACAGTTCCTTTATCCACAATATATCACTTAATATTTCAGTATAACAGATGCAATGCGTAACCCCAGCATGCTAATTCCCCCTAAGAGTAACTTAAGAACAACAAGGAACTTAAGTAAATGTCAGGGTCTCACAGTGAACTGGCTTTCTGTGCATGTGAGCCCAGCACAGTATGTGAGAGTGAGGTAAGGGTCGTGAGAAGCCCACCTTGCTTTTGTGCCCGCTGATGAGACGGATGCTGGTGTTCTCCACCCAGTTGATGTACCAGAGTGTGCCCGCCGTGGTGCCCACGATGCCCATGCCCAGGACGTCATCAAAGGCGGCGCTCACCACCGTCCCGTCCAGAGTCATCTCCTGCTCCAAGACCACCAACGCACTGCTGAGGGACAGAGGCGGCAGGGGACTGGATTATCTTACATCATGAAAGTGTGGGCTGTTCCTAGTAGCAGCTTCCAGTTTGTCAGGTTAAACAAGGAACAGAGACCTAGTGAGATATAGAGCTCACAGAGAATGATGCAGCTACCCCTTCCTGGCTTGCAAGTCCCTTTCCAGCGGGGTGTAGTTATCTGCAGAGTGTATACTGAGCAGAGTAACGTGTCCACACCTGTCCTTTGAGCTTTCCGCCCCTGGTCTCATCCCCTGCACCGCGGCCACCGCCCACAGCCGGATCCTCCTGGTGTTGCTGCCCGTGAGGAGGCGGTTCCCTCGGCAGAGCAGCACCCCTGCGCACAGAACACTCGTGTTCGTAATGTCACACGTCTGCGCAGATGCTGAGAAACGTCCGCAACCTGATCTACAGCACCAGCAGTATTCCCATAAAACTGCATGTGCGCTGAGCAAACAGGATCAGCCCAATGTCTGTCTCTTGTCTGTTTCAAACGCCCGTGTTCCCTGGCGTAAGGACACTTCCCTGCCAGAGCGAGAGAGAGAGAGGCGGCGCAGCTTACCGATCTCGCCCTCGTCAGCCTCCCAGGTCATGAAGCAGCGCGAGGTGGCGCAGTCCCAGGCGCACACGCGCCCGCTGTTGGTGCCTGTGAACAGGACGGCGCTGTCTTTGTAGCACAGCGAGGTCAGCTCCACCTCCCCCACCTCGTCTGGCACTGCTGCCATCTGCACCTGGAGAGGAGATCAGAATGTCATTACAGTCTGCTCTGCTGAGAGGATTCACTCCTAAAAAAGGGCCCCTCGCCAACAGAGATGCAAATCTCTGGGTCAAACCAATTCAAGCCCTTATAAAATGTTTATCAGCCTCTGCTGCTTATAAAAATGTAATCTCCACCAAGAAATAGCATTTCCCGAAAAAAGTGGATTGTAAACAACATTATTGCGTTTTGTTAAAAATTCAACAGTAATGCATTATTAAATCTTGTAAATATTACCTTCAGCTCCGCATCTTGGCCACGGAATTCGATGAGACAGAAGAGGGCGCCAGCGCTCCCGACACAGGCCAGCTGGCTGGCAGAGAAAGGGCTGAAGCTGATGTCATGGAGCGGTGCCTCCAGGCTGATGCTGGATATCAGCTGACATGTTTTGGTTCTCCACAGTGCCACCCCCGGGTCTGTGTAGTCACCTGGTCAGGAAAAAAAAAAAGAAACTTCATTTGCGTACTTCAAATGCAATTGTGTGGATAGTACAGTACCAATGGGAGTTCTGTTGACCAGTCATGAAGAAACTGACCAATAGAGAGGAAGAACAAATCATCTCTGGAGAAGGCCATGCCCTGCACCTCCCCCTTGTGGTACGAAATGGTATTTCTGCATGAGCCATCCTGGACATTCCAGATGCAAATGAGACTTCGGGATCCAGCGCTGCCCCCTGACGCTGAAGCAACCGTCTGTACAGAGAGACGCACGTGAACAGGCATGAGACCCAGCGTCTCCCTCACAGCAAAGCTTGACATCATCTCAGCAGCGCCCTGTACCTGAGCGTCGTTGGTCACGGCCAAAGCAGAGATCTCCTCTGTGTGCCCCAGCCAGTGCCTCTGGGAGCCCGTGTGCAGGTCTTCCACTACCAGCATTCTGCCGCACGAGTACGCAAACAGACCTAAGATGGTACAAACCAGGGGCCTCATTATACTGGAGAAAACTCAGCTGTGACACAGTAACAAACAGTCATGGACACCTGCACATTCCAGCTAACTCAATGGACGATACCTGTGTCAGGATTCCAGACCATGTTCCCACGCCCATTGCCATTATAGCCAATCACAGCCTTCAGTTTTAGGCCCTCCTCTCCTGGACGGGGTGTTACAGCACTCTGAGACAAACACAGGGAATGCTAGGAAATGATAATCACAATCGGGGGAAGATTCACATTGTAGATACAACACTGTAAGTACAAGAGGAACAATACCCTATCCAGGGAGGACGCCTTGAAGCGTGGTGTGAAGTGCTTGTAGGAATCGGGACGAATCGGCACCTTGTCCTCCTCTTTATCAACTGTAAAAGTTTCATCATAGTGAGAACAGGATCACGAAAAAAATTTTGAAATAACAAATACTTCTCAAATGTGGTGGAAAACATACCAGAGAGAGGATTGGGTGCTCCGTTCCTCCAGCTGTCTCTCAGCATGGATCTGTCCTGTTCCACTGGCATTTCTGTGACCCTGAGGAAGGACCCTGACACAGGGGCAGGGAGAGCACCAGCTGGCTCCACCTCCTCTGTCTCCTCACACAGGGACAGCTGGCCCAGAGCTGCAGGGATTCCCACAGAGGCCACGAGTGAGGTGACAAGGCCGAGCACAAACTACTCTGGCAGTTAGCCGTAGGAATGAGTTACAACACTACTGTCCGTGATCCTGTAATGTCCAATACACTGTGGTTGTGATGCAATTTATTCCTCAATACAATTCAAGCAAAAGCATTAAAAACTGAATTCGCTGTATCAGCTTTTCACTGAAGTATTAAATTACAATGATAATAACAAACATACACAGATTGCCAGCAGATCATTCTCATTTTTCCATGGGGACAAAAATACTGCTGAAGACAAATTGCATTTATTAATAAATGCAATTTTTTGTCAGGGATATTAATTTTTTTAACCAAAGAACAACAATCACCGCCTGGTTTGCAGAACATGATCAATTTACAGATTAAAATAGAAAAGCTCTAATGTGTGCAACTCTAATGTGCCATTAACTGTTCAATGGCCAGGGTGTCTTACCTTCATGTCCAGTCCTGTCAATGGAGCTGATGTCCAAATGGGGCGGGGAGGAGGAGGGGAGAGGGGCAGCCTGCCGAGGCATCCCATTGGATAGCAGCATTTGATTGACGCTCAGCTCCGGATTTTCTGATGGGGCTAAGCAGGTCAACATCCACAGCTAAGACATTGTTGATGGCGTCTGCTACCATACGGTGCTTATAACTTAAATTCAAAATTAGCCTTTAGCCCAATATCACTAGCAACAGTATCCAATGACTACAGCAAATCCTAAATATGACCTTTAATACGCTGTCCTTGAATACGCTTACCCGGTTTACAAGGCGTGGGAGACACAGTGACAGGAGGAGGGCTGAAAGCACACAGAGGTGACGTTTTTAGGGGACAAAGGAAACACTGGGTGTATGTGTGACTGCTGTGCGGGCAGTCTTTTACCTCCTCTGCTCCGGTGTTTCCTCAGGATGGGCCAGGAAGTCCCAGCAGTAGATGGCGTCTCCCACAGTGACCACACCCAGCTGGTCCGGTGTGAAACTCACCTGCTGGATGGGCTCGGAATGTCCAATGAACACCTGGGACAGACGAACAGATGACAGATAAACGGTCTCTATTTTGTAGGATTAGTCACGTTACGACCTCTTTGGCTTAGTGGCCGAATAAATACAGGGTTTGGCCAAAAGGTTTTCGGTGTAAAAGCTCAAAGAAGATTTAAAATGTCCCATTATTTTTTTGGGGAGGGGGGGATAGTAGGCTCCTCTCTGAACTGAACATGCTGTGTCATTGGAGAGAACGAACAAGAGGGGCTGCAATTCATTTGTTCGGTAAAATGTCAGGAATGATTCCTGTACAGAAGCCACATACCATATCTTAAACGTTCATCTCTGAAAGGAAATTGTAAATGTCAAACTTCGGGATATATATATATTTTTTCCTGCACCTTTACAAAACCAGAGCCATCTGAGGAGACCTGTTCCTGTGAGGAAAAAAATAACTACCCTGTCCGGTCAGCTAAAGTGTGAAGTCACCTCTCCCCTCACCTGTGAATTGACTTCGAGCCGCATGCTGTAGTCCCAGACTTTGATGGCCTTGCCCCCGGCGGTTAGCAGGTAGCGGCCATCCTCACTCGCTGCCAGGCATGTGCACTGCTGCTTGTGCACATTAGATACCTGTAGGGGATGTGAGAGAGCACCGACACACAGGGAGATGTCATGCTGTCATGATGAATGAAATTGTGATCTTCTGTTAAACAAAGGAAATCTATCAATGAGTGGCAACAGGTGCTGATATCAGATCCTCCCTGGAGTTCACCCACAGGCACCAGGCTCACCTCTCTCAAGAGCCTGCCTGTTCTGGAGTTGAGCCAGAGGATCTTGTTGGCAGACGTGGCGACCAGCAGGTGCCCGGTGGAAACTGGGGGAAAGCAGACCTTCATAGCCGAGTCCAGGCTGGTGCTTTCCACATCTAGGATACTGACGTCCACGCGCAGCAGCTGAGGGAGACGGAGAAAGGCTGCCTCTAGCAAACTCTGACTTCATTGCCTATCGCATGTACGATAAACGTGTGGGGAGTTCTCAGTGGGTGGCGGAGAGATGCGTGAGCAGAGGGTAGCCCATTACCTCATCCAGTGAGCGGGCGTCCATGATGGTAACAGTGTACTCCGTGGGCCCGACAAACGCCAGGCAGCGGCTGTCGCTGCTCACCGCCAGGACGTCCAGACTGCGTTCCACGCCCCGGGCCACCACGTTACCTTCGCAGGGGAAGAGGACGACATGTCACCTCAAAGAGCAGTGAGCAGGTCACACGCAGATGGGGGCTCACCTTGACAGATTTGTCTTGGTGGAGAGTCTGTCTAATCCCACGCTTAGCACTTAACAAGCGGTTTCACCTCTCTGCTGAATCCCGATACTGTGACTAATTCTGGTCTTAGAATCACCGGCAAATTGCTGCCTCTTAATTGCGGTGCGTGTTGTTCGACAGACTACAGTGAACCCCGTCATTACTACCGCATTTAGCACAGAGCAAGCTGAGGGACTCACCCAAGACCCTGAGGACGTGGTGATCATCCTGAGAGGAGTTGTAGAGAGCCAGCGAGCCAAGGGAGCCGGCGCTGTACATGAACTCTCCATCGGGGGAGAAGGCCAGGCCTATCACCTCGCCCCGATGCTGCCTGCAGAGACAACCACAGCCCGTCAGTCAGCCCACAGTACCAGTCAAAGGTTTGAACATACCTGATTAGGATAATGGGGAACATGCATTCAAAGACATTTTGATCTAAAGACGTATGCTTAAATACTCGAAATTTGTTTCTGAGACAAATATAAATAGTGAAGCTGATGCCTATGTATGAATTTCTTTCCCAAAAAATTTTTTAATTTAAAAAAATATTCTTTGGCTACTTTCAAGAATATAAAATCTAAGATAGTTTTGATTTGTTTAGCACTTTTTTGCATAATTCCATTTGTGTTATTTCATAGTTTTGATGTCTTTACTATTATTCTAAAATGTGGAAAATAGTAAAAACAAAGAAAAACCCTTCTATGAGTAGGTATGTCCCAACTTTTCACTGGTACTGTATGTCCTCAGCTCTACAAATTAGCCATGCAGTGACAACATACTGTTGCAGTCAACAGCTGAAAGTCTAATACTGTTCCTTAAGTGTGTGTGTGTGTGTGTGTGTGTGTGTTGTTTTTAAATTAGGACTGTCACAGAACATATTCAACCTGCAAATTAATCACCCACCCATACCCTGCAGCACGACTGTCTTGTCATTTCATGTAAATAGGATAATTGAGGTAAGATTTAATGGACTGCCGTCAGTCACTTAATTACCTATAAATACCAGCTACTAAGCTTTAAATTGGTGTCAACACTTAGATGAAGATGCAAAGTACTTCTGACAAGTACTTCTGACAATGCACAAGTACTTTCTTGTGGGTGTTTATTTACATGGAGTTATGCGGTAAGTAAAGGTATCGACATGATGTTCACCTCTGCGCCTGACAAACAACTGCCCTTTATTTCTGGTCTTATGCAATGCTGTTTGGATGTGCTTCTGAAACCTGTTTTTAACATCAGTTAACTCTAACTTAAGCTCTAACTTTAATACATCTTTACTTTTACAGTCACAGATCCTCATACTTGGAAACATGTATTAATGTGTGAAGTACCTGCCATCACCCGTCAAAGACCAGAATGTAGAGACACCATATAGACAGATAATATAAACAGCTAATTCTCAATGTTATATTCAGAATGAAACTGTATTCTAAATGTGATCATTTTGAAGCTTAAGGTTGAATTCCCATCAATATTCCTTCTTATAACAGAATATCAAGACATTACTATACAGACCACATTGGGAATGTTTGTATCTCATGGTCTGTACATTATGTAAGGACTGGAAACTACACACAGTTACCCGCTGTGCAAGTGGCTAGCCAAAAAAGGCAAGCGACTACCACCAATTCTTGCTGGAAAGTCAGCAGCAAATAAAAGCAGATACTTCTCCATGGTGACAGCAGCACTGATGTATGGGTTTGGTGATGCATGAACCACTTGCCCAAAATGTAATTCTCACACTCCATTTATGAGAGAAGATCAACATATATCTCAGGTGTCTCACTGATTTTTTTTTTTGAACAAAAATATTTTCTGCACCAATGCTTCTCCATCTCTTTTTCTTATTATATGGCTGCTCAGAAAGCAAGGACAAAAATACACGTTATATTTCATGGCAAACACGTATCTGGTCCTAACATGCAACCATGAGTGGCCTAAGGACTGCAGGCTAATAAATAATAAATTATAAATGATACATTTGAGAACATTGATTTGGGATTTATATATTCAGAAGTCTCTAGTATTCAGATTATTGCCTGCATGCACACCCGGTCATAATTTCCATAAACCTTCCCCCCGCCTTGTTCATCAACCTGCACTGGAGAAGCAAGAGTGAGCTCTGCTCAGTTTACACACTGCCATCTCTTTCAGCCACTCTCTGACTCCCACAGAATTACTCTGCTCATCTGTTACTCTCTAATTCAATGTGCTAGCAGGGGGCAGAGATGTGAGTCATCAAAGCTGTATAATTTTCCCTCCTGACATTAGAGGGGTTTTTTTATCAGCAGAGGGATTTCATTAATTTCAGTATGCTTTTTCAGACAGGTCTGATGTTTCTAATGAAGCACAGGGTTGGTATATGCAGAAGCTGCTGTGAATGAAAAACCTGCTCAAATACAAGACTGCATGATGCAGGCGGTCATGAATACAAACCAAGACAGGTACAAAAGCTCCGATTCATGCCTGACAAAAAGCCTATTATATCTGAGCACACTACCTTACTTCCCCTTGACACCCGTCAAGGTAACTGACAAAGCGAGTCGGATATGTTTTCATGAATAGGCCGCATCCTAATGTCTGGGGGACAGAAAGCAGTGTCAAGACCCACTTGTGCTCTGCCAGCAGGCTGGAGCTGGCGATGCTGAAGACTCGCACCAGCCCAGAGCTGAAGCCGCAGGAGAACACCTGCTGGCTGGGATGAAAGGCCACGGAGCAGGGCACGTCCTCGGAGATAAAGTCATACAGCTGGGAGGACACAGAGCAAAGAGACCAGACTCTATCATCCACTTGCATCAGCTTCAATGGGGACATTAACACTGGCAAAAGGAGCCCTTTTTATGATGAAGGTATACACACACATGTACACACACACAGACATGCACATACACACGCGCACACACGTGCACATACACATTCACAGACAATGTTCAAACTGGTTATGGGAAGTGTATTGTCCAGTGTTCCCACACCTGCTGCATGGAGTCCAGGTCCCAGACCCGGACGGTGCGGTCGCAGGAGGCGGTGGTGATGCGCCTGCGGATGCCGTCCACGCTGAAACCCAGCACAGTGTCAACGTGCGACCTCATCAGGGTGCTGTACTTCCTGCTGCTCACATCCAGGTAGCCCAGGTTCCCTGTGCTGGTGGCCGCCAGGACACTGTGCCCCTCCTCGCTGATGGACACCAGGCACACTGGCCCCTCGTGCTCTGAGAGACACGGACACTGCCACTGACTCGCTCCTGGCACAAGCAGGAGCTCTGCACTTGTGCATCTGGTGTACGTTTGCCTGTGTGTGCGTGTGTGTGTGTGTGTGTGTGTGCGCGTGCGCGCATGTGGGTGTGTTTGAGAACAGCTCTGGCTGATTTTGAATTCAGAATGTAAGTCTGGGGAGAACATGACAGGCAGGCATTGATCTGACAGAAAGACAAAAGAAGACAGGACTACTGAGTAAAGACCTGAGATGCATTCAAATACAGGATGCCTTGCTGTCCTCACCAGCCTCCAGAAACACAGTGGAAAAGTCCAGGGGCCAGAGACGCAGGTATCCATCCTCAGAGCCTGTGGCGCAGAAAGTGGAGGAAATACTGATGCTGTTCACAGCGATCCCAGGCCCTGAAAAAGGGAAGAGAAGACTCATCCTATAATGGAAAATGCCCCTGAAATTAATTTCTGGAAGTTAAGTACAGCTGACTACATAAGTAGAGCTGACCATGCTATAAGTCAGGTGTGAGGTTGAACTGTGAAGAACTGTGGCTAGCTTGGAAACTCCACAGGTCCCTGCAGTAGTTCTGAGTAGGGGAGGCAGAGATACAATGTTTTCACTAATGTTTGCATTGTTCTGTCCATCTCACACTTTCAGACCTCACAATTTCCACACAAGCCACCACCACCAGGTTGGAACGTGCATTTACTCATGTTTTAATCACAGAATCTTTGTACTTGGTAACATCACATTAATAGGCAGTTGGTTAGTTAGTTTGAAAATAAAAAAAAATTCAACTTAAGTTAGTTCACAACCATAGGAGGCTGACAGAGCAATATACAGTTTTTCTAATGTGTCAGTCAATGGCTACCTGGAAGCAGCTGGGGAATACTGTCTATATTTACTGTCTTTTATGTACAACACTGACTTACACTGACTTCTGCATATCATTTATATGTCTAGTTGTCTGGCAGCTTTACTCATGTTCTTTGCTTATTCACCCTGTGTTTGCATACTTTGTATTTTATCCACCGAGGAATTTTATGCCACACATTTAAAAAAAGAAAAATTCCCAACTGAAAAAACATCCAATTTTATTCTATGAAATAAAAAAATGTTAAATTAGAATCTATTTTATTTTGTTGACAAGGCTTAAAAGGCAAAGCCATGTGAAACATTACTGGCGACAGCTCTAAGTGTGCAAACCCATAGGGGATCTGAACCCATATTCAGATGCTTTGGCTATAATAAGCCTGACTGGGGCGGCAGAGTGGTGCTGTGAGCAGGGCTACTGTTGTAGCCTTGGACAAGGTGCTTATCCCGCAACTGACCCAACAAATATCCAGCTGTATAAATGGATAAAACTGTAACCTCTGCAAGTCGCTCTGGATAAGAGCATCCGCTAAATGTTACAATAATAAATCGTAATAGTGCAATATGATGACTGTGATGAACAAGACATTCATCTAAAACCCACCGATAGGGATGGGATTAACTGCAGTATGACCATGCTTGCCTCTGCAGACACCACTATTGGTATTGGTTCAGACTTGTCAGGGATGGGTCCTGGTGTGTGAGACAGCCCTGACTCTCACCTGTACCGAAGGTCTGCTTCTCTCTGCGCTGGGAGTGCGCCTGCTGGGCAGGGAGCAGTCGCCTGACATTCTTGATCACCACACTCTTGTAGTCAATCTCCAAGATGTGGCCGCTTCTGCTGCTCGCAAACCTGGGCGCACAGAGGCAGCGGACAACAAAGACGACAAACAATGAATCTTTGTCAGTTAACGTGAGCACTGATTCTGGATGCCTGCATCTGGAAGATTAACAAGGCTAATGAGGCTGTGGAGAGACAGGCGGCAAGCGTCAGTTCACACAGTCAGGTGCGATCCAGCTTCATTACTTTGGAACCTCAGAGAGCGTCAGGGCTAATCACAGTTTACTAAGCTGGGTTCTCACACTGACTCATCGGAGGGAAAGGTCAGTGTGGCATCACTGAAAAGACACGTCCTCTCTTTGTCTTTGCATTTTTACAATTTTTACACTCTTAACTTTTGTAATGACCGATTGTATATTATGTTTGTCGCAGCAGAGTACAAGGCATGCAGGGCCTAGTGAATGCAATCCACTGAAATACACACACATCAACTGTGACTACTTTTCATTTGTGGGCTTCCGATCGTTGTGGGCAGATGATTTCGCTTGGTTCAAACCCAGTCATTGGGTTAAGCCTGCACCTGGAACAAACAACTGACTGTGTGACTCGGAAGCCCCAGTATAACATTTTTGAAGCGTATCTGCCAATCTTACGAGCCTACAATCACTTTTACGATAACTTGGTTGCATTAACTGCAGTTTTCATTTTTCTGTGTGATTTAACATGGAGGAAGGATGAGCACTGCTGTGCAGTTTGAACATGAGGATTGAGAGCTCACAGTGTGCGGTCCTCTGGGTCTTTCTCTGCATGGTGTCCTTCTTCGAAGGCCACATCTGTGAAGTCTAGAGCATGGTACTCGCCCAGGTTAACCGGGCAGGAGCGCAGCGACCCGCTCCGCACACGCCACAGCCGGATGTTGTCCCTTCCACACGACACCATCCTGAGGGAATCAGACACACACACACCCCCATCAGGCTGTTAGAGAGCTCTGCACTGAAGCCACTTTGCTTCCAAAGAGCCACTATTCAAAATAAACAAGGAGTTCTTTTATGAACAAATACACTGAGGGAAAATGTTCAGTTGATTGTACCAAGCATTTATAAATCCATCTGACCCTGGGTTCATTTCAAGTATTGATTGAAATTCAAATTCCACTACACAGGCATGTGAAATAATAACTAATGAAATTATTGATATTTCTCAGAGGAGCCCTGCTTGCCCTTTCAGATCAATGTGAAGTAGGAATGGTTATGCTTACCAAATGCAACTGTACATTACTCACACATGGTGGTACCAGTGAACACAAGGGCAAAGCAAAGAGTGACAGCTGAATTTTAATGGATGGTTCCACAGTGCAGGTGGTACCTGGTGTCATCGAAGAAGGCGATCTTCATGGTCTGCACGTCTACGTCTGTGTGCGCCTTGGCCAGAATAACCACCTCTTTTCCTTTTGTGACCCGCTGTGTGTTCCACACCACCACCATCTGAAGCAGAGGGCAGGGATCGATAATGCAGGAACGTGCCCATCTCTGTGCGTGCGTCTGTGCATCCACAGAGAAACACCTGGCCCGCAGGTAATTGAAAGCACAGATCTCGCCACATTGCTTTGTTACTGCTGTATTACCAGTGGAATAGTTCTCTTCTCGTTTTAAATGGAGCCCTGAGCGGACGCGGCGGCTGTACTCACCGTTTTGCTGTGGCTGTCCTTGCCGACACCACACAGTACCCCGCCGCTGGAGGAGAAGCTGAAAAACAATGCAAGCGGTGGGCTGAGAAACGTCTCATCCTCTTGTTAAAGAGGCCGTGACCTTCAGTCCTGAACCCACTACACAGAGACCAAAGCGCAGACTTTTTGTTTGTAATTATTCATCTATATATTTTAGATATTTTTTCCCCCCTTTTCACCGAAGTCAGGCACCCAGTACCAAGGACCTGGGTGCTGAGAGTGGAGTGATGAGGGGACTCTGGCCAGCCTATCAGCCTCTGTTGCCTGCCGTCGACGTGGGCTACATGTCACCGTCGTCGTATTTCATGTCTGGTTTCAAACCTGCGTTGTAAGGCTCAGCATGCGCTTGTAACAAGTGCTTTTACTGTCCAAGCTACTCAGGAAGCCTCAAGTGCAGAACTGAAGTGAAGGGGCTGCACTCATACCAGAGAGTCCATAACTTTGCAAGACAATGTCCAATTTAGATAATGAGGACAGCGACTCTTCCCCAGTCACTCTTAATCCTGGGCCTCGGTGTTTGGGTATTAGTCTGTGCACACAAATCACCAATAAATTTGTTCTGAACCCACCCCATTAGAATATACCCACAAACATAGCCACCCCAACTGACGTCATTCATGTAGGTGGTTAGAAAGTAATTTGTGCATATGTAAAATTCAAACAGCTCCCTAGCATTTCCTCTAACATCTTCCTGCTAAAGAGCTATGGCTAGCAGAACACTATTTTCCATTTTTTTTTTTCCACTTTTTGGGTGCAGTAATCAATGGAACATTTAAGAGCAGACAACAGTGGTGTGAATGCTGATTTGTTCCTAAAGATATTTACAGAGATGTGATAGCATACTTACAATATAATCAAACTATTCAACAAACAACCCAATTACTCTAACTGAACAAGCAGATGACAATGGTTCTACAGTGCAGTGGGACCAGGGGTGTGTATCATGGTTCACTCAGAGAGCAGCGTATGTACACAGTACCTGAGACAGGACAGAGAATGTGCATGGGTTTTGAACATGGCCAGACAATTGCCATGCAGGAAGTCCCACACTCGTACAACGCTCAGACTGCCCGTCTGCGCAGACGCCAACACAGTACTGTTGCCGTTGAATGCCAACGCAGATACCTGCAACCAGCCACAGTACAGAAAGAAGTCTATGTATGTGTCTGTCAGTGATGAAGTGGGCCCCCCCTAACTATTCAAACTCCAAAATAATTACAAATGATACAAACATCCATTCTGTACAAGACAAGGCAGATAGCTGTAAATTCTGTAAATTCCCGACAAGACACCTAAATATTAATGGTAAGTTTCTGAATTTTTGATTTACTGGTTACAGATGGAGATGAACCTGAGCGCTTACCTTGTCTGTGTGACCAATGAAAAACCTCTGCTGTCCAGAGGATACTTTCATTGAGACAATGATGGCATGACAAGGATACACCATGGAGTCTCCAGATTTGGTCCACAGCGCCTGAGGGTGGAGTCCAGCCCACAGTTACTCTGCTGTTCTCCCAGCCTGTCCTCTCTATAATGTATGAATGATGCAGTCACCGCTGAAGACTTACGCATTTTGTGGTGCATCCTCCAAAACCAATGATTCTGTTGAGCTGCAGGATGGGGTCAGGCTGCAGTTTCTGAGCACAGAGAACAAGTCAAGTCAGACTGAATGTTGTGGACAGGAATGGGTAATCTTCTCAACTGCCACATTGGATGCTGGTCCTTACCAGGTGCTGTGCTACTTTTCTTGCAGGTAAGGAAACTGGGCGTGAGACCGTCGTACAAACCATCTAAAATAAAAACAATGGAGATAATATAAGCTTTATTGTGTGCAAATTTTCAGAGGGAGCAGGAGACCTTTACAGTGATGCTGATCCTTCATCACTGCAGTTATCTCTACTGAGAACATATGAGAGGATGAAAGGAGTGTGAAAAGTTAAAAAAAAAAATAAAACTTTCAGGCCCACCTCATCTATGTCACTGTCTGGTCTTTGTGAGGTATTGTCATTGTCTCGGTGTACAAAGAGGTGAACGCCCTCATTCTCAGTACCCCCTGTCCGGGGTGTGCAGTCCTCCTCTTGGCTCTCCAGGTCTTGCTGGAGATCCCGGTCTTCCCCTTGACGCTGCCAGTTCTCCTGCAGCTCCCTCCCCCTGCGCCCCGCTGCAGCAGGCAGCATGCCCAGCTCCGGCACGCTAGCTGTCACCAAAGGGACTCGTCGTCTGGAGCGCTGCAAGGGAGAGTTTAACAAAGTAAAGTATAAAAATAACGTGTATGAGTTTTCCCTCAGAACACCATCTGCAGACATCATGTGGGGAGCACTGATCTGGAATCTGTTGTTGTCACAGGCAGTAAAGACAGATATCAATACCAATCCCACACACACCCCATTCTATTTTGAGCTACAACAGAGAACAGTTATGAAACCAGAGCAAATTATAAACAAGGAATATCTCTGGTGAATGCCTCAAACAAAAACTTACACAGAAGCATATACAGGACACTTACTTTTTTGGGGGTAGTAATCTGTTGGATAAGAGAGACTCTGTCCTGCACAGGCTTGCTGAGGTTTACACTATGGAACATTGCTTGAGCGGGGCTTATATGTGCTGTGGAACGTACAAGGGAGAGCCAGTATCAAAACACACAAATCCTGCATAACGTGGAACAAGAGAGACCAATCTGATGAAGAGAAACATATTCATGATCCACTCACCTGTAGGACTGGTGTTTCCTCTCTGAATTGAATCATAAGGCATCTTGGCACCATCAGAAGGAAACCTTGAGGAAAAAAGTCACACCAGTCGAAACGTCATTCCTATTAGCACTGTGCAAACACATTTTTCCTTCATAGATCACCAAATAAGCTTAATAAGATATGTCAAAACAACTCCAGTAATTTCCATTTGGCCTAAAAGCCATTCAACAAGCCTGAAAATTCCACACTGTCAATAAGATGCACTGAGATACTGATGAAGACTGAAGGCCAGCCACCTGATGTAGTCATACACATCATTCCAGTTCTCCCCCTTGGGCACAGGGAAGCACATCTCACGCGGCATTGGGCTAGCTCCTTTCATAGACGCCATGCCTGCCTGTTTGGCCTCATTGAAAGACAGCTCTGCGAATTATCCAGAGAGAGAGAGAGAGAGAGAGAGAGAGAGAGAGATGTGCTTTTAAAAGGCATTTGTGACATTGCAGCTTATCTCCAGACATCTTCCAGAGCGAGTCTGCAGTCTCCTCAGTGCCATCTCACCAGGGTCGCAAAGCAGGTCGCTAGTGAACATGTTCTTCACAGACATGCTGGCGCACAGCTTCACACTCTTGAGGTGACTGTAGCGGCGGTTGAGGTAGACAGAGAGGACATACTGGAGGTCCATCATTAGGCAGGTCCAGCGCACCATGGAGGGTGCAGGGCCTACCAAATCTGGAAATGTCATTTGAAAAAACAATAATTCAGATACCCCCTACTTTCTGTCATCTACTGTCAAAAAGGATGGCTAAGGGGGAGCATCCCTTATGATAAGCAATTTGATAGCTTTATCTTATGGATCAACAGCAGATGCATATTTATAATGGCATTATACTGGCATTAACACATTTAAGTGCTCCAAATAACCCTATCATTTCTCACCACATTGAATTATCTGTCCAATGATTTCTGGGGACAAATGTGACCATTTTGGCACTGTCAAACTGTGTGTGTTCTTGGTGTTTTAATACTCTTAGAATTTTTTTCACCATGTCTGGCCTCTTTAGCTGTGCTCTCATATAAGGATCCTTTGGCTGCTGCGCATACAAAGGGGAACTGAAGCCAAGTTGCTGTGGACTTAAACTCTTTGAAGAGGGTGGAGAAGGAGATGCGGATGACTTGGCTCTCCTGAAAGACGGAGGACATGAAGAAACACATCCATGGTGAAAACGCCCTTTGTATCCTGTCACTACCATCACCCCCATCATCATCATCATAATGAAAGCCCACATTCTCGCAACATTATCAGCTGTCTCTGTCAATTTAGCAACAGCAAAAGTGTAAATGCATTAACAAATTCATTAAGCACTGATGCACCTAGTCATTACATCATCACCTAGTCATTACATCACCAACTAATTGGTCAACTTGCTCTAATCTTAAACTCAGCACACTGCCCAGCACAGTCGTCTGTTCTCACATCCTCAGTGTCCTACCTCAGAGGCCACATCCAAATGTACTACAAAGTGTTTGGTAGGACTGGGTCTGAAGAGGAGGTAGAAGTAACGTCCGGTGAGCCCCAGTGACTGGGTACTGGTTTTCGGCAGCAGGATGTAGTTGCTAGCTGGAATGGATCCCCGGATGCGAAAAACTGAGCACTTTAATGTTTTGTCCTGAGAACGTAAAAAAAAAAAAACAGAAAAAGAGCTCATCGAGTTTCAAGTAGAGCAGGCCGTGCGATCTTCCCAAAGGGGATGCAGATACTGTGGCCGTTTGAACAAAGGCGATACCTTACCATATAGGTGGTCACATCTCCCTCTTTGGTTGACCTTTTCCATTCATCAATCTTCACGTGTTTAAAGATATTGACGTAAGGATGCTGCCATACTAGTTAAAACAGAATCGAAGAGAAGACATAAACTATTCTGAAAATAAATTTTAAATGACATACAAATGTCATCTTTATTTAGTAACAATCGTCAGATATTTTATCCAAGTGTACACCTGAGTTTGCGGAAAAAGTCAGCTAGTTATGTACAGGTGTTCGTTGAAGTGCAAGAGCAAGTTAGCAGTCACGATAAGATAGGTCTATCGTCTACATGTACATCCAACACGCTAGCAAGGTACCTTACCTCGGGAAGACATTATGATGAAATTGATCCGTTGACGAATGAATTGACGAAAGATTTGAAAACGTTTCCTTCACATTAGCCAGACAGCTATGTACCTGGATAATATCGTTAGCTACCTTAATATTTCTGCCAACTGTCTAACAAGCCATATATTTAGCAAGCTAGCTAGCAACAACTGCAGACCAGTAGCTAGCGTCAGCTAACTTTGCTTTTCTAGCTATCCATTAAGATAGCCAACTTTCACTAGTTTTGTTGCTAGCTTAACGGGCTTTCGCTTGTACATTAGCTAGCAAACCGCGAACTAGCTAGCTAGCTTACTCTCTTTGGCTGATGTACTCAGCCTTTTCAAAAGCACCATGACCTAAAACCTTAAATCTGCTGGACATCTAGTTAGTTATCTACGTTTAACCAAACGCATAATTTCGATTCTTCATTTGACAAGTCTCCATCAGAAGTTCTTTCTAACTTCTCTTCTGCAACTGTAAACACTCTTGATACTCCCGCGGCAGCTGCCGCCGTTTCCAAAGGCAACACGTAATGCTGTACGCTCTGACGTTCAGTGCTAGAATAACTATGGGAGATGAAGTTCCACGGAGAAAACCCGAATAATAATCTTTCATCGCTATAAGTGCTGGTCAAACGTTTGCTCAAGAGAAATACTTTTTGAAAGTAAATAAACGACAGCGAATCACTTAATTCTTTAGAATGTATTCAAAGGCAAGACAAATTGAGCTATACATTTTACATGATGTAGTAGCTTTTACAACACTAGCATTCTTTTACATAGATGTTCACCACCGATTGTCACGACAATACAAATTTTGACTGTAGGTACTGCACGACACATGCAAAAGGACCTGCAATACTAAAATAAACAATCATTAACAACCGCTTTGAAACAGGAAACAAATGCAACAACCTTGCTCTGGAGACTGTGTAAGCAAAAACAAAAGGATCCAGAAGTGTTTTAATACGGCCAGTTAAATATGTTTGGAAATGAACAAATGCATAAATACATGAACAGTATATGTGCAATTTCAAAAACCACTCAAAAGAAATGAAAGAAGCCCACAGAAAATCCCATGCAGCAGTGGTATATCAAAGTCTTCAGTTATGTGCCACCAGATTTTGGCAATATTACAAGACCTGAGATATTTAATGTTGATGTTTAATGTTAATGTTTTGGGGGTTGTGTACTGCTAGCCCACATGTTAAACTGTGCAGATGCATTTCATGACAACATCAAAGGCAACCCTATCTACAGCCATGGCCTTAATCTCTATGTCAAGAGCTTTCACTGTTACTCAAGTCAAGCATCCTTACAATAGGGGCTTATTCAAACTATTTAATCACCTACTACCTAACCTGAAGAGTGTTCAAGTATTCTCCCAGTGCCTGTCCTACAACAGGATTCATTTGAATTCTGAAAATAAATTTCATCGGATCTCATGCAACATTAGGCAACATTATTTTTTACTTTTATAGTTATGTGCGGAATCCTCTGGTAGTGTTATGGTAGTTGAACGGTATCTGATGTTTAAACTGTAGATGTGTTGAAGATGTTTCACCTTGAAATTATTGTAAGGTCCAGAAATGAAACAGGTGATAAAATACCTGCTGGGTCACAGATATATCTGATTCGACAGAGAGAGAATCAATGTCATTGTTATTAGAACACAACTACGTGTCAGAAGCAAATGTTGGTGATAAAAATGAAGATTGAGTCCACCTGACCTAATCATGACCAAGGTCACCTTCTGAGTTTCACATCAAATAGGACTCATCCAAATGGTTTTACAGACTCCGGCTAGTGTTTGTAACCGGTTGAAAAAAGCCTCTGGGTTTGAGGAGTTTTCTGTTAGTTCCTCCTTGGATGGAGCAGTGTCCAAACTCGCAGTGGTCTGCCATTCCTCACTGTCCGCAGCACATGCTGCCCACCTCCATCCTCCAGCTGTGCAGCTTCTTCTGCAGTTCTGTCTTCACCTATGGAACACAACACAGGGCCCACTGACTGTAGAACCATGGACAGCTACAGCTGGGTGCACTATGTCCTGTCCTCTTTGATAAAAGCAGGGTGAAGCAAGGCTAATTTTAGACTGCATTGTAGAAACCCCATGGAGATCAACATAAATGTACAGACAGTTCGCGGAAGCCAGCAGGGGCTAATCTCAGAGTCTGTGAGTTTAGTTCACACACCTCTTTGTTGGAGTAGCAGTACAGCACAGCAACCAGGAACCCCTGGGAAGCAGACATGAAATAAGGGGAAGGAGTTTAGATTAGAAAGGGATCATGGTGCTGTTGGTTAAAACCTGATTTCAGAACCTCACCTGAAAGGAGTTGAGGAAGAGGGTGAAGAAAACCTTGATGTAGCGTAGGATGCCTGTGGTCTGTTCATCAGTGGCAAAGATAAAGACAACCTCATGGATTCCAAACAGAGGAATCAGGGTAAGTGTTGCTTTGGCCAGGCTAAAACAATAAGATGGCATTAGATAAGGCCACAGATTGAGCTCCTGGTCTCACTCTCTCGATTCCTTTCTTTGTTCCTGCTTCCGTCTTTACCTCTCTTTTTTTTCAATCTGCAGATAAAACTACTGTGCCAACTCTGTTTAAATAGCTCTGTTTAATTACTGAACATGGGATGGAGATGACATTTAGCAGCACATGAAGAGGTCTCACTCTCTTGGTTGCTGTTATCCAGCATAGGTTCCAACAAGACACCATTGCCTCTGACAAACTTTGTACATTTGTTGTGAATGTTTAACAAGGGCACACACAAGAGAGGTCCAATTTAACTAATGCTTGAGGACATTTTCTATATATTCTTTGACTATGTCTATGTCTGTTTGTGGTTTGATTTAGTAACAAATTGGGGGAAAACACTGAGAAATGCATTTTAGAAAAACTATACACACTGATAAGTATTATTCTTGGATAGGCAGAGCTGGTCATATTAAAATGGAATAAGACAAGGCAGGAAAAATATATGCAATAATATATTTATAATGATAATGTAATTCTTATTTTATGCTTTATTATTTATTATGTAGATTTCCTTGAGAATATGCCAGAAATTAACTGCACATGTTTAATTTTTTTAAACTGGGCAAAAAATTACTGTATACATGCTGCAAATTGTTATGTAAGAATATTTTTTTTCTTTGGAATGTTTTGATTTTTTTGTTTTATAAATATCGCTGACTCTTATGTTATTATTAAATAAATTAAATTTAAAAATCAAATCTCTCTATCCTACTTACCGAAGCTTGTAGTCAGGGTAGCTTTTCTGATTGTTGGCTCTCAGTTTGGAAAGAATCACTTTCAGGATCTTCATAAATATCACCAGGTTGATCTGCCAGTAAGACAGGTCACTCCAATCACAACCACATCTACCCACAAATTTTACTCTGGTGTAAAATTCTTTTCCATTTAAACACTGAATCACTGCCAGAAATGCAAATACTAAATGGTTACAGTTGCTTAAATAAATAATAACAATCAATACACATTCTTGACACATGTTGTGGTCCAGCTCACCAATGAAGCAAACAAAATAGGGAATCGGATTATCCACCAGTAGTTCATGTTCTCATTGACAGCCCAACACCTGAAAAACACATTTTTCAGAGTCTAAATTAATTAGTGAAGCAAAAACCATGGTCAGATGAATCATTGTAATATGTAAATGTCAGTAAACCGATCATGATCAGTTTAGTTTTCATGTTTGTCCTCATCAGGCAAAACTGCAACCACGTGATACATACTCTTTGTTTTCCTTCAACAATTTGGCCAAAATCCAAGGAATAACAAACAGGACAGGAGTCCCTGAAGAGGAAGGTACAAAAGAAGACAAAAATATAATTCAAACTAAACAAAGCTGCAAGTCATTTAATGACTGTTGAGTGTCTGCAGAATAGATTAGATAGGAATACCTACCCCAGCCAAGGCAAATGTACATTGTGTACTTCTTTTTGTGCAAGAGAACAGAGGAGATGAGCACCGTGTACAGGTAGATTGCTTCCCCAAAGAACCAGTAATGATTGGCCAGAATACAATACTGCATCACCACCTGTGCAATCCTGCAGCCAATCGCAGCCTGTGAATATGAAGCAAGGCATGTGCAGATGAACAATCACATACAAGCAGCATGCATACGAATATACTCAGTGACTGCCCGGGACCCACCTGGTGGCTGAGCAGCTCTCCCAGGTCAGACTGCTCCATGATCTCTCGGCCCCAGTGGCGCTCCAGCAGAGCATCCTTCACAATGACAGACATCGCCCGCAGGATGAAGGATGCAAAGAGGTTGGCATGGATGTAGTTGCGGGTGCAGTGCAGCTTCCTAGAGGGAGACAGCAGGAGATTGAGAAAGGAGGTTGAGGATATTACCCCATGAATTGACAACAAACAGATGAATGCTGCACCAACTCAATCTTACAAGCAGGCGTGCTAAGATTACCAGGTGGGTTTATTATCTTATCATCCTGACACTAATTTTGCAATTTAGATTTTCTCATTTTGGCACATCAGTATGCTCACAATTTCCTCACTCATCATTTCTATTTATTACAGTCCTCTAAAAAATCTGAATTTGAATCTGTTACTTGTGACATTTAAGAAATATTTCAGTATAAATAGAAACAAAACTAATCCACATATGCAGTAGAATAATAAAGCAATCTGAGGTAATGTTGCTGAAACTGACCTTATTTTAACAGCCTTATTTCCGGCTAACAAGATTGATAATTTGGCATGCCATAAACAAATTTCCATTACATTAAGTATGGTAGCATAGCCAAGCATAGCCAAATCGCTATCATGACACAGTCGAGAGGCCCTGACAGACTGGGAACAACAGCGGACAGCAGATCAGATATAACACAGTTACAGACAGTGAAGACACACAGGGACAAGATCTCGAATTACCTGAGGCCCAGCAGAATGATGAGAGCAGAAACCAGAGTTAGGAAGGACAGGGAGTAACCCACAGTGTAGAGCATTCTGAAGCTCACCATAATCTGCTTGAACCACAGCTGCAGACATAGATATAATTAACACAACCAAAGTAGCTAAAAACAAGCACAAGCTACTGTTGAATCTGGTGGCAATGACCCAGCACTTACCCAAATCTACATCTGCCCTTGATGTAGCTGAAAGTTTAATGGTGGCCTTTGTGTGTTTGATTCAGTCCTCCATGATAAGTGTGAATGTTGTTCTAGGATATATTTTGTGTGTCTTCTGTTACAATGGGGTATGTGAATAGTCAACACATGTCAGTAAAATGACATGTACTGTAGCAAAACCACCTGGGGCATATTACAACCAATGTGTTGTTGACTGCTAGTGCACATAAATATCACTGCTACCAGAATTTTATTGACACGTTACTTACATTTCACAAAATACAATTTAATAAGGCAGAGGCCTTGCTGTCTACTTTAAGGCAGGATCATGACAATTTCTGTCATATAGCATGCACATACAGCACACCTTAAAGCTCAGTATTGAGGGTGTTAGAATGTGGTTTCTCTTAATTTTTTGATGGAGGAAATTTTTCAGATAAATTGTTTCAGCTTGGCACTGTAATTTAATGATTAAACTGCAAAAAAAACATATTGTATCTCTGTTACATTTATATGTATTTGCAAATAAAGCTATACTAATCAGACAATAACTTTATCTTCAGTATAATTTTCAAACCCATTCCACATCACCTCTGGGTCATAGACCATTGACAGTGCTACAGAGTTGGGCTAAGTGTCTTAGTGTACCGTAAGAATCTTAGTCAATGCTGCTTCTAGCTTGCTGCACAAATAGGATTCAGTGTAGAGATCAGTTTTATTAGGCTTTTTTCAGCCTCGTGTTCCTCTAACTCTGTTTATGTCATACCTCCTGAGACGTGACTTCCTGCTCCTCTTCACACTGTGAGATGTCCCTCCAGGGCTGCCCACTGTCCTCTCTGACCCACTGACCATCCAGACCACACCTGCGACGCACCACACCGTGACACACTGTGCCACACACAGCCACACACATACACAATTACACAGAAACATTTCATGTTGTAACTTCAGAATCACAGAGCTTTTTATTCTGCTTATGCATGTAGACAAATAAACACATATGCAAATGTAGCGCACTGTATAAAATGTGCATTTTAAAAATACCCACAAATCAAACTAATTAGTAAAAGGGACTTAAAAGTTGGGGAATCATGATGATTTAGATATGGTTAAGGAGCAAAGGAGGGATATATGCATAGGTGGATCACCTTTGTCATACCAGGGCAAGTAGAAAGGACAGGACACATTGACCAAACTCCCAGGGGAGCCATCAGGCCAGCAGGCGTACCTGTCAAAGGTCCTGTTGCAGAAAACCCCTTCAAACAAAACGGAGAGCACACCACTCAGAATAGATGCACAATCAAAATAATCACAATTCAGACAAAAAGACTTTAAGCACAAAAAGTGTACGATTTCTGCAACTTCATACACATAAACGTATTGAAATGTCTTCATGTTTCCTAAACTTGACCTTATTCGCCTGAGGTAATAATTACCTGAGGGGTACGGTTCATTTTCTATTTGCTTCATGCAATCCTCTCGATACTGCATCCATTTTCGATACGTCTCCTCCAGCACTTTTCCCCATACTGCCTGGAGCTGTCCATGTATGGAATGGAGCACAATGCTATGATTAAATATAGCACAAGGAGCTACAGTGCAGCATTCTCTGCATATTATTTCTATTTGTTTCTTTCAGGCTTTTGGGTATATATGACTTGGGGTCACATGCATAATTTTCAAGGTATCTGTGAAATCCTTCAGTTACTGCACAGGTAGAACTCAGAATTCTCTCACAAGCACAGCTGCCAGGAAAAGGAGGTTTTTCACTTCTTCTTCCTGTTAAAAATTAATGTACTCAATTCCAGAATCCCAGGTTTGGTATAATGGTGTGATGGAGAGTTAATTAATTTTCAGAATCACAATCACATCTCTAAGACAGTATTTAGAGCTCCTGCTACTTGCTTCACTTAGCACAAAGTACTTTGTCTCTGTAGTTGATATATCTGAGTATTCAAACATTCACTCTGTCATGAAAAGACCAGCACAAAAGCACACAAAAAAGAAAAGGATTTCCTATTTCCTAGTTTAAAGATGAATTTTTGGGTGTTAGCTGTCACAGCCAAAACAATTTCTTTTTATTTTGTCACCTGACTGCCTCTATTAATTTTTTCCAGTACAGCATCCAGAAATAATGGATTCATTTTCATGAAAAGCCCCCCATGTTGCCTTTGAAAATTACATTCTCATTGATCAAGACATTAAACCAGACATCGCCATTAAGTAATACTGTTTCAGGTATAAAATTACAGGGTGATCTGTGTGATCACCAGAATGGATGTACTATTTGGAAGTGGTGTTATACACACTAACCACTGACATAAGGCCTTACTAAAGAGCACACATGAGAATCAGAGGATGTAAAGGAAGGGGTCTAGTACCAATTACCTGGAAAACACAGGTGAGGTGATTAATTTACCAAAGCTAAATTTGCAAATGGCAAAGCCATGTGTTGCGAGGGTTCTCTCTAACTCAGATGAAAGACTGCTACAATGTAGAAGCCAAATTCCTTTAATTTTACTGGGTCCAAGTGAAGTTTGCAGTCCTCTTTTTCCTAGAGGAGTATGAGCTGAATTTCCCTCTTGGATCTAAGTTGTACCTGCGAAAGCAGCAGCCAGGTCAGGATGCCCCTCACAAACTGGGCAGAGCCCCCACTTCTCCCTGTGCTCCTCATGGCTCCTGCCCAGGCCTGTTTCTGAAAGAACACAGCACGGTATGTCAGTGCATCACTTCTTCACACACCTAAAATAACAGATCAAATGAACCCTCTACAGTATGGCACTATGTGGCTTCATTGTGAATAATGCAATGGACTGATGATTATCCTTTTTATAACCTGATGGTATGTTGTGCCTATCTCCACTGCTCCTACAAAAAACATACATCACAAGAACATTAGTGTGACAGAGCTGGCCGATGCTCTGCACATAAATCAGCAGAAGGAGTAAAAACTTATCAAAACAATAATTAACATTGAACAGTTAGTTGGGGGTGAGGTGAAGGGCTACTCCTTCACAATTAGGATGCCTCTCCATAATGATAATAACATGTAGTTGTATAGGACCATTTTTTTCCCAGAATCAGAGTACACAAAAGTGGTATTTACCAAATTCACCACCAATGTTTAGAGCACCCCTGGCCAATACAAGCACCCATTTTGTGACAGAAAACATGGCATATCAGCTATGATGGAAAGATAACTCTGTTGCATGTCGTGTAAAGATGCCTATGTTAGTCTAAAGAATGATTACATGACCAGAATGGCTGAGCAAGAATGAGAATTTCCTGAGTACACCTGGATTAAATACAACTCCTTTTTAATATTAAGTACCATGAGACAGTGAGTCAGAAGCTCAGATCATATTATTCCCTGCAAGGCTATAGCACAGTATTTTCATTATTACTGTACTTTCTCATTTCTGGCACTGAGAACAATAAATGTAGCTCTTATTAATGTCCCATTTTTCCCACTAATATTTCAGAGAGAGTCCTCAGACACGCTTCAGTAAATCACCCCTCTTCTAACAAAATGTCATTTATACAACACAAGTGCACTTCAAGGTAGGATTCTGAGCACACTGCTCAGGGTGCTTAAATGTTTTTCCAGGAAAATAAGATGAGAGTTGCACTTTGATTATTATTTTTAATACAGGAAAGTAAACGAAACATCTCAGTGATACAGTCAACATCATTCCATACTGAAATCGTTTGTTTCCAATCACATCTATAAATTGAACTGAAGCCTGTAAAATTTTAAATATACTGTAGTTCAGTTCATTGAATGCAGTGTAAATGCCTTTTAATTGAAACTGCACTACAGTATCACCTATATTCGACATATATCATGCATCTTGTTTCAACTTTTTATGATTAATGACACGGTGGAAATGTTAAGAGTTCAGTAATGAAAATAGTTAACAAAATGAATAAAGAAAAAGTAGTGCATTGGTAGACCTTACTTGTTACGGTGAGTATGTGTTTAAATTATGAATACAAATTGATGCAGGTAGACTGCCTTAATTATTGGGAACAGCTTAATCTCAATCAAAGTAGAATCAGCCCTCTCTGACACTTCTCCATATAATCAAATGTATTTACATCAAGAGGTAAGAAAAAACATATAATCAAAACAATCTTACACCACCTTTGATTAACTCTGTATTGTTAGTTTTATTACAAAATGAACACTGAACAACACACTCCAGTTAGCTGTGGAAGTAAATGTGTGTGTGTGCATATTCAGTCCCCTCCTCATACACACACAAGCACACAGCAGCAATTTGAAATCACTGTTTCTATGACAACAGGCTTACTGAACTGGCATGGTTTAAACTTACCTTATTAACCTCTACAGAGTATTATTTAGTTCAGAGACATTAGTTTTAGTTGGCCCCTTTCTTCTTTACAGCATATCCAAGGTTAAATGAGGCCCAAAATGAATGGACTGAGTTGGATGTGAAAGTGAGGGAAACTATCAGCAAACATAGTGTGCTGTGCAGAGAGAGAAAGGGAGACGGGCCCAGCATGAGACCACTATTGTTATATGCACACTTGACTATCCTCCATCTTCAGAAATGGTGCTCTGACTGATCCCTCGTGGTGTGTGGTTTAACTCCTTAAAGCTGCGTTTGAATGTGTCAAAGGAGTTCTAGCATTTAAGAGAGAACATTGACCATGTTTAACTGTAGATTAAACACCACAGACCCGATGGTCCTCTATTCATTAGTCATATATGTGAAGCACTGTTTGATACTTCATAAGAGAAAGAATCACATTGATTTTTCTCAGCTCTCTGGTAGTTTTGAGTACTAGTGAAAGTGTAAATGCTTATGTTGTGGGTGTTGGTTTGTACGATTCCACCTAAAGATTGTTCCTGCATTATTTCTTTGAGGGTCCAAGCTTTTACAGTCATGCTGAACTGTTCAAAAAAGAACTGGTTTGGTCACCTGATAAGTGATTTAGACCAGAACAAACAACCACAGAAACCACCTGGCTCAAAGAGTTACACTGAAGAAGCATGGTATACTAAGATTTAAGTGTCCTTGAATAGGGGGTGTAGTAAAAAAAAAAAAGGTCTAAGACTAATAAAAGGTCTAATCTAATAAAACACATCTGAATGTGGAAAGCATAATGCTGGAGCTGATGTTAAGCTGGAGGAGAAATGACCTCCTACAACACCCTTGGAGACCTGAGGCACAGTCCCCTCTGGACAGGAGTGATTTGTATGGAGGCTAAAGGGACTGGCACCTGCCAATCACTGTCATCACCCCAGAGTCCATCCCCTCTGATCTGTATGAAGCAGAATTATAGCCAGCAGCGAACAAACCTTTACTGCTCCATGCAGGTGGGTACCTGGGGACAGGGCTCAGCTATTTATACACAGGACAACCAAAGACAACTGACATTCAAAATTGTTCTACTGCTGCGTGTTTCACTCACCCAAATGAAATGATGGATGGGAGTAGTGTTAAACACCTGTAAATATGGATATTGTTTAAAACCTGACTCGTTTAATGTCTGTCACTTAAATCCGGTCTACCTCCACCCTGAAATTTATACAGGACTAAGCATATCAGCTTAGTCCTATATATTTGGACTAAACATATCAGATTAAGCTTCCTTAACTATTGAGTAAATGTAAAATTAAAGCCAACGGAACACAATGGTAATTATGAGACATGTAGTTTAATGATTAAATTGCTCTACCCTGCAATATTTTTTTCCTTTCCCCTGGAGGATTGTGAGAGGATCACAAATCCTGTCAAACTTACAACAGCCTTTTTATCAAGAGGTGTTCTGGAGCTGACCCCAACAAAAATGGAGGAAGTAAGGCATCAATAAACCAAATCCGTACTTTTAGGGTTGGGAACTGAATGCAGAACTTGATGAATTTTATTAAATGTAGAGCATAAAACAAGAGTAAAACTGAATTGAATTGTTGCGCTTATGAATATGTGAATGTTTCTCAGTTTTCCCACAGGCAAAGCTGTGAATTGCCTGTGTATTGCCATCTGTCTGCTGTCAAAATGGTCACACAGTAAAACGTCACTTCTGTGTTTGTAATCATCATCAGACTAGCTCAACGTTTCACATACGTATAGACTCTGCAGCATACTTGCATGTTCATATGTCACTAACAATCATTTTTGATGCAGGGAACTTAACCCATATTCGCTTTGCCAAAATGGCCTCTTTTTTAGGCTATTTTCCCCATGATGCACAAAGAATCAAAATATAACTGCAGTAGCTTTTGTAAAACATTAACCCAAGCCAATGGCTTGTACATAACATTTGGACCCAGCTGAACTGAAATTCCTAAAAAAGGTGGCATTCAGGAGAACCTGAAACCAAATCTGGGATTCTTTGCATGATCGCAAAAAGTATTCCCACCACTAAAAAAAAAAATTTTCACTACCTACAAGGCACAAGCAAACAGCACCAGAGCAACAGGCCTTGTCATGGATGACATTTTTACCACTAGCCCCCACCCTTTCTGTCTGACAGCAGCTCCCATTGACACATGCAGTCCCAGTCCTCCTGAATGTGAGTCACCTGTGAAAGTCTGTCAGTGACACAGCGAGAGATCTGCTTCTTCCCCCACTGTGTCGCCTTTCTGTGGCAGCCAAGAGATATGAGTGAGCTTTACCCAGCTGGGGGTTCCGGCTGTGCTCCATAGCACTAGCAGCCACAGCCTGGAGCACAGGGGGAAAACATGGTCCAGGCCAGGACAGCTACTCTTTCACAGGTAATAAGCTAAAGACAGACAGAGGAAGATGGTAATGTTGGACCACTGAAGAAAAGAGGAGCCGATCCTCCATTGCTTTTTTGGCTTTATATTTACATCTCTTATGCAGACATTCGTATGCAACCAAGTTAAAAAGAACAAGAACAACATGCATCTGATAAAGTTGTGTGAACGCAGTTCTACAATAACTTGAGGGGGAGGTGCGGAGAGCCCCAACGCATCAGTGGCATTATCAGCTTTAGCCCGCAGTCTTTTTTGAAGAGTCCCAAACTAATCACATACACAACAATAATACTGCAGTGAGCAGCTGGGTTGAAAACTTTGTAATGTAACTAGAATATCACCACAACACTTTCCTATCAAGAGTGAGTAAGGCTGCCAGGGGTCAGGGAAATAAAACTAAAGATGGATTTCACTGGTAGCAGAAGGAAGGAAAAAAATGAAAAAGAACATTTTCAGCCAGGCAAATGATTTCCCCTCAGTACACTTCATATTGTTGTGAGGAGAAGGGAGGATTGTATTAAATGCCCCTGAAGGACTCCAACAAGTCCCTGCCAGGCCCCTTCCCTTGCCTGCCAGAGATGCAAACCGCTTGCGGTCATTTCAGACACTCTGAATTGCCAGGCTGTTAGCCAGCTTAAGAGGAAGACACGATGAAAGCCAGTAAATGCTACAACCAAGTGATATCAGGGATAAAAGTGAGTGATAGTTACGACTCAGAATATTGGTGATATGATTTTTTTGGTGATTTATTTACTGGTGATAAGATCCATTTTCCCTTTTATCATTCAGATAACCTCTTTTGTCACCCTCATTGCTCATTATTAAGTGGTTAATTATGACATTTTAAACCATGGACTAGGTCATTATGCGGTTCATTTGCCGACGCATTCCCAAAAGAATCCCATAAAAGTGTCACTTTTTTTACACTTGCGGAGACTAAAGTGCCATAAAACGTTATCATAACAAACAGTATCGGCGCATTTTAAAATGTTCAACGTTTCGTTGGTTACGTTTGTGTACTACCAAAATCCTGGAGCATGGGCATAGCCCGTATGTTCAAATCCTAGCGACGCCCCTGGTCAATGCAGCTAGAGACGGACTAATTTATGAATAGCACTTGCAGCGACTCGATTTTGGTTCATGCACCGCAACTGAAATTAACCTATCGCAAATTATATAAATTATATAAATATGGAAAACGAAACCTGACTTATTTAAAAATAAATAAATAAATACATGTTGAGAGAAAATGCATGTATGAAGAGGTGCTTTTTGAGAATGACATGAAATGTAGAAATGAATGAATGAATGAATAAGGACTGTTTATTTATTTATTTATTTGTTTGTTTGTTTGTTTATTTATTTATGCCTTGATGGCGAATCAAGTCAACAACCATGTATATATTGCGGTATGCCATTACATACATGCTCTGGAAATTTCAGCTTAATAGGATCCAAATTTTCATATTAAATGTACTTCTCCCATACCCACACATTTATGCTAAGGATAACCAACAAATGCAAATATGGAGTGGTCTGAAGACAGTGCTTATAACAGTACTTCAGCTCTTGCTGTTTGTCAGATACCTATTATTTTCTCTGTATGTTAAAGGGCTTTCCACTATTAGGCAATTTTTTTCATTGGAGCTAAAAATGTTAAATTTCATTGTTGTCAATTCACACTCTTACCACTTAGTTCACAGATGTCTTCTCTATCTTCTCTATTCATTACATGTTAAAAGGTATGTGCAGTTTTTTTCTGTTTTGTACTTTCAGAAGTATCTAAGTCCCCCAGCTGGGTTGCATTCATCTCCTGAATGTGTATGAATGCCATGATTATGTAACCACCCACACTTCCTTGTTTCCTATTTCTATAAAATGACAAACAAATTTTACATCAAGAAGAGGGAATACACTCATATCGAGAAGACTTATTACATCTCTGGATTTTAGATCCACCCCTACCTCACTATGTATTCTACGGAGCTCATAGTTCAGGCCCTGGTCCTCTCATGTCTGGACTACTGTAACTTCCTGTTTGCTTGTCTTCCTGCCTATATAATCAAATCCCTACAACTAATCCAGAATGCAGCTGCATGACATGTCTACAACCTCCCTAAACGTAGTCAGATTAGACCCACCTTTTCAGACTGTCTCCTAGTTACACCTCAATCCCCACCCCCTAACACCTGCTACTTGTGTTACTTGCTGCTTATTTCATGTATAGTATTGCAATGGGTTTTGGATTCTGTGATGTAGTGACTGGTGTATGGAAGTATACTTGGCTTCCCTTTTGTAGTCAGGTTGTATAAGTTAACTTGTGGTAGGGCTTGAATAGTGTTATGCTAGTTATGCTGGTTTGGGAGTATTGTTAGTCTAGTCTGACACTGTTGCTCATTCAACTTGAATGGATACATTTCTGTTTGTTTGTGCTGCAAGTCATGCTGAATAACAGTGTCTGTTAAATGAATGTAATGTAATGTAATGATTTACATTTTGTCAGCATCCAGAATGACTTACAAAGCAAGATGAGAAGAGTGAAAGAGGAAAAAAAATAAAAGCTGTCTCTGGGGACAAAAGAAAATGTCCAAATCTTGCATGTCTCCCGTTGTTCACTGAACGTCTCCCCCACTGTTGCAGACACTATCCCATCACACCTCTCCCGTCCCCCACATACCATTACCACACCAATGCAGAAATTATATATGTACCTTATCAAAAGATCAAAAGTCATTATTGTAAGTGAGCACAGTGCCACACATTTTCATGTACAGAATTTAGGTGTGAAAGAAGAAATATGTCATCAGTGTCATCAAGGGCGCTATTACTCCAGAATTTCATTCCCCTGTGTTGCACAGCCACTATGCTTCATTTACAGTATCTAGGACTCAGCTACACCTGAATTTGAAAAGGTTTTTGTCCCCCTTATGTTACCTCTAGGTAAACCTCCTCAGTGCAAGTTGGGTCTTGTCACTGCTGAGTGATTTTCTGATTTAAAACACTTTAGAGAGAAGTCACTCTACAACTGATAGTCGTATTATTTCTGTAATAAAGGCAATGACCTGAAATAACTTACATGAGAATGCTGCTTGCTGCATTTGATGGATGTGCTGATAAAAGCAGCTGTGTGATTGGGCTGCTGCAGGAGACTGCAGATGGAGAACTGAGCGAAGCACACATGGAGAATTTGTACACTAATGTTGCTAATTACCTAACACTGTGCCCTTCATTTCCTCAAATGAACAGCCTCAAAGTAATTTTAATCAAACATCACAGTATTGTGGAACTACACTCAATTGCCCAAAAAGCTGCATTTCATTATAACAAACTTAGCTAATTGTAATTAGCTAAGCGGAATCTGAGTATGGCAAAATGATCTATAACAATAAGGGAGAAAACACCACTCAGACATGTACATGAAATGATGTGATATTTGCATAAGCATCCCCTTTTGTTGCCAGGTGTCCATGTGTGTTCAGGCAAACTTCCACACAAACAAAAGCAAATATGATGCACTCACAATAATAACTCTACAATGAAGACACTACTTTATGTTGTGCTTTTGTCAGTCATAGCATCCAAAACTCAACAAAGGCCCAAATGACCATTTTAGTCACTGCCAAGCTAATATGACACAAACGGAGCACATTTGAATGTGGTCAGACAGATCACAGCATAACAGAGGACAAAGAAACTAGGGACTAGTTTTCCTTCCTCTCACCATCTTCACAAGGTGAAGAAATTCAGCAAATGCACTTAAATATGTTGAAGCAAACCAGCACCTATCTCAAACTCAGACATTATTGTATGAAAAACCTTTGGCCAGAGGGAGCAACTATTAAAACGCAACCCATGGTTTTATGTTCAGTTTAGCCTTCATATGGTTCTAACAAGGTTACTTATGAAACGTCTCTGTTCTGTACACTGCATTCCAGACTATCTGCTCTTGTATCTACCCAATGTAATTTTGCCAGTCAGTCAGTGAAGTGTTTCAGCAGGATGGTGTGACCTCTTTCCAAGGTAAAGTAAGTAAATCCCTGTGTTAGTTTTTATCTGTCTGTTTCTCATTGTTTGGCTGGTCAGTAGCTGACAACAGAGCATTGTGAAGGCCATGACATGGCCAAGCAACAGAGAGGAGCGTGGAAGCTCCCACAGAGAAAGGCAGTGAAAAAGCTGAATCGTGATTTGAGGCCAGTCAGGAAGTCAACAGCAAGTGACCAAGAGATTAAGACATGCACCAAGTACAAGGTGGGATGTAGTCTTGCAGTGTATGGTGACACAAAGGTGGGGGATGGATATAATGAAGGTGGCAGGAAAATTAAAGCACTACTCAGTGTTCAGTGATAATTAAATAAATATTTGGAGCCTGTCTGTTCTTTCTCTCTGCACAAATATTGAGCACACCTCAACAAATGGAAAATGATGTTAATAAGTGAGCCGATTCAAAGACTTGTCTCTCTCTCTCTCTCTCTCTCACACACACACACACACACACACACACACACACAAATAGTATCCTCCAGAATTCCCTAAGGCAAGTCCTTATCATACATATCTATACACCATCAGATATTGGGACTGTAATGTGACCATGGTGATTGGGACAGTGCAAACACCTTCTTTCTGCTTCTCTGCGTTGCGGCTGCTTATGTCAGTACTCCCGCCCGCTAGCCGTTGTGTTTTTTTTTTTTTTCTGTCCATGTGCTTTTGTTTTTCTGTGTTTCCAGCCCTGCCCCGCTCCCCGCCCGGTCTCCGCCCGCCTGTTTCCCTCATTGTCTTCACCTGCCTGCCTGCGCACCTGTTTCCCATTCCCGTTATCAGCCCTGCCCTATATCTTCCCTGCGCATCCCTGTTCTGTTGCCAGTTCGTCTCGGTTGCTTTTGCCCGTTTCAGCCCCGCCTTTTGTTTCGTGCTTGATTTCGCTGCTTTTCCCGTTTTTGACCTGCCTGTTTTTTCGACCTGTTTTTTGCCTGCCGTTTCTGCCCTGTTTGCCTGTACCTCTGCCTGCCCGGTGTCTGACCCTGCCTGCTCCGTTACCTGTTCCTGGATTTTGCCCCTCGGACTGCCTCTCTGGTTTTGACCCTGCCTGGTTTTTTGCGGATACGATTCCTGCCTGTCGGACTTGTAATAAATCCGCCGGCATTCGTTGGTCTGCGACTGGGTCCTTGCCCGAGCCCTCTCAGCTTAGTAGGCAATTATTGTCTGCATGCAAAATATCAGTATTTTATTGTCCAAAAAATGTAAAATATCAGTAGGATGGAAAATATTGAAAGTTATGAATTTGTCCAAATTAATCAGTAATGTATGTGCAAGACATGACTCTTTTCCTTTCTCTGGATTTTTCTAATTGCATAATTACAAGTAATAATGTTAAAATTTGCTACATATACATGAGCATTACGGTTACCATGATGATCATGATAAATCTTTTTGGAAACAAGGCCATTTAAGGCTGTTGAGGCAGCAACAGCTGCATCCAATTATAAATTGAAATGTTAGCTTAATGATGGTAAATTAGACAAATTTGTCGTTCCTGCTGAGGACAATCCCTCCAGTCATCCGTACAAACAATAGTATGATATTTAACAATTTAGCAGAAACAACATATTCTCACCATATGTTTACCACTAAGAGCATTTACAGTTACAGTAATCAAAGCGAAAACGAGTTGATTTAATTTGTAAATGAAGATTTATCTTACAGTGAGAAAAGGTTACACCTCGTGGATAAATCTTTATTCCTAAAGGTTGTGATTTTATTTAATGACTCCATTGCAAAGGGGAAAAATATCACTCACGGCTGGCTACATATTTTCAAGGAAAAATAAAATTTATCACACAGTTGTGTCGAAATGTACACGAGCAAAGAAAGCTTGATAATGACACCATTTTTTGTAACTCGTGAATTTGTTTTCATGTTTACCACAAATGTATATCAACCAATCCGAATTTTGATTGATGTGCGCCCATTTTTATTGTATGCATATAGTGTATGCAGTTGTATACAATGTATGCAGTTCGAAAAGTAATACAGTCAGATCACTACAACATTGTATATGGTTACCGACTCTACCACTTTAAAAACGATAAATAATGAACATGCCATACGCTCTGCCTTATCTTGGTAAAACAAAACAGGAAAACAATCACAGAATAAGATGGAAAGTTGCAGATAGTTTCCTGACATCCATGCAACCACGTTCACCTCTTAACCTGAAGAAATGATAGCTTATTAAAATGCTGCTTTGTTCAAATTCTTAGACAACAGGAGTACACTACGAGCAAAATGTCATGTTTGGCTTAGTAAAGCAAAGGAAAATAAATGGTTTGTAAAAGCTGCATTCTGTGACAAGGGTCAGGTTAATTTCATTAGCCACTGTAATGTTAATAAGACATAATGCCTATACGAGAAAAAAATAAACAGTGTAACTTACTGAGTATGAACAATCCAGAAGTTCAAACCGTTGCTCCGTGTTGTGGGGAATTTCTCGATCGCACCACTGCTTTTGCAACCACGAGCCTGCGCGCTCTAACAGTCGTAATGAATGACCATGTTACTATTATTCGCTGCACCTCTACGGATTCCTCACAGGAGAACATTGCTCCGGAGCATGCCAATCATAACCCCATGGGAAGAGAAATGGCGTGTTTCTTCTTACTTCATTACAGACAATATAACCAAATTAATTAAATAGATTGTAAGTGTTAAGGTGTCTTGAGAGTTTATGAATCACGCACTTGTCAGTAACATTGCGAATCCGGGAGTTAAAATGGTGGTATTTGCCAGCATTGAATACAAAATGATTGAACGGAATTATTTGCAATAACAAATATCAGGCGAATTGCAGAAACACATTTGCTTCTAGTATTATTCGAATCTGTATCATGTCCCGCGTTTGGTTTGTACGGTTATGTTTGTCTATCAGATGTCGCCGTAGCTGTGGATTTGTTTTGGAGACCAACCGTACATGAGCAGTTGTCGAGAGCAAGGCAGCTCACCGTCTGCAGTGTGGACGGTGTCACGGTGCTCGAACTGCTACTGATTACCCACATATAAAAACGGGGCACATTGAATTTACAGGTAAATTAAATTGTAGAGGTTAGAATTATAATGAACATCCAGTATTTGTTTTAATAAGATATCTATGTAGCAACACTGCCAGTGGGGCTGGCTTATCTAGCTCACCTAGCATCTAGCTTCTATTTTAGCTAGGTTGCTAGCTAAGTACAGTTGGCTAGCCTGATCTGATCTGTTTAATCTTTTTCATGTAACATTAGCTTGGTAGGTAGCTAGGCTGTTAACTAGTGGAAAGCTCAAAGTGTATTAGCTACATCCTAAAGTAGTGCAATCAAATCAGATAGCTTAAGGCGTGATTTATTTTTCGCTCTTTCTTAGCTCATTAAAAAAGGCCTTCATCGGAGTTAAATTCTTTTCTGCTAGCAAGCCATTCGCTTTCGATTAGTGAGCCAGAAATCATCTTCATGAACTGGAGTTGTTCTCTCCCCTGAACAGCTCCCAGATAGCACGGATCATCTGACGGAAAGCAGAAACTCATCATGTCATTTAGAGACCTAAGGAGTGAGTACTTTAACGAAGTGCATTTTCTTGCCTGTTTTGAGATTCATTAACAAAGCTCTAAACATTGCAATACAAAAGATTTTTTAAAAATCTTTTTGAAAAGTCATGCATGGATCCTATGCTACAAAACCTGGTCTCAGACCTCATATTAATAATATAAAATATAACAATAGCTGAACAAATGTGTGTGTGTGTGTTACTTTTTCACAATGTCAATGCAACACCCAAGCTCTCAACAAGACTTAAAGGCTTTAGATGTACAGACACACAAAGAGCGTAAGTGTAACACCAAGATTAATGTGCTTGCATCTTGTGTAAACCAGAAACTGTAAATTCTTAACAGATGCATGGATAAATGGCAAAAAAACAGCCAGTTCAGTTAACCAGAGGTCATATTTTTAGGGACATCGAAAGGTCAATCCACCTCAAAAGTGTAGCATAATGGTAAAGAGCAGGACTTGTAACTGGAAAGGTCACTGGTTCAGTTCCCCGCTGGGGCGCTGCTGCTGTACCCTTTAGTAATTCACCCATAACTGCCTCTGTAAATATCCCGCTGTATAAATGGATAACGTAAAAACTGTATGAAACTATGAAAGTCGCTCTGGATAAGAGCATCTTCAAAATGACAATAATGTAATGTAATATAGAAGACTTGGGCCCAACAACTGCTGTCTCAGAACTTGCTGCCCCCTGACTTTTTTTTTTTTTTTTTTTTTATGAAAATGAGAAAAAAACCTCAGATTTGAAAATGGCTTCGTTCTAGTAATATTTAGGGCTCAAGGAATACACATCCATAGCTGAAAGCTGATTACAAGCTTCCGAACCCCCATAATTTGTAATATTTAATTGCACAGCATATAATGCAGTTTCTCAGTGTCTGATAAGTAGTATGGAGCTGTACCGGAGTTGTAATTAAATTGTAAAGACACAGCAGATTGTTTTGGTTCAAAATTGTGATGGTTGTTTTTGCCAGTAAAAAAAATTACATTTATTAAGCTTTGTGGTCTCACTCTTTGAACACATCCATTTATATTGCAAAACAGATGTGTCCACTAGATGGTGCTTGGGAGTTGGTGATTTGGAAGACAGAATAAACTTAATAAAATGTAATTCTCTTGAAAGGAAAAAAATGTGCTGTTCCCTGTGCTGTTATTTAAGATTGAAAACGTTTGAAAGAACATATGTTTTCCCGCAAAAATCCCATTTCACGTACCTTCCCTGTGTTGAAAGACTTCACAGAAATGATGCGAGCACTGGGCTATCCCCGCCTGATATCCATGGAAAATTTCAGAACACCCAACTTCACCTTGGTGGCTGAGATCCTGATCTGGTTGGTAAAGAGGTTTGTGTCACATAGCCATTGCCTGGATACAAAAGAGAGACAAGTCTCCAGGCCGTCTCCAGACCATGCAGCTTCACCTGATCTTTGACTGTAAATCTGCCCTGTGTACAATTAATTAAAAATGTGTTTCTGCACAGATATGAGCCACAAATGGATATTCCCAGTGATGTTGAATCTGAGTCTGACCGGGTTTTCTTCATTAAAGCAGTGGCTCAGTTCATGGTAATCCTTTTTTAATTTATTTTTTGTGTAGCATTTTTGGCATCTGAAAAATGCTACAGTAAACATAGTGTATGTACTTTTTCCTGCTAGTTTATGGGTTGCTGTGTTGAGTGTAGGTTGTCATTTTATGTTTTTGGCACTTGTAGTACTGATGTAATGACCTACACATATCAATTCTAGTGTCTTCGTTATATCACATATACTTAATATTCTGGCCTAGTTTAGATATTCTGCAGTGATTCTGTGATCTATCAGTTGAATATAATTGAATGGATATCAGTGTGAATGTGCTTTTCTCATCTCATAATTTAAGCCTTCAATGATTCACTCTTGCTCACAATGGTGGTCATTTGCTTCCAAGTGAAGAGGGCAAGCAATTAAGAACTTACTAAAAGAGTTGGACCAAAATGTCCACATTTGTTGAACAAATGACTTTTAGGTTTTAATAAAACTGTAATATGTATAATTAATATAAAACTCATTATACTGTGAATAGAGCAGACAGTGCCTAATATCCTTCCATTGGGGATGGGTTTTCAGGCTATAAAGGCCCACATCAAGGTGAACACAAAGCGGCTGTACCAGGCAGACGGCTATGCAGTGAAGGAAATGCTGAAGATAACCTCTGTGCTGTATAGCGCAATGAAGACCAAAGAAATGGCCACAGGGGACAAACTTGAGGAGGACAGCAGCAAGTTCAAGTTTGACCTGGGATCCAAGGTATGTGAGAGATGACGGTATGTGAGAGATGACGGGAAGATAGTGGATGTGTTAGCTGTAATAGTGTGGTATTTGTAATAAGAGAGCAAACCCAAGGTGACTGTTCACCTTCTACCATGTACGATAGCTGCAGGTTTGCATGTGTTTATGTTTAGATCATCCAGGGCTGCTGTAATGACACGGACATACAAAAATCCATTATGCTGAGTTAGTAAGAAAAGGTTCTCTGGGTGGTACATTTATCACTTGGACTAGGATAAGCCTCAAAAAAAAAGCATTGCGCAACATTTCAGGGGGAAGGGAAAATCAGAATGTGACTACAGAATGAGAGAAAAGAGAACGCCTCAGTGTGATAGTTCATGAGAGACTGAAAGGTCCAATGTGGCTGAGAGAGATAAAGACTGAGGAAACCCCCTGTAGGGTAGAGGGTTATTACATTTGGAGCTGCTAGTTTAACTCAGCTTTTATACAGTCTAAAAGCTTCAGGGCAGCATTTGGATCTACAGTTTAAATCTAAAATCCATTCCTTACCTGTAGCTGCCCCCTGGGGTGCTCTTGCCAAATCAAAAGGTAGAAGAACAGTTGGCACAAATTCAGTATTTTAAAATGCAGCTATAGGATGGTATTGTTTGTCAAGAATTACATTAAGTTGTTTTAAAGAAGTTCTTTTCCCTGCAGTATATTTCCTAGCATTTTTGGTTGTCTGACAAAATGGCTATGACCACAACTATTGTTTAAGACTGTTACACTGTTAATGCAGCTGTTAGACAGTGTTTTGCTGTCTGTTTTTGTTTTGTTGCAGCCAAAGTATACAATAAAAGAAACAATGAAAATGACCCAGACGTGTCAAGCCTCACTGAAACTATAACCTCATGTCGCTGCCACACACTTCAGCGTGGTGGACACCTCACTGCATGCTCCTTCAATAGTGATCATTGAGAAAACTGTAGAGAAGTCCCTGATGCCTCAGTGTAATTTTAGTCACCAGTCTGTACTTGTGAAAGGCAGGAAAGGTACCTCTTTAAGACATAGAGGAAGACTCTACAAACCATGTGCGGTGCTTTTTATTTCTGTTTTACATCAGATTGCAGACCTGAAAGCAGCACGACAGCTGGCTTCAGAGATCACGTCTAAAGGAGCCACGCTGTACGACCTGTTGGGGAAGGAGGTGGACCTAAGGGTAAGTTAAAAGCCCAGAGCCCGTATTCATTAAAAAATCTTTATGTTGAAATTAGTAGTTAAATGTGAAACAAAGTACAATTCTCAAAGCTTCACATATTTTTATGAATCAGACTGGAAGAGTTACCTTTAAGGGATTAAGTGTGCTTACTCATGAAACAGAGAAAATGAACGTGTCTCCATGTTTACCTTTTTGTATCATTTACGTGATATGAAGCTGGTATTATTGCATGCTCGTAGCAAACTACATTGATTTAGAGAGTGGCTCAGTGAGCAAGTTTAAACAATTAAATGCTATAATTTATTTCAGTTCCAAAATGGGAACTAAATCTTTTTAAATGGTCAGCTCCTGTGAACATGATGTACAGCCTCACTGGTATTTGTTACAGTGAAAGCTTTTTAAATTTTCTTAGTTTTATGCATTGCATTCTGAAGAAGGCTGTTGACAGACTTGGATTAGTGCAATGCACTTAAAGAAACAAAAGCATGGACCATTTTGCAAATGTGGGTATCTTTGTTTCTTTCTCAGAGGTAGCAACAGTAACCAGGGTGACTGATGCTCCATGTGAAAGTTAATTCTCTTTCAGCAGTGCTCCATTTAATTAATTTCGTGAATAATGACTATAATGAATTTTACGGTGACAAAAACAACGTAAATCAACAGTCTGCTTCCCAAAATTTGAAAAACATTTTTAAAATTATTTTTTCATCACACAAACACACCTTTAACAGCACATGTTTCACAGAGCCTTTACTGCAGGTAAATGGCATGAGGTTTGGGACAGAGACCAGGATTAAATTGAGCTAAACAAAGATAAATTTATTGGGCTATACTGGAACATGAACTAGTGTAGCTGCTGTTTTGAGTCACCAGGACTACGAATAGGAAAAGCTACGGGAAAAGCTTGCAGTCTTTTGATAACCTGAAGAGACGGTGAGCCTGTCAGCACTGTTTACAAATTCATGTGATTTGTGTAGTAGGAGAACATCTTTGTTGGATGCTTCTATTGGGCTTTATGGGACAATTGCTCTGTTGTTAACTTAGCTGCGGTTTAGAGTTTAACACGGTTTTAAACGCGCATGTTGCGGAAAAAGTCACGTGGCTTCTTAAACCCCATCGCTGTGTCATCAGTACCTGTGTTTTAACCTACTGCTGTGGTTTAGCTTGATCTCAGTTGCTGTGTCGTCAGGAAAATCTCATATCAACCACTAGAGGTCACTTTTTGTGCGTATTTGCTTAAACCTGATACTGAGGTGGTTTAAGGAGAGACTAAACCATTTTATCTGCAGAATGAGACCTACATCACATCCTACACACAAACTGTAGTAATATTTTGGTACCCTGATGTCTGCCCTCATGTTGGCCTGTGTCGTCACTTACTTTGACTGTGTGAAATAAAAGCTATATAGGCATATCTCTTTTTCTAGTCCTATAATTAAGGTTTGCAGAGATAACGTTCTACATCTTCTTGGAAAAATTGTAGGCTGTTTTTTTCTAATCACAAAGACAGACAAAACACGCTCTATTTTCAACAAAAAGATTATATGTATAGACATTTGTTTTGTATTAGAGTGGCTGTGAAATAAATAAATGTGTTTGATTGCAAAATTGTTATATATAAAGCAATATAAATTGTTATATATAAAGCAATATAAATTGTTATATATATATATATATATATATATATATATATATATATATATATAAACAATTTTGCGATCGAACACATTTATTTATCTAACAGCCACTCTTATCCAAAACAAATGTCTATGCACGTCCCTGAGTAATGATAATCAAACACGATCCAGACCAAAGTGCTTATAAATAGAGGGTTACAATAAAGTCGTAACTTTAGTTCTCTTTCAGACACTTCAATGACGACAGGATCCAGGAAGGGTCTTATTTATTGCAGGGAAATAAACTTTATTTTTGGCGGATGTGAAGTCAGTTGTATAATGTATAAGCCTGAAGCTGCGTTTTAACCGAACACGATGCGAAATTTACGAGCGACGCGAATGCCTGAAAAGTCAATGGCAGGAGGCGAATGGCCGTAGGTAATCGCAGCGAAACTTCGAGCGACGTGAAATGGGCGAAATTCCCTAGTTCATTTTTCAGGCAAGCGATCACACCCGAGCGAGGAAAGCGAAATGAAATTTCGCTTCGCGTTTGGTTAAAACGCATCTTAATAACAATTACAATAGCCTATAATATTTATATTACATTGAGGATCCAACTCGCAAAGAATCCTAAATTATGTCATTAAGTGGCATTCTTGTTAACTCTTCGTTCTGGCAGAGAATATCGGTATAGACGGGCTCTGCATGTTGTTACACAGCAATCACGTTCAGCTTAACACACAGCTGCGCGTTAAACTTCTGATACTTCCGTTTTAAGTAGTACAGTTCTAAACCACAGCTAAGCTAGCTGACAGAGCAATTGCCCCTATACTTTTACATTGTTTGCCCTTTCTCCCTCTCACAGGAAATGAGGACCGCTGCCATTGCAAGACCCCTGGAGATCAACGAGACTGAGAAGGCCCTGAGAGCTGCCATCAAAGAGGTCCTGGTGAGTACTGACTTAGGCTGTGTCCCGACTTGCAAGTGAGTTAGCGAGTCTGTGCTTCATGTTACATCACACAGTACAAACCTGAGGAGGAAGGGGAAGGGTGTTATTTTGGAGTGCATCTGGGGTACACTCTGCTGTCATCATTCCAGTGTCACGGCTTGGGACAAAACAAGAGCAACTCCAAAAAGAAATGCACAAAACCATGCAAACAACATAATCAGTAACACATGGAAATCATGTCAGAATCATAGCTAACGATGTTGAAAAACATTAACTACTGATTTGAAAGAGGGTTTCAAAACTGCACAATTTTGAAAAATCCTGTTATTATACGTACAATGTATAAATTAAGGTGTAGTTCAGAGGTAAAATTAAATCAATCTGCAGGGCAAATGTGCAAAACATTACTTTAATGCGAGAGTCCTACTTCCATTAATTTTAAAGTTTCTTCAATGTGCTGTCTACATTGTAAAAAAGGGCAGTTGATTGTAAATGTGGCTTTATTGCAAAATAAGGCTATTGATCGGTATTAAAGGTTTCATAAAAATTTGTAAAATTTGCAAAAAGCTGTCTGCGCAGACGTGTGCCCAGGGATTCTGAACGAACCGGATCCTGGGATGCCAGGGTACAGGCTTGTACTTGCTGGGAGGGGACAGCTGAGGGCAAGTGGCAGTTCTTCTTGCGGATTCGGATACCCCTGACCATGCGACTTGGCACCATTTTGAGGGGAAGTGCTTAAACAAATGAGCAAAAATACAGATTGGGGCACAGTCTACGAAACCAGCCCACATTCTCCTGCACTGGAATGTACAGTGTAGTCAAACTTAAGTCTGATTGCCTATATCTGAAAGGCCATATATCCCGCAGACTCACAGTGGATTAGACAGTCTTTGAGATCACAAGGTCAGCAGTTTGAATTCCCATGAGAGATTGTTTTCAAGAATTAATGGTGACCTTGGATTTATGTCCATGAAAAATCTTTTTCTTGCAGCACCAAGTATAAAAATAATTAGGTTATTATTAAAATGTTTAATTACTGTTAATTGTATTTGTATTATTAGATGTCTCTTACGAGACTTATCCATAAAAACTTCGTACAAGCAGATGAATGTGGCTGTTTTTTTCTGAGAGCACTCCCAGGTGTCCTTCGAAGGTGTTAAAGTGATTCTACTAAATTATTTTCATGAACACACAGTACAAAAGTGCTTTCCCAGTGCAGCTCAATACGTTTAGGGACATTAACTTACAATAAACTTTCAAAGCAGTGTTTGTTACAATTTCCAATCAGTTTTTAGAATTCAGCCCAATAGCAATTCCAACACAAAAGATTTATGTGAATACCAAACAATCCTACACATTTTATGAGCATAAGCTCAAAATACAGAATGAAAAACTCACTGAGAAAACCTCACTAAATCCTAAGAATTTAGTCAATATATTGGACCAACCAAAAACCAGTGCTGGATTTGAACCATTCATAACCCCACATTGTTCCCCCTGTTTCCCTTATTAATCTATGGATTAATCAACTGTCAGTCCCAATCAAGCACCTCGAAAGTAAAATGTAACCATGAACAGACTTTTTTTTCCTCAGACAGTTCAAAATAAAAGAAGGTTGTTAAATGTTTTAGGGTGATATTGAACATTCTGTCAGGGGTGGGGTTTTCTTTTTCCCATTTCCCGTTTTCTTTTTCCCATCTTACCAGCTGAAGACATGGCTATTTTATGTAGGAGTACTGTGTGGAAAAACCTGTTTTACATGCAGTTGTAGGTGATCACAGAGAAATGACAGAAAAAATACCTTGGGTTCAATTCAGGCGTTATTGTTTAAAGACTGAAGTTTGTGTAAAAATGTAAGGCTTATTTATTTAATTACATTAATATATTGTTGCTATGGCAGACTTTCAAGGTTACATTAAATAGTCTAAATCTGTTATTACATCAATGGGAACAAAAATATGCAACAGAACTGTTCATCATACAAAAACATTGCAGTGTGGTACAATTTATATAAGTGGACAAAATTATTTTAGCTAGACTCTACCTTGCTAAATAGATACTAAAGATGTTTAAAGGCTCTAGCTAGCAATATAAATCACTTTTTAAGCAGTAACTGCTGAACAGTTATATTTTTTTTAGCTGGCAGCAGTAATGTTTGCTTGATTTGTTTGCTAATGTACACAGAGTGGCTTTTCTCTCTAGCTATCACATTGGGGTCGCTATCAATTCTAGAACCTAGTGAGAACAGACACTATTACATGGCTTTAATAAAGGAAAAAGTCTCAATTTCTTAACTCTCATATCACGTTGTTTAGCTCACCTATTGTCACCCCATGTGAATTCTGTGTTTCCTTCAGGAAAATGTCCAGAAGACCAAGGATATGCTGGACAATGTGTCATCGGATGAGTCTAGCCTGGAGGCCAAGATCGAGAAGAAGAAGCAGGAGCTGGAGAGGAACCAGAAGCGCCTGCAGACCCTACAGAGTGTACGGTGAGTCAGGAGAGCAGCCAGTCTGGTCCCAGAGCTGCAGTCAGTCTGAGCTGTATGTGCGGTATGTAAGCATGGTGTACTGAAAGAAGGAAAATGAACGGGAGGTAGAGAGGGCACATTGGTTGCGTTACCTCCATTAACTAACGTCTTCTGCTGACCTTGAACCCCTCAGGCCCGCGTTCATGGACGAGTACGAAAAGATAGAAGAGGACCTACAGAGGCAGTACGAGATTTATGTGGAGAAGTTCCGCAACCTGAGCTTCCTGGAGCAGCAGCTGGAGGACTACCACAGGCTGGAGCAGGAGAGGTTTGAGGTATGAGGCTTAGGCAGGGGCTGGGTCTCTTCTGGAACATGCTGCAGTACACTGCGCTACCAGGCCTAACACTTTTGCCTGTGTTTTGTACAGGAGGCGGAGAACAGCCTGAGAACGATGCAGAACAAACTGCGAGAGGAGGAGCGGAGCCTGATGAGGAGTGGAGGTGAGGCCGCCCTGCGTCTCTGCGTGCGTGCACACACGCGCACACACACACACGCGCACACACACACACACACACACAGGGCTCTCCCACCAAACAAATACCATGCTTCACATACAGCAGAGCCCATCTGAGGCTGGGAGATACTCCTGCTGTTCCAGTCCACTGAATGTCTTCCTTTCTGAACGGATTTTGCGGTGAATTAAATTCTTTCAGAGAATTTTATCCCAGGAAATGATTAAAGAGCTATGTGCACAAAGGAGTCATTAAATTATACTCCTCTTTGTTATGTTGACATTAAATGGTGTGGTCAATAAAGAGGTCTGTGGTTTTGAATACAGGTCCTTAGAACTCTACATACACTGGGATTCTCCGTACGCTAGGGAAAGCTGCTAGCGAAAGGTTAGTGAAAAGGGGCATTCCTGTCAGCTGCTGCTTTTCCAGATAATGTAGAACAGACTTCTGTGGAGTCATATTGGAAAGTGTGGAGTTTGCCTGCTTTACTCCGTCTCAGAAAAATTCATTTTAAATATCAGTGGATCAGCCAGTGTTAGGTTGTTGCTAGAAATAGCTTTGGTTGAGTTGCAGCAGCTACTATCAGCTAATGCTGATGAAAGCCCCAGGGACTGCACATTGCTTATTATGTTGACACCACAGAAGTACATGTGGCAAGAATAAAAGGGATGCGTCAGCGTGGTTTCATCAGGTGCGCCATGTCTTTCATGACTGCTTGAATTTCCTGCTGATGTTACAGCTTGCACAGCTGTCTCATTTGGCCAAAGAAAAACCTCTGCCTTTCCCTCACACTCACCATTTAGTTCGCAGTGGGTTCAAAGTTGCTTTTATTGGCTTGAATGAATTTGATTGCACATCTTTCTATTAAATTTTATTCTCAAAGCTATTTATCAATGCTGGTCTTCTATGGGAAGTGTATTCAGTGCCAAGTATCTTAATATTTTTTGACATTTTTTTTGACGTACTCAAATGTATGGGTTATTCTAGCTTTTGGTTGATATTGTGTTCCACATCGGATGGAGTAAACGACGTGCTGCTGATGATGATGATAATTATTATCAGCAAGGATCAATTTCCTCAGCAGTCACTACAAGTAGCCTCAAACTGATACCAGGCAATTATGGCAGATTTTTCTGACAATGAAATGTTATTATCACAAATAAAAGATGACACAAGACTAACACACCTCTTAAATCTTTCAGAAAAACAATGATTCGACAGAGTATAGACAAAAGCTGCTGTTAATGAATAGTGGTCACTGAAATAACTTTATGGCAATGCAAATGATCTATGGATGTGTTGAATTACATGAATGTACTGAATTACAAGCTGTAATTATCAACCCAGCAATTAAAGTGGAACTTAAGATGGATGCTCATTAAACTAATGAAACACTGATTTCCCTGTCACTCACAAAGCCACAGAGAATCAGAATAAAACTGAAGAACTTGGTCTAGAGTAAAGCCTTTTGTGTTTCTAATACTTAATACCTCAGGTGGTAGTCAAACAATAATCAATAGTCAAATTAAAAAGCGTCAAAAAGGTGGTCAGTGCCTGTAGATATTTTGTATGTCAACTGACATTCATTTAAAGTACTTTAACTTTCTTTGGTATTCCAGGACTGCCACGGGCCCTTCTAGTATTCTGTTATTCAGTTGGTTAAATTAAGATTCTGAAAAGTGGTAGGAGGGAATGTCTGTTTGCTCAAAATGTCCATATCTGCAACAGGATTAAAACACAAATGAGCAGACCTTTATAAACCACAGAGGATAATGATTCATTAATAATTTAGTTAAGTTTTTAGTAGGGCCCACAGTGGAGAATGAAAACAAAAGCACAAACTTTACCAACTTTATCACATAAATTGCACTTTGACCAGGATGTCATGATACCATGGGTTTGACTGAAGAGATGGACTTTTATGACCACTTTCAAGTAACCATCACTGGTGCCTAGAAGCAGTGCACCTCACTCTTAAGAACTCATCTTTATGTCAGTTTACTAAGGCATGCTCATTTGTATTTTAATCCTCTTGTAAAGTTAAAAACATAGAGTGCAACAATATAAATATAGATAAAAAAATAAACGGCAACCTGATGTTCAGCTATTCATTGTGACTGCTAGTAATAATAAAGACATTTCTCATCGGTTTGTAATTATGCTCCAAAGGGTACCTTTCTGAGAGCAATTTGTCAATGGTTCAGTATGGTCCTTTATTACTTCCTCAGTTATAGATTCAGTTCATGCTGTATGATGGAGAAAGTCTTCTCTTTTAAAGGCAATAAAATTTCTGCTAATAATTTTCTGTTCCCCGTTCGACCAAAGCTAAAGACGAAGATTCAGACATGGACATTCCAGAGGACGAGGGCTCTGACAGCGACATGGAGGATCGTAGGCCTCCCAAACCTCGCCCCGCCCGGAATGGCCCAGTGCCAGGTACACTGCCCTTTCTGGTAACGGTCATATTTACAGGGTGTATCAGGAGCATCAGACGTTAGTCCTTCTACTGGCCACACATGTGACATTTGTCAGGCAACATTGAAGAAAGTGTGTTCAAAGTGAGAAATATGGAAGACTCAGACTGTATGGATAGAAATACTGTTTTTTTTTTTGGTTCCGTGCAGGGAGAGCTGGAGCCCGGTTTGTGGGTACAATGCAAGGAGGAGACAGTGAAGAGGTATGTAAGGGCCGTTCAACTCTGAACGGTTTTCCTTCAGCGAATGGAACAGACTCTCAGGTGTTGCTGACTTTGTCCTCCATATGCAGAGCAGAAAGGACAATTTTGTGACCATTTCAAATTCTTGTTTTACTGTCCTTAAAGTTCAAGGAAACATTATTCCATAGGTAGGAAAAGTAGTAATAGGAAGCGTCTTAATATGCTGTACCTACTCAGATCACCTCAGTGTGTCCAGTTTTGATGAAGTACTAACTGAAGAATCACCCTGTCAGTTTGGGAGACTATGCAATAAGTTATATATTCATGGTTGAGCCTAAGGGCAGTATTCACTTATGATAGGCCATAGTCTAATCACAATGGCTAAAGTTTGCTCTTTTAAGCCTTTCCCTGCTCTTGCACAGACATGTGTTTGACTGATAGAATAACAATCAGATTGTTTGCATAAAATGTAAGTGTGAGTGAGTAGGTAATGCTAAATGTTAGCAATGGGACTTTTAAGAGAAAGGGGTGTCTTAACATGTGACATCAGCCAAGCCCCCTCTGTGTGCAGTGTTCGGAGTCAACATTTCTGTTGCTTTGGTTTGAGATCATCAGCAACAAATCCCTCAATCCATCAGTTACCAACTGTGAAATCAGTCCTGTCCCCTCCAGCCCCACCTTACTGTGTTTGCTCCTATATCGCCCACACCTCAGTCAGCACACTTTCTCTGCATTCAACCTCTATTGTTTCTCTCCACTCCGCCTGTCTTTGAAAAGCCTAAAAAGGCCCTTTCCAGCTCACACCCTTGTGCTCCCACTCGCCAGAGGAGAAAGGTTGGTTTTCTTTCAGGCTTCTAATGTGCTCCATCCTCCTCTCTGCAAGGGGAATGTCCTTTGATCTGAGGACCTTCCAAAAGCAGCCCCACAATGGGGGGGTGGAAAGATCTCTTTTGTACCATGCTCAATTTGGATTACATTATATTCAGCAACTTAGCAGACATGCCAGAGAGACTTGCGGAGTAGGAGTACAGTAGTACATTAAATAATGTTGCAGGAACAAGAGTGTATACAGAATCAGAGTGGGAAGCCCATTTGAAGCCAGTGTTCATATATTGTCATAGTTTATAGTTTTTTTGTAGTATAATGTGATGAATGCAAGCAAAGTTGTAATGACTTGCTTGGAAATAGCTTGTTTGCTCTGTATGTGAAAATAAGTGTTATTCCTATAGAAATGCAAGCACTTGTACATTTCCTATTAATGCTTGTTCAGAAGATCTACCGTAATGATGTTGTCTGAAGCTTTGGTATTTGCATAAGACAACCAGGAAGATTTAAGCAGAGAGAAAAGATGTTAATTTTTTAAAAAGCTTTTAAAAGGCGTGTGTTTGTTTTGTTTTGTTTTGTTTTCGCTCAATTCCACATCATATCATTTTATGCTATTAATTTAATGCCTGAACACGGCGTTCTCAAAATGTAGCTTTTGATTTTCAGTAAGCTTACAGGAAGACAACCTGTTACTGTGAGGTTTTCTTCTGTGTTCTGTGTGATTGAAAACCTTGGTTAAATCTCTCACAAAATTGACCAAAAATGAATGTAAACATCTTGTTCAGGTAGTGACAAGGAAGATCGTCATCCTTGTGTCACCCTTGTGAATGACCTCACTGCATGGCAGGGGTGGGGGAGGGAGGTTGGAGGAGCAGCAGGAGTTTGTTGTGCAGACCCTCTGTGTGACCCAAATCTGTCTACGTGGTCGGCTCCACAGGATGAGTCTGAGGACAGCGAGATCGACGTGGATGAGGATGATGAGGATGAGGAGGGAGAAGAGGAAGAGAATGAGGATCTGGAGGACAACGACAGCCTGGAAGTGCCAGTGCCCAAGGCCTCCCGGCCCCCTCACGGCACCCACCGGCCTGAGCTCCTTGACGAGAGCGACAACGACTTCTGAGAAGCGGATACAGGGTGCTTTGTCACAAGCACACTCACACAAACACCACAAGCTCTCAAAGGCACAGTACAGCCAAGTCTCATATATGTGCTCCCATACAATATCCCTCAGTCACTCTGAAACTCAACATGGTACAACTTAAAACCAACAAAGAAAATTGTACTAGATCAGACCTGTACATTCATGAACACAGCCACCAGTCCTTACTCCAGTTCTGACCCTGTGGGCTTACAGTGTTAAATATGACAGTTCACTTTCATTGTGTGGCTGTAGGGTACTGCATACAAAACATTTTGAAGTACAATTCAACCACAGTTTTGTAACTGTATATGCTCCTCACCTTACCTTCTGTTTTCTGGATTGAAAATTATTGAAGCTATAAATGATTGGCTTTCATTATTGGCTATTATTATTTGTGAACAATAATAATTTGATCTGTGCAATGCTATTAAGATTAAAGTAGAAGATTGTTTTTGTTTGTTTCAGAAAGAAAGATCTGGTATGTAAATTTTTCATTGTAGCATTTTTTGCTGTTTAGTCAGGGAATATTACAAATATGGAGGAGGTGGTACATACGGCTGTAGCTTTCTAGTAACATTTAATGATGTAGTCATCTCAAGCTCTGTTTAATCTACATGGTTAAAACTAGCTAGCTAGTTATTCAGTTCATCATATAATAGCTCATTTCTGGATATTGCAATGGAAATTATTTGTGTACTTGGTCATAATGCAGTGCAGTACCACCATCAGTTTTAGCCTACAGCCATTTTAAATCTCAGTTTGTTTTCAGTGAGTGTAAATGCAGTCTGTTTCAGTCTGCCTCTCAGTGGCCCCACTTTTATCATACTCTTTTAGAGAAAAGTTGACACCAACACAAAACCCTCATTTCTAAGTCATGTAGATGGTTGTGGAGATACATAAAAAATATAAGTGGTATCATTGCTTGAACTGAGCCACCTGTAATGCTGTCAGGTCTCATATTGAGAGTAAAAATGCTGACTTCTTACAAGCAGCCTTAAGTCAAGTATCCATTTTTGGTCAATTTACCAGAGAGGGACAATGCAATGTTCTGGTGTCAGAGCAGGAAAAAAGTGAAAAGTGAAAGGGAGAATTCTTTGCCCCAGAGGTCTTTTGGTGCATTTCTTTTCAGTCTTCACTGAATGCAAGTGAAATGTGAATACATTTGATTTGCAAATTGGTTTTGCTTTAAGAATGAACAAATGGCATTCATTTTTGCTTGCCTTTGAAACATCATTTTGTGCCATTGAAAAAAGCAACTACCTGTAACTAGTTTTCTACTGTGAAAAATAATTGAGAGAGCTTGCATGAAAACATAAGTGTTACAGGGTTTTCATTTCTGCCTTTCATTTTCAGTACAAATAAGCCCTTACGTAATCCGTTTGCAAATATGTATTATTTTCTTAAGGGTATAGGGGATGTAATTGATTAGAAGTTGACTGAATACATCCGCATTCGGTCATCACCCATGATGTTTTTGAAGGTAACATTTTTGAGACTGATGTTTTCAACTTGTTTTGAGACACTACCTCTTCCCGACATCTAACCAGTGTATACTGCATGAAATAATACCATGCCCTTAAAGGCATTCTTAGAGTACAATGTATGGTGCTTCCTTCAATGCTGAAGTCAAGCTCGCAGAAGTAACTGAGAGTAAGAAAACATCCTGTTACATCTCTAATATTTCAGTCTGGCATGTCGTGAGGTGTAATTACATTTACATTTATTCACTTGGCAGATGATTCACAGCAGAGAATAAAGTACCTAACCCTGGGGCTTATATAGACATTGCAGGGCATTAACACATGTTACATCCCATGCTTTCTCAGTCTCCTTGGCTAGAGGGTGTGATTATGACAGCACGCTGCTTTCACTTCTATTAAAAAAAAAAACATACATTCCGTTGTATGGAAAAAGGACAAACCAAGATCCTTGAAATAACAGTTATAACCAAGCAAAATAAGACAAACACATTTTTGTGAAGTGGTCAATTTAAGATGCATTTTTCTGAAATACTTGTACAAGCGTGTCATCCATTGTAATTGTAAACACTTCTGCAGGAGTATGATTAGTTACTATAGAGTGAATCTGAGTCAGATTTTTCCAAGATTAAATAATAGTTGTAAATAGGTGTAAAACAGGACATGTATTTTCATAAACTAGCATATGTTTGATTTTTTTTCCAAACTTTATTGAACATACTTAACCAAAACAACAAATAATCATCTATTTCTGGTCAGTTTAGAAAAAACAGTACTTTTTCATCAATCATTGAAAATGAAAATATAGTTATCTGATCACACAAGCATGTTATATAATTTGCTGTAGACTGATAATCTTTGAGTATGAGCATACAAATGTTTAAATATAAATATATTAATAAAGAACAACGTGAGTGTCTGCCATCATAAACTATCACACACAACGTTTGTTTCTAAAGGAGACCATTGGTAATCCCTTTTCCTGAATGATTTAAAATGTGCAAGAGTTAAACATGACATTGAATTGAATTCAGAAGCTTAATATTTGCTTTCGCAGATGCACTGGTGGCAACACACAGTCCAGTGTGACATTCTACATTCAGAGTGACAGTGATACTGAAGGGTCATAATAGGAATAAACACATATTGTGTAGCGTAAGCACACTTTCAACAACATATGTCTTTCATTGAGTATCATAATAAATGGGCTTTGAAAACACACACACACACACTGTGTTTCCAGGACCATGAACGAGAGACACTGACCTTATGTAAGAGTTGGTGCTAGTAATTGGTTTCAAAAGCATCCTTGATTAAGCAACAATTAGAAAATGAAGCAAGAAGGAAAGTGTGTCATTGGTCTTATGAAGATGGCCTTTGACGCCTATTCATAAATAGTTAAGTACAACTGGGTTTCTATTTTTCAGAGGAGAACCAAAACATACTGATTCTTCCCAGGAGTTTTCAAGGCTATGGCTGAGCAGCACAGTCCCTCTGATTTCCAGGTTGGACATGCGTAGGTCTGAAGCTACAATGATTGATGCTTCAATCACGCAGAAGGGTGCAGATAAAAAAGAAGACAGAAAACAGGTAACTATGCACAGTGTCCACCTGGAGTGAGGTGTCTTTATAGCATGGTAAACTATTTTTTCTCAGGTATACAAAATGCATCTAGGTGCACTGCAGGGGGGCTGAATGAAAGCTGCAAGTCAAGAAAAATTTGCCTGACAGATAATCACGCTACATCGCTCATGTGCACTGGTAACAACAGCAAGGATAACCATGAGAGGTGAAATCTGATTGGCTGAAATTTGCGTGATGATTCAATAGTTTCCCGGTGGAGGTGTCCTTGGGTCACTTGACATCAACTCCTCCCAGAGGTTCAGAGACAGCTCAGATCTCCACCACGCAGTCTGGAGAGTTGGTTTTGATGGCATCAGAGATTACCTTTGCCCCTGATTCTCCAATACGGTTCCCCTGGAGGCTGCCAGAGCAAAGGCACACGTGTGCACAGTTAGAGACAGCGAACCACAGAAAAACCTATTGAGTCTCATTGGCAAACATCAGTTGTATTCTTTTGGTTGGCTCCATATGGTTGATTACTTCAGCATCAGATTCGCTTACATCTTACCATTTGCCAACATAAGTGGGTGTGACAGCAATGAGCCACTACATGACACATGTTTGAATCAAAGCAGACCACATAACAATAATATGTTGGCTGATAGTACTATACTCATGCCCCTGTTTCCAAGAAAGAAATACATTGAGCAGTAAGAAGGTACTCACTTGATATAAGTGAGATTATGGTTCCCAGTCAGGGCTGTAGCAATAAAGATGGCTCCATCCATGCCCAGAGAGTTCTCCTGTAAACTACAAAAACAAGCTCAAGTTAAATACTGCTGTGCAGTAACACTAAACAACTGGGCACACCATGGCTCCTGTCCTCTGAGGCCTTCATAAATGGAAGGCAGGTTGACTGATGCACCATTATTATACATGCAGATTGGTGCTGCAGCTTATTGGGAGTCCTAGACTGTTACCATCTTTCAACAGGAAGTAGATGTGCTTATCCTGGGTGACTTTATGTAATTTAACATTTAACTTATATCCCTAATGATAATTTAAAGTTATCCACTGAAGTGTCAAAATGGGGGAAAGGCCAGGGGCATCTTCAGTACTCCAGGGCCAGGGTTGCCTTCTCCTGATTGAGTCTAATTACCATTTGTGGATGAATCTGTCGACAACACAGAATATTTTGGCTAAGTGTTACATATTGTGTAGAATATTATGAATATTACACTGTATATTGCCTACTTTTGTCAAATGAAGTGTGACATTCAACAGTGTGTTAGTTCATCCACATCAATGTTGTGAGTTTCTCAACAAAACTACCCCTGTGGAGAAATAAGTCACGTGTGATTGAAGTTTATTGGCACATTTTTTCATGACCAACAGGGAGCAAACAGTTAGGCATACTTTAGAATGCGCAGACTTCTGTTGGCTTTCAGTGCATTTGAGAAGGCCTTCGCTCCCTCCATTCCAATGGAATTTCCCCGCAGACTGGAATGATACAGAAGTAAAAAAAAAACACAGTCATTGTGTTTGCCTGCTAGCATAAAAGAAAAGATCAACAGGATGGTTTATCCGAAGAGAATACCAATTCTTTGAAACTCTCTAGAAATACGTCTGTGTAGATCAATAGACAGCCCCTTCGAATAAATATCAAAGTTATGTTATGTATTAAACCATGAAAAATAATGATAGCCCATGAGAGTGAACAGTATGAAACTTTTATAAAATTTATCGACATTAATTTTAATGGTTTATTTTGGCTTAGTAAGTCATTTTTTATCCTACTTGTGGTTCCCTATTTCAAGCAATGAAAACCCCAAATTTCTTACACATTAGTGACAAAACAATTGGTGTATTGCTAATTTCAAATTGAGATTCATGTTTTTTTTAAGAGAAGAAAAAATGTGAAGCACAATGACAATTACTCAAGGGTGTGTAGAGTTTGGTTGACCATCAGAGCTTCAGCCAGGGCAATGGCACCAGTCCGGCCAACTGACACACCCTGGAGACTATAGAAAACAAGATCAAACATTACTGGGTCATCAACACTCGAGCACTCCCCCAGTTTGCCACCAGAAAGTCAAAAACGCATTCACACAGCACAAAATCTTCCTAAAGGCAGGAGTGCACACCAAGAGCAATTTACAAACAACACATCTTCACTAACTGCAGTTACTGAAGGTAACAGGATTACTGCTGCAAAATCATGTCTGTCATGTCTGTCAAATCTGACAAATATCTGTGATAAGAGGTGACATTTTCATGTTTTCCTACCAAAGTAATATATTTATCTGTATTTATTTTAGGATATTTATAATGATGTTCTACTTCTAGGAATGAAAATTACAGAGGTTTTGCTTTGTTAGTGATCTGCTCACAATAGTGCACTGAGAGCTGTGTTGATCCTCAGGGCTTCTGCTAGGGCACTCATTCCCTCATCCCCGATGGCATTTTCTTGGAGACTGCAGGAAAGTTAAAAGGAAAGACACATAAGCACACATGAACACACACAGCTTCCCACTGTCCTTACAAACATACAGAGCAACCTACCAATTAGTACTGTAAATGTCGTTTGATCAGCCCATCTAATTCATTTGTCACAAATTTGTCTGCGTTCTTTCATTACAGTTATTGTTAGAAGAAAACCTGCTCATTCCCACATGATCAATGTGACCCCATATAATGTTTGAATAAACAATAATGTTCTTTCATCAAAGTTTTCCTATTTTCCTATTTTTCCTATTTTGTTTTCCAGCAGAGAAAAGCTTAAAAGACCGAGATAGTCTATTATATATTCTGTTTCATCACTAGAGCAAAAACAATATGATCACAATGGTCAGACAGGACCGATGAATCTTCGTTAGGGGTGAGAGAGGTAAAAGAGAGAGAAACATACTCCAGTTGCTGCAGGGTGGTGTTGGACAGCAGGGCCTGACCCAGGGCCTGGGCAGCTTTGGCCTTGATGAAGTTCCACTGCAGGCTGCAGGAGCGTGACAGTGCTACGTGTTACAGGTTATATCCACATGTGCTGCTGAGAGGAGGTTGCTATTCTGAGATGAATGCCTAGTTGTCCCTGGTTGCTGATCTTCACTGATGCACAATACACCTTGTTTCAATGTTTGTGTGTGTGCATGCATGTGCGAGTTCTCTTAGCACAGTGATGAGTGTGTGTGTGTGTGTGTGTGTGTGTGTGTGTGTGTGTGTGTGTGTGTGTGTGTGTGTGTGTGTGTGTGTGTGTGTGTGTGTGTGTGTGTGTGTGGGATAGGTGCTGACAAAAATACTTACTGCAGGGAAGTAAGAGCATGGTTGACCTTCACTGCTCCAGCTATGGCCTTTGCCCCTTCATCATGCAACAGATTTGCTGTAAGGCTGTCAGGGAGGGACACAGGAGGAGATGTGAGATGAGCTGCCTCTCAGCTTCCTGAACATGGACATTGCAATAATTACCATTACACTGTTTTAATGATTCATATTCCAGGAGGTGACATTCAAATGCAAACATGCACTTTTCTGCCTCCATATAGTCTTTGTGTGTGGATTAGTGAGGCCAGAGAGACTCACTCCAGATTTCTTAGAGTGTTGTTCTCCTGTAGGGCCTTGGCAATGTCTTTCGCTCCCTCCACCCCGATGGAATTCTCACGGAGACTGAGACACAAAGAGACAAGTTTATGTCAATTCTTTCACAAACTCCTCACTGGCATGACCAAACTCAGTACTAGGTGAAGTATTGCATACCCATTTAATACCAAGTATTACCCAAGTAAAAAAAAAAAATCATAATGTTATAGTGTACTGAAGAGGGGAGAGATGCACAGAGCTGTGAGTGGTGTGCATACAGGAGTGTTCAGGTGCTAATGCAGTAGAACGCTGTGGCTGGAACTAAAACAGTACAGCAATGTGGCAGGATGGTGATCACTCACTTCAGATGGACGAGTCCTCGGTTGTGCCGTAGGGCCTGGGTCAGTACAGCCACTCCTTTGTTGCTGATGGAATTGCTTTGGAGGCTATACACCCAAACACAGAAGTGAGTCCAATAACTGTATGGCTACAAACATGTACAATCAGTGCTACTGAACTGCGGTTCTGGACTTCCACAATCTAGCAAATTTCCAACCTCTTTTTGACCAGTAGCAATCTAAGATACGGGGAGGGAAGCTGAATTCATTCAATAGAAACGAGGAATTAGGTGCCCAGCTGGAGAAATAGGCTGCAGACAACTGTGGCTCCTCAGGCCTGAGGCTGATCATCAATGAGCCAGAGCCTTCAAATGTTGAAAATATTGATGAATGAGTGATACAGCCTGGGGTTATACTGGGTGAGACTTGAGAGGAAAGATTTTCTTTCACCTTCACCGAGATGACAGATTTATTGTTATTGGAAAAAAAATTCTATATGAAGAAATACATGGCTTTAGGAGCCTATTGTCAGGAATCAGGAATCTTTGCAGGGGAGGTGCATATAATTTAAGACAATTATGTGCAACCTGGTCAGAAACTGAGAGTGGAAGTGAGAAAATTGTGCTTCTTTTCACATTAGCATTTGGATAGATATTACAATATCATTAGCATTTGGCTGGATTTTATAAAATCACAGTATCCATAGTTTAAACTGTCAAAATATCACCCAATAATTGAAGTCCCATATACAAAAGAGAAAAAAAAGTCAGGAAAAAAGAAAATAAGAGAAACCCTCAAGTGTCAACATTCAGAATTTAAATTTCTTGACATTTATTCTAGTGGGACCACCACCAGATAAGACCTGCTCAATTATTATCTTTTTGCCATCTTAAACATTGCTATATAGCAAAGTATTTACTATGCACACACATTTTACTCAGTTAAAATACATTTGATTTTTAAGTGAAATATGAGGCTGAAAGCAAAAGACCAAAGAGGGAAAAATGGAGGTCAGGTCTAATATATTATTATAATATATTTTACCCATCTGTGTTATACAATGCATCCTTTATACTATTTTCTCCATTCATTCATTTAGCCTTATGTTATATGTCCATCTTGTTTGAAGATAAAATCTCACCCATCATCAACAAATGTTTATTTCATTTCTTCAGTTTGTACCTAAAGCATAGAACTGGTATTGCTAAAGAAGATGATTTTACCACCCACCTTTATGAAAAACTGAAATAAGTAAATAAGTAATACTGGATCTGCCCAGAATATTGTGATATCCTGCTTGTTGCTGTCACACATGGTAAGGGAAGGGATCTACACTAAGAGTGTTGGATTGGATTTAAGTTTAGATTTTTATAACCTACTATGGCACCTGCTTTATTGTTCGGTAATAATTCTAATTAAAAGGTCACAGATTTCACTCTAATGGCCATAGGCCTACATCATATAACACCATGTCACTGAAACACCTTTAAACCTCCCAAATAACTCCAAAAGAATAAGCTCCCAAAGAAGGAAATAATAGTTCTTTGAAATACTAACTGAAGAGCAGCGAGGCTGTGGTTCACTGTCAGGGCCTGGGCCAGAGCTGCCAACCCCTTGTCCCCCAGCTGGTTACTGGACAGACTGTAGAAACACAGAAGACAAACATACTGGCCATGAACATAATTTTAAAAATTATTACAGAAAAATCAATGCACATGCACTCACACACACAATTCCATGGAGGCTTGGAATTTCCTGTACTACTGTTGTGTGAAAATGTGATATGACCATTCTCTCACATCAATTCCTTCAGAGTCTGGTTTTTCTTCAGTGCCTCTGCGATTCTCTGAGCCCCCTCTGTACTGATGGAGTTCTTCTGCAAGCTGGGACACACAGAGCATACACACTGAAACTCACTTTGGAAGTGAAAGGCTAATCAGAGAAATGCTCTCACTCTTCAGACACTCACTTCAGGGTGACTAGCTTGCGGTTGGACACAAGCACGTCTGCAATGGATTTAGCTCCCTCCTCCTCAATGAAGTTGTTCTGGAGGCTGGAACAGGGACCATGGAAGGGTGGGGTTTATAACCAAGCACCATTAAAATAGACTGCACTCTACCTCTACTCAAGTACTGAGCAGTACTACATTGAAAATAATGTAATGGCTATATAATTGGTTGGCAAAAGGTAATTCATGGCCAGCAGTGTAGTATAGTGGTAAGGAGCAGGGCTTGTACCCAAAAAGTCTCCACTTTGATTCCCATGTGTGGCTGCTGCTGTTGTATCCTTGGGCAGGCATAGTCAGCTGGATATTTACTTAGCCAAAATTTCCTCAGTAAACATCCAGTTGTACAGATGGACTTGGACATGTAAACATTGCAAGATGTGTATGTTGCTTTGGTTAAAATAAATATAAATAATTAATATCTCATATGTTTAAATCTGGTGTGTGAATAATTTGAGAATGTGAAAGGTTCACCTGAGAGACACCAGAGCCTGATTCCTCTTGAGGGCATCTGCAAGGGCCTTGGCTCCTTTGGGGCCAATGTTGTTGCTGCGAAAACTAACAACACACAACACATATCACAGTGAACTGTGACAGCGCAGGGATGAATATGAATGTTTAAGAGGATCAATGTGATTAACTTGGAATTCAGAGAGGGCAGAGACAGGCTCTGTAGATGGTAGCTAACCAGACACAAACACGGCATGAATGGGAGGATGTGATGCGGCACCATTTACTCACTCGAGTGAAGTCAGACTCCTGTTGACCATCAGAGACCTGCTGATGGCTTTGGCTCCTTTGTTACTGATAGCATTCTCTGCTAAGCTGGTGGGGTAGAGCACAAACAGATGGGTAAAAACAAATTAGTACTCCAGACTGCTTTGCTCAGGCTACAGATTGAGTCTAAGAAGAAGACGGGATGTTCGAGTGGCACAATTAAAGTACAAAGTCAATTAAATCAACTAAGCAATCAAGGACTGCGACTGAGTCAAATTTATTGCCTCATTAACCACGGGTGCAATTTGTGTTTTTCAAACAATTAGGTATAGGTCAATATACAGCCAGTCAGCTGAGTGAAAAGACTGAAGGCAGTTGCACGTTACGCTCTGTTCTGTATTTTTCTCCTGTTATATTGTTCTATTGCATTTTTGACATGATGTGAAGTTAGCATTTGCACAAAGCTATAGGAAAGCTACAATATGACTTTTGTCAAGTAAAAAAGCTTACAACTGTCTAAGCATGTGTATGAGTGGAAAAAATAAATACAGCAAGACATTTTTGCCCACAGAGACAAGGCAATTTTAATATATCTATTATTAGCAACAAAGGAAGGAAATGACCATGCTGGACATGCACAAGCCATGATCTGCAGCAAGGCAGGTGATCTCATGCAAATGCACACTGGCTCCAAAGTAGCACTCTTGTGTCCAAAAGGAGTAAAAAACTTTAGATGGATACAAGATGCAACCCCTTCATATGCAGCAGATTTTTATCTTAAAATTTCTGAAGAAAATCACATAGAAGAGCTACACCATACCGCAACAATAGCACAAGGGAAAAAATGTACTTGGCAGCAATTTGAAACCAAGTAATGTTTTCATCAGACAATGAATAAAGAGAACATTAGGTCCAACCTGATTTTCTGTAGGTGACAATCTTTTGCACTCAGCAAGCTGCCTAGTAGCTCCATGACATCATCTTTAAAATTATTGTTCTCCAGTCTAAAAAAAAAAAAAAAAACAAAGAATCGTTGGATATTTCATTGGACATTAACAATGAAAAATTGCATTATGTTATATTTACAAACTAACTCTGATGTAGAATGGTATACATTTTCAAGGTGATGCGATAATTGTATGTAATAGTGATAATGCAGCAGAATGTTACTGAACTATTACTGAGTGGTGGTCAGGGCCATTATTTGTCAGATATTCCTATTGGTACAGTGTGACTGTACACACAGTTAAGGGCCTTTTCATTAAAATCTTTCTTTGAAATTGTTTTTATGCAGTTTAAGTATTACCAAAGACTGGGGTCTCGACATAACATCACAAATCTAACTAGTCCCACAGCTTCTATTATATCAGCTTACAGTTTCCCTGACCATAACACAGTTGGAACCGTGGACCGATGTATCTTGTTAGTCGTAGCGTAATTGTATGCATTCATGAAGAACTAAATAACAAAGTAGCTTACTACTGACATCTGTGCTATTTAATTGTAAAGATCTGTTTTATCCTTTTCCTAGGAGTATTTAATTTTCATTGGTTCAATTTTTAATTAACAAGGTTCACATTGCAGAATCTTGATACACTTGATACACTTGATACACACGTCTAACAAAATGTACCTCCAAATATGTTCTCTTCTCAACATAACTAGTTGTATTAAGCTGTACATGAGAAAGGTTTGTAAGTACTGGTCTCTTAATGTCACAGCAGCCTCCAAGTCAGACAACAAACTGTAACATTATGATGCTAGTGCAGACCTTTCATAAGTAATGGGGGTATTGATATGTTATGTAACATAACATGGTATTCTGGGGTTACAGCTGTTTATCTTTATGAATTATTATTATCTTTATTTATTGTTTATCTGTTAATCAATTTAAAAGCCACAAATAATGGAAAAATGCCTGTTAGCGCATGGACAAACACCTTTTCGCTGAAGCCTCCTCACCTGATGTTAGTGCAGTAGAGCAGCTGTGGAAGCAAACTTTTAACAATGCTGTAGTTGAGGCAGTTGGAAAGGTTGGTCTCCTCAGCGCATTCTTCGGACACCTGCAGCAGGTAGGCCAGCACTGAGCAGTTGATTGGTGTCAGCTTGCCGGCCAGGCTGTTGTTGCGTAGGCCCTCCTCCAGTGCCCGTGTTAGCTCTGTGTGTTGTAGCTCCTGTAGACAGTGCACCATGTTGACAGCCCGCAAGGAGACCGTGCAGCCTGAGTTTAAGACACACTGCAGGAAGGAGGCAGCAGGCACCCTGTAGCTGCTGTGCTCATCCCGACCAAGCGGCAGCAGCCCAGAAAGAGACCTGACCACAAGTGGGGAGAGCAAGCCAGACAGGAAGCGTGCAAACATGTCCAGCTGACCATCCTCTGATTGCTGCGACCGCTGAAGGGCATTCTTGAAGTGGTTCTGGAATCCAATCTTTGGCCACGACATGCCACTCTCCGTGAAGAGGTCAAAGATGGCCCGCCTGGAGGCTGTGTAGTAGTAAGTGGCAGCTAGGAACTCCTGGATACTGAGGTGGATGAAGCAGTAGGCTGTGCTTGCTGCAGACTCCTGCTTTACCAGGATACGGCTGCTGAGGCCACTGTGAAGTGAGGGCAGGTCAATGCTATTAGCTTTCATGTCCTGCTCATAGAAAGTAAACTTCCGCTTGATTAGTCCATAGAATGCCAGCCGCCCCAAGCTGCCCATCATCTTCCGGCTGCTTCCATAGGCCTGCTCTATCTTCAGGGGCTCCTTTGAGTCTCCCTCTACCATCATCTTAAAGAAGTAAGAGTATAGCTCTGTCCAGGTCCTTGGTAAGCAGTCTTGTGAGCCACTCTTTATGAGGAAACCAACAGTAGAGGCAATAATCCAGCAAATACAAGGCACATAAGACATCACTAAGAAAATCTTGTTGGACTTTAAGTGGTTCCATATCTGGCCCACAAGGTCCTCATCTGGGAACATGCTACGCAGAAAATCCTGTATTTCTTTGTATCCAAACCCTGGGATCTCGGTCATTCTGTCCACCAGACCTCCGGGTATCTGGGCAGCCACAGTGGGCCTAGAAGTCAGCCAGACAGAGGCATCAGGGAGCAGGTTCCCTCGCACGATGTTGGTGATCAGGTTGTCCACCGAAACCTCCTTTTTGGGGTCTGTGCAAGTCAGAGCCTCTGAGAAGTCCAGTGGGCACTTGAACTCGTCCAGCCCATCAAAGATCAGCAGGACCCGAGAGTTCCCATTGAAGACATTGCTCAGATTAGTCACATGGGGGTAGGCCTGCTTCAACAACCGCTCGGCCGACAGCTTTTCAAAGGCATTGAGCTCCCAGAAAGAAAAGGGGAAGACAAAGCTCACATCCTGGCAAATCTCCCCATTAGACCATAGCTGGACAAAGTGGCGGACTAGGGTGCTCTTTCCAATGCCAGCCACTCCAACCGTGAGCAGGATGCGGGGAGGCATGCTGACACGGGTGAGGGGCTGCAGCAGCTTTTCCAGGGCCAGCTGTCTGGCGTGGTGCCTCCCCATGCCTTTTGTGGCCTCAATCTGCATGGCGTCGTGCTCCTTCTGCTGCAAGTCTGAAAGTCCCTCCACCAGCAGCAGGTTGGCAAAGCTGTCTGAGGATGGTCTCCTCAGCACCAGGCCTTCTGGCCAACCTCCATAACGGGCCTGAAGGGTCTCCACGTGCTTCTGCACCATTGGATCTAAAGATAGGGGAATACAGGATGCCAAAATATGACAATCATTCTATCTAGATCATTTAAGATGACAGACAAAACAAACAAATGCACAGTTACTGAACAATAACTGAAAATAACCATATGACTATGGCGTAGTTCAGTGACTGTTTTTATGGCGTTTCATTTAATTAGCTGTTTCTACTTTTAGTTAAAGCTTTCTCAGATCTACTGAAAATTATTCTAACTTAATTTTAAATTATTGACAGTAGTTTAGGAATTATTTTTGTTAATCAATCATCTTTAATGCTATTGATGAAAATAAGGTATTGTTGTAGAGGCTATGCATTGGGGAAAAGTTCTATGCATAAGTTCTATGTATGAATATCTATGCAAGCATGAGTAATCACATTTAAACAGAGCTGCAATTGCTGCAATAGAACAACACCTGGAAGCGAATTTAAATTAAGACCCTTTTCTGCTCAACAGTTTCAGTGAGTGACACATATGGGGGATAGCTGGCTGATGAACTATTTTGCACGCATAGATGCACAAACCACAAATGCGTGGTAACAGATTATAAAGTAAAGACTGTTGCAATTGTTGTGTTACATTAAAGCTACAGAATCACACTCTCGCTTACACATGTGTAACATATTTGAGGAACTGCACATAATTTCTAAATTATATCAGTACATTCATCTGCAAACATGGCAACATCCAAATACGTTACTGATTTTAGGCAATTGATTTTAGCAACAACTAGGAAATGAAAGGGGAAACACACAAATTGCTGTATTCTCAGCCTGATTCTATTATGTAAACAAAAGCTGGTTTCAACCTTTAAAATGCCTTTAAAATCTACAATCTCCAATCTTCTGAACCCTAAAACAGTCACTGTAACTAACATAAGGATGACTAACATAAGGAAGCAGTTTCAAGCATCATGAGCAAGTGGGCCACCAAAGCCTTCCTACAGTGGGAGTTAATCAGTAAGAAGCTGATGAAGTAGATTTCCAATGGGACATGGAAAACATAATATGGGTGATATTCTTCCACCAGACAGAACAAGGATCAAACTAAAGACCAGGATGTGCGGAGGTTTTGGCAGAAACAGCAAAATATGGGGTACTCATAGTGATGGGAGACTACATTTGCTAAGGATGTAATGTAGATATGAGCCTGCAAAAACAAGGTTTTGATGGAGGAACAATATCCAAAGACAAAGCTCCTTAGGCATCACTAAATGGAAGACAGTACACATAGAATACAATGGGTATCAAGGGGCAATATTGTAGAAAAACTGGAGAAGAGTACAGCAAATATTGATTTAAAAGCGATGATGAATGCTGCCAACAAAGTAAAACCTTGAAAGGCATCAGTATGTGATATCACCTCAGCGGAACTGTTCAAAGTGGGTTGTTGCTGTAGCACAACATTGCTGTTGGACCTATTCAATATCGTCATGCCTAGTCATACGTTGTCATAAAAATTTGATATGGTACAAACATTTTGCTTTATTTATGAGCTGGTCATTCTTTATGTGACAACCAAAACCATTCCACATGTTCCTTCCTCACCCATGATGAACATATTAAAAAACTACTAAACTATTAAAAACTATCTGACCGTGAAGGCCCCACTTCATCAGCATCCTGACACAATACACATATCATCACAAGACAGAAAATATGACATCTGCCTATAGTAGGAGTACACACTACATTTAAAAACTGTTGATCGATGACAAAAGCTTTATCTGTTACATCTCTGGCAGACATTTAACTTGATGAACAAAACCCAGATTGGGATCTCAGAAAAACTCCACGAGACATTTGCAGTGTGGTTCAAATCCTGTAACATACCTGTACATGCACAATGCAAATCATCCTATCAATGACAATCGCATAAAGAAAGACGCAGAAGTGCTCAAGTAGTCCTGGATGAGGACTGAGGATGAGCCCCTCACCCTGAAGCGTGATGAGCAGGTAGAGCTGAGAGTTGGTGCTCTCAATGAAGGCCTGGAGTGATTCGGAGGCCTGCGGGCCCTTGCTGAGCAGGATGTCGATGACAGCACGCAGCTTCTCCGGCAGCTGGCTCTTGGCCTGTATGGTCGAGACCTCGTCCCGACTCAGAAGGTCCAGTTTCCTCATGTGGGCCACAATGTTCTCCAGGAAAGGGCCGGAGATGGACCGCAGCAGCTGCTTGTGGTGCTTTTGTATCCAAACACCTGGGAGACAGAGGGCTAAGTGACAACAAGCCCGGCATGCATTCCACTACTAACAGAGGTAACCTGTACACGGTACAATGTGTCCACTCATTTGCTAGCATGCGGTCTCATTCCACTTTAACTAACTGAAGTTGATAAGTCTACTGACAAACTGTCGCAATGCCTCAGTTGCCTTACCTTCTGTCTTCATCTTTGTGTGCGGGCAAGAGGCATCGGACTGCAGGTCAACATAACAGTCCTCTTGCCATGCTATCCGCCTGTTGGAATCCAGGGTGAAATTGTTCAGGGTGTCTCTCTCCATTTAACAAAATGCATGCCTGTCAGCCTTTATCCATTACTCTTAAAAAAAGGAGTGAGAAATGAATCAAAGCATTAGTAAACATCCTGTGACACGTGAAGCAACATGCAGATGGTAAATACATTAGCAAAACCTCACAACACCAGCGGTGTATCATTAAAAACCGTTAAATTAATGCATGTGAAGATTTCTGTGAATTGTAAATTTCTGAAACATATACAGTATAGATATGTCTGAGACAGATCTGCTTTATGAATGATCTTGTCCTTTCTGCCTCACTTGCAAGTCGCTTTGGATAAAAGCATCTGTCAAATGAATAAATGTAAATGCAAATGTAAATGAATGGTTTCAATAGGCATAACTGTTTTGAGGATGATATCCGGTATCATAGCACATGTTATAAAAGACTAAAAGAACGTAATTTCCTCAACCGATGTCTGAAAATAAGAAAAAAACATCTGACTTGCATTTATTTTTAAGCAACATGCATTTCTATTTATAAACTATACAAAGTGCAGTAGCAAGTTTGATCTATTTGAATAGGAGTACAGTTCAATTCAATTAGAATACAGCATTTCATTCTAAATTGAAGGGATTCATAAAACCAGAAATACAAGCTGTCAGGGGAGTACATCTACTTCAAAAGGCATTTTATTTAGGTAAAGAAAACCAAATTGCAATCTGGTAATCTATAGTGCATATTTCAGAATTAAATAAGGATACATGGAAACTCAGACTGCAATCTTGCAAACTAAATGTACCAACTGGTAAATTATACATATCCTTTAATTTGTGGACAATAACCTTTTTAAAATAATTTTTGCTCCACTGTGTTTTTCAATGAATTCAGATTTTTTTTTTCAAAATGTTTCTTAAATGTGCCATTCTGTACAATTATTTAACATTAAATGCAAAGTGTTGCTTGATAATAAAGCTTGATTTAACTTGAAATTGAATTTGTACAAACAGATTTCATATTTTTCCTTCAGCTTTGTAACCAAAGAGCATCTCAATGGGTTTTTGAGGGTGGAGTCTCTCTCCAGAGCACTTTTTTTCACAATACATCAATTTATTTAATTGCCAGTTTGAATAAATACCTTCTCTTTTGGACCATATAATATCAACAACCACTTGTCAACCATACATTTCAGTGGTGGTGCTTGTTGCTGGTGCCTGAAATCCACAGTCCAGAGGGTTTTAAAGCTTCCTTGCAATAGGCAAACTAACTGACTCCTGGAACAACACGTGATTCAATTTCCTGTCCAACCCAATGGCCAAAAATAAGTCATTAACATCTGAACTGGAACCATGACCAAAAACCAGGAGCTTTTTTTTTTTTGGACACCCCTGCTCTATACTGTAAATCGCAATTGTGGCATCAAGCACTTAGCACAGATGAAAGCCATTCTCAGTTGCAGATTACTTCATGTCTCAATACTTTGATTGTTGTACAAATCAGTGTGAGTGACTTTAGAATGCAAAAGCCTCCATTCCCATCCTAGGGCATTTTGTGCACTGAAACATTCACTTGCTATGACAACGCTCTTGGTAACAGACGTGGCTAAAAAAACAGATGAACAAACACAAAGGGGAGGCTGGAAGCCGGAGCTGGGGCAGGCTGCTTCACTGCATGTCAGACTATGATGAAAGGATGTGTGGCTTAGAGCTGCACATAAAGAGGCGGGCCCTGCATACAGCAGCAGACAAACCACAAACCATGCAGTCTGCAGCACTTAAAGTACAGACAACCAAGGATGATTCCCCTGTAAAACACTCTCTGTGTTGGGGGGAAGGGGAGCAAGTGTACAGGGGTCTCTGGGGTCAGATGTGAAAAATCAGAAAAAAAATGCAGCAGAGTAATGGTCCATTCATATCTAGATGGACAGATGCAGGGAGATCTGTGAAAGCTGCATTTCACTTCACTGCCATTAGTCCTTACCAATGACTACAATGAACTACAATATTGCTGATGTGCTTTTCCATTCCTCAAAATGATATCTGACCACTTTCTTCAAGTCTCCTTCCTGTGTCATGAACAGGATTGCTACACTTCTGATCACAATCTACTTTTCAAGAAATATGTTCGTGTTACAGATATCTCTCTGTATCTAGCCATGGTTGGGTTTGTAGAGGAGCATACTAAACTCAAGGGCACACTGCATGACAGCACTGAGACATTATTGTGTCTGATGCCTCCCTGTTAATTCTGCCAAGCCCATCAAATCACTAGTAGCTCTGCCACCAAACCACCTCTCTCTCTCCAACTGCTCGCGTGGCACCCCACTCCTCGCCTGGTTACAATTTGCCACCCACATCTGTATTCTAGCAACAGAGCTCTGGGCCCTTAACCACACTGCCCCAGTATGTCGACCAACCTTTTCCTTTCCCTTCAGTCTGCGCTGCAGGATGACCGGTGGTTGGCTTGTACATTAACAGCCTTACTGTTTGACACATATGGGTAACATTTGTTTTAGTTTATGTGACTTAAAATGATATTTACAGTACCTGACCTTTGCAATTTGTTTCTTTTTTGGACTGCACTTTGCATTGTAACTTTCAGCTCTCCGCATGTTACCTTGTGTAACGGAGTCTGCTGACGAGATCTGTGGTGACAGTAACAATATTTATTCCATGAACTATGATATTGTAGTAGGCATAAGCGCTGGGGGGTTAGGGTTCCGTAGCACTCACATCTTGCATAAGTGCTACGGATCATGTAGACAGGTAAGGAAATGGGGTCATTGACCTTGTTCCACCAGTTTCCACAACAGACTGGTGATTGGTGCTACCTCAGGTTTTTTACGAGAGACTCAAGAGAAAGTTATAGGAGAATGTACATGAGGGCTACGCAGTGCACATCCCTGTACAGGAGAGCACATGTCCTGAAATGAATGCACGTCGAATAGCACAAAATGAGCTTACTTTACAACATATCATGTATAGTTTGAATACACCTCACTCTGGGAACAAAGTCAAATCCAGGGAGGCTGGGGGATGTCAAGTTATCAGTGCACCAGGGCCCATGTTAGCTTACAATAATTATATCTTTGATACGATCAAAGTTTAGCCTCATTCTTCATCTTGATGAGCTGAGGACTTCAAACTGCTGGATTGCACACTTTGGTTGTCAGGGAAGAATGCACCCCTGTGGCACAGAGCTCTTTGACATGGGGAGCTTGCTGCTCACAGTGACTTCACTACCTGAGTTAGCGGGTGGGGGAAGTTATTTTGGCTCTTCAAGCCTTTTATGATAACAGAACTTCTCTTGCAATGAGTGTAAGATGATCAGTTTTAGTTGAATCTGTGTATTAAGAATAGCATCTGGGATGAGTTTACTACAGACACTGGTCCAATGTGAATGTATAGATAAGATCTCTGTAAACCTCTCTGTGTAATGTTTCGCAGGTTCCTGTGGACTAAAATGTATTGCATTTTGTAATGTGATATGTATGTGTGTACACAATTTTCAGTATATAAAAGGTCATAGGTTTTATACTTGCTTCTCACTTCTTCTATATGCTGGCCCAGTTTATTCCTGCCCAGGCTAAAGTGTGAGCACAAAGTACAAATTACAACTACGGTTCTCCTACCAGGCATTGTTTAGGGTCAAGGGTTTAAGGTCATTTCAATTCTATACCAGACTGCAAGTCCATGGAATTTCATATTTGTGAAATTACTTCATTCTCTTAATATCCATGTGTAAGAACAATCCTTTACATGATTTTGCACACATCCTGACCTCATTCAGTGTTTTATCAGCAAAACACTAGGGAAATTACATCAAGTATTGCTTTTATGAAATCAGTAGAGCTCGAGGGACAGCAATGTCAGCAATTGACTGACTTATCTTTGTGACTATGTGATTCTTCATTTAGGCAAACCAGGGCTTCACATGACAGCCCAGATAAGCGAACATATGACCAGTGAGAATAATGAGCTTGTGCATTTATGCAAAGGCTCCACTATTACAATTTCTATTGATGTGCGCATGTGTCTTTGCATGAGATAGACAAACAGTAATGAATAAAAGGATATCTGGTCTAAGAGTTTAAAAAGCATTAAATTTCATATTTCAGTTTATTGTTTATGCTTTACAGTCATTGAAAATGCCCCCAAATGTGTAGAAAATAAAAAGTTAACAAATCAAAGGTTTGCTCATGATTTCTCACATGTTGAATTTTACAAGCATGTTTATGGTTTCATTCAATGCACTCAAATCTCACTTTTCATTTCAAGGAATCAGACATTTCGCTGTGTGCCCTCTGAACAACTTTATATGTAGTTAAAAATCCATTCATATTTGATAGTAAAACAGCTGTGTAATGTACCAGAAAATATCAATCATATATCAAACATATATCAGTCATGGGTTTACTATATATCTTCAGTCCCTTCTTGTTAATTGTAAGACTGTAATGCCTGACATATTAGCTGGTATTTTGAAAAATGAAAGGTCGCTATATGTTCGCTGATGGCATCCTATGTTTCTGATGTAAGAAGTCAGACTCACCCAAGGCAGTTTACTGAGTTGTGTTCCTCTTTGAAAAGTCTGCAGGTGCATATCCTCAACGGCTACGTCTTTATCTGCAGCCTTTCAGAGGAGGCAGAAAAACCCTACCAATAACCTATGTCTTTCCTCACATTTGGAAAGATAGGTGTATGGGAAAGGAGAACAGAGAAATCAGAATGTTCCGTTCAAAGTAATCTGCCGGATGGTTTAACACTAAGGCAAAATTCAAACTGAAGAAACGGTAAACTCCTGCTCAGGAGAGAAAAAATGTCTCCGTTCAGTTTTCTCTCTTTTAAGCTGCACCTCTTCCTGTGTGTCGTCTCTCTCTTCCTGTGTTACAGTCCACAGATTTCACTCAGACTTAAGCTCTAAAAATGAGGGTTTAAAAAAAGCCACAAGACAAAGTGATGCTTAGGAGCTGACTGCTAAAGGACAGAGCAAAAAATGGGGTGAGATCAATGTTTTCACAAGGAGCACAGATCCAGCAATGGACATGATCAAAAACAGTAACATGGCAGACTTGCTTGTTGAATCTTCATTTCAAAAACAAACAAGGTACTGGTATGACCTCATCATATTTCAGGAAATCCACATATCATGCTGCTGTATTGTTGGAATTTTGTTAGAAAAAATATGGTGAATAAATAATGTGAATAACTTGAACATAATAATAACTTAAATATGCCCTCTACCTGCAAGTCCAGTGGTGTTCTGATGTGGGTGTAAATATACACAACACCATTTTCTTAGAAGAACAAAACATGGTCTCCCCACACTCATGATGTGGAAGACGTGAACTCACCAACAATAATCATCATAGCTTATATTCTCCATGATGTTTCAAGTACTTTTGAGGATACATGTAAAATAATGATTATTGAAATCGATAGATTATTTATATGATAATAGTTATTTTAATTGCTGCATTGGTAAGATTATCCAGAAACTGGGGTAGTTTGAAGACAGAAAAATGGGAAAAAATACTTTCTGAGATATATTATTTTCAAAATACTTCTAAATGCTCTTCGAAATAAATAGCAGGCTTCAATGCCTTATGATATTTGCACTGATGAGTGGTAGTGGGGATACTATTCCACCCAATGGGCTTGCTGTTTTAATAGCAATATCAGGACACTGACAATGCTAGACCTGCGAGTAGAAGGACATTGAGCTAACGAGCAAGTTAGCAAGGAAGATAGACATCTTCCATTTACTGTACAAGAAAAAAAAACTTTTTTAAAACTTAACTTTTATTGGCTATACAATACATGCCAACATGTCAGATGCTTTTATTCAAAAACTGCTCATTTGATATTGGTGCAGCCAGTAACTGAAGCTTTCAAAGAGGGTCCAATGACAACAAAAGACCTAAAAGGCCTACAAAGGAACAGAAATTTCATAAGATTGCTCTGATCCCTCCCAAGAGCCTTGTCATTCTTCTTCCAGTGTGTTCAGCAGTATCAACAAAAAGCCTGGTTGTAAATGACTTATGAATGGCAGGTTTCCGAAGAGTTTCATCCAATTTGCTCATGTAACAGCAGGGATACCGTCATAAGATTATGGGAGAAAGATGTTGAAGAAAGCTGTGTGAGAGTGAGTGAAAAATGACAAAGGAGGCTGTAGACAGGAAGCAGTGGGACAGGTATGCGTCGAGTGACATGAACAGCAGACAGAGAGGCAGGAAGTGAAACTGATTCAGATAAAACAGACAGAGGGATGCCTCATGTGGAATGACTATAATGATATAATGAATGTCTATTTATGTACTGATGGAGGTACATGAATAAATGAAGTATTGACTGGCAAGACTCGGATAAAAGATCCCAGTATGATCAATTAAGGCATTATATTCCTGTCTTACAAAAGCGTTCCACAATCTCACAGGAGTTACTGAGTATATTGTTCATTTGAGCAGCATTATCGGGACAATTGCAGATGAATCCAGAGAGCTCAGAGGTATAGCATTACACTACATTACATTTAGCTGCTGAGTAGATGCTCTTATCCAGAGTGACTTACACGGGTTACAAACAATTCCTACATATTATCCATTTAGACAGCTGGATATTTACTGAGGCCATTATGGGTTAAGTACCTTGCCCAAGGGCACAACAGCAATGCCTAAGCAGGGAACTGAACCAATAATCTATAGGCTCTGAGCCCTGTTCCTTAACACTACACAGTGAAACAGTGACAAAGGCAGGGGTTTCCTAAATTATTTATGTAATATTGCAGGTATGCCGTAGTTAGGAGTTGTGTTGCCATACTCAAAACCTATACAGCACTAAGAGTTTAACACTTTTCAGGATTTCCAAAAGAAATAACCACAATGACCCTGAGGTCTGACCACTTATAAAGATTTACTTCTGTACCATTTATTTAAAGATTGTTTCATTTAAAGATTGTTTCTTCTCAATACTTTCTGAATGATTTAAGAAAATCAGGGCAGCATTAATTGTGCTTATTTAAAATGGTTAACAATGTGTTGCATATTCCTAAAGCTTGTTACCACTGCCAAGTGCTGAACCTACCGAGGAGTGCCAGGTGAGGTGTGTACAATCTTCCGATATACAAGCAAGCCTACTGCAACTATTCACACTACAAGTCCCACAATGCACCAGGAGGCAAATATCATTGGAGGATAGGGACATCAATGACAAATGTCATTGGAGGACGCAATCTGAAAAACTTATAGTTGCCCATTTGAGTCTCTGGGTGTCCAGAGCAGAGTGACACTGGCTAAACAACCTACCACCACTTACCAGTTTGACAGAATGCATTTCTTCAACAAGTCTATAAGGTTTCACAATGTCAATTCCCTGGCCATTTTTGGTTGCACAGCATAAAACACAAAACATTAAGAAAAACATATTGTGCTCAGAATGTTAAAACCTAGGGGAAAATAGCAGAGCTATTTTTCTAGGTGTATATGTACTGACAAAGAGAGAATATACAATTTGTATTGGGGACTTGGTGTGTTTTTACACTCAAGAGTGTTTTGTAGAGATGTAATTACTGAGATCATCTACATTGCAGCTGCATCAGGCCTTAATGCTTTGTACATCCTATTTAAGCCTCAAGAAATGCATTTGACAAGGTAGCATGAAGGGCTTTATGGTGCCTAATTACATTAATGGATGGAATGGAGCCATGAAACAAATTTCAAAGTGTGCTGTGACATACCGTTAACCGAATGACACGCTACTTTCACCGCCACACATTATCTCTAATAAGAACTGATTTTCCAGGGAAAGCAATTCCTTGACTGCAGAAGCGATACACGGACAGTATGGTACGGGAACCAGACCAACCACAGACAGGAAAATACCGCATATGTTGTAATGCTCCCCGCAGGCTGATTACAGCTTTCAGCTACATCTTTTTAACAACAACATGCCAGAAGTGAGCATCATGTATTATTGTGCAAAGGACAGATTTAGACCAGTGTATAAATAAACACATGCCTGCTCCCTTTCTCAAAGGAGTATGGAACAGAATGGAAATGGGCATTCTAAAATCGGCACTCAGAATCCTTGCCATGCTCTTAATGCAATATTTCACCAGAAGTTCTGGAGAGAGCATGTTTGTCCTGGTTAAATGTGCCATCTACAGTACCAGCATCCACAGAGGCAAAACGAGTGAGTAAAGTCCTGGAAGTGAACTGACAATAAATGATATTAAGGAGTGAGAGGTAAGCCCACGATAGCTCATTTCACAGCAGAGAGGACATTCACACCAGGAAAACAATATCGACAAATGTTTTATTTAAAACAATACAACCTTTCTATCTGCAAAAATGTGAAAGAGTATATATCTAAGAAGTTATACTTCATTTAAACTTACAGGTGGTCATGTTGGGATTGATAAGTGGTTTCAAATTCACCATTAAAGAAGTGTACATTCTCAACAAGAAATAATAAATAAACAAGGCCAAATACATGTCAAAAATATGAGGACAGTCTAAACTAGTTTCACACCCAGGGTTTAAGCTGATTTTACAATTGCTAAAACACAATTGTTTTTTCTATCAAAATGCCCCAAAGCTTTTCACTCAAATGATGAAAGTTTCAAAACATTTTGTAGAACTCATCTCAAATCAATGAACATATCTGCATGCAAAATTGTAAACCAAATGTACAATTATCAAATGTATCTTTATATGAATCTATCATAGTTCTTTTGCAAAGCATTTCAATCTATTTGTTTTTTTACAACACTGAACAATTCTAACTGGTAATAACTACGTATCAAAAAGAAATTCAGGCACATGTAATTAAAAGACTGCATAAAAGGTTATGCAAACTTCCAGACTGTGATGATGGTAGAAGATAATGGTCAACGTGGGTTGGGGTTATTCTCAAATGGGAATGTAGGGGCACAAAACCTGAGCTAAAGGACTATTGTTATAACCAATGATATAAAAGCAAAAGCAGACTATTGCCAACAGTAAGCACCTGGCACCACATCTAAAAGGATCTGAAGTATTCTCCATCAGCCAAATGTTTTGTAAAGCAGAACAAGAAAAATATACAACATAAGGGTATCTTCATAGTGTATGTTGTTATTTCATAGTAATCACCCATAAGGAATGCATTACAGTACCTTGCAGAATTAAGTGTAGAAACACTACTGTGTCCAAACATGACACAGCTCAGATGGTTTGTATAAGCCATGATATTCCTTAGACAGGCATACAACAATTGATTACAGCTGTCAATGTGCCCTAGGAATGAATACAACCAGGATGCAATAATTGTGTTCTTGCACAATGACAAATGAAGAATGAAGCTTATCTTTGTGACTTTTGAAAGAAACAGTCTAAAAGTGAAGGAACTGTACTTTCAATGCAGCCAAGTGCAGCTTCTATTTCACAATGGTAATGGTACTGCAAGCCCGGCATGGAACAGCATGCTAGCATAGTATTAGGCATGTGAGTGCTGTTTCGAGTACATGAGAATAATTCTGCAAATTGTTGTGAGAGCAGAGTAGAACACAAGCTAATACCTCTGTCAACACGTAAATATTGAGTCTGATGCCTGCTTCAACCCATACGTATTAATCCTCATGGATGAAAACTGGCCGCAACTCAGCGTAATAACAAAGGCGTGCCATGACTGAGTCACCCTCAATTACAAGCCATCCAGACTCCATCACGTCAATTTCATGGCTTTGCTCGATCATTCTGTCTGAGCCGATGCAGATGTCATTTTTTTGACAGTGACAGCACAGGTGGAAGGTTTTCATCCCTGCCGCACGTGCAGCGTGAGATTTGCCTGCCACCACACTCAGCAGGACATGACCCAGGTGAGGACGTGCCCACTGCAGGAGGAGTGTTTATGATCAGCAGCTAGTTAACAAGCCACCCATCTTGAAGCAATGCACGCAGTGACCCAGGACGTACGTGCAATGGTAATGAAAACCTATAATAATAATGACACAAATAAATGAGACTTAATCACGACAAGGAATCTGATCCATGTTTTATGCATGTACTTTATCCAACCATCTGTCTGTTTACTAAAATTTAGAATATTTTATTAATTAAAAAAGAAAATCAAACCACTGCATAATGAGTTTAAGTCCTTGTCAGGAATGGTATGTATTAACAGTTTTGAAAAGCAGGAGTTTTTAGTTATTGTAAATACAAAAACAGTGCAACTGCAACATTGCAGAATAAACCTTTTTCCCAGTAGTGCAGTTATCAAAGTACCTGAAATAAATGACAATTCTATATACAAGATTTCTTTTTTAAACTGTAGCTTTGAATATTCAGTATTATATGACTTGGATCCTGCAGTTCCATTTATCTCTACACAGAACTCACTTCTGAGGTTTGTGAAAAAAAATGGTATTCTGGGGCTAATAGTCTATTTAATTTTAAAAAGTACCTGAATTTTATCCTATCTTACCAGCTGTATCGGATGCAAAAATGCTGAACAGACACTAAAAGTACCACAAAACCACAGCACCATCTCAGTGATAACACTTGTGGTCTGACAACATTGTTGTGCAGTGCAACGCTGACCGTTGCTTTAAAAGGACGGATACAAGTGGGATGACACCCTAGCACAGGAAAATCCCTTACATGAATTGCCTCTTTCCTTCCTGATTAAAATCCTCAGCCCAAAGGAGTATTCCCCCGCAGCTGTCCAAAAATACAACTGTAGACAGGAAAGAGACTTTGCATATTCAACAACCAACGTAACTGTCCAAAAAAATCACAGGAGGAGGGCATAAGAGGTACAAGAGTAAAACTAGGCTTCCGCAGGTCCTTCAGCATGCTCACTCAACTCCATGGAGAAGTAGTCCAATGGGTTCCTGAGGGGGCAGAAGAAGACAGACAATGGAATGGTCAGGACTAATCCTCTAATCAAGGGATCAGTGTGAAAGTGTGAAAAGGCTATCAGAGGGCATCTTTTTAAACCAGTGACTAAAATAAAATTTTAAATGTCTCAACACATCGTGAACTTAGGAAATTCATTATGTGGCACCCCGGGGATTTAATTACACATTTTAAAGCTTCTGTGGGTCTCGTCACAAAAAAAATGTCTGTAATTACCTATTGTCAAAAATGACCTTATGACGAGGCTATTATGTGGGGGAAAATTGGAGGAGACAATCACACTTTTCTCCCCAGTTCATTCTAAAGGGTACACCTCCGCTTGTCTCCACTGCAACAAAAGACAGCAGTCATCTGAAGCCTGTCACGAGTGTAGAGCAGGTGCTGTACAGCCCTTATTCAGCCAACGGCTCTGGGTTCAGTGTCCTGGCACACCAACAGGAGGAGGAAGCCTGTGTGTCATGTTTGTCACTGGAGTCTCACCTCTTTCTGCGGAAGTATGTGAACAAGACTACACCCAACACCAACAGCAGCAGCACCCCCACCACCAGACCAATCTGCCAGACCAGTCCAGACCCTGACAACGGCAAAGGTAAACACTCGTTTCAATACAGTGTCATACTATGACACAAACATCAATCACAGATCAGAGACTAAAGCTAAGGCTCCTTTGTGCTCTTTCTGAAATTTCAGAACTTCAGAGGGGATTATGCTATTTTTGGAAAAACTGGAACACAATCCAGTAATCCACTGCAGTGCATTAGTTGGTGTACATGCTGATTTCAGTTAAGTTTCAAACTCAGGTTCACTGGAAACAACCATTTTCACTTGTGTAGACTAACACTGCCACCTAATGGGCATTTGAGTAAAGCAACAAGAAAACTGATTTCAGCGGTCTTACAGTAAAAGTGTAGCAGAGCTGAAGTAGTAGCTCGTGTGAGCCCTGCATAAAGCCTTAGGTAGCGGGTAGCAGGTAGCCGAGCGGTTGCAGTGGTTACGTCACTCCCTGAGAGACCTGGTTAACTAGCGTTGCTGCCGACAGGCTAGGGGCAATTTGCCTTTAGCTCAACTGGCAACGACGCTGGCTGTAAGGGGTTGACAGCGAGCAGTGAGAACCTTGGTTCGAAACTCGCTTGCTCGCTGACCCCCATAACATCTAATTAATACACAACGCAGTCTGACCACCCGTTACAAAAGCACATTTCAATGGCATGAACGGCAGGCATACTGGTAAATCAATCAAATTTGTTAACACAAGCTAGCAACTCTCTCTCAAAAAAAAAAAACAGTGGCCTGACTGATTTTCTGCATTTGTGCCTTGAGCAGCGACGAAACGTACTGCTGTCGACAGATGAGTCAGTGGTACTGGAGCAGCGGACTCCCAGAGAGTGGGAACAGTGTGCGCGGGATGTCTGCTCAATCAGCGCCCTCTGGTGGTCAGACAGTGCTTGGATATTTCCACGCACACACAGCCACCCTGCCGCGCAGGAGAAGTTCGCCCCTGTCAAGCGCCGTGAAGAGAACACACTGTCAATATCCCAAAGCATACAAATCAGAACGACGCCGGTGATCTTTTATATGGAGACTTGTGGAAAGCAGAGTTTGCCTCACACAATACAGCCAACACTCGCAATGTTGTCACTTGCATCTTTGTAGTTTTCAAAATGTACAGCTATAGCATGGGTTTTACATTTGTTGTGCATAACAAGACAAATCATGAAGGAATACAGGGATTATCTTGCGGAGATGTGGATCAACTTTGAATGCTAACTCTGTGTTCTAGAGTGTAGCTCAGTAGTGACATGGGGGACGTGAGTCCTGCTGGCTGGTTACTGCTCTGTGCCTCACCCTGTAGATTGGGAGCTGAGATCCCGCAATGACACTGCTTCTCCAGGTACACTGCCATCTCCATCCTCTGCCTGCTGCCTCCCTCCTGCTTCCACCCACTGCAGTCTGCCATGGAGAGGGGAACACAACACTGTTATCTGTGGGTCAATGCAATGACTTCAGCAATATGCTTTGCTAACTCTCCAAATTATTACATTACATTACATAGTTCCTTTACATTATTGTGATTTAGCAGATGCTGTTATCCAGAGCGACTTATATGGGCTACAGTTTTTGTTTATATTTACTGGGGCAGTTGTGGGTTAAGTACCTTGCCCAAGGGTACAGCAGCAGTGCCCCGCTGGAGAACTGAACCAGCAACCTTTCAGTTATGAGCCCTGTTTTTTACCACTATGCCACACTGCTGCCCCATAAGGATGGCTTCATAGGCCTACAATCCACTGCTCTACCAACTGAGCTATCGAAGGATACCTTCGAATCAGACTGACTACCTGACATGGCTAGTAAACATAACACAACAAAACTCACAGATGAATACTAATGGGTTTTGCATCCCCAGTGACAGTCCTGTGCCTAAGACTTTATGAAAGAGGCAGAGGAGGGACTACACAGAAAACCGAAATACTTGGCAGGTGCTGCTCCCCGTTGCCGGCCGAGGGCCAGAGACAGAGGTCGATGCTGCTGGAGAAGGCAGAGCTTGGGCAGAGGTTGGGGTGCCGGGGGGTCTGTGAGGAGGTGGTCCACGCCCAGGGGCTCTTCACCTCACAGCACGCACACCGGCTCAGGGACGCCGGCCCCTGCACCGAGCTGCGCACAAACCAGGGAGCAAGAAGAGACCAACACGGCCGTCAGCTTGAAGGCTCTTCCACAAGTGCCTGATCAGAATTCATTTACAATTTCTCCTTTCTCCTGGTCTGTCTTTTCATTTCACACACCACACAGGAGCCGCTAACCTTTTTCAATGCACAGGGTACCGAAGTATGGTTTTAGTCTCACCTGAGGGTGGGCATCACCTGTTGGCCCTTGCTGATCACCAAAGTGCTCAGCAGCTGCGAGTCCTCACTGAACACCACAGTGTCTGTCAGGCTGTGGCTGGACGCCGGTGTCGCAGTTGTGCAGGAGCTGACGGTGCCGTGGCACAGCGCCACAGCTCCCTGGCTTGGTACTGCTGTACCGCTGACTCCCAGCGGTAGGGCCTGGTCTGCACAAATTAAGGGTACAACTGTCTTAGAACACTCTTCATGCCATCAGCTACCAAGCCTCAACATATCAACAGTCTCACTATGTGAACGGCTGTTTAGAAAGGGCTTTGATTCTGTATTTTATCTGCTCAATCTGCCTACAGCACAAAATCTAAGCCCCAGCAGCATCACCTCAGGCTGCATGGGATTCAATCATGAATGAAAGGCACACAATTCCGACATGTGCTGTATTGCAAAAGATTACAGTACAAAGAGCAGACAATGTGACTGCCCACCAATGAAGGGACAACACTGCCTTCAAGGTCGAAGTTTCTGACTGAGGGGGCTAGAGAACATCACTATCTCCAGCACTCACCGGCTCCAGTAACATTCCCGATTAGATAGTAGCCATCTTCGCCAGTCGTCCCGGTCAGAGGGAGGGCCAGTGTGGCTCTGCTGTGTCCCTGTTCAAACACGACCAGCACCAGGCTGTGCAGCCCAGTCGAGGGGGGCCCAAGCAGCTCCACAAAGCTCTCCTGCCGGCTGTCGTTGGACCAGTGGGCACTGCCCACCTCGTTGATGACAACGCCCTCAGGGGGAGGAGCCAGCGTGGGAGGCTTGGGACAGTCGTTCTTCCTCAGAGGGGTTGGTGAAGTCACCTTGGCAAGAGAACAGAAAGAAAATCATTCTGTATTTCATTCCAACAGGAGTGCAAAAGCAGCGTGCACGATTCATATTCTTCGTTGCTGAACAATGAACTTTACAGCACAATGGGGCATATCGAAAGCAGCCAGTTGTTAGTGTTCTGGTCAGTGTATTCAGGGATGGAAAACTGTTTATCCCAGTGTGAGTGAAGGGGCGAGTGAAGGGGGTGAGGGAGGCTCACCACAAAAGCAGACAGGTCAGCAGACTGCAGGCTGTTACACCGGCTGAGGGTCTCGTCCCCCGCAAGGAACATGGGGTCTTCCAGTAGGGGAATCTGGCCAGGGGTCAAGGCGTCGCTCAGGTCCCGCGCCTCCTTGTCGGAGCCTGGAAGGCGGTACACAATGGCGTCCAGCAGGCCCCGGGTCGGGATTCCTCCCTCCGTCACGGACGGGGGCCCGTAGGGGCTGCGGTAGAGAGCCACAGCGTCGGGCCCGTTCTGAACGGTGTTGGGGGGCAGGCGGATAGACGGAGTGGGGTTGACTTTGTCACTGCCCAGGAGGAAGTAGCCCTGAGCGTTGGTGAAGTGGCCGGAGAGGCTGATCTCTCGGTAGGGCTTGCTGTTGTGGCCGTTGAAGAGGAGCAGCCACACCCCCTCTAGGGACATTCGCCTCCCGGAGGGGTGCCAGATCTCGATGAACTCGGAGTCCTCCGCGGCACCCGGCGTGTCAGCGTTCACCTCGCTCAGCAGGAAGTTGTGCGGGCTGGAAGGGTCCCAGTGAGGGGGTTGCGGAGGCACGGCCGTGCCCTCCGGAATCACTACAGAGACAGGAGACCTAAACGTCAGCATCAAAGTCACAGCTGGCAGCTTCAGCACAGTTAGTTTAATACGCTAGTTGTGGAATGATCACCCTGGGTAGCCCAATAAATCCTAAATCCATAAACATGAAACTTACACCATTGCAATGGCTAACATGAGATTCCTATCACAGCATTCCTTATGTGTTTACTCAATGGGTAGTTTATTTCAACAAAACTGCCCAAATAAATGCCCTTGATGGTCACAGAAATGCTTTTAGCATTATTTCATGGATTGCATTTTTCTGTGAGCTTCTTTTCTTCCTACAGTAAAAGAAGCTTCTGCTTACAGAAATATACAAACCTGCATTACGAAGTACAAAGAATCCACAAGCAGTTTCATAACTTACCAACATTATGAGGGCAATTCTTTGGCAGCAAGCACTGATTCACCTGTCCTGGTGTTTGGGGAGCCTCAGCGAAAACACCAGGGTCTCTGTTCCAGTTAGCAGTGCCACAGCGACTAAGGGTAACAGCCCCTCCATCCAACCTGAAAAGGTGTCAAAATTACAGGCAGATGTAAATGCAACATACCACCTGCATCCCTGTGCTGTAGATGCAACAGTGAAAATTAAAACCAGAGTGGTTCAGCCTCTCTATAAATGCAGGGCAAATGGAACAGCAGATTGTTTCATTTCCTATGAGTGCTGAGTATTCTGTGAACAGTTCAATGGTATATTCAGTACCAGTCATAAGTTTGGACATACCTGATAGAGATAATGGGAAACATGCACTCAATGACATTTTGACATTTTAAAGACTTATGCTTAAATGCTTTAAATTTGTTTCTTTGACATTTAAATCGAAAAGTTGATTCCTAAGCATTTTTCCCAAAAATAAAAATCATTTCATAAAATATATTTTGGCTATTTTGAGGAACCTAAACTATAAGATAGTTTTGATTTGTTTATAACACTTTTTGGTCACTGCACATTTCCATTTGTGTTATTTCATAGTTTTGATGTCTCCACTATTATTCAAAAATGTGGAAAATAGTAAAAATAAATGGAGAAAAGTGTATCCAAACTTTTGACTAGTGCTGCAAATCATTCTGAGGATCAGGCTTGCCTGGGGCTGAGCTGGAAGGCTCCTCTGCCAGGGATGAGGGTCTCAGTCAGGTTATCACTGGGCGTGCCCTCGGGTCCGGTGTACACAAAGGCATCAAGTGGCTGCTGAAGGCTGAGGAAGCTTCCCACAGGGAAGTCCGCAGCTCTCCCACTGTACACTATAACAGCACCCGAGGATGCTGCCTGTGGCATTAACACGGAGTGATCACCAGGCAGCAGAGTAATGTTACCTGGGAAAAAAAACATGACACTACTTAAGCACCATTCCTTAATTACAATGAAAGTTCAAGGAAAATTCAAGGAGGAATTTCTCTTTGCCACATGCATATAAAGAGTGAGGAGCAAACAGAAAGGGGTTACCCTGACCAGTAAACTGGTAAGCCTACCTCCACTCTTCCCGGAGGAGATGACGAGCAGCCCTTCCCTGGAGGTCTGGACGTCCATGCTGAAGCGGACGGTGTCCGTTCCTCCATCCAGCAGCACCAGGACCAAGGGGTCAGTGGGCCAGGGAACGTCCAGCTCAACGAAGACCTCCGTTTTCCCTCCTCCCAGCCGCAGTTCGTTAATGCGTGCGTCCGGGCTCTTGGACGGGGTGCAGCGGTTACGCTGGCCGGGGGAGGGCGGAGCCACCTGGAAGGTCCAGCTGCCCGCCGACTGCCAGCAGCGCTCGATGGACTCGTCCCCCTCGTGTGCGGTGTCATCCTCCACGAAGGCGGGGGAGCCCGGCGTCAGGCTGCTGGCCAGAAACTCCGCGTCCCCCGACCGCCGCGTTGTGTACACTATGGCGTCGACCATCCCCGCAGCCGTCACGTTCATCCTCTCGCTGTACTGCACTGCGCCGGAGCGGTAGAGGACGATAGCGTCCGGACCATTCTGCACGGTATTGGGAGGGAGGGGGACGGCAGGCCTGGGCTGGACGTCAACAGAGCCCACCAGGAAAAATCCCCAGGCATCCGTGGTGTAGCCCTGGAGGTCTATCACCTTATAGGCTATGTTTCCGTTACCATTGTAGAAGACCAACGTGTAACCATCCAAAGCGGTCCTTTGGCCACTCGAGTGATACAGTTCTACAAACTCTGTGGTATCCAGCTTGGGATTGTCTGCGTTTACCTCGCTAATCATGAGACAGGCCTCGCTCGCCACCGAAGATGCCAGCATCAGGGTGAGAAACGCACCAAGGATTATAGTCAGAGGAAGTGTCAGTCTCAATGCCATGGCAAGTAACCTTCTAAAAGAACTGGTGGTAATCCTTCACTCTTAAATGCACACAATCAGGGCTTCGCCTGAAATACAAAAGTCATAATTCAGTTCAAAAGAGGCCATTAAAAACAGAGAAATATCTAAATACCTAAAAGCATACATAAAGAAGTAGTTAGTTAGAGGGGAAAATATGCAACATGAGATTTCTGTGGAAGGTCAATGTGTATTTTAATTACCCTGCAAGGGAAACAAAGCTATGCCCTAACTAAAATAATAAAACTATCACTAATGTACGTGCACTCAAACTGACCTATATTTGCACAGGTATGAACAGGATTTGTCCTATGTCACAGCAAAGATCACATAGTGCTTTAGGTAGCAAGCCAACTCTCACAGCAACTGAGGCCATTCTGTCCTGACACGAGACAAATAAGGAGTGCTGATCTACAGGTTATATGCAACTATATCCACCTCAGTATTCTACCTACATCTAGGTCACAGGACAACATACAATTCATTTTGTAGGAGTGATTAGTTGCATGCATTTGCCTGGTCCTGTCCTCAAAAATTGTCCATCACCACCTTCTGCTGACTGTAACATAACTGACTGCACCTGACGAAAACAGAATCTTTAGTTGTACCAATGCACCTTAAACTCTTGCTACATAGGGTCAGTCAGTTATGTATAACGGTTCCATAGCCACCTACCACAACATAATTTTCAACAAGAACTGACACATGTCCAATGTCCCAGCCTCACGTACATGTTATACAAATCCGTATAGTCTGAGGTAATTGGGAACACAAAACAATACATACACGAAACAAAATGTACGTCACAAATATGGGTTCTTCTGTCAAGTCCAAAGAGGATGGGTGACTGCATTGGATGAGTCACCGCAAAATGGCATGCGCCAGCTATAATCCTGCACATTTCTGGGAAGTTGTGCGATTGCTCAACAGCAGACAGAAAACACACGACCTGCTTGGTAATTGTCTTTTTTGTCTATTTAAAAAACGTATAGCAGCTAAACTTGTATTTCAATTCATGTAGCCGAGGCTAGTAATAATATTTTAAGATAACCTAGTCACATATGAGTTGCTGACTACCTAGTTTTCCGACTTTAAATTTTAGTAACTAGGCTGTTAGGGCAGTTACATACGTAAAGAATTTCTTTTTAATGAACTACCTACCTAGTTAGCCAACTGCCAACAGCTATTGTAATGTTTAGCTAATGCATTTTGCCGTAGTTTAGCTAGGTAGCCACGGCTAGTGATCGATTTGACACAGCGGGTATGACAAAATTAGGCAAATTTGCTGTAACACCGGTTACTATGCTATGCTAACTAAAAAATACAGTCGCTTGCTAGCGGATTATAATCTAGAATATTAATTTACCTCGTTAGCAAACTAAATCCATTAGTTAGCTAACGGTTAAAAAAATACAGAGGCTGCATATATGCATATGAGCCACCGATTCCCTTTGCTAGCGAGCTGCTGACTCCAATGATGAATGTAACGTTAGCCAGGAGATTAGTAAATCAATTACCGCTAGCTAGTCAAGTTGTTTGAAAGTTTGAAGCACATTAGCTATCTGTTGCTAACTGTTTGTGTCTGCTACCTTAATCAATGGGCGAGTCGCTCCAGCACATTGTTTTTTTACTTAGCTACTCTGAAAAAACAACACGGTCGCCACGCCGATCTGTAAACTACTTTAACTTTTAAAATATAATCCAGACCGCTAGCTAGTAAACTAAATCGCTGATTTGGTACATCGTAGAATATAGCATTAGCTAACGTCACTTTTATTTTCTATCTACAATTAGTATTCAGACTAGTTAGTCTAGCTAATCTGATAAGCCTCAAGTGGTATGTAGCACCATAACATACACGATTTGTAGCTGCTCAGGCGTTTTGAACATGGTGAAGTTGACTTACTTAAATTAGTATCCTCCCAAAGACAATGGATGCTTGCATTTTTCCAGCCATACAAGAGCACGCAATGTATCTGTTGCAGTTTTGTGTCTGCCCAGTTTTCTCGCTTTCCCCCCAGTGACCCAGCACGTTCCCTCCTCCGCGTGCGTGGGCGATGGAATAAACTGATGCTTAGCGCTGGAGTGTCCTCGCCCGACCAAGAGATCCTTTGCGTCCGAAATCTCGACCAACCACTCAAGTGCTATTCCCAATTACACCCCTAACTTCTCTACGCCTGTCTACTGGAAGACCCTACTGCGTGTTACTTATAAAACTTAAAACTCTCAGTCACCACCACGCATTTGTTGATTGCAGATGTCTCTGAACTGCATTAATATCGCGCCACACCTCGGATATCGAAGTTGGGATTGAACTCTTTACTGAGGAAGTATGCTTTCGACTAGCTTCATGTTTTATGATATTAAAGCCTAAATGTATCAAGAGAAAAGTGATATTGTGTAAGACGTGTTTTAAGAGTATGTTTAATCGCGTCATTCCTTAAATCAGTCGTTTTTCCTCAGATGCCGCCAATGACTTAAATTTCGAAAGACTAATAGCCTACTTGTAAATGGAAGATTGGCTAATATTTAGGGGACGGTTTACATCTTTACTTAAAATGGATAACATAAAAACGTAAATTATGTAATTCGCTGTGCTAAGCAAAAGTAATAACGTCAGTAATAATGTCACCGTTGGTTTTGAAGAAATGTCAAATACCTGTAATATCCATCAACCTCTCTGAAATAATAACAGTAAACATAACGTTATTTGGTCTGAGTATTCGTAGGCTCTGTTGGAACATAAGGTATAATATTCCATATTTTCAGTAAAATGTAGCTATTTTTCAGCTCTCAACGTTTGTATGTGTGCCTGAGAATACCCCTTTAACTGTAGCATTTTGGACCAAGAGAATCAGTATCCATGTTTTTTTTACCTGTGTGGAATGAGAATATGTGCTTGATGCAACCTTGATTAAACAGAATATCTATAAACATTCATCTGTTTTATGGCGTATATGAGAAACTAAATATCTTACCTTGTAAACTAGGAAAGATATCAAACCTTACCCTGGTAGTAGTGGCATTGTTTATTATTACAGGAGTCAAATTAATAATTCATTCCTCACATCTTCTTTACTTCTCCTTGAACTCTAATGAAGTGTCAGAAATTTTCTACTCAAAAAGTTGTTCTGAAAACTTTCAAATACAAACTGACTGTACTGCAAACAATCAGGAATGATTTCAAGTTGAAATGGGAGTTTTAAAAAGAATGTTAAAATAGAATTTTGAAAACATGAAAGTAAATCCTGAAAATTATCTCACATGAAGGTGAGTAAAAATGATAGCATTGCAATGAATGCAGTTCAGCTCAAAGACCGACATGAGTAACAAACTGCCACTTTAGTAACGTACTACCTCAATGAATGAGTTTAACACTGGAAGTGGAGCCAACACCAGTGACCAACCAACCATGCAGGAGACAGAAGGCTCTCGAGTCAGGAGACAGATTTAAAATGTGGTTACACCATTACGAAATGCAATAGTGTTTTTAAATCCACAGAATGGATGGCATCCAGAGTTGCCCGAGACCAGCTGAGCTGACAGCCGTCCCAACACCATTCCTTGTCAGCAGCCCTGCCATACAGGTGACCCACTAAGGAGGAAGTAAATACATATTTTCTACAGGGGGTAGTTGTGAGGGACCCCTTGTAGTTGCCACAAAGCAACTAAAATGTGGTAGGAGCATCAGCGGCAATCAAAGCTCAAGCTACCAGACAGTAAAGCACTGCAAGGCAGCTCAATTAGTCAAGCAACCAGAACCAACAGAAAGGGTTGCTAAGTGGTTAAGTGTCTCCTTAAAGTAAAATACAACTCCTCCAGATTAAAGGAAAAAATATAGAATTGTAAGGTAGGGACTTCAACAGAGGACTACTAACTATGATTTAAAATAATGGTGGTAATTACCGAGGTGGTATTGACTAAAATGGAATTAGCAGCAACAGCAATGTGCGAAAATGCAGTGTCCATATGGACACAGTGGCAATGATTCTGTAGAAAGGCTGGCAGGAGAGGCTGCCAGGCGCCAAGCCACACCACAACCAAACTCCAGGCTGCTGGCTACTTCCTCTAATCACGGGGAAATCACGGGGAAAGCTTCACTCTCCAAATGGAAAGTAACAAATACCCTTTCACAATCAAACAACCAAAAATCAGTCAGGGATATTGCTGTTGCAGCTAATTAAATCTGAACAATTCCTCCATGAAACAGAATAACCATAAACGTAAATACAAGCACAAGCTAAGTTACCAGTGAGAAATCCCCCTAAAAACAAATGTGCAAACATCATCATAACAATATATTTACTTTTGATCCCATTTTTCTGACATTTTTATGACTGGTAATGTATTGTGGAATGTCTGTATTAAAATTTTTACTGACAAAATCTGCAAAACATGAAATGGTGTATAACTGAAATGAAAAACTGGGTCTCTGTTTTTAAAATATTTTTGATATTTGAAATTGCAGTCTCAACTGCAATTTCACTTTGGCAAATTCTTAAAAGTTGTCTGCCTATTGCATGAAAACATACAACACCAGATATTAAAAGAATAAGAAAAGTGCTTCACAGTTTATTATAGTAAGAAACAACAATTCTGTGATTGAAAAAACCAACGAGTCCCTATTTATGCAAATGGATGTTTTCAGATATTCCTTTGTTGCTTCACAATGAATTATTTTTGTCAGTTTGGAAAAAGTCTAAACATTCTGGTTGGGTAATCTGTACACCACAGTGTTCAAATTGTTCAAATTCTGTGGCATCTAACATCCACAGCAATTTCTAAAAATGTATTGTGCAGTCAGACAGATAAAAAGACATGTGATTCACCTCTAGTCGTGGTGAATGTCAAAGATCTGGGGGAAGTGATGACCAAATCTTGCATTTCAAGTCTTCTGAAAATGAGGAAGTTTCACTTGTTCCAAGCAACAGAGATGTATAAGCTCTGGTTATGTTTTTGACTCCAGTTCATAAAAGGGATGTATCCAAATGAAGACCAGTATAACAAAATATTTTTGAAATATAATCAATTTAAATTTCCATTATTTCTCTGTAAGAAGTCATTATACTGTTTTGTTTAATCATAGAACTATGCAATTTAAAGAATACCCACAATTAACAATGAACACTAGTGCCTAATACTTCCACCTACTACTTACTGACACAGGACCCATCCAGACTTTTCTTGTGTTTGAGTGTATCTGAGTTATAGTGTCAATAATGATGGCCTTTGCAAATAAGGATACAGCACGACTTGACCCCATGTTACCCACTGGCTTCACATGTACTTATACTATCATGCATCTCTAACAAAACGTAGTTATCATGGGAATAATAAAGTATATTATGCTATGTTTGCTTAACAGGTGCTCCTGTCCAGGGCAACTTACACAGCTTTGAAATTTGACACACTATCCATTTACACAGCTAGGCATTCACTGGGGCAATTCCGGGTAAGTATCTTGCCAAAGCACAGAATAATGGTCCACTTTGGAATTAAACCCGCAACCTTTGTCTTCAAGCCCTGCTCCTTACCACTACATCACTAATAGTCACTATGGTATAAATGCAGTTTAAATGGGTCAGAATCACCATAGTTTAACAACACATTCACTATGACTTTTTTGACATTATTTTTCATTACTGTCTTTTAGCAGATGCTCTTATCCAGAGGAACTTACATACGTTAGTTTTACATATTATCCATTTATACAGCTGGATATTTTTCTAAGGCAATTTTTAGGTTAAGTACCTTGCCCAAGGGTACAACAGCAGTGCCCCAGTGGGGAATCAAACCAGCAACCTTTTAGTTACAAGCCCTACTCACTACCACTACCACAGTACCGCCCCTTATGAATGTGAATGTGACTTATGTGACTCTGATAATCATGCAGTCACACACTTTAGAAAACAATGGACAGCACGTTAATTTAAAAACATGGCACAATGTTCAGGGGCACATAACCTGAAAAATGTAATTCAATGTGGTGCAGTCAAAAATACAGGTGTGGGTCCATCTTGCTCTCCCATTTTGATAAAGCTAACAGGTAAATCTAGAACAAATAGGAAGTAAGTACACTGTTGAAATGGTAATGTGCAACAGAGCCTCTACAGGTGAAAGGAGTTAATTGTCAATTGTTAAAGTTTTGAATTAGTATTAAGCAGTTAGTACATAAATACCAGAATATCACTCCATTACTTTTGTTGGATTGTATGGTTAAATCTAGAGAAAATTGGAAGGAGCTCCAAATATTACAAATGGTAAGTAAAGTAAAACATTAGGAACTAATGTCATATAATTATGCCATTACCAACAGAAAATTCATGAACTTTATACATAATTTACAAGAACCATCTTTAAACTAGCATATAATGTTAGATCAGACAGGGTGAACCCATCAAGGGAATGCAACACTGTAGACTTTGATGTCTTTCATATCTCTTTGTGTAAGAAATCTGTATCAGCTATCTATCTGTATATCTATAACTGCCAATGTGAAAAGATTTAAAGGTCCTTGATAAAATTATCTAACATACACAGAATCAGCAGTACTCTTCAAAATTGAAGATTCATTTGTCATTTATCTTTGTGGTGCTGAGTTTATACAACATAGTGTGTCCAATAACCAAGCATGAATCTTATTCAGAGGTCTTACAACAGAAATACAGGTAACTGCCAAAATAAAGGAAACACTTGAGTAAACAAGGGATGCAAAGTATATTGAAAGCAGGTGCTTCCACATAGGTGTTGTTCCTTAGTAAATTAAGTAATGAAACATCCCATCAGGCTTAGAGTCATGCATGAAAATGCTGGGCAGGTCCAGGTGCCCATTATTTTGGCTACCATGACTGTTAGAAGAGATCTCATTGATTTTGAAAGAGGGGTGATTGTTGGGGCGCATTTGGGAAGAGTTTCATCGACAAAGACTGCTCATGTTTCACGACAAACAGTGGCTAGGGAAGTCTAATGGAAACACCACATCAACTAGGGGCAACTGTGGCTGAAAGCACGTACTCATCAACTGTGATGTCTGTCCATTGTTTTGAGATGCAAATCAAAAGATAGCCAACCCTAAATCAGTTGACTGCAAATATCTAGGGCACGAGCAGACAACTTCATCAAGAACAATCCATCGAGAACTTCATAGAGATACTATGGTCAGGTTGCAGTGCATACATCCCTTATTACACCTAAGAATTTTTGAGTACAATGGTGCAAAGAACACAGGCAGTGGTCTACTGAGCAGTGGAAAAAAAAAATTCATGGCATGTTCAGATGAGTCATCCCTCACCCTGTTCTTAACAAGCGGGCATGTGTGGCACATGCCAAAAGAAATCTACAGGCCTCGGTGCTTGTTTCCTGCAGTGACAGGTTCTGGAGGCTGTTACGGTGTGGGGTGCATTTTCCTGGCACAGTTTAGGTCCACTCAACCTCTTGGAAGGCAAGGTAAACAGTAATAAATACAAAGCCATTCTGAGTAGTCACCTTCATCCTATGGTGAAATATTTCTATCTTGATGGGAGTGGTCTCTTCCAAGATGACTATGCCCCCATACACAAGGCAAAGGTGTCACTGTATGGTTTGAGGAGCAGGAAAATTATGTAAACCATATGCTCTGGCCGATCTCAACCGAGGTGAACACTTACGAGAGATTCTGAAGCGATGCTGGAGACAGCATTTTCTACCATAATCAAAAAAAAAAAAAAACACCAAATGATAGAATTTCTCATGGAAGAATGGTGTCACATCCCTCCAACAGAGTTCCAGTCACTTGAAGAATCTATGCCAAGGCATACTGAAGGTGTTCTGGCAGATCATGGTGGCCTAACGCCCTGTTAAGTTACTTTATTTTGGTGTTTCCTTTATTTTGGCAGTTATCTGCATGAAACTTGCCCTTAGCCATGGCTTTAGTGAATTGAAAAGAATACTTTATGCCTCCCTAACAGTTAAAATGTACCTTTTTACAATGCACACTTTCACTTCCTGAATTACATACATATAAAGGCAAAGGTACATAATGATAATCATGAGTGGAATGCAGTCTCTTTATGCTCATTTAATAAGCTTAAGTTTTATATGAATGTAGACATCTTACATTATTACGATACTGTGAAAACACCAAGTAAGGCTGACAAAGAAGAGGCATGCCCGTAACCCTTGCACTTAAGGCTTAGGTTATAGTCCTCTGAATTTACCGCTTCTCGTACTTTGAAACTAATCACAGTACCACAGAATAGTAATAATGCTTGTATCACTGTATAAGGTCCTTTTCCTCTGCAACTGTAATTGGAATGATCATGTCTGTACATGTATGGTTCTAAATGAACACTATTAATTTAAACTTGCCTTTGTACAGGAAAAACCAGTGATGAAGCACACAAATCCAATGTCAGGCACACCTATTCTTTTGTTGGGAGCTCAGTTCAATTACTGTACAAAAATACAGAAAGTCCTGTCACTTGCTCCTGCCTGATAGCTGAAACTGCGTACTTGGCTGGAGGCCCCTGCCCTACTGGCAACCATGGTTATTGTTGGAAAAGATGATGGTCAGTAGGAGACAGTCAGAGACCAGTCTTCCCTCTGGGCCAAACAGGGGACCAATGCCCCTGTGCTGTGACAGAAACATTGTGCAGTGAATAGGACAACGGGTCTAAAAAGAGTCAGCAATGGATCAAGGAATGTAAACCAGTGGAAGGAAATAAAGTTGCTTCTTCCCATTATTAGAATCACATTGTTATTATTACTGACTTATTTTTAATCCATAGTCTTATTCCAGGGTTCATAGGTTAAATGACGCCAGCACATAACTCTGTAGTCCTTGTGCCACAGAAGCAGCTGTGAATGCTTGAAAAACATTTTTACAACCAGTTTTGGAGTGTTTCACTGAAAGAGGTCTTAACTGGTTTCAAGTGACTATGCGAAGAATCTTGCACTGGGATCTCAGAGCTGGAGTATAAAATTGAAGCCAACGCATCTTGCACAGTCTTGATACATTGTTTTTGTTTGAAAGTTAAGACTGTGGGTGATTCCTATCTATAGGAGAACTACAGATACAGAACTCTCCATCTGAACTGTTGCTTGCATTCTTTTCATACTCCACCTGTTTGAAACTGAGTGCCATGGGGGAGGGGGGGTGCTCCATCAACCCTGGCAGCCATGCGTGCGCAATTTATAGGAATATGCAAAGCTTTCGCCACACCGCTCACAGTGGTAGGGCCTCTCCCCTGTGTGAGTGCGTTGGTGAGTTTTCAAGGCAGCCAGCCACCCAAAGTTCTTCCCACAGTCCTTGCATTGGAAAGGAGTCTCGCCTGTGTGGATCCGGCAGTGGGCCTTGAGGTTGCCCTTGTTCTTGAACCCCTTCCCACACACTGAGCAAGAGAAAGGGGTCTCCCCCGTGTGGATGCGCAGGTGGGCCTTGAGGTTGCCCAGCTGGCTGAAGCTCTTGCCACATTCTTTGCATGCGTACGGCGTCTCTCCGGTGTGTGTGCGCCGGTGCCTCTTCAAGTTCTCCAGCTGGCTAAAGCTCTTTTCACAGAATGTGCACTGGTATGGGGTCTCCCCAGTGTGGCTGCGCTGGTGCAGCTTCAATGAGCCCACCTGGCTAAAGCTCTTGTCGCAGTCTTTGCAGTGGTAGGGTGTGTCTCCTGTGTGGACACGTTGGTGCCGCTGCAGGTTGCGAGACTGTCGAAAGCTCTTTCCGCACTCTGTGCATATGTACATGGTGCTGCCGTGATGCGTCTTCTCATGGTCATGTAGGCTGCGCAGCAGATAAAAAGCCATGCCACACTCATTACAAGGATAAGAGTGCTTCATAGCATCCAACTGGCTGCTCAGATTCACTGTGTGCAACGGCTGGAATCTGTCACTGCCTCCGCCCTGTTCAGGAGTCTCTTCTGCATGACACCTGCTGTGTAGCTTCAGGGAGTCAATCTCTGTGAAAGTGTTCCCACAGTCTTTACAGGAATAAGGCGTGGTTTCTGTGTGTATGAGGTGGTGCACCTTCAGTGCTTCCTTGCGTTGGAATGTCTGCTCACACTTTATACAGCAGAATAGTGTTTCTGCTACCTCTCTTGAATCCTCTTCTGCTTCCCTGCTGTCAGTCTTTGCTCTCTTCATAAGCATGTTGTTGTTGTGGTTATTGAGGCAATGGAAGCTCTGATGACATTCTGGGCAGTGATGGAAGGTCACCGAGCGCTCCCCAGTCCACAGGGGGCCAGGGAGTACAGTGATACTCAACACAGGCAGGCTTCTAAGCAGCAACGGGCCCTGTACCCCTTCATCAATCACGAAACCAGGACAGTGTTTCTCGAGCAGGTGCTTGTCCAGAGCCTGTTGGCCCCTGCAGGACACCCTGCAAGAAAACCCCTGGAGCTCATCTGAATACATGGGAGGGGAAAAAGGAAAACGTTTACCGGATGGTGCCTGTGTATGACATTGACAAACACAAAGTAAAGGTCCATGGTGTTATGTACTGTTCTCCTGGAGTAAAAAAAAAAAAACAACCTTGAAGAAACTTTACATGCAAGTAAAACTTAAAATTGAATTGTCTTACTTTCATTCTATTCGTTGTGGTCTATTCAAAGTGAATCAACTTAGTGTTGCCCATTCCAAGAAAAACATGCATTCAGACATTTATGATCATATGAAAACAGAGTGACAACAATGCATATTATTACAGCTGCTGAGCAATTCTAAAAACTACATTACCTGCATCATAAGTACATACTGAATGAGGATGTTTTACATTAAAGGAGCACACTTTCCCGGTGTCATCCTTAAGCACCATTTCCTCCATCTCAGTGTGGTCCGACGTGCAACATCTGTCACCCAAGTCTTCACTTTTAGTGTCGCATTCGTTCGAGCTTTCCACCGAACAGTACTCCTCCAGCGCCTCCTCTTTGATCTCTATAGCAGCTATTTCGTACCTGACCCCTTCACCAGCCGCGGACATTGTCATCGTCAAACCGTTGTGCTGTTGAAGAAACAGTTATGTTTATTAGCTAAAAACAGTGAGATGGAAACAAAAAGGTTTCTACATTATTCATAGTAAATGAATGGCATTTCTTCCTTCAGTACAACTTAAACGTATTTCTATCCCTTCTACGCCGTTCTGCTGTTCTGTTAACAGAATCCAACAGCAAATAAATACAAAACTAAGTGTGGGCTTGTATCCATTTAACATTTACGAATAGTTGTTTGAGGATGGGAACGTTTTGTCGCAATAATACATTAATTGTTCACTTTCATGCTTTTGGCTGAAATTAGATAGTCATTCTGTAAAGTATTTACAAGAACCAGAACTTGAACCGAACCTAGATATGGTGCATGGACGTTACAGGAGAGTCAATACCACTAATTATTCTTTAATGCCAAGCGATAAAGCTGTTGAAATTTAAAGATGATGTTCTTTGAAGAGAGGCCCAGGTTCATGTGTTATGCAAACGTTAAGAATGTGGCCACATCGTTTGCTAACATAGCCTGCAGACGTTGTTCGTTCTGACGCCATTACCATCAAATCTGGATTGGAAGATGTTACAGTTCCCACATAGCATTCTAGTAAGTTATCTGACAGTAAACCGTGAAACGCAGCTTGCCAAATTGGCCATTAAATTACATTTTGGTTCCAAAGTTGCCTGTCTTGCGAATACAAAAGCAGTTTAATCGAATGTAGCTAGCTAACGTTAGCGTAGTTAGCGAGGTTAACTTGGAGCCTTGGAGACATACCACATATTACGACAGCCTTGGAGACATAAAGACAGTGCATTCGTACAAGGCCACCTTATTTTGAGATTCTGTTAACTAGCTACCTAAAAAACAACATTCCTTCCTTATACTGTCTTTTGGTGAACTAACTTGGGTAACTAGCTATACCAAGCTGCAAGCTACGCCGTCACTCACTTGTTTGTGTTAGCTATAGCTAGCTAAGTGTCAATTAGCTGCAAAACTGGTACAGTTAGCGAGCAGTTGTAACTGATGTTAAAACATATAAGGTCATTCCTTGGTTTCTGGTAAATACCTAACCAAGCAAGACGGAACTTTTATCTTAGCTACCTCACGACTTCCCGCTTTGTATCAAACACACTCGCTTCCAGTCAAAATCCCACTGATGGACTGTTTGCAGGTTCACTTCATTTGAATTCCTCTCATTTTAGTGTAATGGCTGCTGTTAAACCAAAGTCATCTGCTGAAATGCCACTGCCATCTATTGCTTGACTCATCTGAGGTATGTTTCATTGGCTGGGACATTCTAGCTTTACACTTTGCAAGTGTGGTTAAAAAAAATTACAATATAAGATAGCTAAAGCCAGACAAACACTACAAAATTGAAAATAAATACAATAGGTTAAGTTTAATAATACGACAAAGACGCAGTACAAACAGCAAGTGCCCGGCTAGCTCAGTCGGTAGAGCATGAGACTCTTAATCTCAGGGTCGTGGGTTCGAGCCCCACGTTGGGCGCAGTATTTTTTTTTTCTAAGGTTTTAATGAGATTAGTACTAGAGAATTGCGCACCTGGAAGTAACGGCAACACGAGCACAGTACAAAATCAACTAAAAGAGACAATATCCGGTGAATTATAGCAATGTAATGTGGACACCAGTTCAAAACGATCACCATAATACGGAATGAAGTGGGAAATGAACGTCTATCTTACTTTTGACCATGACGACAGGCTAGGCAGACGCTAAAAATGAACCGTCCATAGGTATAGCTACATTGTTCACTACTGCAGTCAGTTAACGCTGCAGTGAGTGTACCTACGTACTTTTTTAAATAGTGCAGATAGTTTATTCCTCTTGAAGTGTTGTCAGCTTGTGAAAATTTCATCTCAGGCAAGTAATGTAATTTAGTAAAATTAAGGAAATTGCCATTACTTTGAGCAGCGGTGGCCAACCTGATCGAGAGCAGGACTCATAATTCGCCAGTTAGATTCTAACTGGACTCTAAAATGTGTATACAGTTTCTGGATTTGCATTATTTTGTGGTTAACACGAGGGGAGATGATCGAATAGCTGTTCTGTTAATATCGCATTGCAGTTCCGCTAGTTTTAGGCATCTGGTACATTAAACATTAAACAGCATTATGGAATATCTAACTGAAATGGTTTACACGATTATGTAGGCATATAATATAAATACGACCATCACAGTTTTAGCGTTAATATGCCACATGAATTGCTTACACGTGCAACTTTTTTCCATAAATTTTGCATCTTTAGTTACTTTGTGGTACCGTCCACACATGCTTATTCCAAGCATTTTATGTGCCAAACATTATATACTCTATATCATGCAAGTTACTGTTTACTGGCAAATTATCCCTGGTGAGAAAACCAACACATGTAATACACATTATGTCCAGCAGAGGACACACTCGGAATAGTTGTTGGAGGGCACTGAACTCAGAAGAAGCCAGAGTGTGCATTAAATATGCTTTCAGTGCGTTTTTATTGGGCGCTCTATGCATTACACTCATTTAATTGAGTCTGGAATGTCTTCCGACCCCAGTTTAAGCCAGACAGGCTAATGGCCTTTCAGCCAGTGATCATTCACATCCCTCAATGACAATCAGTGCACTTCCGTGAACAGTAATAATCAATTTGACATGATCCCAGATGTGTAATTTAAGGTGCATTATGTAAAGCAGAAGAAGGATATTTACATTTACATTTTTTAACATTGTTTTCACAGCCAGAAAACTTAATCTGCCTCAGCAGTAGTTATAAATGCAAGCATCAAATTCAGTGTATAAAACAGCTGAACGTTCATGGAAGCTCAAAATTAATGCAAAACAAAACAAACAATACGTATAAATTTCTCCATTTATGCAAGAGTTATTTGTCCACTTATAGTGTGGGATTCATGGCATTCAAGTCCTAGCACAGGATGTGGCACCAATTCTCTCTTTGTTGGTGGTAGTCAGGGCGAAAGCATTAGGATTGGCTAACACGTTCAGTTTCGTGAAGCACCAGAGCAAAGAAACTCGAACGTAAACAGTGTGTGAATCACAAAACAAATTTGGGGCCCGTCATCTGAGTGCAGGAAGTGAAATGGAGAAAGTCCTGCAGGAGGTGAAATTCATTTACCTGATGAGAGCGTCTGAGATGTTGGCAGGTGATAAATAGTGCCCTCTTGGGCGGAGCACACAGGCTCCTGCTGCATTTCTCAATGCATCAAGAACAGCAGGGATTTATTGGCAGCTCAGGTAATTGGAAAATTATCTGGAGATCTGCACAGTCTGTCATTAGGCTTGTTCCATAAGATGGGCACCAGTGAATATTTAAACTCGTCACACTGAAGTCTGTTTCCTCACTACAGTGCAGAGAGCAGCTTGTAGAGGAGCAAGTGACGTCAGCTCTCTCAGCTTGACGTTTTTTCCATCGAAGGCATAGAGATTATATCACTGCGACTGTCAAAGGTTCATCCATCTAGTTTGCAAGAGCACCTGCTTGAGAAAGAGAAATATGACAGGTGACTGAAACTGCAGTCACCACAATACAATTATTTCCCTGGGCATAATTTTAGTACCTGTCTGTCTTAGCCGTGTCTTTTGTAGTCCACTCTGATTCTCCTGCTACTAGTGGACCAGTACACTGGTTTGTTCTGGCATTGCTGAATGTTCTTGTCTGCTGTGGACAAGGGTCATCAGTTGATCAAGATAAATCTGCGTGAAGAGTCCCTCAACCCAAAAGACACTGTAGAGGAGGGGTGTCTCCATGAGCTCTTCTTCCAGCAAGAGTCACACTCGCATGTGCTCTGGGTGAACGTGCATGTGATATCATGTGTTCATTCTGTAGGTCTGGCTGTGTCTTGATTATTGCACGTGCAGTTGATTGAGCGGTGTAATGTTTATACGGGAAACATGCAGCTGTGCGTTTGCATTATCACAGTAAATGTGAAGGGTCCCATTATTGCTGTGGGGTTGACACCTCACCTGTCTCTGCCATAATGTAATAATTTTTTCTTCTTGGAATTCTGCCAAGCAATACATACTCATCGAACATAAGCATACAAATCATCGGAGCCACTCAGGAATCCCTAGAAGCCTCTTTTTCTTGCAAATGTAAAAAAAATATATGCCTTTTGTTGTTAACTAAGTATGCGACAAGCTTATTCTGTACTGGTTTACTGTACTGGCGGTACACTGTGCAACAACTAGCAGCAGTCAATCATGCTTCCTTTTCGTATCTACAAGGTTATGCTCATTTGCACATTAAATAGTACTCCCAACTAGTTTAAAAAAAACAATAAGGGGACCTTAGGTGCTTTACTGTGCCCTAATGCTTTTAAATCTGGTCTTGACCAGCCCCCTTTAAAAGTAAATACACTGCCAGGAGCTGATTTTCACCTAGCATCAAACCAACTAGCACATTTACTGCTAGCACTCCACCTGAGACAGGATCTTCCAGTTCAGTTCAGTAACCTGATACAATATCTACAATACAACTGATACGAAATCCTGACACAACATACTGGTGGGAATGAGGGAAAAAAGAAATAGATGCTGATCAGTTGGGTATATGTTGTCAAAGCCAAGGTTCTGGGTCAGTGGATCATCTAGTTGAAAGATCATTAGCATTGCTAAACACATTTATCATTCTGGACAGGTTTTTTCAAGTCTGTAAATCCCTATTGCCCTGACAGCAGCTTCATAAACACTGTGATTACACAAGGCCCATTTGTAGTGACTGACATCTTATTACTACAGCAAATGGCAGTAGACAGTTGCATCTCTCATACCTGTGTTTACAATTTAAGTCTGTGGTTTGACATCTTGGAGGTTGTATGAAATGAAAAGGGGAGAAAAAGCAGTTTTCTTTCATGTCAGTCACCTCCTACTGTGTTGTATGACAGAACATGTCTACAGTATGTGTGCTTTACGAAATAAAAACTTTAAAAGTAATCACTCATTTTTTTAACTGATTATAATGCTTTATTTCAGTTGAAAGTCAAAATGGTTTACCTATGATACAAAAGGATGTGAAGGGATAACAGTAGCTCTCATGGTAACAGTAGCTCTCATGGTAAATGTAAATGTTCAAATTTTTGTAATTAGTTTTTAACTTGCAAAGTTCAGGAGTGAGTGGTGTAGACAGTAAAGCCACAGGGATGTACAGGGAGATTTTTGATGTTTTTATTCTCATTGTTTAGAACACTGAGGAGCGATGAAGGCATTAGGATTAACAAAAGCTTTCAAAGTTACCCTTTTTCTTCCGGAACTCTGAAATTAAACGAGCCCTTCCACTCTGCACCCCTCCCCCTTTTTTGCAACCTCACCATCACCTCAAGTTTTTGACCAGAAACAAACAAAAAGCCTCATGAATGATCTCAATAAATGAGGTCTTTAGCTTCAAAACATCATTGCTTTGTTGGTAAATGGATACAGTTAAAAGGAAAACAGAACTTAATGAAACAAACCAACAGTTCCTAAGAAGGAAGAGGGATCCCTGAAAATTAAGATGAAGCAATTCCCCAATTGTATTTGTTGCAGTTGAGATATTTCTTTTTTGTTTCCCTCTTGAAAAGACTTGTATTTGTAAAGGCTCTGATCTCTTGCTGTGTTTCTTTCCCAGTGGGATGCGGTTTGATTCCAGCATGCTTCAGTCAGCAGTATACACAATGTTGCTGCCTTGCACCAGGTTAGGTCACAGAGAAAAACAAAAGTATTCAGATGAAACAGCTTTGTCTTTGTCTATGTATTCTGTAATTGAGGCAGTGTATTTAGGCCATAGCAGCGTCTTTACAAAGGGCAATGGATATGCAAAATGATTATGACTTAGCCTAGTGACAGTTGTGACAGTGAGCATTCAGAATGTCATGCAGAAGACATCAAATTAGATATTCCATTTCAAATATTTCAGTGTCAAACAAAAACTATTATAACATCAAATCCCCAGTATGGCACATTATGCCTTTCAAAGATTTGTGTGTTTACAACAGTTCAAAGCAGCTCTGCCTATTAGCACGGGAACATTTACTAGGGTACTATAGGTACTTTGGTACTGTGGTGTGTCAGTGAGGTAAATTTGTGTTAGTTGGGATTATGGTTTTTGTAGACAATTAACTGTAATATATTTTACCCATATAAGAGGTTGTGATCCATAGCCATGCATGAGTTGACCGGGTCTTATGTTTTGTGGTCCAGCGTTTAAGTAAGGTTTATGCCCAGCACAAGCATTATAATATTAGCCCCAATTCAACTACTTTATTTGCTCTTGCAAGGTTACTGTGGTGGGTGTGCTTTGAAGTGATATAAGTTGTGGTGTGATCCAGATCCTATGATGCTAGGATGCTAATTGCTCTGTGAGAACTATTACAGGCTACCAGTAGATATTGAGCATTCTTGAGAATTTTGCAGATTTTTTTCAGTGTCAGAACAGTGCAAAAGCTTTGTGCACTGCTCTTCAATTTCCTTAAATCTCTGTGAAAGGGGTTAGACTGGACAGGCACTTTCACAATACATCTGAACGTGACCTCCATTCTATAGGTCTTGAGTTATGAAAAGGCCCAGTCTTCTTTTGGAAATTTCTTTTTGCTCTTTGAAAACCAAATCTGAGGGGAAAATTAAAACTATGCAAGCTGTTAAATAAAGGAAGTGATGATGAAAACAGAGGACAAGTCTCAGTGCTTAGAGCCCCATGAGTAAGAAGAGGGGAAACTCTGGGAGGGTGGAAAGGATGTCTCATACCGAGTCAGCTGATTTCACAAAATCATACTGTACAGAGCTTCCCAAGCTTACCATGTTGCTCCATCCTGGAATTTTACCATGTATGTTAGTTTTTGTTCCAACCAGTCTCTTAATCGATCTGAAGACATTATTCCACAGTTTTGTTTTAACAAACTTAAGCTGATTAACTGATTATGGGTTTGACCCATTACTGTTTAATTTGTTTTTAAATTCATTGCTTGGTAAAAGCAGCTGTTTAGTTGCAGTTGGTGTCCCCCTTGTAGAGGGGTTTATTGAATAAACTGAATGCATTGTTGACCTGAAAGATCGCATCAGTTAGATGAGAAAAAACGGATGTGACTTATTTGCAAATGAGTAAATCAAATTTGAATGGTAATTCTTTAGGGCACAATGTGGCCTGAGTAGGCAGGTAGTTCAGGACTGTCATTCAAAGATCAATTAGGTGGTTGGAGAGTTATGACTTTGGTTGGAAAAACCCCCTGATATATGAGGGGCCCCAGGACAATTTTTGGGAAGACCTGATACAGTGTTGTGGTATCACATATTATATTTTATCAAGTTTAACTAAAAAATGTATACTCTGTTTTAAGCTGGGAATATATACAGAATTGTGTGCTAGGAAGTGAAATAAACCTTAATGGTCCTGCCTCTGGTAAAAGCATGTCTTACCCACTGAACAATACGCTTAAAATACTTACACCCAAACGTGTAATGAAATTCTGATGTGACCCCAGTATACTTATTGGCATTTCAGCTGATGGGGGCCCACCTACTACTGAGGTGCTGAGCCTTGGGTTAGATTTGAACTTTTCTGGCATTGCCAGCACTTGCCTGTAACACAGTTGTTTATAACACAAATAAGGGAGATTGCTCGCTCAGTTTGTGTGTTGACTTATGATTGAGCCCTTGTGCTTATGTGTTTGTTCTGTTTGGGGGAGACTTTACTATCCAGCTGTGAGGAATAAATGAAAAAGACACTTTCTGCACATGGTGTTTTACACAGGATAAGCACCCCTTCTTCCACCTGACCCCCCTGGACTTGAGCTGAACTTCCTCTTGTATCTAGAATTGGCTCACATACTGTCAGTCCAGGTCAATTAGCTGGAGAGACTCCTCTGGCTTGCTTCAGGGAGAATTGACCTACGATTAGATGGGCCAATACAAATATTGATTTCCTGTCCATTTAAATATTGTATTTGTTTTGAGGTGCAAGAGACTGTATGTAAGAATCTGTGTAATTAAGGAACAGTTTATGTAATGGAGATACATGATTTGTGGAAACAACCACAGATTATTATATGACAGTCTCATCTAATAGTGTCCAAGCTCCATCTCTTCCTAATTCCCCTTAGTGAACGTGCTGCATTAAATGTAATTAGACTCCATTTAATCTTGTCTGATTAGATTTGTATCATTAAATATCTCATCATATCAAAGCTAAGAATTTAGGAGCAACTCATTAACAGCAAAAGCATCAAGCATATCTTACACAAACATAATTATTTAGCTTTCTTGACCTTACTGCACAAATATTTGAAGGTTAATGAAGTAGATGCTTTTCATTTCATTACCAGAATCAGAAATGAAATAAAGTATATATAAAGTATGCGTTCCAGGATTTCAGAAATGGAACTAGCATGTTGAAATAGTCTTCCCCTTTTCTGTTTGATTTAAAATAATGGTGCTGACTAACTTGAATGTGCCAGTTCACCTTTTCATATGTCCCATACTGTCACGTAGACCCTCATCTACCTTATTATCTGTATTTGGTTGTCAACAGATCTTAAGTTGCACTTCATCCTTTGACCAGGATGGAAACTGGCATCCAGAAGATAGCCATTTGGGAGCCATAATTACTTAATCATTGCAGAGCAAGTGAAATGATGAAGGGAGAAGTGAGATTTGTAGTTTTTGGAGTATTTTGAAAGGCAAATCATATATATAATATATATATATATATATATATAATATATATGTCATTTGTATGGATACACAGATACACAACACTGCAATGCTGATGTTTTTCTTTTTCTTGCATTTTGACAAACAAATGTGCTGTGGTACTACGATTCTGATCCAAAGGGTGGCAGTCTCCTCATGATGCAATAGAATCTTTACACAGTAAGTACGGGTATTATTATCATCCTGCTATGGACCATGGTGTCATGGACAGCGTTTGTTTCTGAACCCCTAGAATTTTGCTGAATGTGACTCATAATTTCTATGATGAGCATCCACCTGCAAGATTGGAGCGAGATGCTTTTGTATTCCTCTGTACACAGTAAACCCACATATACTGTAGGTATGACCTAATATTCTGCCACTATTAATAGCTTTAAAGTCTCAGTTGCTTAATCGTAATGATAGGTTATTTTAGCGAATGAGGGAATTGTTAACCTCAATGGGATTCCCACCACATGCTCCCATGTGTATGCATACTCTTACCCCTTCCCAGACATCTGAGTCATTTTGGGCAGCCTCCATTTAACTGTCATTTAATGTGAACCATATTCTTAGTGTTATGCAGAATTTACTGTGTTGCTCTTGATAATTCTGCATGACTCAATGTATATGTACTTCATGCGTGTCTCGGCTCTGTTTACAAGCGGGACCCAGTGTCCATATGGTGCAGCTCGCTCGCCCCTATCTCACCCTGTCTTCACCTGGGAGCCCAGCTAGAAGCCCAGCCAGTGGCAGCCAGGCTCTCTGTCGCTACCTCTCTGGTAAGCCCCACACGGGTCTCCTGTCACCTCAGGCTGCACCCAGACATGGCCAGAATGGCTCCCTACTGAGGACACCAGGCAGTGTCTGCTAACATGCCAGTTAACAAGAGCACTCACTCAAAATTTGACTTCATAAACCCACCTGAGGCTAAGAGGATTTTCCCTGTATAAACTTCACTGTCTGGGGATTATTCATAAATCATTAATATCACCTTGGGCCCATTAGCTTTTTTTAAATAAGAAGGACCCAGTTTTGGTTTAGGGGAAAAAAGCTGTATGCAACCTAAGGATTACCTTGATATTATATGAATGACTCCGTATTTGTATACAGAGCAAAGAATCCTGTGACTTCTGAAGTGCAAGAAGATATCGTTCACAGACTGATGTGAGTTATGGTAGGCCACACAATTATAGAAACTTGTGATAAATACCTGTTTTGATGTTTCTGTAGAGTACAAAATCCCCTATGCAGTTTCATCTTCAGAGAATGTGCACTTTTTACCCTCGTATAACCTTTCAGATTGCAAGCTGTTTCTAACACTTCAGCTTCTAATGATTTCCTGTATGAGTGAAGGAAGAAGTGAAGAATGACAATTATTTATGTTCAGCCAAACTGGCTAGAAGAGCCCTCCAGGAAACTGCTGTTATTCCGCACTGCCTGCGTGGTGTGGTTGGCTGCATACTGAGACAAGAGCTCATCTTTACTTGTAGTTTCACTTGTTGCTTTGACCTCTGTTTGATATCGTAGTGTGGTTATTCACATTCTCTTGAGCATTGTGGAGCCAAATACAAAAGAGCTCTCCTCTATTTGTCATCCACAAAAGCTTATAGCCTCATTTATCCTTAATTATTCATGTCTTAATGGAATCTAAATTCTCAGGCAGAGGATTAAGATAAGTAATGATATCTGGAAACTATAGTGTTTTCCTGCTTGAGCTTCCCTTTTAAAAGGAGGATGGGCACAGCTTATGCATTGGGTTCCTGATCAGATGAAGAGAATTCTGTCAGTGATGGAAAGGTTAGTGGATTAGTTGGTGGAAGGTACTGTGTGTGATAAACAAAAATCACAGATGATCCCCACTCCTCCCCCTGTTCTATACAGATTATCCTCAGGTCTTTCAAATGGGTAGGCAATCAGCTGGAAATATAAGCAGTAAACCGCAGTGCTTCTTCTTCCTGTAAAGGGTCCTTACTGAGGTCTTGCTGTGCTTTCCTGTAGATATTAAAGGCCTGAATTATAGATTACAGCAAGCCAAAGCTGCGCATTTCAGAGAGGGATTCTGTGGTTTGGAAAAAAAAAGACCAGTCCAGCTGTCACCTTGCCGGAAGCAGTCTCTTCATTCCCAGACACATGCACCCCCTCCCCACCCCCCTACAACGTGACTAGTCAACTCAGTCCATTAAGAAGACTGACAGCTGCCTCCCTGGTAAGCCCCACCTCACAGTCTGATGCTGTTAGTAGCTATCTGTCTCCTGCATATGCTAAGCACCATCATTATCATCCACTGCCAAAAGGAGAACTCATTAATAAGGTGGATTCTTTCAAATGGCCAATTTATGTTTAGGGCCAAAAAATGCACCTCTGGGTGAGTTCCATGCAATTAGTGTTTCCTGTCTGACGATGGCAGAATGTTCATTTAAGCGATGAGAGACGATGGATGAATCCTACAAATGTGCAGTCTGGAGCTGTCAGTCCCATTCAGCGCACCTCCATTGTTACACTCCTCAGAGGTAAATTAGACTGTCAAGCTAGAAATGTGTTAGAAAATTTCCAAGGTTAAAGAACAACTAAGAGAGATCAATTTTTTGCCACGTTGTTGCCTCATGTTAGGGGGTGGAATGTCTTTGGAGTGGAGGGGAACAGTTACAATCACAACATAAACTGAGGTAATTTTGAAAGGATTTGCACAGATGTTCAATGCCTTGAAAATATATATACTGCTAGTTTTTGTGCTGTCACTTTCATTTGACCTGAATTCATTCAAAATGCAAAATGAGTTAAATTTGAAAGAAAATACCAGTTTTGCCCTAGAGGTAAATGATGCACTACGATTTATCAGAAAGCAAACTCACCAAAGCCCTTGCACACTGAAACTGAATTTCTATCAAAGCTCTTTTAGCTTTCTGAAGAGCTAAAGGAGGGAGATTTACCAATATGCATGCCAAGCAAATGTGTTCTGGCAGCACCTTTTTCATATTTCAGGGAGTAGAGGAAGTTCTCCCTGTTCTCCAGGATCAAAACTCACTGAAATCAGGAGATGGGGAAGATTTTAGCCTGGAACCAGAGCTATATGGAGCCTCACTCTATGCCTATGGTGAAGCATATGTGTGAAATCCCCAGAGAAAAAAAATTCAAGAAAACACTGGTCTATCACAGGATCTGTGATTTGTCAGTACTGAGTTTGCTTCTTTTGTTTGAGAAGTCCTCTGCTATCAACCCTAGCTGTGACTGTTGTTTTTTTTTCAGCTGTGTGCCTTTTACTGTGTCCTAATTTGAATGGAGCACTGACTCATTCTGGCAACAGAAAGTAGCAATGTGACCTGAGATTACCTGATAGATTTTACCCCAGCTGCAACCCTGCAATTGAGCTGAAGACACATGCATATGTGAACACCTCAGACCTGCTGTCATTAGACCTTCATCAAAGAAATCGATTGCGTAGGAGCGGTATATCATTTCACACATTTATTCATAATGACTGCACATCTGCCCTGACAAGAGTCTCTGTGTCTCAAAAAAAAAAAAAAATCTCTAGTGGACCCACCAAAGAGACGCTGAGGCACTAACATGGAGATCCAAGCTAATAGAGTGTGACAGGGAGAGGGGGAGATGAGAAGAATGGCACCAGGCTTTGATCTCAGGCTGAGACAGACAGTCACGTGGGCAAGCGATGATGATAGAGAGAGACACCAACAAGGTGCAGAACATTGAGATATCTGTAACTTCCCTTTGCAATTGCAGCGTGTTAGAGCCTGTGGGGCAACAGCACTGTGGGGCTGCCGAAGCGCCAGAGATTCTGATGGCTGCTACACTATTCCTCAGCCCAGCTCTTTCCCTCATTAATGCTTGGGAGGGGAGGTGTGCAGGCAGAGAAATCCATGGATGTAGCCAGCTTTCTCCTCATTAGATAAGGAGATGTGAGGCCCGGTGGGGGATTCAGCTCAGCAATCCCAGGGGCTGCCGGCCTGCAGCGGCACCCTCTTGGGATGCTGTGATGAAAATCGGATGTGCTGTCGGATTCCCTCTACCTGCCCCCCCTCACACACAGCAGGTAGATCCCTTACGTGTGCACATCCCCGTTCCCCCGGGGCTACATGTCCTCTGGAGAGGGACAGTGATAACACAGCTGTCTGACTATGATAAATGGCTATTCCACTAAACGCAGAGACACTGGACTCCCTGAGACACATGTGTTCCACTGCTACCTATCTCATCAGCATTCAGCAGGCATCTTCTGTTCATCCAGCCAGTTGTGTGTGTGTGTGTGTGTGTGTGTGTGTGTGTGTGTGTGTGTATGCAGTGTGGTACTTTATAACAAAAGAAAGTCCTTACTCCTCCCAGATTCAAAATTGCTCTACAATCAACCTATCTGGGACTGAAATTAGGGACCTCTGTACACACATGGGCTCCAGCTCCACAAACAAATTTCCTTTTTTGCTTTGCTCCCCCTCACCCCACTTCACTCTGACCTCGTTTACCTTGGAAACCTGTCACCTTGCATTTTTATAAGAACAGAGGGGAACAAAAGGCAGAGCAGCATTGTTTTGTCTGTGTCTGGCACCTCAGACAGCAGTCTTCAATGAGGTTAACCTTCAGAGTAGCATGCTGATGAGGCCCTCGTGTCTCTGGGGTCTGCTGCTGTTTTGACATTGCCACAGGCAGGGGGGGACAACCTCCAGGCCCTGAACTGACAACTGACACCCTAACATTTCACTGCCCTGGTGCACTTCTGGAGGCCACAGGTCTAAATAACTGAGCAGATAGAGAGAGAGTAAGGAAGAGAGTTATAGGGGGAATAAAGAAAAAGAGGGGATCAGAGAAGATGGCTTCATTTCTCAGCTCTGTCAGATCCTTGCAGAAAAACTGTCACAGTACAAAAAATATACATAAAGCTATTCATAAAGCCTGTTAAAGACTGTTTACATGTGTATCCAGTAGTAATTGCATATTGTGACATTTCATGATGTAATATTATTTTCACATTTGATGATTTCCCCTTAGAACTTTTGTCCTGAGTTGACAGGAGAGAAACAAAAGGTGCTCTGCATCAACAAAATCTGCTCAAGGGCAGGAAGGGGTTAAGCCCACTGTGAAGAGATAATGATAATGAGGTGCTTCTTATTGGGGAGAGAGAGGCTGTTTGACTGGTGTAGTCTTGTAGACATCTTTGATTTCTGGTTCCCATGGCAACCATGAACCATACTGCACCTGACCTATATATGTAGTGTATGAACACATACACACATACCTTCACCCACCATCTGTCACCACAGTTATCTGTTACATCAGAAGAGACTTACAAGCAGGCAGCCAAATATCTGTTTGGCTATGGTGCAAAGAAAATTGGTTTCTTAAAGCATTACCTGTTATAACAGTTCAGGAAGATGTGGAGCATTTCATCATTTACATATTAAGTTTTTCATTTAACACATACCACCCTGCTGATAGTAATAATGATGCAAATAATATTATTAATGTTAATTTTGACAGAGGAAAGCAGCAACAACTAGGAGGAAAACACCTTCTTGCATAGCATGCTCTCTGACACAGTCAGTCTCTGTTATTTCTATTCAATTTTGTATTAGGTGGACATACAGCACATTGGACATAGGCATACACAACATTGTATATGCTATTGCAATACAGTAGCTGATATCAGAGGACTCATTCACGGTTTGATGGCATATAGATATGAGGTACACATAGTATAAAGACACATGACAGGTGGGAGTAATAGTAGTTAGGAATGAATGTCGTGTCAAGATTTAACTAGCCATTTTAATTTATAGTGGGTATAAACTTTAAACAGTAACAACTACAATATTCTTGTCACCAGTCTTTCTGATATGGGACATATAATTATTTAATTTACGTCCCCTAATAATTTGGCACTACATTACAGTCCCACCTTTTCCCCTTTTTATTTTGTCAAAAGTATGCTGAAACACAATAAAATGAGTTCTATATTTTCCCAGTGTACCTTTATACAGAGGAGCTTTCACAGATTTGAGCTAATGGTGATGCATTAGAGGTCAAACCGCAGGCATTTTCATTAGCCACTCTCATTGGGTCTTCATGCCCCCTTTCCTCCAACATCCTGGATCCAGCATCCTGGATTCCAGACCAGTCCCTCTCTTCTTCTTTCTGTCATCACTCCACCCTCCTATTCTCATCTCCAGGAGTGGGCGGAGCACAGGCTGACAGGTTATAACCTAGGGAATACCGGGTAATGCATTTAAACATCTGCCCCATGTAGTGTCCAGTGGGAAGGTGGGTCGTGGCTGCTCCCCTTTAACTGTGCCCAAAGTAACCATGACCATGGGCCAGAGAGAGAGCAGTTTATCTTCCAACCAAAGTACAGCCTGCATTGAGTACATGACCAATCAGAGTAAGGATTAGAGCTTGAGTCGTGCTCTGAAATGCATTAGCATTGCAGTCCACTTCATTAATGAGATGGAAGCTATAAAACTTGCACTATAAACACCATTAATAATGTAGGATGTGAAGTTTAACTGTTTTAAATCATCCCAATGATGCCAGTTTCTGGACAGTTTTGGTGTGTCCATCTGCACCTGTCCCCACCTCATGACTATGGTACCCCTCTCTGTAAATAGCCATAGGTGTCCCTGCAACACATGTCAATTGCTGGACACTGCATCAGTGGTGAAAGTGATTGAACCCCACTGGAGGTTTTTAAGTCCTGTGAATGAAAACTAGAGGCGACTTAATTGCGGCCTCACCAATGAATGTTGTGCAAGCAGAGTACCCGTACCCAGAGTACACAGCAGGATTTTTTCACCTTCACTCTTTGTTTTTTTTCTAGAATTTCAGCTTCCATTTTTTAAATCATGCCTTAAATGTCACTGACTGATCAGAATAGGATTGCATCTCTTTATTATACAGCAGTAATTGGTTAGCAATATTTTATCACTGAGGCGGTATCCAGAAGACTGTAATTGTTAGTAATTGTTATCATTCCTGGTGTGACTAGGCCTGTAGGCCAGTTCCAAAGTGAAAAGAAATATGATGTGAATTTTAAACTGCCACAACTGTTGCTTCAAGGCCATTAACTTTGTAGGTGACTATCTGTTGATGTTTAATAAAAGGAAAAACAAAACACTTTTTATCACAATCAGCTTCTGATGGACTTATTTCATGCATCGCTATAGAAGTCGGATAGTGTGTCACATTTGATTACTGCTCCATTCATTATGTACCAGACACAGAATCCCGGTCAGACGCACACACAGAGTGAGAGTGAGATGGAACATCCTCAGTGACACTGTGCTTTACTTATTAATGATGTTAAAGTTAAATGTCTTAAAGTGTTATGCCGGGGATCAGTTTTAGACATCAAAGATTAATGTCATGATAAGGAAGGGGTGAAAGCTGATTTCCTCCACCACCTTTACATCATACATTCTGGCCCCACATCTTCCATGATAGAGGCATATTGTACTTGTCAAAGCACTGTGAAATAATGTAGTTATTATATACAGAACAGGTCATCTATATTTCTCAGTGAGCCAATGTTTGTTATGTAAGTGAAAACTTGTATGCCCAATTTATGGCAACAGACTGGCCCAAATGCCCAAGAATGACTTTTCATTAAGTTATCTTCTGAGGTAAGGAGAAGCAATCCTGAAAACTGGGTGAAATTCACAATGCCACTCCCTCCTCTCATCTCACACGCACTGAGGAGTTAAGAGGGCCACCTCTTGATGTCTTTGTCTATGGCAGGACTGCACCCCGATGTCAGTGTGCAGGGCTTGGTCTCCTGTCTTCCTGTTTCCGCTCCATACAGAAGGTATGAGGAGCCCCATCTAATAATGATCCTGCACTTAACCTGTCATCCTCTCAGCTATATGAATGTCCTCTTAAGCTCACAGAAGAGTAAAGAATAGAAAACCTTAATTTGAAAGCCAGACTGAAACCACGGAAACTTCATCTGAATGCAGCACATCTCAATATGTATGCTTCCTTTGTCGCAAGAGGATCTTAACCTGTTTTTTCAGAGGGGATAAAAAATGTACTTGAAATGACAGTGGACCATTTTAGATTTCTAAAAAAGAATTTACTTCCTTCCTCCATTATCCCTCACATGTACCGGGACATTTTTTGCAGGCACGTATTAGATTTGTAATTCATCTGCAGTTTAAGAACCTCGCTCGCTTTTTCCAAGTAGCATAAATCATTGCTTGGGTATGAGTAATGTTATGTGGGGCTCAAATGAAGGCAGAGGTGAAAATTTCATTCACAAGTCCTCAGAGCAGACTTGCCATCACCAGCTCTATTTTTGTTAGTGATGTTCAGGGAAAAGGGAATGGCAAAAAAGGGAATGAGCTCAGTCACGTTGAATTTCTCCCATCTCATTGTAGCTCTCATTACATCAATGATAAAGGCACTACCCTACTTGGTAATGGATGACTCCTCTGTTTAAACACTTATATTAAACACCCAGATTAAATATAATACCCATGTTGAGGTTGTCTTCCATAATGAAATTAAACCTGTGATTTAGGTATAGAATAGTGGAGAACTAGATACAACCCTTCTGTGAGTAACCTTGGATGTCTGGCGTATGCGGGAAGAATCTTTTGACACTAATACCCTGAGACACAAAACCTGACTTGATCAAATTTGCATCAGGAAGCAGGCTTATCAAAAAAGCAGGCTTTTATTTTTTTTTTAACCTAATATTGTTGCCCTTGTAAGCTTAATTACATGATCAGGGCCTACTCATTTACTATCAATTTTACTGATTTTGTGGCAAACGGATGTGCACAGAAATCACACAAGAAATCCTCAAGACAGGAAAGAAAGACAGGATGCCAGGCCATAGAAAGGCTACTACCCTTATTCACCTCTATAATCTCGTTAGTGCCATGGTGTGCTAAGCAGAAATACAGTGGATTCAAATGTGACAAACAGTCAATTTGAATTGTGAACCAGCTATATACTGATATCAGGAAGGATGTTCTACCTGGCTATTGGAGTATTGTCCTAACAGGGGACTCAAAAGGCAAGGTATGCTAATATTAGCCTGCACCTATATTTAAAATGGCAATAGCAGATGGAAATGTCAAGACACAGCTATCAAAGACAAACTACCAAGAGTAACAAACAGGCTTCCGTCGAGAGGTAGGAACACACAAATAAAGGCACAGCAGAAAACCAAAGGGCCATCTTTAGCGGCTCTTATTTATAGAGTGAACACACTGTACTTACTCAACTCCCATGCATGTGTGCCGTTCTCTCCCTCGCAGGTTAAGGACAGTTTGGTCTGTGCTCTACAATGTTCTGTATGGTGAAATCCTGGCCTCTCTCCCAACACAGTAGCTCACCACAGAGGTTTTGCTGACCCTGAATTTTGAACAGATAATGTATGAATTAAAGAAATTAATAAAATCACAGTGAGATAACATCAGATCTGAGAGGATATGTATTTTTAGCATGTGGTTTTGTTTAACTAATGAGCGTTGTCTCCTTTTCACTGTCTCAGGAGTCTGTAGGAGGAGGATTCTACAGCTCCCTCACTGCCGCATTTAAGATGGAGTAATGCAACTCTGGGTCTGCTTTAGAGTGTGCTCACATACAACATTTGTGGCTGCCTTCAGATCATGACATAAATGGCAAGATGTGGATTCTCACCTTGTTTTGTCCAGGAATGGAAAGATAACCATTGTTCAATTCAAATGCAATTAGAATGGTGCGTGACCCATTTTCATCACGCACCATCAGAGACAGAGTGTAAAGGTCACTGCCTTCATGCAGGAATGAAAACAAGCTTTAACATCTCCTACAAGCCTCCAGAAAGGTTGTTCAGAAATTGAATGGCAAACCAACCTCAATCAAATAAGCCTGCAAAAGTAATTACTGTTTCATTCAAAGTGTAAGTGCATATGGAAATTCACCCTTTCTCATTTGACTGTTCTGGACATCTCTGACTGATTTTATTCTCTCTCAACCACCCTTGGTTGCACAAACAGCCGGACACTGTGAGTTTCAAGAGTCCTGCTTTCCTGTGTTGGCCTGGCTGTTGATTTCATCCCAGAAAACAGAATGGTAAAAAACAAACGCAATGTCTTTGTTTTGTTGATTTTTATCTATTTTTTTACTACCCATATAAACACAACTCAAATACATCAGAGTTGAAACCATACTTTACATACTATATACAAGTATGTTTTAAATATCAGAATTGGATCAATGCAGGACACTTCTCCTGAAGGTGTGAAACTAAAATCATTTGCCAGATGACAAGTGAGCAGGTGAAATTATTGGCATCTGCTGTATTCCTTTTTTGTCTGGTTCTCACTGTGCCCCTGGAACAGGCCGTTGTTAGCGATATCGAATACCTGTGGAAGCTGCATGTAGCAGGAGGAGCCCCAGCAGTGGGGACCCAGCGGGGGATGTCTGCTGAGCACCGCGAAGCTGCCGAGCAGTGAGAGAGATCTGAGAGCCACTCGTGTCAGGGAGGACGCACTGACCAGGATTCTCTGTACTCTGTACATATCTGTTTCATTTCCTTCACCAAAAAAACCCAAAACAAAAACAAATCAAAGGACAAATTCCCCCACTCTGCTCAAAGCCCTATGTCAAGCCACAGATTGATTATTGTGAACTTACGGCATTACAGTGTTTTTTTTTCTTCCACTGATGTGAGGACTGAAAGAGGGAAAAAACAGATCATGAATGGGCTCCATCTTGATAAACTGAAAGGCATACATTTGGCATGGGAACAAAAATACTGAAAAGGATGACAAGTGTTCCATGTTGTTGACAGTATAGACAGGCGATAAATGTCAAAAAAGTGGAGAAAAGGCAGGGAGTGCTCTAAAGACCCCCATTAGTTTTATATCGTTGACAGACTCTGTATGAATTATTTCCTAATGCTGCAACAGAAGCAGCATCAAACAGTCTACCAGTCATGCAGTTGTGATTGTGTTATATTTCATACAAGCAGGACAGACTGCAAGTAGTAAATGCTGGTACTCTAGCATGCCAACACAGATTAAGTGGCAGCATGGAGGGCTAGTTAAGGCTACAAAAGTACAAACGGCTAGAAACCAGAGGGATGTGGATTCAGTTGTCAAACAAATGAACAGTGCTCTGTCTCCTTGGCAAGATGCAGCTCCTTATCCAGTGTGATTGCCTCACATTAATTAATCAGCCTTTGTTCACTGGAGAATGAATATTTTCTATGATTTATTATGATATATGTTTATAAGAATTTGGCAGTCATGTAACATTGTTTAACTATCGTTAACCAGAGCTAGATGATGCAGGTGCTTATATGAACGTTCTTTCCATCACTGCACCCTGGGACTGTGAGATTAACAACAGAAGTGACAGCCATCACAATATGAAATCATTTGTCTGCAAAGATAGTGTGCTATATGAAGGGGTTTAGCTGGGTTGAATAACCCTGTGTACTTCTAGAAATTTCCTCCTGCCTTGCGGCAAATTCTTGTACTGTGGTGCAGCATCGTGGCTCAGTGGTTAGCACTGTTGCCTCGCAGCAAGAAGGTTCTGGGTTTGAATCCCAGCCGTCCCAGGTCCTTTCTGTGTGGAGTTTGCATGTTCTCCCCATGCTTGTATGGGTTTCGGCCGGGCACTCTGGTTTCCTCCCACCATCGAAGACATGTATGTCAGGGTTAATACTCCTGTCAGTGCCCTTGACAAAGGCACTGGCAAAAGAGCTGGAGTTGGTCCCCCGGTGCTGCACTGTGGCTGCCCACTGCTCCTAGTGTGTGTGTGTGTGTGTGTGTGTGTGCTCACTGCCCACTGTGTATAGGCTGGGTTAAATGCAGATGGAGATCCCCCATGGGGATCGATGAAGTATCTGATTATTGTTATTATTATTATTTACAGTGCTACTCCTTAGCAGTTTGATATCTGTACAACAGGCACAGCACATGTATGGTATTAGTGGGGTAACTGAAGAACACAGAATAGACAGGCTACATCCACATCCTGAGGCATGTGAGTTCTCCTCTTCCACGTCTGGAAATAGATTCCCAGGTTAGTTCTAGGGCCATTTGTGCAGTGGCCTCTATACCCCTACAGACATCTTTCCATTTGTGCTCTTCAAGTGCCACATGAACTTTTCATCGCTGGAATAACTTGTTATCCACTTTTTTCCCAGTGCAGGGAAAGCAGGGGTACTGCTGAATAAAGCTCTGGTTAGGAGGTCCCTTCAGGCTAATCTACCCCAGAGTCTAAAAGGAGTCTGTATTCCAACAGTACCGTAATATTCTCTAAAGAGAATGTAGAAAAAAGAGAGAAGGGTGGTGTATCACTTGAAGGGATTCCAGGCTGTTTTTGTTCTTTTACAATAGCAGAGACTGAAGAAACCTGTGTGAATGAGGTCCAGTCTGCCCACCTGCATCCACACCCAACAAAACAACCAAAAACAATTTCTGTGTACTGATTTCATGGGGAAAAACATGGCCCCATTACACAGGCTATAACCTGTGTGCTCCCTGATTTGAAACCCTCCCTGTCACAGACAAGGCATGATTCTTTCATGAGCACTGGTCTCTTATATTCTGTCGTCTTATAGTCTCACTGTCTGGCACTTCACAGGCATTTTTTGCTCTCAGTGAAAAAAGACAATGATTCTTCCCTCTTCCACCTCTGGTCAATGTCAAAAGAACTAGAATATAATGAGATGCAGAAACACCCTTTTGAAGTTAGTCATGCTTGTGCTCATGGGCTGTGGCTCCCAGAGCCCGGACACTGTCAACGACAATCATGTTTGAGAAGTGTACTTAAATCCAAGTTTTGTGCTTAAAGGTTCTGGATTACTTGCTTTACTTTTCTTCTGTGGACATGCTGTTATGACATCAGCTCTGCAAGCAGAAAACCATCCATTCAAGATTCACTCCAATTAGCAAATGAGCTTTCCCCTGCATCCCACAAAGCCTTTCCATTCTTTTATTTTTTTCCATTTGCTGCACAAAAAAGCGTTTTTCTCTCTCTCAGTTTTCAAGGGAAACAAAAGACAAACAATCGGAACAACACACATGCAGGACATAATCTTAGAGGAGCTCATTAAGAGAGCCGCTGAGTGTTCCCCAGAACAAAGGTCACTTGGTTGATTGCACACACAGGTACTGTACCGAACATCCTTTGTGTCCCGCTGGCACTCCTTCCGCTTTAAGCTGCATTTGCAGTGCGGCTCTGCTTCGGTCTGAAATGCTTGACAGTACAGGAAATATTCCAATTAATATTACCATATATTTTAATTAATCTGACCCATTATTTCCAGAACATTTAGCATTGCTAATTTTGAGATATATTATAGAGGGCACACATCTAGAATAAAGTCAGACTCTGGGCAATGGAGTGAAAAACTGTTTTTTTTGTGAATTTTTTTTTTTTTACTTTCTGCTGGCGGGCTTCAAATGCATCTCTGTTTGTTATGTAAAATATTTTTGGATGCTCCTCACATCAAAGTATGCCTATCACAAAATGATTAATGCAACATGGTGAATGGAATGCTTTATTAGTCAGCTTTCCGCTTCAGTGAATTCATCTCTCAATCTTCTGATTTCATTTAAAATTTTAGGAACCTTTAGGAAGTCCTCCTTCCAAAATCACATACACTGTACCTGCACAGCCTTTTCACAGCTAAAATGAGTTCCACTAGACCTTAGAGGGCTAATTAAAATTGGCAGAATAATGCAAATGTAACAAATGTTTCACAGTCCAGTACTAAACTAAAGCATATTTCTTTACTATAGCTGCATATTACAGATTTTCTTCAGTTAAGCCTGACGCACAATACAGTAAAAAGTAAAGTGAATGTTTACCCAGCTTTCAGTGCTGTGTATGAAATGGTTATTTTTTACATTCCCACAGGAAGCTTGTGTCAGATGAGGGAAGACCTTGTGAGTTTAAATGCATTCATATTCTCTAACTCTCTCTAACTCAAGGACAGCAATGGATTAATTCCCTCTCAAAAGATTCAGAACAGTGAATGGACAGCATTGTTTTTCATTTCCTGTCCTCATCTACAGTCAAATTCTGTAAAGTTTGTTTGTGTCTATGTGCAGGTATGTGAGTTGCCAATGCTTTGTTACAATCTTCCACCCATACATTTCAATGCTGAGGTCTATGATGACAAAAAGCTGTCAGCTCTGCAAAGAGTAAGGGGCAATAAGTGTTAGAATGGAGCATGTTGCTATAATGTTGCTAATACACACATTTGACAAAAAATCTGCAAAGCTTATGCGTTGTCAGCATTTTGGTGGCTTGACGTTGTGTGGGTCTCACCTACTTCCACTTCATCATGCCCCTTACATGATGTAGCCAAGGTCACACTGTCTTTTTTTCATCAAACAAAGGCCATCAATTACATTATTCAAAAGGCACAAGGTAGACCCCCAGGGGAGGTTTAGAAACATGAACACAGAGATGTGATATAGAGGAAAAAAGACATCAAGATCCATGGAAGTCCTCAGTTCAGACAAGAGGCTGGGAAAGAACTTGGAACTGTCAATCTCCATAAAAAATTCTCAGTGTACATTAATATGTCCAATGTACATTACAATCAAAATTAGCTATCAAATCATATCATTTCATTTGATATCTAAATGAGGTTAGAAACAATTTGGCCAATATTACCTCACCCAAACTAACAGGTACTATTCCAAAGCAATGCTTACACAGTATCCCAAAATCTTTAATGTAATTTGGCCTGTGATGAAGTCAAACAGGCCCCTCCTTCCTCATGCCCTAAACTGTACATTTGCATTTCTCCCCCATATTACCATTATTTATACATTACTATCAAGTCAATTCAAGTTACTCCATGGTACTATGCATGCGCATACAGTCATTCCCAGTCAGTTCCCACACCATCACATTAGCTTTGTTATTTTCATTTATTTGTGAATGTAACTATGAATACCGTGGAGCGAAGCTCTCCAATGGCAGTATATAATTCAAAAAATATCTGTGAGTATGTTAACTTTTGTGTTTTTGTTGTCATTGTGCCTATTTAGGTATTCATAATCCAGCTAGCTAGCAACATTACAGCATGAAGGGGGATATTGGTTGAACCTCTCCCTGTGCATGAATGGAATAACAAGATAACAAATTAATTCATCACAGTTTGTGAATAGGACGGTATAATGGAGAGGGGTCACATAGGCGTGCATGTTTATTCCAGCATTGGCACCGCACTCTGGCTTTGGGACAGGGCACCATACTGTTATTACATAAGTGTGTAATCTGTATGTTTTTTCAGTGTGCATCTCGCTATGAAATGTTTTATATGCTGAAAGAATGTAAATTTCGTTCCCTGTTTTTTACCTCATGTGTATTAGTCCAGGGTGGGGTCTAGTAACGGAAGTCTATTTAGGGTGGCTGGCTAGCTCACTTAAGGGGGGCGACTTTCATAGAAGCTAGTTGCTATACCTGATATCTGTGCAAGCCTAAGTGTACACTCATTGCCCTGTGGAGACAGTGATATTACCCTGTAGGGCCTGCAGACAACTTCTGATCTGCATTGTTTGTTAACTTTGTTGTGTGTTTTTTATCTTTTCTGATGAACCTGTTTTGGGGCTTGTACAGTAGATACTGGTCACTTGAACACTGCTGCACTTTTGCAAATAAGGCTCATCACCTTTGGAAGCCATCCTGTGATGGCCTGTTCTTCCCTATGACCCATAAGCCATATTGCCTTCTTCACATGGGCTTAAGTTGTTTTTTTTTTATCTTACCAAGCAAAGAGGGTATGGACTTTCAAACTTTGAGACACATTTTGAAGTTTCAAGTGTAAATTTACCTGCTAAATGTGAACTAGTTAGCTATGTTAGTTTTAGAATAGAACATGTACAATTCCTTGATGGTAGTAATTAGTTTAGGCAATCTAAGAAAATAAAGGACAAGCCCCCAGTAAGACAAATAGTTTGCAAGTTTCTGTTTTATTCATCTACCTCTGTATGTGTAATGATTGTAGCTACAGCAAATGTGTGAACCCTGCAGGTTCCAGACACGGGAAGATGGCTGTTTCCCATCCAAGCCTGCCCTTTTTGCTCAAACCACATTACCTCTGACAGACCCGTCATCAATCAAAGGGGTCTCTTACTAGCTACAATAAACACATGCTATGACTGGCTGAAAGCTCAGTTTTTTATAGACAGGAATGTCCAATGGTGAGACTTGTTGTTTAGGACAATGGAGGATTTGTGATGATATAATGCAATACTTATACATGGATGAAAAGAGGAAGAAGATAAAGCACAAAATGGTCAAAGTCTGTATAAAGTTTTGTCAAAAGTCTTAACATTTAAACATAAAGTTTAGGTACAGAACTTTTACAGAAAGTTCTGCAAGAGAAGGTTTACATGGTACGTAATGTTGGTATGGACTGTACGAGTCATTTTGGTTACGTCATGATTATGTCAATTCTCTATTGGTATAGCAGTATGCTACCAACATCTAACTCAGCTGGATGGCATACCTGCCATCCTACACAGCTCATTAACCAAAAGGCTGTAATCTGATCCCACAGAGCAGCCATAATGTTCTTATAATCATGAGCTACAAAGCTGGGTGAAAGCTGAAGACATGGAGTACTCCAGTAGGAATTTAAATGCAGTGCCCTCTTAGGACACATCAGTGTACGGTGTCCTTACTGACCCACAGAATAGGTCAAATAGAAGGGGGCCTTTGCAAAATTCCTCCTTGGTACAAAAAACATCAAGTCCCTCAGCTGAAAAGAAGTATTTATTGACCCCAATTTCCTGTCTACTTCTATTAGTGCTGCTAAAAAAAACTGCAGTTGCAGCTGCTTCATAAAAGTCTTATGATTCACTGCAAATTTCCAATTTGTCAACATACCTTATGTAATGCCTTATATATATAAAGGAAGGCTTCAGATATTTCTGGGTTTGAATGTTAATTTCAAAACAAGCAAAAGCAAAAGATAGCTGCAGGCAGACAATTACCTGGGGTCAAGCCGATCAACTTTACTGACTTATGCCTTGTTGTGCCCATGGGCAAATAGTACTACCATGACAGATTTCCAATGCTGGAAAGTGTGCCCTAGGTGGGGTTGCACAGATGCATTTACCATCATCCTCCATGTGCATTCTGGCCAAAGTAAAACAACTCTGGTTTGCCGTGTGAAATATGCCATGTGACCACAGAGGTTATATGAGTTTATTATATGAGTCAGCCCTTGAATTGACAGTGTGAGTTTTGTGTCTTCTCATGAGATGGGAGGGTATAGATTAGGTACTCCTGTATCTCACAGGGCACAGGCCATAGGAATGGTGTAGCGTTCCCCTCTAGCTGAAGGGGAGCAGGAACACAGGTGTGAGTTCTGGGATCTGTTCCAAGTTTCTAATGCAAAGGAAATAATATGCCTCTGGATTGCTGTTGACAGTTCACAAAGTTTAGCTAGCTAGCTTTGATCCTTAAATATGCTATCTAAGACACTTTTGAAATTTAAAACTCTTATGAGAGGAGGTAATAAGAGATGCTGGGTCCTGGTACTTTAAGACAACCCAACAATTTATTGGCTTGGGTTGTCTTAAACCAATCACATTAATTAGCAACTTAAGCTACAATTCTATAGGGAAATCTCCAAAGATACCAAGTTTCAAAGAAATGGACGCAACACTTTACTAGGAACATTGCATCAGAATATCTGTAATGTGATGAGTTTGTGGTGGCCATGTTGATTTCATTTTTAATACTCAATAAAGAGTGTGACAATTCTCGTGTGCATTAAGCTTCATGTTAATAGGCAAAACAGGTGATTTGTAAATACTTTCCTTTTAGCAACTTCTACTAAATTGAACATAAACAAAGACACAATGGAGTAATTATGAATAGATAATGTCCTACAGTGGCACTTCAAAGTCTGTTTTGATGTGTTCCAGTGGGAATTACATTCCATGCTGCAGCTGCACAGTAATTGCTTCATTGAATAACTAACAAGAGTGGATGGCAGAAGGTTACACATGAACCACAGCTCCTCACAAGGACGATAACTGACCACCCCTCGCTGACATTCCTGGTGAAAGGGACAGGTAGCACACCTCGTAGCTTGGGAACACAGGACAGATTCGAGAAAGAGCAAAATCACTCACTCTTTAGCTACTCCTTTTTTGCAGCATGTGCCAGCTGCCTGTTGTATTAAGGACCATGGACAGTGCCCTGCACATGGCACACAGCACATACAGTGCAGTACACTGCTCCTCCTGCTCCATCTGTTGCAGGTTTTGCAGGTAATGTGGGCACATGGAGGCAGCGGAGCTCACAGGCCCAGGGTCTAACAGCTGCCTGACCTTCACAGATCTGCAGGGAGGTTGCACAGCAACAGCATGTTCCTGATGATGAGGCTTCCCATTGTGTTCCTGTGTACACTAATAGAAACTCACCGCCTGAGAGTACATTCAGGAACATGTGTTATGAACAGAAAGCATGAGAAGGGAAGCACTGTGATGAGGTGTCACTTGTTTGTTGCCCTTCAGTTTTTTTTGAAACGTGAATCCCTGCAGATATCTCCCTTGCTCTCCCTTGGTGATTTCCCCACTCTCAGCCTACTCGTGCCTCTCATTCACAATGTTGAATTTCTTCGGAACAAAGCCTGAACAAGACTGCTGAACTTTCCTCTCCCACACCTGCCTTTTCCTTAACATATCTGCATATTTAATTTATAAGTTATATAAAAGCGTCTTGAGGAGACCCTCAGTTTTTACACTGGATTAAGTGGGTGTAATATTGGCTTTTCTAATTCATTTTCCCCATACTGCAGTAATGTGGGACAGAGCTATTGCTGGCTACGGTATGCACCCAGGTCCTTTATTTTTCCCAAATGCCTTTTTCTGTGCGTATGAAAAACAGCCTATTTTTAAAATGTATTTCTGGGGCATGTATGCAAGGGTAATGCACGCCCCCGCTCATGTTTTATCTGTGTCATGGTGGCGCCACACATGCTTTTTTAATGGCGCGTAAAATTAAGAACAGACAGCATCCCCGTCATCCTGCTGTCCCAGGCTGCACTGCACTGCACTGGATGCGCGGCTCTGATGTTTGTGGATCCAGCCTCGCGCACACGTGTGCAGCGTGGGGTGATGTGAGGCCAATGGGACTCAGCAGCCATGGTTGCACCCCTCCCCTTGGCTGGACACACTCCCTCTTCTCTCTCTCCTGCCCTACTTCTTCACTCATTTGGGTTATTTTCAAGCTCTTTCCTGTTATTGAAAAGGGCCTTTGTATTAATACAAGAATTCATTTTTCCTTGAATTACAGGCCACAGGTTTTTGTGCACTTTCCCTCTTATTGACAAAGCAGGTTCCGAAAATTACCAGTTCCCACCAGCCTGACATTCATAAAGAGCAGTGGCTGGAAATTCACAACAGTTCCGATGTCCAGAATGACCTAAAGGCTCAGACTTGTGCTGGTAACTTTTTTTTTCACTAGATGTCCCTGAGAACGAAAAAGGGGAAAGATATAGATAATGCCTATTCTTCTGGGATAAAAGAGATGCGGCAGCCCCCGGGTGATATGTTCCGCTGCCTGTGGCTGCAGGAAGAACAGGCAAAATGATGGCCTGTAGGCAAAAACACACCACACCCTTCAGATATGGAACAGAAAACAGGAAACCATTGTTTGTTTGTGTGGATATTTGTTTTACAATAACTGCTGTCTCTGTAACAGACCAGCTCAGTGATACTGCTCAGTAGACTCAGATTCAGTGGAGACTTGGGTCATTTCAAGGGTACTGTATTTCATTTCTGATGGGAAAAAGAAATGAAACTGGGGCTTATTGGACCCCACCTTTGCTGTGACCTGGACATAAACACAGAAACACAAGCAAAGGCATTCACTTCATGTTTTATCGCAGGCTAGCTTTTTGTAACGGACAATGGAACAATGTATGCTGCCTGAAATTCAACTGGGGACGTACAGCAGGTCCTGCACATTCGCATTGCTGTTTCTTGCTCCTCAGTACAGCAGTCTCTCAATGAAAACTTTTTATTGCCTCCGTGGAGGCGTGGCACAAAAGACCCAGAACCTGTACACCCGTCCCTCTGTCACCACAGTAACTGCAGCTGTGAGCTTGAGCGGCAAGTGTGTTTGCAGCGTGTCATGCCTCACGGCGCGGACAGCTCTCCATGCCGGGCATGCCCTCAGCTCCGCTGCACACCCAGCAAGGTCAGCCACCAGGGACGCCTCACGCCGACGCCGCGCTAACACCCCATGACAGCTCTGGACATGTCAGCTCAGGAAAGTGGGTCTGACACTCACACACAGAGGGAGCAATGAAAATTGTACAGCTTGTCAAGTTTGTGCACTTACTGGCTTAGCGAAGGCTAAGTACTCTATCACCTGGAGGAGGATTATGCTTCTGACGAAAGGAGGGAGCCTTCATTACACTGCTAAAGAAAATAAAACCACCCTGCACATTGAAATGCTTAGAACTCAAGGGCACATTTGAGATGAATTTAGGCAATAAAGACCCCTTGAACTAATAACAGAAACACAGATTTCTGAAAATTGGTTTGGTAATTTGCCAAAATAGTCCTAGTACATAGCACATGGTACCTAGTGCATACCCTGTAAGGTAAGACTTAATTGGCTTAGGATAGCCTGTAAATGACTGCCATGGACAATTAATCTGTGTTTGTGTTTACAGTATGCATTGAGGTCAACATGCAGCAGTGTCCATATAACCTTCTGTCCCACACATGTGCATCCGCTGCCTGTATTCATCACATGTGACAGTAGTCCACTGTCTTACCTGCAGGTTGTTTGTATCTCATTTTGTGTTAATGAGTGGACCACAGTCCTCTGTCTGATATGAAAGGATATCTGGATGTGTCTTCAGAGAGCTGGATGTATGGGTGATTGCATACTGGTTTCCTGTCCTTTTGGCAGAGTTTACCGAGTTTGTAATCTGGTCATGAGAAGCAGTCTGGTCAGCAGACGGGCAGCAGGAGAGGAGACAGACGCTGTTGCAGCAAGAGGCTCACCCTGTTGCCAAGGTAAGCTACATCATTGGTAATGTTTCCCCTTTCCTAAATGAAAACAATGGCAATAAGCCATGGCTTCGTTGTGTTATCCTGACTTTTTTTGTTTTGAACGTATGGTGCTGTTTTGGATACTTCAGCAGAGCTGTATGTTTTTAAAGACAAAACTGTGAAATAAAATCAATCAATTAATCAACTTCACCACTTACAGGCATTTTATATACCGTAAGTACTACAAAATTTCTGTGTGAGTACAAAGTGTGGATTGTGGCCTGTGGAACTGAAACTTTCAAGTTTTGATTAAAGCTGAAGTTAAATTCAGAAAAATGACAATAATAATTCATTCCCAGGAAATAACTGCAACCACAACATAATTACAGTGCAATATTAGGACCATTAAAAGTAATCTACCTGAGAAAACTATATCATTGCCCAGGGCAAGTATTTCATTTCTAAATCAATTTTAAACCATTGTGTATGACCATTTGGCAATTCCCTTTGGTGAGGTTGGAAACAGACCATTGGTAAATAACTACAGGGAACAGAATTGCTGATCAGCACTGACTGTTATGATCTTGAACTTCATGACCCTTTGCCAGCACATTTACAGTATTTACCTTGCTCTAAATCTCACAGATATTTACTGTGAATGTATGACACCACAATTTAGAAAAACAAAATAACGAAGGTGATTTTACTCAACAATCATATCCTGACAGAAATAAGATGACTAGCATGGTAACATCATTCCCTGTATCTTTGTTTCTTCTTGTTTGTCTTTGTTAAACAGGGCATGCAGGTGCGTATATCAGTTCTCTTTTTAAACAGGGAAACTCCTGGAAACCACAAATTAGGAGGCATGTAAGATATGCCAGAAACAACGGTGCTAGGAAGAATTTCCACACATTCACATTAAAGGTCCCTTGTGTTGAGCTTTTATTTATAGAGATGGAGTTGAACTGGTTTTCAAAAATAACTGGTTTTGGGTGCCAGGCATTGTTGGAGCAGATTGCCTTTCTGCACAAGGTTTCTCACAAAGAGCAGCTTTCCAGCATGAGAGAGAGCCATCTTGCTTCCCTGGCTATACAACAGTCGCTTGGTCGCCTACAGCATTTTGCCTTTGACATCTTTCTTAGATGCAAGACAAACTATGTAAGAAATGACCTGCCTGATAGGTGAGGCTCTTGTTTTAGTCGATAGAGATTGGTGCACAACAGCGAAGTGATGATTCAGATGTAGAACCACCACGAAGCAGAGATCCTTTTTTCATCTTACATTTAAAAATTTCTTGACAGTAACATTGTTTGGCAGAAGATAAACACACATCCCCCATCAGTGTTTTTCATCTTTTTAAAACAGAATTTTTCCTTTTTAATTTTTGGCTTCTGATACATTACTGGAGAGCAGTTTAAAGCACAAAAATGAGGCACCAATGCCAAATGGACAGTGGCTCTTTACTGCATACACAAGCAAATCAATACAATGTTATTATAAGATATGAGGTAGCCTTTAATGAGAAATTAAAACAATAAAAACAAATACAATAACACCTCAAATATCCTCTTGTAACAAGAACACAATACAAATATGCATTCTATCAATTTGTCTTCGAAATCAACCTCCAACAAAATCCATTCCAGACCCACAGACAGAATGACTGACTGCTTATTGAACAATGCTATAAAGCCCCTGAAATTAGTCTAATGGAATTCTGGATTAGTTTCATTACGGCTGTATTTTTTCCATTTTATTTCAAGGTTTTCATTTTTGCTGGAGTGTGGTATGCAGATTGAGGCAACTGATGTATCCAAGATCAAAGAGAAGGAGGTCTGATCCTCCTTCATTTCCTGAGGGCAGATGCGGCCTCATACAGCAGACACTCTGTGAGAAGTGAAATGCTGTTTCCTTTCTCTCTCTCTCTCCTTCTCTCCCTCTTCTCCCCCTTCTCCCCCTCTCCCCCTCTCCCTCGCCCTTGCGGATACTTGCCTATGTGCTCTACTTCCTCCAAGCAGTAGGGGACAATCCAAGGACACTCAGGCGGTCCCTCGGTCTCCGGAATGACGCAGTACTGTGGATGCAGTGACGCCAGCCAGAGCAGGGGCGCGCACTCATGAGGCAAATCGGAGAGAGGGAAAAGGGGGCAGAACCGCTGCTCGTCCCTTCTCAGCATGGCCCAGAAGAGTCCAGACGAGGACTTTGTCGCTGCTAAACAGTCTAAACAACTCCCTGCAAAGACAGAAATGGTGAACTAGACATGTTTTACTTGAAGCTTTTGAGGTCGGCAGAAGACACTGCGTCTGATGCAGAGAAAATGAACAGTAAAAGAGAACCAGTAATAAGTTCTCTACTGAAAATGGTGTAAAGACTGCATCTCAAACATCTCAACCTGGCTCTGGTAGATCTGTTTAGCCCAGACAGTTTGTGTTTGTACTGGATTTATCCCAGTTTTCAGGGCTTCCTTTTCACTAACAAAAGTGGTTATGGCTATATTATATGATGATTAAATTTTGCTGAGATATTCGCTTTCTCCAATGGTAAGTTTTATATATGCATGCATATATAATGCTAATATTATCTGTATATATGTTTTTGCGTTATATCTGCTTGAAAGAAACATGATTAAACATACAATAAAATCTTCTAAAATTTCATCCTTCTAAAAACATACATTATTGCATTCGTACTGTGCATCCCACACATTACTTTCTTCTGACAGTTTAGCCTGATCTGAAATTCATGTTCCAAATGTGTTTCCTCCCAATGGGGTGTCTGAGTATTTAGCTTCATCAGCTCAATCCTCTCCATTAATTGCTCCTGGCTGAGCTTTGCCTTTGGTGCACACTGAATTGCTGGCACTTTATTGTTTTTGAATGAGCAGTTTTATCTGAGATTAATGAGGGGAACGGCGAAGAGAGCAGCGACCCTGCACCGCTGTTTGCCAGTGGAAGGAAGGACGCTAATGGGAAAAACACGGGCAGGGTATCCAGCCCCTGCAATCTCTCAGTGCCACACTGTTGTCCCCAGCATCTGCATCACGGTAATGGCCCCGTCCATCCTCGGCACCGCGTCTGCACTTCGCCGTTTGCTGCTCCGCAGCTCAATGGCCATTCTCTCCTTGCCCTGCGCAGTGGTCTCCCGGGGAGATCCTGACACAGCCCCGCCTCTGTGTGAGCAAAATGGTGCAACCCGGGCTGTCGGTCTATTCACACACATGCTTAAACACTCCAGAGCTCACTTTTATGTGATCTTTTTATTTAACCCCTTCTGAACTGCTTCATGGCTCCGCCTCTGTCCAACAGACTGCCCTACCTTTATTGTTTTACTGCCAGGGCCCACTCTTCGCCCCTTCCTGATGTCCTGGTCCAGTCTCCTCCTAATGGCTGCACCATAATAACAGCACCCACCCATACACCTGCCCTCAATTTGTACTATTTTACAAGTCTGCAGAGCATCCTGCAAAGTAGTACATGTATCTTATGCTATCTATTCAGTGTATGCAACTATGGACTTTTCTGCAGCCACCTGCCTTACTATATATTAATATACTATACATGCTGGTGATAATTGGTAATTATGAACTCTTTTCTTTTGATGTCAGTCTTACATTTACAATACTACATTATTACACTTACATGAACCCTTATGAACCTTTTTCTGTTGATTATAGTATTGCACTTACAATACTACATAGCCACACAGCATAGGAAGTGCTCCAGCAGAAAACTAATCTTTAAAGAGAGAAAGCAAACCTGACGTTAACTTTAAAAAAAATTACTGTACCTGTGATGAATGTAACAAAAAGGTAGAGGACATGGGAGTCACAGACAGTGTACTCCGCCAGTGCTAAATAATGCCAAAAAACATCAGAGAAATTCAGAAACAGGGGGAAGGGCTGTCCTTGCAATAGCTCCACTGTGAGATATAATGAGTTGTCACAGTGATACAAGGCACCCTGACCCATTACTGTATGACAGTTTGCTCAGGTAATTGTGTGAGTGTATATGTGATTGTGTGTGTGTGTGTGTGTGTGTGTCTGTGTGTTCAGGGTTACATTACCTAGTTGATACAGACTGACTCCAGCGAGTTGTTTAATTATTATAACACATGATGATGAAACAAAAACCAGCACAAACTTAAAGGGAAGGAGGAGTAAGAAAAGGTGTGCTTTCAGCTCATATTATGCTGCTTGCTTCCCTAGGTGCACACTTTAATAAATGTATTCCTGTTTCAGTCAGACAGGTAGCATATCATCGCTCCCTCCAAGTCTTTTTTCCTTATTTGCAAATGAGTGTCTCTCCTTTACAGCAGCTGCCGGTTTCAGGGACTGACCTGTGTTATGTACTGCATTTCCAGTGCAATTTCATTTCTAGCTCCCTCTCTCACTTTCTCACACAACACTACATTTTTCCCCCTTATCCTGGGGTCAGAAAAGTCGTACAATGTTTCATAAGGGACAGGTAAATGACGGAGATGGGAATATGAGCTTCTACACACACACTGACAGAGAGCTTGAAAGGAGAGGGAGGGTGGGGGTTGGGGCAAGAAAGACAGAGACAGGAAGAGAAATGTGACAAATGAGCATAAATTAAAGATGCTAATTACTGTCTCTGTTGTTGCTGGACTGAACACTATAAATATCACTGTTGACAATGTGAAAAGCCTTGCATCTGTGCAGGTAAAGATACCAAAAAATACACATCCCTGCAGCAAATCTGAATATATTTATGCTGCAAATGGCCCACAGGACATTAAAAAGGTCTGATTGAAAATGCACCCTTAATGCAAAGTATTCACAAAGATGGCTCGGATACATCACACCAAGCTGCCTGTTCTCAAGTAATCACAGGAAAAAGAAAAAAAGTAGTTTGACTTAAATATCTTGTCACCAAAAGGTAAATTATAGTAGCTATGGTCCCTGATTTTTCAGTTTCTTCCCTTGTGTGTTGTAAATAGTTTAACTTTTTTTCTTTTGTGTCAGCAATGCCTGCAAAGGTGACATTCTGTAAACTGAAATCACTACAGGCTCACTTTGCACGCGGTAGTACAATCACCATCTTCTACATGCATCCAGTAATAGTCGGAAGCTAGAAACTATTTTGTTAGTGGAAGCAGACAATGCCCTGAATGTACAGGTTGGTGGAGATGGGGATGTCAACCTTCAATTTCCCACTCTGCATTCTGGAAGAGTGATGTCACTCCAAGTGCAAATAGCAGATGCAATGCATAGTGGGCATTACAGAAGTTGCAAATGTGTCAGCTAACGGAGAAACGTACAGGACAAATGTGCTGTCTGAATAATGCTCAATAATCTCTATCAGTAAAAATGGTGCGCTTGAAAAGTCTGCTATTGGCTTGGCCAAAGTAAGATACACTGGACCCAATGAAATAACCTACAGTATGTGGATTAAGGGAGCTTCATCTTAAAAATGTTGATGAGTACATGTCTCATACATGTCATTGCTGTTCAATAATTCAAACTAACTGACCAAATGTATTTAGTTAATATCCATGAACTAACTATACCAAATGCATTTAAGTAAACCAAAAAAAGCCTGTAAGAGTAAAGCACAGTTTTGTTGTATTGACAAATATTAGAATTTAAAGCTCAAACAAGGCAAGACAATATTTATTTTTGACTTTAGTTAACATTAAACAAAATTATTGAACATGTGTAACCGCTATGAGGGCTCAGTGCAAACTGAGAATTCATTAATCAAAAATAAATTGCCCACATTTACTGTTTTAGACATCACTCAAATCCGTTTCAATCAGTGCTTTGATGTAAAGGGTCATACAGAATATGCTCACCTCATACAGTACCTTTTGTCCTGTCATATCATCTCAGTTCTTAGTACCCTCTCCAGAACCTCTGTAACATGCTTTGACCTGAATCCCATTGTGGTTGACAGCAAAGGGCATGAAACCATATCCCTCTGTTAGAATCATGCAGGGAAAAGCACTCTTTAGCTGAAGATGACATGAATGTGCAATTAAACTAATAAGGTAATTAGCCCTGCTATCCACTACTTGTTATCAGCAGTAATTGTCAGCAATGTATGAATTAGAATGCCAGTGTAGCTGTTTGCCAAGTACAAAGCACCATTACTAAAGATGCGAGTAGCCTACTCACAAGTTACTGATTGACTTCCCTCATGCAACCTTTTTCTTGCTTTGCTTTTTCTGAACACCCTCTTTTCTTCCATTTTTCACTTAAGGACAAGGTTGAAAATTTTCGGGTTGTGATGGTTCAGTGCCAGAATAAGCACACCTTTCCCAGTCAACATATTTGCCCTTAATGGAAGGCCTTGAGCCATGTTCATAATGTGGATTTGGGACTGAAGTGTTGGCCACCACCTACCCATGACAAAAGTGGCCTATGCTTACAAAAGGAACAATGAGACTGACTCAAACTCGGGATAATAAATGATGTTTCTGAAAAACAAAACAGAATCATCAAACATTAACAAGGTCACCCTGGTCAGAGAGTTCGGAGCCTTCACATGGCAGACCTACTGTAAATTACCATTATAACAGGGAAAACACAAGCCCAGAATGACATGGTGCCGGCCTGTGGAAAAAAACAAAATTACACACAGTTTTTTACTAGCAGATACCAGTTTATCCCGACTGCTTTACATAGCTTACAATTTTTGTGTTATCAATATCCATGGGTATTCTCTGAGGTAATTCAGGTAAAGTACCTTGCCCAGAGGTCTAACAGCAGTTCAGGGGTACAACCAGCCACCTTAAACACCAAACCACACTGCTGCACAAATCAGACTGGGGAGACCAACAATAAAAGACCAACCAAACTGTAACTCTTTGGAGGCATGAAGAGTTAGTCTTTTAGGGGTACTTTCTCTCGAGGGGTTATCATCAGAAAAACAGTGGCCAATAATCCAGAAGGGTTGCTGCTGTGAATGTTAATCCAGTGTGCCAGTGTCTGACCAGCAGAAAGTGGTCATTCAGGACACTTAGCAGAATGTAATTACTGGCAATCTAATTGATTGGTCCTCAGAAGATGTCGTGATTTTGAATTGGTCTCCTGCCAGGATGCTCCTGTAGTGCTGTCATTTTTTTCATACATTCCGGCAGCATTCAGACACTGATCTCCAGTCCCCAGGGTATTAGCTCAGCAGAAGGAGAGAAAGGCATTCGAAAGAGGAATCATTTTCCTCTCTTCATTACTCACAGAAACATGCCCCTCTTTATGTTTCTCTCGGCTGTGGTGGAGCCCATCAACTTCGCAGTGAGAAGTGCGATTTCCACACCCTTCAGCACTCCCCCAGTCTGCAGTCCTTAAAATAGCATGATTTGCCAATGTTAATTAAACAATTACCATATCCATTAGGCTAGCATGGAGTGTCAAAGAATCCTACCACATACCCTTCCCTGGCAGATCTGAGTCTTCATCCCCATGCTGTGGTGCTGAAGACAGATTAGGTTTTATTTTTTTCACATGCAATTTTGAAGTGCAAATCAGGCATTTAAATTTAGACACATAGGCACACATCTAGTTACCCAGTCTGCACAAAGCTCAGTCTAAAACAAACAGGATTCAGTCATCAAAAACAATGCTCCACTCTTTTTTTCTGGTCTTTTCTCTAACTCAACCACACTTATTTCCTGTGTGGTCTGTGTATGGTACAATGCAATGACATGGAAGGTGGGAGAGCATCCAGCGATACCCTACACCAGATATAAATTTTAGCAGAGTGTCCTAATGGATCTGCAGTGATGGCTGTGAGGTCTTCTACATTCAAGCTTCATGTGCGTCTTTTACCCTCGCCTAACAAACCATTCAGGATGGGCTCAGCCCTGAAGCAGCTAAAGTAGAGCGTCTTTTCAGCTGCTTTTTTGTTAGATTCCCAGGGGCCTTTGGAGTCTGAGCCAGCTGAATAATGAAGTGACTCACTTGGCAGTACAAGTTGCGGCTGTACAACAAAAATAACCCCAGTGATGGAGCTCCTACGTCAGGAACACTGACGCGCACACAGGAAGCTTTCGGCAGGGCGCAATAAAAAAGCACATTCATTTATGTTAAAACAGCAGTGTAGAGGGCATGTGGTACAAGCGTCATTTAAAAGAGATGATTGACATTCTCTTCAATATCAATATCCGCATTTGCATCTCCTCTATGTGGTCATTTGTCACAAAACAAGGTATACACATGTATGGTCTAAACACTTGTTTTGAAGTTCTCTGCCAACACAATTCAAACCCTTTGGATGTTCACATTGATTCTGGTTATAACTGGCATGCATAAGAGGTAAAATGGGCACATTTTATTCTCTTTTATACATGTCTTTGAGGAAGATCTCTGTAACCTGGAAACAGTGGAAAACTGACCTTATTGAAGATTACACTGAAGTTCCCTAATGAGTTAATAGACCATGTCACAATCAGATAGTATGAGAGGGGTGTGAATTTCATTAGCATGGTGTTCACGATGGATGCCTGAAGGCCGTCAGGCCAATTTTCCATCCCTATCAAATTCATGGTTTATTTCCCATCAAGCTCCATTCTACAAAGCATTGCATAATTTTTCTTTCATGCAAGTGATTGTTCTGGAAATTTCAGCTACAGATATTAACTCTGCGCCTTGAAGACCTCTGAAAGTAGACCCATCTCATACACCCATTTGCTCTTTAACACATTCCAAATGCCATGGCACACAGTATTAATGCTGGGGAGAAAATGACTAAAACACTGTTGGACATCAGCTGTCTGAACAAATTCCTCTCAATGTAATTAGCAGAGTTAGAAAGGGTGTGAGTTGGTGTCACCATTTTCATTATGAAAAAAATGTCAACATGGAAAAGGAAAGAAGAGCTTTTTTGCGTCCGACTGTGCCATATAACGGAGAGTAACTTCACATTCTCAAAGTATGAGTGTGGGTGAGGGTGGGTGACTGCTTGACACAGTAACAAAGGTGAGTGTCTTGATCTGTGGAATTAGATTTATCATACCAAATTGGTCTCTAATTTACATAACCTTCAGGGGTTACCTTATACCAATGACTTTGACAGGGAGTGCCTGTGACCTCTGAAGCAGTGGTTTAATAACGTGTGTGAACCTTCCTTGCCTTCAGAATTCATTAGCAGAGGAGTAGATCAGGATTCCATTAATCACCTGTATTATCCAAACAGCAGAGACATGCTAGATGGCCAATTTGAAAATTTTCTTAGAGTAATACTGGCTTATAGTATGTATCCGTCTTATGATAAGACTTTACTCTCTGAAGGATGAACTTGAGGGATATAACATTGGGAGGCAGTGGAGTCCAGCTCATTTATCCTTAGCAGGCTCACACAGCAGCTGATCAAGCCAAGGTATTAATAGCTTCATAAATCAAAATCCTCTTAAAGCAACATTTTCTCAACCAGTGCATCCATGTCTCTCCACATCATGTTATCTTTTAAAATCCACTCCTTTTTTTAACATGAAGCCATTAAAACAATTACTATATTTCACTAATGAGAGCAAGACACAGTTAAATAGTTTAAAAACAAAAATCAGAGCCCATTTGGTACCAAATTTTTCAATAAAATAATACAAATGATCAGGCTTATGAAGAACTTACAGGGTACTAAGTTCTTGCAAACCACAACAGAGTGTAAGAATACATCAGAGAATAATTAATAAACATGTGTAATGTTGTTTGTGTGCATTAACCATTGGAAAATGGCATGGCTCGTTACAAGAAAGTTTTGATACATGCAGTAGTACTTGATATATGCTGTAGTATTATGTATATGTGAATATGGGTAGGTTCAATGTGACCTTACAAAAATATGGAATGAGAGTTTTTTTTTCAAAGCCAGCTGACTACTTACATGATTGTTAAAGGTTTGTAAAGTGTTCAGTGTTGTCCTCAGGTGTAGCACATATCAAAGACAAATGCAACATAAACCTGTAATTTAACTGAAAAAACTGAACTATTTCAGCAAACTAGCATAAGATTTATCCACTTACAAGTAGTCATTCTCACTGTTTTGTTTTTGTTTTTGCTGCTGTTACTCTAGAACATGACTTTTAAAAGAAATAGGACTCTGCATGAAATATATTGGTGCACTGAGCTTACCCAGCATAACACAGAAGCCAATGTATAGATTTCATATGTGAAACTAGAATCAAGTTGCTTTTATCAATCAACATTTAACAGTAGACTACTGAACCCAGAGCACAAAGATCTGTAATGCTAGATGATGATTTGCGTCTTCTGCAATCAAATGGCTACATACAATAATGGTGATCTAACCACGCAGTTACTGTGAAGGGTGTCTGAGTCATGCAACTATCCATCAACATGTGGGGAACCCTTCATCATTTCTGGATATTTGCAATCAGTATACTGTGAATAGTGGAATGAACATATTACATTAACTGTGGATTCACTGAAAATGGGAAATTGCTTATGCTTGCCATCACCCAAAACACTATTTTTAGCATACACATTTTCTCTACTTAGTATGCTCACCCACAGTATGCTTATATATAATTATACCTGAGTCACATATGCATTGAGTAGAGTACATTATGCAGAATAAAGTAGGTAACGGTTATTTTAAAAGAGCAGGTACGGCATGGCATCATGCTCTACACAAGGTTTGGATTCTGGGCTTGTGCCAGTATGGTTAAATAGCACATAGATTTGAAGAAGGGTACAGTTAGGCCATATCATTTATCATAGTATAATGCCAAAAGTACAATGCTGGAAGGACATGGAGGGATGGAGTGAAGCCCTGGCTGAGGCTCTATTTCTGAGGGTTTCAGCCAATTGACCTTTCTGATTTAGGCTGAAAAGTGATAGAGGATTTACTTCAAGTTGGCAGACAAGAGTATTTAGATGCTTTTTGCAAGCCAAAATCAGCTATTGTTCACCTGAATAGTGGCAGAAGTTTACTGCTTTTCACTTTTTTGTCTCCCTGCACATTCTGTTAGCCTTCACCGCTGGTGTCATTTGTCCAGAGACTTCTGTCTGGAAAAGGCCTTGCTGATTCATTTAATTTTCTTATTGCTCATTGTCCCATTTACTTCTGTACAGCTGGGTGTTAATTGAATAAAAACTTAGGTAAGGCCCCCCACTCAAAAGCGGTGTTACAACAGTATTGCTCCAAACAGTATTCAAACCTGAAACCCAAGCACTGATGCTGCTGCCCAATGTGACCAAACTGACTGAATTGTCAAATTATTACCCAAGCACCAATAATAAGTATGCGCGAAGTGACTCATCGTATTGCTAAAACATCCAACAAGCAGGGAAAACACATCCAGTTGATATATTCAGCCTGAATAACATCAAGCCGGTCATATCCTGTGACTAACCGCAGTGACAATGGAAGGACTCCAGAAGCATCACGGGGCGTGAACTGTCATGGTGAGTCCAAAACAGCCACCCCAGCATTTATTTTGGAACATCAAAATGTTTCTATCAAAAAAATAAAGCCAATCAATGAACATGTCATTTCAAATGTCAACCCCGTGACCGCTGCCTCACCGCTTCAGATGCAGTACAGAATAAAAACAGAGAGAGTAAGACCTCAGCAGGGTTTGGCACCACACAGAGTCATTGTCAGTATCATTTGCAGGTAGGGACTTTGGGAACAGTGACTCATGGGACTCTGGAGTGGAGATTAATATAAAAAAACACATGAAGGCTGGCAAAGTGCAGCAGCAAAGGGCATGGCTGACGTCACAGGCAAAACACCCTCATTAAATTTGGGTGCAAGTGAAACTTTGGAAGAACTTGATTAGTCGGTTTGGTCATTTGTCTTCCTAGCTGTGTATGAATTAAATATAAACAACTAGACCAAACCCTTCAAGTACAGCATGTGTTCGGGCAATTGGATTTCACAGCAGTAGGTTATCCATAATTTGCAGCATTTCAAAATCCAGGGAACATGATATGGGAAAAATAAGGAAAAAGGGAATATCTACAGAGTAATTCCCTTCCTAATCAAAAAAAGAGTGAAAGAAAAAGATTCTCATTTTACAGGGCAAGCTCTTGGGTTTGTGACAGCTCTTCCTTTTAGAGGGATAGAACAAAAGTAAATACAAGAGGGAATACCACATAGTCTCATATCCAATAGAGATCAATCTGCTGTGAACTGACCAAAGACCACTACCTCTTTAGAGCTATAATATTTCCTTTTCTACAAGAGCCACTCTCTTCTCATTGCGTACACAAAGGAAAACAGACACTGCGAACATATTTGGCTTTCTGTGTTCTGAAGTGTTCAAGTAAACAACATCATGTATGAAACATCATGTGTTGAGAATAAATAGTTGACGTGCATTAGTTAACATACCCCTAAATACGATAAACAAACATAGCAACAAGGTTAAGGCAGAGTGATGTGCCATATACAGTGAAGTCTATTTAAAAGAATTACTGATATAAGAATCAGCATCATATACGGACCAACAACACTGGGACAGACCCATTCCTTTTATAATGCTGTTTAAAAATGCCATGGCACTCAATGGAGTTCAATGGCACAGAATTAATGATAAAAGCCATTAGGAGTTCAATACAAAGTATCTCTTGCAGTAATTTCAAATGTATCTACCACTTATAATATTTAGAGAAAAAAAAGCTGTTTAGTCAACATAGCAAAAGACTACATCTTGCGTCTTAGTGTAATCTTAAAATTATGACAGACATGGGGGTATCCACATGGGGGTGGCACATCATGAAAATAAACGCAGACCAGCAAGGCACCACGGCACCAATTATCAAGGAGACACTCAAAAATAATTAACGTGAGTCTAATTATTATTTTATGTTTCAGTTTGGAGAAAGACATGCATTAAGATACTGTAGTTCCCACAGCTATGATAATTTGTGTGAGTCATGTTGTTTTTATTTGATAAAACTGTGTTTTGCTTCATTGATTAAGAATGTACCCAAAACATTTCTCTATTAATTAAGAGAAAAAAAATTGTTTAAACCATTAAAGTTCATTTTACCCTTTCATTTGCAAATCCTCCTTTAAGAATCAACTACTTAGAACAACCAAATTGTCCTGGTTGACAATCTACACTGTATTAGGGTTTTAAAATTGGACAATGCTTCATATGCAACACAATTGCTGTTTATTATATACACCTCTCCTCACCAAAGGTGTCACAGTGGCTACATTAAAATGATTGTTGTGGTTATTACTATTGAATTCATTTTTGGGAGGCTGAGCTTTTATAAGACTGTCTGGATCATGTTACATTCACCTCATCTTCACTGCAGCTGGAGATCTCTGGAATCCTACCAACAGACTGCATATTAAAATGCAAAAAAACTGTGAAGAAAAAAATACAATATGAGCTGCTACTTAATGAGAGAACACCAGAATTGTGTCCCGTCAGGAGTCATTTTAGCACTTTAATAAGGAGAGGTTAGAAAGAGCTAGGTATTGCTTTCATCAGAAAACTGGAATAGTAATTTGATTCAGAACACAATTCCTTTTCTCCTCTGTTGTGACAGAAATAAGCTTGATGGCCCAGGTACAGTTCTGTTGGGTTCTCTACTGTATTTTTGTTTTTGACATAACAGGAGCCATCTGTGAATCTCTGGCCCCCTCACCTATCCAATGTTGGCCTGGTCACAAACAGACCAGGGGCACGGCTTACAAACTGCGTGGTCATATTGCATCGGTCAGGTCCAGAATTTTCAGGAAGGTAGAAACATGAAAAGACCCTGACTATTATTCCATGAAGCGAAGCAAGCCAAATGTCACAGCCCTTGCCATCACCGTTCTAGAGGGCAGGTGTGAATTGACATCCATTGCAGATCACGAGAGCCAATCATGTATTTTTGGAACCAAGTATTTTAGGAATAAACAGCAATTCAATTGTTCAAGAGGCAAAAGTGCTCCAGGAAGTCTTACATGGAAATGTGACTATCATATCCTTAGACATTTTCTTCCTAACAATAAAATAGTGGTAGCTATGGAAAACACTGGAGTGTCTAGTTAGTCAGGTCTCAGATTTGTGGCTAATGTAAACTCTTGCATGATTTATTAATTGCCAAGGTATGCAGATGATTAACTTTGGCTAGTTATTAGCATAAGCAAAGCATAGTAGTAATATCATTGTTTTGTTCATCTTTATTCAGTTTTCTGTAACATAGTCAGAGAAATACCTCTCAGTAGCTTGCTATGTGTAACCCCACTCTACATAATTCTTGCCATCTGGAAGTCTATTCTGTCTCTTTAGATGCTCATAATGGTGCCAGCACTGTGTTCCAGTCTGCCAGAAGATGCATGTCCAAATTGCCCTGTAACGCTTGTTTGTTCTTGCTGAATTTTCAGTCTTTTTCTCTCCAGCAATGCAATATGCAAAAGTTGTGTGATAGCTATGCTGAAGCAGTTCTTTCAAACAGTTTGCTCCCTGTGCTATTCCTGAAGTCACATGGCTGGACAGGTAGATGAAGGAACAGTGGCTGCTGTGCTGGTCAGATCCAGAGCTCCATTTCAGCGGTGATTGTGTTGTTCTGTAAACAGCATTTAGTTTGTGCTGCACAGCTGCAATCATTTCCTGCTCATTATGCAAATGCCTCATAGGGTAATTAAACACAGTGATGCCAATTAAGGCCAAGACTGGTGCAACATCAAAGAGGAGTCCTGCATTCTAAACAGGCATTCCTAAGAACAACAGCGTCACTTGGCCAAGGAGATCCTGTTTCTGTAACATTTTGATTTTTTTATCACGTGTTAAGTAATTAATGCTACTTTCTGCCTCTTGAGAGACATTTTCGAAGTATCTTAAATAACAAAACAAGCAAGTGAATTTGATGCCTGAAAAGAACTAGCATATTGAGTCTTGAAGCTGATAGCTGATAACATGCTGTGTCTTAGGTCACACCTCAGCCTCAGTCTGAACTCTTCTTCCCCATTTGTGTAGCTTTACTGTATGTTGAAGCTTCACTACAGGGCATGCTATTGTTGTTCTGTTAGGTATATTGTGATTTTATTATAGAGTACCTTACATTGTACCTATGTATTGAAGAAAGTAGGCACTAATTATCTCAGCATTGTTTGGCACTGCCATGTTTGAATGTTGGTAGTGTCCTGTATGTACAGTATTTTATACTACTATATTAGATGCACTCTGTTCTGGCACTTTGTAACTTTCTCTAAATAAGAGAATCTGCTAAATGACAACATGTAATATAAACTCTCCAGAAGCATCTTGTAGCAAAGCAATAAGACTATGAGCATTCTTCAGACAAATCAGTATGAAAGCAATGTAACAGAGTGGTAAGGAGAAGGGCTTGTAACTGAAATGTTTCTGTTTCAATTCCCTATTGGACACTGCTGCTCTACCCCTAGGCAATGTGCTTTACTCACAGCTGCCTCAGTAAATATCCATCTGTGTAAATGGATAAAACTGTAACCTATGTAAGTTGCTCTGGATAAGATCGCCTGCTAAATGACAATAACATAACATAAATTTAAGGCTGTAGTTCTTTTTGTCACAATGTACACAATTTTTTACACAATGTGAACTTTTTTTTTTTTTGGAACTACTTTTAATGCCAGTAGGACAGTTTTCCGTCTACCGGTAGCAGTGTTGCGGTAGCACAGTCACACAAAACAGTAAGTACCGGAAGGGTTAACTGGTTGAATGGTCCGGCTTTGCAGCGCCTCCGAGCGGAACACCGCAGGCCCGGACTTCAAAGGAAGCCAGGAGGATACGCGAGCCAGATGGAGGCTGAGCTCCCTGGAGTCAAGTTTATTAAGCAAGATTACAGAATTCATAAAGCCCTATGCCCGTGACCATCAGTCATCCACTGCCGTCATCCCTCACACCTGCACCGACGGAGCCGCCGAAGCTCCGCGACGCCGCCGACACACGCAGCTCACTGCAGGCTGTTCTCAGCTTTCCTCTGAGAACATATTTCTCCCAGCCAGCCCACCGCTCGGCGCGCAGGGAGAGGAAGCAGCCAGCATGCCTGCAAGCTTCGCACGGTCCCTCTCTGCATGACTGCGGCTGTGAGCTTTTAATAACCCAGCCCTCTCCAGGTAATTGCTGCGTATAAACATAAGCATGTTCACTCGTACAGTGTATATACAAACACACACACACACACACACACTCACACACTCGCAGGCGCACTTAGTATTCCAGGGAGCAAATGGGAGGGAGGCTTTGGATGTGATTTTGGAATTTTGGAAACGGTGCGGCTCCCGGTGAGTTGCTATGGCGATAGCAGCAGGCAGTCACACTCTGGCTCCGGCCCCTGTGCGACTTTCAGCAAAGAATTGGGGTTCTTAAAGATACATAACTGACATATCACTCTGCTGTGACTCTCCATACTAGCACAGACCCACACAGGCCCACGGAATTTTACAGCTCCGGCGCTTAGTAATTACACAGCTCCCGAGTGAAATGACCATAGTTGGAAAAGTCACATGCCCACAGATATGAGCGATACTCTGAAGTTCAAGAAACAGTATGACAAATATTGCATTGTGCAAGAGTTGTGACTGGATGAATAATCTCAGCCAAAAGAAGAGACAGCAGCAGCATCCATGGAGGCATCACACCTTTATCCCCCAGTCCATTAAAGCCCTTAAAGGCAGCTTAGGAGGTATGGTTAGGAGCTAGGGGGTCCACTGCCTGTGTATGTATGCATGTATAAATGTATGTACTGTATGCATATAGTTTTCAATGTATGTATGATGGGCAATGCGCAATTTGTTGGCATGCTGTGCTGGTGAGCTACCAATTTAAATGTACTGTTTTCTTTTCACAGCAAGCATCATGTATCTAGGACAAATTGTCTTTGAGACAAGTTAGGTTTATCTATCTTACCCCAAGTTAGTTTGCCTTAAAACACTTCCCTGCCATAACACCCTTACAAGCATTAGTTTGTGTATCCATGTTTGTGTCTACCTGTCTGGGTGGCACAAAGCAGGTAGTGTCTCTCTCATTACAATCTGTGGACCTGGCACCTATGAATGCTCTCCTAAGTGATGTTTCAAATATAAGGAGACTAAATATTTACTGCTTATTTATACACACGCTTACACACGGACAAGTCTGTGACGGACACTACAGTGAATATTCAGTGATAGCCCACTGAACTCTTCTGAAGGTCTCCTCTTCTATATGAATCACTGTTCTGTCATTTATGTTCTGTCCTTCTGTTGACCTAGTGTTTAACATTCATTTAAGCTGTTCACATTTGTCATTTAACCTCTGGTACATACTGGAGTTCTTTTGGACTACAATCCAACCAAACCTTTCACTGAATGGTTGATTAGCTTTATTTAAGACAGGTAAAAGGGGAAGATTAGAAATCTCAGCTCCCTGTAGGGAAAGAATTTGTTCACATTAAAGGGAACAGCCCAACAAAGCATTTATTCAGTGGTGCAGCTGGTGTGTAACATCTCGTGGAGAGAGAACCAAAGCGGCTTTCAAAGGAGGGAGAAATATCAGTCGGTCACAATCATTGGAGGGGAATAGAATCTTTCCTCAGTAGAACCCAGCTGTGATTTGACAGAAGAAGCAGTGAGGATTCTTTTCAGCAATGTGAAATACAAGCATTCACAGTTCCCTCAGTTCTATAGCTGACAAATTGTGGAACACCCTCCAGCAGTTGGCCCCTACTGGCATATATAAGTGGTGTCATCGCATCGAGACCCTTTTGCAGGTCCACATTTTCCCAGTTCCCCTTCAGATATGCGACCTGGTATATTTTTGTCATCCTGGGGAGAGGAGTTAATTAACAGGCCTGCTTCACATTGATAGATCCCAGCTCCAATGTTGAAAAAAGGAGGGGGCATTTCTACATTCTAGTGGCTCTGTAAGTGCTCAAACTGTTTCTGCTAATCTAATTATCCTACACCTGCTCTCAGAATGTGTCACAGACCATTTAACACCCCAGCAATTAACACCTGTTTTTTTGGAACGGAACAGGAGAAAACACCAATACACATCTTGCAGCAGGATATTCCCAGCAATGCTAACTGCACACTTACCTCTTAACTCATAGGTTTAATGCATTCATGAAGAGCATCTCTGGGGTGAAAATGAAAGATTGAATGAAATTTGATGCCAAGCCTTTCTATTGCTATTGGTATATTAGATGGTGTAGCTGAAATACAGGAAGCAAGTTAAATATTTATAAACAGTAATAGTGGACAGCATTACAGTTAGGCCCCCATTATGGTACAGCATACTGAGCACAGGGCCACTGGGAGTCTTTCCATCTGAATCTGGAGTAACTCATTAATAAATACATGTTCCAGTCAGGGATCTCTATCTGTCAACAGATGCAAATGTTACAATCAGGGACCTCTTTCTGTGAGCAGACTCAAATGTTCCAATAGGGGACCTCTATCTGTGAGCAGACTGTAAGATGATCTTGGAACCTCACACTGAGTAGAAAGCTGTAGCTTGATTCGTTTGGGCAAGGCTGATTAGCTACAGCTACAGAAGAATTCAGAAAAGCCCATGCACTGGCTTGGTTCTAGTGTGTGTGTGTGTGTGGTGTGTGTGTAGAAAAGTGTCTTGCATTTTAAGTCCAGCACAGGTCAGTCCATTGCAACAAACGGATAACTCAATTTAATGTGAGCAGTGAGACACGAAAGGCAATGACCCATATTGTTTGAGGGAATTAGGAGGGTTCTGTGAAGACACTGACATGCTGCGTTCCGGTTTCTAATTTAGCCTCCTTATGACTTTCCTCAGCTGTGAAAATATACCATTAGGAACGTGGCAAAGGCTCGTTACTAACGGTTTCATATTCTGTGTCACATTTATATTGCCCCCGTTCTCATCTCTTCTTTAAGGGAATGAATAAAACTATCCACTGATGTGATAATTGGGCTTTCAACAGGCAGCTGGTCTATTTCAGCAGTCTGAGAGGCATGCCGTGCATTATGGGCAGCAGACACAGAGCACGTGATGCATTTTTAATTACTTTCTCATAAAAAGAAGAAAGGGGACTCGGCGGTCAGAAGAACATGGTCATCTCAAGACAGAAAAATTACTACTAAATACTGAAATAACCAGGGAGAAAAAAACATGAACATGAACACTTTAGATATCACAACTTTAATTCTGGTCTGTTTCAAAGGATTTTTCAACACACTGACAAAAAAGAAAGAAAAAGACACAGATATTTAAGTACAACACATAAAATGGAAACTTAAAGAATCCTTACATGTTTTACATTTTCAGGGTTCCGGTATACAACTGATGTATTTATATATATGTACAATAACATACATATACATAGGATGAAAACAAGCTGCATTGGTACAGCCAAGACAAAACTGAGGTAAACAGTAGTCACGACAAAATAGTTAAACTACTCCTTGTCATCTTCTACATTATTGCACTATTTGGAAACACTGAGGCCTAAGGCAGAATAGCACATATTCCTAAAAACCCTGCAAGAGGCTGACTGGACAAGCACATCAGAGACGGTGGCTGGGAGGACAACTGGCACCTTTCTTATATTCTCATAATGACAGTGACTACTGAGTATGTTCTGTGAAGATGACAAACATTTAAAAGGAAGAGAAAGGAAAAAGAGTGCTGCAGATACCCCCCTGTCCTACACACAGACACAGACCCCTGCACGCACTCACACACACACACCCACACACACCCGTTGCCAAAGAAAAATGGTCCCTCAATAGTCTCGTACCAAGATGCAAAAGTCCAGATAAACAACAAGATTTAGAGATCTCTGCTTGTTGACTTGTATTACAGGCGTTGTAGCTTAACCAGTCAGCTAAAATGAAATAACAGGAAATCTGTTTAATGTGCTGGATTGAGATCAGACTCCGCCCACTCAACAGAGCTCAATGTGAAAACCAGTAGCTGAGACACTCAACCCCTCAGCATGTCCGAGCCCTTTTAATAGTAGCCCACTACTCAAGCCCCGCTCCAGTTCCAGATCTGCAATGCTGTTGGGCAGGAAAATGGCTCTCAGGTGATCACAAAGAGGGAACACGCTTCAGAACAGTGACGTCACACTGGACGCTCAGACTGATGTCCCAGGAAACAAGATTTGGTGCACTGGTAGGAAGAGGGGAAATGATGGAGAGACAGACAGAAGGGTGATAGAAAAATCAATCATGACTCAAACGAGATGAAGCAAAGATCAGTGTGGTAGCTTCATGAGCTCATGTTCTGGACAACAGGACTACAGGAAAATGCTGAACCAGGCTGGTTTCTAAAATGGATCGGGTGACATGAGTGTAGTTTGTGACTCCCTTCACCTCCTGTCCATCACAACCTTACTCTGCAGGCTGCTACCATCTAGTAAATACAACCCAGATAAAAAAAAAAAAATAATGTGTTTTGTCCTTCCTTGTATATATATATGTTTTAATATACATGATCTATTTTTTTGCTACATATAGTGCATTTCCCTGACATTGACTCTGTAACCCTAGCCCTCCCCTCATAGCCCTCCCCCTCCCCCCCTTTTAACAGGTACCCACATGTTCTACTTCTAAGACACTAAGAAATTACTGCAGATATATCTGGCAAAGCTATTCTAACACAGCTGTCCAGAGCTTTCTGGGAAGGAGAACATACAGTCTCTGCCAGTAAGTGTGAGCGTTGCCAACACATACTTCATAGTCTGTGATAGATTTTCATCAAGATTCAAACTGCCTTATTTCCACTCTCAGATGTATGTCATTCTGACTGCTACACCTATACCCAAAGGTCAAAGGTCAAGGCAACTGCTACATCCTAAACTCCAATGGGATTCCATTCAATATTTGCTCCAAAAAAAAAACAGAGGAGGAAAATGACTTGAAGAATGAAATAAATTGGACGGGAGGTAGGTCAACATTTAGCTTGCATTGTGGCAAATGACCAGGACCAGAAGGAGATTGTGGTCCTGAATAAATTCAAATGGTAATTTGTTGGGTCTTTATTTTTGGAGGGCAGGGGGATGGGGAGTCAGCAGTTATCCCTTTTCTTATTCCAATATCTTGTGCTTTTCTGTTCAATTTTCATTTTTGCATACTCAGATTTACTTTGGTCACACTCACTCATTCACACACACAGACACAAAATAGTTCCTTTTTCCAAAGGTGAAGTCCCTGTAAACCAAGAGAAACAGGAGCATTACATCCCCAGTGTTTCACTTCCTACAATACAAATGTATGCCCTCTTTTCCACATTGGAAGATATGAAACTTCCCAGTCACTTCCAAGCTTGTAGTCTTGATATAACATGGGTATTTTCTGTTAAGAACACATAAAGGCATTTGCCACAGTTCCTTTTTCAGAGAGTAATGAGATAAAAGGTAGAACTTCAGCTGTCTAAACAGAGAACCCAAAGAACAGGAAGTCTGCCCCTGAGCGCAGTCCTGAGATTAGTCTGACGTGATCAGAGAGAGGAAAGTCTTATTCAGGTGCACATAAGACACAGTCTGAGAACACAGGAGAGACAGTAGGCATCCATCTCCTAGGAAACTGCTACATTTGGGTTTCACTTTGCTCTGCCGCTTTCTGTGAGGATTTTATTCAACTAAAGGTCCACATTTTGAGGCTAGAAAATAACTAGGAGATCATAGAGTCACAGTCAGTGTGCCCCTGGAATCACTGGCCTCCCGCAACAGGCAGCATGCTTTTCTCAGTATATCCACCTGGACTGCTTAAACAAAGGCCTCCTCAGGGAGCAAGTATTTATAGAGGAAGAGAGAGTTTATTCTTTGAAAGCTCTCCTCTAGTCCCTTCCTTTAGGCAGAGAGTTAGTTTATGCCTTGTACACAGCACTTGGTTGAATGTTATTAGGCAATGGAGATCCAGGGACGTGTAGGAGGAACGCCACACAATTACAAAAGAAACAGAAAATATGGGCTTGACCACAAGGCCCTCAGCACATTCATTTTCCTTTTTCTGCTGAACAAGTGCTTCAAAAGACACAGGATGTTGTAGTCTAGTCATGAAAAGGATCTTCAGGTCAAGAGCATTACAGCTGTAACAGTCTCCAATAACAGACTGCTACCAAAACAATCAACATGGATGCAGACCTGGAACTCTACATTTGTATAAAATAAAAAAATCAGCCTAGTTCAGTTCAGTTCAGTAATTTATGTGGAGCCCAATGGAGTTTCAAATCAAATTAAACTAAAAGCTTTCCTGCATGGTGACATCAGCAAAGTGTCTTCCAAGTTGAGCCCTCAGTTTCAAACAGTCCTCATTGCAGCACCTTCTGCCGCGGAGCCTGCCCCCCACCTTTCCACTGTCACACGCAGATCTCGATCGCCGTGGCCATCACCACCTGACCTTTGCCCTTCTCCTGCCGCCCAGGAGAATGGTGCAGGGCGGGGTCCACGCGGGAGGAGTGGGGGTCGGAGAGGACGGTGCGCTTGAGGGGCGCGGGCCGGAGGCAGGAGGAGGCGGGCGGGGTGGAGGGCTCAGTGTGTCTGTGGCCGGGGCGCGAGGAGGAGGAGGAGGTGGAGGAGGAGGAGCCGCAGGCCGCCACGCCCCGCTCGGCGCGCTTGCTCCGGCAGGAGGGCCGGCGGCGCAGCTCGCTCATCAGCTCATACTTGATGAAGCAGAAGACGTCCTTGACGCCGCAGCGCTTCTCGGGCTCCACGGCGAGCAGGCGCTGGAACATGCGCAGCGCGTCGTCCGTGAAGCGGCGCCACTGCGAGGGCGAGACGCCAGGCCGGCTGGGCGCCCGCTGCCAGCGCCAGAACTCCTCGTAGAAGGCGTCGGAGGGCAGCGCCGCCTCCCAGGGGAAGTTCCCGGTCAGCATGCAGAAGATGAGCACCCCGAAGGCCCACACATCCAGGCTGCAGTCCACCAGGAAGCCCTCTGCGCGGCTGGCCTGGCACACCTCGGGCGCCGTGTAGGGGATGGTGCCGCTGATGCGCTTCACCCGGCAGCCCACCCGCCGCGTCATGCCGAAGTCGGCCAGCTTGACGCGCCGGCACTCGCGGTCGAACAGCAGCACGTTCTCGGGCTTGACGTCGCGGTGCACCAGGCTCTTGCTGTGCATGAAGTCCAGCGCCAGGCCCAGCTGCTGGATGCAGCGCTTCACCATCTCCTCCGGCAGGCCCACCTGAGAGACGCAGACAGGAGGGGGACAGTGATGACATCAGCTGTTCAGTGCAATAAAACACACCCATAAAGTACAAGCACAGATGAAATGTTAATATCTTCAGTGCAACGCACACAGAATTGGATGGCTGAGCAAAGCTTATTTCAGACTGGAACACATGGCGTACAGATTAAGTAACAATATGATCTGAAGAGGGTTGGGATATTCTGTAAGAGGGTATCAACCAGCATAATCTGTGGCACATACTATCCTTATAATAACCTTCATAGCATTCCCAGTCCCTGGATTCCAATTAAAATGCTATATAAAGAAAGTACATTACACCTGAGGAACTGGAAAAGCTTTGACTCTAATAGGCCCATTAAATAAGGCTGCACTGAAAATGGCTCTTCCATGGAGACAGCATCAGCAGCTAGATATCAGGGGACACAAAGTGACTCATGGGAGGGAGCTGTAGCCTACCTGGGGGGGTATGATGTCAAACAGGTCTCCAGCAGGGGCGTACTCCTGGCCGAAGACATAACTGTCCTCCGTCTCGAACAGCACGTCCAGCACCTTAATGATGAAGGGGCTGCAGCTGAGGTCACTGGTGATGCTGTACTCTCTCAGGAAACTCTTCAGCTTTGTCTTGTTCTTGTTGACAAACTTCAGGGCGAGTTTGGTTCCTGGGGCATGCACACGCACAAAACACACACACACACAGCTCAAAGTTAACACTGTCCACCCTAACCCGCACTTCAAGTGAGACTTTTGTAACTGTAACACACTTCAGCGGCATAACAACCTGTAAGGCAGAGTCAAGCCGTTACAGAGCCGGCTGGAGAAGACTTATTCCACAGATCCTATCTGCCGCTGCGACGAAAGAAATGCAAACGCTGGATGTTATTACGCTCCCAGCATCGCCGTTGCCGTTCTGCAACCAAGGGAAAGACGCCTACTGACACGGCGCAACATGGCCTCTTCCATCAGCTGTCACGGGCCGCCATCTGCAGCTTATTTGCAGCGGCTAATAAGGCGCGCAGCTGCGGCTGCGGAGGCTCGGAGAGAGCGGGCCCCGTGCACTAACGCTGGGTGACACTGCCTCGACTGCCATCAGCCCCTGACATTCTTATTTCTTTTACAAATATCGCGGGGTCTGCCCTGTCACCGCGGATTCCGGTCGACGCCGGAGAGGCGAGGGGTGTCTCAGGCTGTCGCACCTTGCTGCGTGTCACTCAGCATCGCGCGCGAGCGCTCAAGCACACCAGCGCGGAACAAAGGCTTCACGGCACAGCCAGGGAAGCTGAAACACTCGTTTGTCCCGCGCCGGACTTGCGTCACGTTCAGAGAAAGGACTGCAGCGCGCTGGCACGGTCGCGCCCATGTGGACGTGCACTACGGCATGCTGGATTAGAGGGCACACGGGGGTGCGTGGCGGCGCCCGGGGGGCGGTCCTCTCACCCTGCGTGCGGTGAGCCACCAGGTCCACCTTGCCGCAGGTGCCCTTGCCCAGCTCGCGGATGTGCTCGTAGTGCTTGTGGACGTCGGCGGCGGAGAGCGAGCTGATGGCCAGGGCCTGCATGTCCTCGATGGGCACCCCGCAGCACCCCATCTTGGCTGTGGGCGACCCCCCCGCACAGCCCCCTCCTCCCACCGGAGACAGGCTCACCTTGGTACAGTGGGACAGACTGAACACAAAAGAGTGCTGGTCACAAGGACTGATTTCATCTCAAGGACTGATTTATCCTCACTTAATCATCCAACGGGCTGCTTTACCCTTACCTATTCATCCTACAGACTGATTCACCCTCACTTATTCACCATAAGGACTGCTTTACCTTCACTTATTCATCTCAAGGGGTGATTTAGCCTTGCTTATTCAACAAAGTAGCTGCTTAACCCTCACTTATTCATCTCAAAGGCTGCTGTACACTCACATATTGATCCTACAGACCGATTCACCCTCACATATTCATCACAAGGGCTGCTGTATCCTCACTCATTCATCCCAAGGGGTGCTGTACCCTCACTTACTCAACCCAAGGGCTGATTTAGTCTGACCTATTCATCCAGTGGGCTGCCTTACCCTCACATATTCATGTAGTGAAAGTACACATCTGTGTTGTGTTGTACCGAAAACATTATGGCATCAAACATTACATATAAAAAAATGAGAATATCTCCCCGACCACCGTGCTCCTGCTTTGCCCTCCTTTTCCTTTCTTTGTTCTTTGTCTTCTTTTCTCCTGCTCTTCCAATTAAGATTACTCAGCATTCAGTAGGAATAGTGATGAATATTGCAACACAGACAATTAGAGGGGAAAAAGGGGGGGGGGGAGTGTGACTGGAGCCTCATTTCTTGAGGCTTTTAGGAGCTGTGAGGAAAAAACCAAAAACTGTGTTTCCAGGTTTCCTTGCAGCTGGACTGGGGGGGGAGTAATTGACGGCTCCTCTTTGGGAATAATGATCCTCATCTCTCAACATCTGACTGTCTTCCTGTCCGTAAGATTTTATTTCCACAAACACAACACCAGAGTGATTGTGCCCTACACTGAAACTCTGCTGATTTGACCACATACACAGAAACCTGAGAGCAGCTCTTGACAGGCTCAATGCCATTCTGCCATTGTACTGTCAACTTTGACGTGGGCAGGGTTTGAGGTGAGCGCTTGCTTAGCCCTGCAGTGACTAAGTGCGCATGTAAAGTGTGTGTGGATACACACTGTCTGTTTTGCACCAAAAAAAAAAAACCTTTTGCCATGATAAAAAGCACTTGCTCATCCTGCATTTATTTCAAAACAAACCAGGACACAAGTGCTGCAGTAGACCAAAAAAAAAAAACACATCAACTCCTAACTCCCCTCTCTTCCCTCCCTCCCAACAGCCTTGAACAGCATTTACATGCCTTCTCTCCAGCATCTCCCACTGATTCCTGTTGTGCGGCTCTCAACAGATGAACATGACATATTTCAACACAAGGCATAATTGCGTTACACAGCTGACCAGGAGAAAAAAAACAAACACGGGTCCCTTGACCGAACACGTACATTGTTTCCGTCGTTACATTTTCTGAGATGAATAAGCAATGGATGCACGCAAGCTGTGCCTCAAAGTAGGAGGACATTTATAAATAATCACCTGAACCCTATATATAGCTGCGTTGTACAGGAAAGGGTCGTCTGGAAGCAATCTTTGTTTACTGCTTAAATTTAGACCAATGGGAGGACTGAGCGCCAGGGGAGCAGGAGAGAGGGAGAATTCTGAGAACAGCGAAGGTGAGGATGATGGCGAGAAACCATCATGACTAATTTTTCATCCAAACCTTCAACAAAAAGCAGAAAATGTTTGCTTTTAGCCAGCTGAAGCATGACTCAGCTGCCTTAACAAAGCATATGGTCTCAGAAATAAAGGCAATAAGCACAGACAGGAAAATACCAAAAAAGGAATGCAGAACTGTAGAAGACTTAATGAACACACACACACAGCATGCAAGATTGTGTCTCTTGATTCTGAACTCTGCAGAATCTGAATATCATGAGTGAACTATGGGGCAATGTGTTTGTGGGGGGTTGGGGGTGGGGGGGTTGCCAAAACTGTTTGTTATTCCTCTCATGATTGTGTGGTCCCAGCCCTGGAGAGCTGGCGGTGCAGAAGTGAGAGGGGAGGAGGGGGAGATTAGATTGGGATTCCGGGAGGCAGAGCAGGCAGCAGTGCTGGCTGAATGAAAGGAGCCATTGTGAGAATGAGTCTCCGGTACAGCAGCTGCGGCCTCTCGCCCGTCTGCTGACGGCAGAGACAGACTTCTCATTTCTGTCAGCTCTGTTCATCACACCACGCTCCTCTCGCCCCTGTCATCTGGGCAGCTGCAAAAGGCTCCCCTTATATCCCACAGTCCCTGCAGCGCAAACCCCCTCACTGCCTGGCCATCGCTTGCGTCTCAGTCTATCTGTACTGTGCTGCTGAAGGAGACATGACAGGGCTTCACTAAACACAGCTCTTACCCATCATTTTTAAACATCCCCACAGGTTAAGAACAGGAACAATGGGGAAAAAAAATCTGTCAAATTGCGTATGCCAACAGCACCTGCATTCAGAGGAAACTACCCTTTTCATATTTTCTATTTTCTGATGGCTGAAAAGAATAGCCACCTTTGCCATAATCGCAGTTCTGGGTTTGAAGCACAGTGTGGCCGTAAAGGTGAGTATTCCAGCCCTAGTGAGGACTGCTGGAATGTGTGTGACAGGGGAAACCATAGGGAGTTCAGGGCCTCCTTATATAGTTCAGCTTAGGTCAGGGAAAGTCTTTCATAACCATCTTAAACAAGCACAGTCAATCTGGGAATTACTGTCCAAAGAGTGCTTCCTTCTCTAACTATGGGTTTCCTGTGAGGAAAAAAAAAAAAAAAAACCTTGTACAACATGGAAAATCTCATCATGAAATTTTCATAATGCCTGCTAAGTGCAAATGTGCAAAAGACTAAAATGGGAAAGTGCTTCCAACACCCTCATATATGCCTGAGCAAAGATTATGAATAGACCACTTAAATAATGGCATTGTTATTTTCTATCACCAATCTCCTTATTAGCTTTGCCATGTCTTCAGTTCCTGTTTGCCTCAGAGAGTGCCACTATCTTTAATCTTTTACGTCTTTATGCATTATACAGCTAAACCGCTGACATTTGCATTTTATCTCCTTGGAGCCCTGCAGGGCAGAGATAGCACACAAACAAGCTCTAAAGCACTGACTGGAGACAATTCCAATTCAACTTCACTACAGGGCACTAAGAATCTGAAGGGGGGGTGTACCTAAATGGAATGTTGTGGTTTAAATTGAGTTTCATCAGGGTACTTGACTTCTAAAGCACACTCACATACGCTTGTTATGTTGTATATTTCCGCTGTTGAGTCTTGCTGTGGATGCAACCTTTTGAGCAGCATCCCTATGAGCCACTTGGTGCAGGGACCGAGAGAAATATTGTAAGGCTGTAGCTGCTGCTTCCACCTGATTTTGTGCTAAGCATTATAGAGGTGATATTGATACAGTCTGATAAACTCAACTAGACCAGTCAGCAAAAGGTGCTATCCGACACTGGACTAAATGGTGCTCTAACCATTGAGTCAGGTTTAAAAGTTCCTTTCAGTTAACAATTTGCTGTTCTTTTTCTTATCAAAGGATATGAATTCAGACTCAGACACCAATGGAAAAGGCAGATGGGTTCCAGTAATATGCAAGCAATCAATACAAAGCTAATGTCTGTGGAAGAGATATACTGTTACCATGCAGCCAGGAAAAAATAACCTGCAGTGTTCATCCTCCTTCAATAACAAGGGCAAAAGAGGCCATACTGCACAAACTGCATCTGTCTATGAAAACAGACATGCAAGATATTTTAAACCTACCAAAAACACAGGGACAAAAGACCCTGCAGTTAAAGCATTTCCCAAGCAAAATGATGGAGTGCACTAATGAGCCTCCTGAAGAAAAGAGGACTCAGCCAAAAAACTTTCATATATCAGCCGTTTAATTCTCTCTACATTTTTTGTGCTTAACAATACATGATTTGGTCCTATTTGAACCTGGTTCATCTCAGGGCAGACATTTTCTCAGCAAACCCAAGAACGCACCAAACATTCCACTACTGTCTATTCAAATGCACCATAGTGTGCTTATTTCCAATTATACTGGCACTTACAGGACCATTTATGCAGGGTTTTCCAAGGCACAATCAAATGTGATTGATGCTTTGAAATTATGGTTAAATTAAATTTTCTATATGTCCTCTTTGACCGTATCTTTGAATACAGACTAAGAAAAGGTTATTTTCACTCAGTATAAATTTTCCTTTTGTTTCATCTGACATTAACAAACTATCCTATGTATATAAAGAAAAAGGGTAAGCTGTAAAACAATAGGACTAAACCCCACCCTCACATATTCCATTGCTCTTCAGTAATAAAATTGCTGAAGTTCAGTTGTAAGTTATTCTTTATTACTTTTTTCCATTTACAACATAGAGAATACTCCAGCACCCCATGAATATTAAAAAATTGCTCAAGAGAATTTCTCATATTCCAAACATCATGTTCCTACTAAATTACGGTAAAGTAAGAATAACCGACAAAGTAATAAGACTATGTAGCTCTACATGTTCATACTTAAGCAAACATCCTCTCCCATATGTTTGTGCTTTTACAGGGCACCGAGTACAGTTAGCTTGTGCATGTAGTAAGAGCGAACTGGTCCAACAGGCTGATCAAATGTGTTGAAGTAAGTGCTTTTTTATTGCATGTTAAAAGCCAAGCAGACTGCAATGCATCCTCAGTGGGCTACTGGAGCTTTTGTACTTCCGCTGCTTGTGATGTTAAGAAAGAGTGCTTGTTCCCATCTGTGAAAGAGCCCAAATTACAACATCACCATTGACCTCCTCAAAAATCCATCTAAACAGCATGAACAGTTTTCCACTGTGCAAAACACTACACTGTGCCTATAGAAGTGCTGGAAAATTGTTATCAAGTGTCACACACTCCAGTGAGTAGACTCAAATAGTGGTGATAAATCTATCAAAGGACAGCTGGAGCTGGAGAGTGGTAAGAACCAAAGCTGCTACTCAGAACTGCACCTTCATAAATAGCCACTGAACAAAGCTTTTTTGTTAGGTAGGCATATATGAAAGTGCTGTTCTGAGGTGCAGTTCTGGGCCCTTGCTAAATTCCATATCATTTACCCTTGGATAAATCTATTATCTCCTTGTGAATTTACCATTTATACATCCATTCACTGCCACATAATTGCTGAACCTCTCTGAGAGTGTTAATATCATATTTCTTTTGAAAACTGTTCCTGTGATAACAAAAGAGGCGATGCAGGCTGCATTAAAACATGGAGCCAACAGTTCACACTTTCAGCACTGTTACACTGTCTGAAACAAAGGTAACACTCATCAATTCATTATGCAATATCAAAAGCAAACTGCTATGACCTCATGATAGCAAATGGCAACAACACTGTTGAATTGCAGGTAACCCCCAGCAAACAATGCTATTAGGGTACATCATCATCTGCCTGGTTGAAAGAGCCCCTGTGAAGAGAGCCCAAGGCTGACATGGACCCATTTTTACCTTAAAAACAGGTGTGTGCTCACTTATGAGAGGCAGACATTAACCTCTCTACACCTCTAGCCCACTAATTTCAATAACAGGAAATGAAGAGAAAAGTATGGATCCCTTCTCAGTGAAAGAGGATGATAGATTTCTACAAGTGGTATGATGGAATAACTGGCTACTTCTTTCCACCAGAGCTGGAGTTGGAGACCAAAGTGTCATTAAGATGCCTTTTCTCCATCAGAGTCTCATTATTCCCAAGGACAGAGCAGTCACCCTCTGGGACACTGCTGGATTTGTTCAAACTTCTAGCCAAGACTGCTTGTTAACCCACAGCTCTCTCTCACCTCCCAGCTGAGCCCCACCAAACAGGAAATTATACTGCACACAGGACCTTGGTGGAGCCAATCAGATGCTGCCTCACTCTCATCAGTCTGAAAAGCATCCCTGCATCCAGGTGTGACCCAGATGTAGCTTAGTGACCTGTATCAGCACATTCACTGACCTGAATAGAAACCGTATGGACGGAGCAGAGGAGCTTAAAAATATCTTTTTAAGATATTTTCAACCTTACCAGTTGATAGTCATTCTGGTACCAAGTCTCCCATGAGATTTCAACAGAAAAGCCATTTCTTTTCTTTTCTTTTTTTATTTCTCCAGGGCCCTGCTATTGATCAATTTACTTTTTTCATTCGTGTACCCATTTTTCAGGAAGGAGAGCTTATGCAAATCCAAGCAGACTTGCATTGCACTGAATTGCACTGAATTGCATGCGAATGTGCAGTCATGTAAACACAGGCCCTGGCCTTTAGCCCAACCTTGAAACGCACAGCAAAGCTGGAAAGGAAGAGAAAGATTGAAATTCACGGAAAAAAAACGGTCCACGGAAATAGGCCCACCTACAATTTACATGTAAATACAACTTCATGTGCAGCCAGTGTGAAAATATATGGTTTCACCAGACTTAAATAATCAGGGGAGAGAAATGACAGACCCCATGTTCTTTTAATCCTGAACAACCTTTACTTTGATCCGAACCACAGTTAAACCAGTACCATCACAAAATCCTTCCTTGGGCCGATGTTAAAGATAAATACATAAACTGAGAAACAACTTAAAGTGCTCAGCCTCTAATGCAGCTACAGTATGTGCTCCTACCATCTGGTGTGATTCAGCAAAAGAGTATTAAGTCGTGGTTCTTGGGGTACATCAAAAATACACAACATCAGTGTGATTTTATTCCAGAAAATAAAAGAAAACATAAACAATGTGTAAAGAAGCTGAATTTTTAATGAGGTGTTGAGCAAAACAATGAATACGATTTTAAGATTTTACATTTGAACACAATAATAAACAACATGCAGAAAGACGCAATAAAATATCCTTGAGAAATGATGTGTAACTTGCTGCATTTCACTAGAAATAAAATCAATGAACTTGTCAAATTTATTTAACAAAGAAAACCTTGAGCATTCTTAACAACATTAGGTCTACCTTACAGCAAGAAACTAAATGTAGATGCTTCCCACTGGTACATAACATTACTGTTAGTAACAGAAATTTTATCCGTTTTGTTTTCTTAACTTGAATGGTCTGACAAAATTGCATCTAATGGTTTCACTCCCTTGAAACATTTGTCTGTTCAGGTCCACACCCCCTGCATTTAGTCATGAATAAACAAACATACATACATCTCTTCTTTTAGACATTTTCTTCAGTTTGAATGCGCAACAGTGGGGTAAAAAACTGCACTGTTATGTTAACGTGCTTTAGAGTCGTGTACTTCATCATTTAATGATTGATAGTTTGAGAAGAAAGTAGAAAACTTGGGAGCCATCTCCATAACTGCAAGTTATCCGAATCCTTGGCGTATCGAGGGGGCGGCGTACATTACGTGCCTCTCCACCTTCAGCAGTGCTCCCCTTGATATATTAATGCAATGCCTGACTAATAAAAGACTGAATAAATCTGAATAAATTGTGTGTGTGTTTGTAAATAAGGAAAGAGCTTCACATAGAGGCAGAAAAAAGTACAATGCATTGTTTCCCATCTGTTATGAACCTACACTGGTTAAACATTTTTTACTTCCCTGGCCTTATGGGGCTGAATTAGGAGCCTGCACTGAACTCCCTATTTCTGACCATTAGAATATAATGGGTCTACCCACTCCTCTGTCCTCCTACATCCCTCCCCCTGGTCCACTGGTTTAGCATCGATCCCAAACACAGCCCCAGTTCCAGGCTCTTAACTGCGCTCACTGCTCAGCGGACACCATTGGGCACGCCTCTCCACTGCTCTCCCCTTTATCCAACCTCCAATACATCCAAGCGCACCAATTAGGAAAGGGCCATATCTGCTGGGTTGCTAGGTTACAGGGAATAAGGGAGCAAAGAGGAAATTCAAAGAGAAAAAGAGGTTTGCTTGAATTTTTTTAACACAAGACACAAGCAAACACAAAGAGACAGAATCTGCATGTTTTCCCCAGTTTTGTAGTTAATGTTAGTTTTGTTAATGGGAAAGGAACAAGGACAGGAAATTGTTAAAAGGGCATTTAATGACCAACAGCAGATACATAGGAGAGGAACAAATGTAGCTGAAAATGGAAAATGATAGGCAAATGCATACAGTGTAAAAATCCCTCTGGGGATTCTGGAAGCTGGCCTGAGGTACCTCAGTGTCTAGCTGCACTACATTTCTAATAATACAACTGTAAAGAACATACATGCCAAAGAGAAGCACGTGTGCCTCAAACACTTTGGAATTAATCAGTCTCTTAATGTGGGATGTCCACTGTTGCACACAGGGGAGTACACAGAGGGTGGGCATGGGTGCAGCTGGGGTTGGATGGGGTTTAATAAGGGCCTTTTCCAATTTGCTTGTGAAAGCTGTTTCACTCAGGCAGCCCCCTTGTCACCTGGCCACTGGAGGCACAATCCCATTTCCCCAGTGTTACAGGACCTCCACTCCAAATGGTGATTTTCACAGGGGGAGAAAAGGCTCATTCCATTATAGAAAATGGTGTTCTCAAAATCACCCATCCTGTCACTACGCTACCTGTCCAGATTGGTTCAATTTGTCACATCACTTGCCAGTTTCCATGGACTATGGACCAGTATTCATGGATAAACCCACAGCCCCCATTTAAAAGACACTATTCTGGCATGGATATACAATTTCAAAATTAGCTATCATAAACAATTTTTTTAAATGCACTTTGACTTGGTAGAGGTGTCATGCATGAATGACAGGGTCCTTGATGTTCCTGAGGAAAGGATGGTTTCTTCCTGCTCCTTCCCTCCACCGAAGCCACACCCTCAGAATGTCTAGTTAATAAAGTGCAAAATCAGTATGGTGACACCCCAATATGTCCTTAAAGTCTGTTTGGTCACCAGGCTGTAAAAAAGCCAATATCTTAAATGAAAAACTGAAAAATTACATTTTCTCAAATTAATATATGGCCATGATTTTATAAAATGACTATTAAATGCCTTCGACAGAAATACAGTATGCTGGTTCTTGCACCTTAACAGTGACTGGCCCTACACAGAGAACAGGTCTTAGCAGACTGGATCGTGCTGTGAATCCTCCCAGAGGATTAGAACATTGGGGGTGGAATTAATGTGAGCTTTATACCACTTTATAGGATTTTCACAATGCTCTATCCCTGAGATTTGTCATCTATTCCTGCGGCTTAGAAGATAATGAAAAAAAAAAGAATATTAGCTGAAAACCCCATCGCATGGATGTGCTGGACCATCTTTAGGCATGCATTACATGTTTCTGAGATCAATGGAGCCAGACAAGTGTGTCATAGGCTGTGACAGATTCTAAAATTACTTTCAGCCAGACTGGACAATATTGATCAACAAAGACTCATTTTAACCCAATGCACCCGTGAAATTTGCAGGTTTTTCTTCTTGTCCGGACAAAACAGTACTGCCTACAAGGTGATAACATCGAGTATCAGCAGCAACACTTCAGGAATGTGAAGGTTTGGACATTTTTTTATGGCCCTGACTAATCCTTTCTACTCACCCTCCATTCCCCTGGGACCGACCCCAGTCACACATAAAAAGAATCCACAAATGTCTTCTCCATTGCCCAGCCACTGGACAATTCAACCAACTGCCATGGTGAAGTAAACCCCTGCACAATGCATGTTTGATCACACCAGTGCCAGAGATCCCCACTGTGTGCTTCACTGCTGCTTTGCAAAAAGGATGCAAGTGTTTTCCTTTGTACTTACGGTAGCAATGATCATTGTGCTTTTGCATTTTCCAGTTCGATATAATGCACTCTTGCAGACTGGAAAGGTAAAAGAGGACACTGTTTGTGCCACACACTCTCCAAGGCGCGCAATGCAAAGTAAATGCTGCTTTTTTTCCCCTCCTTGTTATCAACACAGCTCTTCCGTGCTGAACGGGCCTCTGAGTCTCATCAGACTTCTCTCCCCTCTATTAGGACTGATCAAGTGTAAATAAGTGGGGTCTGAGCACAAATGAGATCCCCATAAGACGAACGTGGTGCAGCTCACCAGGCCTGTTCCTAATATTCGATTTTAATGGCTTTCCGGTAGGGGGGCTGATGAGTTGTCTCTCTCCTCTACCTGGGTATCAGCGAGACATTCATAAACATCGCCCTTTTTTGACTGAGTCAGATTTTCATCCCGTTATGCCCCCCTGCTGTGAGTTTCCTGCATGATCGCCTCTCACCTCACTCTCCGCTGTCATACCCAGAGCACCCTATAGGGAAAGTGCTAAATTCTCCAAAGGTGTCCACATCACGCACAAACAAGTGGTGTCACAAGGCAGCATGGGTGGCAGACTGAAAAACCCTGCAGTTGAACAGGAACACAGCAGGGACATCACCACCATTTTACACACAGACAGAGCATCTGCCAGCCAGTCAACCACAGCTATAAGACAAGTGTTTCATGTTTTGCTGGATCTTTCCTCCAGTACCCATAATTCAAGTCCTAAAAACAACACTGTAAGCATAAAATAGTGCACTCACTAGAGAAGAACTACATAGAAAAAATGAGGAACAATGGTGCATTATAAAAGACCTCAACCCATTCCACTGTTCCTCTGTTCCACTGTTACTCTGTAGTAACTAAAATGTCTGGGCTCTTCCACTTTGTCTTTCAGGAGAGACGTAAGCATGTTTGCACTGCAAGCTGTAAGTAGGGCATAATGCCTCCACCCAGAATGAATAGCTCTTGCCAGCCACACATGATATCGGTGATGTCAGATTTCACCCTGTGTCGACAAAAGCACCTTAAGACCTTAGAACGAGGCTATGTGAATGCACAGACTCAGCTTGGGGTTTGGTTAACCCTGATCTGCATCTAAACCTACAACAGTGAGAACAAAGAACCAGTACAGAGCAAGGTGTAGAGAGATTAGCTGATCACAGTCACATTAATCCAGACGTTAAACCCAGAGAATGAACCCATCATCATGTCATCAAGAGAAAAAGGAAAAAAAAAATCTCTGGAAAAACTCACTTCCTTGTTCTAAAGAGGGAACACAGACAGGGTGCCAAGAATGGCTGCTTCTCAAAACTAAAATTGGTACACAGTAGATCGCCATATATTACATTTTCTGACTCTTAAAGGAAGAGCTCCGGACAGACGGGAATCAATACAACAAATGAAGCCCACAGAACATAAGCGGACACAGTATCCATGTCAATGTACTGTGAGCCTCCCAGTGCACCAGAGAGCTGAGCCTACACACCCTGCAGCCAGAGCTGGAGCCCTTTTTGATGTGAAATTGACAAAGTGCCATGGCTTCAACCCTGAAGGCAATCACAAACAGACAGGGTAACTCAATCCCTGTCTTGTACGGAGCACTGAAAGCTGGGGGGGGTGCAGTGCAGAGGGTAGACCGGTCTGCAGGACTGAAACTGGGTTGTTTTCATGATGCATACGGCAACCTGCAGCCAAATCCAGCACGGATGCTAATCCCCCACTTCTGCTGCTACTGCTGCTGAATTGCAGAAAATTGCAGAAATGAAATTGCAGCTTCAGAGCTGATTACACCTGCCTCTGCTAGCAGCAAAACACAGCCCATGTGTCATTCTGCTTTTACGTGCCAGATAGCTTGTCATCCGTTTGAAGTTATAATGTGACTCTCTGCTTTATCTCTATTTACTTCTCTCTCTCTCGTGCTCTTTCATTGCACAATGATACTTTGTTTTTAAATGGAATTAGAGATTTGGCTGACTGTTGATAAATAATGGATTCCTCTTTGTTATTGTGTTGAGTTTGGTGTGCAGAGCACGTGAGACATGGCTCTCAGCCTTGTACTTATTTGATTACGGGATTGTCTGTACTCAGAACCAGTTAAGGAATACTCTGCCAAGTGGGAGAGGGCATAAGCATTCTGTCAATTTCCTACTTTCAAGAAAAACCTGGCGACAGACGATAGCCAACTCAAGAGCCAGCCAAGCCTTCAAGGCAAAAAGAGGCAGACTGATGAGTTACTGTGATGGAAAATAAATATACTACTGACTTTAAAAAAACACACAGTCATGAAACTACAGTGCACCACTTTAAGAACATGTTGTCATTGTTGATTCTGCTAACGTCAGCTTGAAAAACATATAGATGCACTGACAAATAACCAAAGAAGCACACACCCTTTTCAAGGTCATTCAAGGTCCACTCTCTCCATGTATATCTGTGCTAAAGCCACGCGTTTTCTTTTGGAACCTGCTTGTGTGAAAATGCAGGCAGCCACCATGGAGTCCTGCATGGGGTCACCAGTTAGGACAATTGTCAGTTTAAGTAAGTTACTTATTGGGTCTTAAAAGACATTTTTACTGCTCGCAACCTTTTACAGTGGGTGTGACAGCCCCCTCTATTGAATTTCTCAAAAGTATGCAGTGGCTGTGCAGTTAATAGAAAGATGATAGGATAACAAGAGAAGGCCAACAGACCTGTGATAAGTATGAGGAGGGGAAGCACATCTGTCTTTCTCAAATGTGTTCACTCCTAAACAATATGCTGTTTGCAAGTATCAGTGCTGACTGTTGGGAAAGTAACACTAAGGTGCTTATTTTTCCTCTCAATAGCAAAAAGAGAAGAAAAAAATGAGTATCTCATTATACTTTTTCTCTACCTGGCAGCCCTGAAGCATTGCACTGTGTGCCTGTAACAGCCACTGGAGATCAACAGATTTCTGGTCCTCACTTCTTTTCAGGTCTAAAGCACTTAAAATGTGCCAGCTCTTGGGATGGTTTCTAGATTCACCCCCTTTTCAAAATGTCAAATAGCTGCTGGTGGAAAGAATTCACTAAAACTTTCGTGACTGTCAGTCTCAAAGACCAGACGCGGGCACCACTGCATTATACCAATTACCTTATGGGGGCATCAATGGAAGCCAAGCAGACATTTCATTTCTTTCTGTATTCGGATTGAAAACTGCTGCTCAGCTTTCCAGGAAACCTTTACCCATTAGACATACCTGCTGAGCTCTACTGCTACCAAAGCGTCTCATTTCTCATGTAATTCTGGGGAGGCAAACCAGAAGGCCTCAGGTTTTACCTCTAGTGTCTTACTTTTAGTTTTCATCATGGAGATCTGAACAGTTGTCTACATGATGCTTCAAACTCCAGAAATCAAACGTCAAACTGTAGTCAGGGGGATCATCTCCCTGCAAACATGTCTGATAGAGCAGGCCAATGTAGTACAGAATACTATAGGATTTGGCCCACCTACAATGACTTACAATTTACAGTGATATTCTGTCCTGTTTCATTTTTCTGTCTGAAGTTCTGTCTCAAGTCTACAGAGAAGAAGAACAAGGGAGCCCTTTCTTGAAAGATCACAGGGGTGAATTGATGAAGCACATCTCTCTCTCTCTGACCAGTAAAATAGTTTTATGAAATCTGTTATTTTTGCTTTGATTTGGCTCTGATATTAGTTTAGCCAAACTAATAAATAACATGATACACTGCAGGTCATATTGCACCAGTATTCCATGCCACACCACCAGTTCTCTTCTCTTTAGTGAATTTGGACTAAAACACAAAGGAGGGGAACCATAAAATAAGCAATATGCCATTAATGTTTACTTGTAGGTTCTTAAGTGATTTGACAACATTCCAAAACAGTACTGTACCGTTAAAAGTCATCTCAGTCATTCTGGATGGTACTGTAAACGATACTCATTTTCAAGGAAGATGTTTTCTCTCACAGTTTACTCAATGCCCCCTTGTGGAAATGTGGCCATTACAACACATAAACCCTGTAAATTTTCCCTACTGCTGTGCAAACAAAATTGGGGATTTTATCAAGGCCAAATACCAGAGTCCTATGGCGAGCGATACAGAATGGATGAACGGAGAGAGGGAGGGACGGACAGATGAGTAAAGCAGGTTGAAATATTAAGCAACGGGATATTCCCAGGGATTATTACCCAGGGATATACAGTAATCATTTTTCAGACGCTTTAACAATGCCATTCCTCTCGGTATGAGCATTATTTCATGAATAATTTAAACATACTTGTTTCTCAGTGGGCCACTTTAACAATATGCTATTTGAAAAGCAGTTTTTGGATGAATTGCAAAATATGTACAATAACAGGAAATGAACAACTATTTGTTTATTCCTCAAAGCTGTATGCCAAGTTCTAGAGAGAAACAAACAGCAATCCACAACAGGGCACCTGCAGGTACTGTGGCACAGAAAATTCCCAATTGAATTTATTCAGCATAAAATCAATACAGCAGTGTGCTGTCTCAGAATAGAAAAGCAAACTGAACTTAATTTTGACAAAACCATCTGTGCAGTTGGGAGCCTGCCTATTATACTGCCTTGTGGAAGTTAAGTGCAAATTCAGGAAGCACAGTTATATTTGCCACTGAACAATTCTCCCAAACAAGTATCAACTGATGTTCCCCTCAGCCACAAACGATTAAGTTATTGAAAACCTCACCTGCTGACCCAGCTCATCCCACACACATCTCACTGTACTAAATGTACTCTGTCTTTCTTCAAAACATCACCTGTAAGTACAGGTACGACCTTATTACAGTATGAGTGGATACGTTTGACAGTGTCAATGCTAAAGCTGTATGCGTCACTAGCGAATGTAATCACTTACAGCTCCCCTGGAAAACAGAGTGCACGTTTCGAACACCTACCGCTCTCGTGTTGTTTGACTAGTAAATGAGAATAAGGACTGTTCAATACACAGTATGATTAGTCATTTGGGTAAGAGATTTACCAACGCCGAGCATTCAATGTTTTTTTTCTTATATATATACAACGTTCATATACACAAGCTTTATAAAACATCTCAAAGAACACTATGTCCCAAAAAACATGCCCAAGAAGCAGACGTGGTGAGGAAAACAGTTTTATGTGGATACCGCTGTAAGTTTTGAATAGGCTCTATAACCTTATCAGTTTCTAAAATGAATGATGTCAAGATTTAATTAACCGCTACCTGACCCTGATGTAACCTATGGAAAATATTTGCCCGACAAATTTAGGAAATGTAAAATCCAACAATGCCAGAATAAAATAACTAGGGCAAGTGATTATGAATATGAACCTGCATTATCAAACAATATTTAGCTAAATGATGGAGAAAATGTTTTGTGACGGTTCATATTCAACATTAAGATGCATTAATTCTGCACTTCGAGAAACGTTCAAAAGAGCGCAGGAAATGCCCTGTGTGCTCACCTGCCGGCGACCTGTCTTTCTCCCCCATGGTCCTGCATTCATCCGCCGCTCTAGGTGCACTTTCGCTCGTTGACTGACCACGAGATTCAACGGCGGCTGATGGGAATAACCAGTTTGCTCCTTCACTATTCCTCTTTTAAATTAAGCTTCTCAGATGATTGCAAATTGCTCGTCTAAATCAATGGTGTAAATTCGATGGAATTTACCTGGATGTTATACCAAGAAGACTTTCTTATTGTAAAATGTACCGAATTATCAGAGTACTCAGAGAAGCACAAAGGGTTCTTTTGAATATCGGAGGAACTGCGATATAATAAATATTAGCTGCGAAATATTTATTCAGCATCTGTAGATATCCCCTTTACTAAGCGGAAAGGAACTGCGGTATACTTGCAAGGCTCTAATGTAGAGCGCTTCTTCTCCGTGTTCTTCGCTTGATTGTCTGTCTTTGTACTCACGCTCGACCGAGTTCAGTTTGCGGGTGCGCGTTCCAGTTTCCCGTACTATTTTCTTCGCTGCTACGTGGAGCCCTCTTCAAGTTTGTCACAGTATTCTGTTACGACTCTTATGTTTCCTGTTTCTTTAAGCTAAATCACAACAGTACTAACTAGTACACTGGTAGTGGAATTCACAGTCGTGCTGAAACAACCTCGCCCCCTTGTCCATCTGCTCGCCTGCGCGAGACTGTCCTGGATTATGTTGTTTGGGTACTTCACAGCCCACTTTAAATCCATGCATTTGTATTCAGCCGTAAAAGGAAGGGAAAATATATGCAAAAAGAAGCCATCAAACCTGCTTTTTCGTGATGAACCAGAACACCTGGAAACAAAGGGAATGTTGACAATTCTAATTATTTCTCCTTGGTTTCAGGTGAACGGGTTGGCTTCACCTCTGTCTAGGATTTTATGAAGGTAGTGTTGTTACTGCCTATGTGAGTCTGATTCAGATTTCATTCACTACAGCATTTAATTTACATTCCTATTCATCGTTCATATGTGTCTCATGGACTCCACCTTCCGGCGATTGCACGAGCGTTCACGTGCACTGGGTCCTAGTGCCGGAAGATGCAGAAAGCGCAAGTGTGAAAGGGTACCCAATGTTTGTGATCTGCTTATTTTTAATTGTATTTGCAGGAATAACATTTAACATCATGTGAAGCTCAAGAGATTTTACATACTATTTTTCAAATTTCTACAACGTTAAAATAACCGACTTAAAAAGGTCGATGACAGGACAACACTTGGACAAGGTTGCCTCATTAACCAATCATTAAAGACAACATCTGTGCAAGGTTCACGTGACACAAAAGGCTGTTTGTTAAGATTAAATAGACTATCCCTTGTTTTCTAAACACTCGTTTGTACCTCACATTCTAAGAAGTGTCTATCCTGCTGGGTAATTAGCCGGTTAGGTAACAGTGAAGTGGTGGACCACAGCTGACTTCAGCAATTCTCTCACATTTTTTGTCTCCAGGGAAAAATCCAGTGACTGTTGCAACCAGAACAGATTAAAATGAAGTATCTAATCATTTTATTGAGCTAAACTCTATTGATTCCATTGAGTAATCCCTCCTAATCTCCCAGGAGCATTAGTGATGACACTTAGCTGCTGAAGATTGGAGAGTGGAGAAGATCTGTAGCACTGAGACAAGTAGCCCATTACACCTGAGACACAGGGCCCATGGCTCCCTCTGGATCACAGTGCAAAGATGAGGTTGGTCATACATCCCTACACAGTCATATCTACAGGAGTGAGCCAGAGAGGATGAAAAAGCTGCTTATAGGGAGAGGGAAGGTAGATTTTCTCTGTGTGCATTTTTTAAAGTTCTTTGTGAACTGTGTCTCTTCCTCTCTTGAGGTGAAGAAAAACACTGAGTGCTCACAGGTTGCTGAAAGGAACCTTGGGAATCATCTTTACATAAATCATACTGAAGGTCAAGAGCTATCTGCTGCCTACAGCAGAGGTGTGGATCAAACAAGATAGGAGACAAAGTTGTCTTTTTAAACAGATTTGTAAAACTGTTCTCATTTCATTTTTTTCTCTGTGTCAGACTTGGTCTTTTTTCCATATTAATTTTTTTGCCTGCTTTGAATGTCAGTACCTTCTACTGTAGCTGTGACAATGTCATCTTCTTTTTACATTACATTACATTAGGTTACAGTTCTTTTGCATTTGAGCAAACACTCTCATCAAACCACAACCTTTCGGTTATGAGTCAAATTATGCTACACTGCTGTCCCCTTTTGCTAGTTATTTACAAACCAGTTCTTATTGATAAAGCAGCTATCAATTTAAATAGCTGGATATTTACTGAGGCGATGATGGGTATGGTTTTACATGGTATGTCATGATTTAGTCATTTATTTATGTTGTTTCAGTCATTCAAATGAGAATGAATTGAATTAAATCTGACACAGAGCAATTTTAGGAAGGAAAATCTGTGAACGACTGATAGAAAAGGCAACATGGTTTTCAAGTGCTGGAATGATCCTCTTTCTGTCTTGGAATCAGTTGATTGCTTGAGCAACAAGAGACACATTTTAATCCAGAAGGCTATTATGTAATCTACATCTGCTGTGGAAAATGAGGGCTTTAATTTGTAAAAAAAAAAAAAAACTGCCTGAAACAGAAAAATCGCTTGATTATCTGACAGCATTAATTAAGTATGAGTGAGAAACCACATAATGGCGTGTAATATTCTTCATCACCAGTATTACCTCAAGTTCCTCACTCTGGAGCTCCATATACCAGGTACCTTTTTCCAGAATTCTGAGGGGATGTCCTTGTTTTTATCCTTTTAGACAATCCCTGTAAAGGTGGAGATTCTTCCTGTTCTGAGATAACTAATTCTATTATTCATTTGGCTACTATGGATCACCACACGATTACATATTTCATTACTTGTATGTACTTGAATGTATCTAACTCATGTGATGTGACTTCATTCCAAAATGTTGAGTTTTTACTAACGATATTCCCATATAATAATGCCTGCTGCACACTTAGTATTTGGGTAATTCTGTGGCGTGCCGGATAGCATTTTAGACAACAGATCTTCTTTATGTGAAAACAGATGCAATATTTGGCCGACAGTGATAACCAACCAAGCCATCTGACAGCATATGATCGAGTGAATCAAATGCGGTCTGCTCGTCTACAAACATATGCCAGTGAATCAGTGGCTGCACTGCCAGAGTTCAAATACATTTACATATCAGAAATTCAATGAGCTAAAGGTCACACATAAAACAAAAACAGATGCAAGAAAAATTTCAACTTGCCTATATTTTTACAGATCAGTCTGAAGCACAAGACTGTGACCTTGCCTCTGCATTATGGGCAAAGTTTTGTGCTCTTTTTTTAACTGGGGTGAATGGAGGTTGGGGATGGACAGGATAGGGAGCGACAATTTGCCAGGGAAAAAGCATCAACTATGTTTAGGGTTGCTGGTCTGTTCTTGTCATACCGCAGCACTGGGGCTAGACACGTACAGTATGTTAAGCCATTTTCCCTGTGTTTTCATGGCAAGCCAAAGGTTATGTGATATTTTCCTTACTCCCTCAGCAGCAGTGCGGAAATGATTTATTGCCTTCTAATCCAGGTATATACATATAAGAAAGAGAGAGAGATGTGGTGCCCCAGATTCAGCAGTGAACAGCATTCCCCCTGCTGTTTGCTGCAGGAGAGTGTAGGGGAGGTGTGACAGGGAATGCGAGGGAACAAACTGAGGGCACTGCCTGTATGCATTTACTCCCATGTTTAGATCATGCAGGGCAACGCCATGGGTGGTGTGTTTAGTGTGTAGTGAAAGAAAGTGGACGGTTGCAGCTGGCACATGACTTCAGCTCTGAGCCGTATGTGGTTGATCATGGTTTCATGGGACATTTGAGTGATAATGTGTACCTCATGCTATAGGTTCATCTCAGAGAGCGTCAGTTTTAATTCATTTACATGTCTTGTGTACATGGTCCTTGGAATCATGTCCACGCAGGCCAGATATGGTTCAGTGACAGTTCAGTCATAGCCTGTGTGGTACATATCTAATACAAGGGCCGAGCTCACTTCATGTGTTAGGGATTCACACCAGATAGAGTAATCCAGAATCAGGCAGCCAAGCCAAGTTACAGTACAACCCAGAGAGGGGTGTGCTGTCTACACAGTGCATGAGAAGTTGAGAAGTTAGTAGACATTACTTTCCTGTGGGTTCTCCATCTCCCCTGTTCTCATCCCTGGCACACCCCTGGCATGCCAGAACATAACTGGAGCATAGTTAGTTGCTCTGTGACTAACTCCACAAGCTAGTGACATAGCCATGCTGTTTATTTCACATGAACAGATTGCCACTGACCCATGGATACCCCCAGAAAGGTACTTCCATGTGTCCATTTATCCAATGTAAATAGCTGCCATTATAATGGTAAGGAATCAGATAATAATAATAATAATAATAATAATAATAATAATAATAATAATAAACATGAAGAGCAGCATGTAGCAGCCATCATGAGATGCAGTGGCACCCCTGAAAGCAGTAGTCTGAACAGCATAGCCTTAGCTGCCTTCAACCATGATGAACTCACTAACACCAAACAAACAAATAGAAGGATAAAACTAAAAAAATATATATTCAGCATGTTCATCTTTAAAGGTGCAGCACAGCTATGTTTATGCAATGCAGTAGCAGGACATCTGCACACAGATGCAGCTGTCTGTGTCTATGTGGTTTGCATGAGGAATTAGGTTTGTCCTGAAGTGGTCTCAGCACTGTAGTCTGTCCTCAGTAATCCTCTCATCCAGTCACCTTAACAGTGACCGCACCACAGGAGACACTCCTGCATTACTGCAAAAGGGAAGGACGGCTTTTTAGTACAACCTTTCCTCCTCCTCCCATCTGGGTATTCCCTCAGGATCAGAACCTGCATAATCTGTTACATTTAAGACCCGCACAATTAATAAAACAGCATCATACACCTTCACAGTGTACTATCATCTATCATCAATGCTTTTATATAATTAAAATAGTTACAGCTGTTTGTGCTGCTTAGCTGTATGTTAATCATTTTGCTCTCCCCTTTCACTGGTCTATTATAAGTCTCACTTGTAGTGTGCCATCCTGTGTACATGAGTTTTGGTTAGTGAGCAGGTGCTGTATGCAAGACATATAACAGTAGGCGATGGAAATGGTGACAGTGTGGGTACGAGGGAGGGGGGGTGATAAGGAGGAGAAATGCAGAAACGGCACCATATTTGCCTATTTTTGCATGATTTGGTGAACAGAATACTATCCTATGACAAGAGGGTTTGGGATAAGATCATCTGGAAAACTACAGTATTTTTCTCTTCTCTTCAGAGGTCAGTTCAATGGGGTAATTAAAACAGGAGCTTCCTCCATCTGCTTCAAAAATGTACTTTATGACTAAGAAACTTTGCAAGGGCAAGCTGGGCTGGCCAAGAAAACTTAAATGATGTGTCTTTAATAACCCTTATTTGTGCTTTGTGTACTCTGTCTGAGAATTTTATGAGCACCAGTCTGCAAACACCGCGGTGAATGAAAGCAATTAACCTCAGACAGGGGTGGTAATAAAGCCAGCGATTATGCAAATTGGCTCCCGCAGCTCAGTGACATAATGCCACAACATCGCCCTCTGCTGTGTACATTTTCAAATTGCAAACCAAGGATAAAGTGTGATGTCACAAAAAAGAAGGTAACGAAAATGAGTACCCCAGTCTACTCACCTGCTTAGCATCCATATTATGACCATTATGACCAGTGAGGTTCACTAACTCAACAGCAGTTCAGATTTATGTCGCTGCTGGTTTTGGTAATACAGGCCTGGAAAAGTGATGACCTTAAACATAGGTTTTCCATAAACCAGCAGGTGGAGAAACTAACAGCCACTTTTCTACTGACCTGCAGTGCTTGTTGGGCTTGCTGTTGCCACTGCCTGAGCAGAACAGACAGAACGACTCCATTCCTCCTTTGTCACTCAATGCAACTGGGTACCTGCTCTGCCATTCAAACACTCATGGAGCCTCTGTGATCTTTAGATAGAGGGAACAGACAAACAGAAACAGAATGTACCATGAATTCTTACTGAAGGCATTCAGTGAAGGAAAGGAAAGGGGGAGAATCAAGATGCAGCACAAGCAGTTTCAAAGAATGTCAGAACTCTCTGTGATCACACATTGCTCACCTACCCATACAAATTGCTCTTGGGGTCTGCTCAGAAGCATGGTTTTCCTGGGAGAGCTAGTTAGCAGTGTGAGTTGGAATCTCAGCAGAAGCAGTGACAGTGATAAATGTTTGAATTTCTATTGCACGTGATTAAATGAGCAGACACATGCACAAAATTAATGAATCAGAATAAGCATCCATTTTATCAAAAGCTGGTTTCTGACTCTATTAATTATGAAAAGGTAACAATCTGACTTTTTTACAACTAGCTGCAAATGTAAGTACTGGCTAGTCCATATTAAGGTCACTCAAGCATGTCTAATAAAATTAATGTTTTTTATACAAGTATCAATTATATGCAAAATTTAATTGTACTCTTCAATAGCACAAAATTACATGTGTATGTGTCAAACACATAACATTCCGGTGAGTAAAATATCCACAGCTGTAAAACATACCTAAATATTTTAAAGAGCTAAATTAAAGTATTAAGCACAGACACCACCTGTGTGATTAGTCCTGACTTTTACAACACATCCAGTTCATCTGAATTGTGGCTCCTGGCCAGACACAGGCAGGCAAACCCAATTTTTTTCTGCTGGCCTTCACATCCTGATCTTTCTTTGCAGACCCTGTGTGACCATAAGGACCAGCAGAGAGAGCAGCTAACAGCCAGGCCCTACTGGACCTTTCAGATGCGCATATGGGGTGGTCCTCTGGCTGGGCATGGGAGGCCTGAGCGCTTACACCAGGAGAAACTGGAGGCTTAGAGAGCTGACTGTACCTCCACCTCTGTCAGTTCCTTTCCATGTGTTTACCTACAATTTTCAGCTGCCTTTCATATTAAACAATAATTGTTTTTCCAGATTCACCTTCAGATTTACAATGAAATACTAAAATTCAGTTATCAATTCTGTACTTCAAGGAAGAGAGGTTCTCTCCATCTCTGCATGTCTACCATTACCATATCAAAGTCAGTTAACCCCCTTGATTCCATGACATTGGCTGGAATAGCATCCACAGGAAGAAAATTAGAAAAATATGTTTTGGTCAAGTATTTTCTTTTCTTTTCGTATAGATATGAAAACCCCTCTACAGATAGCTTGTCCAAAGGTTGGAAGCCACAGTGTACTCATGTCCTACTCTTTCCACAAGGGGGCAAAATTCTGGCCGTTTAATCCAATACTCTTGACTTAATTTTGATGCCCAATATTGTACCATGATCATATGATTCTGGCCACAGCCTACTAAGGACTCATCAGGTGATAATGTGATGCTAATAGATGGTTAAAATTATTAGTAATTATGTATTTTTTCATATATGATACAGAAAATTAACTCTGAAGGTAAATACACTCATAGTCACACTTGATTGTGAAGAGTTTTAATAGCAAGGGCACTGAGTTTAAGAAAATAATATAACACATTTTGTAATACCGAAAGACATTCACAATTATTTAAAATGAAGCTCTCACAATGGATATTCTCTCAGAGACTCATTTCTGAACAGTTTTGTCTAGCTGCCTGCTGAGCTGAGATTATCACCACGGACAAGTTAATTTCTGTAATTTTCCAGATTACAGTCATCAGCAGTCTTCGCCAGATGGTAACAGCTCAGTTAGCGGAGTTGTCTGGTTAACCCTCTCATTGTTTCAAGCGCTGTGTGTTGCATTTAAGGAAGCATCTGCTACAAAATCTGTAATTCCCTCACAGAGACGGCCAATGAATTAATTAAACAGTTTGGATTAAGACGCTCAGCGCTATGCTCCCTCTGATACGATTCCATTTGTATGGTTTTCTCCATGCAGACACAAAACACAGCACACAACCTGTGTTTTCAAAAAAACTATATTGCTGTATAAAAAAACTATATTGCTGACACCATGAGATTTTGTCTTTTACAATTATCTTGATTTTCACCTCAATGACTTCATTGACTAAATTTATAACACTCTTAAATAGAACAGAAACATTTAATAAATAACAGAACAACAGAACAACAAACAGAAGTATTTAATAAATAATACTCACCAGCTGGAGGTAACTTTGCCCCTAAACATGCACTAATGGATATGATATGATATGTTGGGCACTTCAGTGTCAAAGTGGATCAGAGACACACACTTGATTTATGCAGCTTGTTTCAAGAAAATATCCCAAGCCCTGAATCTAGAAACAGAAGCTACCTGCTGTATCCCACAAAATCAGTCTTTCAAGTGCCCTCTGCATTGACTGCTCAGAACCATTACTGCCTAAATCCTCCTCCCACCTCAACAATAAGCACCCCACCCAGAACACAATGGATAATTTTAACAGAAATCAAACACAGGGGTAACCGGCTGTCTAAGTGCATTGACAGGGCTATGGTTGTGAACGATCATAAGCCTATATCTTTTTGGCTTTTCCCATTCATCACCCCACAATAATGTTCCAGACGAGACCACATGCTCCATTAACACACGACAAGCACTCTGATGTGTATTGATCCCAGAACCTTTCAGCACTCACAGGGCTAATCTGGTGTCCACTTACAGGCACTCTCTTTCCACCCACCCCCAGTGACACAAAGGCAGTACAGCAAAGCAATAGGGATAAAAATTTCATTTCTGCTTAGCTGTTAGGACTTCATGTGCAGTCCTGAATGGTTCTGGTGTTGTATTGGCAGCAGGAAAGCACAAGAGAGGTTCCAGTTATCTAGTGCAGGTGGCATCTGTGTTAATCACTCTGACACAGGAAAAGAAGGGGAGATGAGCAATATGATGTTAATTCAGTAATTAGGCTGCTTGAAGCTCACTCTCAATGCAGAGAGTGCAGGAAAAACTCCCCTGAGTAGGCTATCCAGACAGGAAATTAATTCCTCATTTAAACTGCTTGTCAGATGTACAAAGCTAGTGATTTGCATCTTTGCAAGCTAGGAGAGATTCACGGACCAAATGCCCTGATGGCTGGAGTGACCTTGCCCAAAATTGAATCTGTTCTAAAATCTACAAAACGTGCACCTTCACCTGTAACAAGCAGCAGGATGAATCCAAGTGAAGAGATGACTCAGAACACCAAGAGGTTCAAAGGAAACAAAGTTTCTTTTACTGAAGACTCAAGAGAAAACAAAACAGGCTTGGTACAAAAGTTCACACAACAAGCATGGTAACTCAAGACTGAGCAAATACTTGGCTCATAGGCAGGACTTAAAAAACACAAAACACAGATGAAGCTAATGATTAAGTAACACAGGTGAAGGACATTAACTAAATGAGACATGGAACACAGGAAGTTATGACACCATCTGGTGGGCATCTCAGGAAGCAACAGCTGAATCCCTGACACCACCTCACTGTCTTAAACCTCCAATGAGACTTGCGGCAGCCATTGGGCTTTGCACAGACTAAGGAGAAAAGAAAGTTAAGAACAATGTTGTTTGACATTTGTTTCTGAGCATCAAGGACTTACATGTGTAGTAATAAGAATTTTCCCTAAAGCATAATTAGCACCCCCCCTCCCAACTTTGTCTTCACCCTGTTGTCTCATGTATTTCATTTTAAAGTTGATGGCATATATGTCCTCTTTATATATATAATTACCCATGTAAATACTGTATGTGTCTACGTTATATCAGTTATATCTATATAAGAAGTGTAATGTCTGGTCTATTGCTGGTGTGTAAAGTATTGTCATCATATGTCACTCATGTGACCATTGCTCTGGATGTGCAAGGTAAAGTGCTGTCATGGATGTTCCATTCTATTGCAGATAGGGACATGAAGGACATTCACACAAAAATATAAACTAAACACAGAGACATTTTTGTGGCTTAAGACAGATCTATCCATACCAACATCCAAACAACATATTTTCACTACAGTGCACTGTTTCTATGAATTATCTTTTTCAGGATGATTTGATTCTCATAAACTGTTGATTTTTAAACAAATGAAAGAATTAAATGTCGGATTATGTTTCATATGACTTTTTTCCTGTTTAATTGAATCATATCCTAGCAGCACAATTCTTTTTAATGAGATAAAAACAAGAATTCTTAAATATAAGTAATTAATTATGAGTATTATATTTAATTATGAATATTATACTGTGACGTAATGCTACGTAGGCTATACTGCCCTAGTGAGGTCAATGCCATTCAATTCTTTCAAACATAAATTAATATTTTGACTTGCGTCAATGTCTCCCTGATACATTGTGCAGTCTACAATGCTAAAGTGTAGTTTATCACAAACTTGTCCAACGTGGCATTGTGTCATTGGTGATCACTATATGTGTCTATTTTTTTTTAATCAGTAATTCTTGTGAAAGAAGTGTATTGTATTAGTTACCTTGATGTGTACAGAGTGGTCTTGGTGGCACAAATAAGAAGTTCATTGCTGGCTAATATCTGTGTGATGTCCAGTTGCAGCTGTGTGTTGTGAACCCAAGAAAGTGGGGGTCACATTCATGTTAGGTATAACCCTTAAATGCGCAAGATACCACACAACCATCTCTTCTTTCGCAGTTAATACAATTAAGACATTCTGGGACAGAATGATTTCATAAAAATCTGCCAGGCCTTGAGTTTGCAAGACAAATTCACTAGGTAACCACATTTGCAAGGTAACCACAGAATCAGAATCAGAATTTATTGGCCTACACATACAAGGAGTTTGACTTTGGTTCCAGTGTCTTTCATAGTGTTTGCATACAGCATCAAAAGTGACAACAACAAACACAGCAGTGTTACAAAAAACAACAACAGTAGTACACATACACGGAATATGTATGGAATGCATGAGGTATATATGAACAGCTATTGCACAATGAACATGAGTTTAAGTATACATGAGTGCTATGGATAAGCGCAACTATTAGTTATGTAAAGCTGTTGCACTGTGTTATGTACAGCTATTGCACCATGAGTATGAGTTAAGGTGAACATGAGTGCAGGCTATGGATAAGCACAACTATTAGTTATACACAACTACTGACTATAGGATGTGAATTAAAGTATACACAAGCGCAGGCTATGGATATGTGCAACTATTAGTTACATACAACTATTGCACCGTGTTATATACAGCTATTGCACAATGAGCATGAGTTAAAGTGTACCTGAGAGCAGGCTACTATGGATATGTACAACTACTAATTATACAACTATTGCACTGTGGACGCACAATAGCAGAGATACATGGTTGGTTTAACAGTTCAAGAGTGCGATGGTGTGTAGGAAGAAACTGATCCGGTGTCTGCTTGTTTTGGTGGGTAGTGATCTGAAGCACCTGCCAGAGGGAAGCAGTTCGATATATGGTGGCCAGGATGCGAGGGGTCAGCAACGATTTTTCCCTGCCCACTTCCTGGCTGTGGTAGTGAAAAGATCTTGGAGTGTGGGCAGGTTAACTCCTATGACCTTTTCTGCAGTCATGATGGCACACTGTAGCCTGTTGATATCTTGTTTGGCGGCAGAACCAAACCAGACCGTTAGGGAGGTGGTGAGGACAGACATCATGATTGCTGTGTAGAACTGAGCCTTGAATTCCTGTGGCAGGTTGAACTTCTTCAGCTGGCACAGGAAGTATATACTCTGCTGGGCCTTTTTTGCAATGGTTACACTGTTGGTCTCCCACTTTAGGTCTTGGGAGATTATAGTTCCCAGGAACCTGAAAGTCTCCAAGGCTGCCACAGAGCTGCCTAGTATGGTGAGGGGGGTCAGGGGTGGGGGTTCCCCTCCTCCACCATCATCTACACTTTTTTTGAGCATGTTCAGCTCTAGATTGTTATGGCTGCACCAGAGGGCCAACTGTTCAGCCTCCCTTCCGTATGCAAACTCATCACCATCTCAGATGAGACATTTGACTTTGTGTCATCTGCAAACTTCAAGTTTGACCGAGGGGTCCCTGGAGGTACAGTCATTGGTATAAAGAGAGAGGAGCAGTGTAGAGGGCATGCAACCCTGTGGGGTGCCAGTGGATGTGAGTAGTGGATGTGAGTTTCCCCAGTCTCACTTGCTGCTTTTTTTGAGACACTGATATAAACATAAATTAGGAAAGAAAAATGTCAAAAGCTATGCACAGTTTCTGTGCATTAAACCTTTGGGCACTTAGATCCCATTCTTCTTCATACAGGCAGTGTATTAAAAAATAACTTTTGAGACTTAAATATTCACTTCATATAAACATGTCAGGTAGTACGACAGAATTCGCTGAAACGTCGCTGCATAATGGGTGGCACATGGTGAATGCGCACGATATTGCATCATCTCCGCATCAGTCACAACCCAGTCACAACTGGCGTTTCTGTAGCAGATGCAAACAAGTCATTTCCCCGAGACTCTCAGGAACTCTGCGCTGTAACCGCAGCCGGTTCCATCCGGCCCAAAATGCACATTTCACTTCCGGCGGGGAGGGGCAGCCGTACGATGAGGAAGCGGCGACGCTTGAGACACCCATGAACAACCGACAGCTGTAGAACACAACGACGGCAGGGGTGTTTAAATAGGATTTTGAAAATACGAAAGAGTAGGATTGTAAATGCATCGTTAATTTCCTTTTCAGACAGCACAGTGGGGACACGAACTTCCATACGTAACAGGGAAGTGAGACGTTATTGTTTCCTGGTTTGTTTTGGTTCGATTTTAGCAGTTCCTAAGTAGTTGGATGGCAAGCTGTTATTGGCTTCGCCGCAGTCAGCGTTATAGTAAGACAGCGACTGTATGAATACATCTTAACGTTACCGCATTTAGCGTTAGCTGCTGTTTCAGCTTAACGTTACATAGTTTCGGAGTATGCCAGCCGTAAAGACCCCAATGTAACGGGCACAGCATGAGAGTCTTTGGGAATATCCAACAGCTGAGGCGCAAAGAATAATTTCTATCCAGTTCTGCTTCATTATCTCCGGGCATGGTGAGTATTTTCTGTAGACGATGTTGAGTAATCATAATTGTACTTACTTACTTACTTATTTATTCATACATACATACATACATACCGAACGCAGGATTCCTTTATCACACATTTCATCAGACTGTGTGTGTCATGGTGAAATGCTGTTTGATAGATGGTAGAAATGAAGTTGATGCTGTGGTTTTTAAATTGAACTGAAACCTGTTGTAACCGCATAGACAAACTGATGATCTGCTTCGCACGTCTAAGGCTCGAAGCTGCTGGTGTCTTGCGACCAGAAGTCAAAGACTTAACGGTTCGACTCCACAAATACGTTATTTGTGTGTGAGTTTAGAACAACTGTTGGCAAGAGGAAATATGTCAGTTAGGTACAGTTAGGTATGTCAGGTCAAGGGTACAACAGCAGGGAATTGAACTAGCAAACTTTAGGTTATAAGCACTGCTTCTTTCCGCTACGCCACGTTTCTAGCCCAAATACCTAGTTCTTTTTTGGACTGCTTGTTTTACCAGAGTTTCATTTCTGAGGTGCCAGTGCCCAAACCAAATCTGTCAGGCTCCATCATTTTAAAGCAGATTACTGTGATAGGTTGATGAGCATGCTGGTCAAAGTAACTGCTACTCAGATGGCTGCTATCCAGATAAACCTACATTGGGTCTGCAGCTGAGTCAGTTTATACACTCTACAGACTGTAGTTGATGAAGGCCTGCAGTGCTTTTGAAAGCTTGGAAGATTCACAGCCATAATACACATGCTGCTTGGGATATAGGTAGTGGCATGGTTTGCAGTAGTACCTCTGTCTAGCTGTAACATTGCTTATATTACTAAGAGTGATGCACACCACTAGCCTCTAAAGCAGTGACTGAACCTAATCAGATGAGCTGAATTGTACAGTTTATGTCCCCTTTACAACAAACAATGCAGTGGCTTACCTTATACACATTGTACTTGCAGTAAAAAGATGTTGGTGAAGGGGTGAGATCCAGAGACTTGTAAATCTGTCAAGCTGAATGGGTATCTTGTATGTAGAAGAAAGCACATTTACTATAGAAAGGTCTTGTTAAAATATACCTGGATCACACGGTTCCCCTGTAAGTTTATTATACCAAAGGTGTCTTCAGTACATACCCAGTTCCACTTGCATAGCTGTGGTCTCAGCAATCCTGGTTTTGTCAAGCTGACCAGTTTGCTTGCATCTCTTTTGTTTTCCACATGAGACAATGTTACACTAAGTAATTCATTGCACAGGATGTGCTTTCTACACCCTTGGGCTCTTTAAAGAATATGTAATTTCTGGAGTGGGTGGGTGGAAGACATTGGATGTTTGTTTTTTGAAAGTTTCTCAAAAGCAACTTGGTAATTGGCTGTTGTTGATATAGTTTGTTTCAAATTCACATTTCAGACTATGCTAAAGTGACTTAAAGTATGTAGATGATTTGAGTGCATGGTTGATGACATCAGAGTGCTTTTTTGCCTGTCAAAATAATGTAAATGGAACAAAGGGTAATGTTTTGTACTCTGTTATCTAGCTGCTGTTAAATGCAGCTGTAGTGTAATACTTAATTGTAGGAACTCACATTCTGTTGTTTGAGGGTGTTCTTGTTTGTACTGCATTTTGGAATTTGGTTTTGTTCAGACAGTGCTTTTTCTCAACAAGTCGAGCATCATCACTATTATACCAAAACCACTTGAGGAAGTTGTGGCACAGCCCCCGAATGCAGCTGAGTTTAAAAATCTTATACTCTGAGTTAGGGTTTTTGTGTGTGACTCTTTTGATAGTCACATATTATGCTGACGTGTGTCCAGTCAGGGAAATTTTGCAACACATCAAAGGAGTTACCATGCAACAGGAAAGAAACATTGAAAATAGTACCAGTCTTTCAGAGCTTCATCTGCAGACTCACTCTCTGAACAATCATACTTTTGTTACAGTGTTGCTTTGGAAATATACTTCTAACCAACTGTAGCTCTCATGTCAAAATGTTCATATTTGTCCATAGTTGGGTTTCCTATTTACCACTGTAAGTAAGCTGATGTTTTAACCCTCAAGTAGTTTTGTGAGTCAGTTTGAAGCATACATACACATCAGTGGTATGTGGGAATTGAAAACCTCCCTCTTCCCCCTGAGTGCCCTTTCCTGATGTTTCCGCAGCATACACAAATTATTTGTAAACCCATTGGTTCTACACTGTCATTATCACCCCCTGGCTCATGAACAATCAACATGTGGCCCCCTCACAGCAGCTCTGTGTCAATGCAGAGGCAGGCTTATATGGCTACATCATAACAAAAGCAGCTGTCTGACCTTTTCTGTTTATCTTGTGCAGTGTTAAATTTCATGAAACATGTGCCATTGGCTTTTAACAAATGGTGAACAAATGAGAAAGGAGGGAACAACCCATGTGGCATTGTCTCTGACAGATAAGCATACATAACAGTCAAAACACCGTCTAGCACCATCTAAGACTTCATACATGTTCTGCTTCTGGACACGAACTAACTTCGGCGCAGTACTATACTGAGGTGAAAAATGGTGATCGTACTACCACATGCAAAGCAAGTCTGCGGTGGTTTCTTCTTATTAGAATATCACCTCTTCTGGAGCTGCTCACACAAAAGAAGAAAGAATGCTATTAATTTATGTTTTGGTCAGCCATTCACATCAAATATTAGCATTTTACAACATATAGGGTAAGCATGGGAAAGAGCAGTGACCACAGCAACAGCGCCCTAACCGTTTACCTTTGGGCAACACCATGTTGAAGCCGAACTACTACTTTGGGTACTGGCAAACTCTTAGATTGGTGTAAGGTACTGTTGACAGGACCTCTGGGAGATGAGGTACTTGCTGACTCACTGGAGAACTCACTATCTCTGTGCAGAACTGGAGAGCAGAATGAGGTAGCACCAAGAGTACGAATATGGCTGGATGTACCTATATTGTCATGTCAAACACAGATTTCAAATTCACCTCTGCCCCTGTAGGTTCTTGTAATAGTGAAATGAAGCTCATTACCTTGTTTTTGAAGACAGGGCTTTGCCATGTGTGCATAGGGCACACATCCCTCAATTTCTCCTGTTTACTCTCATCCCTGTTTTCCTCCATGCCCCTCTGTCCTTCCCCAGGCATCGGAGGAGGCCTCACTGCGAGCCCTGGAGAGTTTAATGTCCGAGTTCTTTCACAGCTGCACCACCAATGACCGCAAGAGAGAGATTGGTGAGTTGTATGATAAAACCTTATCAGAATCCGACTGCAGTTGTCTGAAAGATTAGCTCATGAAAACACTTAGAAACTTAATTTAGAATAATTTATGTCTGAGTTTCATGGAATTGACGTAGGAGTAAAGGGGAATGTCTGTATGACAGTAACATTTTGTGATTCTTTCAGATATGTGTCTGGGAAGAGATTTGTATTTTCCTTGTTTAGTTTAGGTTATCTTATTTTTAGCATAATGATGAACGATGATGTTTTTCATTAGATGATATACAAAAATTATCCTATTCACTTCCAGTTTTTTCAGGTGCTAGACAGGAAGAAGTATTACAGAAAGAACCAAATGTCTGCATACTCTTTGATCCCAAAAGTAATTTGGCACACAGGACAACATTTTGATCCCAGATGGATCTGTTTATTATATTAGTGTTCAATTCATGTATTTTTTTCTTCTTAATTTTATATAGAGGAGCTGTTGAACAACTTTGCTCAGCAGGTGGGAGCATGGCGTTACTGTCTCCATTTTCTCTCCAATACTCACAATGAGTATGTCATGATGTACAGTCTCACAGTGTTTGAGGTGAGTACTGCTGTAGAACAATCTGAATTATCTGAGGTATTTTCCTCTACATCCCTGCAAAGAGGTTTTGTCATCCCAGTAACACTTTGTAGCAACAACCTTGGACCAGGAAATCGTTCCGGCTTTGCATTATTAAAATGGCTTTGGAACAGAATACTTCACACCATTTTGTGGAGGAATTTGTTTTTATCAAATGTGGTGAATTTGACCTACAAGCTGTTAATATCTTCACATATTTTTACTAGTACATGAGCTGTGTGTTGTGTTTGGTAAATAATATGAAAATTTGGGTGGTATAATGAACTTGAATTGATTTTAACTAGACTCACTGGTAGACTTAAAAACCCCGGGCTGCATAGTCTGTCAGTTCAGATGCAGTATGTTCTCTTTTTATATTCCTCTATTGTATTTGCATCATGTGTACAAAACTAAACTGTAGGGTAACTACTAATATAGAAGCTAGTTTTTACAGCTGCTTTCCATAATGCTGGGGGAAACACTATCCTTTCTTCATTGCTGTTCCGTAAAATATATCAACACAATATAGCTATATTAGCATTATTGATGATTTGCTTATGTTCATAGTTAGCTAGTTCACACAACTAAGATGGCAGTCATCTATTTTTTTTTTTTTTTTTTTTGCTAAGGACAGCAAAAACTTGAAATTAGATAACTTAACAGATGTAACAATTGCATCATTATCTCTGTGGTGAAATGTATCAGGAAAATTAAGATGGAGAAGGAAAAGGAAAAGATAGGGAAGAAAGTAAAAATGGCCCAAGTTTGGGTATTGATTGTGTGGTCATATGAGCTTGTATCAAATTCTGCATGTTTAAATGAGGTTAGGTGGTACATAAGTTATTGTACTGAATCTAGTAGTAAATTCAACTGCTCATCACAGTTCCTCAACACGTATGCAAATTAAATGCTGTGAGTAGGAGTACTTGTTTATGAACAGTTGTTTTAAGGCTTTGACAAATAGCACCATGTAACCAGGTAATTTAATTTACAAAGGATATGTAAAAATGTATGCTTTGATCTCCCCTTGGGAGGTGAAATTCAGAGCGGCATGCCGTAGCCTCTGTGCAAGTACATTCATTGTCCTTCTCTGATCCCTCCTCATTCTTATTCAGAACTCTTTCGCACATGGCATTTCATTCGGTACAAAACAAAATCAGAGAAATTTGTGGGTTTCACGTTGATTCAGTTCAATCTGTTTGCTATCCTAGAGGTATCTGACATAGTTTTTTTATTGAACTGCAGTTCTCAGAATTGTACAATACAGAATTTGTTCACAAATTCACGTCTTCGAAATAGGGCTGGAAATGCCTCATTCACTAGGTTTCACATTAGCCCTGGTATTCGCATACTGGGTGCAAACGGATGCACATTCAAATGCTGTGGGTATATCTGAAAGTCTGCTAAGCCCCTCTCTCACTGGCTGTCTGATGTCCTCTTTGCAGAATCTTATCAACCAGATGTGGCTGGGCGTGCCCTCACAGGACAAGATGGAGATCCGCAGCTCCCTGCCCAAGCTGCTGTTGTCGAAGCACAAGACCCTGCCCTACTTCATCCGCAATAAGCTGTGCAAGGTCATCGTGGATGTCGGCAGGCAGGACTGGCCCATGTTCTACCGTGACTTCTTTACTAACATTCTGCAGGTATAGGATGCACACCCAGGGCACACTGACCCTGAGGCAACGGCTAGAGGCTAGAGGTTATTTTCACGCCGCCCACGCTTGTGTGTTCTGCTGGTACTTTGAAGATGTGGAAATGGCAACTTGTTGATTCACGTATTCAGTTATTTTTGTTTTTGTTGATGTTTGACGCAGCATTGGTGTTTACACATTCCTTAATTTAAGTTATCTCTGGTACTTGCGCATGGAGATACCGTTGCAAAAATGTTTTCACATTTCCAAGCAAGAAAACATCGCACACCCAAACAATGCTGAAAGTAACCTTAAGCAATCGGGAAACTGCTAATCATGCTGAAAATAGTCTCTGCAAATATACAGTACTTTCTGTTTTGTGTGATAGTATGAAATCTCTATGTCGTAGATGCAATATTAATATAGGGTTAGCACCAGTTAGCAGCCATACATGGTTGCTTATGTATGGGTTGTAGGGGTAAGCAGCACAACCACAAAGCCGTCTCTCATCTCACTGTTATTGTAGTTTGAGGCTGCTGCACAGTACATTATGAACTGAAGGAAAAGGTGAATTCACCACAGACTATAGTGCAGGAACCATTGAGCTTATAATCACTCGAATTTGAAATTACTCATTTCAAATTACGTTATGTGCATTCATCTCATAGTAGTGAGTTATGTTTGTGTTGTGGTTACTCCGTTGAGAAGACGCAAAATCAGCTGAACTGTTGGATTGTGCTTGTCATGTTGGGTGGGACAGAAAGTGGAAGGCACAGAGGAGGGCTGTGTGAATCTCTTTGGTTTTGCTCAGCTGTCTTCTGTGGCCACTGTCTAATCTGCATCGCCGAACTGATACACCCGATTAACCTCTGGAGACACAGAGCTTTTGCATGCAGTGCAGCCTTTGTCATGGAAAGGTTTGGTTTGCTGTGTCTCCTCTGACGCAGGTCAAGTTCAGCAGTGCGTAGAGTCTGAGCCTCTTTATGTCTCCTCTTTCCCCCTTCCCTGTGGCTCTGTCCAGATGATCCAGTCTCCCACCTTGGCCCCGCTGGGTCTGATCCTGCTTAAGACCACGTCAGAGGAGCTGGCGTGCCCCCGCGAGGACCTCAGCGCGACCCGCAAGGAGGAGCTGCGCAAGCTGCTGCTGGAGCAGGTGCCCACCATGCTCAGCCTGCTGACCAGTGAGTGTCCCCACTGCCACACAGCCTCGCGATGCACTGCACTGCTGGCCCAGCCACACACACGGCTTTATTCTCTCATCATCTGAAGAAACACCTCAGGGGGCTCTATGAGGAAATAAAACAGGGAGAGTGTGGTTGGGCATGCAAAGCTATCGAAAATGTCTTAACACCTCCAAGATTCACCTGAACACCGTCTCATCAGTGAGTTTTCAAGTACATGTTAGCGTTGCAGAAAATGTAACATTTGCAAGCTAATTCCAAGCCCCAGTTAGATATACATTTTAAATAAGAACAACCCTGGATGGGAATGTGGAAACTCAAAGGACAGGGAGAAAGTACGGGAGGCCGGATGCAGTGGGGGAGTATTGCATCTATTGTGTTGCGTCCTGTTCCACTGTGTGAAATGTCTGTTACAGAAACATTGGTGTGTATACAGGTCTACAGTATACAGTAAGTGAGGGCTCTTGAAAGAATAGTAAAACAATTCAGACTAGTGTGAGTGAGTGAGGGTCATGAGCAGCGTGCAGTGAGGAGTGCTGTCCCTTCACATAGTACAGTGTTTCTCTAGCTTCTGCAGCCATGGATAACCCCTACACCCTTTCCCAAATATCAATCTTGGATTTTTTTTTTTCCACCCGTCCATGCAGGTGTTCTGGAAACAGTCTGGGATAGACACACTATTACGACCGCCACCCCACCCCCTTCACCCACGTCAGGAGAAACTGGTATGAAAGGGTCTACCATTGTCATCTTTTTGAAACCAGTAGAGATTTCTAGCATTACTTAACCTTAAATGTAAATAAATGTTCAAGTGGTAAAAAAGTTGTGTTTCTGTGGTTATGCTGTGGTGGATGAGCCCTGATGCATGATGCAGTAGGCATCATGTCACCCGGGGTATATTCCTTTGGGCTGAGTCCCCCACTTCTGACTCCCCTTCAGGAGAGCTTCTGGGCAGTCTGCTCCAGGGTCCTTACCACTCCAAGCTGCTGTCCCAGCCCATTCCCATGTTGGACCAGGAAAGCCAGCAGCTCTGCTCCCTGGCACTGGAGTGCTTGGCACACCTCTTCAGCTGGATCCCCCTCTCCACCAGCATCACACCTTCACTGCTGACCATCATCTTCCACTTTGCCCGCTTTGGCTGCGATCTCCACAAAGGCAATACAGATCTCTCCATCTACTCCTCTGACCCCACCTCTGGGAAGAACACCACACCCGCCTCGGGACCAATCAAAGGCGGCTCCCGCGTCGACAGGGCACAGCTTGGAGTGCTGGCCATGGCCTGCGTCAACGAGCTCATGTCCAAGAACTGTGTGCCCCAGGACTTTGAGGGCTACCTCCTCCGCATGTTCCAGCAGGCCTTCTTCCTGCTTCAGAAGCTGACGCGGGAGAACAATGGCCATGCCATTAAGAGTCGGCTGGAGGAGCTTGATGAAAGGTAAGACCAGTAGCACACCCCCTCCACCCTCGACTTCTCTGAATCCCCTTACAGGACCTTTGCGCTGAATACCTGCCTGCTGTGGCTGGACTGATGGAGCTGCGTCTGTGGTGTCAGGTAATGTGAGGTACAGGTAACTGCTGCTGCTTTGTTGTCCTGAAGGTTGTAGGTTTGCGCTGATCGCCAAGCCTTTTCTTGTCAGGTTTATTCTTAACCTGAATGAAGGGCTCTGAACCAAGCAGTGGCTTTTTGGGGGTAAAGGCCGAGAGTAAGGCCTTCGCTCATCCTCGACTTTCCGGCCCTCTCGTCTGGGGGGTACTGCCTGTAGAAACGGCTGCCTACAGGTGGGTTCTGGGGGTGAATGGCAGTATGCAAGTGTGAGGTGTGTCTCCGTCCCCTCCCTCCCTCCTTCCTCCCCTCCACTGCTGCTGTTGAACCCTAGGTGCTGTCAGCCAGGGTGGGTACAGCGGAAGCTAGGTGAGGCATTTTTAATTCAGCCACCGCAGGAGGCGCCTGTGAGGTAAGGGGATGGCTGAGTTCCCTGTCTTCAGTAAGTCTGCTGCTTTCAAGCTGTGGGGTTAGAGGCTGAGTCACGGGCTTTCTGAGAGCTCCATACTGACTGCAGTTCACAGACCTCTCTGAGCCGACTGCATTGTTAGTGTGCTCACCATCTTTCTGAAGGGGTTAGAGGCTGAGTCATGGGAGGGATAAATGTGCTCCATACTGACTCTGAATATTTAATGTTTCAGCACAGAGGCATTTGGTCAAGTAGAGGGCTACAGAGAAACCATCAAAGGGCATCTTTGGTTCATTTTGTATGTTGTCATCTTTGATCACATCTTGATGTGCATTCTGCATGGTTTTGCTTGATTGAATAACCCTTGCAGGGTATTTGAATTTCTTATGTAACCATTTTAATCAAATGTCCAGTTTAACTACTGGTAATATAAGGTAGTGACATCTTATATTGATTTCTGAACTCAGGAAACATTGTCTCCCCAATTTTCTAATATATTGAGGCATCGATTTAGAATGCAGTTTTTGCCAAGCTGCAGAGAGACATATGGGAAATATTTAATATTGGATATTTGATTAAAAGCATGTATAGAACACCTTTACACTCTGCAAAGGACATGTATTTGACATCAGTAGTGTCATCAGTTGCATTTCAGAATAAAGTTTCAGTTCAACCCACCTCTTTCTTGTGTATTTTCAGTTTCTGCAGTCTGTATTCAACATTCTGTAGTCTTTATTCAGTATTCTGTACTCGGTTCAAAAAGAAGAAAAAGCCACGGTTACAGCGAATTATTATCTGTGAAATTTCTTCCTTCAGGTGTTTACTTTTATAAGTCGCTCAAAGTGGAGATCATAAAGCACTTGCGAGAGTATGCCTACACACCATGTGGAGATCAAAGATAAAACCATCAGGCCTATTACTTGGAATTTTCTGGAATTCCCTCAAAATCAAAGTGACTGGTAGCGTTCAGCTGTAGTTCACATCAAACAGTTGTCGGAAACAGGATTTGAAATAGGATTTGAACTGAAGTTTTACCTGCTTTGAGGTTGAAAAGATAAAAAATTCTAGGAAAACATTCTTGAGTTATGTTTACCAGTTAAGAATATGCATTCTGACACACATGGCCTAAAACAGTGATATCAAAAGCAGTAAAACAGCACATTTGAAATTCAAAATGATAAATGAAATCCTCTTTGTATTTAAGTTTATTTTGTATGCCATCCACAACCAGTCACTGCAAGGGATTTATCTCTTTTCTCCACTTGGCTGCAAATGGCCCTTGACTAGCATGTTTTTTCTGCTGTATTTCAGGTATGTTTGGAGTCAGTGGTTGCCCGTCCCTTAGGTAAATGTTAAAGGGATTTTACTTATTTTAACTATCTTTAGTTTAAGATGTTCATTCGTTTCATTTTGTTTTTACTGTACCTGGCTGCTTTTCTTCTTTGTTTTTTTTCTGTTTTTACTGAAATGGTTCTTTAATATGTGATCAGAAGATTTTATTCTTCTCTTTCCTCAGATGCACATTTAATATCCCGTTGTTGTGGATATTTTATCTCATGGTCTTCTTTGTCCCTCTTTTGTCTGTTCCCAGTTATTTGGAGAAGTTCACAGAGTTCCTGCGGCTGTTTGTCAGCATACATTTGAGGCGGATAGAGTCCAATGCACAGTTCCCTGTGGTGGAGTTTCTGGCACTGCTGTTCAAGTACACTTTCCACCAGGTATCTCACGCGCTGGCTGGTGACTTGCCTTTTAAAACTCACCGGCGTGTCCACAGACCGTATGTGGTTAATTGAACTAAACAGTGACACAAAAGTAGCATCCACAGCTCATTATTCCAGGGCTATGGCTGCTCATGAACGCCTTTCTTTCTCATTCAGCTGTGGTGAATGTGGCTTTGTCAGGCCTCAAGAATGCTCTGTGTATGTTGAAAGGCATTCAGGCTTGTATGATTGTTGAGACTCAATACCTGGTACTGTGATCTTTCCTAAATAGGGAAGCGCTGAAGTTGGTGGCCTTTTACAAGTGTAGATTGATCTGCCTGGTATATTCAAACATCAAATGCACATCCTAATTAGACCTGATCATAGTGATTTTACTGCATTTTCCATTGTCAGGTGCTGTAGAGGATGTTGTCGTGCAAGTGCTCATGCATTTTTGAAATGACTACAATGTCTTCACTGCTTCCTGTTTCTGTGGGAAAACCCCTTGAAATGAGTTCCTTTTGTACTGCAGCCCTTCAGCTAATTATGCTGCCTCCTAGCCACTTTGATCAAAAGAGGACAATAACTTCATATAAAGCCTTACTACCTCAAGAGTTGGTGCAATGTACTTACCAGTACCACCAATGATCCTTACCAGCATGTGTGATATGAACAGTGTTTGTCTGAAAGTAACCATAAAGATCATGGTCCTATATTGCTCTAACACTAGTCTAACACTCCTTTGCCTGCAGCCTACTCATGAAGGTTACTTCCATTGTCTTGATATTTGGAGCATCTTCCTGGACTACCTGACCACTAAAATTAAAAGCAGACTTGCTGACAGAGACAATGTGTTGAACAGGTAAAAATCAGCTGTATTGATGTATACAAGAAGACTCTTTGTAAATGTATGTAAATGTGTCAGACCTCTTGAGATTACCTGTTTGTTTTCCCTTATTGCTGTGTAGAGAAGGATAGCACACATGGAAACAATAATCATCAACAACAATCATTTTCTCAAGTATACAGTGTAACAATAAGAGTGCTGGAATGTTGACCCGAGGGTAGTGGTTTGAATACCAAATAAAACGTTGCTGTTCTACTGTGAAGTAAAACATCAGATTTATAAATGGGCCAAACAGGTATGCAATGTGTAAAATTGGAAGTGACACTGGTTAAAAGACATTTACAACGTAAATAAATTGATAGATGTTAGATTATTTGATTTGCTACCAGGCAGAGTGGGACAGTCAGCAGAGATGAGTCTCTTATTACTTAGGCTTCAGATTACTTTTCCCCAAGAATATGTTTTTGGTGTAAAGGAAATGGTATAGATAACGCTTAGTGATAAGTAATCCAAATTTGTGGTCTGCTGCTCACAGTGTATTGCATTACTTGCTGCTCACTGTCTGCTTGGAGTGTGTGTTCCACCACATCCTCTTGCACCCTCAACATCAAAGTCACTTCAGTCTTGTGTTGGCAGTCTGCTGTTACTGCATGCATGCCTGTTTATCATGGTTCCACTAACGAATCAATGTGAAGTGTACATAAAGAATAGTTATATCTGTAAGGGTTAGTTGACCATAAATATTGCAGTGGTAGCATACCTCTTTTAAGCCAATCTCCCTCTTCCTTCATTTAAGTAGGTACATTACAATGTGCAAGTGAAATGTCTCCATATGCAGTACAGTACTTGCACTTGACCCTGCCTACACCCAGTCTCTCTTTCTTTCTTTCTTTCTCTCTCCCTCTCCTTGTACAGGTATAAGGATGCCTTGGCTTTGCTCTTGCAGGAGGTTCTGAATCGCATCCAGTTTCGACACAACCAGGTCCTTCTGGAGGAACTGGATGACGAGATCCTGGATGATGATGTGAGAACAATCAGCTCTGGGGATTATTTTATTTTTTGTGCAGAAGACATTTTCCGTAGCTTACATATACACTGCCTGGATCTGCCATTGTCCAAAGTGTTGTCTTTCATAAATTAATTTCTGTTCTTTGAAGAGCATCAAAGTTGTTTTGTAGGACAAAACTTACTTTTGTATGTCAATTTCCATAGCAACAGACAGAATGGCAGCAGTACTTGCGTCAGAGTCTGGAGATTGTTGCCAAGGTGATGGAGCTGCTGCCCTCTCATACTTTCTCAGCCCTGGTAAGTCCTGACCTCCTCCCTAGGCCTACAGGTGGCTGTCTGCTCATGGCTATAGCTTTTACTGTTTCCCCTATTAAAAATCTGCCCTGAAAAAGTGACCTAAATAATCTTGATGCAAATGTTTGTTGGTTGAAAATTCCATGCTACTGAGAACGAGGTAGTTGAACACTTTGTGGGGAGGGTGTATTAATTGCTGCTGTGTTTCCTGTATCAGTATCCAGTGCTGCAGGAGAACCTAGATGTGTACCTGGGCCTGCAGCAGTTCATTACAACCACAAGCACAGGTAAGGAGGAACTGAGAGATGACAATATTAATTAACACACCTGTCCATATGTGAGTTTCTTTACAGTGCTGGGAAATTTTGAGCTCCTCACTCACAGCATGTAAGTGAGATGTACCTCCTTCCCGATGTGTTTATCACCCCCTTCAGGGCGGAGGCTGAACATCACAGCAGAGAATGACTGTCGGCAGCTGCACTGTGCACTGCGTGACCTGAGCTCTCTGCTGCAGGCGGTGGGGCGGCTGGCCGATAACTTCATTGGGGACATCTTCACTACCCGCTTCAATGATGCGCTGACCGTGGTGGAAAGGTGAGAGAGAGCTTCAGTCGTCATGCTGAAGCTTCTCTGTTCTGCCCATTCACAATGGCAGTTACATTTATGTATTCATTTTAAGAAGTCTTGGCCTAACCAGCTTGGTTTGGTTTTAAGTAGGATAGTAAAGCTCCTCCAATGTGTTCATATCTGTGCAGTACCTATGGATCCAGTAAAATTTGAGATTTGCTTAAATAAATTAGACAAATTTACTAGGAGGGATTGTGTGATAGGAAACAAGGCAGTTGTTTTTTATTTAAGTTTTCAGTGTTTCTGATGTTTTGCTTGTCTCCATTCTCCCTGAGTTCAGGCTCGCAGAAGTGATATGCTACAGCTCCCAGATCAGCCTGTATAACCTGGAGACAGCATTGCCTTCTGTGCTGAAGCCAGATCTCATTGATGTGTGAGTTGAGGTGTTTTTGTGCTCTCGGACTGGTCTCACCTTTCCCTGGACAACTGGTCAAATGCTGAAATGCAGATATCTCATATTGAATCAGTCAAAGGCTGGTGAATGATGATAAAACAACAAATAATTATTTCTCTTGTGTTATATTTTAGTTTTTTGGGGAGTTTGTTTCCTATTTTTTGTGTTGTCATGTCTCTGGAAGACCTGTGTGTGGAGGTGGGATGTTGTAACTAATTTTGTAAGCTTCCAGAGGGGATGGGATATGGTTTGTTGTAATTGTGCCTCTTCTGCTTTATAATGCTTGGTTATACTGCAGTCATGCCCAGTCCCTGGCAGCCCTGCAGGCCTACTCCCATTGGCTGGCTCAGTTCTACAGCGAGGTGCACAAGCAGAATCAGGCCCATTTTGTCAGCCTCATCACCTCTGTTATGGATGCCAACACCCCCCTCATCAGTGCCAAGGTATATGCCCACAAATCCTCCTTTGTTACATGTGATTAAATCTGTTATTGTCCAGCAGAAACTTGAAGGGAGAGGGTACAGTTTTTACAGCAGAGCGTCATAAAATCAGATCCATGAAGGAATGTTTTTGACATACATAAGACCTTTGACATTTTAGGATTTACAGTTCACATTTCTGAGTATTCAGGCAGCTTCAGGTACCACTTCTAGTTCTCAGCACAGTAGTTAGTAAATATCCATATTAATCCCTCGCCTGGTATTTTTACTTTAAGACAAGTGCTAATCACTTGTTTACTACATTATTATGTTCTTTTTTTACCTGTGCACTCAGTATACTCATATGCACTTCATAATCTGTCTCGAGGTAAGCTTTGTCTCATTCATTACTAAATATATTTCTATGTAAGGTAAATGGAGGGAGTACAAGAGTGTTATGACATAATGCTAACACAGTACTGCCACTTTGAGTGTAATGCTCTGTAAAACATTAGGCTGTCACCTTTCCAAAGACATATTTCCCTTTCCAGTTTTCTGCTGGAGATCTTTCCCATTCCCCAACCTCTGTTGAAATAATGGCATCTCAATAATAACTATTTACTGACTTAAATTACAAAAAGACATCTGCTGAAGATCTTCAAACCACTGTTAAACATTTTCAAGCCAACATTTAAAACAGTGGTGGAGGCCTCCTTTCAACACCACAAGTCTATGTTCCCATTGGCTGAATTTCACTTTTATACCCCCAGGTCCCAGAGAAGCTACTGTTGCCAGCGTGTCACCTCCTGGTGTCAATGGCCACCACAGTGCGGCCTGTGTCCCTGGTGACTCTGCCTGCCGTGCAGAACCTCTTCAATCTCGTCACAGATAGCTCTGCTTGCAGGCTCCACCCAGAGGTCAGTATCTAAAACTGCAGCTCTTTTCACACACTCCTGCTTTTTTGATCAACAGAAACCTCATAAGCGTCATGGGATCTTCACAGCAGCACAGTATTGCATAATGAAGGCGAACAAACTCTTCAGTAACATTTTGTAGTATCATGGCTGTGCTTTTGACATGCATTGTTTCCTATGTAAAATGTCAAATTCAAGATTTCATTCTCTGATGTGCAGGACATCCTAAGGACACAGCCCCATAGTCTGCTGTAGTGCCTCTTACACTATTTTTCAGTGGTCAAATACAAACTCAAAGTTAATCAGTCTTAAAGTTATTTGAGGCTTGATGTTAATCCAATTAAGCTATTTGATTTACTATTGTTTATGGTTTCAACAATAATGAGAAAAGGTGATATGTAGTGCAGTTCATATGAGCACTTACAACATTCATTCATTGTTTATAAATGCTTAGTATTCAATTAATCCTAAGAGGAATCTGCTGATTTGTGGTTAGTTTCTGCTGTGTTTATCTGAAGTTAATGTTTGTCGAGATTGGTGTTTGCTGAATGTGTTTATCTGAAGTTTATTTGAGGTTGACTTCTGCCCTGTTTGGGTATTGACTTGACTCCTGTCAGTGGAGAGAGATTATCTCCATGTGATGTCCGGTGGATAACACATTGTTTTCGCACTCCCTCAGGCCCAGGTTCTGGTGTGCAGAGCCCTGTCCAACATGCTGTTGCTGCCCTGGCCCAATCTGCCGGAGAGTGAGCAGCAGTGGCATGACCGCTCCACCAACCATGCCAACCTGCTGGCAGCTCTCACCCGCCACTACCGCCTGCTGAGGGGCAATGCCAACCCACAGCAGCGCCGCGTGGACCTGGGGGACAGTGAGTGCAGCTCTCTCGCCATTGGCAGAATGTTCTAGGTGTTTGAATTACAGTAGTGAAAACTGCACAGAGAGCACTGTGACATTGTTTTTTATTTAAAGTTGACACAACTCCTCAAGAATGTAAGGTTAGATTTTTCAACAATTTTTTTTTTAACATTCCATTTCTACTGGGAAAAAAAAACCCTATGTACATCTCCCCTCATACAAATGAACTATTCCTCAGTCCGCTAAAAGGACAGTGTCAGAGCAATATTGGCACTGGGTAAGGGAACTGTTCCCCTCTCTAAAAGGATAATGTATCCGAAGAAATGTGGGGATTGGCTAAAGGAACCATTCCCCTTTCCACTAAAGTACAATGCGTCAGAGCAATTTGGTGGTTGACTGAGGGAGCTGTTCCTGTCTTTTTTTTTTTTTTTGAGAGGCTGCATGTATGAACCTTTGCTTTGGCTCACATTAGCACCACTTTGTCTATGTGGTTTTGAAAACAGTGTTGCACCAGACTCTGCGGCTCCTGAAGGACATCGTGGACAGTGTCTCGGGGGAGTCCACCAAGTCCCGGCAGATCTGCTACCAGTCTGTGCAGGAGTCTGTCCAGGTCTCCCTGGCCCTGTTCCCCATCTTTATCCATCAGCCAGGTACAAAGCAGACACAGGCTCGCAAACCCACCATCTGCACAAGTGCTTATTGCTGAATCTGGGACAGTGTTTCTTAAGGGGATACATTTCATATTAAAATCGATTAGCCTGGGACTTGTATAGAGTCTGCCAGCTTGTCGTGTTTCACATTGTTTAATTAATGGGCTCATGTTTTTTTCCTAACGCAGTGTAAAGCATAATGAAAACAAGGAGCACTGCATAACAAGGCATGTTTAAATAAGCCGTAATGTAATAGAAAGAAGCAGACACCTGCTCTCTTCCCTCAGTAGCAGTGTTTCTTTGTGTTTCTCTGCCAGATGTGACGGATGAGATGCTAAGTTTCTTCCTCACTCTGTTCCAAAGCCTGAGGGTGCAGATGGGAGTGCCCTTCTCCGAACAGATTATCCACACATTCCTCAACATGTTCACCAGGTACACAAGAGCATCAGGCACCACATTAAGGATTAGTGTCTCTTCTTTCTGTGGTTCTTCTGCCTTTTACATTACATTACATTATTGGCATTGGCAGACGCTCTTATTCAGAGTGACTTCTAGCACAATAGCATATAAGTATACCATTCAGGTTGAATGAGCAACAGTGTCAGGCCAGGCTAACAACACTCCCAGACCAGTGAGTGTGAGCAACTCTATTCAAGACCTGTCCTAAGTTAACTTGTGCAACATGACTAGACAAGGAAAGTCAACTATACTACCATACATCAGTCACTATCAAATTGATATCAATTTACATACAGATAAGATCAGCGTAAGCATGTAACTCATTTTAACAAGATGGTGATTGCTGCATTTCAATCAAGAGTAAAATGAGCTTTTGTGTTGGTGACAGATTACATTGCCAGAAATGACCACATTCCCATGATCCCTGCCTTGCTCTTGCTAAATGTATGTTGGAGAAGCAGTGAAATCTCCAGAACCTGCGTGAATGATTTTGGATGTAACTTAGTTTATTTTTAATGTTGCTTGTTAGGGTGTTTTGAAGAGTTTTATTGCTTGTCATTCAAGGGCATCAACTCAGAGCATGTGGCTGTGAGTGTATTTGAGAGCCGAAAGCTGTACTTGTCATGCGATGCTGTGTGAAGCCATTGGGACGGCGGGTTTTGGCTGTGATGTCTCACTGCTTAATGCATCCTGCAGGGAGCAGCTTGTGGAGAGTATCATACAGGAGGGCAGTGTAGGCTGCCGGGTGGTGGAGAAGTTCCTGAAGATCCTGCAGGTGGTGGTGCAGGAGCCGGGCCAAGCCTTCAAACCCCTCCTTCCCAGCATCCTCTCCCTCTGCATGGAGCAGCTCTACCCTATTTTGGCAGAGGTGAGTATTGTCATACAATACATTGACAAACTTGAACCCAGAGGTTAGTTTGGCATTTTTGAAGTGGTTGTTGCTTTTTTTTAGTGGTCTTCAGTGTTGCAATGTTTTTTTCATGAAGTTTGTAAACTTTGAATGTGATGCTTTTAAGTGCATTATGGTACAGCTATAATATGTACACGTCACTAATACTAATTAAAAAAACATATCAGTGTACACAAATGGCAAGTTATTGATGTCAATGCGGAGTCAGCCTACAACAAACAATTTCAGCCAGATTTGAGCCACCCCCACACAGAATTAAGAAGCACTGCTCCACACAGTGCCACACAGTGTGTCCTAAATTATGTTGTTTAACTTGGCCTTGTGGTTTTCCATTTGCTGTCTAAAGAGGTTGTGATTTCATTTCCTAATTACTTGAATGGTATAGTCAATTTTAGGTAATTTTGTGTAATTACTACTTTTGCTTGAAATTGTAATTGTCTTGTCCATGGTTTAGCATGCTTCTTAAGAGCTGTTGTCACTAAATCTGGTATCTTTTCAGGCTGTGTTACTGCCTTTATTTTTGAATGCACCTAGCAGCAAAAGTAACCAGTACTTATTTTAATTAATATAGATGCGTAAATTGATCTCTACTATTAATCATTTGGCAGTTGTTTTTGTCCAATGACTGACAATGCTGTCATAGCACAGGATATAACTATATTTTTCCTCAAAGGAAGGACTAGCCAGGCATCAGTGTTTTGAATGAATTAAATTGGTCTGATGAAATAGACTGCAGTAGTCCAGGTGAGTTATAAGGACTGCATTGGACCATGTATGTTCCTTCATGCTTCTCTTTTAAAAGATGTAGTATTTGTTCAATGAAATATATGGTTCACTCAAAGTGTCCACTGTACAAAGCAGGAAGGAAACATAGTGCAGAGGGTTCCAGGAGTGAAGTTTTCTCGATAGATGCAAGTGAAGAGAGACCTGAGTGGTCCATAAATGGAAGTGTCTGACCTGTGTGTGTGTGTGCGCGCACGTATATTTCTGTGTGTCTGTGTGCACGCTCCCCACAGCGCTCCTCCCCAGACGTGAAGGCCGAGCTGTTTGAGCTGCTCTACCAGGTGTTGCATCACAACTGGAGATACTTCTTCAAGACGTCAGTGTTGGCCAGCGTGCAGAGGGACATGCCCGAGGAGCTGATGGAGAACGAGGCCCAGTTCATCGCTATCATGCAGGTATGCGTTTCCTACTGCCCACCACCCGGCTGCGTTCTGTTTGTAACAGCATTTAATCTTTTACAAGTTCTTGTCCCGGGCATTATTGCGCAATACATTTGAGAATGAATGCTTGGTAAAATAGCTTAAGTATAGAGTCAACTGTTATAATTGCCTAGCTTGCAATGGTTGCTATTATTGCTGTTTGTAATCATCACGTTTTCATCATCATCATCCACATCAGCATCATATTGGAGTGCATTTTCTAAACAAATTTCAAGGATCTCAAATCCCTGTATAGTACAGGTGGGAAAAACAGCACCAATGCGTAGTACCAATTTGGGTGATTCATGGCAGTCCTTTTGCACCAGAAAGCTCAGCACACATGGAGGGAGGGAATTATTTAGCCAGTTAAACTTGGGTTGTTTTTATATGCCCTGATTGCATTTAGGCTGCAGCAAAAAGCCTCTCTTTCCCCAGGGTGCATTTCATTCACATGACTATAAAAAAACAACTGTTACAAACTCATAAAGTTGAGTTCTCTGGCTGTGATCCCTCACGGTTGACTTCCCCAGGCTTTTGGACAGTCGTTTCTGCAGCCAGATATTCACGTATTCAAGCAGAACCTCTCCTATCTGGAGTCGCTCAACAGCAAGCACAAGCTGTATCACAAGGTGAGTGACAAGTGAAGCCCCCAACCCACATTCCATCCTGTCTCAGGACCCTGAGGACAGAGTGTCACACTGCGATTCCCCCACCCCCCACCCATGATGACAGTGCTGATACTAGATGGTATTTGTAAACATGTGAACTGTCTGCATGGAACCTCTGCATTATCTACATTTCCCCTGATGATTAATTTATTCTATGTCTTCAGTTACACATTGTTTTCTTTTCCCAGATATTGTTCTTCAGTTTGTTTTAAGCCTGGTCTGTCTTGCATATTTTTGTACATTTATGTTAACATATGTGGCGTGCTTCAGAAATATTCATATATGTTTAACTTTAGCCTTTAATGCACTAGTTGTAATTCTCATACACTGTAGGTCAGCCTGCTTGATAGAATATATTAAGCAGCAGCTGTAATTGTGTGCATTCAGCATAGACCAATTTCTGTTAAGAGGGGGTCATCTGGCTGCAGAGCCTTCCTACGATATTTTCAGGATGAGTCTGGTTGACTTTGTAGTCATTGTGCAGCATGTCATGCCTGTTCCTCTAGTGGGTGGAGGTGACTCTTTAGTATTTCAGTGACTCTGACTCCCTCTCTCTCCCCCCTGCAGAAGCTCTTCTTCAGCTCCATGCTGTTCCACTTCATCAACGTGCTGCTGCAGGTGCTGGTACACAGGAGCCATGACCTGCTGCAGGATGAGATTGCGCTGGCTGTGTACAACATGGCCTCTGTCCACTTCGACAGCTTCTACTCCACCTTCCTCCCCGAGTTCCTCAACAGCTGCCAGGGCATTGATGCCAACCAGCGTGCCATGCTGGGACGGAACTTCAAAATGGAGCGGGTAAGGTGCACTGTCTCTAAACAGACTCCCATGTCCTTTTTAGATCTGAAGTTGAGCCGCTTTGTGTTGCAAGAGCGAGGCATCTACATGAAATGGTTTTCTGTTAATGATAAACTTTATCTTGTTCTTGTGGGACATTACCACCATATCATAATTTTGGATTGGGTCAGTAATAATAGGATATTGCTGTCTGTCTCCCCTGTACAGGACCTGCCCTCCTTCACTCAGAGTGTGCACAGACTGGTGAACGACTTGCGCTACTACAGACTGTGCAATGGCAGCCTGCCCTCAGGGACCGTCAAGCTATAGCAGACTGCCCCCTCTGTGCCATCACTTTAGCACAGGCTTGCTCTCCACCAGACTCTACTGCATTCCCTGCCCCCAAACTTTTTGTCTGACTGCTCTCATTCGAAGAGAAGAAGGGAGGGAAGGGGAGTTCCAAAGTGATACCCCTAGAGCTCCATGTTGTCCACAGGTGTTAGTCGAGCCCCCCTTTCAGTTTTATTGGGTTGAATTTTTCATTCTTTTTATTTATTTTTTTTTGTTTGTAAATCTCCCTTCACAGTTGTTTTTGTCAACCATTATGGGGCCAAACCAAAAACAAAGAAGCAGAGGTACTGGAGGCCCCTGCACTTTCCACTGGCAGCGTCTGTTTCGATAATTTCTCTGCCTTCATTTCTTCATTTCCAAAGGAGAAACTTGCAAAACCATGCAAATAAGTAAAACATAATCTATTCCATTCCATTTAGATACTTATTAATTTGAAAATTGAAATAACTATTTTTAAAGTTTTTTGGGTATTCATACCTTTTTGTAAAATCAAAAGACTTTTTTTTTTTTTTTTAATTTGTTGCCAGTGCAGTTTGTATTTTTGCTGTATAAATTTGAGAGTTTCTCTTAACTTATGTTTGTACAGTTTACAGATTTCTTACATTTAGGTTTAGGAAAAAATATCCTTTTTATTTTTAAGATGGAAGAAACTTGAAATGTGGCACTGAGGTTTTATTTTTTTAATCTAATCCAAACAGAAAATGCTGAGGAAATTGAGGAAGAAGTTTGAAGCTTGAATATGTGAAGGTCTTGTAAATCCTAACACAGCTGGAGAATTGACAGTCTGCCATTCAGTCAGATAGTGAGGGGAAGCATTATGGAACATGGAACTACTTTCAGCGTTACACAAAGATTTGAATTTTGTGGTGTGTTATATTGGATATACTTCTGATGTTTTATGGGAAGAATAGATGTAAAACCCACTGAACACAATTGGAAATGGGTGTACTTTCTGTGCTGTAATTCTCTTATGAATTACAGCACTTCTTTGAAGTCCTCATGTCAGATTCCTATGTGGATTGAATCAGAGAATAAACCACAAGTGAACAAAGATGATGCTGAAGTTATGGGAATGGCGACTTGATGCAGTGTGTCGACATTGTGTCTATGGTGACAGAAGAGACAACTCCAACTTCCCACTCTCATACACAGTATCACACAGAGTTGAAAAATTCTCCCTCTTGAAAAAAGCTCATGCTAGTCTTCATAGCTCTTCCTTGCCCAGGGTCTTACATTGTCTGTTATGCTCCACTATAATATTATTATTACATTTTATACTCATGAGTCTTTGGGTCACATCTTTTATGTTAAAAGCAATAGGAGGCAGCTGCTTAAATGAGATATTATCACTGTCTTTAGAGATAATATGGCATTTTGGTGTCCTGTCAGTATTGGCACTTTGCTGTGACATTTTGTCTGCTGTACCTTCCAGTCTACAGGAGGTGACAATAACAGTACTGGGAAACTGAAAGGAACAGGCAAGGTGGTGTGTGTCATGAGTTGGACAGTTGACGGTTGGGCTTGCTGGATTAATATTCCTTCTGAGACTCTGAGAGAGCCATTGTGATTTACAGACATGATTTGTTTAAATTTGGATTACTGTGCTGGTTTTAGACCCTGGAGGAAAAATGTTACAAAACACATTTGCAAATATTTTGTATTTGCAATATTATTCCTTGTTTACCTTCATTGCACTCTCAGTACAGATGTATGTATGAAATGCCAAACATGTTGAATTATTCAATAAAATGTATTTTTGAATTGAATGAATTCATTGTCACAGTAGAAACAACTTTTGTCACTGTTGTACTCTAGAATATCTGAAGTCCCCTTGGGTGAATATAATCACACCTGTTTCCTATGCAAATGAAAGTGACGTGCTCCACTCTGAATTTTTCTTGGCTTTTCTGCAGTGAGGATTGGTGAATTAGAATGTCAATTTAAATTATGTTGAACAGTAAAACAAGAAGGTTAGGCCAATTAGTTTTGTAAAAGAGAGATGGGATTTCAAAATACCAGCATTAAATAACAAATGTTTAAATGCATTACATGCATTCATGAATTGCACTTTTTTCATTGATTCATTAAGTGTATTGTTTGTCTGATGAGACCCCCAATCAGGTGTATCATGTATTACTGACTGTTTTGATCTTTCTACTGTTAGGCCTATTATTACAAAAGTGGTCGCCTCTAAGACCCTGTTGGGATTGGATTAGGGATTTTTAATCAACAGATGGATCAAAGGCCATCCAGAGACAACCTAGTGTGCAGTTTTATTTTGTTCTCTTCACCTAGTTTGATTGCCCATTATTGGCCTTGACACTGAGGTAAATGACCTGTTGTTATGTTGACTTGAAATAACATGTTTATCCAGGCAGGGGGATGGTGGGATTCCTCAACCTGTTAGTGCTTACCAAAAATGTGTGCATGTATCCCCTTCTGTGGTCAGACTGCACACATCCACCACCTATTTCATTTTTCTTATGAACCCCATGATGACCCTGTTGACATATACAGTAGGAGGTGTAACATTACAAATGTGAAGGAATGTGTCACAACTTCTCTCTCTAAAAACACAGGGAGGCAACTGGTGCCAGATATTTCTTCCAGTTTCTCTTTGATAATACAATAGCGGTGTTTTACCTTCGAGTTTGGAATGTTGCATATAAAACATAAAAGGAATAATGGCGTGTATTGTACAAAATATTGTTCGAAGCCTACAGTTGCAATGTGCTTGGAAATGTTAATTTGAATGATCACATGCAAAAGTAACTATAAGATGCCACTCTTTGAATTACACCTCTCTCGGTGGACATAACGTGTCCACTGACCACACAGCTGAATGTCTACGTGATGAAACACACGTGCCATTGACAAAACTCCCGGGGGTCTGCTCACTTGTTATTCGAACCCTGGCTACTCAGGAGTTAATTACCCTTAACTACCTTGGAAAGTTGCGCTTTCAAGAGGAGGTGGGGTTGTTGACAACACGCCGGTCAACATGAGGTTTTTGATGGACGTCGTATGTTAAAAAAGTAGGATGTCAAACAAGCAACCCTGACTTAGCAGACTGCGAAAGGAGAACAGAGCAAGGGGACAACTCTTGTAGAATAATTCAATTTGAATAGAGTTTATCATTTCCAGCTGGAGAATACATAAGTGTTGCTGTCCATCTGCCAATATTCGAACATGGTACTGTTCCAACTTTGTTTACTAAGACCTCTTATACTTGGTCAGCGGAATCTGTGTGGTGTATGGTTGGGGAGAGAAGGTTTTATTCCTGCGCGATGTCCTACCAAAACCCATCACTGTCAGAGCAATAACTTTGGTTTCGGTCACTACAGCACATCGTCAGGTATGTATCATCCACAGTCCATAATTATTTATTTTGATTTTTAATGTCTTGAAGTTGAATAGTTTTCGCGTAAGGAGTAAAGTCTAAACATAATTATTGTGAAGGAGAATTTTTTACATGGAATAATCAAGGCATGTGAGAATTTCGACTAAGGGAAAGCACTTTGGTATTTCAAAGCGATGTAAGGGTCACAGTTTAATAATTTTGAAAATAAATGTAGATGTGGCTATTTAATTTTAGATTCGGTTTTCGAATACGAGTAATGTTTCATTCCTTAGAAGAAGCTATAAATTCGTGAGGTTAACCCCTATGATTTACTATAGTGGTCTAATTTTGTGATGTATTGTGATAACAGTATGGAACTTCTGATCGAGCCCTATCGGTTTTCACCAGTCTTAGATGGGCATGCAGCTTTGCTGAGTTCTATGGAATAGGTGACTCAAGTAGCGTGTATATATCATCTGTTTCAACACCGCTCTCGTCTCGAACAAATGGCATTAGGGGCACAGCAAGAACACGCATTATCAGAGTTCAAAACATATGCGCACGGAAATCCTTCTGTACAGATGCCTCTGGGATTATTTCCTTCTAAAAGAAAATTTCTTACACTGACATCATATTATTTGTCTTTGATGTTTGTGTTTTATTTTACTGCATCCAGTTTTATTAATGCATCCACCATAACCAAAGAAAAGAGAAACAATCCTGACATTACTTGTATGGTAAATAAAAACCATAACGATGTGGCCATTGTTGTATGGAGATGCTGGTTGATTGGACCACACTCAAGCCTTTAAACGTGCACTGAAATCCATCTCTCACCACAGAGTGCGTCAGTGGTTCCTTTTCAGAAGCCCATTCACGAGACTTGCATAGCACGCTGAAATGAGTGGCGGTTCGTTCTCGGGGACGTTGTAAATAGATTTCTAGCAATTTAGCGAGACTTAATTTAAGAGAGCATGCCCCAGTTTTATTTTCCCTCCTATTTCAGGACTTAGCGATTTAGATTATTGTAATAAAAGCTGGAATACTACTCTTGCATCGAATGATGGCATTCACTATGATGTAGCACCATAGAAGCACCAGCTGATCTATCCAGTGATTTTAATTTATCGAAATAGTAAAAATGGGGTTCCCTTACACCGTCGGGAACATGAGTGAAGAAGTACCCCTTTCCAGTACAGTTACATTACCTAAGCTTGTGGCCTTCTTGTGCTGCATACATTTGCTCTCAATGACAATAATGCTATAGAATGAACAGATAAACACAGACATGATGCAGGTTCAGTGAGGTGCCAGCAGCATGTGACTCTGGTATGTGTGTGTTTGTGCTGGCCAGATGAGCAGAGGGCAGTTCACGTGTGAGCACGTGCTGCATCCTCCCCAGATCAGCTGATACACCAGAAACAATTACTGGGGCTGTTCCCCCTAATTTAATTTGGGAAACAAGACAGTAACCATATGAAAATCAGAGCCCCCCCTCCCTCCCCTCAACAAAATGTACATGTCTGATCATGCCCTTGTCCTCCTCCATGGCTTGGTTAGATCTGAGCAATGTTGTATGACAGAGGTAAAAGACTAGCAGGATAAATTGATATCCAAGCACCACATTGCATCACATTATGCATGATACATGACACATGTCATTACATGTGTTATTTAGAAATGAATGTCACACCCAACCCTACCAACAGTGTCATATTACTATTATGGCATAGTTGTGGAAAGAAGTGTATCAATGTAATGTGACATTAATTTCTACCTAACACATGTTATGGTGTGTAATAACATGTCCTGTATCACACGCTATGTATTAGAAATACTGAATGCGGCTGCTATGCTGTGCTTATGTGGACTTTATGTATGCATGATGCAGTAGATCGTCCGTATTAATTTGTAATCATACTGCCAGTCGCACTTAATGTACAATGTGACTCCTTTTTTTGTTATTGCTTGGTGTCTAAAGACTGGCAGTATGATTACAAATTAATACAGATGATCTACTGCATCATGCTGTTGTATTCCATAGTAATGAAAATAGAACTTCTTTAAGGGCTTTACTCAGTCAAGGTCAGTCATTAGTCACAGAACTTTCCTGAATACTTTGAATAATTACATTGAAGCAAGGAATATGGTGGCATATTAAGTCATATGTTGATCTTAATGTGTGTGCAAATATGTGTATTTGTCTGCATGTATGTGCGTGTGTGCATTTGTTCACGCACTGGAGGTATCGCAGGGGTGAGGGAGCGCACACTGATTGCTGTGAAGCCAGATGGGGTACAGCGCCGCCTAGTGGGTCAGATTGTCCACCGCTTTGAACAGAGGGGCTTCAAGCTGGTGGGCTTGAAGATGCTGAAGGTGAGTGAAGACCGTGGCTGAGGTATGCAATGATCCATATAGGAGGAGTGGAATTGTGAAAGAGTTATGCTGGGGTCACAGGTCATGGGGTGGTGGAAGTTAACAGTTAGAGCTAAGAGGTAATGATTGGTGGCAGTAGGTAACTTGGTGCCCTGTGTGACAGGTAGAATTCTGTGTGAAGGGAGTGCAGGTGTCAGGCACTTTTAGTAATGATGAAGATTTGATAGGGACTGCTCAGGGCAATGAGGTTGTCCTGGGAGTAACTCTCTCAGTCATCTACACAGGCTTCAGAGGACCTGCTGTCTCAGCACTACCATGAACTCAAGAAGAAGGACTTCTTCCCTTATCTGCTGTGCTACATGAGTTCCAGCCCTCTAGTCATCATGGTGAGTGATCCCACTCAATACGATTACATTGCACGTTCTCAGTAAAAGAGAAAATTGCACTTTTTAAAATGCCCTATAGATTCCAGTGGCAGAAGGATCCTGTAACCTCACAAACACACATCCAGCAACACATGTCTTTCACATAAGTCTTGCAGCAGATTAACTCATGAAATATTACGTGCAGTGAGTATTGTATTCAACAGCCCAATTAATCAACAACCATCACCAAACCAACATCAACCAAACAAAAACCAATGTAAATAAGTACCCCCTCAACCTCCCCCCAAGGTCAAGCTTTAGAACCATTTCTTTTCAGGTAGGTAGGCAAATGATCCTGAATTATATGGATGTTAGTCCTCTGTGGTAGCACCTTAAACAATGTGAATAACCGGAAATTATCTGGTTTTGTCTTGATCTTTTCTGAAACTGAAATGCCAAAATGTCCACACTGCGTGGCTTCTTTTTCACAGCATGCTGCACAAGATAGCCATACAAAAACAGTACACAGGGTTCTTATGGAGAGGAAATCAGTTTTAAGTGACGGATTATCACCCTTCACCCCTTTCCACTGCAAATAGTGTTTGTCTTGCTACTCCATGGCAGCATTACTAATAAATATTTGCACAGTAGGTTCTGAATGTCTCCCCTGCCTCACTTTGCAGGTGTGGGAGGGACACAATGTTGTCCAAACGTCCCGCATGATGGTGGGGAGCACCAACCCAGCTGAGGCTAATCCTGGCACTGTCCGGGGGGACTTCGGCATCCACGTTAGCAGGTAAATCTGCCCTCCCAAGCCTTTTTTGGACCATGCTAGCTGAAATCATTCTGTGATAAGTCAATTGTTTTTTTTTCTGCTCAGTTGAGCTTTGGACAGGTGGTGGACTTCCAGCTCTTTTCTCATGTGGTTGTGCCTCTTTCCTCTCTGCTTCCTGTAGGAATGTGGTCCATGCCAGCGACTCGGTGGAGGGTGCTCAGAGGGAGATTCAGCTGTGGTTCAACCACACAGAGTTAATAGACTGGGACTGCTGCGACCACAGCAGCACTTACGAACTGTGAGAGAGAAAGGCAGGAGAGTGGTCTGCCAGGATTGCACCATAGCAAGATCATGACTACCTCTACTTACATTTTTCTGGGACACAACAGACTACTGCCAGACCAGTGATTCAGCCTATGCCTGCAGTCCTGTCCCCACTGCATTTATCTAGAGGCCATGACAGTTGCACACAAAATGCTTTTGTTTCTAGATTGTTGCCTCCATAATCCATAAGTGATTATTGACATGATCTGCCTCCATACATTCTTCATTTCAGTTTTGTCCCCAAATATCAGTGCCATTTTATTTTAATACACATTTTAACACATATTTAAAAAACTAATATGTATTTATATACCAAAAGGTGGCTCTTCAATAAAATTCTCAAAGACCAAACCTTCAATTGCTGTTTGGAAGTGAGCTTCAGTGAACAGGAGATTGTAAAGTGGAAGACCTATCAAGTTAGTGTATGTGTTTGGGTTTCAAAACATCAGTATGGTTTCAGTGAAGAATTTTCAAATGGCACAACTAATTCACATTAGGCCAGGAGAAAAATTTACCCCTCTAGCTGTGAAAAAGTCTGTGGTGAAGGTTTCTAGGCTGTACAAACAATTACAGTTAAAGTACAACAGCACTTGAGTTTCTGGTTTAAGTACACACAGCTCTTGTGTGCCAAACAGATAACTTATTACAGGTTATCACTGCTCACAATGAATCCAACACAGAAAGAGTATAAATTAACCTGTTTATTCTTTTGTAATTCTGTGTAGAATGTTTTTCACATTATTACATCTCTCATGGATATGGACTTGTTACTAAGGTCATTTTCATATCACTGAAGGCATTTTAGTTCAAGTTGCCCACTCTGATTTTGATTATTTCATGTTCTCATCCCTTATTTCTCCCTTATTTTCTTGGCATTCATCTCCCAATGCTCGCTCTGTATACATACCATTAATCAATTTCAATACAGTCATCATATCTTTGTCAGGGTTTGCATGAAGTCAGCCTCCCTGGTCAAAATAAATAGAACTGCCAAATGGCACTGAATTCTGTTGAAACCCCAAAAATATCCTCTTTTGTGTGGAGAGAAATTGCACCTTTCATAACATAAATACATGCATTTTATTTCATTTAAGTGGGCTTTGCTTGTGCTCCATAAAAAGGAGTTCATGCACAGCTTGCGGATTGTGTGACTATCAATTTAAGGGAGGGAGAGGGTGAGAGGGAATGGTTAACCATCACAACAGCAAGGTAAATACACTTGATCAGAAAATAGTAAACCTTTCCCTTTCCTCAATGCTGTATGTGTGGATAGCTATTTACCCAAATCTAAACACCCATCAACTAATACCTGAGTCAGATATCTCTCATGGAATCTCACTAACCTTTCAGCGACACTAGTGAAGATTGCATGGGTGAAAGTTCATTATCTAGACACACAGGAATTTTAGCTTCCATGGCATGCTCCTGGCATGTTGCATGCTTACTGAGGAACTTGAAGTCTGAGTGGAAGAGAAGCTTACAGGTTTACCTCTGTGTCACCCTGACCTAGCTGCTTAAACCGTGCCAAATGAAGAACCAATACTGTGAGTAATACTGGATAGTCTTCGCCTTAATTATGACAAAGTAGTGTGTATGTTTTCTGAATAAAATATTCTAACTGAAACCCAGAATTGTGAGTTTGTTATCTACATGTGTATTTTGCAGTTTTATTGCAAATCTAACTGAAATTTAAAGAAATTATTTTCATCTCTGGCTTCAGATCCATGTCTGCCTGTGTTTACAACGAGACTGCCATCTTTATCAAGTAAATGCTGGTGGTTGATTAACGTATAGCTTCATCTTATATTCAGCATGCAACATGTATGACTGGTTAGTTTTTAATGTGCTTATCTTTTACCATAATGTTTGGTTATTAGGGACTAAATATTAAGTATTACAGCTGTTGAATTGTAGCTGTAGAACTTGGACTAAAACAATTGAAACAAATTAATAACAAAGTCCATCAATTACCCAATCTTTAATGACAACATTTGTAATACAAGGCCTCTCCACTGTTAACTGCCTCCAGATGAAGATGCTATATGTGACATGTGCTCTAAAATGTTAGCAGAGCAAGTGGATACTTCACATCAGTAGTAACTGAAGTGATTTACCTCTCCCTCACTGTGAATCTGAAAGAAATCCATGAAGGGCACTACATAAATATAATTAATTATTATTGTTGTTATTATTATTAACTATTATTAACTATTGTAGATGAAATCTTAAACCATGACTGTGGTGTGTTTTGTCTGGTGTGCTTATTGCAAGAAAAAAAAATCCACATACACTTTTTAAAGTTCCCGGTCAAAGAATGATTGTCCAGTCCTGTATTTTTGGAGGTGTAGTGAAAACCACAACACCCACAATGCACCGAGAAATGAATTCTGTAATACATTTCCCAACATGCATGAGTGTTAGAAAATACAATATTTAAAGAACAAAGTCCTGTGGCGATAAGGGAATGTCAAAATTAGCTCGCACATTTAGTTTGCTTCGAACATACATTTGCTGAATATATCGTTCATTATACAAGGGGTTCGTTGTTGTCTTTTTATCATTTTTGAGGTAGCTAGCTACCCAGTCTAACTATCTTAACTATCTTCATGTGGGGAAAGCAAAGACTGAAGTTGTCGATGATAGCTAGCTAGTTAGCTGCATATTCGTCTAACAAGAACATAGCAAGTATCGGTAGTTAGCTAACGGTGGCTCACCTTTGCAGGTACAATGTTCTGTTGTGTAGCTTAATCTGTATTATAAATATTATGTAACTGTTTTGCAATGATATGTTGGCCTGCGCAGATGGCTAGTATATTCGCTGTTTAGCAGAGTGCCACGTAAATATTTTGGCAAATATTGCAAAAGTTGCATCTGAAATTGTCTGACACACTGTTTCGCTTGGCAGCAGCGGGAGGATGGCAGAAGAACATCCGAAGACCTCGGAGTTGCCCGAAGACGTGGAAACGGACGACTGCATGACCTCTTATACGTATATTTACAGTCCAGACCTACTCAAGTAAGTCAAACCAATGATACCGTACTGCCGTCCCTGCTCCGTTTCCATTGACAATTCCTGTAACGACTACGTCTCTGCAAAGAATACGCTCTAAATATGGGTTTAGCAGTAACAGTTCTTTTGGATACAGGGACAAAGTGGCTATTATAACCGGCGGCGGATCTGGAATTGGATTCCGTATTGCTGAAGTGTTCATGAGGTAACTATATTTTCTACTTCAGTGTGCTTAATGGAGACACACTACTGTTTTTGCACAGTCCTAGTGTAAAGTACCTGTCTCACCTAGTTCACTGCTCTTTCAGGCATGGCTGTGATACAGTGATTGGTAGTCGGAATCTGGAGCGGCTCACTGAGGTATTTAAGATGACTCATTCATTCATTCATTCATACATGCATTCAGATGGAATGGCGAAAAATGAAGGCTTATATAAACTTCAGGCATTCAGTTTTACTTTTTAACTGACAGCAGGCTTTAGTACCACTACTGGTAACTAGTGAAAAGAGACATTTGCAGGTAGTTAATAAATGGGTCTGACAAGCTTTTGACAAAATCATCAGACCAATTACACACAGTATATAATATTCAAGTTCATTTTCTATTTTGTACTGTGATACTAGACTGTCATATTTTATGTTTCTTTTCAGGCTTCTAAGAAGCTGATTGCTGCCACTGGTCGCCGCTGCCTGGCAGTGGCCTTGGATGTCCGGCAGCCAGAAACCATTTCCGCCGCTGTAGAGGAGGCACTGAAAGAGTTTGGAAGAATTGACATCCTCATCAACAGTATGTACCCCAAATGAGTTGCACAGTACAGATCAGAAGATATCAGTGCACCTCCCTGCGTGCTTTGTGGTTCTTCAGGCTGGAAAATATTATTAGCTTTCCGGAGTTTATTTTAAAACCAATCATTTGAAACTCCTGTGTGACATATGGCTTTGTGGAAGAAAGTTCTCGTGTGTGCTGTAGTTACATGTGATGACTGTATCACACAATGGGTATGTGTTGTCTGTCAGTGTGCCGGCTCGGTAGATTAAGTGACATTGAAATGGAACTTTGGAAGCCCGGTCTTCCTATCAGTAGGAAAAGTTTAACTAAGTAACTTGTTTTAAACATTATCGCAGTCGACTGATTTATCACACATTTAAATCTTAACTCACTGAGTATTGCTCTGGCTGTTGTAGTGTGTCAGTTTTTTTGTCTCACTCTTGCCTGATTGGACAGCTTTTTAGTGCTTAGAAAGAAGGTGAAAGTACAGGATAAGTGTGAAGATAGGTTGTGCATTCATCTTTATCATAAATCTGTCAATTCTTCCTTTTCTCTGTGGGTATCTCTTTAACAATTCATTCCTCTGTGTGTTGCTTGTACTTCTTCCCTACTCCTTAACTCTTAACCAAGCAGTCCTTGTTTCATGCCAGCAGTTAACTATAACCGTGTTTACCTGATTTCCCTCTAACAGACTATTATTCCCTTTTGCAGTTACTGTCATCCACCTGTTTGATCATGTTGGTGTGATTGTCTTGTTACACATGTTCATGCACCATGGAGAAGTTTAAAATCCCATTTCATTCTTTCAGATGCTGCTGGTAACTTCCTGTGCCCTGCCACTTCACTGTCCTTCAATGCCTTTAAGACAGTGATGGAGATTGACACCATGGGTACATTCAATGCAAGCAAGGTGGTCTATGAGAGGTGGTTCAAGGTATAGTATAGTAGCACATGCTGCCAGTTGCACTGATGATGTTCCATGTTCTGAGAGCACAACATAAGTAAAGCAGTTTGCATTGGAATGGCAGATAATGATGAATTTTTCATATTTTGCTATATCTTCCCTTAAACTTACAAGGCTTGTTTCTAATTGCTCATGTTGGATACATCTGGTTACATAAATGTAATAAATGTAAGTTTTTTCTGTCTTGTGCAGGATCACGGAGGCTCCATTGTAAATATCTCAGCTACACTGGGCTACAAGGGACAGGCCCTCCAGGTACATGCTGGGTCTGCTAAGGCTGCCAATGGTGAGACATGCACGAGGCAATCCAGCTTAAAATACATGATGTTTCCAATCAACTTTTTATGTTTCTGCTTTGCACAGAAGGCCAATAATGTGCCCTCCTCTCTTACATTCTCACTGTCTTTGTTTCCCGTCTCTTTCTGTGGCACAGATGCCATGACGAGACACCTTGCAGTGGAATGGGGACCAAGTGGCGTTCGTGTCAACACCTTAGCTCCTGGACCAATTTCTGGCACAGAGGGATACCGCAGGCTGGGTATGGGGTGAAGGACACGTATGCAAGGGGTCACCTGAAGGATGTGATCAGTAAATCTTGTGGGAATGCATAGAAGTCGTTTGGGGTGATAACTCTGACCTGTTCAGTTTTATTAGCCACCAGTTCCTCTAATTGATTTTCCTCTCTGGCTCTCCTTTAACCTTCTGGCTGATGCTCTCGTACTTCTGCACCTCTCCCCCATCCTTGCCTCAACCCCCCCAACCCCACCCCTCCACCCCTTTTCCCTCAACCTCAGGTGGTCTGAGTGCGGAGACCAGCGGTGTGTTCCAGACCATTCCGCTGCAACGGGCAGGGAATAAAACGGAGATGGCCCACGGGGTACTGTTCCTGGCCAGCCGCGCCTCCTCCTATGTGACAGGCGCGTGCCTGGTGGCTGACGGGGGAAGCTGGCTCACCTCTGCCAACAACCTAACCATGCTCCTGGGTATAGCCTCCTCCCAATCTGCTAAACTCTGACTCCTCTGACTCCTCGCCCATCCCAGGTGTGTAGGAGAGGAGAGGAGAGAGATTGGGCAGTGCTGAGCAGCGCAGGAGGGAGAGGAGACTTTGAAAGGGCTGTTGTGGAGATGTTGTTTTCACCTTGGGATGGACTGGGTAATAGATCATCGTGTAGACAGGATTACTGTGGATCCTCTTCAGCTTCCCTCTGGCATTTTTTAAATTTTTAATTATAATGCAATTACATTGTGATAAATGTATATGTTTTCACATTTGCTATTGTAGGATTCTACACCAAAGAGTCTGTATATTTGTTTAAAACAATAAATATTGCTAAAATGACATTCTTTCATGGTTCTGCAAACAGTTCTGTAGTTACCAACATCTCATAGTGTGGGCAGCTTTTCATGCAACTTTATTAAATGTGCTGTGTAAGTCACTCTGGATAAGAGCATCTGCTAAGTGACAGTAATGTAAATGTCTTTGAAGCCAGAAGAGGGTCAAATTACCTCTACTTTCCTGTGTATTGGAGGCAGGGAACAGCAATGTTGAAGGGATTTCTGTCAGTTTCAGCCAAAATCTTACAAAATAATAACATCCCTGTAAAAATATAAATGGATTAATTGATCCAAGACACTGGCGTTGGTAGGTGTCAGAGCTCAGTATCCACTCACTTCTGACTTCCCGGAATGGGGAAATGTATGTTGACACTTCCAGCACAGAAAATGATAAACTAATGGAGATTTCTTTGATTTAGGACACCTTATTAATTATTGGATTTGGACACAGGTACCACAGTTACCACAAATATCTCAGTTAACATTTTTTTAACAGTTTCATCTCAGTAACTTTTAAAAAGCCTGTAAATTCAAAATAAGAATGAAATTATTTGTTTTAAAGTGTAAAATGTGGCCAAACTGGAGAGGTATGGGAGGGGGGTGACTCCAAAAAGATTAGTTATATGGGATTAGTCTGTGTCCAATTTTTTGTAATGTTAGAAATTACATAAAGGAATTAGGAGTAGATGATGATGGTTGAGGTGGGTTATTTTGCCCAGAGCAACAGCTCATTAAATTTAAACTGTGCTTCCTACATCTTGTGTCTTAAAAAAAGAGGTTGTAGACATGTGTTTTATGGTTGCTACAATTTAAAGTAGTGTTAAATTTCATAGACTCAATATTCTTGACTGTGTTTTATTTGTTATGGTTCTGTGATGTACAGGATATAATTTCAAAGTTTTCACTATTTTCACTGTTTTATTCTAGATTACTGGTCAGCTGGACTGAAGAGAGACAAGTAACATTCTGAAGATGAAGTTACAGCAACTGAAATGGCATCTTCTGTAACTCCAAATGGATGGATCTGATTGAGTGTGATTTAGGTTATCACAGATTATCGAAAAGGGACAGGGTGAAGAAAGAGATAAACTGGCCCATATTCAAACAGTTTAATTGTTATGATCAGAGACTTAACTTGGCATATCACTTTGATCATCTGTATTGACAACCCCCTCCCCAGGGATCAAACATATTTGTGCTTAGTTGTTTGTGAAATGTCATTTCCAATTTGACATGTTTCTGTTTACATTGTGTCAACATACTGTCCTGAATAACATACTATTATTTATGTGTTTATGCATTTTAGTGTGAATTCATCACTGTATCTCATCTTTCATTTAGAACACTATTCTGGAAAACAAATAATAAAGGAAATGAATGACTGAACAGTCCATTTGCTGATGAAACTATTTAAATGTAAATTGCTTGAAAAGGAGTTTGGTTTATTTTTATGTTCAACATGAAGATACATATTCTAAAGGTGAGTGAAGCACTGATTTTATAGCTTTAGTCTAAAAGAAAGTGGGGGAAAATTAGGAAACTTTCCAAATGAACATTTTACAATCACACTAGTTACCAGTGGAATAATGTGAGCCCCTGTTTAGATTGCTCCTCGTCGTTTCTGTGAAAGTCATCGTGGTTGAAGGATTTTCTGTGGTGTCTTGTTTCCAATAGGTTTCCAATAAATAAAAAGCTGGTGACAAATATAATAGTCTGAAAACACAAAAAAAACACAAATTGTCCATGAGGAATGGCCTAGCTGGCTTTTGTAATTACTTATAACTCGCACACGCGAATCTACGATATGCCTTTGACTGAGGACTCATGTAGGATCTTGACATTTTACTGTAATTGTATCTTTCGGGGGAAAAACAGTCTCGTTTCTTCTTAATTTACCAGTTCAACGGACCAAAAACAATTCTTCCACATGGGGGCACCGGTGCACAGAATACTTTCGGCTTCAGACAAACACGATCTTGCTTGCACGTTTTAGTTAAATCTGATGCGACAGCCCAACTTATTGTTGTCATTGTTATCTATAACACTATTGCCAGACATAACTCATCACTATGTTTGATGTTGATATTGTTGATGGTAGCTGCGGCATTCAGTTAGACAAATCAGAAAACCGGCGAAATAATGCAGCCCACTAAATGGTATCCTCTCCCCGGGCTCAACGAGGTTAGTCGGTTTGTCGCCTCCCTATGGTGTTATGTGTACAAGCATCAACACACTGCGGCGTGCTCATTGCGCCTGCGTACTGTGCATTTAGTGACGTTTGCTCTGAATGCGGCTGGGTATGGCAGAGCAGTTGCTGATGAGAGCGAGAAAGAGCGATGGGTATGTGGTCGGAACCATCATTTGGAATGTAGGGATCCTCCTATCAAGATGAACAGTACCACCCGCATCCGTAATTTTTGAAGATTTTCACCAAGAAAGGGTCACTCGCTACTGAAAGGATTACGGAAAAAGTACAACAGTTTCTCATGATAGGCAACACAATAGCTGAAGTTAGTCATCAGTACAGGTGGCTCATTCAAGTCCTCTGAGTTAGGGGCGCTTTGAGGAAAAGGGCTGAGTAGGAGAAACAGAAAACCCGTGAAAATAAACAGAAAGAGGTGCTGACGGTAGAAGGGAGCACTGAAAGCAGTCTGTTCTTCTTCAAGGAGGAGATGGCAGAGACGAACAATGAAGGAGAACATCGATTTGCTTCGGGATGCTTGTATCGAGTATAGCTATTTAGTTAGCCTTAACGCCGAGGAAAGCAAAAATTAGTTAGCTGGCTAGCTTTGTATCAGAGTCGCCAGTTAGTTAGCTAATGTAGTTAGCTACACGAGTAATCGTTTACGAGGTCTCTTAGCGGTGGAAACGCGAGTCTTTTGAATGCCGAATATGTTCGCTAATACCTTGTCCGGACTTCGTCTTGTCTTTTTAACTTAGGTAGACACTAACGTTATAGACTATAGTACAAGTAAGCAAGCTGGCCAGTTAGCGAGCTAGCTTGAGTTGCTTGGCAGTATGGGGTTTTTACCGGTGGCAGCAGGCAAAGAAAGAGAAACCTTAGCTAGCTAGCTACGGATTTTGCTTGCTAGCTAGCTAGATAGTTTGCCACAAAGAGAGGGCCAAAATGTTGATTTAGCTATTGCTAGTTAGCTAAGCTTATCACAGTGTGAATTCTTGAACTCCGCCGGAGATTTTAGATCGCTAACTGACATCTTGGGTTTACATACCACTTGTGGTGCTTAGCAACCGTCAGGGCCATTCCGCTACCTTTTTAGTCAGCTTCTAAGTGGAAATGCACTGTCAGGTGTAACGCTGTTGCTGGTCAAAACTTACCTGTCGCGAATGAAATCAAAACAAAATTCCGGCGACATGAAAATGGTCTGTTTTTAGCCTGTGTAGTGTTCGAGCGGGTTGTGAGTGCACCGTTTTGAAAATGTTGTGATTTACATAACTCGAAGAGGTAACGTCTACTATCTTAAGAAAAACAGTCGCGATGGATAAAAACATCTTAGTTAGAATCCCGTTTGATCACTGGCTAGGTAGATAGCCATAAGTTACCTTAAAGTAAAGTTAATAGTATGTTTCTCAATAGCGTTTGTAATATTCAAAGAAATCTAATTCGTTTAGATATAGAACAGAAACTAACGTGCTTAACCGGACAGAGGTTTGTGTCTGTAACGTCTGTAGCGTTATGCGAAAAGAATATCTTAACTTGCTAAATTACAGTGTTTTTTAAAAGATTGTCAGGGACGTTATGAAAATCAGGACTCGCGCAATCTGAAGGAGCTTTACTGAAATCCAGGAATGCCTTTGGACTTAAGTAATGAACCGTTTTGCGCCCATCAGTGTAGTTTTTAGCTAGTTTCAGTTGAAAGGGAATTACGAGAACTTTTATTCAAGCGTACCTGGAACGATGGCTCTCCACCTTTGCCTTTTTTCAAGTGAATAGGATTTTCAAATTGCCTCAGGAAATAAATGCGAAATGGAGCAAGTCCTGCTGTCCAGCCCTAGTGGGCATTCAGAATGGGAGTTGGAGCAGAAGCCATCTTTGGGATTCCTTTTCTTGGATCCAGACAAAGGGGCTACTTTGCCCAAAGGGACCAAAGAATGCCTGGAGTCAGAGCTGGATTTCCAAGGGGCGGAGGAGGAGCTGGTGTCGCTTAATCTGGAAAATGCCTTAAATCTAGACAACCTCTTCCGGAACTCAAGGTACACAGGTGTTGACCAGATCATGCCCTGGGACAAAGGGTCGGAACACCCTGTGCTGCACTGGGAGAGTCATTCAGTTGGATCCTCACGTTTCCATCAGAGTGAACCTGCTGAGGTATCAAATCTCCAGATCAGTCCAAATGACCCTATTGATTTTAGGGGCTCTCCTGTCCAGGTTTTGGCAGAGCCCCTGATTTCTAGCAGTGGGGATTTATCTATTCAGGCACAAAGTTGCCACCAGAAAGTACCTGTGGAGTTGATGAATCCTCATAGCAACCCAGGGGAACTTACTGATTTTAGCAAAACCCCTCCTTCTGTGCAGGCTTTGGCTGGGTCTCAAGATTCTAATAAGGGGGATTTACCTTTACTGGAAAATTTGTTGTATCCAGACTACGCCTCCTCCTCCTTAGCTGCCTGCCCTATCAGTGAGCCCAGCCTGCAGGGTGCCAGCGAGGAACCATCTTTCCTGCTATGCCGTGAAGGGAGCGGCCTCAGTCCCTTGTCACACGGGCTGGAGATGGTGTCATCTGAAACCGAGGACAAAGGTTTATTCCTAGAGCCAGTGAGGGATCCGCTCACAGTGCGTAATGCTATCCCGGAGAGTTCACCTGAGAGCTACCTGAGCAGCCTCTCACACGTCAACAGCTCTGCCGACCGTCATGAGCCGCTGGAGGTACAGGAAGCATCTGAGCTCTTATGGGAAAGGGCAAGCTCTCATGCTGACGGCAGCCTTACCCTCGCACATCACGCCACACGCACCCCTGAAGAGGTGCACCTGAGCCAGCCTGTGGAGGTTACTGAGCAGTACATTCCCGTGGACACTCCAACCTGTAGTTTGTCCCCCGAGCACAGCTGTGAGGGTGAATGCCATCTCACCGGGTTCCACCCTCAGTTGACGGAAGCTCAGACTAATGAACTCTTCCCAGATGGAGATGCCCCGAACCAGGATGATCCGCTTGACAGCAAGGGCCCGGATCAGAGCTTTTCTGTAGACTTAATGGAAGAAAAAGGTTTTCTAGGTTTAACTAAAGCAGAGGGACATGAAGAGCTGACTGTGGATAGCAGCTTGACAGCTGATGCAATGTGCGAGAAGGAAACTCTGCACTCGAAACCCCCTGAGGGTATGTTCCAGGAAAGGCCTCCTGGTGTGGAGCACCGTGGGAGGAGTGGAGAAGCAGAGCCTAACTTGGACGCAGCTAGTCCAAGATGGGACTGCCCCAATAGTCTAGAGCAGGAGTTGGACAGCAGCTCTGGCAGTTTGTGGACTAATGAACAGACAATTGAGGTGGGGGCATCTACCTCTCTGCCAATGGGCGGCAGTGTTTCTCAGAGGGAGGAAGACCTGTCCTCTTTGAAGGCTGTGTTTGATGTCCTGGACCAGGACAGTGATGGGTTTGTGCGCATTGAGGAGTTTGTACAGTTTGCCACAGCCTATGGGGCTGAACAGGTAAGGCTATGCCCTCTTTGTTTCTGTTTGTTATATTAGCTTATCCGTAAATGTGACCGACAGGTTTCTGTCACTTGTCATCCCACAACACCATTTGAGCAGAGAGGGGTTGTTTTTTGAAAGTACTGCCTGAATGGCTTTGGTTAAGTTATGATGCTACCAGTTCATTTCTGCTTTTAATTGGTGGTGGACTGTATTGTTAGAAGCTGGCATTGCCTTTTGTTAACCACAATATCAAGTATTATTGCTTTCATATTAGCTGTAAAACCTCGAAAATCGGTTTCTGGTAAAGCAGCTTGAAAAGCTTAACAGCATTATTTTGTCATTGAAGGCTCGGCTATTAGGGTTCTGAAATGTCCAGTATACAGTGGTTGGTGCTCTACCAACTTCAGTTGCAGACTGAAAGACGAGGCTGAAGTAATGGAATATCATAGCTTTTCCCCACTGGTTTTTCACACAAGACTACTTACAGTTGCTTAATACTTTAACTCTAATTTTCCTTGTATTTCATCTGATCACAAGTGATTCATCTTTCCACACTTCACAGCAAAAGCTCAGGACAGGCGTAGTCTGTATGGTTACAGTAGCCAGGCTTATGTGCTTGCAGCAAAGAGATAAGCAAATTATTTTCCACTTTGTTCCAGCACAAATGAAATCAGAGCTGGGTTATCGTATCAATTGCAAAAGTCATTGGTGATTCATCCAGAGGTTGCTAGAACAGTGATGTTTGTCTTGCCCTTGCCAGTGGAAAAGATAGAGGTTCCGCCAAATAAAGGAGTTAAGTGGAAATGCTGTAGATACAGCGCATTGTTTTGAGTTATCTGAATGGTTCGTATGAAAGCTGATACATTCTGTCTCAGAAAAGGTGTGTAAATAGCAAGCCGTTTTGCAAAAACAATGGGAGCCCCCTCACATAGCACGTCAGGAAAGTCATATGTTCAAGTAGCGCTCCAAAAATTGTGCTGATGAAGGAGTTAAGGGAATACAGTCATGTTATTTTAACTTAATGCAGCGCCTCTGCCTGTAAAGAAGGAGGGCAGCAGCAGGGTTGTGTTACTGCTTAACACAATGGCGCCGAAGAAACCTGAGTACATGGAATTCATTGTGCAGTGCTGAAGCACTTTGGCTTATTATAATTCAGATCCAGAAGGTCCACTACAGCTTATGCTGAAGGAATGTTAATTTTAGTAAACCAATCCAAGCAGTTTGTCAAGTTTTTACACCCCAGAAGAGTGACAATGCATCTGCAGAGTAGCAGTCAGTCACTACCTCCTGTCACCCCCCTGAAGACTTTTAACTGAATCTTGGTTCATCTGATTTAGATCTGCTTTCATCTGTCATTTGAGTTGAAATCTGAAGTACATCTCTGTGTTCTTTTTGGGTTTATTGATAGTTACAGGAATTATGATACTGGAACAGAACAGGTTGGGATTTTTGTGTTTCATTTGTTTTCAAATTGTCTAGGTAGCTGTGTACTGTACCGATATTTTGGAACAGACTCGTTTATTTGCCATTTGTATTATGGTTGTATACTGTAACAATCTTTAAATCTCTCCCTACAGGGGTGTTTGTCAAATAAATGACAGCAACTATAACATTACGCTGGATGTAATGATACCTGTGATTTAAAGGATTTTCAGTTATTTTCCTTAAGTTCAGTATTAAATCATTCCTCTTTATTTTGTAGGAAATAACTCTGCAAGCTCTTAAAACTTAAAGCTTACAGTACTTCATTTTTGAAATAGTTTGGCTAAACATTAACAATGAAATGTCTTTATTAGTGTGAACTTACTCTGTCTTTGACAGCAGTGTTGATACGTAAAGCTGGCGTGCCATTTTGAGGTCAGTGTATGAGTTTACCAACTTCAGCAGCTTTCTGAAATGCACTGTTTTGATTAAATAGCATAACAGTTGAAATTTCCATCTTGATGTCTTCAGCATTGTAGGAGAAGGCTGGAAGAGATTCTGTGTACCAGCAGCTGTGTGAACATCAGGGCCATTGTTTTTCAAAACTGTTTACATTTTCATTGTGTAGAGGCATGAATTCTTACAGCAGTGGAATCCTGGTCTCATTGTCTGTGCCTGCTTGGTCTCACTGTGGTCGAATGAATGATCAGTGTGTGGGTGTTGCATCACAGTCTTTGTGTAACCTGCTCTTTTTGCTCTTACTCAGGGTGGGATTCCTGTACAGGCTGCTACTGTTACTGTTTGTTTGCTTCACTTTTGCTGTTTTATTCTTGAAGACTGTATCTGTTGAGAGCCACACACATTAACATACTAACCCAACGGTCTGTTTTAAAGACCCTACAGTAGTATGCTTCAGGGGTACTGTAAAAATAGTTGGATTGGCAGCTCTCTGAAGCAAAATTGGCCTAAAAACCTCCTTTTAAACTATTTTCCACACCACCAAATGGTGCATTGCAAATTCAGGAGCTCAGATGGGACTGCCCCTTTGCTGTTTTACCTCGGCAGGCTTTAGTTTCTTATATAGTAGCACATGCTATTCTGTCAGTGCCTTGCGTCTTTGTCTGAAATGGGCTGGGCCAATAGGCTGGAAATGGCCCAAGCACCAGGTCTTTCCCTGTGTTTCTGTTCCCAAAAGGAAAAGCTCCACCGGGACTTAAGGTATGTTATGTGTTTAAGTACAGGGCAGTACTGCGGTGGAATTTCCTCACCATTTCCTTTTGATTCTGCAGTTCTTTTCTTTCTTTCCCATAACATTCTTTTCTACTATGTCAAAGAGCAGCTCATTTTACAGGTTTATTTATGTGTGGTTCATGCAGGAATCAGACTTTGGTATGCTCTGTCTGAGCCTAAGGTGTGGGGGTTTTATGGTGTAGGTATAAAGAAGTAATATTTCATGTAATGTAACCTGTAGTTCATTTTCAGAGCATATAGCAAAAAAGACGTCCTAATTTTCAACATCTCTTTAGTGGCTGATTAAATAGTTTGACTTCCTCCATATATTTATGTGGGTATTTTTCAAATTACCCCATAGTAGAGATGTCTACAGAGGGGCAAAATAGTGGTATATTCAGCGGCTTATATTGTACATTAGCCTGGTTAGCTTGGATTTTTAATTACTTGCCTGTCATACTTTTGCAGTTCTTGACATATTATTAGCTTAATAACTGTAGTCAACAGTTTGAAGAGTGACAAGGAGATTTAAAGGATGTTCAGGCAAGAGCTGTGGAGGCTGAAGGCAGCTGAAGAGAGCTGTTCCATTGGCACAGGATGTCAGAACAGTGTAGGAAATGGCATGGTGGGTTAATGTTTCAATTGGTATGCTGCATCTACCTGCATCCTGAGATGATCTTAACTCAGACTCATTGATGGTATATATTTTTTTAAATCAGGGTCACATGTGCAGTGCCACAACACAGTTACACTATCCACACTCCCTCCTTTCATTATGAAAGAACAGCAAGTGAGTGTAATTTGATCCTCCCTGTGACTGGTCACACATGGTGATAAGCAGTGGCAATTCTGTATAGTTCACTTACTCCCTCACTGGCTGAGTGTGGTGTCAGAAAACATGTACTGCTTTCAGTCTAGTTAGTGCACAAAGAAGAAAAAAGAAAGAACTTAATTGAAATTGAAATTGAATTGTAACTAGTACACCAGTTGATTGTAGATCACTCCACCATGATAAGGACACAAATATATTTTATGGATTTTTTGATATCATGATTATGAAAGTCATATCAGCAATATGTTCAAATATTAGTGTCTGATATTATTGGCTATCAATCAAACCATAGACAAATTACACTGGTGGTCCTGCCTGTTTGGGTACTTCCCATAAAATGATGCCCCATCCCTCACTTTCTACCTAGAAATGTGTCCTTTGGCTCAGTGTTCTGCTGATCCAGCTTCTGCTGAGACATTCTAGGCACCTGAATGTAGAAAATGGCTGCTCTCAGGAGCATTACTGAGTGCTGCCACTCTATTCAGGCTTTGCAGGCCACAAGCTCCACCGTGTTGGGTAACTTGAGGTGCGTTTTGTTGAAAAGGACAACTTGGCGGACTACTTAAGTGTTCCCAATTATGCCTGAAGTAAAGAAATGTTCTTACTCAACCAGCACATTTATCCGGTAACCAGTTCAAGACTTAATTGCCTGAATGTTGGACACTTTGCTGAAAGATTAGCCTAATCCGTGAAAATTACAGTTGAAAGTTTGGGGTCACCGCCTGATATGAGGATGTAAAGTAGAATATTCTCTGTCTCTCTCTCTCTCTCTCTCTCTCTCTCTCTCTCTCTCTCTTTCTCCCCCCAGTCTTAACAGCAATGCACTTATGGGTAGTGGATTACTAATTAGGCCAGCAGGTAATATTGGTCAATAATAAGAATATCCAATCATCAGTTATTGGCATTGATTTATAAGGTGCAAGTAAGGGGCTGATAAGGCCTTTTCTCAGCTAACAGTGGTGCTATGATACTCCCCCAGTATTTTATTTATGCTAATAGATGATACCAGTCAAGCTGTAGAATGTGATGACCATACGGGGGAGCTTTTGGCATAAAATCAAACTGGCAGAAAATTGCAGAAAATGTAGGCCTAATATGTTTCACTTTGCTCTCACCACAATGCTTGTTCAGCAGTTATTTTGAGTATAAGCGAGTTGCTTCTAGCATAACTGACTGTATATGTTATATGGTATGTTGGTAAATATGTAATTAAAATATGTAAATATGTAATGTCACATTTTTTATGCATTTTGGTATTTTGTAAGTTTCTACTTGGAATGAAATCACATTCTTACCCTCACTTTTAATTGCTATAGTATTATCATCAAAGTAGTGTTTCCACTGGCTTATTGTAAGTACCCCAGCTGATAGTAAGTTTGCCTAACTGATGTGCAATTGTGGATGTCTAAACATCAGCTGAGACTCAGTTTGGCCAAGGTGGAGCTTCTGTATATTCCAGCCAAGTCTTTTCCATTGAAAAATCTGACCATGGCACTGTAAAACACCACAGTGCCAGACTATCAAGGCCTGTTTTGTTCTTCTTATGTGTAATTTAATTTATGTGGAAGTTTACTTTAAAGTTTTATGTAATTGGGTATGTGGCTATTATGACTATTTTTCCTGTCCTTTTTCATTTTGGCTCAACTAAAAATTAATATACTGATGAGACCTAAATTGACAGATTTTATGACTTTGTTGAACAGCATTCTGGGAAGCTGTACAATAAGTAAATTAGCTACTTCATACAGTACAACAAATAATGGAGTTAGCAGTACTAATAGTATTACAAGGATTTTAACTGTAATGTATTACAAGGGTGCTTTTAGGCTTTTGTCACAGGTGTTTGTATCAGTATTATACAAGTTTTGATAAATGCATATTTGTGTGACTGCTGATTGCCTGAAAATGTGACTTATATTTGCATCCTACAACAATGTCCTTTATTTATGGCTGAGTAGAAACAAGTTCCTTCCTGTTGGTGAAGATGGTCTGATATTAATCCTAATGCTAAATCAAGCTGTCTGTCAAAGCCTTTCATTTTCTTTATCGCCACCCCTTGTGGTTGATTTTGTATGTCCCCTGAATTACAGCTGAAGGCTAAACATCTTTCCCTTGTGCTGTTTGGCTCATTGGCTACACTGAAAATCAGACACTGTGAAATGTCCAAGTGAATTTCTGAGTCCTGAAGGATTAAGAGGCTATTTATGTAACTGTTGCTAAGACAGCACTGAAATTGAATGTTTAATGATAAAAAAAATGCTGGAGAGTCCAGCCATATTCTACACAGATGGAAAAGGGTTGTATTTCTTTTTAATTAGCTGTGTTGTACATCCATCAGTTAGCTTTATCCTTCTCATCCTCCCAGCCCTGACAGTATTATCACAGGTCAGATATGATGAGCTGGTCAAGGGCTTCTTATGACCAGACAGATGGAGATGCTCCAGTTCAATGGCCACCATCACACAGGGGAAGGGGAACTGGGTGAGGTACAGGGGGATTGGTAGGGGCTGTTACATCCGGATTCCAAAGAGATTACAGTGCAGTGCTGCTGACCACAGAGTCAGGTGCTCTGCCTAATCCCCCAAAACCCACCACCATCGCCACACCCATCCATGTATTCCTGGGGTGTAGCAGATTTGGGGGGGGTTAGCTGTAGAATGTATTCCCCTGAGTCAGGATGGCTGATGGTTGACACGGCCAGCTGGCATGCTCCATTATCTGAGGAGGGGGGAGCAGCTCTCCTGCAGTTCTGTCAGTAACTCTGCTACCACCCCTCAAAAACCTCATCATCTCCTATTGGAAGCAAAAGTCTAACGCAGGCCACCTCCACCTTGGCACGTTCCGTGCCTCCTCTGCGTTTAGGAGATTCATTTTACTTCAGCATTATTTTATTTTAACAGCATACTTTCTTGTAAACCATGTGACAGTCAGTTGTGGTAGCCTTAGCGGGAAGGTGTTGAGTTACCGAAATTGTAGTTCAGCAATGGAGACTGATAGCTACCTTTTTCCACTGAGGTAATCCTATGGGAGGCCATGTAATAGATTGCCTCATGCAGAACAAAACCAAGTTTTTATTTTACTGTATTTCCTGTGTGCACCCAGGGATCGCAGTCTTCCGTGCCTTGACTAGAACAGAGAGGGTGACAGACAGACCAACACAGCCTCGCTTGCTTAATCAGGTGCAAGTACAAGTGGGGGAGGCCAACTGTTATCTCATGTTTGAGAACATTTTGTTAGGACATTCCTGTAGGGTTGTCCTAAGTACCATGATACACATGGTCTTCTCCATCCAGTTAGATGCCCTCAGGGATTGTAGGACTGAAGCAATGAGATGATTATCAGAAAAGACTTGTAAATGTCAATGGGCAGTCCCTTGTCACTCTTGTCCAACTGGAAATGTTGAGTTCATGCTGGCTCTCATTGTTTCCTGCCTGGCATGTAGGGAAGATTGAATGGCTTTTTTATGGTTGGTGACATTAGCTTAGAGATCTCAAAGAGGGTGTTGCAAAATTGTTTCAGTGCTAAAAGATGTGGTGTTACATATTTGAGGCTCGTGGAAATGCAAATTTATAGTGCTTAAAGTTCAAATTAGTAACACAAGCATCTTAGTAATTTGGCAGCAAAACAAAACTGATCCTCCCTTCAGTTGACTTTCTTTCATAAGTGACAATATTCTCACAACACTCATGAATAAACTTCATGATTTAAAACTTTGATTTTACTTAAGGCATATCCTGTATTGACCCATGTCTGAGCAGTTAGATATCATTTGAATAACAACCATGTTTGTTCCTTCTATCTGTTCTCATATTATCATCTTAAATATAGATAAAGAAAAAGAAACAAGCTGAAAAAAGCAGACAAAAGAGTGGGCCAGTCCTTGGGCCAGTCCACATCATACCTGACTTACATATCTGGATTCAGCTGGGAGGACCACAAGTTCAGTGATATTTTTATGCACTTTCAAGGAATAAAAGTACGTAGGTAGGTAGACAGGGTTATATTTACATTTGTGCCTGTCTAAATAATGGGGAAGATGACAGTTTGTATTTTGGACTGAAGTCAATCTTTAACAGGTGTTTAAAACCCTTGTGCTATAATGCAGTTGAAGGAGTTAGCAGGTGACCTTTTGGAGTGCTGTTTGTCAAGCAAAACAGCCTTTGTTAATGCCAAAGACCTGACCTTGCTTTATGTGCAAGTGTGTGCTGGTGTTGGAGGCATATAATGTTTTTATTTTTTATTAGCTCTAAATTGTCAATACTAATAGGGAACTACAGCATATAAGTTTATGATTTCTCAATATACTCATATTCACATAAGTTCAAAAAATAAAGTTTGAAAATAGCCACAAAGCCTGGGTAGCTGTTGATGACTAAACCAAAGTCAGTCACATGCTCTCATGACCTGTGAGGAACTTGGCCATCATCTTAAGAAGTCCCAAGTTCAACCTGTAAAGGCTTGAGAGCAGAGGCTGCATATCCTGCACTGGGCTAAAGGGAGAGTTTGTGCATTGGTGGATGACTGAGCATCCTCTCTGCTCTGACCTTAACTTACCTCACTACTGTGCACTTATGCTCTTGAGAGCCATACATGATACATCACACAAACCTATCTGTAACAGATGGCAAAGAATGCAAAACTCACATGAACTGTTTGTGATTACCCAATAGGGACTTTATCAGCTTTAAAAAATCTGAGCCTTAAGCTAGAACAAAAAAGTGGAAAGGTATCAACTGTTGGTTTTACCTTTTGCCTTTGGTTTTGTACAAGCAGGAAAGAACATTATGATTTTGGTGTTTGAAGGTTTGGCTAAGTAATGGAGAAACAAAGTACTTGGAATGACCTTTAACAATACCATGCTTCAGTTGTAACTGTTAGGCCTATTCTTCTTGGGAGTGTTGTGAATGGCCTCAGAATAAATATCCCTTTTAAAGGGGATATCCACACAAAATTATAATGTTGTGTCTTACCTGAAGAACACTTGTGTAAACACTTGTGGTGTAATTTCTTTCATGTGACCAGTTCAGTGCTTGAGTCCAGAACCAAAGCCTGTCCTTGGATCTGTTTGCGTATTCTGGCCGACACTCCCTTTCTGTGTCATTACTGCGGGGAATAGGATTTTGTGTTTTCTTCGAGAGAAGGAATTATGAGGGCAGCTGATGACTCGATGACCTACATATTTATGTTGCATAATCGATTCAGGAGCAGAATAGGCAATATTTTGGGGATTTGTTTCACTTTTGCTGAGGCAAATACGTAAATCCGGAGCATTGCAACAACTGTCCACTCCCAAGTGAAAACAAAGGTGGCACCCTTGTCTGTGGCTGCAGAGATTACTGTGGTAGATTACTTTCTTTGTGAACTGATTATTTTACTGAACCTGTGCAGCAATGCCCTATCATCTAAGGATCTCCCAGCTCTAAATGCATGGCCTATAAATACACATTTTTGCTTAGTACACATTGCTTTTCTTGAAACGTCACATTTTCTTGACTACTGCAAGTGAACCTGACACACTTTACAGGAAGGCTACTGCAAAACTGGGGGAGTCGGGGCTGACACATCACACATGTTTGAAATTGGGGAATTGCACTGTGTCAGCTCTGTTTCAGTTTCAGTTTGGAGATTTTCAGCTAATGCGGGGCTGTTCTTTTCTCCTTGAGCCGTATGCCCTCAAATAAATCAATAAGAAGCGTCTGACTTGGCCGCCCCCTAAACTGCTGGCTTGTGGTGTAAAATGCGGGCTGCTTGACCTCGGACACTTCAGGAATGGGTCTGAGGTCTGCAGAAATTCATTGAAAACGGGAACAACTTGTTTTGAACGGCTCCAAGGCGACACTGCCTGCTTACTGTATGTTCACTTGAATGTAGCTGGTGAAAACATGGAAACATGGCATTGACACTAGGACTTGGTGGGTTTGCACAACCTGCCTGTGGTATTTGAATAAGCTTAGCATAAAATATTAACAAGTCTGTTTTTAGCCTGTCTTTGCTTTGCTTATGATCGCTTGGGGATGTGTAGTAGTCTCAGCATTAGTGCAGTTATGAGGGAAATTCTCAGCAAATCGCTTCCAGCAGTCAGAGTCCATATGCAGCTTAGCGTTTTCCCCTCTCCCTGCCGCTCCATTCCTGGGAGGGCTATTAGCGTGAGCAGAACGATTTTAGCAGAATCAGCCCATCAGAGAAGGAATTAAATGAAGCCCTGGTATTCTCACAGCAGGAGCAGCACCTCAGTGCTACGTATTTCAGGAATTCTGTCTGACAAGAAAGTGTTACAGCAAAATCTTCAGAGAATTTAAGGTCGTATTTGTTCAGTTGTATTTCCTGATCAGAATGGAGGTCTTTCTCAACGCATTCAGGGTGCAGACAGTTTCCATTGTGTGTGTTGAGGTGCTTTTAGAACAGTTTTGTTGAGTGTAAATGATTAATAAATATAAAAGTACAATGTGAAAAATGTAAGATAATAAAAGATAATAAAAAATTATAATTGATGGGATGCAAAGTGAAATTTAAGGAAGTTACATGACATAGTATATTACAGTAACAGTTTATGAGGTACAGACATTCTTTGAGGACATAATGGGAAAGACACAGTTTTTGATTTAGTAAGACTTCAGGCAGATTGAGTTGTATGGTTGGACCAGGCTCAGAAGGAGATTTTATACCCCCCGCCCCCATTCAGGCTAATTTACATGGCTTTCCAGAGCAGATGTCTCTGGGGTGTTGTGCTGAAGCCTTCCAGCTCTGTCTCCTGCCTCCATTGCAGATCCTCTCTGGGAAGGAAAGTCGTTGAGCTCGTTTTTAAGAGCGAAGACACTTTAAAAGTTGAGCCATCTATTTTATTCTCCTTCAAACCACATGGGTAATTTGTACTCTGAGAGACAATGGGTGTCTAGCTGTAGCATTACAGTGTTCTCATCGCGCATGGCTTCTCCACATATCGGTGCCAGATATTCTTGCTTCAGTGATCTTTCTGCAGTGTGCACATAGTTGCCCTGTGAGATTAATCATCTTACAGTGTTATACATGCACTGTTCACAGTGTGTGATGTCATTGTCCTTGGAGAAGAGTGGTTAAAGTTAGAGACTGAGTTGCCGAAGTCCTAATATGAAATGGTGATTTCTGCTTCCCTCTCTTTACGCATTACGAGGTGCAAAGCAGAGAAGGTTGTCCTGTTGCAGTCTCAGTACAGTGGCACTGACCTTAAAGGTAGTTTGGGCAGACCCAAACCAAAGCAAGAGAAGGCCAGTCCATTTAGTAGGCTGTTGCACAGGTTAAATTGTAGGTCAGAATGTTTAGCAAAATAGACCATAAAAACAACCCACAGACATAGGCTGTGGACACTTTCACAAGCTTTCACAATCTAAATTCTTAATTAAAAATGCTTTAATAAGAAAAATTAAAAGTAAGAATAATCAGATGTCTGTGATCTGTAATTGGAAGTCTTCATTTAACATGGAAGCCAATTAAATGTAAAATGACAGGATATACGTAAGGTTAATCTGTATCATTGCTGTTCATTTCATGTGATCACTCATGATGTGCGAATTTTTAAACTCGGTGAATCTGGGAGGGGGTTATCCTGTTATTCTGTGGGCTGTCGGTTTCTATCCTGTCTTTGGCTTTGGGTGCTTTGATGTGCAGGGGTGTTGAGCATTGGCAATCCCTGCAGGAATGTCCCTCCTTTCCTGGGCCTGGGTGTGTGGCACTGAAACACAAACTACCGCAGCAGCCACAGGTCCCTCTCATAGTGCAGCCACCATTGTCCCGTAATTGTCTCTGTGGGTTTTGGCAATTGTTTGCCTTTCACAATAAAAGGGTTGGATAAAGTCTGCACTGCAACAACAGTATTATTTACAAAGTAACAAACCTGATATCTGATCTCGGCTAAAAGTATGTTGTTGGGTTTTGTTGAAACAAACAAATGTGTATTTCTGGACAGACAGATATGATTTGTGACAATCTGTTTTTTGTCATCACTGTCACGCTATTTTTATTTTGTTGGATCTGTATGCTTTCTTTTTTTGCTACTGTTCTGGTTAGGTTGTTGTTTTTCCTCACGGAAATTACAGATGTTATTTGATTCAAATTACCGTGTGTGTTGGACAGGTTTTGTCAGTTCTGTATAGTTGTTTGTTTCCTATGTATTTGATTTTTTTTTGTTTATTGTTGTAATCATCAGAAGTTTATTGAAGGGGATAATGCAGTGTGAGAATTGGAGGTTATATTTTTGAAGCAATGTATTTGACTTGGTGAACTAGAGACTGTTTTTGAATTAGAGATTACTTTGTCTCCCAGAGGTGTGGTAGGCCTGTATCATCAGTTTTACCAAGCTATTTCGTGGAGTGTGCCTAAGGTTCACCTTGCTGTCACGAATGGATCTGTTAACCATCTGCTTTAGCATGTACCCTTAACAGGAACACGGCATCTGGAAAGAAAGCTTCCCTGCATTTCAAATGCTTTTTGACATTAATTACTGTCTCTTAATGGTTACGGCACTGTCCGAAAGGGAACTGCCTGTGCCCTGACAGGGACAGCTATTGAAACACCCAGGAAACAAACAATTCCCTTGTGAGACGTCCCCCTGCTCAAAGATGGTTTGAAGGGGTCGGTCCTGTAGCTGTTAGCAGTCACGCATGTGGTGTGGCAGCGATTTGTGAGTGGCTGTTGTGTCCACAAAGAATCCACAACTGAGGCAGAGGAGTCTAAACAGTGCTCAGACAGCCAGAAGGCCTGTTTTGGCTTTGTTTCAATCATTGCGTTTCATGAGCTGTCCGTCTGGTGGGACACTCGTCCTTTTTAATCATGCCAGGCCAGTACACTCTTCTTCAGTTTCAGACAAACAGCATGCATAATTCCCATAATTCACTTGTCCTCATTTGTACCCCAGGCTGCAAACAGACACATACACACACACACATCCACACAGAGTTCTTTTTTGGCTCTGAGAAACTACTGCAGCCTCTGTGTATGGCCAGCCCTGCTGTTTTTTTTTTTCCCCCAAAATAAGAGGTTTCACGCTTAAGAGTGATTCTTGTACAGAGTCCACCTCATATTTGCTCCATTTGTTGTTATGAGAGTCCTCAGTAAACATGCTGCATCAGCATGCAGTTCTCAGAGCAGTACAAACAGGCCCTGTGGGAGGTGCAGTGTAGGACATTTGTGGAGATAAACTGTCAGCCTCCACATGGGGAGTGTGTAAGGTAATTGGACTGCCTAGAGTCTGCTACAGAGATGTGGCACGTCCCCTCTCACTGGATTAGTTCACCTGTGTGATGGGGATGGCGATTGATATGAATGTTGATACAAATGTTGGGGATTTGGTGAAGTCCCAGTTGTCTGGATGGGGGTCACGCTTCAGTGAACAGTCCCACCTGCGCTGGTAGCAGATGTCCCCCCAGTAATCCAGCCCCGGCCGGCCACATCCAGGGATGCAGAGACCCTATTTCCATCTGTCTGCTAGACCTGCCTGTCTAGCACCTGGGCACCCTGGACAAGGGCAGCTGCCTAGGTGAAAGCCTGTTTGTGAATTTGGCTAGCACAGTAATGTATCGCTTTACCACCTGCACATCCTTACCTGCCATCTGCATCATTTGAAAACATGAAGTAGCCCTGATGTGCCTAGACTACTATTTATTAAGAAACATGCTTCAGCCTGTTGTTTTTATATTAAATGTATATTTTAAGAATGTCAATTGTTTTGTTTGCCCCTTCCCTTTGTATTAATCCCATTGGTTTTTCTGGGACTTGTATACCAAAGTACATGAGACAGTACCTGTGGAACAGCAAGTTCTCCTCAATGTCTCTGTATATATAATCTAATGAGGGAAGCTAGTCAGGGAAGCTGGCAGTTGCTCTGTTCTGTGTCTCTCACAAACGCCCTTTGAAGTGCCTCATCCCATTATGAGATCTGATGAAACTTGGGCCTGTTTCTTAAAATAAAAAAGAAAAGCTGAACTTGAATGCATAATTAATAGATGCCGTTTTCATTGGATGCAAGGAATGTTCAAGCAGATTTGTTGCACACACACACATGCGCACGCGCACACACACAGACACACACACACACGCACACGCACACAGCCCACTAGTCTTAAACACAGCCTTAAGTGTTAGCACCTCTTTTGTTAAGAAGCCGTTTTAGCGTATGACCAGGTTTAAGCGTTAGCGCTGGCTCACTTGAAGAGTTCTGGATATCGCCCATGGGGTTGAGCGCGCAGTCCCTGTCCGCTACAGCAAAGCTATTGTTCCGTTTTTAAACCCACAAACTGTCCTGCTGTGTAGTGACCCGGGTCCTAACCGGCCATGAATAAGTCTCATTCTATCAGACAGGGCTTTTTTTTTCATCTGAAGCGTGGCTTAACTGGTCCTTCCCGCTTCTTTCTTTGTCTCTGGCATTTCTTATAGTTGGTCGTGCTTCAAAAAGGCACTGTGATCAAAGGCTGGTTTCTGTGACTGGAAGTGAAGCCCCCGCGTTCTCCTTTGCAGCTAAGGCACTGGCCTGTCAAGTGACCTTAATTTATCTGTTAAGCCAATATACACAACAGTAATCACGTGTATGTATAATCAATTATTTAATATTTTGTTCTTAACCATGTCTCCTAATTTTGATCTGAATTCAAGGTTAATGTGTTCTGTAATTATTTGTATTAGTCAACTGAGTTCATTTAAGATAAGGCAGTAGTAAACTTGATGTAAGTATACTGTGCAGTTTACTCATACAATAGGCTGTAATAATCTTTAATGGAAATTCTTGTTTATTGAGGATTATCTACGTGTATGTAACTGCAATGAATGTATTCATAATTTTAAGTTGGATGCTTGAAAAATGTAGCCTAGTGAATCTTATTGAAAAACTTAGCATCTCAAAAATGTAAAACACTATTTCAAAGGATCATGATCAAAGAGCAACGCTTCAGTTGATCAATTTAACCATCGAAACCATACGTCCCATATGTCGATGCTCACAGAATAGGATTATTATTATATTTACGCTTTTTTCATGTCAAGGCAGTTGAGGGTCAGTGGTGGAGAGTTTAAGGGTGTAGCATGATGGCAGCGTGTTTCCCCTGTGCTGTGGAAACAACAGCGCGGTTTCCTGTATGTTGTGGTCTCCACTGTGGGTGAGCTAGAACATCCTCACACACATGCATGCACACACAGACACGCACACCAACAGTTAAAATATCAATTCGATTGCTGTTCTGGTTCACGCTTCACAAAACATTATCACTGTTTGCTCATGCAGTGCACCTCAGAACACGGAGATCTCATTTTATGGATTATGCTAATGCTCATTAGCATAATCTGTAAGGGAAATACTGCTTTTAAAATGGGATTCAGTGTAGTCCTTAGGATGAAAATTTCAAGTGCCAGACCTATTAGTCCTAGTTTATTTTTATGTTTCACCATCTTTGGTTTCCAGACTTCTTTCTTAATTGTTCTTTTAAGTGAGATCTGAAGCATGTTATCAACTTTCTTTCAGTTTCTGTTCAGTTCGAACAGTGCATTTCTCACACATTCAGGTAGATTATAAATCACACATTTGTCAGCGCATACATGCTATTCAAGTAAGCAGACTCATATTGACTGAGTAGACTTTATAAATTCTCTGTTTATTTTTGTATCCACTTTCTTCACCATTTTTTGGAATCTACAATTGTACAATGAGGGCTCATCTCCCCACAACTTCTCTCTACTTGTGTAGAAGTGCATCTGATACATTTCATACCAGCAGTGTGTTTTTTCACACTACAAATCCCAGAGTGCAGCAGGAGAGTGAACAGTGTATAGTAACAGCTCCTTTATGTCATCTGAGAAACACAGAGACGCCTGAGGAGTCACAGGTCACAAGAGTGCTAGGATGAGGTAGCCCTGGCCAATGAAACCCACTCTACCCAGGGGGAGCAAAGCCATTTGTGTTTTGCTATAGACTCTTGGTCTTTGTCATGAAATGACACAGGTCAGATTCAAACCCAGGTCTAAGGTGTAGGGCTCAGCCTGCTCTCGGAAAGAGCGTTTTTGCCCACAGAGCCAATTGGGAGTGTTCTCTGTTTAACAATAGACCTCATTCACAGCACAGGCTCATTCTTTATGAAAAGTTCATTTTGTTGATTTTTTTTTTTTTTGAAACAGGCTTTTCTCCCCATGTCTGAATTGTAAGTGAATGCATAACTTAATTTTTTCTGTTGTTTTAATTCTCTAAGCGTTTAAACTCAAGGAGGTTTGGGGCTCTATTCAGGTAGAGCTTCTCCTTTGTCCCAAAAGATCATATGCTGTTCTCGCCATAAAGGCCTTTCGTATCTCTCTCAGGCTCAACAACTCAATAGCTATTACTCTGGATACCTGCTCACCCGTTGCTAGGTTACTCAGCGGAGGGTTACTGGGAAACAGATTAGCCGATTGTATCATGTGTCATGTGAGTGCCACTTGTTAGGGGTTGTATGGCCACTTGCAAATAAGTGCTGGGCCTGTGTGTGTGGGTGTGGGTCTGTGTGGGTCTGCAAGTTTGTGTCTGCAAGTTTGTGTGTGGCCAAGGTGGAGTGGGTTGGGGTTGCATAATGATATAGAGAGGTAACAAACAGTATATATGAGCTATTTAATGTTCGCTGATAGTCAAAGTCCTTGAATTATGTTCAGAGAAAAGATACTTGATTGTAATGGTTTTCAGAAGTGAGTTTAGATGTATTATGTAACATTAGTAGGTCTTGTGCAGTGCCAGCTACTGTTAATTGTCAGTGTGGCCAGCTCTGCACGCAAATAGGATTGTTCAATAATGCAGAACCAGCAGTTTTGCCGGTTGCCCAGTTATTATTTAACACCCACAAAACCAAATTAGAAAAGTGTCGGGCAGCTTCCTGTCTCTATAATGGTGGTCACTGCTCCCATCTATGTGAGACGTGAAACAGGTTGCATCACCTTATAGAGGCTCAAAAAATGGCAGAGGATGACAGAGATCAGGTGCTTGTCAAGAACTGTCTGTAGATCATCTGGGTGCAGTGCATAGATGTGTGTTTTTGTGCTGTCATAGTAGGATGACTGAGATATACGCGCATGCAAAGATCACCCCGGACTCCTTGCACAGGGCGATAACCCATAGTGGCCTGCATGGAGACAGCAGCCCAGCACCATGAAAATGGGGAATGTGCTTATGTCAATGGTTATTGTCTAAAGCATGGAGCCAGCATCGTAAAAGAGAGACACCGTTTATGCGGGCACTCGCGGTCAGAGCCACTTTAATTGGCGCTGTATGTCCCCTAGAGAACTGCTGATTCTGCTGGAGGAGGTAATTGCAGGGACATTTGTAAATTGATCATAGGAACGTAAACTATACAATGTAATTTTAAATCCTTTTATGGCCTTCATTTCAGTTTCTTAATGCAGTTTGCCTTTCTGTTGAGTGTTATGTAAGAGGTGCATTAAATGAAGGCAAAGGAACATTTTCAGCATGACATGGTACTCAAGGGCACACATTATGTGTAGTGGACACAGAAGAGAAGGAGAACTTTAACTCTCCTACCTCCGTGCAGTAGCTGACACTGCTTTTCATGTCATTTGTGGTTTGTTGATGGTGGTGATGATTGTTTATTGTTCTTGGCTTTCATGTTAATGTGTTTAGTTTGAGGTTAAGGTTAATGTATCAGCCTTGGCACACAAGCACAGGAAACGGTCATGACAACATCAGATAACATGTAATGTCTCGTTGTAAATGGCAATCTGTCGGTAATTGAATTAGATCATGAGGTCTGCTCGGAGCTGTTCATTTACCTTAGGTTTACAAGTACAGAGTGCAATCTTGTCTGTCCTCACTTGACCACATAATTGACAGAACAGACCTCTCGTGCATTCAGTTCAGTGTGAGGTATGGCAGCAATGTTTTAACCAGTCTAACCTTGTCTCGTAGGTAAAGGACCTGACACGGTTCCTGGATCCCAGTGGTTTGGGTGTTATCAGCTTTGAGGATTTCTATCGAGGAATCACCGCCATCAGCAATGGAGGTGAGCAAGGGCATTGTTCTTATGTGCTCAGCCAAGGACCAGGGGTTCACATCAGAGCCACTCTCATGTAAAGCTCCTTACATCTTACATCAACCCCTCACACTTCTCTGGATCACTGGCAGCGGTGGTTCCAAGGTTCTGTCATAGAGCTTGGAAATTTCCACTTAGAAGTCAGTCCTGCCCTCTATCCCATTTTTCCCATTTTATCTCAGAAGGAACTGACACATTGTTGTGTATATGTCTCTCTCTCTCTCTCTCTCTCTCTCTCTCTATATATATATATATATATATATATATATATATATATATGTGTGTGTGTGTGTGTGTGTGTGTGTGTGTGTATAAAATGTGTGTGTGTGTATAATATATAATATTATAATATAATATAATATTTAGCACAGGTTAGAGTGGACATGTATGTCACATCTCTCATACAAACCCCTGCTTTGTTTCAGTCATTGTGCATTTTTCTCACAGTAAATTGTCCTCCCCTGACAGCTCATTTAATGTGCTGGGAAAGTAATTCCTTCCTAATTAACAATGGAAGAAAATTATTTTGGCACTGGAATCTGCAAGCTCATTAGATGACCCCCACACACACACACACACACACACTTGCACAGTAAATGAAAAGCTGTACACTGCCTAAAATAGCATGTGCGATGAATCTGTGAGCACCAGGTTTTCCCCAATACTAATTCCTAATGCGCCACTCTCAGTATCTCAGCTCTATCACCCTGTTGCTATCAGCAGTGGGAATGATGAAGTCTGGCCCACAGTGCCCTGTTCCCCTTGAGCCTTGGTCTTTTCTAGGTTACTCAGCTTCAGTTACTCAGCCCTTCAATTAATGATATAGAGGTGAGCGTGAGTTACAGAATCACAAGGGCCTCTGGGTACGTCTCAGAGAGAAGGGGGTGCTCAGGTTTTCCTGAATAATTCACCCAATCCCTGGCCATTCGAGGACTTTGATGTACTCATAGTTGCTGAACAATACCAGGGTTTGCCTCTCTTTTCAGTACAGTTATAAGTGCAAGTTCCAGTGTGGCTGTCATATCATTTTCCAGTACATTTGTATGATTTGGTTTAGATGAAATTTAGATATTTAGGTTTGTAAAACTAACACACAGACATACACACCAAGGTTTTTGTTATCCGGTAATTACCGGTTTTTGCCTGGCAAAATTTATAAAAAACCGATAAATTAAAAACTTGCCGGTCAAAATGTCAGGTAATAATGCTCATACAAAGTGTAGCTATAATGAAGGCTATCCCTAAACAAGACATTTGTGTTTTGACAGTGAAACAGCCTATTAACAGCCTACAGTACTTTTCCCCAAAAGGGTGCACTTTTTTTTGCGCGACACTTGCTACTAGGCCCACTACTATTCAACTTTGAATTATTTAATGTTAAAAAACTATGAGAAGCTTAATAACACTAATGAAAACATAACGAACCATGTAACGTAACACGTGCACTACATAGGATAACAAATAAATTACGTGTGAAAGGGTTAATCGTTACTGTTCATTAAATAGTCAAACTGATCTGAGGTCGTTGTCATTCTTTCGTCAACCTAGGTGTACATTATATTTGCGTTTGTAACATAGACTGTTATTGAAACGTGACCGGTAAGTTTCAGATTTGTTCAGTAAAATAAATTCTTTCTGGACACCGGACCGGCAAGAAAAAATCCTAGCGGAAACGCTGACACACACACAACCACACACACACACACACACACACACACACACACACACACACACACAAACACAAACACAAAAAAAACTGTGAATGTGATTCAGAAGAAAATGTTACGAGCACAAAACCCCACAGGCGCGGTGTACGCCTGGTCTACCCAACCGTCTAGCTATACACCAACCCATGTCAGTGTTTGGAATGAGCCTAACCTAACAAAAAGCATTAAAGCTTCACCCTGACAGGTTGGGTCTGTCACCCTTTTTTTTCACTGCCAGAAAAAGCTCAGTTATCTTGAACCAATCACTGCTGCTTCTCAGTCTGAGTCTGTCTCTTGTCCTGATACGGTGACCCCCATGGAATGGTCTCAGTGGGCCACTGCCGCCCTCGGCCGCCCTTTTTGGGGCTCCCTGCAGTGAGGGCTGTCTGTCAGGAGTGGCTTGAAGTGGTCAGGGAGGAGGAGGTGGAGGGGGAGTTATCCCAGCCTTGAGACAGACACACCGTTATTCAGCTCCTAAAACCTGGGGGATGGGAGTTTAGGCATGGGAACTGAACATCCTGCAATTGTGGTGCAAGTTGAACTCTCCTCTTCTGTCATTGTTGCTGAGTTTAAGAAGTTGAGTTGTCCCTTGAAACTGACTCTCCTAAACTTGCCCATTAGCAGTCCACAAAAGATTTAGACCCCTGACCTCTGTTTTTTAAACCAGGGATGCCTGCCCCTCAGTCACTACTGTGGTCACACTGATGGTAGCAGGTCTGCATACTCAGGCTTTGTAAGTCTGCCATTCACTCCCACGCACAGCTTCTCTTGTAGGGCCTTCTTTTAGCTGGAACACTGAGAGGGAAAGTAATATGACTGTGATGCTTCAGCTATAGCCTTTGCACCTACATTGCAATCTTGTATGATTCATACATCACTCTTTCAGTATAGCTGTGCAGTTATTTTGTGCATGCGTGGGGAGTAAAGGCATGACATTTTTATCCCAATGTATAACTGCTTTCCTGGAAGACTTTCTATTTGCTACTAGTGTGTGGATGTCAGAATGTTGCTGTAACTTCCAAACCTCCTCACAGTCCACTGCCAGAATTCCAATCTGTAAGTATTGCCAGACCAAGGCTTTTGGCTGCTCCATCTCTGCTTGGAATATTGAGCTCAGATCGGACGGAAATCTGCCTCAATCTTATGGAAGTTTTTATTCAAGACAAAATATAAAATTTGGTTTTCTCGGTCTGTTTTCTTCTACTGGTTTGAAACTTGAAGAAATACATTTTCAGATTTTTTTGTATGCACTTCTGGGTCTTATTAGCTAGCTGTTCTTGCAGGATCCAAGTTTAGAATTTCCTGAATGAAAGGTACCTTGTGGACATTTGAAATTCCTCACCCCCAGTGGCGGCTGTGGTATATTTGTCTGCTAAGCCACTCCGGCTGTGGTATGTTCCCAAAAGAAAAAAAAAATGCAACTGCTCCTTGGCGATATTAGGGTAGGTTGAGACAGTGCCAGGACTGTGTTGTGTGTGTTTGCATTTACAAACGTTTAAATGTATATAAATGCAGCAACACACATTTAAAGCATTTCACTCTACCATGTGTCAATATTGATCTCATTGCTGTTGTAGTGTCTCTGATACAGGACATCGAGGAGTGTTACCCTGAAAGTAAAGATACATTGTATAAGTAGATGAAATGGCAGAACTGAGTTGGACTAGCAAAGAGACCTGCAGTGGCTATAGTATGATGCCTCAGAGTTTGGGCCTTTTTAAAGCTGTGTTTATGAGGTCAGGTGGCTGAGTGCCGTAAGTGGCTGATGCTGTTCTCTTCAGGGCCCTCTGTGCGTCTGCAGGTGATCCTTATTGACCTGTCTCAAGTGTCAGTGCTCCTCTGCAGGCGGGATGATTCATGGTACCTAGATGGACGCCAAAAGTAATATTACTGTTGCTCCAAGTGCCATTGAGTTAATAGTTACATAATATTTTGACAGAAGGAAGAATGTCAAAAATATTCTCCCAGCTTAGGACACAACTGTAATGACCCTGGCAGAGGGGACCCTACCCCTGAGGCCTTAGTGATTTCGGTCCAATGCTGTAGCGTGCGTTTCTTTCCTCGATTCAAATCAGGTGATGGCATCTAATAGCGTGATCTCAAGATCTCATGACTCAGAAGAACTAGATGGTAATAGGTGTTTTGAAACAGTCCGCTTTTTATGTCTGGAACCTTCTCTGAAACCAAGGACGTGCTGATCCACCGAGAGGACACTTCTCCTAATTTGACGTTATACTGTAGGAATCGGCTGTGCTGTGAAATTTTCTCTGGTCTCTGGTCTTTCTCTTGGTCCTGCAAACATATTCAATGAATAATACTGAGAAATTTAGAGGGACGTTTGGTTTCATATAAAACTGTATAGCTCTTACATAGAGCTAATTGTTTTTGATGTGTTTGGTCACTATCAACATTTAACCTTCCGGTGTACTGTTGTTCAGTTTCCTCGTCTAAGGCACACACAGCTGAGCCCCCACCACTAACTCTTCAGTGTTCAGTGTGATCAGCCCGGTGGTTGTTGGGGATGAGATGTCTTCAGCAGTGCCCAGCTGCAGATAAGGCTTCTTGAGACTATGTTCAATTAGTCACACCAGGGGGAATTGACAGGAAGTGCTGTCAAAATGTTCTGCACATCAGTACAAAAGTGGAAGTTATCTTGACGGCCAGTTTTATCTAAGAAATCCAATTTATTTCATTTCATTTTTCAACATATTTTCATCAGAATTCATACCACTGCATGCAGTTTTTGCCATGCAATGGCAGGTGAAACATTGAGTTGAAAATAGTTCTTTCCAGATGAGGATCTCATTTCAAACAGAAAAATTAATGACAGACCACAAATTAGTATTATTATTATATTATATATCATATTATATAACATTATTATATTATGGCATATTATTATATTATATTATTATTATATCAGTGAAAATGGTCAAAAATAAGAGACCATGTAAACAACTCGGTTTACTTTTATTTGAATTTTCAGTTAAAATTTAATTTCAGAAGGATGTCCTCCTTTCACTGATACAAATGCAAACTGCTGCAAAGATCCACACACACAGACACACAGTGTATATTAGAGCAACCTTGTAAGCTGTTGTTTTTGATTGAGGACATCATGTATCAGTTTAGTATGATTAGGTAAATAGATTTTGCACAGACCACCTTTGCATTTTCTGTCTATTTTACATGAACTTTTCATAACCTTGCTGACAGCAGTCTGCCATTACCCAGCAGTCAAACTGCTGTCACAGTTTGGCTTCACTATCTCAAGGTTAATGCTGGAAAGCAGAGCTGACTTAATACTGAGAACTCATGCTGTCGAGATGATGACCGATTGGCCTCATGTCTTGCTGGTAGTGTGGTTCTACAGTCATGATATAATTGTCCATTTGTATCACGCATCTCTTCAGTAATGTCAGCCATTCATTACTGTCTTTTTTGTCACATCCTCTGGCTTTATTTTCACGGCCTGTCTTTCTGTCCCTCGTCAGGCTCAGACCCTCTCTGTGATGTGGGCTTCAACCCCGGGAATGAATCTGGGGGCTGCCCCGAGGAATATGAAGACTATGCCGTGTTTGAGGTGAGTACACTGGTATAGCAGAGCAGTGTGTGACCTCACCGTGCACAGAGTGTAATCACAGGTGGTGCTGACAGGCCCGCATAAAGCACATTGCCTAGAGGAATTAGACATGACATTATTTACCCAATCTTTTTTTCCAGCTATCTGCTTCTACTAGCTGAACTCTGCGTGCACTCGGATGTCCCAGAGCAATTGTCTCAGTGGCTAAGAAAGCTATAATTTTGATTCTGTGAATGTTCAACTGGCTAAACGGAAAGGTCTGGCACAGAACGACTTGACATCTGGCTGAATTTCTTTCGCAAATATTGAATTGTTGGAGTCTAGATGTATTTTACATATGTATGCTATTACAGTTTTCAGCTGTGGTCAGCATATCTGGAATTCCTCGCCCGCCTTGTGCAAGGATATGTATATTTAGTTTTAATTTCAGTGGAACTTCATTGTATTCAGCTGATCCAGTTTTGTGTGTGTATGAGTCTTGAGCAGGAGTTGTTGCACATGAGCTTGGGTTGTGTGCTGCCTGTGTGTCCATTTCTGGAGGAAGACCTGAAAACTCAGTGTAGCTACAGCACCCTCTACTGACTTGGTCATTTAGTGCCATATACAAGACTGCTGCAGTAGCAGCAGCATTATTTAATGCTAAGCATCAGAGGTGCTCTTTAAGTAATGCCCTACATCTTTTCTTAAATGTGTTCGGAACCCAACTACAGAATTAGCTGCATTACTTTCTGTGGGACCCATGTATAATTTTGAAATTGTACATAATACACATCTGGCTAAATCTGACTTGCGTCCGTTGTCCTGAAAATAAATAGTGAACCTTAACAGTACACCTTTTCAGAATGCTACATTTTAACTTGCTAGAATGAAACTGTACTTAGGACTAAAATTGTTTAGTCCTAATAATAACTTCTGTCAAACAACATTCAGAAGAGTAGGTGTTGGGGGAGGGATAACATGTGCTTCAGCCCGGATGCCCCACCTGTGTCCAAGTGTGGCCTGGCGAGGACTGTCCCTCTTTCCAGGCCTAAAGGCCTCAATGGGCCTGTTGTCCTGCCCTGTTTGCTTTCAAAACAAGTGGGCTGAGGTGGCTGGGTGGAGGACCAGCTTAGAACCCCGCCCTGCGAACCAGAGCCGCAGTAAACCCCCCAGCTGTGGCCCTCAAAGGCATCGTCATGGCAACCCAGCCCCTTCCAGTCACAACACCGCCATTGTTGCATCTGTGGCTTGACAAAAAAACGAAAGGAATTCATCAAAGGAAAAAGCAAGTGTGCTGCAAGCAAAAGTCCTGTAATATTCAGGTCATGTTTGTTCCTCCATCCTCCTGTGCACAGCGGATTTATGTGCTGTTTATGAGCTGTGTTGAACGGACTGCTGAGCAGCTCTACTAAGCAGACCTAGTTGCTTGTTTCACACCATGGATACAGGAGTAATCATATTGTTTTTACAGCTGAGTAATATCAGAATGAGTGAATATCATTGTGAGAGAATATCGTATGAGATAATATCATGTGGCCACAATGATAACTAATGACTCCCAGCTTTGCTGGCTACCCTTGAGTCTAAATCACGTTGCTCATTAAAAGCCCATCTACCCTCAGCTTGTAGGATTTACTTTAGTGCTTGTGCCTTTCAAAGTAATCCTTCAGAATGTTTAAAAACAAGATGCTAATGTCAATTGTATATAAGATTAGGCATGATCTACCTTATATGGTGAGAGTTAAATTAAAAAGGAAGTTGAGTTACTTGAAAACATAAGTCATACTTTGTTAATGTGTGGCACATTAATACCCTGGTTTCTTTCCCCCAGACTTTGGTTTTGGAGTTGGGAACAGCTGTTGGTCTTGTAACCGTGCTGTTGGGTGGGTCTGAGAGGCGGAAGCAGGTCTTGGCCCACAGTGCCCTGATGTGTACCTCAGGGTGAGAGTGGGGGTGGGTTGCTGCCACTCGGTGGCCCCGCCTGGCTGTGACATCACCGCTCTCCCCAAGAGCTCCTTACGCCTTCTGCCCTTCGGACTTTGCCTCTCAAAGCCCGTTAGTGCCGAGTGTGGTACGGGACAGACCTCTGTCTTAGTCTCTGCACACGGAAGGGAAGTTGGGAGGGGGGGAGCGGCAGGAGTCCCATGACAGCTTTTCCTTCCTGCCCGTGAGCCCTGGCAGACAGTAGAGCATGGCTCTGGGCACAGCGGCCAGCCCTCCAGGCTCTGCACCTTCAGCGGCTCCGCACCAGCAGGTAGGGTCTCTGTGGCTCTCCCACTGCTCCACGGACAGGCTCCAGTGTGGGTTGCTACCGCGGCCAGGGTTTACTCTGACCACAGCCACACTGGGCTCATTGTTTCTGCGTTAACATATGAGAGTGATCTCCGATGTTGTTTTGGAAACCTGGCATCTTTTTTTTTTTTTTTTAAGTGCTACTCACTGAATCACTGTGCATGTGTTCCAGTGTGTGAGCTGGACTTTGAGGGGTGTTCTCTTGCACATTGAGTGAAATCTTGACATTCTTGACAAATCTTGACAAATCTTGATTTGCTTTTATTTCTGCATGTTTATTTGCTTTTTAATTTTGACGTGGGTTTGAAGGTGTGCTGGAGGCAGTGAAGAGTAGGATTGCCTACTCCAGCTGTTTGAGTCACGGCGAGTGTTTTGATCTTCTCTCAGTTCTGAAAGATGTGCCTACACCTTGGCATATCACTGACATATTTTTTTTATTATCATTCTCATTAGGTGCGTTTCCAGAATTGCATTATGTTTGGCTATTGAAATTGTTGCTCAAGGAAATAAAGGGAACCATTTTAGCAGCCGTGTTAGCATTGAACAGTGTTGTTTTGGTTTAAAATTGCACACATTTTGCGCTATCACTTGGTACTTTAGAGACTTGTTGTTTGAAGTTTTGAAGTTCTTTTTCAGGTTCTTGATGCTGTTCTAATCCAACTATGGCTAACCAAGATGGTGATGTGTTGGCATATTTGCAGACATTGCATAGGTGGTTTTGTTCATTTTATTTGTTTATTCCAAGCAGGAAATAAAAGATTGTTTATTTCAGCTTTGTTGCATTGCTGTGGAAGGGCATGTTGCACAAGTATATCCTGTCTGCACTGTTCATTACCCATTCCTTGTTAACTCAGTTTGTTAATCATTACAGCACTTACTTTTCACTTTTTATCTCTTCTACTCGAACAATTCACAGATAAACCCATTTGGCTAGTGGCAATTCATGACAACATGTGTTACGTTAGCAAAATTGGAGTTGTAGTCATCAAGTCAGCTGTTTACAGGAGTGCATATGCTTCTGTGTATGTACTGTGTGTAAGTTGTAATATACAGTACCAGTCACAATTTTGGACATTTTTCTTTCTTTAGTTTTACTATTCTCCACATTTTAAAATAATAGTAAACGCATCAAAACAATGAAAGAACACATGGAATTATGCAGTGACCAAAAAGTGTTATAAACAAATCAAAACTATCTTATGTTTCAGATTCTTCAAAATAGCCAAAAGTATTTTTTAAAATTAAAAATTAAAATTTTTTGGAAAGAAATTCATACATCGGCATCAGCTTCACTGTTTATATACCAAGCATTTAAGCATAAGTCTTTAAATCAAAATGTCTCCGAATGCATGTTTCCCATCATCTTACTCAGGCGTGTCCAAAATTTTGATTGGTACTGTATACATACAGAGTATATATTCATTCCTTTACAGTGTCGTATTGGGTCAGTTGTGTGCATAAGATAAGCACCAAGTCTGGAAGCCATTCAGCGGGTGTAGCGGAAATGTGACATGTCTAATCCGCGGTGGTAATATTGTGGGATCCACCCCTCCGTCTGCAGCAAAATGAGGTGACAGACAGTGCCTACGTGGGATCAGAGAGCACCTACAGCGAATGCGAGACGTTCACGGACGAGGACACGGGCACGCTGGTGCACCCGGAGCTGCACGAGGAGGTGGAGACAGACAGCGCCATCGATGCCGCCCTGCACGATCCGGAGGAGGCTGGGAGCAGGTCAGTATGCGCCCTGACCACACGCACACATGCGCACATACGCATACATGGACACACATACGCACACACATGCACACACACGCACACACACACGCGCAGTTCTGCAGAACTGGCTCTGTGGTGGTACTGTCAGGTTTGCGCTGTGGAGGAGGAGTAGAATGCTGCTCTTGTTCAAGTGCTCTGGTTTCTGAGACAGACCACTTCAAGGCTGCTCCAAGGGGGAAACTTTTATTGTTTTTCATCTGTCCAGCCACTAACTTTTTATTCTACAACACGCTTGCAGCGTTGCAAGTTAATATATTCATTTATTCTGGATTTGGTAGACCAGCTGCCAGGGGTCAGCTACACAAGCCTGTAATTAGAATCTATTGATGCTTTTCTTGAGAGTGAATCACCTTTGACCAGTTATTCTTCATCCATTATTAATAAACGCTTTAAGTTCTTTTTATTTTTAGAACAGGTCAGGGCACTCAGGTTATTAATTTCCAGGGATTCTGAACTGTGTTTTTTTTTAACAGTGCTTGTTTTCCGCTGTGCGTTCCAATGTGATGATACTTGTTGTCAAGAGAAATGTGTCACTAACTTTGTCGGCCTCAAGGGCCTGGCACTTCGAGTAACTGGAGGGGTTTTCATCCAGATGTTAGAAGCTGAGCCATATTTTGTTAAACTTTCGGGCAATGACAGAACAGGGCAAAATCAGTGAGATACAGGAATTTAAAAATCAACAATTTGGTTTCACTTGGGACTGGTATGTGTGAGTCTTACTAGTTATTGACACAGGTATTGTTTTATTGCATTGATTTCATGTGTATGCTGCAGTTCAATTCAGTATGGTATATTGTGCAGATTGTGTTGAGATCCTTGAATTGGGATTGTGTTGCAAATAGTCTCCCAGTACAGCTCTTGAGGACACGGCATACTGTACTCTTGTGATACATAGTATTGTGGTGGTGAATGTGGCAGTTTTAACTAAGCTATGCCTTACCCAAACTTTCCCTCAACTAAACATACTGGCAGAAAATACCAAAGGAGAAAAACAAGTACTCTAACTGAAGCAAATGACAATAGTATGTCTTTGATCAGGGCTTTTTCCTGTAATGTCACCATCACCACAATACCCGCTTACAGAGGGTAACTCAGGCACAATGTTGGGACTTGGGACCATGAGCCGGCTCTTTGAAAAAAAGTCCAGAAATCTCCCACAGGACAGGATGGCAGTGTGTATGAACCTCAGTGCTTGGAATACAGTTCTATATGCTGGTGGCTTTAAACACACTTTTAGCATGTTCTTTGCCACGAGTGTTTTTTGACCTCTCTTGGAGTTCAGATTCCAGCTTTTCACAGCTTTTGTCAAGATTCCAGTAAGTAATTTTTTCATACTGATTTTCAGGGTTTGGATACATACCCATGTTTGGCAAGTATGTTTTCATTTTTGCATTTTTTCGATAAGCTGACAAAAAGCACTCCTTTTACTGTGAAGTGTAGTTGTTTGGTATGTTCAGACCCATAGGTTGTGTGTTGTTGTTGCTTACTTGATGGAAGTCAAAATGGGGGATGTTGCAGTTGAATTGTAATTAGAAACAGCACAATGACATAGAAAAGGAAAAAGAGTAACCTCTGCTGCTGTCCCCTCTGGATTCAACATTAAGGTTTTTTTCCTCACTTGTTCAGTCAGAAAATTGGGTCAGAAATCTACTTGCCCAAACTGGGTATGGCATGGTTTAACTGTAATGTAAAGTACATAAAAATGACCATTGTCATAATTTTCATCACCTGTGTGTTTACGTCACAGTGGCTTCTATATTTCTCAATATAGAAGCCACTGGTCCTGTCCTGGGGTTGTCGTGGCTGTCTAGGTTCCATTTTGTGTAATTGTACAAACACTATTTAAAATGTTTGATGCTATTGAATTATTTTCTCTACGAAGTTGCTAAACAATTGTCACTGCACCAATTCCACCCCCTCTCAATTGATAAGACATGAGGGAGAGTATGTCAGGTTCCACACTGGAGATCTTGTCAGGGTTCATGTTGAGCCACTGCCACTGCCCAATCTACCTGATGTGCCTGTACCACACTGTTTTATTGGGTGCAAGAAATATTAACCTGGTAAAAACTCTGCCTTTTCCTAGAGAAAACATAATGTTGACTACTATACCTGTAGCTGGCTGGTCAACTTCACAGTTGCAAGTCACTGGAAAATGGCATTATAAACAGTGCCTCAGTAAACAGTATCCGCAAGACTATACGTCAATCTGTTAGTTAAACTTTTCTCGCTGAAAGTCATCTTCCGCAATATAAAATAGCTTGCTAGCTAGTGGCCTATATTAGCCAGCTGAGCTAATTAAGTTATAATAATGAGCAAACTATAAAACTAAGTGGCCTGTTAGGCTCATTGGCAACGTCAAAAATGAGTCCTGCGATACAGTAGCAGATGTCACTGCTGTTTGGTTGCTTGATTAAACCTATCACTTATTGGTTCTTCATAAACATTAACAGGTAGTTTTTTCTGTTGTGACCCAGTGGAGAAAGGAGGGAGAGCAAAAGCAGCTGTGAAAGCTGCACACAGCAGAAAAAATTGTGTGCCTTATAGCACACTGGCAGCAGGTGGTCGATGTTGTACCTGCTTCCTCTGTCTCAGGTAGCTGGTTATTGGTCAAGAGCCAAGGTATGGTTTGCCACAGGACCCAACGTGATCCACCTTGTTACACAAAACACACCCCATCAACCACACAGCTGCTAATTTGCTCACCTGACTTTGCTACTTGAAATGTAGAATTTTCTCTAAATCGTCATTTGCCAGATTGGGCAAGTCACTGGCCAGTTTTACTTTCCCAACACGTTTTCACTTGCCCTGGGCGACTGGGCAACCATTTATGTTGAACCATGCCCCTGCTGGTTAAAGAGACAAATTAGTTGACGGCACCCATTTAAGAAGAACCTCACACAAGCGCCAAGATTTACCTCTTAATGTTACCAAAACAACAAAAAACAAAAAGTTTTTTTTTTGAGCCCAGATTTTGTTCTCTTATACAACATCAAAGAAGTGTTTAAGCACTCATGGCTTAAGAATAAACTGCAAGAGATTAAAGACTGTGATCTTTAATTCATGAGAGGAAAAAATCAGAACACTTCTCAATATAATTTAATCTGCACACCTGCCAAAGAAAGGCATTTAATCTTCTAATGTGGTAAAAGTGTTGTTTTAAAAGCCAGGTATTGAGTGCATTGCTTTTGTTTCTCTGTTAGTGACACCCCCTTGCTATTTCTCTTGATGTGCAGATTGTCAGATTTTTTTGCGAGCAATGCAGGATTCAGGGATCAGAGAGGAAGCCAGGAGGTCTGGCTTATCTGCTGACTGCCTGAGCCACATCTCCAGCTCTAGGACAGAGCAAAACTGGTTGACAGAGATGTGTTTTTGTTTCCGCTCTGCCAGAAAACCTTGAATTGCAGGAAGTGTGGAGTTGGCTGTTTTCTCTCTTTTTTTTGAGTGTGGCAGTTAAAACCCAGCCTGCTTCCACTTTCTCCACTTTCCTCTGTCTGTAGAAGGAAGTCAGCAATCAGGGACTTTTAGCACTTAGCAGGATTTTGGAAGGTCATTTCTCCATTTGCGGCTCTGAACTTTCCCGGGCCTAAACAGGATGCAGACAGAATCATCTGACTTCTCACTCTCTGAGTCATGTCAGTGTTGCTTTGATTTACTGCAGAATCAATAAACTGCTGACACAAACTGAAGCCTCAAGGGAGCATATGGAGTGGAAATGTGCCTTTATTACTGTAAACCACAGGAAAAAAGATGGGGCACCCAGGGGATTGTGATCTGATTTTCAGTGAAAAAGGTGTAGAATGCCTAATCATATGTTTGGGGAAAAGTGCAGAAATAGAGAATGGTGGGTCTGAGTCTGTTGGATGGATAGGAGGTTACTCAGTTCATTTCCCCTTTGGCATCCTTGATCATTGAGCAGGTCATAAATTCTTGGTGAAGAGATTAAAAATTCCAAATATGCTTCCGTTTCAAAGTGTATTTCCAGCCACAGCCAAATGTAAGCAGTGCTGCTAGGTTAGGCTGACATTTCAGTCAATGCTTACTCTATTGGCTTATCTCACTGACAGTCATGATCTCATAGTGCATATGAACAAACTGTCCCCACAACCAAGCTAGGATGCATGGATGCCAGTCATTGATAATAATACCACAGAAATTCTCTTATGAGCAGATGAGCAGCATTAATTCTGTCCACCATCTTGGATGTTCTGTTTGGTAATGGGAGGTTCCAGTGTAGTTTGCGTTCCTTTTTATATTTCTTTGTTTTTCCCCTTTTTCTCTCAACTGTAGTAGTCACCAGTTATGCATTTAGCCAGTGGGCCAGTCATGTAATTATGCAAAGACAACCACTGAAGCCATATGGGAGTGTGGGGCGAGGTATGTGCAATCCTCTAATACACACGCCTGTTGGGACTATTTTTGCCATAGTGAGCCATGAGGCAAAGGCCATCAGAGGATAGCAGCATTTTCCTAATGCTAGGTGAGTAAGTCATTGGTGCACACACAAGTCCCATGGTGTCAAGAATGGAGCGATGGGTTGGACCCTAGCTGGCCTATCTACCCCTGTCCTTGGCAGACGAAGCCAATTTATTCTGCTGATGTGGGCTGCTGGTCAAGTGAACATAAAACATTCCTTTACAAAGCTGTAAATGTTTTGGTTGTGCTTCATGTAGGTTAAAATGGGGGCTATGGTGTATTTCACACATCGCTCAGACCACATTAATTATAAATCCTGGAATATCCTATTTTATCTTAGGTGTGTTTATATGAAACCCCAAACAAAGGTGCAGCACATGGTATTGTGATGAAATGACAAAACACATAAAACATCTGTCTAATCGGCACTTCCAGTCATGCACTATTTCATAACCAACACACTCCACTATGCTTGTAAGTCACACAGTGGAGGGTCCAGGGTCTTAAGCTCCATAAAGTGTATGGCTGTCTTGCAACAACTCCGGTTGTACATGATGAACAGATGACTATATGAGCACGTGTAATTGCCTGTGATTAGAAGTAAACTCCTTGAATCTGTGACTCTGCTGGTGGGCCAAAAATATGATGTTGACTATAAAGTTACCAGTTTTTTTAATCAGAACACCTGTTTGTAAGTACATTTGTGAATAAGCAAATGAATTTATGTACTGTGCTAACACTGAGTAATCACATTAATGACTATTGTCTTAAATGAACACATAGTGTGCTTAGCCACAGTGTCATCATCAGTTAACAGTGCATGGTACTTAAAGAGCATGTCAACTCAATCTAGCCAGCTGGAAAGTGACGTAAGCAAACAAACTGCTCTGTATACATTCGTTTCAAGGGTCATGAGAAACACTGTTTTGGCCACACAGTTTATAATTGAAAAGCAGATCAGGCAAACAGGTTACGCATGCAGATGCTCGTTCAGCACGTTGATTAGCTTTGCTGTGTGTTTTTTGAGCAGTCGGCAATGCGCTCATCAGGCTGCGCCCTACAGCCTGGGTTCAGAACTGGCTATGATCAGTGGCCCGCAGTGGTAGAACATGAATTGGCTTCATTCTGCTGGGGCTAGGGGTGGGGTTAGCTGGCTAGGGTTTCCTCATGTAACCTCTCTTGGTCACGCTCCAGTTCATCAAGCAACTGCAGGTTTCACAAAAGACGTCAGTGGAGTAGCCTGTCCTCCTGTCCTCCACGGAGCACCCGGTTCACTGTTGCGCAGTGTGTGACTTGTAGCAAGAAGAATAGCCTTTGGCTGTGTGTGAGTTTGTCAGAATACTGAATTCGGTTGTGGTGATGAGATAAACCTCATGTTATATTGGTGATTCTAAAAAAAGAAAAAAAAAACCACAGGGCTACGCCAAGAGGAGAAAAAAAACATTGTAAAAAAAGCAACAGGTTTTTCTGTGATATTAACAGTTCATTTAACACTGACATCAATGATAAGTGGCAAGTGGTTTTGAAATTAAACTTAAGTAAGGTGACATTAACAGGCTTCATCTGTATTTGTAGCTTTCTTTAAAATATATTGCATATCCACAGAGCGACACCTCTATAAATGGCTTTAATTTATATTAGATTTATATAAACCTTTCTTGCAGTATGAAATCTTTTCAGTAAAAACTTTTTTTTTTTTTTTTTTAATGTTTTCTAAGTGTTGATTATATGAGACCGAGTCAGTAACAGCATGTTACTCTTGAATGGTACATGTACAATTATATCACAGAGAAGCAAAGAGAGTAAACAAAAAAAAAAAAACAAAACTGGCAGAAATGGCATGAACTTAAGAGGGTTAAACAGGATTACCCCCCTCGTCCCCACCCACGCCTGGGCCCCTCACAGGACAGGGTCACGGCAGCTCCTCTTGCTCCGCTTAGAGGTAAATCTGATTAACCCTCAACGACTCGCAGCCAGCGGCACGCTGAGCCTCCGCCTGGACGGGCCTGAAGCGCGGTGGAAACCGTTGTTTTTTTCGCTCTGTCATTGGCGTCGTCGTGTGGAGTACGAGTCCGGGCGCTGCGCTCTTGGTCTCGGCCTGCGAGAGACGCTTGATTCCTCTGAAGCAGGTCGTGTGAGGCGCTCTGAGGAGCTGAAGGATGCGCGCTCTCTCCTCGCCTGCGCTGCACGTGACGGACCTCAGCGCCTGCATGAGGGGCCGCGGGTGAGTGCAAACTTAGCGTCACGCGTAGCGTAGCGCTCTAACGTGGAGGACGCTGCGCTTTGCTTCCTTGTGACTGGAGCTTGCAGGTGATGTGCGGTATCTGTGAGGCGCTGCTGTATGTCCGGCGCTGAGGGTGCCGAAGCGCTGCTTACACACTCAGTGAAACGGCTGCATTAACGGAGCGTGTGGCCTCCCGTCTCTGCTCTTTCACAGTCGCTTTCAGGAAGAGAGACGTTCTTAGACAGCATACAGTTTTTCCAGTAAAAATAACACTCTTTGGAGATGAAAGGGTTTTATTAAGTTTTAATGAGTGGAGAAGGACAGGCTTTGTTGTTGCTAGGGAGCTGGGCGGATTTAGGCGAAGTGGCAGATTGCCATGTCAGACAACTGATGACAAAACTTGGCCATATTGTGCTTCACTACATCCCTCAGCTGTGATGTGAGTCACTGGTTACACTAGTCACTTTCCAGGCTTCATGAGTCAGCACATACGATTGAGTCAGCCTGCTTACACTTCTGTTCAGATCTGAACATTTCTTGTCAGGTGTCATCTGTTTGCAGTGTGTTGAAGATCGTTGGTTTAATTTTCTTCTGAAATCATGTTTTTAAATGTTGTTAATAAAACCCTATAAATGGAGCTCAACATTTTCTTATCTTTGACTAATAGGTAGTGTGATGACAAGATAAATTAAGGTCTTTTAACTTGAGGGTCCTGCTGCAGCTCTTGTTTTTGTTTCTCTGGGTGGAGAGTTGGGAGCGAATCCTCATTAATCACAGTCTCAGTTCAGAGCTTTTTAAAATAGATCATCTGTGTTGTCTAAGGATTCCTCTGGTGTCTGGAAATAGATGAACCCCCAGGACCAGCTGTAGAACACAAGAAAGATAAAAGGTTTTGACAGACTTTATACTGTAGCAAAACACCTTGACTATCATCCATGTTGTCTACCCACAGTACCACAGGTAATTCATAGCAAGAATTTCCAGTAGCTGGAATTTGCTTTCAGGCTTTTTTGTTTCTAGTCTTATTGCTATTGGAAGTTACTCCTCAGGTACATGCGTAGCAGGTGTTTGAATTCACCCAACACATGCAAACATTCATCATTCATTCAAGTTTGTCTTCTTACCATTAACTGGTCACCAGCTGCCAGTTGTCTCGGATCCAGATCCTCTTGCTGCTGCATGTAGTGGTGCCCTGAACTCCACACGGATGCACAGCCTCCAGTGTCACTCTGTTGCAGTAAAGCCCTGTGAAAATTAGCCCTGTCTATCTATTTTATCATTTTGTCTCTATAAATCTACAAGCACAAAAAGCCCTTTCCACATATAATATACATGTAAATGTTCTTTTGAATTGCCACACACCAGATCACACAGGTAAATGTATTTTCTTTTTTCAAATAACCCTCAGATTTTATTCTTTATAGGTTCATATCAAAAGGCTCAAGTAGAGGCTTAATGGACATTATAGCAGTTAAGCTAATTGGAACTTTAAGCTTACTGAAAGCAGGTGCCAGGCAGGGTAAGAGTACATTTTACAGTTACAGTTTAGTAAAGTTAACAGTGGCAGCCTGACTTCTCTCTCTGACCAGGTGCCAGCTTTTCACTCCTGCATGTGGCCAGTTGTTGTAATCTGCCCAGCCATACTGTGCTGAGTACTCAGTCTGCTTCATTCATAATTACACCGCAAGTCAGAGCTGGAAGTAATCAAAAGAAGTGGTGGTATCATTGCAGTCATTCATCTTGTACTGGTTGCCGTACTTGTAAATGCCAGGTAGAGTCTAAGCTTTTCAATGGCAGAGGTGTTGATGCAATTGTGTATTCGTAGTGGCATGCATGGTTGTTTTTGTATCAGGTCTATCAAAATGTCAAATGGAAATTGGATAGGAGTTTGGGGGTTGAAGGAAACAAGTGTGGCCTTTTATGTGCCATTTGGTTTTGATAAGGCTAACCTTCAGTACCTGACTTTGATAGTATTGCTGTGTTCTTGTTGGGGCTGTGTATTATCATGTGTGCACGTGTGGATCTGGATCAGTATGATTTTTTTTTTTTTTTTAGGTCTTGTAAACCCATTGAAGCGTATAAGTACCTTGAAACCTATAGCTATCTGTTTTGAAGAGTTAAGTGTGTAGCTCTCTGCTCTCTGTGTGAGTGTATAGCTCTCTGCTCTCTCTCTGCTGTCTGTACTCATATCTGCCTCTCCCCCAGGCTCTCGCTGGGCTCTGAGCTCAACAGCCACTCCCTGGTGACGGTGATCGGCGGGGAGGAGGAGCACTTTGAAGACTTTGGGGAGAGCCACAGCTCAGAGCTGTTCCTGGAGACGTCCGGGGGGCTGGAGGGGGAGGGCAGCCCAGGCAGCCAGGTCCTCTGCTCGTCCCTGCTCCTCTCTCCCAGGTATAGACCTGCAGACCCGCCCCTCTCACTGTCACCCAGCCACTACAGAACATGCTGCAGGCCTGGGCATCTCCCACTGTTATCAAGTGAAGCAGCAGCAAGGCCATTGCTAACATATTTACTCAGCATTTCTGAGTCTACATAGCAAATAACTTCATTTAATGTTCTTATTCAATGTAGTTTGAATAGAAGTAAAATACTAATCGGGATTATAGCAGCTGGGATCATAAACAAGCCGAAGACAATACAGATGTCGGATTAATGGGAAGACGCATGATCAAAGTGCATTTATTGCAGTAAATCAGGCATGAATAGAAGTGAAAGACGAGGGGAAGCACAGAGGTAGCATTTTAAGAGGAGTCTTTCAGAGACTGTGAAAGAGATGTGATAACAGACAGCAGACCGAATGCTATCAAAGCTGGTAACTGCACCATGTGCAAATCAGCTCTGGTTTTGTTTTATGGCAGGTTATCTAATCATGAGCATTTGACCTTATCAGCAGTGTCCTGAAGGGTGGGCCCCCTCGCTGCTGTGTCAGATCCTTTGCTGCATGTTGGCACTGCACCTCTGCTAAGTCATCCGGAGTGCTGATAAGTCACTGATTATGTGGAAACTGAGGGTTAAACAGGCTCTAATACCGATAAGACATTGAGAGGTGTGTCCTTTCTCCCTGTTTCCGTTTATACATACCATATAATGAGAACCAAAAACAATACAAATGAAGTGTTCTGAGAGCAAGGGAGTTCACGGTATGGATGTGCAAATCGTTTAGTGCCAGATAAGGTAAACTAGCAATGTAACTGAGGACCTTTCGCTAGGTACTGATGACACAAGAGCACACTTATGAAAATCAGTCACAGGGTTGAAATCAAAGTGCTGTTTCATTGGGCCTCCAGTACAGATAAGAGCTGCCATGTGTGTCAGTCAGAACCCTGTGCAGAGTGTGTGTGTCAATGCATCATGCCAGGACTCTCCTCACTTTCCACTTCTCCAATACTGGATTCTGTCCCACTCCACCCATCCTCACTGGTCTCTGTTTTTTTTTCTCTTTATTTAACCCTGCTCTTCTAGCCTGCTCTGTTTTTTTTTTTATCCAGGATTAGTAAGTTGGGCAAATGCTTAATTCCCATTAAAGCGCTGTAATGTTATCAAGCACTCTCCAAATCTGTTTTGCCAAGAGGTTCTTAGCCGCTAACTACCCAGCTAACGGATTCTGTCACAATAAGTAATTACGCTGGGCCGCTGGCTGTTAATGTGGAGGGATGGCAGCCCTGACTCTGCTGGTAACAGTTTAGCCCTCAGGAGGATTCTGTCATTTCAGAGCAGTTGGCCTTTGTTAAACACAGTGCTCATACAAAGCACAGCATTGTACAGTGAGCCCATGCTTCTCTGCTCTAAACAAACGGAATAGGCCTGTCGTAAAAGGGCAAACAGCTTTTTAATAATGGCTTTTAAGGCCTGCCTGCTCTCATTAAAATCGAGTTTGAAGGGAAGAGGATGACAGAACAGTCCGGTGCTGATGGCTGACGGTGCGCCCTCTCGGTGGGAGAGTTGAAGCGGTCCCCGCTCGAGCTCCCCTCGGGTTGCGGTTGAGGCAGCCAGCATCACTGCTGAGGCTTTCCCAGCAGGGGAAATAATGGACTTCACCCCCACCTAAGGAAACAGTGCTGCGCGTTCTAACGGTTCATACCGATAGCCACGTGGACCTTCATGCAGTCAGGGCCTGTGCAGCGTGCAGGAGCTCCAGAGAAGCAGTGCAGGAGTTTATCTTTGTTCTCTCCACTTCAAGGACATCACACAAGACTATAAACACTGCCACTGAAAGCAAAATGCTGAGACAGTCGGGGGGCGATGCACACATGGCAGCCTCCTTAATGGAACTGGAATGCGTTGCCCGGGGCACCGGTGCCCTCCGTGTCTGGTAGCAGAGCGGGTGTCTGGGACGGGGGCAGGCGCAGTGCTGGCACGCAGGCGGACGTCCCCGAGTGCCAGCGCCCCTGTATTAGCACCATGAGCCTGACAGATCGCTCCTGTCTCATACAGGAGATCTTGCCAAAATTCACATAAACATTGCATAACCCTGGCATGAAGAGCTGCACTTCGCATTTACAGGCTGAAGGCAATCTGAGCATCCTGAAGACTGCAAGACTCTAGACTACAAGAGAGTTTCAATGCATCAAGAAGCCTGTACACAGATCTCTCTGAGAATCTTCTGTTAAACCCATAAGCAAATGGGCAACTACTTTCAGTTCAGCCTGCGCTTTCATCGGCCTCCACCACAGAGGTTTATTGCATTCGGGGAAAGTGTTGATGCAGTGTCACCAGTCACAAAAGGAGCACCCACTTTCTGTTGCAGAGCAGTATTGTTTAGACATTGCAGCGCATAATGGATGCTTTGCTAAAGTGGGTCATTATTGAACCAGTCTTATACACTTACTGTTGGTTTATCCTGGATAAGAAACATAAACACTGAAAACACAATGAACATAAACAATGAAAACTATGAGGGCAACTCTTGTTTGTTGGTTCATCTGCTCAGTATTTGACTACTGACTGCACAATAACCCTGCAGCTTCAGAATTCAAGTGATACTTTTAATTTCCCAGTTAGATATTTCCTGAAATTTCTCATACTGCTGTCCAACAGCGCATAGAACTTATGTGACCATTGTTACAAGTTCTGTTCTCTTTTCACCCTCAGCCCTAATCCTTATCTGTCTGTAGACTTTCCCTCTGATTCTTGATTCTTTAGGACTTGGACTTGATTCTTTAGGATTATATGGGTGTAAACATCCACTGTCTTAGAGTGGTGTAAAAATCATTGTACTTTGATTCCCAGAATGCCCTCATAAGGAATGCATGAGCTGTAAAACTTCTGGTATCAGCATCTGTGAGCTTCATTGTAGCTCTTTCACGTCTGTACACTTGATCTCTGAAGCTGCGTTTCTGTGGGAATGAGGACCCCGTGTGGATAATCCTAGACCTCCCCTCACCCAGAATCCTTCTGTTGTCTCACTCACTCCTCCTTTCCCCCCTGTCTCTCTTGCTCCCCTCAGCGCCCATCCTTTGCCTGCCAGCTTTCAGAACTTTCTCAGGGAGGAGGTGGTTGACTTTTACTGTAGCCAATGTCACAAACAAATTAGTCGCCTTGAGGACCTCTCCACACGCCTGAATTTCCTTGAAATGAATAGGTAACGCATGCTTGTGCACCCCCCAAGCCTCCGCTTTACTCCGTGTGTTGTGTTGTATGCTCTTGTTTCTATGCCTGTGCGTATGTGAATTTGCACGTGTCCATTTGCGTGAACTGTTGGGCTGAGTGTTAAATTTCTTGGACCTTCTACAAACCAGTATTGTTGTGGCTGCTCTTTCCTAATTGTCTGTAAAGGTTGTAGTTCACAGACAGTAGTTTTCAGGTAAGTGTGGTGAACAGCAGTGCATTGTTGTCAGTGCAAATGTGAATTGACCAGCACTAAGGTGATGTTGTGTGGATTGGGGTGAATTTGAGAGTGAGCCAATGCATACAGTATTTGACCATTTTCATGCATGTGAGTTAGCAACAGTGTGCACCTAATATGGGACTTGAAGAGCAGGGCTTTCAAACTCAATCCTAAGGCCTCCCCTCATATGCAAGAGTTCATTCCTACCAGCCTGAATAAATTGGTGTCATTGAAAACTAGCACTTTACTATAAACAAACATTTGGCTGCATATTTTCTCTAAGAAGGAGTTCAAGTGTCTGCTCGTGTTACAAATACTGTTAATCTCATTTTACTTTTTGTACTCTGTCTAAAATAGGGATTTACAGAAAATGTTTGTGTTCATTCAGGACCAGTCCAATTGATTAGTAAATCCTAGAAATTATATTCAGTCTTGGCGTAAATGTGCACAAAGACACACATTTGAAATTATGCAGCCTCAAAAGCAGTAGTGGTTGGAAATGACTAATGCAGTAATGTTCAGCTCGCTCACATGGAGCGTGCCTACTTTGGCTGTAACTAAATCCAGCATACATAGGGAGGTCCCAGGACCAAGCGGGAGAGCCCTGCACTGGAGCATTCATTAATTCCTGATCCTCTCCTGCCTCTAAGCTCACTTCTTGAAATGACTGAATTTCCCTGTAGCAATACAGAGATCACAGGAATATTGCTGTACAAGGCATTGTGTTTCTTGGACTTTTCAGTGTTTCAGTAAGCTTAATTTCCCGAAAAGGTTTGGAATTTTGGAACTAAAAACTAAAAACACTTCTTTTTGCCATACAACTGTAGCGAAACACAGGTTTCCCTTTTTTTTGTTTTCCTTCATTTTCCATTTTCTCCATTGTCCCTCTATCTGAGACTTATTCACTGCGGATAATATCACCCTATTAATACTTTATAAAAACAAAGCCAAAACAAGCCAAAGCTAATACAGTAGGAGTGCTGTAATGTTTCCCCTATGCATGGCAGCACAACTATGCTTTATGTTTTTCTACTCTTCTCATTTTGTGCAAATTAAAATAGAAGGGAGCCCAAATATTCCAAAAGACTCTCAACCGAGCTGTGAGACAGACTTGAGTGTGGGCTGCACTTTAGATTTCAAAAACTTTGAGACAAATGCACCGTGGGAGATAGGCACCTTGGGCGTGGATGGTAGCCCAGGTGTCTGATGGCAGTGCCATTGCATGCAGGTCTGGTGTGTCCTTGTATGTGTGTGAAGGTGTGTGTAACTAGCAGCACAAAGACCCCACACCCTCTTCCATCCCCCTGTTTTGTGGCTGTCAAGCAACTGAGGGGATGGGGGGTAGAAGAGTTGGATTACAGGGGGCAGTTTCTGTTTCCTGTCTTCCTGACTGAAGCTTCCTGTTTTCTCTTCATCCCTACAGCACCAGCAAGAGGCTCTCCAGCAAAAAGGTGGCGAGGTATGTGAACATCAGCGCAGTGGTGTCTAAAGGGTGATGGCAGGAAGCCTGGGGAGAGAGGGAGACCTGCAGCTGGGCTGGGAGAGAAAAAGACCCGTAACTGGGCTGGGGAGAGAGAGAGATCTGTGGATGGGCTGGGCAGAGAGAGGGATCTGTGGATGGGCTGGGCAGAGAGAGGGATCTGTGGATGGGCTGGGGAGAGACAGAGATCTGTGGATGGGCTGGGCAGAGAGAGGGAGAGAGACCTGCGGGTTGGCTGGGAGAGAGGGAGACCTGCAGCTGGGCTGGGAGGGAACCAGAGTATGAGGGCAGGAACCTTGCTGGTAGCAAGAAGGTGTCAGCTTTCATCGTCTAAGTCAGTGGGGATGGGGTGAGAATGTGGGCATGTATGCCTTATCGTTTGTGTAGGCAGGTGGGGGTGAGGGGTCTCTTATCATGTGAGGCAGAGAGGAATGCACAATGTTGGTCATGTGACCTTCACTGACCACTGATGGAGCCCAGTATAATACCTTAACCTTTTTACATACCTTTCTGTAATCAACCCATATATGTCTTGTTTAATTTGCATATCCAAATTACGCTTCAAGTACCTGAACCACACTTCTTCACACTTCCAGTTGCTTATACATTAATTGTCTATAGACTCTCCTCATTCACTGAAGCTTCTGGGGTGAAGTTCCACTCTGTCACCACCACATAAATCTATAGGTTAGCCCCTGCCAGTCAGTTATCTAACTTCCACAGGGGGAGGAGGAGGACATACATATACAACATATCAGAGAGAGAGAGAAATGGGGACTCCGAGACTCAGGGAGCTGTAGTTGGGGCTGCTGTTCTTACAACAAAGAACCAGAGCTGAGGGTGTGAGAGTATGCAGTGAACCTAATGCATCAGATGTAAAGTAACTTCAGGGCACTCGAGACTGACAGAAGTGAGGGGGTGGGACCTGGCACAGTCACTGTCTGTGTGTTGACTGTACTCCCTGTCCCAACCACAGACACCTGCTCCAGAGCAGCACTCTGACCCTGGACGGCATGGATGACCTGTCGCGGGACATCTTGGAATTGGCCGACACAGACATCGCAGAGAAGGTACAGTGTAGCACAGTACAGCCAGCCATCTGTCCATGTTGGCCCCTTTTGTGGTGAGGCGGCCACATGGTGTACTGTACAGTGTAGTTACAGTGGCGTACCTGCACACATGGCCCCTGCCCTGTATCAGTGGAGTGCTTTGCTTGCTGCAGGTGATGTACCTGGAGAAGCGCGTGTCCGAGCTGGAGAAGGACTCCGCGGCCAGCGGGGAGCAGCATGCACGCCTCCGCCAGGAGAACCTGCAGCTGGTGCACAGGGCCAACGCTCTGGAGGAGCAGCTGAAGGAGCAGGAGGCACGAGCGGAGGAGGCCCTGCAGCTGGAAGTGCGCAGGCACAAGGAGGCCATGTATAAGCTGGAGCAGGAGCGGGGCATGGAGCTGGAGAATCTGCAGAGCAGGTCAGTGTGCACCATACCGCTGCTGATCCTCAGCCTGTCAGCCTGTCTCTCACTGCCTGTCAGTCTCTGTGTCACAGCTGAGTGCAGGCAGTGCTGTAGAATGAACTGGCTCTGTGTACTGTGAGACACTACTGACACCTAGTGGCCTGACTCGGATCTGTGGACCCCAAGCAAAACTGATTCTTCTGAGGGGTTTACCCATCTTTAACTCACAGCAGAGGGGAATACAGATCTTCCCATGCTTTTTGTTTAAGTAGTATATGTCTTTGCTAACATTGAATATCCAAAGGCGGTTGCCTGTTTATGAACTAGCTGAACTGTATCAGCTGTTCTCCAAGTGTGAGTCAGTGCAGTTGCTGTGCACTTGTGTGTGCAGTCCTGTTGACGTCAGTGTGTCTGTGCCATCTCAGACTGCAGCAGCTGGATGAGGACAACAGTGAGCTGCGTTCCTGTGTGCCCTGTCTACGCGCCAACATTGAGAGGCTGGAGGAGGTGAGACCAGCTGTCAGTCACTCATATCCAACAGTCCCCATGGGTGGACTCGGTCTGGCCTGCGGATACTCTTCACACTCCTGTTTCCTGTATTTGTAGCAACTTGAATTCACCTGTTGGATAAAACCCATCCAGCCTTGAGCCTGAACGGAATGCCAGGAGTTATTAACGGACAGCGTCATTCACTTGCACTTTCTTAATTCCGCTGTCACACCCCCTCTCCCTTTTCCATCTCCTCCCCCCTGCAGGAAAAGAGGAAGCTGCAGGACGAGGTGGAGGATGTGACAGAGAGGCTGAACGAGGAGCTGGAGTCGCGCAGGAAGATGGCGGACAAGCTTGCGCACGAGCGCCACAAGAGCCAGAAGGAGAAGGAGTGCACGCAGGAGGTAGGAGCAGGCCGTCACTGTCAGCCTCTCCCTCGCTCTCTCGCTTCGTGTGCTCATGCTTAGAGGACAGACTCCCAGTTTGTAGGGAGGAGTGCTCACCTCACTCTGTACTGTTTTTACTGTCTTTTCATTTGTCTGTGAGCTTAATTAGTGGTACCAGCGCTTTCAAGTCATGGTCTGCAGTGTTCACTTTTGGAATTATAGTTACAATTTTTCAATGAGTGTAGAGGAGCAGCCAGGACTTTAGTTGACCACATCAAGTGGTTTGCAAAATTTGTAGTAATAACTGGAAAATGCTTCTTGAACCGCTAACAGGGGTAATGTAGCACCATGTGTTGTGGCTACCATGTTATCATTCAGTTGTATAAACCAATCAAAACATTATTAACGTAATGTCCTAAGAAGTTACCTGGATGCTGCCAGGAAAGAAGCACTCCTCCTGTTCACCCATCAGAGCCAGGAGAGAGACTGGACACGGGACTGTTCGCGCCTGTGCTGAGATCTGTCTATTCCCGCAGCTGATCGAGGATCTGCGCAAACAGCTGGAGCAGCTGCAGCTGTACAAGCTGGAGATGGAGGCCAAAAGCGGGCGCTCCCCCGGGGCGGGGCTGCAGGAGTACCAGAACCGCACGCGCGAGCAGGAGCTGGAGCAGGAGATCCGCAGGCTCAAACAGGTTCGGCTGGTCCCCGGCGTCCCGCTCCGCACTGCACTGCCGCAGCGCGTCACCTCTGAGAGCTGGCAGTACTGCCCACCTCCCCAAACGCCAACGGCAGCGCAGATTCCTGCGAGCAGCTGTCTGGGGAGGGGGAAAAAAAACACCTAATTAGATTAATGGGCTCCCTATAAAAGCTCACCTTGTATTTCACGGGGGTGGTTTGACTCCAGCTGAAGTGGCAGTAAAGGATGTGCGTGAGTGCACTTTGCTGACGTGGCGGGGGAAGAATCCGCTCTGCTGACGTGGCTGACGGCCCAACCTCTCTCCTCAGGACAACCGCAGCCTGAAAGAGCAGAACGACGAGCTCAACGGTCAGATCATCAACCTCAGCATCCAGGGCGCCAAGAACCTGTTCTCCGCCTCCTTCTCCGAGTCGCTGGCTGCGGAGATCAGCTCCGTGTCGCGAGACGAGGTAAGGAGATGGAACTGTCCTCCCCGTTATCACCGGACAAATTCATTCATTCATAAAGGCAGATGGTAATGGAACCATTGGGGAAATGTAGTAAATCCAATTACTAAATCTCTTTTTTATATTTAGTTATACCCTTCATTCCCTCTTTACTTTCAGTGACATTTAGGGAACTTTCTTCTTACTTCAAAATGAAAAAGTATCAAATATTTGCTGTAAAAAGGTTGAAAAGCATCATATAATTGCACTGGAAAAGGTTGACAATGCTACCGTCTCCCTTACTAAATGTTGGATTTTTTTGTATTTTAAGTTAATGGAAGCCATCCACAAGCAAGAAGAGATTAACTACAGATTGCAGGACTACATTGACCGCATCATCGTCGCCATCATGGAATCCAACCCCTCCATTCTGGAGGTGAAATAAAGGCCCCCCTGTCCGCCCACCCCTGCCACACCAGGACTGCTGGGGCTGGGCCACGGGAACATGGGAACATCAACCTGGTTCAGAACGACAGGGGAATATCGCCTCTCCGCTCTAAACATTCTCTGAAGATTAAATGGAAGATTTATGCTTTGTCCCTTTGAGTGGCCGCTGTCTCTGCACAGTGTTTCAGAGTTTGCTGGTGTTCTTCCATAGCGCACCGTGTCTTTGTGTGTGTTTGTGTGCGAGTGTGCGCAGTCTTGTTTGCTAGACGTGTGCTGACTGGTTCCTGTGACTTCCCTGTATTTGGGATGGAGGGGCCTGGTGTTCCTCTCTCTTTCACTGCGTGCGTTTCTGTGTGTGTTTGCGTCGACCCTCAGAGGTTAAAGGCACTTTAAGGCGCCTCATGCTATGTGCTCCTTGTCCTCCGGGTTTAATAAGTGATTATACTTGACGCTGAGGAACTTGAGCGTCTCACAGCTCTGTGTGCTGTGAGCTCAGGTCCACCTCTCTTTTCTTTGCCTGTAGGGTACACCCACATCACTTTGTAATCATACGGTTACTGTATGGTAACTTTAAAAGGATGTGAAAGATCACTGAGGTTTACTTACACATGACAAATGTGTTACTCCTGCTCCAACAGACCATGGAATTGATCCCTTTGGATATTCCAAAGTTAACTGAGGTTCACACCACAAACAACCTATCAGACCACAGCATGAGTTTGGTCATTGTAAATTTCAGTATATTTACGGATCACATTCCCCAGGTTCTGTAAATGGATTTCTTTTGTACCTCTGTCCTACCGGGGTGTGCCTTCTGGCAGCACGTGTGAACTTAACCATATTTAAACATGTATGAAGCACGAGCTGGAACACCAGAGGAAGCAGCTGTTTAAGTGAAATCTGTTCAGGCAGAGTGAATGATCTGAAGGAGCTGCTTTCTTACACAGGCTGTTAGTGCTGATTAGAGTTCATAGTGTTCAGTTTGTTCCTTCATTTGAGTTTGCCCTATCGGGTGTGTTTTTGTTGTTTTTTTGTGTGTGATGGTTTATGGTGTGTCTAAGTGAGTCCGGCTGACCCATGTGAGGGGCGGGTACAGAGTGAGAGGGTGGGAGGTGCCCTGAGGGTCAGTGTGTCCAGCGGGTGCTCCTTAGGACCCCTTTGCCGTGTGAGTTCATGTGTTTGCTTCTGTGCGTGGGCTGACTGCAGGGGATGATTTAGGAGTGCGGGTGGGAGGGTCTCGCCCCTCCTTCTCCCGTCACTCATCAGCATGAAAGCAGTGGCGGGGCTGCCAGCAAAGGATGGAGCGTTGACTTTTCTGAAATAAATGAAAAACCCTGAAGGGCCTAGAGGAAACCCAACACTAGGAGTCTAAATCTAGGTGTTTTTCTGTCTCAGTTTGCACAGGAAACCTGCAGTTTCTACCAGTTCCAAGGGGGCAAAGCACCCATTTCCAGCTGGAATTCTCCCCTCCATCTCGCCATCTGTACGTGGCTCAGTACTGTGGGTCTGTCACACTGAGAGGAGGGTGAGGAGGTTCTTTGATGACTTGTGAAACACGGATGCAGTGTTCGAGTGGGGAAACGCACCCCAGAAAGTATGGACTTCATCTAGTTACACCATAGCAACATGTAGGTCTGTGTTGTTTTTATGCTGTGTTATACTGCATAACTTAATCTCTGTGGCTGCTGAAAGCCACGTCCAATCACCCACCTACCTTATTTAAAAAGAAAAGTTGTCACATACTTGGCTTTCTGTTGTCTCTGTCAGCACCTGTCTATGTAAGCCAAGGGCTACGAAAAGTGCAACTGTTTGGGGTCTGAGTATGTCTGTTTCTTAAGTGTTGAATGCTGAGGGAATGTTCAGGGAGCTTGTAGGTAAATATTCGGGAACAGTATTCCTGACAGTAGTCAGTTCTTTACCTTGCTGTAAATAACTGAGTGGCTTATTTTCCCTACAGTTGTAGGGAAACATGCAAAAGCCATGTGCTTATAGACTTGGTTCCTCTACCCCACCACAGTCACAGAGATGGGACTGTCATGATTGGCAAGTATTGCACAGCCATTGTCATATCAACTGCATGTTGGTAATGCAGTTATACCATAAACAGTAATCTCACACTGATTTCCATCATGGGGATTAATGTGGGGGACATGGTCATCTCCGTAATGGAAATCAATAGACATAATTTAAGTAGGATTCAAAGGAGATTTATTCCTTTATTCTTACCTTGTGACAATTGAATTATTACATATATAGGCAAAAAACCAAATTTACTAAAAACATGGCTATTCTTAAACAATGATTGAGTACTTCTGGAGAACTTGACTGTCAATAGTGTAAAGGAGAGAGAAAGAGCAACAGAAGGACTGGCAGGAGAACCTGGGTGGAGAAGTTCAAGTGGAGTTGGACCCTCTTGGAATCTCACAAGCTCTTCTACACAACTCTGGTGGATTCATTTAAATTGCAAACGAGAAGGCCACAAGACAACTTAAGACTTTACTTTTGCATATTGCTTATGACTGACACTCCATGACTGGAATCATCAAGACTGTATATCTGTATATCTATGTATATTAGTGTTGACACTTGGCTGCACTGTTGAGGATGTAGAGGGAGCTATGGGTTCTCCCCATAGGGATGCGAAAGGCCATGTGGCACTTTGGTATATCACAGTATTGGGAAGCATCCTCACTCCTGCACCTAAACACTCGCTACTTTATTTTTCCTTTAATCAGTGCTAAATAAAATGGCCTTGGATGTAAATTACTGTACATGTAAACAAGTTTTTCTAACCTGTAGATCTAGCTATTTTTTTATTGTAAGAAAGAAGAGAATGACTTGTCTTTCACTGGGAATGAGCCCTTTCCTGTTGGAATGTTGCCTCTTATGCCCCATCCTAAGTCCATCTGAATGTGAAACGATATGATACCCAGTAAGTAGTCTTCTTTTCTCCCCCACACCCATCCCCTTACATCTTTTTGAGAAGCAACAGCTGTAGGGGTGCTACAGTATGTAAATATCTAGGCATTTCTGGATTCTGAAGGGAACTGAATTCATAAGTGACTTGACCCATGCTTTCCGAAAGAAAAAAAAATGTGAAGGTTGGTTATTCCACCACAATGTCTTATGCATGGGGAGCTGGCAAAATGGCAAAGTGCACTGTGGTCACAGCTGTAGTTGGTCTCAAACTCTGCTTGACCTGTCTTCAGTTACATTTCATTTTGATTTGCTCTTCATTTGCAACTGACCGCTGTATTGTCCTCCGAAATGAAAACCAGGGACCTTGAATGGTTCTTTGGTTTATTCATATATGTGGAATGAGGTTGTACTGAGAGAGATTGCACACATTAATAATAGATTGTGTATTTTTCTGTTTGCAGTCATGTTTTTGTGTAGTGCATACAGAAACAGGACCACTGACAGTTATATGTAAGAATGAATGAATCTTATGGACCACTTTTAAAATCTGTTTAATTCAGTGATGTCCTGATCTCAGAATTGCCAAACAATGGTTTTGATGTGTCCATGCCCATCTTATGATTTCGCTTAGCTGAAAAGGTTTAAATTTATAAAATGTAGAACTTACTTATGTGACGTAAGAATAGTGTCACTGACCTGATACCACCTTAACAAGCTCACTCAGAATCCAGACCTCTTCGTCCACTCCAGAGTGCTGGTTTGCTTATTCAGTAATCTCTCTCAGAATTAGCCTCATATTGGTTCACATTGTGTTGGATGAACAGGGACTACATTTTTTAAATAAATGATATTAAGTTAAATGTGTATATAAATCATCTTCTCTCTGTAAGCCTCTTACTCACATACTAGCTTCAGTTCTCCAGGGAAAGTGGGCTCTCTAAGGCATGGATTTCACCACCAGGAGCTGCATTCATGGCTTGCCAGTTCAAAGACATGAAAATATTAAAATAATTCACATAACTGGGGATTGTATTGTAAAATGAAGCTTAATTGTGGGGGATATTGTGAGAATTAAAAGATCAGTATTGTTTACTGCTGTATGTTACACTTTCTTTTGAAGAAAAAGGATGTAATCGTCATTGGAGAATTAGATTTTCCAATTCACTGTAAAAAATGAAAAATTATACTGAATAAGAACTTACTGAAATGAAATGGAAATGTCTCTGTCATTCTGTGTGGCTGTTGATGGCATGGGAACTTAAATGCAACAACATTCATAATATTATAGGTGATATCAGATAGCAGACCCTGTTATCCATTCCAACACTTACAGGAATGCAAATGTCCAATGCAAATCAGTATGAACAAGTCTAACAATGAAAGCAACAGTACACAGCACAATTTCATAAATACAGTGCAATGTTATACTCCGATCTTAACATCACACTGAGCAAATTCAGATTTTTTCACAAATAATACATTTTATTCCAGAAAACGTGGGCTTCAAATTCAATTAATCATACTTAGCCTGTGAGGCTTTTCATTTTTGCATCTTTATTCAATAATCAAGAGTCTTGCTTTGAGTGTTTTTAAGGTCCAACTTTGTGATTGCTGAGGTACTAACTTAACATATTTATCTTTGAATCAGATCATTATTGGAGGAAATCTGGGTTTAAAATATACTACAAGCAGCACTTTTTATGGAGAAAATAATATTTGTAAATGACTCATTAAATATTGCTCAAATTTATGAAGGAGGGAAGAAAAACAGTAGAGAAAGAAACCAAAAATGTCTCCAAAGAATTTCAGCTGCAAGCCAGAGGGAGATGGGCTTTGACTTGCCACTACTGCTGACTCGCCAGCTGGAGGATGTTAATGGTTAAGGGTTGAAATGACTAATTCCTGCCACACAATAACAGTAAAATTAATTGGAATGACTTAAGTCAAGGCAAGAACATCACCTATATTTTAAAATTCAACATGATAGGAGGCTACCTAAGTAAATGGCAACTATAAAGGTACAAGTTGTGACGGAGAAAATATTACATTTCTTCAAGAGGAATCTCAGAATAATCTTACAGTAAGGTACATCGACTGAAGTCCTAACTCTTATCACAGTATTTGGACGGGTGCATATACTTAATAGAATGTCCACAGATTTGATGTGAAATGTACTTCAATCATGTTTTGATGTCTCCCATAGCACATCTGTGATGAAGGCCACTTGGTAATTGACTCGGTCAGCCAGATTCATGCGTACGCACGTTTTTGTGCGCATAGTGTGCATTTTGGAATTCATCAATTTTTTCGTATCACTAAAAGTGTACAAGTAACAATGCACGTATGAGCGAACTCTGAACTCGGCGCCTTGCTACGGTTGCATCAGTTTAGGGAAAAAATCTAAGATACAAAGGAAAACACGCACACTTTCATGATTTGGGACTAAAAATGTCCATGAAGTGCCCATGTACAATTTAGCAAACATTTCGGTCAAGAGACCTTCATTGGAACTGTTCTCTAGTATAGATGGTTACATGCTGAAACCTTAACTAATGACACTGCTGGCAGACACCACGGGAGTTTGCATAAAACCAGATACATCCATGCACTCACTCATTGATGGACCGTACTATCGGTGTGCTAACAACCTGGCGCATGTGTTTAGACACCGCAGACAGAGCGTTTTTTTTTTTACCTGACAGGCAAGTTAATGCAAAATGACGCTGGCCTGTTATGTCCACCACAATGGCCATGAAAGATGGCTTAGTTAACCGTCAGACGAACAGCAACGAGAGGACCATATGCCCGAATCGCTCCAGAGAACAGGGCTACTTTTCAGACATGCATTGAATTAACTAAGCGTCTTTGAATAGAGGTAGCCTATGATTTACACGTTGCTGTGCACCTTTTTTCCCCAGCGTACACCTGTAAAATCTACTCTCACGTACTTTCTATGTGTCGGATACAAATCATTATTTGACAAGATAAGGACAAACCTTTTGATCAAAAATTATTTTGATATTGGAGTCCTTTCAAAGTAGTGCTCATTTTCGACCAGTCATTTACCGATGTCGCAGACACTCCATTGCTCACACTACGAAATATAAATATGTAACATAAATATATTTCTATATACTATTCATTAGTAAATGAATAGGTTGGGTATTTGCTCACTTGCATGTTTGTATAAATATTTCCATTTTTTGGTTGGAGAAGACAGAAGGATTGTAATTGCTGTTGGTCGGGTGGGTTTTAAGTGTGGGGGAATCGCCATCACTCAGGTTGAAGTTAATAAACATGTAGCTCGAGACCTGAGTAGTTTATAATATTAATAATGTATTATATATTATTTCATTATTTACAAACTTGATGACATTATGACGTACAACAATGCCACTTCTATTTTTGAGACACAGCAGACGTTTTAAAACAGCATGAATAAAAAAATACACCACTTACTGATGAATAGTATCTTGACCAGGGGGCTTATTTGGCAAAAAGCAAAAACACAGCCGGACGATTCGACAAAAGACGCGAAGGAACCATTCTCTGCAAACTGGGAGTAACTTTTCAGTACGAGTTGATTTCACAAGCGTACTTGAATGGTTTGAAGATGGCGGCGCGCATCTATACATGAGAGGTATAAGGAAATACTGGTCTTGTGTGTTGTCAGAATTACACGTCGTTCTGGTAAATTTGTATTTTTAAGGGTCTGAGGATATAGTTTATGCTTGTGATTCTTGATGAGTTGCAAGTTCGTAACGACAAGGGTACATAACAACTGAATGGCTTACCCACAGTCACTCATATGCAAACCGCCTGAACTTCACGTAGTGAACGTGTTTGATCCATACGAGTAATTATTCAGCTGCTCTAAAGGTTTTTTACACGATTGCAGGCCATTTTGCTAGACAGATAGCTGCTGACTGTCTTTAGCTAGGCAGATATCTAGCTAGCTTCTGTGCAAGGTGTGATTGAGAGGTAACGTCAACTAACCAGCCAAATAATTAACTGTCGTTGTGAGCTAGTTAGCTACCCACACTGTGATTATCTCTTGTATTAAGTTTATTTATGTCCCCCGAAGTCATCAGTATCAACACCTAAGAAACCCCAGACCTTAAAAAGACAAGTACAATAGAGTGCTTTTTCGTTATGTTGTGTAAAGGAAATTTGCAGTTGCCTTTCTGAAAGTATTTTATAATAACCTGTTGAAACTGAAGAGGGGGAACATGGAGTATGCCTATGAATACTGGTAGCCTGGCGAACTGAGCTTATGTGAGTAAGCCAGAGTCAAACATTACAGTGGTGAAGCTTAGATTTTTGCCTTTAGGGCCTGACAGTTAGATGGAAAACATGAGTGCCGAAGCAGAGGTTCGCCTGCATGTCAGTCAGTGCGTCAGAACCCTGTCTGCCTCTGGGGATGCTGAGGAGGTGGCCCACAGTCTTCACACACTGGTCAGCTATCTGGACAATGAGTCTCAGGAGAAGATCTCGCCCGCTCAGAGAGACGAGTTCAACCGGACACACTACACCAGTGTCTTGAAGTTCCTGGTTGGTAACCTGAAAGCCGATAAGCTGCAGCTTCTCACCTCTGCCCGGTGCTCGGACCTGTGGGATGGTTTGTTCCTTAGAGGTCCCCCAGACCAGGCTCTGTTGGTGCTTATGGACTACATTGCTTCATCAAGGTGAGACATTTTGAGAATGATGCGGATCAAACAGTTTGTGTAATTGTGTTTTGCATTTGTTCAGCTGGCTCTGTATTCTAACTGTAACTGTCTGTCAGCCCAAGCGCAGGTCTGGACAGGGTGGTGGGTGTCCTGGAGCGATACTTGCAAAGTGGCCATCTGGCTGCCTTACTCTGGTCTCGCTGCCAGGGTTCCTTTTCTCCGGACTCCCCTCAGCTGAGAGAGACACTCCTGGGGCGTTTGGTGTCTCTGCCTGACCTTACAGCCAATCACCTGCATCCACATAACAGGCCCCTCTTTCTTCCTGTCCAGTACTACCCTCTGCTGGCCAGGGAATTGAGCATTGCACTGGAGAGGACCTGCCAGGCTTTAAGAGGTGGGGCAAGAGGCAGCTACTTTGTGTGTTTGTACTGGGGAGTGTGTGTGTGTGTGTGTGTGTGTGTGTGTGTGTGTGTGTGTGTGTGTGTGTGTGTGTGTGTGTGTGTGTGTAGTGTATATAATCAGGGCTCTGAATACTTTCTGAAGCCACTGTATATAGAGATGCATGTGCTACCTTCTGTGACCCTGTCTGTGAGCTGTCTCTTTCGCTTGCCTGTACAGGAGGACAGGACTGCTCCCTGAGTTTTGTGGCACAACTGCTGGGGAAGGCTTGTGTACAGGGACACAGTGGTAAGTGGGGTCTTTACTGGGATATAATGTATTTTTGTCAGTCACGTGTGCTAACCTTGCCATTGAAGTAGCTTATTGGTAATGTCTGCTCTTAAATCGTATAGCTTTCCGTTTGTGGTTTTACCTGAGCGTGTTCTTCTGTTCTCAGGGCACATGTTCAAGGAGCTAGCACCTCGCCTCTCTGCTCGCACCCGCTCCGACATGGTGTGGCAGAGAGTGTGCTGGCGCCTGATGGAGGACGTTCCAGAGCGCTGGATGGAGAGTGTGGTCACAGGGCTGGTGCAAGCTGTGGAGGGGTAAGCAGGGAGGAGTAATAACCCTTATTAGAGATGTCAAGCCCCCAGTCTGACTCTGACTCCATCTTTTGACTGGTTGTTCTGGTTGTTTAATTTGAGCTATGTGCTGCTGCATTAGGTGGATGACATTTTACTGAGTACATATTTTTTCCCACTGGTGTCTTTTCATTTCTTTAGACCAGCGGCTCTGTCGAGGATTATGGGGAATGTTGTGGTGAAGAATAAGAAGGCCCAGTTTGTCGTGACTCATAAACTCCTTTTGCTGCAGTACAAGTACAAGGTGAGACTGGATGGATCGTACAGCAGAGTGGAAGAGTTTTTCCAAGATGATCTCTGACAGCTTGAGCCTCCCATGCACTCTCATATTTCTCTGTCTCTCAGACCAGTGTAGTGCGCACTCTCCTAGGATATCTTGCACAGGACAGGGAGCGCCGACCACTGCTCATCCAGGTCAGGAAGAACTTTGTGGCATTGGTGTATTTAATCTCAGTGGCTTCTGTTGAATGGTATTTATTGCTTGAATAAATATGTTGGTATGACTGTGTGTATGTATGTGTGTTTTTATTTATGTACGCAGAAGTGTGTATGTTTATTTTTGTGCAGTGAGTAATGTGAATGTATGCACAGAGTATATGCAGGCACTATAACACTTCATGTGTGTGTGTATGTGTGTGTGTATGCGTGGTTCCAGGTCCTGCGGTCGCTGTGCCAGACATGGGCTAACAGCAGCGCGGTCAGACACACTCCCGTGGAGCAGCAGCTGTACCTGAGCCGGGCCTTGCTGGTGTGTTTGGGCCTGCTGAGCGACTCTGAGCTGCAGGAGCTCCGTCCAGGTCAGACAGCACAGCTTCCACCACACAATACGCCACTCTGCTCTCCTCTGCAAACTGGATATGCTTTGATTATAATCTCCGTAAGTGCTAACAGTACTGAGCCTGAGAGTAAGTTAAAGACAATTTAAACAATTTCTCTTACTCCAACCTTCAGAGCTCCTGCAGTGCATGATGGGAGGGATGCAGTGCCATCTTGACAGCTGCCTGGTGCGGGTGCGACGTGTGGGCATGGTGGTGGGCGAGTGTCTGAGCGCACGGCTAGATACCGGCGGGGCCAAACTCAAATTCCAGGTACTCTCTGATGCAAACAAAGTTGAGCTCATAAGCTAGAGCTCATTCAGGCTTTAATTCCTTTCAAATTGTTAGTGTTAGTCTGAACAGTGTGTTGGAGCAGCAGATAAGGAAGATGTTCTGCCAAATTCACATTTCCTTTCAGTGGTATGTTTTACAGTATAGGGCCATGGCTGTGGCTTTACAGGTGTGATGTGCATGGTTGTGTGTTTGTTCAATGCTGCCCTCCCTCCAGTATGAGGAGGATGATGAGACGCGGGAGCTGCTCTCCATGATGGACCCTCTGCCTGCTGAGGATGCTGCCGTTGCTGACAGGTGAAGTCTTTCCCATTCTTCTTTAGATGCAATTCACAGATTGCTACATTTCTTACTTTCTTCTTTCTTGCATAACACAAACTAAAAACACAAACATGTTTTGGGTACACTGCTGTCCAGCACACAAACACATTCATTGATTCAAACACTCATTGCTTCATTCCTTTTCAGTGCCACAGGCTTGTAGTTCTTTTGTGATGTGCTTTTTGTGTTCTCTCACAGATCAGACCCTTCCCAGAGTAACGAAAGGTCAGACATCAAAGAGCAGAGTTCACCTGAAGAAGACACTTCTTTGACTTCACCGGTAGACCCAGTAAAACCAGCAGAGCAGGGTTGTGACTCGGAGCTGGACAGGTGAGAACGGACAGCATGTAGATTATCATTTGCAAAGCACTTGTAGGGAAATGTGAAGCGATTATTGGAACAGATTTCAATTAGCTTTCATATTAATTAAACTGTCAGTAACACCAGTGTTGTTATGCATAATTTGCTCAAAAAATTATCACGATAACATTTGCAATTTTCCTCCTTTGTACTTGTGATTTTAACAGCTGAACAAGGAAGAAATTATTTTCTAATTCAGCAGTGCATCGTAACATTTATGAATTACGTCATCTGAGTATTTTATGTAATTGGTTTTCTTTTTGGACACATTGCTACATTATGTGACATCCTGTAACTACCTAATTCAGTTCCACATATTCATGCAGACTGATTGACATATTTTACTATTTTGTCTCTTTTACTGTTGCATTTTCCAGCACATTAAAGAAACAATCATACCAGCCAGTTGATGCATGGAATAGAACACACTTTTTTTGTTGCCAGACAATTGTGTTTAAAAATGGTTCTGTTTTGTCCTCTAGACTTTGTGGAAGAACTATAAAAAACAGGGATTCCATGATGAAATACTTCAGCAAAGTAAATGTAATTGCATCACATATGATTGGATATGTGAATTGGAGTTCAGTGCCATCTTTTCCCATCCCTTAACAGCAATGTTTTGCTTACTCAGTTATGTGTCATTGTAACAGTGTGTGTACAGTGAGTAACACATTACTTTGTGTAATGTATATAACTCTGTACCAACACCTTGACAGTGACGATGAGCTCACCCCTTATGACATGTCTGAAGACCAGGAGATGACGAAAGCCACCCCTCCCCGCTATCTGAGAGACTGCATGGAAGGTATGTGTAGGGGCCTGCCTCTGCTTAGACAGTGTCTCTGGAATCAGACATTTTGGTTGAGGTTTAGCTCTGTGTAATCTTCACCTGTCTCTGGTCTTCTCTCTCAGCCTTCATCTCCTCTGAGGACCGGGAGAAGGTGGAGCTCAGTCTCCGCGCCGCGGAGGGATTGGTGCGCAAGAACAGCTCTGCGGTCAGAGAGGTAAGGGGCACGCGCCCGCCCTTCCAGTTTAGCGCTAGAGCCTCCTGTCCATGCCCTTGGCTCAGTGTGCATTTCTCTGCAGGTGAGCGTGGAACTGACGAAGGTGCTACTGCATCTGGAAGACAGGTACAACACTGCGGGCTTCCTGGCCATGCGCCAAGCCGCCATGGTGGCCCTTGCTGTTACGGACTGTATCCCGGTATGAGATGACCTGCCTTTCCTTTTAAAGTGGATGAATGACTAGCACTCCAAGGATTTTCGTTTGATAACCCTTTCTCTCTATACTGCTTTTTTTTTGCCTGGTCTCTTGTCTGTCTCAGGTGACTGAGTACCTGACCACAGAGTTCTACGCTTTAAATTACAGTCTGCGACAGCGCCTCGATATATTAGAGGTAAGACGGTAAAGCCACTGTTAAAAATTCTCTGAACACTTACGGATGTCCAGTGTTCATTATAAGTGCTCTCCTTTTACCATATTTTTGTATACAGTGTGTATCCCACAGCGTGTCACTATACATCTTCTGTGTCAGGTCCTGACTCTCGCAGCGCAGGAGCTCTCTCAGCCAATCACAGAGAAGACCCGCCCTTCTCAAGGGACTCAGCCTGCCGCCAACATTGTGCCCATTGACCCCTGTGATGCCCCACTGCACTGGCGGAAGGTTGTGGAGCAGCGAATTCAGAGCAAAACGCGACGCTTTGGGAAAGTAGGTCACCCTTCTTCACACTGTCATTCCCTCCTTACAGTGTTTGTTCAGGTGACACTTTCGAAAGTTTCGTGAAGCAATACTTTCATGCGTAGCGCATTGACATTTATTTAAATCCCATTAAACTGTTACAGGTACTGCCTCAGAGTTCTTAGAGATACATCGACTCTCTGCACCTGGAAAAAAATTACTTGATGAACATATTGCACTCTGGCAGAAAGTGTCATTATAATGATATCTGGTGTTGTCTGTTCTCCTGACAGGGAGCTTCTCGGCCCCCTGCCAGTGCCAGTCCAAACCGCTACGCCCCTGTCGCTGGCTTCTTCTTTTTCCCTCTTCTGCAGAAATATGACAGGTACCTTTTGCACTGGATGTTTGCCACCACATTCTGAAGTACTCATATAGGGGCGAGGGTCCCACTAAGCTTGATGTAGCACTGTAGCTGTTATCTTTGAATTATCCGCATGGTTGTTTTTAAATTATAAAACAACCATGAATATGAACCTAACAGAGTTGAACACAACACCATTGGTGAATTACCACAATGACTCCTAAGCTACAGCAGGAGCCTTCTCTTATGTCATAGGCCACAGGTGACCTTTGACCTGCTGGGAAGTGACCACTTGGTGCTGGGGAGGCTGATCCACACACTGGGCCTCCTAATGTATCTAGCAGTAAATGCTCCGGTACGTTACAGTCAAATGGCCTTTTCTACATGTCTGTGCTTCTCTACAATGCTGAAATATCCACATCAGTCTGGTGTGTGTTGAAATACCCGTACTGTCCTGCAGGTGGCCACTCAGATGGGCAGAGCTTTGCTGGACTTTGTGTGGGCTGTGCGCTACCATGTGGACCAGTGAGTGTTCCGGGGGCCAGAGGTGGTTATTGTGGGTAGAATGGAATGGGCGTACAAGAACCCAGCCAAGCATGTAGAACTGAGCCAAGAACAAATAGCAACAGCAGACCTGAAAGGTCCCTTTGTGAATGGAGTTGTCCGTTTCAGTGCTGTTTTAACTGCTGTGTCAGATACCTTCATTCTGCTGAATCCGTGATTGTTTGTGTTTTATCATTTTGGCAGTTACTTTCTTTTTTGCAAAACAAAGAAAGGTTAAATGCTTTTTCTGCCATTGTGTGTCTGTTAACTGTCTCACTCCATGTCTCAGGGTCGTCCGACAGGGGGTTTTGTTTGCAATCTGTGCTGTGTTCCTGAGCATGCCCAGTCAGAACTTATTGTCTGAGCTCAGTGATCATTTGTTGGAGACCAGAGCGTGGCTGGCAGGTAAGATACCTGTGTGTGACTGACTGCAACGTACAGAAATCCTAAATAATTTAGTGGCAATTAAGATTGCTTGCAAATATATTGTGCTGTGAATCCATTGTGATGTTGACATGTTTATGTTTACCATTGTCTCTTACATAATTGTTCTATGTTTTAGCAATCAGAATTTTTTAATTGATAGTATTTAGAAAATGATATCATTACCACACATTGATCTTCACCAGTGGGTGGTGTTTTCCTGATAGTTTTAGTTGTTTTATATTTTTGCCCACATTCATGTTTATTTTGTGTTATTAATCCCAGGATAGAACTTTTTTGAATCTGACATTTTGACTGAAATAGGGTGAGGCTCTGCTATGTACTGTGGAAATCTTTACGCTACAGTAATAGGAGAGGTCATTTGGTATAATGAATGAGTCAGGTGGCCAGCGCTGCTGTTGCAGTGAGATTTCTCAGGACTGAGAGGAAGAGAGACCCCAAGGTGTCACAGCTGGTGCAGTGCCCTTCAATGGCTGAGACCTCAGCCGTAGTATACGTTTCAAAGCTCACGACCTGCTGCGACAGGCTGTTCCTGGCAGCTGGAACCTCTGCGTCAATCAGGGATGTCCTGGTTGCCTCTTGGAGAGGGGAGAGTCCAGCTGTAGTGACAGGAGTGCTTCAGGGGAAATCCAAAGCAGGAAGGCGAGCAGAGATTTCAGGATGTCCTCTGAAAGGGGGACTATCTTTGTGACGTGCTTTGTGAACCGGGAATTTTTTTGTATCAAAATGCAAGTAAATCAAGCATCAACCCCATGAAAAATGTAATTTAGCTGTAGATCACATTTGAAATACTTTAACCTTCCTTTCAGCTGGAAAGTAAATGTTTTTACATACATTTTTTTAAATGATCAAGACCCAGTCTTTTTCAATGTTCCTATATTTTTCTAAACAGGACATCAGATTAATACTCAATAAAAATATTAATAAGATTCACTGTACTGGAAATATGCAAGCCTTCTTTGAGTTTTATATATTTCAAGGCTGCGTGTCACGAGTTAGAAAGAATAAAATACTTTTCATAAAAATACACTAGATTCAATAAATTCTGAACATAAATTTGAATAGATAGATTTCGGGCAACATATCAGAGATATAACCTACCTCCATCTTTCTGACTGGGGTGCCATTGATTTTTCTCCCCTGGACAGATGTGGCAGAGGGGGATCCAGATGCAGACTGCAGGAGCCTGGCCCTGCAGAGTCTAGTGCTGCTGGAGAAGAGCCTGAAGGCAGAGCTGGAACCTCCTGCCATGGCACTTCAGTCCTGATGTGGAGGGGCAGGGGGATTACAGGGGGGCACGGGTGGGAAATAGGTGGGGGATGAGGGGGTAGAAGGTGGGGGTGTCCTTCATGTACATGGTCTTCGTGCAGGTCTGCCAGGAGTCATGCAATCTGCCACATCCGGAACAGAATGTCCCGCCAGGGATGCAGGAACGCCACCACACACAGCATTCACACTTTAGCTAACTCATTTTCCCGCCGAAATATTTATAGACTGGTTGAGAGGATGGGAGTCATTGGGACAGAAATAAACCTTTGGAATTTTAACAAGGAAGGAGGATGTCTTTTTTTCCTCTCTTTCCTGTGCTTGAGGATCTGGTCCAAAATCCTTCTGCTGTACAGGTGTTTACCGAGGAAGTTGTGTAACTCCCTGCCCCCACAAACAGACACATCCTTCTTCCTTACCTCAAATGAATGTGTATATGTTGTATAGATCCTTCCCATTTTAACACTGTTAATATGAAGTAATGCTGTTCATTTATTTTTTGTGATATCATAAAGGTAAATTGTGTTACCATGAAATGACAAAAATAATAAAAAACTGGCAAAAGAATGTTGAGATGGAGACTGTATTATTTCACAACATTTTATCATGTAGTGGTGCATTGAAGTTTTCCAGTTAGTAAGTCCGTATTAGTTATTTTTCAAATGGTCATATATACAGTATGTATATATATATATATATATATATATATATATACACTCAGGCCACGTTAGGCACACCTGTCCAACTGCTCGTTAACGCAAATTCCTAATCAGCCAATCACATGGCAGCAACTCAATGCATTTAGGCATGTAGACATGGTCAAGACGATCTGCTGCAGTTCAAACCGAGCATCAGAATGGGGAAGAAAGGTGATTTAAGTGACTTTGAACGTGGCATGGTTGTTGGTGCCAGACGGGCTGGTCTGAGTATTTCAGAAACTGCTGATCTACTGGGATTTTCACGCACAACCATCTCTAGGGTTTACAGAGAACGAAAAAGAGAAAATATCCAGTCGGCAGTTCGAAAATCCTTGTTGATGCCAGAGGTCAGAGGAGAATGGAGATGTGATAGTACTCAAATGTTTACAACCAAGGTATGCAGAAGAGCATCTCTTCGAACATTGAGGCAGATTAACACTGTTAAGAACAGGAAACTGAGGTAATGCACAGGCTCACCGAAATTTAGAAGATTGGAAAACGTTGCCTGGTCTGATGAGTCTATCATCGGATGGTAGGGTCAGGCGTCAACAACATGAAAGCATGGATCCATCCTGCCTTGTATCAACGGTTCAGGCTGGTGGTGGTGGTGTAATGGTGTGGGGGATATTTTCTTGGCACTCTTTGGGCCCCTTAGTACCAATTGAATGCAACGCCACAGCCTACCTGAGTATTGTTGCTGACCATGTCCATCCCTTTATGACCACAGTGTACCCAATGGCTACTTCCAGCAGGATAACGTGCCATGTCATAAAGCTCGAATCATCTCAGACTGGTTTCTTGAACATGACAATGAGTTCACTTATCAAATGGCCTCCACAGTCACAGATCTTCCAATAGAGCACCTTTGGGATGTGGTGGAACGGGAGATTGCATCATGGATGTGCAGACAAATCTGCAGCAACTCGTGATGCTATCATGTCAATATGGACCAAACTCTCTGAGGAATGTTTCCAGTACCTTGTTGAATCTATGTTATTAAGGCAGTTCTGAAATGGTCCAACCCGGTACTAGCAAGGTGTACCTAATAAAGTGGTAGTGAGTGTATATATATATATATATATATATATATATATATATATATATATATATATATATATATATATATATATATATATAAAATGTGTGTGTGTTAAGCTGTTAAGCATTTAGTCAAATGCTACATAAATTATTTTTGTTCTGTTTTGTTTTATGACATAATTGCACTATGGTGATATTATCAAGATAAGATCTGTCTACAGCGTGGACAAGGTGTTTTATCGAATGTGTTAAGAGAGACAAATATTTCCAGTAGATTAGAATTGTTGAGTAAGTCAAGGCTCCGCAACAAAATATGTCAACCTTCTCACGTCACTGTAGGGAGACGACATCGAATTTGGACGTTGATCGTTAATACGTAAAGTAGTGAGCCCGTACAAATTCTTTGAGATACATGATATATGCAAGAAATAACATTTGTCATGACAGGCTTGCATGGTGCTTTTGTCACAGAATTGTTGCATACCACTTAAATAATATTATGAAAATATACTCGACAACTTCGTTTAAGTCATCAGACGGATGGTAATATCCATAAAACGTTACATGCAAACACGGCACACTATGAATGATACGTGATTAAAGGACACTCCTTGTTTTATAGCCATTTTAATGTATGTTTTGTTTTCATTTGTAACTGACACTGCCGGCACTACGTTAAACTTACACTCGGCAATGTTCGATATTTTCCGTAACTCCTCCCTACGAATCTTGTCGAGGTTGTCGGGGTAACGAGGAGCGACGCTGATTCGCACGGCTGAAGGCAAAACATTGTAGGAATTTCTCATTCTCTTTTGCCACCGTATGTACCTTCTGCTGTCAACAGTTTAACGACAAGAGAGGGAACAAAGCTGTTCAGGTAAAAGTGTTAAACGTACCAGTTTTACTGTCACTTGGTCTGAAACAGACCAGCTAACAAAGCTAACGTTAGCTACATTGATGCTACTGTATAACTTTAGCAGGCCTCAGAGCCCCAAAATAGATTCACATTAGCAAGACAGCTAAATGAAACATATAAAGGGCCATATCTAGATAACTTTCAAAGTTTTAGGAACGACTTAAAATTAAACGCTCAATCCGATGATTTGGCAAACTATCCAGGTTTGTTAATTATTTGAAATATTCTCTTACGAGCTAGAGTCTAGGTACATAATCTCTGCTATTTAGACAGCAAGATAGCTAGCAAGCAGATTCTATTAGTAAACTTAACTAGCAAATACCTTGCTTCTCCTGTTCTTTTTACTGCTTGGTTTATTTTAAGTCACCAACTAGTTATCTAGCCAGATTGCCCGTCCTTTTAATCATTTCCAATGCAAAAGTCTAATGCAAGAAAAGTTTATTGTTTGAATGTGTTTATACAGATAGCGAGGTTGCTAATGTTAGAGGGGTGTCTTTGCTAGCTAACGTTAGTATGTGTTAGCGGGTTATCTGGTCTACCTTGCTAATTACCTACAAACTTAGAAACCAACATTACTGTTGGTTTCTGAGTTTGATAGTTTACCATCTAGCTGTAAGTGTAAGTTATCCATTTTGGTAGCTAACGTTACCTAAACAAAGATGAGAACCTAGTTAGTTTAGCTTTCTGTCAATCTGTTGAACCTTGTGATATAACGTTAACACCTAGTTTAGATGCAGCTGTTTGGCCTCAATGGTTGTGCTATGCTTTCCCAGTCAAGCGTTCGATACCTAGCAACGACCATCCATACTCTTTGGCGCTGCAAGAATTAGACAAGTTGCCGTGTAAAATGTCGTACAGACTGTTACTAAACATGTTGTAGCAGTAATAATTCAATTGTGCCGTTCATTTGTATACATTGATAGCAATTCGAGTAAATCAAATCTGGGAATATAAAGAACAAACATACATTTTAATATTATTTAAAAATGATAATTATATGTTTATAAGCAAATTAATCAGGATTGAACATTAAAAGAAAAATAAGAACTATTAGTGTAGCGTTGTGGGTGTTTCAAAGAAAAATCTTCTGAAAAATGTAAGAGACAAGTCAATTGATGGTGTTAAATGAGGTCATAGTTATGGAAATTACAGTGCAAAACAAGCTGAGTAATGGGTAGGAGTTTTAGGCAGGTAAAGACCAAAAGAAAGTTTGGTGAGAGAGAAATGCAGTAATCAAGATAAGACCTAAATTCTTCTAAATTTAGAGATATTTGTTTTTTACTGGACAAGATGGTGTGCCAGATGTACTGTAAGACAGACAAATGCTTCTAGTAACAGACAAGATTAAGCTGACAATTAATATAATAATAAAATAATTTTTTCAGCATATGACATGGTATACAGCTAATGTGTTTTTTACACTAACAATCGTTTTGCAGGCAGAGTTCAGCACATGGCAGTGTACTTCGATCATCGGATTGAGGCCCCAGAGTCGAATGGGACTCCTTGCCAAATCGCATGGCACTCCACACAGCCTGTGTTAGCGGTGGCCTCAGTCAGCCCCACCTCTGGGGGCAGTGTTGATCTTTACCTCCAGCAGGTGAGTCCCACCCAAGAAAAAAAACAGGCCTTTGATGTCGTCACTTGTTTTGTTTGATATTGTATAATAATGTCTTACATTTTACATTTATGTTTACATTTTATACCTTTTATACCTGTTAGACAATGGTTTTAGACCTGGAATAGCAGAATATTTCAGTGTGCCAAACAATGTGGCATTAACAGAGACCTGAGAGGGAACGGAAACCATGACGTTTTTTGCCGTGTTTCACCACGTAGGGAGAGCATGTCGGTAGCTGTCACATTGAGCGCTCCTGCCAGCCCACGGTGCTGCGCTGGCACCCCAGCAAGCCGGTGCTGGCCGTGGGCTGGGAGACGGGAGAGGTGCTCCTGCAGACTTACCCCTCGGGAGAGCAGAGCAGCCTGCCCGCCACTCACACCTCCTGCATCACCCTCCTCGACTGGAGCAGCACCGGGAGCCGCCTCATCACAGGCGACCAGGTGTGTGTGTGCGCGTGTGCGCGTGTGTGCGTGTGTGCATGTGTGCGTGTGTGTGTGTGTGTGTGTGTGTGTGTGTGTGTGTGTGTGTGTGTGTGTGCGCGCGCATGCTCGTCGCCGGACTCCTGTCCAACACTGCACCTCAGCTCAGTAAAGGCTTCCCTTCGCAGATGAGTTGTTTTTGTTGAAGCTCAGTTTGGCGTGTGTTGTGGGTCTGTGCAGGTGGGAGTCCTGGCGCTGTGGAAGCTGGACGCCCGCGGGAGGCTTCAGGGAGGCTGTCTCGCGAAGCACGACTACGGGAAGCCCTTAACCTACTCCGTCTTTCGGCCCTCGCCCCCGGGAGAGTGAGTTACACGCCGGCCTCCTCGGCACAGCCTGCCAGCAGCAGAGGGTGCAGGCACACGCGTCTGTGTTTCTGCGCATGCTCCGTGTCTCAGTGTCACCGTTGTGCTGCACGCAGGGATGTGGCGCAGCTGGCCCGGGCAGCAGTGAGTGGGGATGAGAATGCGCTGGACATGTTCAACTGGAGGAAGGCCGGGAAGGGGGGATCGCTGAAGCTCGGCTCTCTGGAAGGACTGACCTTCTTTGTCAGCACCGCCGATGGTTAGGCCAGCTTTCCCGCTGTCATAAATGTTTGCACACATACGGAGTGGCTTACTTTAATACATTTGTTCATTTTAATTGTAAAATAGAAATAAAAAGAATATATTTTTAAATAGATTTTCCTGGTAAGTGTGCAAGTGTGTCCAGTCTTTGTTCCTTCTGTGCAGTCTGCATGCACTGTAAATGAGCTCTGTGTGTCTGTGTGAGTCTTTAGTATGTTTTCAGCCTTTTTTCCCTCTCTGTGTGCAGGCTTTGTACACTGTGTAAATGAGAAGGGTAAGAGCAGCCCCATACTGAGTGTGGACAGCCCTGTGCAGAAGTTGCTGTATCTTGAGAGGCGAGATGTGCTGGCTGTGATCACAGAAACCCTACATCTGTCGCAGTACAGCCTGGGCCCTGAGGGGGGCGCCCAGGAGCTCTTGAAGGTGCCTGCACAGTCATATCACTCACTTAGGGACTTCTCCAGTGGTAACACCACAGTATATGTTAAATGCTTTAAACAATAAAGTTCCCTCATTTGTTAACAAACCCATTATGGCTGTTTCAACAGACTTTTATTTTGGAAAGTTTATGCTGCTCTGTGGCCTGTGAAGGTATAGTAGAGATTTGTGTAGCATTGTGTAAGTTTGTGTGCTTGCAGGTGAAGCTGAGTGGGAAGAGTGGGCAGAGTACAAACATTGCATGGTCAGATCAGGGCCTTCTCATCACAGCCACTGGGGAGCATGTCATCAGGTAGGCAAGGGGCTCGTTTATTTCAGTTATACACAACATTATGGCAGCCTTACCTCAGTGAGATGTTCATCTCCTTTAAGAATTAGATAAGGAAGTAAGCATAATGATTTTTAATTGTATTAATTGTTTAATTGATTTTTTTAAATTGTTGGGAATTCTGGCGAAAAGGCTTTAAAAACATTGGCATATCCATAAATTATGAATCTTTTTTCAACTGTGTAAGAGTTTTTATAATGAGTATATTACAATGCCCTGCAAGTCTTTGTTGTTAAGGACATGTGCTAACTAAACAAATCAATATTTTCATAAACAATCCTTAGTCCTAATAAGGTAGTGCTGATACTAGATATTTGATACTAGATATTACTACAACAGTGCTTTTAACCTCTCATGTAACAAGTGTTATTTGTTCACCTCAACAGAACTGATTTTTTTTATTATTGATACGCCTTATCCATCTGACATATTAAAGCTGAGGAATGGTGAGTGTACATGCCTTTTGTTTTAGGCTGTGGGACCTGGAGAGAGATGACAACTACGTACTATCTCTGGATGAGAATCTTGGCTATGAGAAGGGAGAGACGCTCAACTGTGTGTCATACTGTGCAGCAAAAGGTGAACATTACAGTTTTCCATTTCTTTTGTTTGAATATAGTAGAAAAAGATATTATGGTCGGACTGTGCTGGAACTGCAGTAGTTTTTATGCTTCAAAAGTTTTTGTGAGGATATTTGACTGTGTTGAATACCCTTCCTCACTGCCCGCTGTACTCTCTCCCAGATATACTTGCAGCAGGAACCAGCAGGGGCCGCATTGCCATGTGGCGGAAGGGGTCCGCGTCGAGTCACAGGGTGGACACCCAGAGCCAGTGGAAGCTGCAGACTCCCACTGAGGTTGAAGGAAACATCACCCAGCTCCAGGTACATTCCCATCTCACCTTGAGGGAAACGTCCTGAAGAACAGGTGCTTCAGAGGCGCTGTTAAACTGGGGCAGCGCACACTCTGGCCGGGGTCTTGCACACTCTGTCTCGCTCTTTCTTTTCTTGAAACACGCACTCCAAGTTCGCTTCTCCTCATCCCTCTGTTCAGTGGGGCTCCAGCCTGAACCTCCTGGCTGCCAACGGAGTGAGCACCGTCATGATCCTGTGCGAGCACGTCATGTCCGCCCACTTCAGCCAGCAGGTGGCGGCAGTGCAGCTGACGCCCAACCAGCTGAGCCTGTCCTACTTCAGCACCGGGAGCCAGCTCAGCCTGCGCACGGACACGCACATCAAGGGCGTCTGTGTCAGCAAGGTACGGAGTGGGGCGTCAGCCTGCGACTTGTAAGTGCTGCAGAGCGAAAAGTGGACCTGTCGTGGGGAGCCGTGCCTCTGAGAAAGCCGTCAGGCAGGCTTTGACTGATGTCTGTCTCTCCCCCCCCTTCTGTAGGATACAGTGACTGTGTGGAATGGGAAGCAGGTCACAGTGTATGAGTCCTCAGGAACCATGCTGCGCAACACAGGTACAGCTGCCCAGGAGCATGACAGACTGAGGGGGTTCCAGTTGAGGCCCATATCAGTTGCAGTGCCCTTTTGGCAGACAGAGTTGGTTGACTATTTGAATGTGCTCGGAACATTTTGATCTTGTATGTCTATACTGTCTTGTGTCTGAGAGCTGTAGTCTTTGTGTTCTTGTTTTGACTTCTGTGTAGAATCTTTATGTTGATGTGCCCCCTCCTCACCCAGTCCTCCCCTCTCTCCCCTTTAATCACAGGCTCTTTCCCATGTGAATCCCAAGCCCTTGCTATGCATGAGGAGAGCATCTATACTGTGGAGCCCAACAGGGTGCAGGTTCGCACTTTACAGGTTAGTTTCTCTAGGGCCCTGTACCCATAGCCTCACCTGCATGCCCTGCTCCGGGCCACAAAAGCCTTGGTTCAAGTCTAGGCTCATCTGGGTTTCTGGAGTTCTGTTGTAGTGATGAAGATGAGATCTCCTGGCTGTGATGATATTGTCTGCTATAGTGATGAAATCTTCTGTATGAAATCTTTCTTTGTGTTTGGGCATGCATTGTTTTGTGTGTCTGTGTGCGTGTGTGTGTGTGTCTGTGTGTGCAAATTTGGGTGTGTGCATGGGTCCCTGTGTGTCTGTATACATACATTTCTCCATGTGCATGTGAGTACGTGCTTGTGTGTGTGTGCACATATGTGTGCGCATGTGCAAGTTTGCATATAGTGTGTATGTGCATGTGCATTTGTGTGTCTGTGCATGTGTGGGTGCATGTGTGCATGCTTGCGTGTGTGTCTTTGTGTGTGTGCATTTAGTGTGTATGTGCATGTGCATTTGTGTGTCTGTGTGCATGTGTGCTTGCTTGCGTGTGTGTCTTTGTGCATATGTATCTGTGTGTGCGTACACCCCTGACTGCTGTGCTGCTTCTCTCCTGCAGGGCACAGTGAAGCAGCTGCTGGTGTTCTCTGAAGCGGAGGGGAACCCCATGCTGCTGAGTGTGTGCGGGAACTTCCTTGCAGTGGGCACCGACACGGCGCACTTCAAACTCTTTGACTTGTCCCGCAGGTTAGCACATGAAGTACATTGTTTCTGTTACTCAACAGTATGGACAGCCGTTGGGATGTTTGCTCTCATCCCTCAACTCCCTGCCCGTCATTTTTATGCTACCGGTGCTGTTTGCAGGGAGGCCAAGCCACACTGCAACGCAAAGAGTCTGAGTGACCTTGTTCCGAACGTGGGAGCCCTGCTGTCAGTGAAGTGCAACGCCAATGGCAGTCAAGTCAGCATCCTGCTCAGTCAGGTGAGTGAGGACCACATACACAGGTAACCCCCTTCCTTGTGTTTCTTGGTTGGCCTTCCCAAAGGCCATTCATGCCATGTCTCTGGCTCTGTTTCCTCCAGATCAATGGGAGACCGGACCACAAGGTCTACTTCTACGATGTGGAGATGGACACTCTGTCTCATTTTGACTTCTTCACGGGACGACCACCGAGCGGGATTTCACAGACAGAGGACACAGACAGGTAGGTGTGCCACGTTGACACTTATGTTAGGGGTCTGCACTGAGGTCACATGATCGTTTGTAATATTTTGCTCTCAAACAACGAGTAGCCGTTTTGATTGATATAGTGAAATATCACTTCAATAACACCAGCTCTGAGTTCTCCTGTCATGTCGCAGTGATGTCACATCATGTCCAGAATCTTAAAACAAATTCTAAACCTACACTGATCACCGCTATGTCTCAGATACTCAGTTTACCATATAAAACACGCATTGCTTTGTGTACCTTTTTTTTTTTTTTGCTCAATGCACATTATTCCCCTAGCTGCGTGTTTTCAGAGGGTGTACTGGGAGTGTGAATCCTCAGCATACGTTCTCTGTGTTGCAGAAGCCATTCCCAGAGTGCCGAGCTCTGCGGCCGCTGCCCCGTGTCACAGTTCTGGGATGAGAGCGAGCCGCGCCTCTTTGTTTGTGAGACAGTGCTGATAGCCGACCCGCAGCGTCCCTCCTTACCCGACGGCCAGGATGAGGTACTGGGGGTCCTCCCAGCCTCTCGCCTTCATTTCACCTCCGTTGCACTGTGCATGTGTGGAGGGCCTTGTGAAAGGTTTTGGTAATGCCCTGTTTTCTATACAGTACCAGTCAAAAGTTTGGATACACCTGATTAAGATAATGAGAAACATGCATTCAGAGACATTTTGATCTAAAGACTTACGTTTAAGTGCTTGAAGTTTGTTTCTTAGATATAAATAGTGAAGTTGATGCCTATGTATGAATTTATTTCCAAAAAAAATCATTTTAAACCATATTTTTTGGCTACTTTGAAGAATCTAAAATGTAAGATTTTTAACACTTTGTCACTGCATAATTCCATTTGTGTTATTTCATAGTTTTTATGTTTTTACTATTATTCTAAAATGTGGAAAATAGAAAAAAAAGAAAACCCTTTTATGAGTAGGTGTGTCCAAACTTTTGACTGGCATTGTATTCTAAGCGTTACTTTTAGGTGGGGAAACGAAAATTAAATGAGCAGTCTGTAAATGCTTTTAACTAAGGACTGCTACAGCAAATAAAGTGTGCAGCTACTGCAATACAGCTTATGAGCTATGCAGGCCGTGTATATTGCAGTACTGTGTTTGAGCTGGAGCCTGAATGTCTAAGCACTGTGTCCCTCTCTGATGTGTCTCCTCCTGTGGCAGGTGGAAGTCCTTGTAGTGTCTTTCTTCTGCACCCAGGAGCACGGGCTGCTCCTGCAGGACTCCTACCCGAAACCAGCCGGAGTGCAGGCTCTGCTGGCCCTGGATGTGCCTTTCTATTACTTCACCTGTAAGGTGAGGCAACGAATGACCCACCGCAAGCAGCCCTCCCCTCACCTTATGCATCCATCACTGATCTCTGTCATCTCCAGCACCAGGCTTTGTATCGCCGTCCTCTCCATCTTGTTAGGTCTGGATTTTGTCAGCTCTGAAATCACAGTTTCATGGGCCACCTCTCCATTTCACTTCTTCTGTTATTCTTTTCATTTTTCTCTCTTTCCTGGGCCTTGCCTGGGGGGGGGTGTGTGTGGTTGGGTGTCCTCTTGCCAGCTGCTGTTTCGAAGGGGAAATCTCTTCCTCCCGCTTGTGAGTATGTAACTCTATGGTCAGTGCTGGTGCTGCGTCTGGCAACCCAACTTTGATTGGTCCTCTTTGGTCCGCCTCGCACTGACTATGCTCAGGTGTAGATGGAGCGTTTCTTATTGGTTCAGCGCCGCCAGTGTTGTGTTATCCCTGAACTTCCGGAGGTAAACCTGACCTTGGCCCCATTCTGGCAGAGGCAGAGGTCAGCTTTCCCTTGCCCTGCCCATACATGCTAGCTGTCAATAAACTATGACAGAGTAGTGCTTACAGATTACCTGTTTTATGTTGTGTGTGCGTACTGTTTGCAGCTGTCCGTGTGGAAATTTGCTTGATGAGTAACAAAACACGCAAACTGAAAGCAACTAAATGAATACATTATGATTCATTAATCTCATTTTGCTTTCAACTCTGTTGTTTTGCTATTGCTACCTGTGCATAGTTCAGCAAAAGGTTTATTTTAAATGTGTACTCTGAGTAAATGAAGGGTTTAACATTAGGTGATCAGATGCACGAATACTGTAATGACCTTTTGCAGAGCTGCACAGAAATTAGCACACCTTATGTCCCTAGCTCAGTTCTCTGTCTGCAGACCCCTGAGCAGTGCCTCTCTGGCCTTATAAAACACCATCTAAAGCACTATATTGGAAAGCCAGTGAAGAGCAGTCTTGACCCAGGCTAAAGCACATTTGAGAATATGCAAGCATGAGAAAAACCACTGGTCACATTAAAGTACAGCAGAATCCAGGCTAGTGTAAGCACTCCCTAACTTTGTGCTCTCATTTTTTCAGTCCTTGGTCACTCTGTCGCTTTCAAAAGTGGTGAGATGAAGATGGATGCTATGTGCTCACACTCTCTTCTGATTATATAAATAAGAGTCACGAGTGAACAATTCGTCTCTTGGCACAAGCTCCTTGCATTTGTGTCCATAGCATTTACTTACTTACAGATTGTATCTGTTCCACACCTTCAAACAATATGTCATATGAGTAGGTGTGCTAATCCTGTATGTGTTTTTCCATTACACTCAGTTCTGCAGGCTCTGCAGAGTTCTCCCCTCTTTGGCAGCTGTAACCTTTCCTCTGCTTGGTGTGGTGCCCTGTGACTACGCTGCAGTTTCCCTTGAATTCACAGTTTACACCCATTGAGTAATTTTAACACCAAAACAAGATTCCTTCCAAAGGAAGGTTAAAGTTGGTGCACTATATCACACCTGCATCACAGTCATTATACCAGTAGATAAGATAATGCTCACCTGTTCAATAACACTGATATGTTAAACAAAGAGGTTTGATCATTTTTGGCCTGCCTTCTCTTTCAGCCTGGGGAACGAGACGTGGAGGGTGAGGAGGCCCCAGGCCCCGTCCCGACCCCAGCCCCGCCCCTGCCGCACAGTCCTCCGTCCCTCAGATGGTGTCTCGGAGGGCCCTGAGAGACTTTGTGGGCCTGGAGGAATGTGACAAGCCCACCCGTGACGCCATGCTGAACTTCAGCTTCTACCTGACCATCGGAGACATGGACGAGGCCTTCAAATCCATTAAACTCATAAAGAGGTAGGGATAGAAGCCCTATTTGTAGGCTCATAAAGTAGTGCTATGGAATTTAACTGTATCGGCGATAACACTGTTCATTTCTCACAGAGTACATGAGCCATATTTCTTTTATGTTGTTGTTTCTGTTGTTTCTGCCTGTGTTGTTTTTTGATTCTGTGGGTTTCATGATGTCCAGTCTCTGACTGAGCGGAGGCTCAGTGACGCAGAGCTGTCTGAGTCTGTGCATTGTGAGGGTGTGCAGTGGGCAGGGGAAACGTGCTGGGTGGCACGTGTACAGTGCATTGTGTGGCACTGTGCTTCTCTGCGCTGATTTGCGGGACAATCTGGGGAAACACTAAACCCCTTTAATTGCGGTATGTAGATCAAAGAAGAAGGAAACCCTTTTCTGTGCAGTATTCATAGTATGGCCTTGACACACAGCCCACAGTCTCTGTGGGTTTTCATTGTTAATGTAGCCAGAGCTGGGACAGCTCCTATACATGGGCGCATGTGGCAGTGTCATTTGATCATCTGTCATTTTTGAATGCAGAACCAAAAATAGATGAAAAGTAAAACTTCAGAAATATTACTGTACTTTGGCTTCTAGCATATCCACAAAATCCTTAAAAAACACATTTACATGTATACATAGCTCCCCACAATGTATATGTGTACTATTTGCTTGGATTCCCAATATTTTGACTGGGAAGTTTCCTGTCAGTCAGAATTTCCATGGTAATATTTAATATGTTCTTTTAACTTACAACCTACTCCAGTAATTGTCCTGCCCTTTCTGTATGGAGCAGAAGGCATTTGTAAAGATTATTTCCTTATTTCTGAACAACAGCCAGTTTTAAACAGATTTTAACAATCACGCTAGAGGATAAAGTTTCATATTTTGAACCAGATGAAGGTGCAGTTTCATAGATGCAGACCATGGCCCACCTTTGGGTAATTGTCATATATTACACCTTAGCTACCATTTCATGCAGCAAAACAAAAAAGTAGGTCGGAGAGGGGATGTGTGTATGTGACAGAGCGAATGTCGCCTCAAGCCGGGCATTACTGATAAGTTAGACGCCTGTGCGTTGAATGTAATCAGACGGACTGAAAAGAATACAGCAGTTGAAGTACAGAAAGAAACGATGCATCCGATCCTCCGGAAACCGCTTGGGCTTTAATAGCCCCGATGACAGCTTTAGCACAGTTCCTCATTGACAGCTATTTTTACCTTTTTTTTTTTTTTCTGAGGACAGACATAAGATGTATTGTGCTGTATTCCCGCAAGTCCCTGCCTCCTGTCTGACGCAGATCCTGTGAGGGGAATTAACAAGCTGCATCTCTGTCTCTTTGTGTGGGTTTGTTACCGGGGAAACGGCCAGCAAACAACGGAGGGACAGAAATCTAGTTCAGCCTTATCAGGCTGAGGCACATCCCTAGGTCTTATGGCTGTGTGGATGTACTGCTGGATAGGGCTGGATCCCTTCTCCCGTCTGTCATATGGAGCTTAGTTATGTATTTTAAATTTACAGGGGAAGTGGTAAGTAGATATGTATAGGAATTTTAACCAGATAAATTTAAACCAGGTTGCTATTACTCCAACATTTTGGCATTGCTGACTTTAAACAGGTGGGTGTGAAATCAAAACTCAGGGTTAAATCAGCATTCCCCTGAATGAGCTGTGTTACAGTAGCCTAAAATCTGATCCATCCACCAACACAAGTGACCCGCGGTACTTTGAATGAATGCTAGTTGAACGATAAGCGCCGAAAGATGTATAAAAAGAATATTCTCTCATCTTGTTACCTTTCAAAAGTTGTTTCCTTTTCAAGCTTCTCGGCATGATTAACAAGGCAAACATTCAGAGAACAGTCAATCAGCAGGATAAAGTGGGAACCGGTCGCCTGTCTTTTTTAGAGGCCCTTTGCATTCATGCGAAACTGAAATTGCCGATGACACCAACGTTGGCAGCTCTGTGTTTTGACGCATCTGTTGCTGCTGGGAAGCATGCAGCCTGAGGAGGTGATCTGGGTCGGCTGTCAGGCTCAAACAGAATGAAACTGACCCTGCTTCAGCAGGCTGCACACCGCACCCGCGCGAGCAGCGCGGCTGAATGAAGGGCTGGCGAACAGCAGAGCGGCGTACGCGATACGCTGTGGAATGCGTTCATTCAGCCCGGTCCCTCCCGAGGCATTTCCTTTCATTGATGCTGTCCTTGACTCGCGGGGGCGACGGACCTGAAGTTAACTGCGAGGTGTTATCAGAAGACTCAAATACAAACGACTTTGCTTATTACTTTTCCTCTGCAATTGTTTGTGGGCGGCATAGTTTGTAGATTGTGTTTCCTTAAGCAAACAACCTGTAACAGTACGTATTCCCTAGAAATACAGAGAATTTTTTTTAATCGCGTAAGGCGACCACAGTTGTGACCACAGTTTATTGGTTTCTGAATTTCAGCGAGTTGGCAAATGGGACTCGTAACTCATAAAAAAAGGTAAGCCACAGTAACCAAGGTCGGCTGTAGATTGTAGATAAAGCAAAGTCACTGAGGAAACTGGGTTTAAGTACACTTTTGAAAACAAACAGACCTCATTGAACATTGCAGAATATTTCATGCCAGTTCAACAGCTAAATGCGCTGGCTTGACTCAAGTGTTTCCTTGATTCTGTTACTGCATCGAAGGAGACAGAATTCATTTTGTGAATGGTGCTGAATGACAGTGCTGGAGAGTGCTTAAATGGAGCACACTTGATGTGAATCGCCCAATGTTAACTGGCGTCAGATAGTCGGATATGACTGCCAGCAGTTGCCATCCCATTTCAGATCCCCAGTATTCTGGCACTGAGTATATATTGTTGCACAAACACAGAAGATTCCACACAAGGGTGACTGTTATACAGTTGTTTTCATACATTTATTATATCTTTATTATTTATCATTAATTTATTTTCATTTGTCAGCCAGGAAATACACACTTATGAATTAAACCCCATTCACATCGGAATTTTGGCACCACAAGTAGCAGTATGATATAATAGCAATATAATTAATACAATCATACTGAATTAATTTAAGTACATGTACCACAAGCGAGCGGATTATCAGAATGAGTCCTTACTAAAGTGAGTTTAGCTTTTTATTGTTGAGTTACATCTTCCTCTCCCTTCCTGTTCTCTTTCACTTGTCCTTCCTTTTTGAAGATTTCAGCCAATTTATGGGCAGTGTGTATGAATGCACCTAGAGACAAACTATTGCCAGCATTCAGGTTGTGTCTGCTTTTGGTATCAAATCACCATGTTGAAAAACTGTGCTGAAAAAACTCTGGAAAAAATAACACATTTCAGGGAGTCGGCTAATTCTTGTGCTATTGTTAATTCCAGTCTTGAAATCTCAAACTGTTTCTGTATAAAAAATAATATTACCACTCTGCGAGAGCTATATGTTAAAATAACTGCACATAGAACAAAAAAATTTGTCAAGATCCAGCTTGATCTTTTCTCGACAGAACATTTTGGGGTTTGGGAAGCTTTTGGCTATGAAACTGCTAGCTGAGAAAAAAGCACAGCACCAATTCCCAGGTCACCACAAGCTGTCAGACATCACACACGCCTGCAGTAAACCAAAGGTCTGCATGCATATTGATTTTTTTCATCTGTACTAATATTGGTAGAATTTTTAAGTTTGAAAACTTTCATCCACTTCAGCTCCTTTTTTTCACCATTTGGAGTACAGCATGGTGTTTTTCAGGTGTCGTATCAGCTGTGTTGTACAACTTCGGCAGCAAATTGACGGTCTTCTATATTTCATAGAGACGTGTGGCCATTCCTCATATCTCCAACTGTCCTTGCCCCAGCACCTGCTTATCCAGCCACAGGAACTTCCTGACTGCTGTCCAGATTTCGAGTTGAACTTCAGTACTGTGCACGAACGGTTACCCTAGGTTACCCAGGTGGCGGAAAGAGGATGGTACATTCCAGCAACAGAGGGGTGTCTAGTCCGGTGTCTGTATAGCCATGAACACTTCCCTCCCCCCAGCACCTTTTAGCAAAGCTGAGCAGCCAGGTGGGTTGTTTAGAGGAGAGAGATTCGCCCCTTTATGTCTTTGACCCTCCACCAGCAGCAGTCTCCCCTAAGTCGTCCATCGCGGTGTCGGGGGGGAGGGGGCAGGGGGAGGGTGAGAGCGCGGGGCTCAGCAGGGGGACTCCACGTAGTCGTTGTCGAGGCGCGGGCGGAACGGCGTGGCGAGCGAGCGGCTGATGACGATGACGCGTGGTGCGAGGCAGTCGTCGCGCCGGTGCAGGATGTTCCAGATAAGCATGGCGGCCGACAGGGTGGCCAGCAGGCAGGCCGCAATGTTCACGTAGCAGGAGTATGACAGGTGCGTGTACGGGCCGATCCGGTAGAACGTCACCAGACCGATGACCAGCACGAAACCTGCAAGGGAAGGAAGACAGCTGATTAGATACCTGAGTGAGGCTCCATGGATGTGCAGCACAACTGCAGTCCCTTTTAGAAAGACGCTGACATCAGTGTGTTTCCTCGTTCCAAATTTCATTGCGTTTGTCTTATTTATCCTTTTACCTCCCAACTTGGTCTTGTAGTTACCCCAATACTGGTGTTTGTGAGTTTGTTTGTCCCATACCCTTAATTTGTGCACAGCCTCTACCTTTGTTTGTTGGCTAAATATAGTTTAGTTTCTGGTCGACATCCAGCTAATGTTCTTTTGTACAAGAAAATCTTTTGATGAATTGAACGAGTGGTTACATGGTCAATTTCCGCTTGATACCTTTGCCCCCGCTCCCTCTGCGAGTGTCTCTCTGCTGATGGGGAAATTAGGCCATAAATATTAAAAATGCGACTGATGCAAAGCACAGCAATGCACAAGCCTGAAGAGTCATCGTTGCACCAGCGTAATGTTTCATTTATGTGATGTTAGGATTAGTCACATCATAAAGAATACCTCTTCCTGCTTGCCTCAAACGGTGGTGCAGTACAATCGTAGTGTTCTCTGCAGCAGGGTTGTCTTTGAAGAGTTAACTTGTATTTCTGGGAAAGAAGATGCTTCATCTTCGCTTACAGTCAAAACCAAGACAGCTGTTGTTTTAGGTTGTGGTAAAAATAGTTTAATATTTGGCTGTCTGGAATAAACACGTTTTAGGAATAAGCAGATTTAATATTGGCCATGGCTTGCTTTGGGTCGATGCTATATGTTTTGATGCTGAAAATCCTCCAGTGCGGTTTGTTTGGTTTGGCTCGGGGCTGGAAGGGCATTGTTGATTGGTGGACCTCCCCCGGGATAGTGCAGGTATTTTTCGCCTGAAGCCGTGAGTTTGTCTTCAGAGACAGGAGCATCACTCACTGGCCCGACAGCAGGAAATGGGAACACAGCTTCCTCCAGGGCCCAAAATAAACTCCCATTTATTTCAGCGATGTAGCTTCCCTTCACAGGCCCTGTGCCTGAACCTTTGTGAAGAAAGGTGCAGTCTGTGAGTCACAAGACTGAAGTCTCAGAGAGATGACCTGACGACAGAGAGTAGGATGGACCACCTGCATGAAATGGCAGTCTGCTAACAGCTACAGTGTGCCCTTTGAACTGAGGGGGAAATACAGATGCTGCTTCCTCTGGAATTGAAACTGTACCTAGATTATTGTCATTCGTCGTGGTTAGTTTCTTCATGTCGTTTTCACTCTGTTTGTCATAAGTAACTAATTTTCTATGGATGTAACACATTTTTACTCTTTGTCATCTTCCAAATTTTGTCATAATCCTCTCCATATCAACAGGCCCATAGCTCATTAGTGAAGGTAGCCCATTTTTGAAATGATATAAAATAATCAATAAAGCATTCTGAGAGACTCCCAAGACAAATGATGATAAGATACCAGTAGTGCAGGCGAACTAAGTAAGTTCACAGACGACTGAGAACGCAACTCTCCACTGAGTTCACATTTAAACAGATTTAAACAATGGAATAAATAAAAGAACCAGAAATACTTATTGGAAAAAGAGGATGTGAGCAGATTAGGATATGAATCAGTTGGCTTCCTGAAATAGGGCCGAGTCACTGGTGAAGGGGTTTTATTTAGGCTTATTTAAGGAGCCTACATGTTTACCCTTGTCTGCCTCCTTTTCTAAGAAAAAGAAAAAGCCTAAACTATTGGCGGGGCTCCGTGGTCAGTGAGCTGTGTGAAACACTTTTTTGGCACGGTGGAATCTCTCTGGCTTCATTCCCTCTTTCCTCTTTCCGTCCTTCCTTCCTTCCCATCCTCACGCCCTGTTTAAGGTGAGCAGCCAGTGGACCCTGTCAGGTCAGGCAGCCAAATCCTCACAAGCCCTTGAGTCTACAGGCCCCAGAACAGAGCTACCAGCTCCCAAGGACAGTCAGAGAGAGCAACAGACCCCTGCATCTACAGGCCCCAGAACAGAGCTGCCAGCTCCATGGACTGGCAGAGAGAGCAACAGACCCCTGCGTCTACAGGCCCCAGAACAGAGCTGTCAGCTCCATGGACAGGCAGAGAGAGAGAGAGACAGATCCCTAAGTCTGCAGGCCCCAGAACAGAGCTTCCAGCTCCATAGACAGGCAGAGAGAGAGAGTTACAGACCCCAAAGTCTGCAGGCCCCAGAACAGACCTGCCAGATTCACAGACATGCTTGAGAGATTGTTGCCACACTGTGTTGTGGTCCAGGCCACTAATGGAACTGGCTCGGTTCCTTGAATTCCTCAATTAATTAGTCAAGCCCAATCTGTCGTAAACAGCTCAATGTTTTCTTTTTCTCCGCTTGTAGAGAAGCAAACTTTTTTTTCCTGTATTGTTAATTTGGAGACCGTCGCTCCCTGTTGAGAATCGCAGCACAATAGTCAAGGCCACAGCCAGGCTCGGTGCCAGCGATGCCAGCCACGTTTCCTCTCTGCAGTGAGGCGGAATGCACGCTGTAGCCGTGGGGGTTTGTTCGCTGTGCAAAAACATCCACCGGGAGCCCTGACCCCAGACCCCCGCGCTCATCCATCCTGTCCCATAATACACACTCTGCGCTGTTTTGCCCGAGATGAAAGACAAATTTTGGTTCGGTGACAGGGGTGTTTCATCTTGTTTTTTTCTACATCCTTTTCTTTTTCCTTCTCTCTGGAGGAGCAGGTCTGCTATGGCAAAAATGCTGTTACGTCAGTGGTTCAGCTGTTGCCCAGACCCGACTTTTGAAATGGCTGGACACAATTGACATTGTGATCACAGCAACAGTATGTGATAACTCTAGTTTTAGCACTTTAGAAAATGAAAACAGAATGTGCTGTGAAATCCAAGCTGGATAAAAATAACTCATTGCTGAAGCCCATTCACTTTTCCAACTGTACATGAATGTCTACTTAAACCCTCACTTGTTTTTTTTACCCTCAAAAGATCATGGCTGTCTACATTTCAGTTTGGATGCATAGGTTTAATCTCGCTTGCTGTGTTTATTGGTGTCTGTTAATGTCTGTTCTGGTTCTTTGTGTTCTCAACGACTTGAAGGTGCCAGATACGTATTGATATTCTTAGCTGTAAATGATAAGGATTGAGGCACTATCATGGTGAACTCATGTGTGTTCTATGTCTCAGTTTCCGCAGCTTATATTTGGAGGTTCAGTTTGTTGTACTCCAACATTTAGTTCCATGTAAAGAATAAGACAAGAGTGTGTATTGTTGATGTGTTAGGCATGGTGTAGACAGGTTGAAGAGGATTAGAGACTGTACGGTATGTATGTTTCACCATGTTTGGTGTGGGAAGATTAATATGGTGTGGCATAGCTTTGTCTGTTGTATGTGTATATGATATGGTAGTAATAGCATAAGCATAATATCAGTTGGTATTATAGCATGTGTTTTCTATGGCATATATTAGAATATGTAAATATGAAATTATTGGGGTAAGTATGAAATTCAGCAGGGTAAATAGCCTAATATTTGGTAAGGTGGGTTTGGTATGGTTTGGTATAGCAGGTAGACACAGGTAGAGTAGATATGTCATGATACAGTAGATGTGGTATGTCTTGTCTTGCTGAGTAAAAATTATGTAAGATACAATATAATGTAAGGGCGTTATGTTAAAGCTGTAGTGGAAGGGATTAGTCTACTGAATAGATAAGGTAAGAGGAGTAAAACTGGAATAGTATGGTATGACAGGACAAGGTAAGCAAAGTAGCCTGACAGAAGCATGTTGATTAGTAGTTAGAATGATAGCAGTAATGTTACTTTTTTTTTTTTACGTTACATTTAGGTCATTTGGCAGATGCTTTTATCCAAAGCGACTTACAAGTGAGGAACAGCAAGCAAGCTACAGTAATGTAGAAGACCTTAGCGTAAGCTTTAAGTGCAACCTAAAACAACTAAACTCAACTAAGTAAGTCAAGGAAAGTAGAAAACAAAGGTAAACAAGGTGAAAGGTGAAAACAAACAAATAGTTACAGGAGAAAAAAAGTGCGAGGCAAAAAGTGCGCAGAGATGGAATTATGTTGGACTTGTAAGAAGTGTTTAGGAGAGGAGGTGCTCTCAGAAGAGCTGGGTCTTCAAGAGGTTCTTGAAGATAGTGAGGGACGCCCCTGCTCTTATGGCACAAGGTAGCTCATTCCACCAGCAGGGAACTACATGTGAGAATAGTCTGGACTGAGATTGCCTTGTGTGTAGGGTTGGCAATACTAGCCGATGTTCCTGGGAGGAACGTAACGGCCGAGAAGGAGCGTAAGCCTGTATGATTGAGCTCAGATATGTCGGAGCAGACCCAGATGTCACTGTGTAGGCAAGCATGAGGGACTTGAATTTGATACGGGCAGCCACGGGTAGCCAGTGGAGCTCAATGAGCAATGGGGTGACATGGGCCCTTTTGGGCTGATTGAAAACCAGACACGCCGCCGCGTTGATAAAATTAAATGAATAAGAGTGTGGTTTTGAAGTATTTAACCATTAAATCCTCAGTTTTTAAGGAATATCAAGGTCTTTGGTTATTTCTTCACAGATTAATCTTCATTTAAATTGCTTCACCACAGCAGTTGACAATAGCTTGGCTCAATGGAGGCTTTATTAATCACTGGATGGGTGTACCTCCTTTACGGATTCCAGATAACTCCACACCCCAGCCATGCGTGCGGAGGGAGCCTGTGTTTTATCTAATGTCGTGAAGGGACACTTTTTTTTCTCTGACACTGTTCCTGGACGATTTGTAAACAGGAGCATAAAAGACAAGCCTGCTTATCTGGACAGCAGCAGTTCCCACCCCACGGTGATCTGTGATTTTTTTTTTTTTCAAACACCCTGCAAGCCCCTTCTCCGTACTCTCTCCCTCCCTCTCTTTCTCTCTCTCTCTCTCTCTCTCTCTCTCTCTCTCTCTCTCACCCCCAGCCCACCCCTGCTCCCTCTCCACTCTTGGTTTGCATAACAGGTAGTAACAGACATTTCCTCGTCCTGAGCAGGGATATCCTGGCGCCCGGCAGTCGCTCCCCGTGCTTAGAGCAGCTCCGGCCCAGCAGCCTGCAGAGGGGCTAAAATTAGCCGGCCGCTGCGCAGTGCCACAATGCGGGCGAGCAACAGACAGCGCGTCACGCTTCCTCACCAGGGCCGCTGGGACAGGCCCGGCCTCGGCCTGGGCAGCGGGGGCTGTGTGGAGATCCATTTATTGTGTTTCCCTGCAGGTTTGTTCCTGGTCATCCTCCGCTTTTAGAACTTTCCAAGAAAAAAGCAGGCCCTTATCTGATCAGGGTCAGTCATTTTGATGTTGTTGCCGTTTTTAGGCTGGTTTTGTTTAAAATGGTTTATGTGCCCTTTCTCTACATCACATCCTCTAAGTCCCATTTGGAGACTAAGCCCATGCGGTCAGAACCCCCAAGGACAGGATGCAATGGCTCTGTGTATTGGTTGTCATCTACAGTGAAGTTGGCAGTCATTTATTGGTGAATAGAGTGTCTATAGCTATCCATTGAGAGCACACATTGGATGGCTCACTTTAAGTATAGTTTTGAGTTTGGTTGGAAGCTCAGTATGATTAGCATGAAGTTGTGTTTGCTGACCTCTATCGTATTTTTGATTGTACCTTTGTTACATGGAACCACTGAAATAAATCTGTTCCTATGGTTTCATGGCGAGGCTAGTTACCCACGCCAAGGGTGTGCTGCCACAGTTGAGATGCAGAACATCTGAGGGATGTCTGTTTTTAACATCCTCTAAGTGCGTGTTACACAAACCTCAGAGATGCTTCTCCAATAACTATAATACTTCATGGCATCCATACCATACCATGGTGTCCATAGTTTTCAGAATTAATCAGTTATATACATAAGTGGCAACTTTATATTCTTTATATTGACTTAGCTATGTTTCTGCCTTCTGGGCGAAACTTCTGTATGGTGATCACTTCCTTTGAAATCCACATTTCTGAGGCTGCCTGGTGACTCTGCTCAGGTGGGGAGTGTTTGGCTAGGATGCGGCTGTAGTGTAGTAGCGGTCCGCAGGCGTGCTCACTCACTGGCTAGCTGGAAGAGCGCGGCGATGGCCTCCTCCCACCACTGCGAGTCCCGGGCGATGAAGGGCAGCTCCAGCAGCCCCAGCAGGAAGATGAGCTGGCCGGCCGTCAGGGCCACCGTGGCCATCAGGTTACAGGCCCGCATCATGTCGAACTGCACTGAGGGTGGGGCAAGGAGGACACCGTTAGAACGCAGCTGTCACCAGCAGCACATGGGCGTCACTGGCATTTACCGTACTTAGCTTTAGTTATGAGTTTTTTGCGTTTTTTTTAAATTGGCTGGTTATCCTGTTTTTGTATTAAAGACACTTTCCTCCACATAGCAAATTTTACATGGATAGAAAACATTTATCAAATAATACTTTGTATGCTTATTGGCAAAAAAATGTTCATTCTAATCTGTTGAGAAGCCAAAATATATGCTGACATTTGTAGTAATATCTAGGTGTTTTTGAACAGAAGCACATAATGTGAGAATTAAAAGTGGTCTGGTAATTTGCCAGTGGTTTGCGTTATTTCAGTTGTTACGTTGTTCAGAAACATCCCCCAGTCAACCTGAAACTGAAAAAGATATCCCGTTTGGTATAGGGATTATCATTGGGAAATCCAGTACAGAGCTGACAGAAACATGTATGAGTTGCCATTCACAATTTCATAATCCATTTAGAACCCAGTGAACTGTGAGTCATTTTTTTAACATTTTCCTTTTTTTTTATACACGAGTCAGTCACAATCAGCAACAGCAGGCGGCAGTCTGTCATCAGCCTGTATCTCTGTCCCAAAAGCTACTGGGACCAGAAGTGGGTCTGGCAACATTTTGATTGAGTAAATGTTTAACCTCGGGTTCATGTGCTCATAGTGACCACACATCCTTTGCTTAATGTTTTGAAACTGAGTGCCCCCTGAAGAGCCTGCAAAGTCCATCAAGAACTACAGCATTGGCAGTTTTCTCACCTAGACCTGTACTGCATCAGTCAGAACAGAAAACGGGACACTTTATTCACTACCGAGTACACCTGGGACACTTTGTAACCAGTATGCAAAATGTCATGTGGAAGAAACTGACTTTTCTGTATTTCTCAAGCCAGTGCTGTGCCAGTACCAGCAGAGTCACCTCCATTAACCTTCATAGAATCAACGCATTTAGAACGCTAATCTTCAAGGAAACATTTGCCTGAACTGTCAGAGCATAAGAACAGAATTTATAACAACGGAAACATGCTATCTAACAGTCAGTCTATTCCTGGATTTACGAGCTTTGTAGATAAACCAATATGCCAACGCAAGACTCGTATTTCGTCATGAATGAGAATGAGTCCGTGCGGCTAATAGAGAATAAAAATGGGAATATGGTAAATGGTAAATGCAGTTCCCCCTCTCTTTCACTTACACTTGACGGTGCTGCGCGACTCCTGGTATCCAGTGAATTCGGAGCCGAAGCTCAGCGTGTCGCATTGGGGCTGTGCGCCCTGGCCGTGCCGCCCGGCGCTCGCCTCGTCCCGGCCCCGCTCGCACATCCTCCACAGCCCCACGCTGCGCTTGCGCCCGTCCTCCAGGGCCTGCAGCACCCAGCTGGGCGTGAACGCCGCCACGTTGTTGAGCACCAGGGACATCAGGGCCACCGCCACTGCCGCGGCCACCAGCCGCTGCACGGCCATGCGCCGCCCCTCCCCTCCGCTCGCCTCCGGGGCAACGCTGTCTCTCGCCCCGACCTCCCCCTCCCACTCCTCCCCCTCCACTTCTGCCCGAGCCGCCGACGCTCAGCAGGGGCTCTCCGCAGGCTCGGGTCGTGCCAGAAAGGGACGGGGAAAAAAAGACGCTCGCGATCTCAGCTAAAGAACATCTCCGTTCATTCTCAGCCAGGGTCTTTTATCAGGCCAGGTGGAGAGCGGCGGGATGCTTTAGCCTTCCTCCTCGGACTTGGGCACTGACGGCAGTCGCGGGTTTATCCAGCGGGCAGACAGGTCCATTCCCCTGGCTCTGGCCGGCTGCTGCAGCTGCCGTCTGCCGTGCGCTCGCTCGCACTCTTGCTTGGCTGCGTTTCGCTTGCTGGGCTCCGAGGGCTGCTATGAGGCAGACAGCAGAGGCGGGTGGCTCTTTTCTCTGTCTCGGTTTTTTTTTTTTTCTTTTTTTTTTCCCCGAGCTCTCCACGGGGGTGGAGGAGTTGAGAAAAAGAAAGCAGATCCGTGGATTAAGCAGTGGAGGGATGGCGGTCTGAGCTGGAGAAGCTCCTGTGGTGTGAGTCCCCCGTGCTCCCTCAGTGCACTGGAGTGCAGTCTGGTCCCTGCTGTGGCTGACTTCCAGACATGTGAGAAGGGGGGTGTGTGTCTGTGGCCATAGCAGCCTTTGGTGGAGGAGTCCCTTGCTCTGCGTGTGTTTCTCTGTGTGTGTGTGTGTGTGTGCGTGCGTGTGTGTGTATGTGTGCAGGCACTGAGGAGGAAAGCGCAGAGGATGGCGAGTGTTTCGGAGAGAGTCGAAGGGCGTGCTCTCTCTCCCTCTCCCTCGCTGTGACAAACACTCTGCCCCTGCAGTCAGCCAGCAACAGGATGCATTTCCTGAGAGGAAAAGTACCCGGGAGGGGGGGGAGGGGTGACAGATTTCAGACACCCCCACCCCCCCATCCCCCTCTCCCTGTCTCAGTCACCAGCCCTTTAGTCCCTGCCTTATCTGGTAAACAGACACCAAAGCAGTGAATGGAAAAGGAGTCTCAGAGCTGTGCATTACCCCCCTGTTGAAGTCAGCACAGAGGTTTACTGAGGTGATGGTCCCCGCAGTGTGATGGTGGAGACAGGCCAGGACTGCCTCTGCTCCGCAGGCGCTGTGCTGAGCTGCTGTTTCCCGGCTGTCCCAGGGCCCCTGCATGTTGGGGGGAATTTCCTGCTGCCTGACTTTAATAAACAGCCCACATCTGTATTTGGTAGAGAAGAGGGAGGGAGGGGGGCTCTGATTCAGATCGAGAACAGATGGGAGCAGGATCTGTGGTGATAGTTAGCAGGGGTTACTGCTTAGGAGGGGTGTGTGCCAGCAGAGGGCGAGCCTGCGTTTCTGTGCCTGCTCCCCCTGTCCTCACCCCTGTCCTTCCACTCTTCCCAGGACTGGGGATTTGCTTCAGGCTCCTGGTTAGAATTCCCTTAGAGGGGTTTATGCTCCCATTAATTGCATCAGTAGTCTGCTGCATGGTTTCTAAAGAATTTGAAATCAATTTTAAATCAGTTTTTATAATGGGTGAGACTACAGTCTAAATATCAGTGCTATTCTAAACAGGGCCTCTTTGCAGGGTACATTCTCATTGAACACACGTGGTCCACATATACTTTGTGTATATATACTGTATACTGTACATATACTGTACACTGTGTACATTACATTAAATGGTTCTAGTTTGTGAAGGTATTTCTTCATGAAATGAGCATGCATCAAAAAAACAAATGTGACAGATGGTGCCCAAGTTGCTCCCTGAACCGAGTAACGTGACTTTTCCTGCTCTTGTGTCCCGTGCAGCGAGGCAGTGTGGGAGAACATGGCGCGGATGTGTGTGAAGAACCGGCGGCTGGACGTGGCGCGGGTCTGCCTGGGGAACATGGGCCACGCCCGGGGGGCCCGCGCTTTGCGGGAGGCCGAGGCGGAGCCCGAGCTGGAGGCCAGGGTGGCGGTGCTGGCCACCCAGCTGGGCATGCTGGTGAGGGCGTGTGCGGGTGGCCTGTTTGTTACGAGAGGGTTTTCACTGTGTGTGAGTGAGTAGGTCATATGCGTCGTAACTCTAAAGGATGAAGGTGAAGGCGATGAAGGTGAATTACTCCAGACAATTCGCTGTTAAGGATCTTTCAAAAACATTGAATGAATTGAAACGTTGATTTGAGTTGAAAACACGTAACAAGTCTGCCTTTCAAATCAAAAAACACCCTCTACGACAGAAACATTGAATGCTCTGAGTGTCTGCCGGTCTGTGCCACCAGTGTGTAACAGCATGGGTGTACCAGTCTTCTCTGTAACGCTGGGATCATATCCACTTCCCTCTTTGTGCCGTGTTCCCCTTTCTCTGTGCAGGAGGATGCAGAACGGCTGTACAAGAGCTGCCGGCGCTACGACCTGCTGAACAAGTTCTACCAGGCTGCGGGCCAGTGGCAGCGGGCCGTGGAAACAGCAGAGACCCACGACCGGGTCCACCTGCGCACCACCTACTACAGCTACGCCAAGCACCTGGAGGCCATGGGAGACCGCAACATGGCCCTGGTGTAGTATGTACTGCCCTCCTTTAGTCCTGAATCTCTGTGGCCCCGGTGTGTATTATGTACTGCTCTTGTTTAGTCCTGAATCTCTGTGGCCCTGGTGTAGCATGTACTATCCGCGATTGCTGTGGTGGCTTCATATTTCCCTTTGTTTTCATATGTGCTCTCTGCAGAAAGACAAAACAAGAGTAATGTGGGCTCTGTTTCTCTGGCATACTGGTTTCATACACCAGTTGCATTTAATATGTCAGCATGACCTTCTCTCCCCATTGTGCAGCTATGAGAAGTCTGACACCTACAGGTTTGAGGTTCCCAGGATGCTTTTGGAGGATGTGCTGTCTCTGGAAATTTACGTCAACAAAATGAAGGACAAGTAGGTTGGAGGGCTACAATTGTAGGGGATAGATCAGACCATGATGTAGTTTGATGTTATATTGGACAGGTTTACTAAGAGGAACTTAGAACATTGAATATTAATAACATGTTAAACCACACAAACTTTGCAGTCTCCTTGTACTAACCTGTTTAAATGTTAGTGATCGTATGCTGCACCTACAGTGGCACTTAACAGAATATGACATGTTGTGACATGACTACATGTAAATGTAAATGTTGAAAAGGAAAGCATCCAGACTTAGGGTTAGCGTCTGAGCTGGAAAAGGAAAGTATCCCTTTACTTAGGTTTTAATAGAAAGCAATGTTTACACATACCCTTATCCTCATAGTACATTGAGAATCTCTTAGGCTGTCATTTGTCAATATTAGTGTGAGCCTGAACAGTGGTTTCATTTGGTAAGGTGTGATTAACTCCAACAGAAAGTCAGGGAGATTTTCTGTGGGTGCTCTTTGTCTTTCCTGCTTTCCTTCGCTTGAATGCCCTTGTCTGATGCAGGAGCCTGTATAAGTGGTGGGCTCAGTACCTGGAGAGCCAGTCAGACATGGAGTCAGCGCTACGCTACTACGAGTACGCACAGGACTACCTCTCCCTGGTGCGGGTGCACTGCTACCTGGGCAACATACAGAAGGTAACCCATCACCATAAGCGATGATGATAACTAAATCAGAGTGCAAGACGTTAAATCCGGGCTGGACTCTTTCCAGGCGGCAGAGATCGCGAACGAAACGGGGAACCGCGCCGCCTCGTACCACCTGGCGCGGCAGTACGAGAGCCAGGAGGAGATCAGACAGTCTGTGCACTTCTACACGCGAGCCCAAGCCTACAACAACGCCATCCGCCTCTGCAAGGTAGGGCCGTGTTGCCACACCCGCCAAATGTAATCTCACGTTCTTCTGTTACCTGGACTCCTTGAGTGTATCATTGGTTTGTTGTGTATTATTAATCACTTTGGTTCAGGGCAGTCGTCTCTCTTTTCTGTGTGCTTTTTCTCAGTTACCGAGAAAGCTACAGCAGATTTTCATTCTTGTGTCCTTGATCATTTCTATGTATGAGAATGGCCTCCTAGTACAATGTTATCTCTGCAGGAAAATGGACTGGATGACCAGCTGCTGAACCTGGCTCTGCTTAGCAACCCAGAGGACATGATGGAGGCTGCCTGCTACTATGAGGAAAAGGGGACTCACATGGACCGGGCCGTCATGCTTTATCACAAGGTGCAGAGCAGCCCTCAGTTTGTCTCAATCTGAGATGTCATCCATTTATTACAGTGTAGTGGAACAGTGGCCCTAGTAGTAGTGGTAATTAAAGTCTTTATCGGTAGTCAGTCATGCTTTTTATTTAGTAGAAAATGTCAGATTAGAAGTAGTAATGAAGTGGAATGACCAGTGTAAGTTAAAGTACACTTGATTCAGACTCAGAATTTTATGAAATGCCAAATGTATATGTATTGGGCGGCAGTGTAGCATAATGGTTAAGGAGCAGGACTTGTAACCGAAAGGTTGCCGGTTCAATCCCCGCTGGGACACTGCTGCTGTACCCTTGGGCAAGGTACCTAACCTGCAATTGCTTCAGTAAATATCCAGCTGTATAAATGGATAACATGAACTATAACCTATGTAAGTCACTTTGGATAAAAGCGTCTGTCAAATGAATAAATGTAAATGTATTTCTTAATCTATACCTTCATAAGGTAAACAAAAGGCTGAATGCTAAAATGCTTTTTGAGGGATATGACACTAGTTTTGAAAAAGACACGTGATATGTGACAATATGAAGAATCCAAGATTTACATTCTGGTGAGCTTCATTTTGATGTCTGCCACAAGGTGTCCTCAGCTGACACGTACCAGTGCTGTGGATGCAAAAAGTCAGTTGCCCTAGTAACATTTTCCTCAAAAGCCGTTATGATGTGGTGGATGTATTGAGCTGAAATACACGTGCCAGCTTTGATGAGAGCTGGTTTAATCAGTGCTCAGCTTCATATACAGCAACAGTGCACAGGCATCACATTACTGTTGATTCAGATGTTTGACACTCCCTCACTGTGTGCCGTTTGGTTTGACCAGGCGGGCCACTTCTCCAAGGCCCTGGAGCTGGCCTTCTTCACGCAGCAGTTTGGAGCGCTGCAGCTGATCGCCGAGGAGCTAAACAAGAACTCAGACCCGGCTCTGCTGGCGCGCTGCTCCGACTTCTTCATCAAGCACTCCCAGTACCAGAAAGCAGTGGAGCTGTTGGTGGCTGCCAAGAAGGTTTGAATCATCACTTTATCTAAATATTTTTAGAAGATTGGGGGACGAAATATTCAGACAACCCCTACGCAAGTACCCAGACCCAGAAGGATGTTCCTCTTTGCTTTTCTCTTTGCGTCTGCTCTTCCTGGTATCCTTTCTCCTCATCCTCACCACTCCTCTCAGCTCTGTCTGGTTCTGTGATGCGTGGGGGCATCAGTAACCTTGTCCAGATGGGTAGAGATGGATAAATATTCCTATACCTTCAGTATATTGCATAATAAAGCCACAAATGCATATTTTGATGGCAAATCTGTCAGCTGAATAGGAGGCTTGGCACCTGTCTCTGCCCTGTTTTCCTGCTGCCTGCTTCCGAATAAGTAGCCACACATCACCGTTACAGAGGCTGTCTGAGATGTGGCCTGTGCTCATTGCTGTGTTTTTTTGTTTTTGCTCAGTACCATGAGGCTCTGCAGCTGTGTTTGGACCAGAGCCTGACCATCACAGAGGAGCTGGCCGAGAGCATGACGGTGTCGCGCGGCTCCAAGGACCTGCCTGAGGAGGCCCGCAAGGAGCTGCTGGAGAAGATTGCGGACTGCTGCATGCGCCAGGGCAACTACCACTTAGCCACCAAGAAGTACACACAGGCCGGCAACAAACTCAAGGTCAGGGGCTTCCTGGGTTGAACCTCCTGACTGGAAATTTGACCATTTCAGTTACATCATTTATTCTGGTTCAGTGTCTTCCTGTCGTGTTCTCATGCAGTGTGTGTGAATCTGTTTGAGTGTTGTTAGAGTTCATTCACTGTCCTTCAACATTATTGGCCTTTGAGAAATGTTCCTTGCTGTGCTTTCCAACAGGCCATGAGGGCACTCCTCAAGTCTGGAGACACGGAGAAGATTGTGTTCTTCGCAGGGGTTTCTCGACAGAAAGAGATTTACATCATGGCTGCCAACTACCTGCAGTCGCTGGACTGGCGCAAGGACCCTGAGATCATGAAGAACATCATTGGTTTCTACACTAAAGGGAGGGCTCTTGACCTCCTTGCTGGCTTCTATGAGGCCTGTGCTCAGGTATCCTCATTTGGTTCGATTTTCTGGCTTTTGGAATATAGGTTTAGGAACTTAATATCAGTTCCTCTGATCATTTTTTGCCTAACGATTTAATTATTCACCTTTTGTGGTGTGACAGAGTTTAACAGTTTGAAACAGTCATTTATTTCCCTTATAACTGCATTTATTATCCTACAGGTGGAGATTGATGACTACCAGAACTATGAGAAGGCGCTGGGAGCGCTGACTGAAGCCTACAAGTGCCTGGCCAAGGCCAAAGTGCGGAGTACGGAGGAGCAGGAGAGCAGGCTGGCAGAGCTGCAGCACAGGATCACCCTGGTGAAGAGGTTCGTCCAGGCACGCAGGTAACATGCTCTCTCAGCACACTCTCGACAGCAACCCCCCCGCGTGTGTCTTTTACTTGGACTTTTCAGTCAAGTGCTAGTGCTTGCTGAATGAAAGTGTTGTGTGTGTGTGTGTACATGAATGTGTGTGAATGTGTCTGTGTGACTATGTGTGTAATTCTGTCAGGCTGTATGAGGAGGACCCAGGAGAGGCCGTGCGCTTGTGTGAGACCCTGCTGGAGGAGGCGGACCTGGACCCTGCTGTCCGTATCGGAGACGCCTACGGCTTCCTGGTGGAGCATCACTGTCAGCAGGGCAGCTTCCAGGTGGTGAGTGCCCCTCTGTGTGCTGGAGGCGGAGAAGAGGCCATGTGCAGAATCACTGCTGTACCCGTGACCCGCTCAATGGGAACAATGCAGTCTTATCTCCCATTTCGGCAGTGCGGTGTGACACCTCTGTCCCTCTGCCCCACAGGCCTACCGCAAGCTGGAGGAGATGCTGAAGCGGCTGCCCTCCATCAATGTGAGCTACTATGTGAGCCAGCGTAACCTGGAGGCCCTGCAGCTGGCCGTGGGGCTGCCCCTGGGCCGGGGGCCGCCCGTGGGCCACAGCAACCGCAGGGACAGCGGGGGGGAGGAGGACGAGGTCGAGGAGGACGAAGCTCTGGAGGCCCATCAGAGAGACTGAGCCACCCCTAGCAGGGGGGGAGAGCTCTCCCCCCCCGTCAGACCTGAGGCGGGGAACCTGCTGGGCTGTCTCCCTCCTTCCCCGTGTTGTCCAGCCGATGTGTGCTGCACAGCGGGGCCCCTCCCTGCTGAGGTTCCTTCTGTGTTGAAGATGGGAGGCTCAGGAAGAATGACAGTAGGGATCTTTCCAGACTCACAGATGACTCTGCCCCATAATCACAGTAGAGATGATGGGGGAAAGACGACATGGAGCACAGCATGTCACAATATGCAGAGCAACACCTGGAATGGTACACCAGTTGGCAGGAAGTGTGAAACCATTACCTACCTATCATGAAAAACACATGAGCATCAGAATGTTGTTAGTTCACCCTAGCCTGCCTTTAGTGTATCTGTACCCTTCAGCCTTCTCTATGTACTTTCATATGAACTGTTCCCACCACTGTCCTATAACAGGCCTTGATCTGGGTTTTTTTAAGTTTAGAGAAACACACATATGTAATATACACTATACATTACTATACATATACTATATGTATATAATGTATGTATTCAGCAGTATCTTGAATGTTTGGTAGCCTGTAAAAATGTCTCTTCTGTTTAATCAAACATTAATCACCCTCTTCCTTAAAAAAAACCAGGACAAACTGCAATGGAAAAAATAACTGAATGAATCTTGAACTGACCTACAATGTGAAGGTCCCGGCTGTAGCATATTCATGTTACTAGTGCCAATCTGCAGTTTGCCTTAAGCAGAATGGCTTTTCCATTGATCAATATGGCCATTTCCAAATCCCAAGAATTATTCTTAATTATTTTGGTTTTTTTTAGAAGCACTTGTATTGGAGGGACATAAGGACAACCTTCAAGAACCACTTACTCTGAGGCATATAAATAGATGCTTGAATTCTCCAAGAGATGATCTCAGGGAACATACCAAGGTCTTGCCCCTTCTGCAAAATCTGTTTTATCCCACACAAACCGGGTACAGTTTTGGACATGGTACATGATTCTCGTGTTGTGTGCATAGTGCGTTCATGTGTCTTTTATACATTTGCAGCAAGTGTCATCTATTCAGGCAATTTAGAGATGTTTTGTAAAGTACATAATGTATAGGCTTTCATATTTTTCAATAAAATTTTTTCTTCTATTCCTTTCTTGATTGGGCCACAGTCTTTTTAAAATGTTTTTGTACTTTCCTTGAACTCTTTGCTGTCATGAATGAAATCCTAACACTTTTTTTTTCATTGTGGCATCTGTTTTCTCCAACCATAAATCTATGAGCAGGAAGTTGTTTGTCTTAAAAAAAAACACTTATCTGGGAAGAAAAACAAGTAGAACATAGGTTCTATGAGCAATTATCAAAACGCCACAAACAATGAAGACTGAGATTATCCACTATGTGGCAAGAAGCAGTGTTACTCATCATACTATACACCCACTCTCTAAACCTCAGGATTTAACTGTCCGAGGCCCGGTATGTGTCTCCTAAGTGACTGCCATGTGGTGTGTTGACTATATATAGATACAGGGGTACCTACATAAATGTTAGTTCTACATTGCACTATGCTTTTAAGAAATACTGATAAGAATCAACCACATAAAGTGATGAAAAACACTGGGACAGAATCATTCCTTCATTAGCACTGTTTAAAAACTCATAAAAATGAAACAATCAACTTATAAGAAGCAATTTGAGCTCACTTGCAGTATGTAATATGGTATTCAATGGAGCATAATGGTTCATAATAAATAATATAAAATCCATTAAAATTTGAATATATTGATCTCACATCTAGGACAAATTACTGAAGTACTGTGGATAGGTGATACCAACACTGCTGATAGGGCCAGATTAATGTCTCAAATTGCTGCTATTTTGTTGTGAGGGAGATGGATGTTCCAGTGGTGGAACACTATTTTCTTTGTTGTGCATTGTGGGACTTGTAGTGTGAAAAATACCCACTAGTCTATTGCAAGTGTGCTGGAAGATACAGCATTTTTGTATGAGCATAACAAGTGTTGCAAATAAGCAAGTTTAATGTAGTACAATTTGTGACTATATAAAAGGATAAAATGGGAAAAAAGAATAAAGATAATGATAAAGAAGTGTGAGTTGGTGACCCTTCTCATACAGTGAGCCTTGGGGAGGAGGCCTACCTGCACTGATGTAAGCATCCATGATTCACTGGGCCAATTTTTTTTTTTTTTTTTTTTTACAAAGAGTGGCCCAATTGTCAGAGCAGCTGCTTCAGAAACAGTCCTGTGGCCCATTATGCCCAGGGACCCAGCGGGGGGTGGACCTCCATTTTAAACGTGACAGAGTCAATGTTGCCACCACAAAATAGAGGAAACAGAGGCAGCATCAGTTTGACCCTCATTTCAGATCAGGTGTGAAAGCAGCACATAGTGCATGTGTCTTTGTTTACTAAACCATTATTTTCAATGTCACACATCATTCTGGTTCTGTGCATCTTATAGGCACATAAAATTAATGCTTAGCTCTAACCTGCATTTCTGGGTAGTCGTGCATTACCATAGTATGCAGCTCTCTCGTGACCCAGCCTTGTCAATGAGGTGAAGTAACAGTATATGTCAAAGGATGCGAACTGCGGGAATCTATGTTGACGTGAACAAATGCTAGGCTGCTGTAAATGAAACAATTTCATGTATTAAAAAAGATGCCAACGGGTTACACATAGCACTGCACGAGACAACCGAGATGGTGTTTTTGTACAAAACGCAGAATACTAGCTCACCAATATGTAAACAAATTTGGATCCTCTCCTTTGCATGTGACATTTAGCTATCTGAACATTGCCCAAAAACAAAATTCACTGAGCCAAAACATTTGACTTTCTTTTTATCATTTTTGTCTAAAATGAAATTAAGAGTTTTTGTCATTGATTCGTTTATACAAAACGGAGCCATTTTGTTCGATTGAACAAAACGAATTAATTCTAAACATAAACAGCTGGCTAATATTTGATTCCTTTGATTTCCCCAACATAGAGAATATGTGCAAACGTTGTGTTATTTCCTGTCCAATTTGTCGATATCCGGACTGAGATTACGACTTATTTGCCAAAACTGACGCATTCCGAGGAAAACGAAACCTATGTTGCGCATTTTCACCGTAGTATAAGGTGTTCGTGAAAACCAGGAAGAAAGACAGACATCCGGAGCAACTGTCGAAAACAACTGTGTGCTCATTAAGCTAATATTTCCATTCGAGAAAGGGTAAGATCTGTTTGTCTTTTATAGTTTTGTGCATCCTCAAATGCTAGTTTTAAAACTTAAGCTTGTTCGTAAAAATAAATCTAGGCTTGATGTTGCGCGCTCGTAATAAAGATATTTCTGCAACTGTGCAGATGGCATCAATAATACGTCTAACAACGTACACGTACGTCTAACAACGTACACGTACATGATAATAACAATCTTCAACAGTTGTAAAGTTTGAAACGTAGGCGATAACAATCATTATCCAAAACGTATTATAATATATTCTTGAAATAATATCCCTGTTTTGTACATGGCGACTATTGGATAGTACACTTCCCTGTAAGAAGTCAGCCAACAGTTTCCTGGCAACTTAGTCTTAATAGGATACCGATTACCCTGTGAAAAAGCACAGACTTGCATGCTCTTGCACAACAGTGCACGTGAGACATGGCAGGACAGACTGACTTTTAGATACTGAGCACAATGAATAGCAGTCACTTAATTGCTACCTATTCATAATATTAATTTGCTGAAATGCAAAGATTAATCAATGAAAGTGAAATGTTTGTCAAACTATACTATCTGCTAAATGTTTGTATCTTTTAAGTAAAAAACACACTGAATAGCAGGTTTTTCCGTAGGAGACAGAAGTCATGGCTGCACGCAACATTCAGATCTCAGAGCAACTGGAAGAGGATTTTCTACAATGTAAGATCTGTTTTGAGGTATACCGGACCCCTCGCACCTTGTCCTGCCTTCACTCTTTCTGTGAGCCGTGTCTGGAGCAGCTGCTGGACAAACAGAAAGGCACAGTGACCTGTCCAGAGTGCCGGACAGTCATTGACCTACAGGGCTGTGTCCGCAATGCCAAAGCCAGCTTCTTCATCAACAGCCTCCTGGACCTGTTCCGCTCTAAAACTACCAAAGAAACCTTCTGCTCATTGTGTCCAGCCCTGGGGAAGACCGTTGTGCCAGCCTCCTCTCGCTGTCTGGACTGTGCTGACTTCCTGTGCACATCCTGTGCCCAGGGCCACTGCCTCTCCAAACTGACACTGGGGCACCAGGTGGTAAGCCTGCAGGACTACGCCTCTGGATGCTACGATGAGGAGGCCAGGAGCAAGGAGGAGCGCCGCTGTGAGAGCCACCAGGAGCCACTGAGGTTCTACTGCAGCACCTGCTCCAGCTCCATCTGCAGGGACTGCCGCATGCTGGAGCACTTCTCCCACCAGGTGCTGTCCCTGGCACAGGCCACCACGGCCAGGAGGCCCCAGCTGGAAGAGCTGATAAGCAGCCTGGACGGCAGCATGAGGAGTCTCTCCCAGCAAGAGCAGGAGGTGGACTCCGCCATACAGCAGCTGAAAGAGGCAGAAAATGTCATTAAAGATCAACTCTCAGGACACATATCTGCAGTGCTGGAGCAGCTTTTCTCTCAGCAGGATGCCATTTGTAAAGAACTGGCCATCTTTGTCGAACAGAAGGAGAAGGAGTACTTATCAGTTAAAAAGGAACTCCGTGGTCACATCAACTCAGCAGAGAATACAAAAGACTTCTCCACTCAAGTCATGCAGAAGGGAAAGGACTATGAAATTCTGGATTTGGAAGGGACCATTCAGAGTCAAATTGAGAGACTCCAGAAACTCAGCATTGCAGAAGTTGAGAGGAAAACACCTTTAGTGATGATAAAAGATCTAAATACAGACAGTTTCAGTGGAATCTACCAGTTAAGATTTGATGTACCCAGTGAATCTCTGAAGAATCCAACAGTAGTGGACACCAGCGTCAAAGCAGAGCCTGAAACTTCAGCTCAGACAGCTGCTGAGGCATGCCCTCAGACAGCCATTGCCCCTCAACATGAACCATCTCAGCCACAGCAACAGGCCTCTCCTGAAAGGTCACTCATGAATCAGCATTCTGACATTCCAAGGTCTGTCGTTTTCATACGTTCTTTTGACACAGATGATGAGGACAACGAAAATCAAGAAAATATAACAGGGATAAGCCTGTTCCCAAGTCGGGACATTGTCATTGCTGACAACAACAACTTTGTCATAAGGAGGGTGATCAGAAGTGGAAGCACAAGGGAAACAATCAACACAAATGACAGAGGGTGGGATGACCTCGACCCCTTCAGCGTTGCAGTCTGCGATGACACCATTTTTTTCACCTCAGGATCCAGGCTGTACAGAGTCCCCAGTGATGAAGACGATGACATAGTTCAGGTTTGCAACTTGCGAGGGTCCCACAGTGAGTACACCATTGCTGCTTATAAGGATGAATACATTGCAGTCAGTGAGGGCACCTCCTGTTCTTTGTCCCTGTACAGTCCTCAAGGCATTTTAGAAGGCAGGGTTGAGCCCAACTATGAGGGAAAATTTGTCTTTTTGGCAGTGAACAGCAGGGAAGAGTTCATTGTCTGTGATACCAAGAAGAAATGCATTGTCATTTTCAACCGTGGTGGGGTGATCGTGAACATCTGCAGTTCTGCAGATTCTTTTACTTTCAATCCCAGGAGTGTCTGTGTGGACAAGTGGGACAATATTTATGTTGTAGAGGGTCGGAGGATCATCCTGCTAACGCCCAGCGGTGACTTTGTGCGAGAGCTGCTGAACTTCAAAGGGTATACGCCAAAGCTTATAGCAGCAGATGATTATGGACACATCATCGTGGTCGACAGAAAAGGAACTGTCAGGATCTACAAAGCATCCCTGTAGCTTACCAGCTGTCCCAAGCGTTCTGCAATCAATGGATAGCTTATAACTACAGTAAAGACCTCCCAACAATGGGCTGTCTGTGCAGACTAATATTGCTTGATGTCGCTGCAGTAGGACAAAGAGCCAGCAGTGATTAAAGTGTGGCCTTCTTCAGGAGTATATAGGTGCAGCCACAATTTCAGGTAAAAGCCACTGCTGTTTCTATTTTTTCTTACTTTTCTGAGTGTTTTGGACAGTCCGCATTAAAAAGAATTGAAAATGAATTATTATTTTGGTCTAAATGTGGCTGTAATAAACCTTTTCAAAACTGATCTAAAAACAAGTACTAATGATAGTCACCTTTTTGTCTCAAGATGCATTTGGACACTAAATTGTAACTATTGCACTATTTGCATAATGCACTATTGCATTTTTTTTTTTACTTCTTTTTACAAAAAATAATTGCTTCTGTATTCTTGCCATTCCATGCAGTGGTGGTAGTATGAAAGTGAAGTGATGTTGAAAACTGTCCTGTATAATGGCAGAACAGAACAGGTTACTTGTGCATGAAGTTTATGCTATGACGGGTGCTAGTTTTGTGGGCATTTAGGTAGTATGCCTCAAAACTTTTGCCTCTGTGTGCATTGTTGTTTTATGCTGTACACTGAGACATTTTTTGTTGACCAATTCATATGTAAGTATCTTTTAATTAAATGTTCAAATCAAAGAAATATATGTAATTTCATGTTCATGGACCAATATTCTTGAAAATATTTGAACATATGTGAAAAGACACAAAATATTTTTGTCTTACCAAAAATAGTACCTTTGCTTAAGATGATTTTACATATCTGCAAGACGAGCACCCTGGGACTGCAGTTTTTAGCTCATACATATGTTTGAAGTAGTTTGTTCAATACAATTATCATAATAAAGGCAACGTTTCACAATTACAGTTCTGTTCGGTAAACCTGAAAATGTCATAATGCTTAATTGCAGTATTCTAGTGATATGGATATACTAATAACTAATGTTGATATACTGTATCAAATGGTAAATATCACATCTTTTGTGTCAATCTTCTGGATATATGTGAGGACTTTGTACTAGAAGTTTTAAAATGACTGACTTTCATGTTAGTATTTTTGCAGAATAAAAAATAAACAATGATAATTATTTGAAGGGCACACAGATAATGATAATCCTATCATCTGTATGAAGACAACATGGAAGGCAACAAAATTCAGCATCTTTAGACTAAATTACCAATGGGTTCCTAAATCCATGCCAGCAAACAGGTAAAAAGGAAGGAATGCTTATCTTCTGCCATATTCTGTTTGGAGAACCATGTTGCTTGTGATTTCACAGTTCTGATCTTTTTTTTATTTTGAAGTATTATTCATTACAATAAGATATTCAGTCTTTTATTTCATCAGTTAACAAGTGATGGAGTGATGGAGAACATTCAAATGATAAAATTGGCATGTCAGACAATAGAATATTACCACGTCAGAATTTCAGACCTCTTGAAATTTGATTCCATGCCAGAAGTTGAGAAGGCCTAAACCTAGACCTGTACGGGCCATCTTAAAAGGGCAGATGATAGAGTTTACACATCAGACAATAAAATATTACAAATTTTGAACAGCTATGGAGTGGGCCTAGTTTACTGTAAATGCATGTAACTAAAACGTTCTAGTAGATTAAAACTGCATCATCTTCTGTAAACGACACCACAGGAATTTTCATCTAAATCCATGCATTTCAAATGTATATAAAGAAACTTAAAGGTAGGATTGAATTATTGACATTTTATTTTTTTATTTCTCCAATAAAATCTCTACAGGTTTAGGGTGGCAGTGTCATGAGATATTATATTCAGTACTATGCATACTCAGTTGGTTCATCACTAATCATTGTTTGCAATTTGTGTAAAGTAGAATATTGTTGAACTGTAACTCTGATGGGCTCATTGCTTTGTATGTTTACTCCTCAGCTTTTTGGGTAATTAATAGTTTTTTTTCCGTTTGGGAGATTGTATTATTTTCTCTTTCCTTAAAATATGAATAAAAAGTTTTAAAACTCAAATTGGTTTTATATTGCTTGACTATACAAAGCCAACCATTCCTAAAATATGTTGTAGGTGAATGTAATTATGCCGTCTAGTGCTGGCACCCTCACAGTGCGCCTGAACGTTTTAGCGCCATTTTCCCTCTATATTCAAAGGCCACATTGCAAAGCCATCTAGCAGTTCATTAGTTCCATTGTCTATTTTTATGAATACATTTACTTTTGTACTCTGCATTCGGTGGTGTAACGTGCCGTGCAAATACATTCATAGCATCTAAACATAGCAACGTCACTGTTTCTGTTTTCTCTCTGACTAACTTGCAGGACATGCTAGTAAGCAGTAATTAAATTGGTGTTGGGTGCTGTATCAATTACTCAATCTAATACATAGTATAACTTACCAGTGTTTGGGCAGCTGGAAATTACGTTGTGGTGGCATTCTTGAGGAGCACGTGTCTGGACGTGGCATGCACCAGGCCATAGATCAATTTGTGTCCATTGTTATTATAAGCGAGAATATTTGTGTTTTGGAGATGTTTCCATGTTGTATATCCTGTATGGGCATTAGTGATTCTACAAGTGTGTAGTTTTTTTTGTCCCTTTGACTCTGACTGATTGGTAGTCATTAAGTAACATTGATTAAATGAAATCTGAGTGTATATAGTGCTGCCGTGGTTGTGCTCACCTGTGAAAATTTAATGGTTGATAAGGTCCAGGCATTAACTCGGTGATCAAAGAGTATTTAAGGCAGTCCCTTTTGGCCTGTCCGGGGCTGGTGAAAAAAGAGCATTTTGTGTGTTAAGTTGTCACGGCTCAGGCAAGGACTCAAACGCAGACCACATGAGCTTCAGGTTCTGAGCGGCTTTATTAAAATCGTAAGACAGGATCGCGAATCAAGAACAGGCAGGGTCGAGACCAGGCAGGCAGTCCGTGGGCAAATCCGGGGGCGATAACAGGAGCAGGCAGAGTCAGAAACCAGAAAGGCAGGCAATCAGGCAATCGGGTCAAGGTGGCAGGCAGAAACCAGGTCGGGGTAACAGGCAGGGTCAGGAACAGGCGATCTCAGACACAAGAAACAGCAGGGATGAAACAGGCACGAAAGACTGCTACGAACTAGCAATGAGAGAGGGACATGCAGGGTGTTATATAGGGCAGAGCTGACAAGATGATGGGAAGCAGGTGAGCAGGCTGGCAGGTGGAAGTGATCAGGCAATCAGGCAGGCGGGGACCGGGCGGAGATCAGGGCAGGGCTAGAACGAAAAGAAAACAAAAAGCACATGGACAAAGACGGACGGGAAAAAACAAAAACAACAGCTAGGGGGCCGGAGTGCTGACATAAGTAATCTGCCCTTGGAACAGTTGCACTCAGTCATGTGAGGACACTAGATAGTGTTTTGGCACAACTTTGGTGTTTATTTTGCCTCTATGCTGAGTATTTATTTTTGCAAAACACTTTTCTTATGTTTGATTGATGGTACTGTACATATTTTCACACCTTCTTGACTCTGCTGTACCTGCTGTAAATAAACACTGGCTTTTTTGGAGCATTCCAGTGTTCTTGAGCCTTCCTATCACTTCCCTTTGCCGAGTGAGTCCTCTACCCTAAAAGAGCCTACCAGGTAAAATAACTGTTTTTATATTTTCATAGAATTATACTTTCAATAGTGTGAAAATGTTTGTGCATGTTATGTGTCTACATATGTACATATATGGGTACACATTTCCAGATTCTTCTTTTGAAACAACTACAGACATAAGTTATTTTCTCATATAAAAATACACTATATGGCCAAAAGTATGTGGACACCCCTCCTAATTATTGAGTTCAGGTGTTTCAGCCACACTGATTGTTAAAAGGTGCATAAAATCAAGCACATAGCCATGCAATCTCCAAAGACAAACCTTGGAAGTAGAATGGGTCGTACTGGAGATCTCAGTGACTTTAAATGTGGCACTGTCATAGGATGCCATCTTTGCCACAAGTCAGTTTGCGAAATTTCTGCCCTGCTAGATATGCCCCGGTCAACTGTAAGTGCTATTATTGTCAAGTGGAGGCGTCTAGGACCAACAACAGCTCAGCCACAAAGCACACAAACTTACAGAGCGAGGCCGCCGAGTGCTGAAGCACGTAGCACGTAAAAACTGCCTATCCTCTGTTGAATCACTCACTACAGAGTTCCAAACTGTCTCTGGCTGCAACATCAGCACAAGAACTGTGCATCGGGAGCTTCATGAAATGGGTTTCCATGGCCGAGCAGCTGCACACAAGCCCAACATCACTATGCACAACGCCAAGCTATGGCTGGAGTGGTGCAAAGCACGCCACCACTGGACTCTGGAGCTGTGGAAATGCGTTCTCTGGAATGATGAATCACACTTCACTATTTCGCAGTCTGATGGACGAATCTGGGTTTGGCGGATGCCAGGAGAGTGCTACCTACCGGAATGCACAGTGCCTACTGTAAAGTTTGGTGGAAGAGGGATAATGGTCTGGGGCTGTTTTTCAGGGTTTGGGCTAGGCCCCTTAGTTCCAATGAAGGGTAACGTTAATGCTACAGCATGCAAAGACATTTTAGAAAATTGTATGCTTCCAACTTTGTGGCAACAGTTTGGAGAAGGCCCTTTCCTGTTCCAGCATGACTGCGCCCCTGTGCACAAAGCAACGTCCAAAAAGACATGGTTTGACGAGTTTGGTGTGGAAGAACTCCAGTGGCCTGCACAGAGCCCTAACCTCAACCCCTTTGAACACCTTTGGGATGAATTAGAACGCTGATTGCCAGGCCTTCTCGTCCAACATCAATGCCTGACCTCACAAATGCTCTTTTGGCTGGATGAGCACAAATTCCCACAGACACACTCCAAAATCTTGTGGAAAGCCTTCACAGAGGAGTGGAGGCTGTTATAGCTGCAAAGGGGTGGGCAACTCCATATTAATGCCCATGGCTCATATAGGCTCATATAAGCTCATATAGGTGTGATGGTCAGGTGTCCACATACTTTTGGCCATATAGTGTATAATAATGAGAATTACATATGCAGCACAAAAATTAGGGTTGTCAAAATAACGCGTTAATTTCGATTAATTAATTATAGAAAAAATAACGCGTCAAAAAAATTAACGCAGATTAATCGCACTCTATGATGCCCCTTGACCCCATACGTCACTGTGCATTTAAACATTTATCATATCCAACTGCAGGCTAGCTAGGTTCTTTTATATCATACACGAAACGTATCCACATTTGCGCTGTCGGTAAATGCAAATTAAGTTCGCATTGGTGTATTGAACGATTGCATCGGAACATCTGTAAAGCGGAGTAGCCTACATGTATAGTTAAAAGTGCCAGTGCTGTTATACTGAATATCAGCACTCATGGAATGCCTCTTGTCCAATAAAATTACTTGGCCAGAACTAACTGTTGTATGAAGTACAATTTGAACATAAAATGCTTATATTTTTGCTTATATAAATATTGATATATGCGATTAATTTAGATTAATTAATTACAAAGCATGTAATTAATTAGATTAATTTTTTAATCGCTTGACAGCCCTAATAAAAATACTATTTTATCGCATATATAAATTATTTACTTAAAAGCTTCACAGAGGATGTGATTGAGTGTTTTATATGAAATTAAATAACATGACATAACATGTTAAAATTGTATCAAACGGAACAAATTGTGTATAGCTCATCACTAACGACCTAATCACCAAACCCCTCAAACCTTATTGAGAAATAATGAATTAGCCTATTCCAGAGCAGCTGGGAGTTCCTGGTTGTATACTTTAAATCATTGTGTGGAAAATAACAGTACCTTGAAACATTTTTGTCAAAACTATAAGTGTACCAATGTTTATTTAATTAGAACCGTTATCGGGACCTTGTGTGTATGCACGAAGAGCCAGCACAGTCAGATAACCATTGAAAACCAGAGCTAGAAGAGGGTGGGATACTTGCAATGTGCTCGAAGAACGCACAAATTGGAGCAGGTGTAGGTAGTATATTTGAAGCTGCAATTTACATATTTCAAGACGATTAATATTTGTAACATTTGTTTCATGAAGAGGTAGGGATTATTAATAAACGTAGTGCTACGAGGTATGCTACTGGAGACAACAGAGTGGAAGCCGTAGGGGAGAGTGGGGACGGTTGCAACATTGCTTATTCCTCCTGTAAGGAATGAGCTACAGTGATTATATTCATACTGCACATGCTCAGTTAGCCCCTCCTCCTTCCTGGAAGAAAGCAGCCACACGTGACCATTCCCTCTGCAAGAAATACTTTAAAAAAGTATTTTTTTTTATCATCAGAGTTTTTGTTATACTTTTGTTATATTTTTGTTTTTTATCTAAGCTGTTTGCGTGAAGAATTGTAAAGTCATATCATTTTAATCAGCATTTTCTTAGCTTCTAACAGGCATAGCTAGCATGTGTCAAAGCTATTGTGTCAAGCTAGCATAGCAAATTTCATCATGGCTGTCAGTGTAGGGACAGTTGCAACATGTTGTTGCAACTGTCCCTGATCACAACATTAATGTAAATGCTTAACATAACAAAATCGCAATTTTATGGATTAATAAAGAACACCTTTCAATAGTCAGGTATCTCCCTTTTTTATTTATAAGTAAATAGCTTTTTAAAAATCAAACTAGGCCACAATGTAGCCTACATTTTATCTGTTCTGTATTTTTTCAGTATGCCACGAGAGAGGAAGCACACAACAGATAGGGGTGTCCCTCTACCTGTTCTGACATAAGCAGCAAATGTAGAAAAGGATGAAGGCAGGACAGTGAGGTCTGTGGCAAAGGACTTTGCCATTTGTCACACAACCCTCTACTGATTTATAAAAAGGAGAGAGAAGCTAGGTCCAGGAGAGGAGGTAAAGGCAGGGTACTGGATTCCCAGGAGGGTCTTTTCTGAACCACAAGAAAAGAACCTCGCAGAATATCTAAAAACTGCAGCCAATCTTTTCTATGGTCTGAGCACAAAAGAGGTAAGCAAGAGGAAGGTATAAAAACAAACAAAGATTGTAGGCATTGTCTTTATACAGCCAATTTAACTTAGTAAAGACCCTGTCTGTTCACAAATAAAGTAAAGAAATTGCAGAATGATGTTAAATAATGATTGTATTACATTTTAATGAATGTTGCAACTGCCCCTGTGCACTGTTGCAACCGTCCCCTGTTATGGGGTCAATTGCAACATTTGACTTTGTCTATTCAAGTATAAATTATACGTATATTATCATATGTACACATGTTACAGCAATGTGGGTGGGTAGCTGACAGATGTGGGTTTAATGTGTTAAAATTTTGTCTTTCCAATACAAACAGTCTCTGAGAAAATGAAGGAAATGCAAAAAGTGTTGCAACCGTCCCCACTCTCCCCTAAGTTGCAGTTTACTATACAGTAGACTGTGCCTGTTAAATGTATTAAAATATAAACGTTTAAATATACTTGCTCATCCTTACATTTGGTCACCGCATTAATTTCAGGCTCAGAGTTCTGCATTATCATATTTCAAGGCAGTCAGACGATGTCCGTATTGCGCAATAATGTTATCGATGAATTTTCCAGCACTCATTGTGAATTCAGAATTGTGGGAAAACGAAACTAGCAATGCGCATTTCCACGAGAGTATAAGGTGGTGAAAACAGGACTAACAAAACTTTTGAAAGCAACTCCGGTGCGCTTACCAACGCTTCTGTTTCATTTTATAAAGGGTAAGATCTCTGTATTTGTCAGTGTACAGTTTAGTTTGTGCTTCCTGACGTTGTATTACTAATTGTTTGTGAAAATACGTCTGATTAAGTGTTACGCTTCCAAGCCTATAATAAAGACATTTTGCAACTGATCAGATGACATAAATAATAGTTCAAATACAGTTTAGAGTTCACATGTAATATTTTCAAAGTTTGCAACAGGTATTAAAGTTTAAACTTAGGTCACTACCGTCATTATTCAAAACAAATTATAATGTATTTTTGAGGTTTCATTAATTTTGTATCATGGGCGGTAAGTTTACAATAGCATACTTCCTTAGGAAACAGTCAAACCCAGTCTATCAACAGTCTCTTGTGAGAACCAGTGCATGTCCAAACCACACTAAACAGTGTATTTTTCCTTGGGAGACAGAAGTAATGGCCGCCTGCAAAACTCAGATCTCAGAGCAACTGGAAGAGGATTTTCTGCAATGTAAGATCTGTTTTGAGGTATACCGGACCCCTCGCACCTTGTCCTGCCTTCACTCTTTCTGTGAGCCGTGTCTGGAGCAGCTGCTGGACAAACAGAAAGGCACAGTGACCTGTCCAGAGTGCCGGACAGTCATTGACCTACAGGGCTGTGTCCGCAATGCCAAAGCCAGCTTCTTCATCAACAGCCTCCTGGACCTGTTCCGCTCTAAAACTACCAAAGAAACCTTCTGCTCATTGTGTCCAGCCCTGGGGAAGACCGTTGTGCCAGCCTCCTCTCGCTGTCTGGACTGTGCTGACTTCCTGTGCACATCCTGTGCCCAGGGCCACTGCCTCTCCAAACTGACACTGGGGCACCAGGTGGTAAGCCTGCAGGACTACGCCTCTGGATGCTACGATGAGGAGGCCAGGAGCAAGGAGGAGCGCCGCTGTGAGAGCCACCAGGAGCCACTGAGGTTCTACTGCAGCACCTGCTCCAGCTCCATCTGCAGGGACTGCCGCATGCTGGAGCACTTCTCCCACCAGGTGCTGTCCCTGGCACAGGCCACCACGGCCAGGAGGCCCCAGCTGGAAGAGCTGATAAGCAGCCTGGACGGCAGCATGAGGAGTCTCTCCCAGCAAGAGCAGGAGGTGGACTCCGCCATACAGCAGCTGAAAGAGGCAGAAAATGTCATTAAAGATCAACTCTCAGGACACATATCTGCAGTGCTGGAGCAGCTTTTCTCTCAGCAGGATGCCATTTGTAAAGAACTGGCCATCTTTGTCGAACAGAAGGAGAAGGAGTACTTATCAGTTAAAAAGGAACTCCGTGGTCACATCAACTCAGCAGAGAATACAAAAGACTTCTCCACTCAAGTCATGCAGAAGGGAAAGGACTATGAAATTCTGGATTTGGAAGGGACCATTCAGAGTCAAATTGAGAGACTCCAGAAACTCAGCATTGCAGAAGTTGAGAGGAAAACACCTTTAGTGATGATAAAAGATCTAAATACAGACAGTTTCAGTGGAATCTACCAGTTAAGATTTGATGTACCCAGTGAATCTCTGAAGAATCCAACAGTAGTGGACACCAGCGTCAAAGCAGAGCCTGAAACATCAGCTCAGACAGCTGCTGAGGCATGCCCTCAGATAGCCATTGCCCCTCAACATGAACAACCTATGCTAAGGATAGAGGCCAAGCCTCAGCCAAAGGTACATTCGCAACAAAACACCCAGGCACAACCACAGTCAAAGCAGAAGACACAACCAGAACCACAGTCAAAGCAAAAGACACAACCAGAACCACAGTCAAAGCAAAAGACACAGCCAGAACTACAGTCAAAGCAAAAGACACAGTCACAAAAACAGTCAAAGCAGAAGGCACAGCCAGAACCACAGTCTAAGGAAAAGGCACAGTCACAACCACAGTCAAAGAAGGTGCAGCCAGAACCACAGTCAAAGGAAAAGACACAACCTCAGTCAAAGAGGGCACAGTCAAGAACACAGTCAGCACAGAAGGTACAACCACAACTAATGCCAGCAATGGTACCTCAGCTGTCATTTGGAGTTCCAAACTGCTATCTTTCAACACCTGTTACTTTCATCCAGAGTTTTGATATCGATTGCCTTCACTGTGACAAAAATATAACTGGCCTCAGTGTATTCCCCTGCGGGGATATCGTCTTTGCTGACAACAGGCATTCTGTGATAAACAGGCTGTATAGAAAAGAAAACATAACTGCAATGCTTTGTACATGGATTGATCCCTTCTGTATTGCTGTGTGCAATAACAATGTTTTCTTCATCTCTGGATGTCAGTTGTTTAAAGTTCAAGACAGTGGGACTATAGAACTTGTCACAGATCTTGACTGGACAGGGACTAGAATGCAGTACGCTATCGCAGCCTATAAGAACAAATACGTTGCAGTGAGTGAGGTGGCCTCCTGCCGGCTTACGCTTTACAACCCATGGGGTCGTAAAGCTGGACGTGTGAATCCAAACTACAATGGAGGGAGGTTTGCCTACCTGGCAGTGAACAGCAGAGAAGAATTCATCGCCTCTGATACCGTGAAGAAATGCATTGTCATTTTCAGACGAAACGGGGAGGTCATCAACATGTGTACATACATTGACACATTTTCCTTCAATCCTGGAAGTGTCTGTGTGGACACGTCGGACAACATTTATGTCATAGAGGGAGGGAGGGTCATTCTGCTGACACCATGGGGCCAGTTTGTGCGGGTGTTACTGGACTTCCATGATGGATACTCACCAAAGCTTATCACAGCTGATCACAGCGGACGCCTCATCCTAGTGGATTGGGCAGGTATGGTCAGGATCTACAAAGTGTAGTCATAACTGTAACTGCCGTCCAATGAGCTTCAAGAAAGATGTCCTCTCCATATTGTTTTTTTTCCGGAAAGTCTGCCCTCAGGATTGCTCCTCGATGCAAGAACTCTTTCCACTATATCAATTTTTTTGTTATTATTTACTTTAATTCAGCTGTAATTATTGTTATGTTAATATCAGTTTCATAAAGCAGGCAATTAGAAAAAAAATACTAGCATTTCATTGACTGTGCAATTGCACATTGATTGAAAGTACATAATCTCAGTGATCTGTGTTCTCTGGTGAATATAAATTTGCAGTCTCTCTTTTATCTTAAGTTACTCTAGCTCAATTTATACAAACAACATCATCATAATATATTTGTTACAGGCAATGTGCACGTGAATGTTATGTGTTAAGTGTGTCAGGGGATATGGCAGACATCATATAAGCAGATGGCATATTCCGATTACATTTCAGGTGGAGGAGAGTTGCAGTGGCTTGGTAGGCCAGAGGATCCTACATTTAGTTTCTAGATGAGACACTGCAGCCCAATGGTATGGCTATTATAGAGACATATCAGTTCTTAAATATGAAATGTGGCATTATGAATTATTCCTGTATAATAAATAAATAAATAAATAAATAAATAAATAAATAAATAAATAAATAAATAAATAAATTTTAAAAAATATAAAAATCAAGCTGCCAGTTGATTGTCTCATTCTTCTTCCACACCTTATATTGTGTCACTTGCTGATTGTCATTTCAGATATATTAGGCTTTAGATTACAAAAACAACACATTGACAATCAGATTGTGTATTTGTGAGTTGGATTTCTTCATAATCACATGAGATACAGAATTAATAAAACAAAACGTTTGAATGGCAATGAATGTTTAAGGCTATCGTTCATCCATGAACGTGTCCTGAATTTCAGTGTGTGTGTGTCTTGAATCTCATTCAACTAAACCAGCACAAACGTATTAAGAATATGAGCTTGCAGTACCAACTTCTACCACACGAGTGTACTGCTGTCACAACCTTGGCTCCACATTCGGCTCCACAAAATTAAGTCACGCATTCAGTGTCCAAATGAGACAACCGCTTTGTAAAACAAAATCAGAACATGCCTCTTTGCATCAAGGCTGGCATAAATAAATCACATTAAAATGTTCAAAGCGATAACATGTTCATCATGTACCCATCACGTGTGTAAAATAGTATCAGCTAAACTTCGCAAGCACGCACTAGGGAAGGCCAGCCCTTAGCAACACCTCGGTTGGTTTGTTTTTAGAAACACCGTTGCATACCCGAGCCAGAAACTGTGAAAATACATGTCACTTAAAATCATACAATGGCTTCGCATGAAGACGGGGTTTTTAACCAACTCGAAGACCGGGTTCGACTACTGACCGACGAAAATGTAAGTAATCATATAAATAACTACTAATGTGCTGGCAAATAGTTTAATCCCCTGATACAGCAAGTCAAAAGTAAAAGTAAATAAAAAGATATGCCTCAGTCGTCTTCCTTATGGTATTCACTCTGTTTACGTCTTTCTGAAGGAGTCGGGGAAAGTTGAAAAAGTCGCATTATTTAAATAAATGAACGACACAGAAATATAACGTAGCTATTCTCACTCATTAAAAGAAAGGACACTTCCATCTGAATATGTAAAAATGCATCTACTTTAAGGAGTGTACAGACAATCAGTGCAATACAGTGTATAAACGAGTAGACAACATTAGTGTTGAAGGAATTAATATTGTAAATGTCATCCTATACAACTACCTCCTTGTAGGTACAGCTACGGGACAAGAACGAACGCCTCTTCAATAGACTGGGCAACCTGCAGAGCAAACTGGGGCAGTTGGCGGGGTCAAAGACGGACCTCTCCTCCAGACTGGTGATCAGTGAGGAGGAGAAGCTGAGGGTATAGTACAATACATGGATAAGTATGCAAAATGATACCTAGCAAAAGCATAGCAATTATTTGTTGCTTTCATGTTCTTTATTGGTTTTGCAATTACTTTAGCCTCTGTCCTATTTTAGATCACCAAGGACCTGATTGATGTGCAGATACAGACCAATAAGATGAGAGAGCAGTATGAAGCAGAAAACTTTGAGCTAAAAACTAAGGTGAATCAGAAATGATACACTTCGCAGCTGCATATATTTTTTGATCAAGTACATTTTACAGAGATGACATTTATTTTGTTGTGGTCAGCTATAGTGCAGTTTGTTAAGAAAAACTGCTCTGCTGTCTGTGACCTGGTTTTCCCACACCTCAGATTCTGTCTCAGGAAAATCAGCTCATGGAACTGGAGATAGAGCGGGACAGGCTGAAGAGAGACCTCCAGTACACTAGGGGGAGTCTACAGGGGGTTGATAAAAGTCACAAAGACCTGGCAGATGAGTACATCACCCTGAAGAGCAACTACCTGGCCCTGAGTGAGGCGCATGAGAAGGAGGTTGCCCGCAATGAGGAACTGAGCGCAGAGTTGCTTGGGCTAGCAAAGTCACAGGATGCCCTCCTCAGGCAGCAGGAGAACCAGGCACGTTCTCGGGCCCTGTATGGGGAGGCTGCCCACGAACTGGAGAGGGTACGGGCCCTGGTCAGCAGAATGTCCCAGCGCAGGGTGAGGGTGAGTACGTGAGGCTCCTCACAGACTCCGTGCTGCAATTTCAAATTCTTCACATCTTTAAATGAAGAACTGTGCCATCCATTCAAGCAACTGCAAACGAGTGGGAGACAATCTTCATATACTGTACCAACCAGCCTCTTTTTACAGTGTGTGGAAATTTTTCTCTCAGTCAGATTTTCACTGCTTTCCTAACAGCCAGAGGATCTTGCAGCATCAGAAAAGGAGCGGAAAGCCCTAGAGAGAAGTGTGAGTCTTCCCTTTAAGACCTCTCAGTGAACACCACCTCTACCTTTAACTCACACAACCCATCTTCTCATTTTAATACACAGTGCAACTTCATGTCTGCGGGAGTTCCTCAAAGGATTTAACAGTGACATAGTACATGATTAGGAACCTCCAGGCTTGTGCTTTGCTCCTCATCAATCCTTTGGTGTTTCCCCTCACCCTACCAGCTTATTGGCAATCAGGATCAGATCAAAGAAGAGCTGGAGAGACTGAAAAAGAGTTATGAGGAGCAGCAGCGCAGATTAGAGGAGAAAGTGTAAGTCTGAGTGCTGTGTTTATAGTATAGCAGACTTTATAGTTTTTAGACTAAACCGGTGTAAGATAACAGTGTATGAAACATGGCAGTGATTTGGTCTTTCAGGGTGGCAATGGGAAAGGAGCAACAGGAGAACAAGAGAGCCATCCGTAGCACCCAGCACAAACTGGCAGAGCAGTCTGCAGTGAGTACAGACCCTCATATTTGCACTGTGACCCCCAGCCCTGTAGAATTTCAAATATATTGAAAATGGTATGTTTAGGATGCACACATGAATTTTATAGCAGTGCAGTGCATTGGATTTGGGGGATATTATTTTAAGTTGAGTGGCTCATACATGGTTTCATTGAACAAGAGGGAGGGCTTAAATGATGAGGCTTAGCTAGTCTCAGTGTGGTGGTGCTGTGAAAGGGAGGTGAATTTGCTTGTTTCATCTGTGTGTATGTGTGTGTTTGTGTGTGTGTGTGTCTCTTCGGTGCCACAGGCTCTCCTCAGCTCACAGAGCCAGCTGAAAGAGGTGGAAGCAGAGAACTCTAGACTGCAGATGCAGGTGAAGGAGCTAAACGAGGAGTACCGCGCTCGGCTGGTGCGCTACCTGCAGGACCTGGCGGTGAGTCTGTGCCCCGGTTGGCACCGCACGCAGCTGGCCACACAAGCGCTACTGTGGTGCCCTTCTGTACTACAACATTAGGTAGCTGGCTAGTGTGCCGCATCAGGATGGCGAGGGCACGTTGCAGAGAGCTGTAGGACCGCTGCCCCGCCTGTTGTAGCATGAATTCCAAAGTGTAACGGAGGCAGATTGCTACCTGTTACCTCTCTGGCTGCGCCCTCTGCCTTCAGGAGTATGTGGATGGGCTGAGGGATGGACAGGATAATACCCAAAGGCCTCCGGAGCGTGCCCATATGAAGAACTTTGTGGACAGCATGCTGCAGGATGTAAGGGCCTCCTACAAGTCTCGAGAGGAGCAGCTGGCCAGCGCTGCCCGTGCGTACAAGAAGAGGCTGCAGAAGCTTATCAAAACCCACGAGGCCCTGCTCATCGCCTACCGGTAGAGCGCCCCATATCCCAGCTTTGGGCAAGAGAGAATCCAAGCTCTATTACGGTTGGAAGCTGTGCTGTGAGATGTCTTTGAATGCAATGCGTGCTCTCCCTGCCCACTTTGTTTCCCTCCCAGAATGCAGCGGGAGCAGATCCTGGCCCTGGGTGAGCGTGGTCTGGATCCTGGGCCCCCTGAGTCTCACTTCGGCCTGGCGGACAGCGAGCTGCAGGGGGAGCAGAGCAGGGAACTGCAGAGGCTGCGGGAGGACAAGGCCAGACTGGAGAGCCAGCTGAGGGATGCACTGGACCAGGTACAGTGCAGGACAGAGCGCAGGACCTCACTGGAGGCAGCAGCAGTGGAATGGGACTGCCAGCGCTCATGACTCTTTGAGCCAGAGAACATATACAGCAACAGCTGCTCACACTGCACTGCATTCCAGGTTGTGCCAGTGAATATAGATGCCCATGCACTGCCCTAAATGTGTTGTATGCTCTACAGCTCTTACCAGATAAAGTGCAGGTCATGGCATTTAGGCAGTATGACTAATGGCCAATTGTCTGTTTCTTTTTCAGAAGAATGTCCCTGCTAACCCTGCTCAGAGTGTCGGCTTCCAGGAGTGAGTATTCAGAATACTTTGTGTTGATTTCAGTTCATAATCATGGTTTATGGGCAGGCAACGTATTACCTTGAATAGAAAAATGAGCAATTATGTAATGCAACACCCTGTATTTAAAGGGCAAGGAATTCAGGCAAGCTCACAGAAGACGCCTGGGCTGATATTAGGAAGCAGCTGAGGGAATTTACACATTCTACTCAGGTAAAGGAAGCAAGAACAATTCAGTACACTGTTCTGAGTGCTACATTCTACCCAATTACTGTGTAGATTTCTATGCTCACAAATTGTGCCAGCTGAGGTTGTGAAACCGATCTTTATTCTATCAAAATGGAATGAATGCTCTTTGCCTTTCTTCGAGCAGGAAGAGCAGGAGAGGGAGCGTGTACAGCTTATCTCTCGGGCAACGGTTGCTGAGGAGCAGGTGTCGGAGCTGCAGGAGTATGTGGATAAGCACCTAGCCAGGTATTGCATGCTGCACACACTGGCAGGAGAGCCCATATCCGTGTCCGCATTTGTAAAGAAAAGAAACGGTGGTCATGGAGACCTCAGTTTCTTTTCAGTGCAGAAGTGAAACACTCTAGTGAGTCTTCATGTAAAATACCTTCTTGTGTCTGGTTAGATGAGCAATTTTCCTCACTCTGCCAGGTATAAACAAGAAGTCACCCGGCTGCGCAGACTGCTGGGCACGGAGGCGGGCCGTGCCCTCAGCGCCTGCGCTCCCGAGCCCCGCGGCCCTCACCGCCCAAAGAGGAACCCCAGCTACGAGATTTGAGAGGACTGGGAGTCCCTCGCATGACTGGGCCTTGACATTGACACTGAGAGACAGGCGCAGCGCTGGAGCATGGACAGACCCGTAACTCTCACACTGCTCACCCGTCCACCCATCCTCTCTAGATACATAGCAGACAGAGATAGCACTATAGTCATCTCTGTTAGTCCTATTATCAGTTTGTAATCTCACCTCAGAATCCCACTCAGCCAGACTCATATCAACAGAAGCTCCTGCAGCACTGGGGTCAAATGATCTTGGATTCTGTTTAATTTCTCAATAACAAGTGATTGAACATGGGTAGCTTAATACAAGGGCAAATTATCCCATAGTTCATTTTACTAATGATACAGTGGATCTAGAAAGTTTACACAGCCTTTCAAAATTTCTTGCTTTTGGTGTCTTAAAGGCTGAAATCAAGATAAGTGGTTAATAAGTGGTAATAGGAAATGTGCGTTCAAAGACATTTTGATCAAAAGACTTAAATGCTTGAAATTTGTTTCTTAAACAAAAATAAATTGTAAAAATGATGCCAATGTATGAAAGTCCTTCCAAAAAACAGTCCTTCCCTCCACACATCACTGAACTATATTAAAAAGTGCACTGTCTGTGGTGCAGATCTTTGTCCTTATGTGATCTTTTATGATAATTAAGTCCAGCATGAAATGTAAGAGGTTATAAGAACATTCCCACTTGAATAAATACTTCCATAGTGAGTCACATCATTTATTGAGATGTAGCTGTAGATAGTATGCTTCAAATGCAGTTATTTGTGCCTCACACACAAATCAGATCTGATTTTAGACTTCTGAATGCTGGAAAACACCTGCCATCAGGGTTAGAAAGGTGGAATGAATGTTTTACAATTGCTTTCAACATGGTGATGTTTACAGCATTCACATGCCAGCTGCTTGTCTATTACTGTCCTCCAGTAAGTTGGCCAATGTAATACCTTGCTCTGCAGGCTTGAAACGAGCTCCTCTAGCAGTTTGTTCTACTTGTTCAAGGTGTATATCCCACTCCATGTCGTATTTTAAGATTTCAAGAGTATTACAATCACTTTAATTCAAAGCTGTACACTTTGGTATTACCAGCATTAAAAAGCTAATTTTGTTGCATTTGTTGATCTTAACTAGAGACAACGTGATACTTGTCTTTGTTAAAAATGCACAGAACAAGTATGAAACAGTTGTGTCCTCATTACATGTCTCTATTCAGAGAATTATGCGTGAATATCTTAACTAACCTGAAGATCAATTAAGACACCAACTCTGCTCAGGGAATACATTTCAACACCAGGTGTCACTCATGCCTCAACTTCTCTGTGAAGGAGAACCAAGGGAACCAGTTTAAAGGGAAGAATCCTAAGAATGCTTGTATGGCATGTATTGTATTACATTGATTTCACATCAGTCTACGAGAAGAAAATGCTTTGACAATGAAATATTATCTGGTTGAAACCATGTCACATGATCCAGGCACATGTTGAATACAATTCCACTGTAGATTAGACTTAGAAAAAGATCTCATCAAGGTAACTCTAAAGACTTTGCAGAGAAAATTATGGACTGATCCTTGGGCGTTGGGACCCAGAGTGTTAGATGGTGTAAAGGGTCTTCAAGCCTCTCAATGCTGCACTGAATGAAACCGAAAGCTTTTTAAATCCTTTCATCGACACAACAAGGAAACTGCCCTGCAAGACAGAAATCATCAGAGAGAAGTATACTATGCCAGAACAAACAAGGTGCAGTGCAACACGTACTAACACAAGAACTGCGGCTGAGGTGTCTGATATTTAGTGAGACATATCCAAAAATGGTGAGCATTTCTTTAAAATGAGCAAGAGCTTGGCACATGCTTTAAAATAACAGCTGCCTGTGTCAGGAAGGCACAAAATACTGGAAATGAAAAATAACAAAAAAGTGGGGGTTGCTTTTTATGCATGTTGCTCCAGTCTTCTTTAGAGGGGAGACCAGTTGTAAAAAAAAAACTGCAGCGGGAAGTAGGATTTTGTCAGTCACACACTCGCCCCAGATCTCCCTGGGAATGGAGCAGGCTGGCTGGCTGGGCTCATGCCAGTAAGGACATTATTCCACAAAAAATTTGTGGGGTGAGAGGGGGGTTTGGTAGATGTATGGTTTTCATCGGAGTGTTTGAAGATTGTATCAAGGTCTGTGGATGATGTAACATAGATACTGGACCCCCTCGGGCGGGGGCAGCAACATGGGGGGGGGTCGTACTGTCACTTTCCCCAGGCAGCCGTTTTGGTTAAGAGTGGCCAGCCTCTGACCTTGGATGAAAAAGCCCAGACAGCAGCTGCATTTACTCACCCCAAGGTGACTTCACTTGACCAGAGGACTAAGAAGAGAGTCAAGATCATTTCCTCTTCCCACACCATAAAAAGATGATGTAAATGATGATCAGTTTCCATTATAACATAACACCTTGACAACTTTGCACACAAATAAGGATCAGCAAACCTCTGCAATGTGGATTTCAGTCCATCATTAAATTACAATCTATTTTTAAGATGTTCTGATGAAACATTGTTATTTTCAGCCATAAATATGAATGTACATTTTAAAAATGTGAATATTACAATATTATTTCAAATGCTGTGATGTTCAGCCCCAGTGGAACTCCTACAGAGTGAGGAAGAATCTTAAAGGCCACCAGTAATTTCACTTTGGCACCAGCAAATTTCATAATATCACTTGTCATTTTTAACCATGCATACATCTTAACTTCATAAATCATAAAATTTTAAACTTGGTGAATCTGAGAGAATTATATTTTCAGAGTATATTTTCAAGAGATGCTCACAGCGGCTCTATCTTCTTAGACAACTCAGCAGCCTCGGTGTTAGTCAGCAGATTTTAGAACCTGTGTGCAAAACTATTGTTGAGAGTGTTTTAACTTTTCATCTCCCTGCCTGGTATGGTCACCTAAATTGTAGACTTAAGAATAAACTTTCTAGAATTGTGTCAATGGCAAGCAAAATAGTTGGCAAACCCCAGAAGCCCTTAACTCTACTTTTTACTGAAAGGGCAGGGAAGAAGGCGAGGAGTATCCTGGCAGATAGCTCCCATCCTCTCTTCAGCCAGTTAGAGCCTTTGAAATCCGGGAGGCGCTATAGAGTCCCGCACTATAGAATCTGGCAAATAAAAATATATTTAAGAAGTCCTTCATCCCGAATGCCATCAAAATTCTTAACTCTGCAAGTGACTGACAAAATTCAAGCAACAGACGCTGACATGAACTGTTTTTATTTATTTATTTAATCTTAATGTGTAATGTGACCTTGTCTACGTATTTCTTTTATTAACTGCCTGTCTGTTTCTTAAGTTGTTGTTCTTGTGTTTTGGTGAGCCAAAGACAAATTTCCACCCTGGTGGACAATAAAGATATATTCTATTCTATTCTATTCTATTCTATTCTATTCTATTCTATTCTATTCTATTCTATTCTATTCGTAGCAGCATATTACCCACCCTCCCCTCACAACAACATAAGAACTTAAGCATATTACAATGTAACAGAAATTCCATTTCACTGAGCGAACTCGCTGCTGCTGTGGTTTGCCAAGTGCACTCAAGGCAACCTGCCCGTTGACCGACATGGGAAGTAGGTGCCACGCATACGCACTAGATCAAAATGGATGATGGGAAAAAACCCCAAAATGAGTGCGCTTTGTAAGGTGGGAAGCAGGGTGCACCAGTTTTTTGTCCTGGAAAGGAAGCGTCTCATATTGCCTCTGATGTGCTGCGTTGAAAGGGGGCCTTTGTTTTAAGGGCTGCTGCTTAATTGATACAGTATTTACTTCATGAAACCCAATTTGCATTCCCAAGAGAAACCCGGGGGAAAGCCAATAGGAAGTATGCAGAGAATGCCCTGGGAATATGGTCCACGTGAAAGTGAAATCAATGGGGGCTGAAGGGGGCTGTGCTCCGCGTGTTTGTTCGTACATAATGTAATCGGAACGGACAGGCCTTGTTAGAGGAGTGCGGGAGAGAATGCATTTGCAGGGACGGAAAGCGAGTGGGAGAGAGGGAGACCCAGAATAAGAGGGTGACAATAGGAAGAAAAGCAGAGAGGGGTGAGAGAGAGAGGAAGTCAGTCAGAAAAATCAGTCAGTGAGAACCTGTGCTGAGAATCTGATTTATAAGCATATGAGAAAGGCTATTTATTGTAATTCTACTATTGTGTGAGTAAATAATGATGTAATAATTATTTAATTATTTATTTCTGTTCCGTGATAACAAAATAAAGTGAACTAAATGTTTTAAAAATGCATTTATATGAAATACCTGTGTATTGACTGTGTGTGGAGGGGGAGGGGTAGGCAGAATGTGATTTAGCTTTGTCATAGATCAAAAGTCTGACAAAATGCTCTTATTAGACATATTTACTGCTATTTTTCAATTAACAGTTAAAGAAAATAAAAATAAAAAATTATGCAGATGTTGTAATTGAAAGGTTTGTCATACATAGCATTATAATGCTTAAATTATAATAATACTGTACGTCTTTTAGCTTTAAATGTCCACCCTTGGAGCTGGAGAGAGAGCAAATGAGAGTTTGGGGACACCTGCTCTGCTTTTGTTCCCCACATTCTGAAATACAAATTTTGGCAATTCTTGTGTCACTCGTCAGTGCCTCTCCAAACACCTTTTGAATGTGAGTGCTGGAGAGGCAGCGAGAGACAGAGGGGCAGCCAGAGCACAGCCACTTCAGCAGGTCTGGAAGAGAGGAGGGAGAGGGAACCAGAGACGGAGTGAGTGAGTGAGTGAGGGAGAGAGGGAGAGAGAAGGGGAATCTTTCTCTTTTCCCACACTCTGGGCAGTTCCCACAGTGGGCTGCTAATCCCTGTCTTAATTAGGGGAGCATTCCAGCCCACATGGGCCCAGGACTGAGGAGAGCAGCTCCAAGCAGCAACAGGTGGAGCCGAGCCGGGCAGATTTGTGCAGATAGAGGCGCAGACAGTCAGTAGAAGGGGAGGGCAGGCAGGGTGGTGAGGCAGTCTCTCTGCACACACGCGCACGCACACACACACACACACACACACACACACACACACACAGTCCCTGTCTCCCTCCCTTTCTCTTTCTCTCTCCCTCTGTTTCACAAACACAGCAATGCACATGATCAGTAGCAGTAGCAGCCATAATCCACACACCTGGATTGGCCTTGCAGACATCCCCCTCTCTCAATAAGCATGATCTGGGGAGAGGGTGGATGGGGACTCAGCTTGATGAGGTGAAAGTGGGGAGAGGTCTGCTGAAACATAAAAGTTTTGAATTATGACTAAATAGGACTGTAAGTGTATAAATATAACTGACAATTCTACATTCTACTTCCATTTTATATGCTGTAGTGATGTATGCAAAACGTGAACAGCATATGGTGGACAAATATAATGAATATTTTGGAAAATGGAGCATATTTTTACCTTCAAATGTGCTGTATGATTATTGTAAAATATTTACTTTGTATATAATGAAATATATGAAGTGGCAATAACTAACATATTTTCAAATTCTGACAAATTGTTAAACTTACCTGATATTTTGGACCTCACGGTTTCAGTCTAGACCTATGATTCTCTGCCATTAATCCCTCATCGCTGTGCTGGGAATATGATCAGGAGCAAGTGGTACCCTCTTTCATTCCACCCCTGATGTGAGTACATGTTTGATGTGATATTTCACGTCGCCATACCCATACTTGACTGGATGAAGGAATGAGACCGGGCTTGCAGTGAAAGACAATGAGTTGAGACGCAGAGGCCAGCATCTGCACTGGAATACAGGTAAGGATGTTCCTCCACCACAGAGAAGTGTATGTGCATCAGGCAGCATCAGCAGTGGCTTGAATGCTGAGTCTATTCTTGTTCGCAGACATCAATCTATAGCACACACTGCACAGATGTGACTAATCTTTTTGTTACATAGATGTGTTTATCTAATTATCTCTGACCATTATCAGCATTACTACCATGTTAATGGTATGGAGATCAGGATCTCCAGAGCAACTGGTCTGGACCGAAGCATAGGAACAGAAGATCTAAATGGTAAGCTATATACATTGCTATGTGTTGTAATGTTAACACTGACAGAAAAGTCCATAAACCTCTTCACTGAATGTAACATGTTGCTTTGAATGTTTGCTGTTTGTCCAGCTTAGCTGTCACATTGATATTTATAAATAAATCTTTATTTATGTGTTGGGTTTTGTGTGTTAGACTTACTTGTAGTTACACCAGGTATATCTATCCATCTCTCTCTCAGTCTATATATATTTGTTTAAGGATGTCTTTTACCACAAAACAAAGACCAAACAGTAATAGCTGGCAATGTTTGATTATCATCATCAAGCTGCCATGAGCATGTTTTATTTTGTTGTTGCATTTACTTGTAAATGGACTTATGAGTATTGTAATAGCAAGACACTTTCATCACTTTGTGGGTTGGAATGCAGTTTCTCAGGAGAGAGATTGTAGGTAGAGAGAGCAGGACAAAGAAGTCTGCCCACCCTCTGTTCCTTCACGCTTTTGCACAAAGAGCAATAATGTTCCAGAGGGATAAAACAGGAAGATACTGGCAGTAACCTGAAGAAAGCCTGCTTCAGAGAGGAGAAGGGGGAGCGGGCTCCAGTCACTGCAGGAGTAAGGGGCAGAGGTTAAAACAGCTGTCTGAAGAGAGTGAGGTTCTGCAGGGGATCAGGCACGCTCCGGGAAGCTTCTGTCTATTGTGACCGCTGGCCAGGGCACTCAGACACATAATTCCTGAGAAAACCGCAATCCCCCCTTTTGCTTCCAGGCTCACCCTGAGGTGGGAACAACAGGTGTGTCTCCCCACTGAGGATAGATTCTGGGACCCGGGCCAACTGCTCCATCTATACCTTCAAATCCCTTCTGGCAGAGGCTTTATATACAGGACAAAAACAGGAGGAGATACAGCTCTCAGTTGAAAAATATTTTGACTGCTGTCAGTTGGTAAAAATTGACATGAAGCCTTCAGTTCTGCTCCTTCGCTCTTGCCTTTGTCTGTACTGCCAGTTACTGAAGTGAAGACTTTTGTGGCGCTAAAAAAAAAGAAAACATTCTCACAGTAATTGCATATCTCTCCAAAAAGACAACACAGAAGGCATACACTGCGACAGTATTACAGGATCAGGGTATCTTACACCCTTCCCTCCCTGTTAGGATAGCTGTAGGAAGGGGCAGTTTGGGACTGAGGAGCAATCCAGCTCCAGGCTGTCCCTCATCTGTCTGCAGCAATAGGCCAGCAGCAGGTGGGCTGAAGAAAGCCTGTCTCCCCTGCACGTAGATGCACAGCCTCATTCCTCATGGCTTTTTCTCCTAAACAGGGGCCCACCGGTGACTCCAAATGAGGGTCTTTAACTGTTAATGTTTGCCCGTAGCAAAAAGGAAATATACACTCATATGTAATTCAAAATGTAATGATTATGACTTTGACATACTGTAATGTCAGAACGTACTGAATATGCTTGTGCAAATATTATATGCATAAATGTACATGTACAAAATAGACAATAACTGAAGTATATATTGAATTATGGAGAAAAATATGGATATATTTTAATATAAATTCAAAAATATATTGCTGATTTAATATTTTTAAATATTTCAGGTATTGAGAAGCTGTGTTCTACCAATTTAGTCAAGTGATGTACACACATATGCATGCATTGCACAACATCCCACTACATGCCTTTCCTGACATATATCTTTCATCTCTGTTTCCAGACAAAACAAGATGCCTTTAGTCACAGCAGGGAACATTTTGAGAAGCATCTAGATGTGAATATTGGTATGCGAAAATGTGAAGAATAGGATTATACAGCAACACCCTAAAAACATAACACTGGATTTATACAATACAGGTTGTCAAACAATGATCTCCCTTTACAGACTAAAAAACTTCTCTGGAATGGTTCCACCCCAACAAAACACACATTAAAGCAAAGGAATTTACAGGTCTTCTAGCATGTTTCCACAGTTTACTATCTTATGCCTGAATGCGAAGAAAGGTACTGTAGCAGCAACAGAAACCTAGCAACACGGATGTGTGGCGTTTTTTGGGCAGCTCCTGGGGTCAATGCCTGTTAAGGTTTAACCACAAATTTTCCTCAACAATAAGAGCTGTTACTGTGGGCCCACCAATAACCCTGTGTTTCCCAAAGAGGATTGATCCATACTCGTGCACAAGCACTGGAAAACTGTGGGAATTGCCTTGGTCCTGCTTTCTGCTCTCTGGGGGTGTTTTTGATCCAGCCCCCGCAGGTTGCTCATGAATCAAGCAGCTCCGCCGTCTCAGAGGCAGCAGCTGTTTGCGGCCGGACTGAGGGGGAAAGGGGGAAAGGGGGAGCCGGAGCAACTCATTCATGCTGTCTTGTCTTTCATTGCCATGTCGATTTTGGCGGGAAACTGGAACCATCGCCTTCTGCGTGTAAGGACCCCCCACATAGTCAAACTCTGTGTCTTGCCTCTTTAAAGCTCTTTGTGACTCCCCATTGCCATGCCCAACCCCCCATACACACCCGCACACACAACCACCCACATCATCACGCCACTCTGATTGATTCTCCACATTCTGGAGAGGATTACAGCCATCTGCAGCCTCTTGAGGAACAAAAGTAGACCCTTGCACTCACCCCAGCTCTTCAGAGGGATAACACGTCCACGTAAATGCACTCTTGCCCGGCTCTCTGTGCATCTAAGGCCACGCTTTGACCTCGCCTGTCAGTCCCAAGGCCGCCCTCCATTCTTCAGACAGCAGTGGCATGGGCTTCCCTCTCAAAGAGCCAGGCGTGAGGAATGAACCCAGCCTTGGTCCCAGACCAGTCAGAGCCAATGGGGTAATCCCATTGGCACATCCCAGACCACAGGCGATGTGCACATGGTTGCGTTGGGTGGAATGACCACTGAGCTGAATAGGACTATAATGGACTTTCAAACTATATCCGCGGTCACCCATCCATGTTATTAGAGGTGAACTCGGATATGGTCTTTACTCTTACGCATGGTGCCATTGCTGCATCTGCAGCTGTGAAAACTGGAGCTTTATGAATAAGATACATGTGTATCTCAGAAAAAGGATCTGTCTGTACTGTGCAGGTAGATATAAACTTTCCTTCATACTTTCCAACACACTAAAAATATTCATTTATCCAGAGAAGCTGTCAGATTGACAAGATTTCATAACTCAGGAGTCACTGGCCTGATATAAACAAGCAGTTCCTCTTTCAGTGTGTATTCTCCAAAAACCAAGCCAGTGTTTTCTGATGTGGCCTATCAAATGGCCTAGTTCTTCCTCTCTCAATGGCCGGCGCCCACAGAGCAGAGCAAGAACAGTGATGCTCGGGATCTAAGGCATGACGCAGATTTTCACATGTGAAAACAGGCCAGGTTTGTGCCCAGAGTGTGGCAGAGAGTCTAGTCTTTTTTATCCAACAGTTGCAGCTGATATCATCATCTCTGTAACACAAACAGAGGCCTGCTGAGCCTGCCCCTCCCGCTTCCTCCCCACGCTCTGCCCCTGCGGTCCGGCCTTATCTTGTTTGTTCAAAGCCGGTGGTGCGCCCGGAGAGGCGGCAGCGGGGCGCGCGCGGGGCGGTCGCGCTGCCAGCGCAAACAGCTGCGGGCGTAGCGGGTCAGAGTGGCAGGACGGGCGCGAGGAAGCGCACCTTGAGGAAGAAAACACAGACACAGCGGCCGGCTCTCCGGCAGGGAGAGCAACAACAAGCGCCATGGCTCCGGAGTTCCAGGAACGAGAGAGGAGCGGCTTAACTGAAGCAAGAGAATAACACTGCATAAAAACAAGCAGGCGGGCGCTCGGAAATCAAGAGAGAAATGGGATTTTGTCTCATTTTTTTCAGGAATATCAGAAATGATCCTGCATGAAGTATTTTCAAGGCACATGCAATTTGCTTTGCAATATTACGTGCAATATTTTTTGCAAGAAAAGGTAATATTAGATTGAAAAGTAATAATGCATTTTTGACCACTGGTGGCAATTCTGCAGCACCCACTACTTCCCTGCCAAAGAAAGAACACCATGTGCCATGATGACAATGTCTACTCCATAAGAGAAGCAGAGATGTGTCTGATGGTGATACATTTTAGTAGGTTGTTGTTATCCAAGGAGTGTCCTGGGGAGCTCTGTCCAGCCTGCCTGCACTGCAGAGGGGCTGGACTCCATCCACTTCCCCCACTGACTCCCACTGGGGCCTACGGAAGTCCGCACCCCTCCCAACAATCCCCACCCCCCGTCTCCCCCTTCCCTTTTGCTTCCTGTTTTTGACATCACCTCAGCTGCATGGTGCTTCTGGTAATTCAACTTTCACTGCTGCTGCTGTTCAGAAAAGTTAACACACACCCCCTGTGACCCAACAGAGCATATACACAAGTGTCCTAATATTTCTTTCAAACTGCTCTGTTTCTTTTGGAAAAGGGGAAAACAAGCGACCATATAGACATTATTTACTGAGGAAAACTCTGGGAAAGGCTTAGAGAGAGAACCTAGAGGAAAGAGAGAAGCGAGGCACAGAAGAGGATCCAAGACAGTTTATTAGCTCAGAAAGCGACAGGAGGACAGGTTTAATAAAGTGGCCATGACCAGGGAATTAGCACAGTTCTGTTGGTGTTCACATACTCCCTTTCAGCCATAAAGGGACTTGAAGGGGGAAAAGGGACAGACGCGAGACACACAGGCGCTTAACCCTCCGGTAGCTTCTCTCACTGGCTGGATCAGTTGAACCCCAGGCAGTGCCGGCCCTGAGATGCAGCTGTAAATTGCTGGGGCTGTTGACGTGCTGTTGAAAAGGGAAGCCGGCTTGTGTCCGAGCTCCCAAGGGATGGGGACTGGATGGGGTCCAGGAATTCTGTGAGTCTCTTTCTTTCTGCGTTTGTTGTGTGAGTGCGTGTCCCCCCTGCTTTATCTGTGAATGGCAGTCAGGCGGGCATGCAGGCAGGCTGGGCGACTGAGTGACTGCTTTCCTCTGTTTAATAGCTGCATCAGAGTCGCTTAATGGGAATTTATTGCTTCCTGAATCCTGAAAAAAAACGGGGCTGAGCTGAACAGAGTCCCAACGGTCGGTCTTTTCCCCCTTTTTTTCTCACACTGGAGCCTCCAGGGACTGTGTTGTTTGAACATGAGTCACCCCCCTTCCCTCCCCCATATGCACACATTTAGCACCCTGAACACTGTGTTCTCACACTTGTAAACTCACTATAAACTCAAACATTCTTCAAACCACATATCAAACTTTGGGGCATTAAATGCACAAAATCTTTCTTTAATCTCTCTCAAGTATTCATGTCTTAAAAATTACCCAAACATGATTTAACAGAAGAAATAAAAGTGTATTTTTTAGCATTAAAAAAAATTAAATATTCCTTTAATTACCCTTGTTAGAATAGAGGGGAAAACAAGATTTGAAAGAACACAAAAACTCTGGGTCCTTCTACCAAGAAACTCAAACTTGGTCAAAAACTGGTGTCTGACCATAACAATTATCCAAAGCAGACATTTTCTCAGTCTTATTAGCTTATGTTGAAGGACACACAAAATTCATCTGTATGGCTGCAAATAAATATTATTATTGCATTTTTGAAAAACAAAATTATTTGTAAACCTATGCTGTTACTGAGGGAAACGTTGGTTGCGTTAAAATTTTCAATTAAATACAAGAAGCCCACTAACTGATTTCATAACTGGGGAGACTAACTACTTGGGTGAAACATATGGGAAGCATTCAAGCAAATTGTATTTGTTAAGTACAAAGTAAATGGCCAACAACTCTAAAATGTATTATGATTTTTCTTGTATTTATTGAACTCACTATGGGGAATACCTCTACTTTTCTTTAGTGAAAGCCATGAGAGAGGGTGGTTGTTTCTCAGCCACTGACAGGAGTGATCTCTCTGGAGAGGAGAGGTTTTCATGAATGGAAAGGGCATAAAACACATGCCTTTTTCTGTGAAAATAAAGGAGGGAGCAGTCCTATAGAGAGGAAGGTGACAGCAGTGGGAGAGTGAGGGTCAAGTTGGGGCTAAGGTGTCTTAATTATTCAAGGGTAAAATGAGGCCAACCCACCAAAACTGGGTGACATAATTCCATAACCCCATTCAAATGATGAAGGTACTTTAAAAAAGAAGACAAAACAACTTGGACAACAAATCCATGACATCCATGAGTGTTCTTAAGACTTTATAAGACACATAAAGGACAAACACTTCACAACACAGACAAATCACAAATTACATTTTGTTCTTTTGTTACATCTTCTTATATACAAGGTATTTACATTCACATTGAGACCATTAAACCTTCCATTTAGCCAGTCACATTGGTAACTGCGATTAAGAACAAACACTTAAAAATTGCAAAAATAATATACGCAAACTGGCAGTTTTCAGCTCTTTCACAAACTACTAGAACACACCTTCTTAATTTGGTATATCCCCTCCCTTCATCAATTTAGTGCACATTAGAGACATGAACAGACAACAGTCAAATCATGACAATAAAATTATTCTTTTCTCAGTTCCCTATTATGTTGCATTACATGGCATTGCTTGGAAAAATCTCTGAACGACTCTGTGGGATACATGAAGTCAGACTGACCTCTGACCTGCTGCAAACTCATGAACAGAGCAGAAGCTTGGGCAATGGAGCTCATATACTTTCATTCTGTTCTGCAGAACACTGCCACAATAGCCAAACCCACAGCTCTGACTTCATCCTCCCTCTGCTCATTGTAGATCTTACACTAACACAGTGGTTCTCAAACTTTTGTTTGGGATGATCATTTGTAAGTCATGGGAGATCTGTGAGGGACCATAGACTGATGCAGCAGAACAAAACCCACTAACTTTAGACCTCTCCACAGCAACTGGTACATGTCAATTACAGGCCAGAGACATTATCAACCCAGATATGTTCACATAGGACTAAAGAATTAAGTTGCTGTTTGATCATTCGCTTAATTACGTCCCCTTTCTACAAACTGGAGCTCCTGGTCCACAGATAATAGTTTGAGAACCACTGCACAAATCTAACAGATTACGGTGAGTACCTACTTCCACAACAGCAGCACTTAAACTAATTGGACTGTAACAAAAAGGTCTTTCATTTGAAACAATCTCACAAAACTGGCCTTTTTCCAGCATTCTCTAGCCAAGCCATACATGAAAACATTCTCATAAGTTTTGGTGGAATTCAAAAACATAACTAATTGATGACCTCATTATGTTTAGTCTTATAATTTACAGCATACTTTAAACAGCTTTAAATCCAGCTTCAGCGATTTCTCATCAATGTCATACCATGAAGCTCAACAAAAAATAACCTTAAAGCAGGGAAGTGCTTGGTTATTGTGGTCAACATGAACAAAAAAATAAATAAAATAGCCAAATAATCAAACACATAAAAAACGTACACCTTGCTTAAAAGACAGCTACACAGTATGACACACAAAATCCTGGGTAATTGTAAAGATGTATGACAGGTGTATCAGCATTGTAACCCCCCCACCCACCATCCCCTTCCCACCCCCCTCAAAAAAACAAGTTATTTATACAGGGTCTTCATAATACACAACACACCCTGTGTACAGTTAAAAAAACACAGAACAATGAAATAAAATATTAAACCTGCATGACAACCGTAAGGCCGGGTGCAATACCGTTTCATTTCTAACACTGCTCTGCCGGGCCTTGCAAGCTCCCAAATTCACAGCGGTAGTTGGTGTCACCATTATATATTAAATTCTGAGTAATTCATCTAGGCTACATATAATCAGCTCTACATTTGGTTTCCAGATTCATCAGTGCTTGCAGCCTCCATCCTTCCTGCTAATTCCCTTTTCTTCAACAGTGCAAATCAGAACAATTCATCATTACCACCCCCCCATAATGTCAGAGCGGAAATCCCCTCTCTTTGACATTGGAGTTGGGCTGCTTACTTATAGCATGTTTACAACCGCTTCATAAAACAACAACAATCCAGAAATCTTCTTAATATATGTTAATATAGACCCTTTCAAAACAACAAGGAAAAATTGAAAATTACATGATAAAAAATATTTGTGAGACCATGGGAATTTCCTTCATCACAGCAACCTTAGTTTAAGAAAACCTGGGGGCTTTGGTAGGTGGGTAATAAGCAGACCACCCGCAGGTGTTTACAGTGGAATGCAAAGGTGACGTAATGAACCTACCAGTCACTTATTTCCTGAGTATTTTGGACTGTTCCTCACAGTGCAGAAGATGTAGCTAAATCGTGGGTGGTGAGGTTTGATGCAGACTCCCCATTCTTTGTTATTATCCTAAATGTCTGTAGGATTGTCATCACCCGCCTAACTGCTGCTCTTTCCCCTGAACACTAGGACGTCTGTCCCTGTTCCTACATCCATGAATGGAGGACTGGCCTGTTAGACCAAACCCCCATGGAACACTCAGAATGCTTGCGAAATATCTTCAGCCTCATGGTTGGCAGTAGACCACATGGTACTGTCAACATGTCGAAAGTGTCCAAAATGGTTCGTCCAAATTATCTTTCAGGGAAAAAAATCAATCAAGATGACCCAGTGAGATGCACAGTGGAGCGTGGAATGGTCCATCATCATCTGGACACTTTCAATGTCTCCCTTACCAATAATGAGGAGACAGGGAGGTCACACTGACGCTGTTCACTGTAACTGATGCCCCTGATCTTTCAAATGGGAGGAGTGGGTTTGGGGGTGGCTGTGGGAAGGAGCTTCAGGTTTCGGTAAGAGTGCACCTTGCCATGAAGGGAGGGTCAGTCAGACGCCAGCTCACAGGGGATCTGTCTGGCCTCCTTGGCCAGCTGGTAGGCTCGCTGGAAGTCCTTGTACCGCGGCGCGCAGCCCAGCCATGCCTCTCCGAAGTGGACCCGGCCCGTGAAGAGGAAGCTTCCGGCCCCGTTCCTCACGCCACACTGCAGCAGGGTGCGGATCTCGCCCGCCTTCGCCAGACGCCCCGACCCAGAGAACAAGGCGTACTTCTGCCGGAACACCCGGGTGGCGCTCACCTTGATCACAGAGGCCTGCAGGTCCTTGTCCTCCACCACAGAGCGGATATTCCCCCGCACCACTGCAGAGGTAAAAGGAAAAACCAGTTATAAACAGGCTCAGTGTCTCACTGCGTGCATGTTAAAAACGATGCACTACACAGCTTTAAGCACTTCTGCGGCCTTTTATAAATTCCACTGTATGGGGGAATGATTTAACTTCTGAAATTATGAGAAGTAAAAATAAGATATTGGTAGAGCTTCTGGCTATGGCTGCTAGTATTATAAATTCATGATCCGTTTCAGTGGTAACCCTGTAAAAGTGGAAAAACAAGCTAAATACAACAACATTCTCAGTATATCACATAACAGCAACACCTGCAGTTGTGAAAAGAAATGAGGATATTGGAATGCATTTCTTTGAGTAGAATGGATTTAAGAAACTAATACTCCAAGATACTCCCCCTTTCCCCCTGGACCTTGTTGCCATGGGCTTTCCACTCCCTCTTCTTCTGATTATATCTTAATTAAGGCTGGTGAGGATTATTCCACTCCACTGTCTCAGAGGGGTGGACCTCTAGGATGGGGGTGGACAAAGTGCTGCTGTTTCACCTCTGACCCCCACATACATCAGGGCCTGGGGGATCAGCGGGATTAAGTGAGCGTCGTAGACGCTTATTGAACTTAATCCTCTGTTTTGGTCCCCCGGGCTGTTGGCTTGGCATTTTACAGCTCTGAGCTGCTCACTCAGCTATCACACTTTAGTCTCCCTCCTAGAATTTCCATATAAGAACATCTAGTTTCTTTCTTTTAGGCTTTGGTGTAAAACCACATGAGGCCACTGACATATGTACAGTAATACATATGCTAACGTGAATTCAAAAATAATTGAAATAAGGTCTTAATCATGTGGCTGTGAAGCCCAAACTGTTTTTTTTTTCCTTTTTAAAATTAGGTATTTGTGAGAGCATGCCAAAGGTCCAATCCGGTCCTGTTAATGTGCAGTTTTAGGATGTGTGGGGTAGAAAGGATCAAAACAAGTACATACCAAAGTCACTGATGCAGACAGCCATGAGTATCTCTGTGTCATTGCAGGGTCTACAGGCGCCTGCTGAGACAATGAACAGAGACTCAGCCAGGGGAGCAAAAGCAGACACCGTAATGACACACAGTGATGAAAAGGAAACAACATCTACAATTCCAAAACAACACTGTCACACAGCTTGCTTGTATTTTCACACACTCTACTTTGGGTGACATAAAATCTCCTTCAAAAACTCCAACAGAAAAATTAAACACAGCAGAAACATGCTATTTGAGATGGGCAGTCATCCTGGTCACTGTCTAGGGAATGGTAATGTCTGACACCCAGTTAGCAGACAGCTGTTCCTTTTATTGCGGCTGGCTGGTGGGCACTAGAGACAAGGTGGGAAAACTGCCTGCCTTCACAAGTGTCCTCCCGAGCCAGACGCTTTGAAGGGACCGTAAAACACCTCAGCGCCTCAGCCTGCAGAGATGCTGTCAACTCCACCCCATCAAAGCCAACGGGACAGGGGCCCAGAAGAGTTCAAAAGATTTGCATTGCGAAGTTTTGCTACCTCACAAGAAAGGATACTTCCTGCCTGCCCATATATTGGATCCACAGCTGTTTCACAATCTAGCAGTTCAAAAGAAATTTTGAAGGGGTTTTTTTTTGCATATGGGGGTTGGGCTCTTTCTCAAATTACACAGGAATCATAGACTGTTACAAGAAGGGGACCAGTGAGGCACCAATCTTTGATCGAAGCTTTGATGCCAAAGAGAGAGAGAGTGAAAAAACCAAGTTGATTTTTTTTTAGATCCACTTGCTTGCTTGCTGTTCCAAGGATTCTTTTTTTCCTCTATTCCTGAGTACCCTTAATACTGTCCCCTCTCCTGGCAAGCCCCCTCCCCCCAGTCACTAATCAGGCTGGGTGAATTCCTGGAGACAAGCATCCCTGCAGTGGAAAAACAAAACAAAGGGGAGCATCCCAGCTGATGAAAGGCCTCACTGTCACCAGGGCAACTCGGCTAATCCCTGAACTCTCATGCGCCTGAATGAAAGGCCTGGCTCTGTACAAGGCCCCCTCATACTGGGCCTTTGTTCAGCACTCCCCCCTTCCCTCCACAGAAAACCCATTCTCTCAGCATAGGAGCAGCCAGGGGACTGATCCTCAGGCATCCAGGCGAAGATTCAGTGAGTCTTCTCCAGCCTGTATGTCTGTGCAAGAGGAGGCTTTTCCCACTGGAGTCCAGCCTCAAAACTCACCAGCACCCATTCAATAACTGATCGGAATATTCAGGTTAATAAAATGAAGGGTCGATAATTGTGCTTGGATGAATACGTGATAAGGAACATTATCTGTGTTTCTGACATTCACTCATGTTGGCCCTGATTAAAGCAAGAAAAAGCAAACTGTTCTGGGAACAGTCCTCCTCCGCCGTCCTCTCACCTTCATTGCTGACAGGATCGGAGTCCAAGGAGAGTCGCGCGTTCCAGTCCCCGCGCAGCTCGTAGCGGAAGGAGGCGATGCGGCGGCTGATGTCCTGGTGAGGCGTGGCCTGCAGGTAGAGGGCCACCCTCTCCCCCGGCTGCCGGCTGAAGCAGCGGACCCTGGGCTGCTTCTGTGCATCTGGCCGGTCGCTCACCAGCAGCTCCAGGACGCCGTCGCGTTCCAGGTAGAGCTGGGCCCCACGGAAGCTCTCGGCGGGCTTCACGCAGGCAGTGATGTGGCCGGGCCCACTGCGCCCGCTGCCACCCGGCCCGACCACTCCCGATGGCAGGCGGGGGGACAGGGTGAGACGCAGCGCCCCCTTTGGGTAGAGCCAGTCCAGGGAGCCCTCTGCGCAGTGCAGGGAGATCTGCTCCACACTGCCCGGCTGCTGTGACAGGCCACTGGAGAGAGAGAGAGAGAGAGAGAGGATAATACATTAGAAGCAATGTCTCAGCCAAGACCATAAAGACCAGCCCCCACCCTCCAAAACAATTCAAAGCTTCTTGTCATGTGACTGCAAGAGCATGCAGAGACGCTGACCTTTTTGGTTTCCAAAACCTAGTTCTGTTGGAACATAATTCAACAGCCAGACAGAGCAATCTGTCCTTCTGAGCAGAACATTCCTACCATGAGGGACGGAAATGGTTTCCAAAACCAAATTAAAGAAAATTGTACCAAACACTGTGGTTTTTGGTAATTACATTTCAGATGTGGAGAGAATGGTCAAAAACAATTCGACATCAGAGCATTGCACATGAACACAAGAAAGGGAGCATTTGACTGTATATTTTCCCCTATAAAGTCCAAGTTGGTGACAGTTCCAGCTTAAGGGTATGTTCAAAAATCAAACAAAGCACCACCAACTTTATTAAACAATTTAAGGACAGTCCTTATAGGACACAGTTTCTTAACTGTGAACAAACTCAGAAACATCAGAAATGACAAGTCACCTCCTTGTGGCTTAGTCACCCACTACTATGCAGCCCACTAATATCATTTGATATTCAGTTTTTACAGGTTTGTGGTTAGTTTGAAAGACAGCAACAGGGTTGACAAACCTGTTATAAGCTTGTGTACTGCTGTCATTTGACCAAGAGGCCTAACTGATGCACTAATGTCAATTAAAATGGTATTATATTATTATACGGCATGGTATTCAAATTTCCTACATACTGATCAATGAGTATGATCACCGAGTATGCCTCAGGTGTTTCACTTTCCAATCTTTTCACCTACCCACTTCCCGAAGATTTCTTTCAACTTTTAATGAGCTGTTTTATATCCCCAGGTGAGAATTTTAACACCCTCTTTGGGTGACCACCCCAGGGGCACTTCCTTTTAGGACCCTTTACGTTTATAGTCACACTGCACTGACAGAATAACTACAAAGAAATTACATTGCAAATTGCATTACATTGCAAACTTATTTTGGAGTGCCACAAATAAATATAAAAAATAAATGCATCCAGTGTCTGTCAGATGATATCTGATATTCGGTCATAACACATATGCAACAGCTTAAATTAAACACAAGATAAAAAATCTGACAAAAGTTAAGACTTCCAGATGTGTCAAAATACTTTAATTGGTTACTTATCCAAAACATATAACCTATCTTGATGCAAATGTGATCAGACTTACATTGTGGTAACCAACGTTAGTTATCCACTAAGTTGCAGAGTTCTACTGTGTGAGAAAAACCGCTTTTCAAGACTTTTTTAAAACGTTAGGCATTGAAAATGGTCAAACAAACCGCAGGCTCATTTGCCCTGTGGTACCACTGAACCGTAGCTAATTGCTCTAGTAGGAGTGCTATTGCGCTGACTCATCGAAGTGAGTCCAAGGCAGCAGTTCGCAATCGGGTCCCCAGCGCTACAGCCTGAGACAAAACAGCGAGTCGACCTGCAGGTAGTTTAAATGACCCTCACGACAACTAGGCAACGCGAATCTACAGCCCTAACATAAACGCACACTTACGGCTAAACCGTAAGTCTTGTGGCGTTTATGTTAGGTCGCCGTAGGTCTTGTTTCATTCATGCAGTCGCAGAATTTGCGCATGCCACTTGCTGATAATCAACTGCAAATGGCCGAAAGCTAGAAAACTGTTCTGCCACAAGGCAATAATGCTCAAAACAAAATTCAAATGCACACAGGCGGCCTGTCCCATCCATTATGTTGTACTTGCCTTCCTTTCCAGCTACATTGATCCTCTGAATAGCTGGACAAGGCTCTGTCAAAAACTGTCATCAGCGGAATCCACAAAGTGTATAGCCAGAAGTGCAGCATTTTCTTCTCGAGAAAGCTACTCGGAGGAATTTGGTATGAACGCAGCACAACGGGGTAGCTAGTACTTTTTAACTGACACTATCGTTCCGGTGCCTCTTGCTATTTGCAAGGTATTGCTTTTACTGCCTGGCGACGAAATCGTCAAGTTCCATAATTCGGTATCATACTAATCATCCTGCTTTTACGATCCACGGATAGGAACAGCGACGTTCTTCTGCCCTGTAGGATCCGCGTGCGTCAGTTACCCATAGTGTTCCCTAACTGACTCCACTGAATGGAGAAGACGTCTGGAGTTTTGCTGTGGGGTAGGGAGGTCTGTCGTCCAATTGCAAACAAGAAGGGGCGAAACTTTAAACCATTCACACAACAGGGACAGGGTACCAGAGGTGTGGTTTGGGACAAAACACGGACAAGCAGGATTTAAATAACTTTCCTGCTAAACCGACTCAGCTGAAACAGACAAAGCGGAGATATAAGAATTTGGTATATAGGAGAAAGAAGCGGCTGTTGGGATATTAGCTGCAATGAATATTTCGTTTTTTGATCGAAAAGGCTTACAGTTTTGTTTCTGTAATCAGTGCAAATAAAATAACCACACTAAGGTAACAGTACAATAAAATACTCCTAACGAAATAAATAGCAGGATATGTTGGCAAACTAACTGGCGTAACAGGTTCCATCATACCAGATTCCATCTCCGCATTAAACACAGAAAGAAAAATTGGACAGCTACAATGGTCGTATGCACAGTTTTTGAACAATATTCCCTGAAATAACGCGATGTGTTGTTGAAACTGCTTTGCATCGATGGAAACTAAGCAGTTTTACCCTTATAAAGGTTATCTTGACTGAGGTGGATTGTCATTCCATTAAGCTAATAGGTAATTACTGATATTTTAATATTTTAGATGACTATAGCAAAAATTAATGCCATTCCAAGAGAAGGCCGTCTAGTTAGTCCTTCAGTACAGATTGACCCATTCCGTCTGGGACCCCATCATAGGTCACATAAAGATCAGAACGATTGGTTTCTCCTGCATAGTGTACACATTACTACAGTCACTAATATTGAAAATTGATGTAATCTGTTGACCTAAACCACATAAAATAATTAAAATTGAGTAACATTATCGAATCATCATACCGCGGTTTGCAGTAGGTTGATTGCTTAAATTTCACATAACATTTAATTCCTTTGCAGCCTACCTTTTACAAAGGTTATCCTGAATTAGGTTCCATTGAAGCCTGCTGGTAAATGGTGTCTTAATTAGAACCCGTTGCTGTATTATATCCAATACTCTGGATATTTATGTATTTGTTTCGCCTATTTGATGTAGACAATTTAACAGATGTGTGCATTTTAATATTTATACATACAAGTTATATTTGGCCAGTTTTGTGCCACTTGAGTCAAAAACTCTCACTTCTTCAGAACAGTAACAGTTTCAGGTGGTCATGAGTGGACTGTTAAATCACTATTTTTGCGATGTGCATTTATATATAACCATGCATTTATATTAAAATCCCATGTATATTTGCCAAGTCATTCTTTCTCGTTGTTTTTACTAAATTTTCAAATGCAAACCGCACAAAGAGCAGTCAACGGAGGTTTTGATCGTTTACCGCTGCATGGTTGGTATTTTATACTACAATATAATTTGTTTTCAGGAGCAACACACATCCTTTTGCATGAGCAGACTTTACCGACCGTTTGCAGAGTCAAATAGCTTTGAGCTTAGAGTTTTGCACTTTCTTTCAGACACCAGATGTTTTACGTACTTCTATTGAGTCACAAAACTCAAACCTGCCCGCCAAAAAGTTTGAATTAAAAAGCGCAACCACTTCAATAGGGGCGATCCCAGACGGGATTTGTTAGAGGGGTGGACAGCTATGTAAATTAAGCAATTTAGTTTGCCCAGAAACGTCCTTCACTACCCCATACACAAAAAGCGTGCAGAATCACAATAAGCACAGCGACAATGGTGTGTGATTTACAATTGAGAACCTTGCTGCCTTTAAACTGATATATGATGACTTTGAATGTGAGTACAAATATCACTAGGAAAATAGGTATTGTATGCAGTGGGAAAACTAAGGGGGCAAAACATTAGCACCTTTTAATCATTGTTGCTGTTAACCGCTGTGCAGAAGAATCCGAGGACTCAGCCATTGGGAGCAGTACCTGAACATTTAGGAGTCCTTGTATTACGCAATGCAAAGACTCTACATTTAATGTTACATTACATCACATAAATTCAGAGTTATCAGTGACACCTGTATTGCACTGCATCATTGGTAGTATACGCGCACTCTGCTTGGTGCTTTGCAAAACCCAGATGACCAGAAGAATCACCATATAAATAACTTTTAACAGTACTGAAATGTAGTTGCATTCAACTATCCCACAAGTAGTGCATCTTCAAACATTTTCCAGTATCTGCAGATGTTTTGTTAAACTTCGGACGTTTTCCGTGAATGTCTTAATGCTATGAAGTAAAAATAATGACTAATTTAGCTGCTTGCCAAATGTCCTTTGTGTAGTAGACTAACGTGAATTTGCTTTGCACACCATTAAAGATGATTTAATTTTTGTACATGAAATGTAGAAGGTGTTATCACCCAACTCATATAAAATAAAAATGCAATGTATTCACTAACCACAATTTTAGGGAATATGGGGTGTCATACAGTAATTTCCATTGCTTATCCCCCACGTCGCGCCCAATTATCACGCCCAAACTAACAAAGCCGAGTAGTCAGTCTTTTTTAGTGTTACGACTTGCAATGTGAGAGCTAATTGGCCTCATCGCTTTAACTTTTAAAAGGCATAGAGGGGTATTCACTCCCCCCTGTCCTCCCTCCGAATGAGTAGCCTACTACCTCGTGGAGCGCTGCGAGGGAAGGGCTCAGACCAATCCTTGCCTCGGGTATTGTCTACGGAGCATTGTGCGCGGCAATAACCCCAAGCCCCTTGCAGAGCCTAAATCAAATATTTAAACATTCGTGCGCAGCGCCCGCCAAAACTGAATACAATGTAATGGATCTCAGCATCTGCTGCGGGAGAATAGGTTCCAACGTTTTCCCTCCAAATATCGCTATTGTGTCGTGCTGTTTAGTTGTAACACCAGCAGGAACTCAGTAAATTTACTTAAAATAATAAGAATAACCTCATGTGCAATCTGAAGAAAATGCTTCTGTTTTTTATGTGCTACGTATTTACTTGATGCATTTGACAAAATATTCAAAATTCCAGTCGTCAAATGAAGTCCTGTGGAGAAGAGTATATTTTACCGTTCTATGCACCGTTTCATCCATTCTATGTGTTCACCTTTAGTGAAATTCCAAATCTGATTAGTGCCCTACATTTCACTTTCGATTCAATCAACATAAAATACACAAAATTATTACCCTTTAAGTTTAAACAATTTTTTAAAACTCGTCAAACTGTTGGGGGAAGAAAAACTAACATTTCTCTTTAATTGTCTTAAAGGTAAGGGTAAATGCTGAATGAATCCAGGGATTTCTGTTGATGACCATACCGGTCTGTCTACCTAGACAGAATGAAGCACCAAATAAATTTAGCATGATGTATTGACACGAACACAAGTTTGTGTCTGTCAGAAAATGGAGGGAAACAGATAGGCAGAGAGTACTGAAGGCAGAGACTGGTGAAAGATGATTAAGCAGAGGGGGAGGGGAGGCTCCAATGAACCTCCCCCTCTAATCACAACCTGGGGCATTGCCCCTGGCCTTAAAGAAGTGGAGGGCACCTCTGCTGGCACTGCTGCACTCTGCCCCTTTCCCGCTGAGCATTCTTCCAAGGCACAGTCTTAGGAGTCAATAAAATATTCTTTTGTGCACACGCTGCCATCCATCCCCACCCAGAGTGACTTTGGGCCGGGGGTTGTGTGGCGTGGCTCTTGTTTGGACTGCGCTAACACACCGTGGTGAAAGGTTCGCCAGTACGACCGTGGCCCCCTGGGCGAGTTATGACAAGGCTTCAAATCCCAACAAAGGCACATGCGCAAAAATCCAGCTGCTCTATTGTCTGCCTGAAGAGGGAGGGTGTCCCGAACAGGGCATTTCAAAGACTAGGGGTCTCAATGGGGAAAAAGGCAGCTGGAACAATGTGATAAATAAATTATGATTTAATAGTAGCGATAGTAACAATGAAAACTAATAACCGTCATTGCAATTATTAATATGAATTTCAACTTGGATCACAGAGGATCATGTTTCTAAATAGAGCATTAAGATACAGTGTACATTGGTCATGCTTGTTATAGGTAAACAAAGATCCATTGTAGGCCTCGCTCATAATTGTCATGAGTAATGACTACAAGTGCAACACGAAGGCTCATGTAAAGGGAAAGGGTTTTGCAGATCAACATAAATATGACTGTCCCAGCTGTATTTAAAGACACCCTAGCAAGTGCTGTGCTATGCTGGTTTTAGTTAGCGCAGTGGAATGTAGTGATGTTATGTCTGTGAGGCTAGTAGACCCCTGCAGGAGGGTGATGTCTGTAGGGAGGGCAGAAGTGACGGGCGGCAGAGGGAGGCGGCTGCTCCCTTAGGACCAGCTGCCCTCCTCAGGAAGTGAGTGTCCGTTGAGGACGGCTATTCAATTAAAGAATGATGGCATTTCCTGGGTGGATGATATCATCTGCACATACAGAGGGCAACTTTCTAAAAAAGAGTTGTTTATCAGACTGAATTGTCTCCTTTCCTATGTGTAGAGAACAAGAGAGCTCAGCTCACTTGTGAGAGTGAGCAGTGAACAGCACTTAGTGTTGATTTCAATATGATCAGATGCTACAGCGCCTATGTGTAAGTGATGATATTTTATGCCCATAAAAATCTGATATTGTGTCATAAATTTAAAAAAGGTCTCATCTCCCTTTAAGTACTGGGGGAGAGGGGCTTGTGGCATTCAGCTGTGACTCCTGACCTGGTGGTAATAATTGGATCATGTATATTTGGGGGATAACTGATGGAGAGGGTTAAAAGAAGTCTGGGATGGATAGGGGTGGGGCAGGGTAGGGTAGGGTGTCAGTTTAACCCAGCAATGGGACCTGAAACACAGGTCTAGTGATGACAGCACTATGGGGTTCTGGCTTCTTCCTACTGCCTGCCTTTTCTCATGATGGATGGTGTCCGGAGGCTGTGGCAGGAGGGATCACTACAGCCCAGGCTGTAACCGAGGATGACGCGCCATTTCACATGAACAACAGATCAAAAGGCTCTTTGCTTTCAGGCAGAATGCGTGCAAAGCATTGTCTTGTGCTTGGCAATAAAAATGCTCCCGGTCTGCAGTAAAAATGCACAAATTACAAATTGTAAATGTAATTACAAATAAGTGAGCCAGGAATCTAGCATCATCTTTTACAGTGAAATAGTAGCCATTGCATTTGAATCATTAATTGGCCAATAATCCAGCCAGCGTAACAGGGTGTTTATGGACATGGAGTCTCCAGTTCTCACCACCCACAAGGGACACCTGTGCTTGTTAAACTGACATTAGAGGCTCATTTTTTTCTTTCTAATTTGAGTTCAGACTGTGCTGCAGCCACTGGTGTCTAGGAAGGCTTTTAAGGGCTTTCTTTCTATGCCCAAGACACAGGCAGACAGAGCTACTGGAATTAGTGAAAGCTGAGAACAGCTCAGGGAAAAAAGTGCCCAGTTGTTCATTTTGTGAGAGGCCCTTTGACTAAACAGTTGAGGGGCAGAGAAGGTGAAGGTGGATAAAAATTCAAGTTATTAGGCAAACATCCAATATCCCTGTCTCCCGTGGTCTGTCAGCTGGTCAGGGTGCATATTAAATTCTCTTTCGTGACTTCAGTTGCTTGCATGAAGAAGTGTATAATGTATCCCTGAACTAAGGCACTCCATATCCTTCTTGCTGATCCATCAGCTTGAAGGGCATGGAAACTGAACCATCCCCAAACCCACACTCCATCAGACTTTCTAACAGCGGCCCTTCTAAGGTAACATTTAGCAGGATCCAAATGCTTAGAGTTCCTTCTGAAGGCAAGCAGTTTATTAATCTATAGCAACTGACAGAGAGACCGGGTGATGTAATTCAGTCTGGCCAAGTGCCTAATACCAATCAAGAACCTCAGCCAACAAAATATTATGATTCAGCCATGGGGTCGAAAATATCAAAACATCACCAAATGGTCTGCATAATGCATCTGCCAATGCTGCTTGCACAGATTAAGAAAATAAATGGAACAGTCCGTATTGTTTGACCAAATAGGTCTGTAATATGGAAAAGGAAGGGAGAAAGGGAGAAACACCATGGCACCAGACTGAGTCCCTGGCATGAGCAGGAACACAGCACCAAAAGTGTTAAGTGGAAGTCCTCAGTGGATGCCAGTCTGTCCCCAGCTGTGTTTGCAATCTGCTCTCCCCGCTGTTTACCAGGGAGGGCCCTCCAAGCGGCAAATTCCCATTAGAACGTAATGACACATCTGAGAGCGCGCAATGAGAGAGACAGTGTCGGTTTTCACATGGATCTCATAGGGGCTCAGATCGCAAATAAAGCACTTTGTACAGGATCCCTGTGTTGGCGCTTCCCACACACAACTGATCTCAGGCTCTGAGAAAGAGTGTAACATGTCACCTGGGTATCGATGGGAAAAAGCCTGTCTCCCCGATCCCACCGACTCATCACAAACTAGTGCTGCAGTAGGAACCGCCTCTGCTCCACCTCCCTCCATGCATGTGAACCTGAGGTTTTACATGTTTTTAATGCAACTAATTACCCACATTTCCCATATATGCACCTGCACGATACTGGAAGCCTTTGCGACGTACAGGGTCCAAACTGGTTATTGATATTTTAATGTACTTTTAGAAATGTGTGTGTATGCATTCAGACGTATACAGTGGAAACACACCGCAAATGATACTGTATAAATGCATAGTTGGGGTGTTTTAAATCAAAAGGGAGTTTTTGTAGAGAAAAGAATGTTTAACATTGTGAACAATTGGTGTGAATGTTCCTTCACATGATGTTTGATTTTGTTCTTACAGTTACACACTGCTAACCGGATTGAATTGTTTACAATAAAGCTCCTGTCATACAGTGGACTCTTAAGAGATTACCAAGGATAATGGGGAGAGACATGGTCAACAGTGTCATTAAAGGGATGTGCCCTATATATCTGAGAAGCAAACAGGTGGTAACATCGGCTAAACCGGATTATCCCAGGTGTGTGATGGGAAAGTACAGAAAGACCCTGGCTGGTGTGAGAGAGGTGCTTGTTGAACCACTGACAGGTGGGATGGTAGGGTGGGATAAGAAGAGTCCGCTCCCCACTGAACCTGAACACGTGGAGCTTTGACACGACGTGAACCTGACGGACTGGCTTACACCTGTCCTCACAGGGCGGGATGCCGCGGGGGCCCTTCCTCCGGGCCCGGGCGCGGGCAGAGCTCCCCCGCGGGAAAAACCTCCAGCGTGAGCGCAGCCTTCCTCGTCTCTCCCGAGAAACCGAAACACCTGTAGTGAGGAGAGCCTGAGAGCCTCGCTGCGGGGCTCTTTCTCGGCTCTGTAAACTGACCCTGTGCCCCGCCCAGCTCACACACATCCACAACACACTGCCGTTTACTGATGCTGCATTCACAGACACACGACGGCGCATTGGTAGAGAACGCAAGGGAGAGGGCTGGGAACAAGTTGTTCAGCAGATGGATTCATGTGTGAAAGAGGGACTGAAGTATAAGCCTACAATTTAATGGTTCCTCTCATGAAAATCAGCAGCTGAAAGTATTCAAGGACTGGACAGTGATTTTGGAAAGGAATTTTCAGTGGAAATCTTTATGTATGATGGATGCTGCTGTGATATTATCACATGAGGCAGCTATGCCAAATGTGCATATCCAGAATACTGTATTTGATATGAACTTCCATTAAAGTTTTTAACGGTTCCAATTCATCAGAAATATTGAATCATCATTTCAAACAAATATAAAAATCTTATTACAAATAAACAGCACACAATAGCTAACTCACTGGGTTTTTGTAAGACCAGGTTATATAAGAGCAGGTTATGAGCAGGTTATTTTTATCTGTCATTGATATTTGCTCTTTCAACGTAGTTTCATACTTACATTTGAAATTAGCCGTTTAAAGATTTTTATTTTACAATATTTCAGCATTCTTGTCAACTGGGTACTACAGCCTCATGGTCAAAGAAATATATTACTGTTTCTGTGCTTTTTACCGTATGTTTTGGATCACTCAACTGCAATAAATTTTTAATGCCTCTAATGTTGAAGTGTTTTGTTTACATAATTATTTTGTTTACAAATTCCTCAGCTGATACAAATTTCCAATATCATCACCATGGTACATATCATTGGTACGTGCTGAGTTCTTCTTTCTCACGCATACTTAAATCTCCCATTGTGGAAAAAAATACTCCTTATCTCTCACCAATAACAGATAACAGCTGTCATATGGAAATGAAATTGTGTTTACAAAAGCAACGTCAACAGAGCTAATGCAGACGTGGTCAGCCCACACTCTGTGCTGATTTTCACTTTCCCTGCCGTCAAACACCACATTAGTGCAGAGCACAGACAAAAGCTAAACAGGCAAAAGTGTGTTAAATGGTGCTTTACAGACAGATGTTATACTGGTAGATTTGTGTTGCTTAAATTTATTTACTCCTGGCAATCAGTGCAGGTACAACTGAGAAACAGAACGAGGACAAGAATAACCTGAACAAAACACACAGGAAACAGACCACATAAAATGTATGAAATTCGGCCTGTGTTTGCCTGTGTGGGAGTCCAGCAATAAATTAAATCCCTTTTTGGAGCTCTTGTGCTTTTCACCTAAACCAGAAAGAAGCTCTTAGGAGATTTTGTTCCGCTGTAAATGCTGTCTTGTCTTCTTCAATTAGTCCGGGCCACTTCCCCTTTTGAAGCTCCGAAGGGTGAATTGATTCCAGCTTAGCTGAAATTAATTTGGAGAGAGGGGGAATCTGCTTTAATGACTCAGGACCTGTCCTGCCCCACATAAGCTGAGAGGCAATCAGCATTCCCCCACTCAGGCTGCCTTACTTTCATTAAGGGCCATCTCTTCTCTTTAGTTCATGTGTCCAGGCTGGTGTTTCTCGAAAGTGCATTTTCACAAATGTCTTTTTTTCCCCACTCATGACAAGTTACAAAAAGTATGTAAAAATGTAAGAGGAGAAAAATCTTTATATAAACACAGAGTCATATGAGTGTGGGAAAGGATGAATAGGATAATCTTCATAGTAAATGGTATTAATAGTATAATCAATTGATATGGTTTAAGGAATTTAGTAGTGGCTTATCTGAAGTGGACCATGTGGGAAGCATTTTTTTTTGCTGAAGCTGAAACTGCTTTTCAAAACAATGCTTGAAAAATAGGGATATAAGAAATGACCCCTGGAACCCACACTAGAGGCAGCCAGTCCTGTGTTAACAATCCCACAGCTTTGATGGACTCCAGTAATGATCTTTATCTGTGGAGGGAATCAGCAGTGACTCTGCTTTCATCAGTGAACCCAGGGGCTAAAAAACATGTCTTTTGGGTATTCTCGACAAGATGGGCCCCAAACGCTCAACAAAAAGCTCATCTTTAACGGGGCAAGGGGTTCCTTAGTGAAATGAACCCATATATGAAGGTAGGACAGTGAGCCAGCACTACACCATTACCCCAGTCAGCATTTTCTCTACATTCAGCCCCACCCCCCACCCACCCACAAACTGCATTTTGTCGTATTTTCTCCTTGAAGCCAAGCCTCTCACTACCACCCCCCGCCACCCCAACCCCCACCCCCCTTCCTTGAGTTTAGCAGTGCTTTGTGCTATTGATTGCCATAAGCATTGTGATAGCAGGGGTCATTCTTGTCTGCATAAAACATGATTATTCCATGAGCACACAGACATGCATACACACACACACATACACACACACACACACACACACACACACACAATTTCTTTCACAGAACAACAGCGTTAGAGAACAATAGACACATGCCAACGATACAATGCTTCCACCACCACCATCCCTCCAAACTCAGAAACTCTCCAATTCTTCTGAATGATTCACACTAGCTATGCTCTCAGTCCGTTGAGTTCTTATTGTAGTATTCTGTATGAATAATCTACTAACTTGATTCATGGGAATTTTTTGGTAAACTTTTTTTTATGATAGGAGTAAAATGATTCTTTTTTTTGTTAAAATGATTAGAGCAGAACGACAGGATTACGAATACCTTAGATATATAGCAGTCCTTTATAACTCTGAATTGTCTAAAACAAATAACACTGAAAAAAAATACAATATATTACTTTTATTTAACAAATGAATTCAGAATGAGAGTGGGCTAAGGTAATCAGTATACTTCAAAAAGAGCCTTGTTTGATTTTTGCAACTAAGGCTTCTAAAGTCACAATTTGTGGCTGCATTTAAGCAAATTCTGCTCCATAGAAGGCTTTTTTTAAATCTGTTTATAAGTTCATTACTCTGGTGTTTGTATAAGTGGTGGTCTGTTGTATGCGTGGTAACAATGGTTGAAGACCAAGGCTCAGTCCTTAGTTGTTACTTTTACCTTGATTACATGAGGTAGACAGAAACGCTTGGGTAAAAAAAGATGAAACAAGGAGATTTTGAAATTGTGTGCCATTTGTTGTGTTGCAGTTTCCTTTTTGTGCAGGACTGAGAAATAAATTATTTTCTTATAATCTTGTGTGAGCATGGAGATCTATTAGAAGGTGCCTAGGATTATTCTCAGAGCATAAAAATAAGAAATAAATAGTAGTTTGGTTGGACACATCAACCACTTGTAAATTTGCCTTGCACCTTTCCTCAGAAACAATTAAACATTAATTCCAAGCTTCAATTGCCTATACATGTTAAATACGAACTGTAGAGTAAAATCGGCTGATACTCTCTCTGAGAGGAGCCCCAGGTGTTCTACAAACAGATCATTGTTATCTAATGAACCTGGCTCCAGGGCGCAATAGATAGAAGCTCTTCGGTACCTGCAGACGTCTGGTTTTGTTAATGGATTTTCTTTATTCAAGTAAATATACATCTGTTGCAAATCAGATCCCTTTGTTGCTGTGGACTATGCCTTCAGGGCACCACCAATACACTGCCCTCCCCTCACCCATACATACACACCTGCAACCACAGTACCTCTTCAGGATATGCCACTGGTGGGACATTACAGATTATATGGACTCTGTACAGAGGAGTTGCTTGAATTGGGAAACAGGTATCTTCTGCATGTAGAAAATGGGAAGACTTGCAGATTTAAATGTGCTCCTTACTGGACAGAAAAGTTGTGTGCAACAAAGAATCCAGGAATTGGCTATGCTGGCAGGGTCCCGATGGAAAGACAGGCAGCTGTGAGAAATGCTCACCATCACTGTTTTCTGGAACATTCTTTAATAAAGCTCAAATCTGCTTTTGTGGCATAGTCCTTTATCTCTGAACCATTACAGTAAGCCATTATTAATTTTCTTAGTCTTTAAACAACACATTCCATTCAGTTTCATGACAATCAAGCACAATATTGTGAGTAATAACAACAGAAAAAGAAACACTTGCTTAAATGTGATTTTCAGACTTAATGAAAAAACACATTTGAATTGACAAGTTTGACCTGGAAGTGAATGAAACCAGCCTCAGCTGTACAATGCCCCAGTTGCAAGATGTCAAATGCAGCTACTGCTGCCAGGGAAGATATTTAAAATTCAGACTGGTATCCAAAAGAATGATAAATATTTATCTCACAGCTCCATCTAGCCATTTAGCTCTGTTCTGTCTCTGACCCTGAAGCCACAGAACTTATCGAAAGGCAGTGAACAGACAAAAAAAGCCCTGTCTCCTGGCTGACAGACTCTTCAATGGAGTGACTCTCTAGAAGGAACTGCGCCCTTGTGGAGGTGCGGAAGGGAGGGAGAGAGAGGAGAAGTTGCTGCTTGAATGACTATAAACTGGGTTTGCCCCGATAACCTCCCTCAGCACAGACACTCACACAACAATCCTGACTTTGTGCTGCCGGGTCTATATGCACATGCAAGCTCGCAAAGCAGGGATGGCAAACAACGTGAAAGGGAGGGGGTCACTAAGGTTGAGATGTTTGTGATGTAAATGCGGACGCCAGACTTAGGGAAATAAAATGGAAGACAAGATACCCAAGGGACCAGATATGAGCTCAGGAAAAAAAAGTTTTCAAAAAGAAATCCCTGAGCAAAATGGTCAGACTGAGGAGATCTGTCCGTTCTTTCAACATGGTCCTTTATCCATGCAAGAATAATTCACACAAGTGAGCAGGGAGGACCTTTCCCCCTCCAGTGCAGAGAGTGATGAGAAGGATCTTTATGAAGACAGTTTAAAATATCTCTGGCATTTCACACCTTGGAAAATGTGCCACTCCTTCGAATCATTTGTTTCCTAAGTAGTTAGGACCCATATGGGACAACTAGATGGCAAACATATGGAGGCAGCACAAACAACCGAGACAGACACGGAAATGTTCAGAAAGGCAAAAACAAGCAAAGAAACAAAAGAAACAAAAGGAACCTTTTCTTCAAGCTCCTGTAGGTGACAGCTAGTCAAGCAGTCAGATACGAAGCCTGTAGGCCCAGCAGTCAGGGAAATGGAAGCAGAGACTGGAACAGCCCTGGCCAAACTCAATAAAGAGGCACACAAAGATATGATTTAATGATTGTACGATTGAAGGGTTCCGAAAAGTGGACCCCTGACCCCAGCCGTGACCCCCCATGACCCCTAGCCTTCTGAGGCCAGCGGTTGTCAGGAAGGGTTTGTCATACGTTTCTGGTGATCAAATTACCATCCAGCCCTGTGTCGGCAGCATCCATCTAGAGTCCAAAGAGTCAGTGTCCAAGCTGCATTGTTCTTTTTATGTGGTAATGTGAATGGAAAAAGGGCTTATGATCTGGACACTATTCAGAGGCCAAGCACACCCACTTTCAAAACAGTGGCAGGACATTAAACCATGAAGAAGCAAACACTACTTGTGAACACATTCTATATCACCCTTTGCTTGTGGCTGAACATGAGCACTAGAACATACACTAAAATACTAAGCAGCAGCGACCCAGCTGGGAGGCAGCCTCCAAACCGAGCAGACACGGGACGTGAAAGGAAACCATTGTGTGCTGATTGACTCTCGCCAGCACTGCGAACACCAGCACGTGAGGCTGAACAGAGATAATTAACTTCACAAAGTTGGACTCTGATCAACTCTTGTCTTCACCCGGATCCAATCCCTCCGAAAGTGGGGATGGAGAGGAAGAAGGTTGTCAGCATATCACTGTTGTATATGGATATTGATCTTCATTGCTGTCTGCTGTTGCACAGGAAGGCTGCCTGTGACTCTTTCTCATGTGCCAAATTGTGCATTCAGATCCTGCACCTCTCTGAAATACCCCCACCCCCCCACCCGCCTATTATTGTGTCTAGTAAAACCTAGTCTGGGCTGGGGGCAGGGGTAAAATTCAGAGTGTGACATCACGCTCACAAAGTCTCTGTTCAGTAGAGGTGAATGGGGTGGGGGGTGAAATTTCACCAAGGCGGTTTGGGTTCCCTCCAAATCTCTTGTTCTTTGTAAACCGCCCCTCCTAAAAGCTAACACATGCACAAACCAATGGACACTCTGCCCCCCCACAACTCACTCCACATCTATCAGAGCTGTCAACGAATGGTGGTATCTGTGTCAGTGTGGCATTAACCCCTGGCCTGTCTCTCCGTGGTCCGCCACGGCCAAGCACACCCCAGGAGATAAACAAACACGGACCACAATGCCCCAGGCATGGCAGAGCTACAAGGGCCACAGAAACCTCTCACAGCCAGACAGGTCCTTTGTAGTCCCAGTATAATTAAGAGTCTAGGCGCTGTTTTTGTTTCACATGCATGTGGGCTATTTTGCTTTGAAGCCACTCTGTAATCTCTTTTAAGATTAAAAAGGTAAATAAATACAAAGTCAATTTAATTAATTTTCTCCATTGCAACTTAGGAATTCCACCAGGCAATCCAATCTGAGCGTGAAAAAGCACAGCTTTGCATAATCAGAGTTTTTAACAAACTGATTTGTAATCCTCTTATTACATATCAATAGACACAGATACTTTTCTTTCACTGAGATTAAACTTTTGCGTTTCACTGAGTAACATTCAGGCAAGGTATCTTTGTGTACATGCATGCATGGAAGTTTGTGGGTGTGTGTTTATGCCCGCATGCATGAATATCTGGGCATGTGTAGGTGTCTCTCTGTGTGTGCACATTCAGCCAAGCATGTGTATTTGTGCATGCATGCTGGTGCGTGTGCATGAGGGCTTGTTTCTGCATCTGTGTGCATGTCTGCATGTATATGTGAGTGCGTGTGTGTGTTGGAGAATGTGTGTTAAACTCTAGATAAGGACATGCACACGGATCCACACTCTCTCTCTCCAGCTCTCTGCAGCACTGCAAAGCATCTGCACTCAGCAAGGCCCAAGTAAAAGCAAGGGAGAGATTTGCCTTGCACATGAATAGTGTTTGTTGACATGGATTGGTTGGTCATCTCCTCAGTTACAGAACAATGCAACTCAATAAAAGAAATTAGAACACATAGCTGAACACAGAACAAAAACACCCCCTCCCCTCACCTGCCCCACTGAACTCTGCATGAAGAAATGGCAAAACATCCTCTATATGAAAAGGAACTCAAGGTCAGCTCTCGGGCCGGACGTTGTTACTGTGAGTGACACCAGGCTGACCTCTGCTGTCTGACACAATGGGTTTTCACCCCCAGCTCCGTTCAGCTCCAGCATCTGGCCATGACTCACCGATGTTCCACTGACGCACTGCTCCTGAGGGGTGCCCCACATTCATAGGTAACAGGGGCACCCTGCAGTTTTAAGGTGGGGGAATGGCAAGCTAAGTGTCCTGTGAGTTCATTAAAAATATTTTGTTTTAGAATTTTTCATTAACTCCTTGTTTGAGAAGAACCAATGTTTAAAAAGAAGAACAACATTGTCAGGGATGCGGGGTGAGGACTCACACGCAGACCCGGAGGTGAATGGCAGAGTGACTTTAATAAAGCCCCAAAACAGGAGCAGACGAAGACAGGGTCAGAGACAGGCAGGGTCAAAACCAGGGAAGTCAGTCCAAAAACAAACAGAGCAAGCACGTGGTCTGGACAGGCGAGGGTCGGCAACGGGCAGGCAGGCAGCGGGGCAACCAGAACAGAGCGGCAGGCAGAGACGAGATCCGAAGGCCAGGCAGGGGTCACAAACTGGGCAGGCAGGTCCGGAGCAGGGCAGACGAGAAGCGGGAGTGAAGTCTGGGAAGGGGCAGAACCAGGAGACCGGCAACAGGGAGCTGGGGCAGAACCACGGGCAACCCAGGCAGCCGAAGCAGAACGGCAGGCTGGACCGGGGCTGAGCAGGCGGGAAACAGGGTCTGGACAGGGGCAGAACCGGGCAGGCCGGCAACAGGGAGCGGAGGCAGAACAGCAGGCGGGAGCAGACTCGCACAAACAGGGATACACAAAGACAGGACGAAACAGAAAACAGACTAACAGAACTCACGTGACAGAACAGCGGGCAAACACAGAGACCCAGGGCGGGAGACAGAAGACCGTGGAAAAACCGAGAAACAGAAGGCAAGGACGAAACAGGATACTGCGACGAACTGGCAACAAGACAGAGAAAAGCAGGGTAAATATAGGGTAGGGCTGATGAGGTGATGGGAAGCAGGTGTGCAGGCAGGCGGGCGAAGATGATCAGGTGGGCGGAGACAGGGCGGAGAGCGGGGCAGGGCCGGAACACAAGGAAAAACAAAAGCACATGGACAGGGGAAGAACACAAACACACAGCCAGGGGGGCGGAGCACTGACAAACATTTGCATGTGTGAAACATGCATTTCACTTTTTAACAGATACATTTTTAGGTAGGATTAGGGGTGTTCATACGGGGTCCAGTCAGTTAACCCCCACACTGTTTCTCCAACTTTGCATTCATCTGCCCTACCCACGGTCATCTATATAATGTGCTTTACTAACGCTGTGAATAATGCATGCACTTCCCATTGCCAGCGCCAGCTCCAAACAGGATTCTCTCTTTAAAAAGAGGGAGAGGGAAAAAAAAGCCAATCAGGAAGTGGCAGGTATTTAGCAATGCTAGTGAGGCTTAAGCAGAACTTCCTGTGTTGCCAGGGTTACCTGAAGCTGAGCCAGTTTATGGGAGCCAGACCCCTGTGAGGCTGGCAGTGCGTGCGGGGAGGACGTGCGGTACAGCTGTGGCGCCCTCCCTCACTCCCGCACATCACAAGGGGGAAGGGAGCGGGGGCAGATATTGGGGAATTGGGGGAACCGGGGGTGCTGGGCAAACACAGCTGGCTCCAGAGTCTTGGTGGGTCCCCGCTGAACAAGTCTCAGATATTATCTGGATGTTTGTTCAGGGGATGGAGCCTAATCCCCCAGCGCGCCCGGCGCTGATCTGCACACAGGCCCACCGCATTCTTTCATCCCTCCTCAGCTTCCCTCCATGACCCTCGCCTCCCTCTCCAGCCCTGCCCCCGCACCTCATATTTTCCCACAGGCCAAAGTGAAGATGACTTTCTCAGAGTCCCTTGTACTGATGATACTGATGTTAATCCTCCCGCCCGAGATCTGGGTGTTCTCCTTATCCTCTGGTTACGCTGACGCTCGACACCAAAGAACCGTCCGCACTTCCAAAACTCGCAGGACAACAGAGCTGTCTGAGCCTGTGACAGCCCCAAACTCACATCCACACACCGGCTTATCTGGGGAATCTGTACACTTACTGTAACCCACTGCCCCTGCTGTTCACAGTCAGGTACTTGTAATTTGTTTTGAATGACAAAACAGACATCACTGTCACACAATTTCCCAAGTGTTACTTTTACCATAGAAAGGAACTGTGGGCAACCAATTCAGTCCACTATTTTATCAGAGGAATACCCTGGGTTTCCTCAGTACCCAGATGGTCACCATTCTCCACATATCAAGCAGTCCCATTAAACCTACCCATTTATGTCAGATTAAATTAACATATCACTGACACATGTATAGTAGTATCTGAATCAATCATTTCATCCATAAATTATCCTGTCATATCCAGTTTGATAGAATATATGTCTTTGTAAAGCATAATGCTCATTACAACAAAGTCCATTTCAGTGGTAAAAATGTACATTTGGTTATCTGTAAATGTACATTTGGTTACAATCTTGTACCATAGTAGAGATATAGAATTCTGGTCTGCCCTGGAATATGTAGGTGAACAAATATTAAAAAATAGCTATAGCACAGTTACCTCCTCCTCCCCCATCTGGGCTGACTGTTTTTCATAACAGTAAAATGTAACATTTTGGCACAGACACAATAACAGTACAAGAACGCTGTATAAACAGCACAGTTGGACAAAACCTCAGGACCACATTTAGTGATTAGTAGACATGATAGCCTACATGCACACAAGATACATTGTGTTATACATGTGATAACAGGGAATGCAGGTGGCAAGATTTCACCTGCCAGCCTTGACTCAAGCCTGACTCATCTCTCTTCCTCCCAGTGTATACTTGACCCTGCCTCCTCTTCTTTCTGAGTTGACTAATAATCATAACATCCAATGACCAAACTCAGTTATGTACTATAAACAGTTAACTCCATGACCTATCACAAAATGTTCAAACATACATGAATGTATCACTAACAGGAGAGTCATCCTTAGTTTGAATAAAACTTCAAATAAAAATGTAAATGTATGACATATCTGTAATTTTATGGTAGCGCTCCATGGTTCCTTGGCATCCACATGTACATTTACATTTATTCATTTGGCAGATGCTTTTATCCAAAGCGACTTACAGGTGAGGTACAATACAACACAAGCAAAAAACCATACATAGTCAACAATATTAGAAGCACTGCATGACCAAGTTCCAAAGGTTGGCCAGGCAAGGTACCAACTAGCAGGTAAAGCTAGCGAGTGCATTAAGCCATTACAACCAAACCGTTACAACCAAACCGTTACAACCAAACCTTTACGTTTAAACCATTACAACCAAACCATTACACCAAATCAATACGTTAAACTATTACAGCCAAACCATTCCAGCAAATCAATACATTAGACTATTACAGCCAAACCATTACTTTTTAAAAAAAATATAGTTTAATAGGAGATAGGGGGAGGTGTTTCAGGTGCACAGGTGAGAGCAGAAGAGCTGTGTCTTCAGATGTTTCTTGAATACAGAGAGGGACTCAGCAGAACGGATGAGGTGTGGAAGTTCATTCCACCAATGGGGGACAACGGCGGAGAAAGTCCTGGATAGTGATTTAATGCCACAATGCGATGGGACCACCAGGTGCCCTTCGGTGGCAGAGCATAGCAGTCGGGAGGGAACACAGGGTTGCAGCAGTGAGTTCAGGTACTTTGTTGCAGTTTTGTTGGTCACCCTGTACGCGAGCATCAAGGCCTTGAACATGATGCGGGCAGCTACAGGGAACCTGTGGAGTGAGGCTAAGAGGGGTGTAACATGAGCCCTTTTTGGTTGGTTGAAAACCAGATGTGCAGCTGCGTTCTGTATCAACTGCAGAGGTTTGATAGTGCATGCAGGTAGGCCGGCCAAAAGAGCATTGCAGTTGTCCAGTCTTGAGATGACCAGTGCCTGGACAAGGAGCTGCGCAGCATGCTCAGATAGGTAGGGCCTGATTTTCCTGATATTGTACAAATCTGCATGATCTGGTAGTCATAGTGATGTGGTCAGTAAATTTCAGCTGGTCATCAATCACTACCAGTCAGTGTTGTTGAGCCGAGCTGAACAGTGATGTCGTGCTGGATCACCAGGCTGGCTGGGATCAGTAGGAGCTCAGTCTTGGATAAGTTGAGTTGAAGGTGGCGCTCCCTCATCCAGGCTGAGATATCTGAAAGACAGGCAGAGATCCACGCTGAGACAGTGAGGTCATCGGGTTGGAACAAGAGGTAGAGCTGGGTGTCATTGGCATGGCAGTGGTAGGAGAAGCCATGTGCCTGGATGATCGGACCCAGAGCAGTTGTATATAGAGAGAAAAGGAGGGGGCCAAGCACCGATCCCTGAGGTACCCCAGTGGTTAGCCGGTGGGGCTTGGGTTCACCTCCCCTCCAGGATACCTGAAAAGATCTGTCTGAGAGGTAGGACTTGAACCATCGAAGTGCAGTGCCGGTGATACCCAGTTCAGCGAGGGTGGACAGGACGATCTTGTGGTTCACGGTGTCAAATGCAGCGGACAGGTCTAGAAGGATGAGGGCCAACGACATGGAGGCAGCTCTTGCCGCCCGCAGGGTGTCAACGACAGACAGGAGGGCTGTTTCAGTGGAGTGGCCGGTTTTGAATCCCGATTGATTGGAGTCCAACAAGTCATTCTGGAAGAGAAATGCAGAGACCTGGGTGAAAACTATGCAGCTTTACATGGCAAAACATTACAATATTTTGTGGTAGGTATGTTTCTTTTGTCAGTCTTAATGAATACTGTTTCATACTATGGATGACATGGACATTCTGTTGAACTCACAAAAATACACTTATATTGGACTGCATTTCAAATATTTGTTTTCTTGTCATGTCACAATAACATAACCCCAAATTCAACAATGTGTCACAATCTATGTAGATAGAAAATTGTAACACATGAACAGGTGATTAATCCGATTCAAACTGACAGATAGATAAAAACAGTGTTATTTCTACATTTGAATTCAAGCTCATTTGGATGTAGGGCTGTCATACCACAACAGGGATGTAAGTTCCTGTCATTAGATATTGATGGCTAGTAACCTTAACATCTACTTGGTTAACTGGTGATGTTGCCAGCAAGCCATTAAGTGTGCCACAGTTACACATAGTTCTGTTTCACAGAACCAGCAACGTCGCTACACAGCCCATTTCCTGCTTAGCTAGCACTCTAATCTAAACCAGCAATAATCTGCTCACTTACTAGAAGACAAACGGTCTACATTAAACAAAAAAATCCGAGCCTCGCCAAGCAATGAAAAACATAAAGCCCTTTTGCTCGTGAGCTGACAGTCACTAACTTTGTTCAATACTAGAGATGGTATCTTGAAATGCCGATAGGTAAGATACAGCCACTTAGCACTAGCAGCGATACTAGCTTGGCAAGAAATTATCTTGGTGCAGCTACATCCACACACCTCGTGCTATCTAGCGTGATGTTCCAATTGTGGTGGAACTATGTATTCATATTATTAATGACACTATGCTTTCGTCCAGCAGAGTAAACAAAACATGTGAAACTCTGCACTGCATATAGTCACCGTGTATCGTGTACAAATTACACCGGAATGTCACTACCTCACTACCTAGTTGTGACACTGTTCTCAGTCAGCAAACTTGTTTGAAGTGCATAGGAAGGTGACGTGGGAGGGGACTGCAACCACCTACCACGCTAGAGTCCTTTCGCAGATTTCCTCTATCTTCTTCTTTCAGGGGAGGGTCTTTCAATGGGAAAAGTGTTTACACCTACGTATGAAATTAACATCAATCAAACAAAACAGATCATTTACAGCAAAAAGAATCATTTACCTCTGAATATTTCGCTCAAATTGTGCGATTTAAACTATTTTGTAGACGCTGCCTTAGGGAATATTTTCATCATCACAGCTGTGAAAAGTGTAGATTGAAGATTGTGGCTGAAAAGCAGGGGGACAAATTAGTGGGTAGTATTGAAATAGAAAGGATATCAATCATAAACTTCTCCTGAGTGATTTTCGTTATATATAAAGTATCTCTCAACTTTCGTATATTCAAAAAAAAAAAGAAAGTGTTAATTGTCTCCAGTTTAATCCAGTGACTGCACTTACAAACAAGTTAATAACCAAATAATAGTCTTCTTTTTCTTTTTAAAATTCTTTTAAAATGATGTGTCGTGTTGTGTGAAAAGAAATACAGTAGAAAGCATGAGAATTTCAAAAACAGTGCAATGGCTTGTATTTGATTTTTGTGTTGGATGCGATTAACAGCACATTCTTGTGCTGTGATGGTAATGACAGGTTGCTGTAATTATAATGGCAGTTTAAATCTGGTAAAGTTTACTTGAAAGCTTAATTTCTGCAATAGCAATGCATGTGACCAATAAGTATGTCATGGACAGGAACAACTGAGAAGAATTGCAGATTTTGAACACTGAAGTAATCAATTTCACAAGGGCCAACAAACCCACGTTTGACTGGACAAATTAAGGTTAAAGTGAACGGAAATGTTCATGCAATTCCCTTGTACCAGATAAATAGTATCGTGTCTCAGTTGCCTCCTAGGATTCAGCGCACCACTAGCTACATTTAATCCTTTTGCCATGCTCCCATCTAGTGGTCATTTACAGCTATGACATGTGGAACAACTCGATACATTGAAAACAAAGAGAAATGGAATTATGCTCAATTATCATAAAATAATAACAGTTAGATCAACTGATTTATATTTGACACATAGGTAATTACGATCACCAGTAGCCATCTCAAAACTTTACAACTGTTACTTTTCTTATGAATATGGACCTTTATTGTATAAATATTGCACACCATATAGAAAGTGCAGTAGGCCCATTTAATTTTTTTTTTTTTTTGAAATGTTCACAAATGACTTTTGTGTCCACTTTAATTGATCTGTTTAACAGCAAATCTGTATGTAACTACTATACAATACTATACTATACTATACTATACTATACTAACTTTGCACTTTTCATCGTCTTGATCTTTTTTTTATTAGGAACATGAACTGTCATCAAAATAATAATTTTAAAAATCCTGGATTAGTATGCAAATTCATGAGTATGAATGTTGTTTTCTGTTTTTTCAAAAGGAGTGTTGTGGATATAAATAAGCCATTTAAGTAATTCAAATGAGTAAGTAAATAAACAGCAAAATACAAGGTTTTAATAATTACAGTAATGAAGATTTACCCAAGTAACAGGAGAGATCTATGGAATAACACAGCAAATAATGTGGAAATGCATTTTAAGGTGTAACCAAACAGACAAAGAAGGCTTTAAAATCGAGCAAGCGATCATAGTTTCTGATGTTAACGGCATGGATAATCCTCGCTGCAGTGACCACAGACACAGGAAGGCAATCATCTTAAGTTCCTAGTCCTGGCGGGTGACCTTTCTGGCTGTGGCCTGGCGTAAGGGTGCGGGTATGGCACCGCCTGTCCCAGCGCTGACACACTGTCCTGAGAGCGCTGCCCAGGGCACTGACCTTTGGAGGAAGCCGACGGACCCGGGGACAGGTGAGCCCGTCACGGGCATTTTTTGCTCAAGGACCAGCTTCACCTTTAGCTTCCTTTGTCCCGTGTTGTCATCACGGATACTGAGGAGCAGTAAACGCAGTGCCACCGCGCATTAGAGATCCCCGCTCACCCACCGGCGGCCGTGGCGCTGCCGCGGCCCCGCGACAGCCCCTGCTTCACCTCCATAGCTCCGGGGAGTGCGCCGCGACACTGCGTGTGCAAAACACGAAACTCCAAGTGTCCCACTGTGGTATCCCGCTATTATCGCATCCCAGGTCACTGGTATTACATAAACACATGTAAATATATTTTACACAAATGATCATTTTTAAAATATGTATAATATTGGATTATTGCATGCATTACGTTCGTCCTTTCTGTTGTTAAGAGGCTAACCCTTTTTGAAACTGTTCTACAGCATAAAAGTTCACCATGTGTATTTGATATTAACGTCTGTGTCGGATGGAAAGCATTATGCACTGTTGTGATGAACACTTTGTGAAATGGTTTCTGTCAGACTTTATTTTGGAAGTCAAATGTTTATATTTTTTAACATCTTGGTTAACTGTTTTCAGCACAATGAGTCGTGGTATTTTTTAAAGGTTAAATGGTAAATACAATGCGAAGAGACATTTCATGTTGTAACAAAGTACCGTGTCAAGAGTAGGGATCTGACATGTTTGCTTCTGTGTCCGTTTGCATTTTTACATGATAATACACCCATAAACAACGTCCTGTCTGTGTAAACTGTGGTGATTAACAGAGCTATTCGAATCTGTTCTGCACTTTGTTCTGAGCTTGCTACTTTTCCATTTTTTTCATACTTATTTGTTTACAAGGTACATTCATCTCTATGAACAGCATACCCATGATGTTGTTTCAGTTACAAAAGAAAAAAAAATCAACAGCTGCCCAACTGCACATGAACATAACAGTTTTTGGTCAGTTCACCCCCTCCCCCACACCTAAATAGAGTATATGTTGCATTCATTTGATATTTCCTGGTCTTCTCTGAAGACGTACTGAAGATAAAATAACAACTGACAAAGCAACAAAAACTGAGCTCTTTAAGACTAGAGGGAAACAGTCTTCAGTTGCTGGATTGGTTAACACACTCAAATTTGATTTTGAATACTTAATTTATTCAAATTTTTACACAAATAGGACCCAGGTTTCCACAGGTTATTGAAATATCAACTTTGAAAAATAGGAGTTAGTGCCAGTTACTGTGTTAAGGGACAGGAAACGGTATTTTGTTAACACTGAATACATTGTACTTTGAAAACGGGAAGAAAATGATTATGATTTACAGAGGAATACACAAATTCATTTCAGATGATGTTAACTGTGAAGGTGACTGAATTGTTTAACAATGACATGTACAGCACTTTGATTACCTTCTTCTGAGAAATCAGTGATCTGAGATTTGTTTCCTGCATTCTTAGGTAAACACACTTAAATGATTATCTTGGCCATACTCTGATTTTTCACAATGCATGTGAATCTCTGAAGCGTTTCACATTATCTACATGTGTCAGTTCAAATAAATATTTGTGCAATGCAGTCTCTAAACCCCACCCTGCCCCTGCCCCCAAATAAGACAATCAAATAATACAAGTAATACCAAACTAAAATCATAGAATTGTGCTTTCTTATAATTTAAATTACATTATATACATCTCATCTGGAATGATTGTCTGTTCGCTTCTATAAACAAGTTCTCTTAAATTATTATCTTTGGGGATTTTACCACAAAGCAGGAATTTGCCCTTGATGGGGCTCAAGGCTGTTGAAGTTCGATCAATTTCATTGACAACTTAAACAACAAGATCAGTCTTTACAAGATTTCCATCTGTACAAGATTAACTGCTTCTAGTGCAACAATCTTTCTTCCTCCTATTACCATAATTTTTTGTGAGTTTGTATGTCTAAGGTGCTGAGTTCTCACTCTGAGGGCCTTCAAGCGAATGACTGCGGTTGGAGCTAGGAGTCAGTGGCAGTGAGGGGGCTAGGGGGGCACAGTGTCTCCCCCAGGTGCTCTCTGGATGAAGGCCTCTTCAGGTTCTTGGCACTGGGGGTGAAGTCAGTGAAGACCAGAGGACGTCCATCAGGACACAGCAGCACGCTGGAGTCGGCCTCACACTTGGTGGTCCTGCTGGGCCACAGGGTGTCTTGGGGGGTGGGCCGTAGCCCCAGAGCGCTAGGTGACAGCACCTCAGCCTTCACCATGGCTCCAAGACTGGGCTCAGACAGCCCTGTGCGGTTCATCTTGATGAGGATGTCCAGTGACTGTTTGCGGCTTTCCAAAGAAGCTGTCTTCCCTTCCGTCTCACTTCCCTCCTCCTCTTCCTCCTCCTCCTCCTCTTCTACTTCCTCTTCCTCCTCCGTCTCTCCGGTGACGCCTCCCTTTATGACCTCTCCTGTGCACTGGCTGCCTCCATCTCCGGTTGCTCCCAGGTCCCTCTTGATGGAGAGATCCAGGGGTCCTTCATTTTGGCGGGCTGTCTTTTCCAGCGCCTGATGGATGTGGGAGAGCTCGCTGCGGATCTTGCACAGGTGCTCCCAGAGGTGGTGCTGTCCTGGGATGTCCTCCTTCACCAGGTGGGAGATCTTACGCTCAGCATCCTGGTACTCCTGCAAGGCCTTGGAGAGGTCACTGAGCAGCACCGCGGCTGACTCTGGATCCCGCTCCCCCATCTTATTCCCATCACCCTCAGGGCAGCTGGCTCTCTCGACAACCTTACCGGGCTTCAATGCAGGAGACATCTCACTGTCTAGGCTCTCCGGGGGACTCTTCATAACATCTGTGTGCCAGTCTTCCAGAGATCTGGACTGTTGCTGGGCAGTTCGAAAACTATGGCAAAAGAAAACAAAAGACCAAGAATATAACAAAACAATCACACAAAAAGGAGATAACACAGAGAAATAGGACTGAACTCATTCCAATATTTCTTGTCCTGGCAAAAATTGCCCCAATTTATGAAAAGGGGCACTTTGTATGTAACTCTTACCTGCTAGCATGGAGCAGCTTGTTGGTTGCTATGGAGATGGGTGGAGTGGTACGCATGTTCTTGAGGATATCCGGGCTATATCCCAGTGGTGGCTTCTTTTCTGATGGACCCTCGTGTGGCTCAAGCGGGGCCCCAGTCCTCTTGCTGCCCTGCTCTCTGACTTGGGGCACATCCAGAGCAGACTTGAGACCCCAGCTATTCTTCGCTTCCTTGGCTGAAGCCTGAAGCTTCTCTTCTACCGCTCTATAAGTGACCTCTGGTGACACCGTCATGTGCTGGTGCGACGCCCAGGCAGCAGAGGGCGCCATGGGACTAGGGCGCAGAGCGGGGACCTTCCACAGGTTGATCTTCGGCGGGTAGCTGGGAGGGGACTTGGGATCGAGGTTGGCCGGAGGAGACAGGGAGGGCTTGACTCCCTTGCCAGCGTCCACCTGGGCTGCCCCAAATGCATGCTCGCACAGGAGAGGGTAGTAGAAGCGCGGAGGCAGGAGGGCCCTGTCTGTGTGGGGGAGCGAGCTGGAGGCTGGATGCATGAGCTGAGCGGCAGAGGTCAGGAAGGGGAGCTGGGTGAGCTGAGCATGGGCCGGGGCTGCACCGGGGACCGTGGGGTTGACATAGGAGAAAAGGCCTGGGCTCAGCGGGTAACTGACCCCCAAGACAGACAGGTTCAGTCCAGGTGGGTCCTGGCAGTCAGTGAAGGAAGGCGGTGGAGGGTAACAGGGAATAGAGCCAACGTTGGGCGGTGTGCTCTCTGATTTTGCCTTCCTGTGACTGGTGGCCAGCAGACGCCACTGCTCAGAGAGAAGGCTGGGGCCGGTCAGACACGTCTTGGAGAGCTTGTAGTGCTTCAGCTTTGCCTCGACCTCTACTGACCGAGCTTTGAGGAGCTGGTCCTCCAAGGAGAAGACGTCAGTGATTACAAAGTCAGTCTCTGGCTGCTTACATCTCTTTGTGCTTCCTCTGACGGGGCTGTCAGTTTCGTCCGGGGTCTCTTTTGTGGCTGGATTTTCTTCCGCTCTCTCTCCACTGCCCGTCTCCCGATCGCTGTGTTCTTCTGCCTCCTCTTGTGCCTCTCTGGCAAAAGTGACCTCTGACCGCTCTGATTTTGAACGGTCCTCGGGACCCGAGAGGGGCTCGGCCTCGTCTCTGCTGGCCCCACGGAGGCGAGGCCCCTTCTGCAGCGGGCGGAGCTGCTCTGGGTGTAGGAGGTTGCCCTTCTTGTAGGGCCAGTCAGACTCAATCAGCAAGGACAGGGAGTTCTTGCATAAGCTATACTTCATGTGGTTGTAGAGGTGGGACTTCTCCATGCAGGTGAAGGGACACTGGAAGCACTTGTAGTTGTAGGGCTTCCCCCATGGCCGTGGGATGTAATGGGGCTTCTTAGGCTTGCGTTCTTTGTGTTTGCACACAGAGCTGACCTTGCAGGTCAGATCCTCCTTAGACATGGTGGCCGAAGTATCAGTTTGACTAAGGCTGAGATATCAGAGCTATGCGAATGGGTTATTTCCCGTATGCTGTAATGTGAGGAAGATCAGTGCCAAGTGAATTGGTGCATTTGTCTAGAGGAGAAGAGATGAGATGTCTTCTGGTTTTCACTAAAGATTGTAATCTGGGTGAGCGTAGAAATGATGTGGTGCTCTGACGTGGCCCCCAAGACCTGGACTGTGAAAAGAGAGAGAGAAAGCCAAGGTTTTAAAAAAGAAGTATGCAGCAAAATGCCACCTGTTCAACCTTTTGATTTCATTTCACAATTGAGAATTTTGGTCTGAAAGAACTCACAATGAATACACCATTCAAAAGCAAATGCAATAAAACAAAGGAACAATTTGAAGAAAGTGGTGACGAGTGATGAGAAATGATGAGTTCTTCAGACAAAAGCTGAAAGTAAGAGATAGTTAAAAAGGTCCTATCCATTTTCAGTGGAAACACAGAAGTAAAGAAAGGAATGGCACGGAGACTGGCTGTGGTATTGCACTGCAGCTTATGAGTGTGTGGATTTGTCTGTGTGCGAGTATCTTTGTGTGTTTGCGACTGCAGTGTGCGTTGTCTGCTTGAGTAGAGTTGCCACTAACCTATCTGCGGGGAGGCCCGTGCCGCTCTGTTCTCACTGTACCTGCCAGAACTAATTATTTCCAGTGCTGTACCAGGCGCTAGCAGGGCCGCGGCCGGGGGGAGCGAGCGGGCAGCCCTGGGGGGGCTCTGCACCTGTGCAGTGGTCTCTCCCCCATCAGACCGAGGCGTGGTGGGGATCGTGTTAGCGCAGAGTCCCCGGAGGACAGCTCTGGGCACCGCGCGGCCGGGGCGGGTCGGTGAGGAGGTACGGTTGGGAACACGGGGGATGGGTCTCTGGAGGATGTGGTAGCTTTTAATGAAAGCCTGGCGCCACGCCTATGGGGCATCGTTAGTGCCGGGGCTGTAGGATCTGGGTCAGGGCTCAGCACTGCACCTAGCTGTCGTTTCTTTAGAACTCGCTGCGTTTCTGCATCAGAATGATGTTTACTTATTTAATCATAGTCTGCGCCCGATGCCTCTTGAATGTTAATGACTCTAACATTTGAGGACCTAGTTGTCTCAGTGCTCTGTCATTCAAAGAATGTTTTTTGGGAATTTTTTAGTTTTTGTGTGTGTGTGTGTGTCAATGCGGTGAACTTGTTTAGTTTTCACCGGAGGTCTCCTTAATTGCATTAAAAATCATAGGTCACAAAACAGAAAGGAAACATCAGGAAATCTGAAAATCTGACATCATTCTCTGGGTGATAAAATCCAGCACAAGAAAATATTTAGTCATTTCACACTTCACTTTCATTTTTTTAAATAAAAATACCAAGCATTAATTGATATCCTGTAGTGCTTGGTGTAGTACAGTTTCCTGTTAAAATGAAATTATATTTTGACTGTTCAAGTTTCCATGGAATAATTAAGTGCATTTAATGACAACACATTTGACCTCGTATCATTGTATAATGCCCTCAAGTCCCCTAAAGGTAGAAAGAATAATTGAGCCATGTGGATTAAATGTCAGATCAGTTTTCTGTCAAGAGTCTAAGTGGAGTTCGATATACACTTTCTCCCGTCTAGTGTGACATTTTCCAATAATTACTCTGCACTTCCACCATTTAACATTCAATTCCCAAACACTGGCACAAGGAAAGAAATGGAACTTGGGGCCCTCACCAGGCAAAAATACAATTACATTAATCGATCCAGTAACGACTGGACTATGATGACTATAATTAAACACTTTGAATATGTATTGTAATGTAAGACTTGACCATTTAGGACACATCCTATGCACACATTTAACCTCATTTTTGTATATTTTTAATCAATGATAAACTCTCATGACTTCTGCACTGTTCTCTCAACAGTTTGTAACTGTGAACAAAAAATTATATAAAACAGAAAGACTTCTTTTCCCTTCCTATTCTTTAATAACCCAACCCTAGGGTTATCCTTCTGGGTAGAATCTGAGTGCTCTTTTTTCAGAATAAAAGGACCTGCTGTGAGATTTCACTTTCTTTTTCCCCAGGTTATTCTGGGATGAAAGCCTTCAACAATATTGAAGGTCCAGGATATGGAATAACAACAATTTCAAGCCTTCTTTTATCTCTTACAACAGCCTGTATGGTCTTTTTAAATTTATGGGCTATTCTGTAATTTTCCCTACAAAGTCTCTGACAAACAGTAGCGATGTCTGATTATGAAGCTAGGTGCGGTGGTGGCTGCACCTTGTGCAGGGTCGGTAACCTCTATGGATGAAGCTGCTGTGTCAGTGTAATGAAGAGTGGCAGGCCTGTAGCCGTGCTGGTTCTGTGAGGCCTGACCTTCGCCACTCTGCCCTGCAGCCCCCTGATCTGCACTCAGCCCTCAAATGGAGCCCAACAGCTGCTATTAGGACCTGATCAATAAAAATCATTTTTACAGTTGATTTTGTTTTCACTGCCGGACACTAACAGCCGCCCCTCCCTTCCCCCGATCCCACTGCACCGTCTCTCTCTCTCTCTCTCCCCTGCTCTCCCATTCCCCTCTCTCACTGTTTTCAGAGCCTCCAGCCTTGTTTTAAACTTTTATTGCTCGTGTTTAGACAGCACTGATCGCTTCTCTGCTTAAATATCAATCGCTTCAATACCAGACGTTAGCCACGCTAAAAGCATTGGCTGGGCACGCACAACCATAAACGAACAAACAACAGGACACGGTGGTGGAGAGAGAGGGAGAGAACTGATGGTAAACTAATCATACTAGAATTAAGTATCACTGTTCTCACAAATATATACCACAAAATAAATGAATATGTATAAAAACCCAATGAAGCTTTTATTCACTCATATCAAGTATTGACACCTCGCTGACCTGCTGGTTGGCTTGGAGTTTTAAAATGCATCTTTTTTGTACTTGGCAAGTTATACTTTAAATCAAGCCCCCAGCACTGCAGCTCTGACCTCACTATGAGTGTTGAAAAATCAAAACACTGAAGGCACAAGTACTTTTCCATTTTATTTACTGTCTGTAGAATTTTACATGTTTTAATCCAGCAGCTTATTAATTTGTACACTGATATCGTTGTCACTCACACAGATGAGCCACACAGCGCATTTGAAGCTTTACCTAATATGCTTAGTGACTTCTAAATATATTGGTAAGTTTTAATACTTAAATTGTGCTTGTAGTCTCTTAGTTACCCACCATTTTTCACAACCTGTAATATATAATAAATCTAGTTAGATATTGACCCCTGTGAAATAGCCCTTTTACTTGTTACTTATGAGTAAACACTCAGTTATGAAATATTTGACGAAAGAATATAAAATAATTAATAATCATTATGAGTATTTTTTTTTACCTCAAAGCTGGGGTCAGCTGAAATCCTGTCATCAATGTCAGTCTGCGCTCAGACAGTCACCTCTGTCTCCAACTTCAAGCTGAAAGAGAGGGTCCCAGAGGGAGGTATAGGGTCTAGAGCCAAGATTCCTACATAAAACAAATAAATAGCAAGGATAAATATTTGGTTTCTGAAAACAGGTTATTTTTAAAAAGTGTGTGTGTGTGTGTGTGTGTGTGTGTGTGTGTGTGTGTGTGTTTGTGTTTGTGTTCACTATTAAAAATGACATCTTTCAGTTGTGAAATTTTTGGTAAACTAACATTTCATGAATTGTGAAACAAAGATTTATAGATTTCACTTAAAAGGTTTCAAAGATTTCACTTAAAATACTCTTCATGTCCACCTTCTTTAGCCTCCTAACAGTAAAAATCTGAATCTACACTTGGCATCGTTTAAAACACAGAAGAGGATAATAAAATGTATTTATTCAACAAATCTGTTCAGAAACAAAGCCAAAGGTTTAACATGGACTGAAAGTCAAGTCTTTTCGCAAGTATTAACTTTTTTTTTTAAGTTAAACTATATCTCAAAGAGATGGGGGAAGTGGAAACAAGCCACTGCCTCGTAGGATGTACACTTTAACCGCAGACATTCTGTAAATTTGATGAACATAAAATCTGCTAACCACACCACTCACACGTTTGCAGGTTTAGTGTAACGATAAAATAACTGAAAACAAAATTCATAAGCAGTTAAAATATCGACATACAATCATGCAGGAATTATAATTAATTGTCAAAAAATAAAATGTTTATTTTTGTGATCGTTTATTTAAATTTAAGAGGAGCTGTCCTTGTTTCAAAAACATAACTGGAATAAAAACTATTTAACTTTTAACTCATCTTGACGATGCGCTACGTCGCGGTAAAATTAAAATCGGGGTGCCTTTTGGTGTATTTATTGCTTTCGCATTATCATTTAAATAAGAGAGATATCAATTAGTCGTTGTATAAGCATATCATGAATATTAGTTGAAAAAGAATTAAGACTTTTAATTCAGTCAACGCAAGATATTGACTAACAGTTGAACAAGGAACAAGGCTGTTAATTTCACACACACGCAGTCTACGCTTCATAATAAACAAGCAATGTGAAATCTGAGACACATACGTTTGTTGTTTGGATCAAGTGAACAGTTCAGTGAAAAAAGATCATCTGAAAAAATTGATAAAGCAATGTTGCCTCAACTATGGTAATTCAAACCTCGGCGGACTGAAAAATGTTAATGACAACCGCACCAATTAAAGCATTTCAATTAAAACTTCTAAATCCTCGAGACGTAACCGACTTCATACAAGCACACTTTGCAAGTAAAATACTTAAGGTAATCCGTACCTGGTCTGTGCCCAAGTGCGCGTGCCTGTAGGTCTGAAGCGTAGGGGTGCTGAGCGGACAGCGCGTATCCCGCTCAACTGAGAGCGTGCTAGTGTTTGTGGGAGGTATATATTGACTTGGAGCTATGCCTTGGGGCTCTACAATACTGCTGCTCCATCTTCCCTATATGGAATTGTCACATGTGGTTTTTACCTCGCAGCTACGGTACAGTAACGACTTCCACACTACTGGCTACTGTTGTCTCCCCATTAAAGGGGGGAAGGTTAGTGCCATGTACAGCAAGATGCTGCTTGTTACGGCGAAAAGTTATTTTACAATATCATTCTGATGTCACTTTAGTTCATTTTGAATGTTCAACCCTGGACATGTGGTTTGACCTATTTTCTCTTCTCTTCAAAACAATCGCACTCGGAGTTGAACAAAGAAATCCATTAAGATTAAGAAGACGAGCAGTTTCATAAAGACCGGTACAAATCTCACGTTCTGAATGTCAAACTCTGCATTGCGCTCTGCGTGGCTGCTCAGCAGTGCGTGGCAGACAACCGAAGCTGACCCGTGAATCCGGCTACCAGCAAAAATTATATTGACCTTGACAATGGGTGAGGAACCGTATAGTGTCATCTTTCAGAACTGATGGTTCCCCGGTCTCAGATCCTCAACTGTTAATTGCATTAGATGTCATCACACTAAAGAGGGCTGATTGAACACAAGTCGATAATTCTCTCAGCCGTGTGCCCTTGTATGTGAGTAAATGTGTGTGTGTGTGTGTGTGTGTGTGTGTGTGTGTGTGTGTGTGTGTGTATGCGCACGTGTAGCCGAAGCATTTGTGCACCCCGAAGCTTCAGCTTTATGTGCATTGGTGATCAGCACCGTTTAAGCTACCCCCGTAATGAATAAACAAGCCAGCAAACAATAAAAGAACAAACACATGAATTTCTTTAACGCTGTTATACAATGTTGTTTGTTCACTTTGTTTTTTGCATCTTGCGCCATTCATATCTCTAAAGCGATGAATATCCACCCACCGGTGCTGAAAGTCCAGAAAAAGTGAAAAACAAAAAATGAATAATGAAAAACGAAGAACGAACGTAGAAAAATGAGTGGTCTGATATTTTGCAGAGGGATTTCTCTAAAACTTGCCATGATGTAATGAAAAGAAAAAAAGAAGTCAGTTATGCATGAAATAAAGTGTAAGGACATGCACACATCAATATGGATTAAAAACAGCAACGGACCAGTTAAGGTTTCCTCTGGAGGAGCACTGCGGCGGGGTTCCGCTCCTGTCAGCTCAGTCATGCATATGCTGCTGGGTAGATCAGCCTTCCCATCCTCTGATAAAACATCCTGGGATCGTGTTTTATTAGAAATTTTGCCAATGTACCTTGATAAATTACTTACAAGGGCTGCATATTTTAAAATGTTAGCTGAAGGTTCCTTGTTTGATAATCTCTAGAAACTGCCTAGAGAAAAAAATTGCCTTTGGGTTGTGGAAAGTAAGCTGTCTGGCAATAGATATGCAGGGCGATGTAATCACCCTGCAATTCACAGGTAGAACTCACCTTTGTCATCTGCTTTTTAAATAAAAATCCAAGGAGGCTTGAACATGCCAACGGCACCAGAGATATGACATAAAGAGAAATCAAAGCACAAAAAAATCACTGATAATGCCACAAAATTTATAATAACATATACAATAAATAAATATATAATGAATATATAATGAAAATGTGCTCTTAAGGCTTTGTGTTGATGCTGCATATGGGAAAATTTAAGGCAAGAGTAATTTGGTGAAGGAAGACCAAATTGTCAATCAGGAGCACATGGATACCCTGCACATCTGTCAGTTTACTTGTCAGATTGTTCCAGCTGAGTGGGCTGGCTTAATAAAAAGCCTGGATGCAGACTCCCCCACTCTGGGGCTTGTAATACAAGCAGACAGGAACATATTTTTACTCTTTTCTGCACATTCAATGTTTGAATCTTCACCCTTGTGTCTCCACGTGGGAATGCACGTCACCCTTGCCAAACAATCAACCACACCTTCTGTCTCTAGGTGAATTCTTTGTTTGCAGTCCCCTGAGCTGCACTGCCATTTGCTCCTTGGCATTTCTTGGCACCTCCATCAAAGTCTGTGACAGGTGCTCTGCTCACTCATTGAAATACGGCTTTTACAATGACAATAGCAGTTATGGAATGCTTTGTCAATGATTTCCCCTTATTTGTATAGTGCATATGCGGTAGTGCAGTAAAAGGACAGCAAAAACTGTTTTTTGATGCACTCATTGGGCATGTGTAAACAAAAAAAATTTATTTGTTATTCCACAAGGTCACAATAGACATGACAAATTCTGATGGGCTATTGTGTTCACGTCGAGCATCATATGTCGAGAGAGACGTGGTCTGTCTTTGCCCAAAGTTTCCTGAAGGTAATGTGAACACAACACGTCCGTATAACTGAATCCAGACTACATGCCACATTAGGTCCAGAGTGTTATGTCCTGTGCCCAAACCACTGCAGCACACGCAGATTAGATATTGTTCATAGGCTGGTATCCCAGTACACAAAGTTGAGATGTGTAACGTTCTTCTGTTGGGGCATAATGGCATCATAAATAACACTCATGTTCTATTCTAAGGATTTCTTAGTCACTTCTCTTGTTTGTTTGTAAGCTGAACCTCTTACTCTGTTGCCATGCATGCTCTACTGACTCCTCTTTCCACTCGATCATTTAAAAGTTTCCCACTCAACTAATCCAAGACAGCATGCAAACATTTTTAAAAGAGTGCAGTTTTTGACTCATCTGGGTGCAAGTAAATGGAAACCCTGCAGGGCCTTACATGTATGACTGCAACAAACAACAATTATTTGTGTAGCTGTAGAATCCCTGTGCACCTGGGTAGGTAGTGTTTGTGTGTGTGTGTGTGTGGCTCTCTACTGAGTTGTATCTCACAGCGCAGAGCCTCACACAAGGGTATGTCAGGTGGAAGGGACGGGAGATGTTGGCTTTCTGCTCTGCTTGGGCTGACAAACACTGCCCTGCCTGCCTGGCACAGGACCCAACCCTGCAATCTCCCAGGGATGTGATTAGTGCAGTGGCACTGGGGCAGTGGATAGGTTACTGACATGAGCTGCGAGATCAGAACCAGAGGCACTGACTGATGCGTGTCTTATAGTTCAGCCTCACTATCTGCCTATCTCTCTCTCTCTCCTCTCTCTCTCTCTCTCTCTCCCTTTCTCTCTTTCTCTCTCTCTCTCTCTCCTTCTCTCTCTCTCCCTCTTAGCCTCTGGCTCGCTCTGGGTCGACTTCAGGTTCTTCATTTCTTTCCTCTGGTCCAGTAGAAGGCGTCTGCAGGGCCCTTTGGGAAATGTCAGGGTCCATGTGCTATCGAAGTCGGGCCTTCAGAAGCGATCAGGCCCGCTGTCAGACAGGGGAGAGGAAATGGGGAGTGACAAGCTGCTCCATAGGGCCTAACCATCTGTACTAAATGTGACAGCAGGGGGAGCGGGCCGAGAAGATGCCTGACAAATCAGGAGAAATAAGAATAGTGAGAGCGAGATGGAGAGGGGAGAGAGGGAGAGACGGCCGCTCCAAAGACAGGACACCAGGGAGGACACGTCGGTTTCCATGCAAAAGTTTGACAAAAAGGAAAGTGGAGATGGGAGGCTGCGTTTCGCCAGTCTTAATGGCGCCGCTCAAAAATCTGTCTTCCCTGCCCGGCATCTTCATCGCCACGTCGGTCATGTCTTGCGAATTGCAGAGGTCTCTTGTCTTCAAGCTCCACAACTAAGACTGGCTAAAAGCCTCCCCATCTCCCTTGCTGGACCTCACTCACTCAACTGTAGTGTACAGTGGACATGTTTCTACACCTGAATCACGACATGTATATATCTGATTTGATAGAAGGAAACTCCAGACAATGCATTTAGATTTAAAGATTTTTCTGGCTTGCAGTTCGATGTGGGGGGTATGCCAAAAACCACAAACACAGGAGAGAGCTTTCATTTGGGATTTATATAGCTAAGAACATAGGTGCTACTGGGTTTTAGAAACTGGACCTTGGACTATCTGTAATCTATTCTTTGTTTTGTTTGGAAGCCTCAAAGAAAACCATACACAATCTATCATAATCAGTGCCATGTAATGTTATAACATCATCTCCTTAAAAGCCTGTGAGAATTTAAAATAACATAAATTATACTGTTCAGACATATTTGGACCTCACTGCATACTGTATATCCAGCTGCTCTTTTCAAAAACATAAACATGAACATGAAGAAAAGACATCATATACTGAAAGCATTAAAAATAAAGTAAATGATTTTGGCCCCAAAACCTTAATTGCAAATTACATTGCCAACAGAAACAACTTAATTTCCTAACAACCAAGTAACCATATCTGAGAAACGCTATCACTGTATACCATATCACATATGATAGAATGGTTTGCACATGAGAAAATGTGGATATGATTGTAACAACTTTCATGTTTTTCTGAACCTGTGGACATGGGTACAAAACCGGGGGAAAACTTGCACCAATTATTTCTAATAAAGTGCCATTACTGTCACAAGACGGAAGAGAGGAGGTCATTGGGAAGCTGAAGGCAGGAATGCCAATGTCCAAGGGGTTGCCCAACACGTCAGCATGCACCAGTCAACAACATCATATCTGTAGTCACAATACAGACAGGTTCGGCTGCTGACCAAAAATTACCAAGGGAGACATGCATTACCACCCCTGCGCAAAACTGAGGCACATTGTTGGCTACCCTACTAAGTACTGTAGAAGCACCTGGACATTGCTGTAGGTAAACCAGCTCCTGCGCAGTAGGATGACAGAACCTACATACTAGGATAGGTCAGCAGATCATGCCTAGGTACCCACAGACACTGAAACAGGAGCCGGCCCAGATAAACTGCTGCAATGTAGTGTTCAGCGAGGAGTCAATCTTTTCACAATAGCAGATGGAGAGTGAGCTGCTGATGTGGGGAGAGAAACATTCAATATTGAACAAATGCATTGCTTTGGAGGTTGAAGGTGCGATGGAGTAGGCTGCAATACAGTATGGATGTAGATCTCACTTAGTGTTTATTGATGGTTCCTTCACTGTGCAATGCTATAGAAACAATATGCTGGGTCCACACATTGCACTCTACTTTGTACGAAAGAATGGCCACACATTTACTCAGGACAGTGCAAGCCAATTCTGTTGTGATGGACCGGCCCATTCCACAATTTGGGAAAGTGGTCAGCCTTACAGTGATGGATTTTACTGATGTGTAACTGATATAGGGTCTATGTTTATTGTGCTACTGTGAACAGGTATGTTAAGAGAAATCAGTGCTGACTCAGTAACATGACAATGTTGTATCACAGCAAGGTGATACAAACCAGAGTGGTCCCCCCTGATCCCACAAGGTTTACAGGGGCCCTGTTCCATGGCGGAAGAGACTGTGCATGAGAATGTGTACATCTTTAAAGTGGATCCCTGGTACATGGGTCCCTTGAAATTAAAAAAAAAATATCTCTGTAAATACATGTCTGATCATGGGAAGAACAGGAACACTGAAGGCGAAGTTCCTTATGGAGAGGCAGCTGGTGAGGCTGACAGGAGCACTCCATTTTCACAGGGAGAAAGGAAGCTGACGGCTGCTCCTGTATTCCTCCTCCAGGAGCCCAGCTGTGCACCCCCTTTCCCATGCTCGGGGGACCAGCCTGACACAGCGCCCAGAGCCAGGGAGGGACCGAGGACAAACAGGCAGGGGCGGCAGTGACATTGGATGCTACTGGCCTGAAATGAACCACAAACTGACCACTCCATTTTCAATTATCCTCTGTGTTATTGAAATTTCAGGCCTGGGGAGGGATGATAACATGGCAGATTGAATGCTTAGCTATAACAGAAGTCATGTGCACGCCCGGGTGGCTCAGCGGGGCAGAATCTATCCTGATGTTTTTGTGACGTGAAGCAACTTGATAAACAGGCATATCTCTGGGCAGGTCTCACAGGGTCCTTAACCTAAATCTACCTCCTAATGCTGTGAGCCAGGAAAACAGACATGGAGTACTATGCTGATTTTAACATCTAAAGCATGACAGGTGGAAGGGAATTGAAGCAATATTCTCCCAGAGTCCTGGATGACACTCTAACCACAAGTGGTACAGACTTTAAGTATTAGGGGGGGCTGGATTGAGAAGACCCCAGTCAGGATAATGATCAGACTGAGAAGAAGCAAAATCGGGCAGAGCATCACCACGCTCGGAGAGGAGAGGTTTGCACAGTCTCTCGGGACATGCGCTCTCACAGAAGGGAGAGGGTGGACTGACGTGGAGGGAGGGGGGTGTGGGGGGCTTGGACTTCCCAGCTTTGCTTGGATGAGGTGAATGCTCTTTTAGCTTTTTCCAGCACCTGGGTTCGGGGCCTGAGGTTGAATAGATAGCAGCCCCTCTCTCAGCCAGTGCTCCCAGGCACATTAACTAAACTCATATCGCTCTCAGCCACCCTGAATTATTGAACAGCCCCCCTCCCTGCTTCTTCTCTCTTTCAAAGGAGTACAACTCTAACATCCCACCCAGTTTCACCAGCACACTGCCTCACAACAAACAAGAACAGACCCGGATGCAGGCTTTGAAGGCCTTTGTTGCGCATTCCTGCCTCTGAAGAGAGAGCCATTAATATCAGCCAGATAATGTTGGCCCAATATTCCTGTGGAATATCAGAGACACTAGATTGCTTCCCTATCTTTGCTCTGCCTCTACACATTTACTTACAAGTGTGTATGAGATAAGGTCGTCCATTTTGGACCTTCTTCCCCCACTGAAAGCCATTTTCAGTTCAGGTTAGAGAGAGTGAATAGGAAAGCTGCTAAGTGTTAACACCATCAGGTCTCCTCACTGTTAAAGTTACAGCACATGTTTAAATATACTAGGGATGACATTGATCGGAAATGCTTGCAATAAATGAAAATGGCCCACAAAATGTCACATTGTTATTCCCCAGCACATTTTTTTTGCATTTCAAATGTTTACGTTCTTCGACACTGTTGAGTTTTGAAGCCACTCTGAGAATAGCAAGAGTATCTGAACAAATTTTAATTTCAAGCTTCCCTCTTTGTTTTTCATTTTCAGCTTCTCCTCCTGGATTATCTTTTCTTATGACTCTACTTTTATCTCACTTCTCCACAAATTCAAATCATCTGCAGAGAGGAAAGGAAAAATAAATAAATACGCATGAGACAAAGAGTGAAAAAAAACCACAAACAAACAAAGAATTCCATCTCAAGATACCTTTATCTGTTGTGTGCACAAAACGGTGGGCCAGCTTCTCTTGATTACTGTATATGGCCTGAAGCTTTGATTTTCTTTTGAGTGAGAGGATATATACTCAACGTGTACATTTCATCTCAGACCTAAACTTTGCTCATAGCTTCAATATTTTAGACTCTTGAAAATGACACCAATTTATTTGCCACAAATGCAATTGCTTCATGATTTTTTTAAAAGCAGGGCACGAAACTGACAATTTTGTGTAAACTGTTCAGAGCACAAGTTTTTTTTTTTTTCTATAGTTGAGCTCAATAAATATGCTTTCTGTCCACTAAACAGAAATACATACAACAAGACTTGTCATTTCATTCCTAACCATCCAACCAACTAATTTTTGGAAACATGTCAATAGCTTTGTCTGTTGTGTCTTCTCCAAACCATTCTAAACTGGATAGATGATCACTTCCTCTATGAATGGGAAACAGTCTCATCCGCAGCTGAGAAATGCAAATAACCCAGAGCTACAAAATAGGTTAGACTCTGACAGCAGGCCGAGTGACTGAAAGGCCACAGCCTCAGAGGAGATCAGAGGATGATTGACACGTTTTCATCTTTCTGCTTGATGCATAAACAGAATTATGCCATGGATGATGGATGAGTTATGGAAATACTCCAAATATAAAAAAAGAGGCATGAGCAAACCAATGATAGAGAGGCCGTAAAGTGAGCCTAGCTGGGATGTTTATTTTGAAAAGGCCAAACGTCAAGTCGCAGTCCAGCATGGGCCATGCTTCACGCACAATTGGTTCATTTCGCCTTATCTCCTCAAGTGCGGAGAGGACAATCACCCACTTTCCAGCTGAGCGCTCCTCAAGACCTGATTGTTGATGACAGTTTGCTATATATTTGTGATATTTACAAGTAGCAAGCCATTTGGGGTATATTGTCCTGACATTTCTGAACATACGGTAAGTATCATAAATATAATATACTGTAAACCATACTTTTTACGCACTCAATATTTGGTTTTGTTTTAAATACAACATTAAAAACATAACATCAGCATTTAAATCTGCAACATAAACTATTTGATGTGACATAAAATTTGATATCATTGAAAATTTGGTGTGGCAATGGAGTGTAACTACATGGACTTTTGCTTTCTTTCTTCCTTGTCTTTGCTCATTTGACTCCAGTGGCACATGAACCCTCACAGAAATGAAGTTAGGACTGAACCTCAACCTGTTTTAAACAAAGTTCTGTAAATCTTCCTGTTTGACAAATAAAAATCCTAAAGAACAGAGGCAAAATAAGTTGCACATCATCATAATTTGGAGAAAAACCATGAGAGTAATTTACACAGTAACAGGAGCTACAAACTGCACCCAAAGTTTGTGTCATCATTGGTGCTCGAACACCACATGCGCGAAAACTTTTGACATCCATTCATTCTGGGTCAAGGCATCAGAGCTTTCCTGGTGTACATCAGATTAGGGCCTGTGATGGGTAACATCTGCTTTTGGGCCCGCCCTCACCCAGGCACCTGTGAGTGTCACCTGGCAGAGAGCTGAAAGGAGGAAAGAGGGAAAGAGAGATGAAGGGAAACAGCAGACTCTGTCAGAGAGCATCAGGACTACTGCCCATCAGTCCACTGACCTGGAGGGACAGACTGGGATAGTCTGTCTCAACATCACACCGGACATAATGTGTGTGTGTGTGCGTGCATGCGTGCGTGCGTGCATGCGTGTGTGTGTGTGTGTGTGTGTGTGTGTGTGTGTGTGTGTGTTTGTTTGTGTGTTTTTTTGTGTGTGTGTGCATGTTTGGCTGGTGGGCAATACTGTGTGAGGACACTGGTTGATGACACTTCACTGGAGTCCTGAGTCTTTGACATTCATTCTCTCGTGAAGCATCCCACAGAGGAGCCTCCATAGCACAGCTGTGACCAGCTCCTGTTTGTATTCTCTAACACCGATGGAGCTAAGACCCATGCCTCAGTAGACAATGGCAGCCCGTTGACACCTGTGCTGAATGGACTCTTCTCGCTGGATGCAGTGCAAGTTTACCTACTCCCCACTCCATCTTTTTTGCAGGAATAGGGAAACAGATCAGAACAGAAGTAATTCACAATGACACTGTTGTTCAACAACCATTGCACACATATCCATCATAGTGATTATAGCATATGCTGCAGATATTTCACTTCTCTCTCAGCTCAGTAGAACACATGAACCTGGGTAATACCCCATTGTTGAATAGCCTTTACTGAATTGCTTTGTATCACAGTTCTTTAAAAAAAACACTTGCTATCAGTGTCTATGTTAAATGGCCCTGCTATCATCGTGGCCACATAATGTGGGGTTATGATGGGGGCAAATGGGATATGAACAGTGCTGGTCTGTATGGTAGCTGTGCAGCAGCACCAGAGAGCTGACACCTCGTGCTCTCACGCACTGTGTAGTGTTACTGTGTGGCTCAGCTGCAGCCAGTGCTGTGGCACTCAGTTCCCACCCCTCCCCTCGTCTGACCCCCGGCTCTGAGGGCCTCAGCTGGGGAGCAGCGGTCTGGAGGAGAGGCTGGTCGGTCCGCATCACTACCGGGAGAGCCGGCCTGGCTGACCAAGCGGGAGGAATGCGGGCAGACAGGCCCCAATCGCCAGCCCTCATCCCATTCCCCCCAGGTCCCCTGGCCTTAAAAATACAAGTCCGTGTTTTAGCATACCATATGTTCGCCCCCACACCCCTTTGGCAAATAAACAAGTCAAGAAGCTATAGCTAGAGGGAGTTCAGCTCTCTCTCCCTCTCTCTCTCTGTTCTGCGCTGATGTGAATTCATGGCACTTCCCTATGCATCAGTGCAGACTGGAATCACTAATTGGATGCTTAAGAGTTGTATCGGTACCATTACAAACCAAAATGAAACAATGCTTTTACTTACGTAAGCTGCCACTTGCGTACGCCAAAGACATCCATGACCTTCAGGAGACATTGTGCTGAGCTGTGGAGCAGGCCCCCTGAAAGAGGGTGAATGAAGGGTAAGCTCAGACAGATGGGCAGTGTGTTGTTCACTCTGGACTGGGGAAAAAAATTATTTCCCCTTTGGACAGATAATTGACCAGCAACAGACAGCTGTGCCCTGGGCAGGCAGGCACAGGAAGTGACATCACACACGCTTAATGACTTTTGTTGCACCTCAGGCCTCCTTGTTTCACTGAGCTGCCAAACCACTGCAGAGACAGTTTGCAGAGATAGTAAGGAGATAGTAAGGACAGGGGCATCGGTGATATACCATCCATCACATGATGGCAATATTACAGAATTTCCATAAATCATTCATACAAGTCAGCTTTAAATACAAACTAATGGAAATATCACAGGAACAGAAACAGTCCATATGGTAGGACACTGACATTAAGTACTGCACTGACAGGGAAGCTGAAATCAAGACATCGGATGTGATATTCTCACAAGATATAAAAAATAAGTGTCTCTACTGACTTTAATAATTCTCTGTGTGGTTCAGCAGATGTAAACAAGATGTTACATTAGTCAGGGCCAGTGAAGCTCAAGTCTACTGAGCAATAAATTATTTTAAGGACACTGCATTTCTGTGAGCATGTTGGGTGAAGTGACCCAAAGCCTCATGCCTTATTTAAAGAAATTGTGTGCTTGCCCACTGTCTCCAAAGTGCCTGTATTTCCACTCCTAAAATGTTTATGTCCACGCAATAAATGAAAAAGCAATACAAGATTTATGTGGCCTGCTCATCGTAAACAGCCCAAACTGATCTTTTTATCCTCTTTTCTTTGATCTGGACACACCGTGACTATGTTTCACAGTGACATGAATCTCAACTGCCCATTTGAAAACTGTATTATACGTCAAAGCTGATACGATGTATCAGAGCTAAAAAAGCTAAAAAAGAAAGTTAAGTAAGGGGGAGTGGGTATTTCGAAATTTGGGAGCACGACATGTTGATAATACTCCTCTTTCTGTCCATCCCCTTCTCTCTCCCCCTCACGCCTGACCGCCGCGCCCCCCGCCCGTCATGACAGCCTGCCTCTCTGACTGGTCCATTGAGTCATCATTGACCCTCCGTGGGATTGGATCTGCCAGGCCAATTGACCAAATCACTGATCTTTAAAAGCAGCTCTGGGGGGCTGAGAGGTTCCTCCTCTCTCTAATCAAGGAGCAGGCAGGCAGGCAGCCGGGTCGCCCCTCCGACGTTAACGAGAGACGACAGCTCCTCGCCGCTTGGGGCAACGACCAGCTCAGCTGTCGAGACCGTAGAGAGAGTCCGCGAGGCACGCACTGAGGCGAGGCTTGCCGTTTCTGCAGGGGAGGATGGGAGGAGAAAGGGGGTGGGGGGGGGGGGTTTGGTGAGGGCGGGGGCAGGGAATATACGGCCAGCTCCCTCCCAACCCAGCTCTCAGAACCTCCACACGCTCCACCGTAGCCGTCCACCCCCAGGGCCCACTCAGAGAGCACTGAAGCTCCCCCCCCTCCATATCTCCTCTGGAATACAGTTTAACTTCTGTCATTCGGATGAAATGGGTGACTCACTTTCCCTTGCAGGAAAGGATGTGACAGGCTGGTAATGGACAGGACAAAGAGGGTATTTATGAAGTATTAGTAAACCTTAATAATTCAACGCTTGCCGACCTGAGGAGAGCCGGGCTGCCTGTCTGCCTGTCTGCCTCGCTTGCTGTTCGTTCTTGTTTTTTTGGGGGACGTGGCCTGATGCAGGTGACATCAGCACAGACATGTCCCTGGAGCAGAGGATGAGACAGGATGCCTTATCAGAGACTGACCCACACGCAGCAGGTTAAAGCTGTGTCTAACCTGTCTGCTGCATAAAAAACATATCTTTCAGTCTTGACTGTTACAATCTCTAACAGTTTATAACATCTACATCTACAATCTTAAACATCTGAATGCATTACAGAAACAAGCAGACTCAAGTGAGGACCTTAATAATCAATGGAAAACTCTGTCTTTAGAAAAGAGGGTACCACTTGAAACTTCAGACCGTGCAATTTCCCTTTTCAGTTTTTTTTTTCAACAGCCATTTTACAGCAATTATCTCCATCCTTAACCACAAGCCCCTGTTACAACTGCAGAGCACCTGCTTCTGCCAATTAACCCCCATCAGAGTCCAGCGGCTTGGAGACTCAGTGTCAGATAGACAGGCAGCCCAGGGGGTCTTTGTGATTGGGTCGCTCACAGCTGGTGTGCTGGTCAAGCCTCATATTTGCGGAGCAAAATGTCAGGATCCTCCCTCTACAGAGAAAACAAAACAAATATATCATGAGCCTATCATCAGTGGGTCACATTAGCAGATGAGAAGTTGAGACTTCAGTAATGAGGTAGTGGTGGTCTGTGGATCCTCATCTCCCATTGGCTGCCCTTACCGGTACGTTCAAGAGGGTCAAAAATCCCAGAGACATGTGTCAGTGTGATAACCATCCCGAGACAGCACTGCGGTTTTGACGGGGTTAATATCTACCCGCCCTTCGTCCCATTTTATCCTCCCTGACCTCTCTGCCTCCAGTGCCGGGAGAGACATGAACTGTGATCAAAATTGGCACTGTAGGGGCTGGAGTTGCTGGTGCTTTGCTGGTGGTCTCTGTGGCCTATTAGTGTCCTGCTATTGGCCTGTCAGGAATTTGTAGCACTGACAAAACAGGCCCTGTCAAATTAGTGAGCCGGAGATGTATATATATATATATAAATATATATATAAATAAAAAAACGGAGAGCACCGGTGCTAATGTGGACGCTAAGCGAGGCTGACAGCCCGGCCAGTCAGGAGGAGAGGGAGAGGGAAGAGCGGATTGAGCAGTGGCTGTCCTAAGGAGACTCGTTAGCTGCGACGCCCAGCCAACACACAGCCGCAGCCCGGGCCCCCTTCCAGCAGAACTGAACCCAGTAGGGACGCCTCCTTGTCAGGTCCCAGATCAGGTGCCCTGAGCAGGGCCGTGGAGTCCCGCGCCTGAGAGACAGAGGCCTCCGAAAAGCTATTTGTGTCCGCTCGGCTTCTCTCCTCAGAGTGGGTGTAGTGCTGCTGTGAGCGTCACGGTGATATGGTGAGGTTCTGAAACGCGGTGTGTGTTGATAGGGTCTCCCCTTTAAACAGAGGAAGTCTGCACTGGTCTCTTACACGGTGGCCCTCTCTCAGAGGTCTCTCCCTCTATCATCATGGGAATCAGGCCACCTGTCCTATAACTGACAAAGTCTATTCCCATCTCTCAGGGCAGAGCTGCAGGAAGCAATTTGTGAAATTGCATGTAGAGAATTTTCGATCCCATACATAAAAAAAACAAACAAACAAACAAATGCATCGCACATCAAGATACCATTACCACAAGAAATCACCATGAACCCCACTTCGGTGCAATTCAAAGGGAGCTCTGAACGATCCCAAATCAAACACAGAGCCAGGAAGGAAGAGCAGTGTTGAAGAGTCAATACAATGGAAATGTCAATTCACAGAAAACGTGATCAAGATTAAATCCGGTTTCACAAATTCAGTCAGCAGCATGGTAGGTCCTTTATTGTGATCACCCACAGGACAGAACATAGATCATACAATTGATGAGCTCTGGTTGGAGTCATCAGGGTTGTTTCACTGATCCAAAGCTTAAAGATCCTGAACTAAGTCTTTGACAGGAGTGATAAGAGAGTGAGGCTTCATAAACACATTATCTGCACTGACCTGAACAAATCATGGCTTTTTTCTACAGAGAGCAAAGTCTTTTCGTTGATGCATACCAATCAGTGATTAATAGCACACGGTAGCTCCACCCACTAAAGGGTTCACAAGGCTTCACTCTCCAATCACGACAGGCCAGACCAAGGATGTGAAATCCACAGCACCAAAACACTGAGGTAGCCAGGATTCCTGCCGGAATGTTTTTTTGTTGGGGTGGGTAGCAAGAGCAGGAGAACTGTGGCCCTCGGTGACAGCCCTGGCATGGCCAGAGAAGGCTGCACTGGGACGGGGGAGGTGGCAGCGGCCGCAGCGCGGTGAGGGCAGTGCCCGGCGCTGAGGGCGGCGCCCGTGCCGGCGAGGAGCCGGGGCGGCTGCCTGGCAGCGGCTGCTCCTCTCTGTCTCTGCCAGTTGTGGAGACTGAGAGGCTGATGCACAGTGGCAGCTCCCCCCTCGCAGCCCAGAGCCAGCCCAGAGCCACTGCAGATGATAGTTTTAATTGCTTTCAATCTTTCAGGCTAGTCCCTGCCAAGAGGCGGAGAGTGTGTGTTTCTGTGGGTGTGTGTGTGTGTGTGTGTGTGTGTGTGGGTGTGTGTGTGTATGTGTGTGTTTGTGTTTGTGGGGGTAATGATGGCAGGGAGAGTAATGAGGGGGTGAGGAGTTACTCAGACATGCCCAATCATCATGCAGTTCCTTTGTTCTTTTTGCAGTGCAGGGAATTTCAAATGCTGTCAATGAGTAACACAATAGGGCATTGACAGAGAACTTACATGTGAAGCATGTGCTGTGCAAAAAAAATCATATATTGTGTAAAAACAAACAGAATGTATGAATGTATGTTTGAAATGACAGAATTAAAAATAATAATATTTAAATCCATTAATTAACAAAACAAAAAAAATTAATGGAGTGAAGAATCTTTAATATCTGTATTCTCTGCAGCTATGCATAATTAATAAATGATACAATCAAGCTGAGACCTAAAACACACACACATTCATAAAAGCATTTCAGCCCCCCTAAACTACAAAACAAACCACTGAATAATTTAAAGCATCTGTCAGGTTGACATGACTGTCTGTAAAATCACAGTATAATTAAAAAGGACATTAATTTAGTTTCCCCCTTTCCCTCTCAGAACGGAATATATTTACGAGGTGTCTTATTGCCTTACTTCAGTCAGTTCATGGATGAAATATTTGTTACATGTCAGGTGATTCAGACCTGAACCTTAAGAGAGGAGCTTAGTAGGCCACATCAAAGCATGACAGACTGGAACGAAAAACCCCCACAATGAATAGGAAGTGCAGTGGTTATAGAGATGGTTTTGTTTCTCTAAAGGGTTTTAGTCATGGGGTCTTGAGAAGTGGGCTGGCAAAATAGGGGGACCAGAGTAAAAGCTTATGGTCACGAACATGTGTGGTTTCTTATAAACTGCCTAAAAAAAAAGGTTTGTGCCTCTGCCCTCCTGCCCACACAGACAGACATACATGCACATGGACACAAAAGCATATATGTGGATGCACATGTATATACACACACACACACACACACGCACACGCGCACACACACATACACCCACATGCGTGTGTGCTCTCTTCAGGATGGCGGAGTCCTGTGGCCCCAGGGCATATTAAGCTCGAACATTCCCACAGTGCATAATCTCCATCCATTTAAAAATCTGTAATATTTAATCAGTGGGCTCGGCCTGCCTCCCAGCTCCACAGGCCATGGCACAACTCATATGTTCAGGAGAGGGGGCAGCCTTGGGGCGACTGAGGGGAATTCAGTGCTAAAAGCCACACAGCGCTGAAATAAAGTGCTTTCTCCATGGTGGGGGGGAAGGGAATCACACGCCTTATTTATGTGTTTGTCTCCCCTCCCCACCATAAACTTTGGGTTCTCTTTTGCTTCTGACTTTATGGTTCACAGAGTAAACCCAGACTGCTGAAGCATCAGCAAGAGACTATTGGGTGATTTTGAGATTTTGTTACAACAGCTCCCAAATGAACATCCTCTGCTAGGACAAAGTGTCTTCAAGGCTCTGGTTAGGTCCTCAACCATTTTGCTTGCTGTCCCCCTGTCTATGAACAATTAGGCTTCACTGGGGTCTTATAATTTGAACCTGTTTGTTTCTAAAAATAAAAAAAACTAAAGCGTCACCAGCTTAACCATGAATTCAGGATGCCTCCAACCTCACTGACCTAAAAATACAAACAAAAACAAAACATACACAGGCAAAATAGCCCAATTACATTTCAGAAGTGTTGTTCCACTTTGTATTGATTAAGTGCGTCAATGGGGCATCGAAACAGGTGTCAGGTGTCAGAGACATCCGTGCAACACAGCAGTACAAATGAAAGCACTGATGAACAAACATGCTCCATTGTCCTGAAGGCTCTTTTCACTTATGACACCCTTTAGCCTGGACAAACACAAACACATATGCTCACACTGCACAAAAGGTCACCCTTCACACAAAAGGTGTGAAAGGAATGGAAGGGAAAGGGTACAAGAGGCCTGTGGTTTTAACACGGATCGAACGGAGAGGTACTCAAGCATGCAGCTGGCGGAAGGAGAGGAGGAAGGTCACTAGCTGGGGAGAGAGAGCAGCTCCAGAGAGGCAGTGATTTTGTTTTTTAAGTGTAACATTTACGTTGCTAAGTTGCGAGTGGCGAAAGTGTCAGACGTAGGAGCCTGTGACAGGCAGGATGTCCTGATTCATTGTGACTCTAATGGGAGCCACTGGTGAATTTTTCATTCACCCCAGAGGGACAGACCCGGCATATTGTGGAGTTTATACCATACAATTTTGCCTTGAGACAGTAGGAATGGGTTTCTTTCTCTTTCTCCCTCTCTCACTCACTCACACTCACACTCACACACACACACACACACACACACACACACACACACACACACACACACACACACACACACACACACAGACACACAGCTGTCCCGTTAGTATTTTCACCCGTTTTCTATTATGGTATTTGAATAGACACTCTTGGCAATGGATGTTGGAGGCCTAGGCAGAATACTGGCACCAACTTCCTTTCTTGTTCCTGAAAACGTGAGAATGCTTTATGCAATCAGAACTACTTGTTTCAAAGATGTGTTTCACTTGCACATACTTTAGAAACATCTTTAAACATGCAGATGTTCAATCATAGCCAGAGGGCATGTGCAGATTATATGTCAACTTGCAGAAGATTTTTGTTTGATCAGACCTCACCAAGTCTTCTTCAGGTTATGGTGTAAGAAGGGATGTACCTGTGCTATTAACAAACTTCAAAATTTTGTTAACTTAGCTGTTCATTAAATTTTCTCCAGTAAGATAAAATAACTTAAAAATGTTGCATAATGTCCTTCTCTCAAGACAGTTACATGAGTGTGTTAGATTTACAATGGTGCATCGGGTTTTGTGAGCATGTTCATGGTTGCTCTGGAACATTTTTACCATAATTTTCTTTCAAGAGAACACTGGCTAAATCAGCCACACACACTATTCAGCAGCCTCTGGCTCTCTCCCCTTTCACCTCCCATAAGCACAGGGGTAATGTAGTACACCGAACTCAACAGTGCTGAATTTAACTACTTTAATTTCAATCAAAATATCATACATGCTGAACATTCCTCTGGGTGATGAGATAATGTCAGTTTGAGCTATTTTTTAAATAAAAGGCCTTGAAATAAATAAGAACCTTTGAAGTATTAAAAACTATGACATCATGCCTCTGAATGACTGAATTGCAACTTTACAGTTGCAGATACAGCAGATTTACAGTTTTTACCATATAAATGTTTAATGTAGCTGCAAAGCAATGGTGGGGGAATTTTTAGAATGAATGGTTTCCACCACATACAGCATATGTACGGAAGCTTTACAGCATATGTAGTATGGAACTGAAAGAAAAATTCCCAGTTGCAAACTACCACAAACCGCTGGACATCATACCAAAAATTATCCAGCATGCTCACATACACTCAAACAGGGAGCAGTTATAGAATCACGTGATATTGTAATGAGCCAAAATTAAAAATCAATCTAACAAATTCCCCATTTGAAAGTAATATTCATAGTAAATAAACATGAGAAATATACTCATCTCTAAACTTATATGAGAGTCTATGGTATTACAGCAATAGTACATGAGCGAAGCTCATGCCAGTAACATATGAAAACAGAAGGACACTTGATGGATCTGAGGCCCTATGTTCATTCCATATGAACATAGGGCCTGAGATTTGAAATGAAAAGATTTGCAAATTTTCTATCCTTTCTATCCTTTTCTATCCTTCTTGAAAGTATCTTTCTTGTCTGGTCAGTGGGCACATACCTGAGCACTCCATAGAAGTGATACAGATTGGATCCATTGTTATAGTGGAAGAATTAAAATGATAATCCGTCAAAATGACTGTTCAGTTGCCAATGTTAATTTTACAGTAACCATTGGTTTAACCCCCATGTTGCTGCATAACAGCTAGCACAGTATAACAGTTAATTTTTGTTTGAATACAAACTTTGATTACACAGTGCATTACTTTTCATTGTGTTTGCAGTACTTCTTTAACGTATCATAGTATAGTAAAGATAATATACTGTTGGACACACAACATGGCATGATCAGGCTAGTTTAATAAGGTTAGGGTTATGTGATAGCTAGGTATACATCCACAGTTATTTTCTAATTGCTTCTAGTGGTAGTGGTAATAAGGCATAATTAATGGCAGAGTTATAGCATTGATTCATGCACAATTCAGTAAAAACAGATAAGATTTAACATGGGTGATACTGTATAATATGGCAGTGGAGCGGGACAGATTTTCTACGATATGAGGTTCCATCATGTTTAGCATGGATGGAAGATATTGTTGTATATACACATTCAAGAAAACCTAGCACAGGTATGAGATAATTTGATCCACATCTATAAAAGGTTAGGGAAGGTAAGGTTGCTAGGATGTATTAGAGTATGTATGGTGCACTTTACAAGGCTAAATAAGAACAGTTAATTAAGATTAGAATTGCATTAGGAGTAATACTGTTGTAACAGCTGTTCAGGTGTAGAACGTAGGTAGGGCTGGTAGGTATAGTTTGGTATGTTGAGAAAGCAGGCTAATATTCCTGGTATAGTAGTTTTGTTTGATTGAACTGCAGCAGCTGTAGCGGCAGTAGTAGTATGCTATTGCATGGTTGGGGTTTTATGTTATGAGTTATGTTATGAGTGGGCTAGTCATGGTATGGCTGTTTAGATAGTGGAGTTATGTGTTTAACTCTATAATATGCAGGGAATATTATAGAGTTCTGTCACAATGTTATAGTCAGCAGAGTGGAAACAGTAATACATGCAGTTCGTTTAAGATGAGCTTGTGTGGTGCAGTATGATGATATTTGAGGGGTGGGTTGGTGTATAGTACATGAAGTGAATATACACAAGAAGAATGGTGTTGCACTGAGACTTGCAGAACTGGTGGTGGGGCAGTCCATATTTAATGTGTCTAAACCCTGTAAGTACAAAAAAGAGGACCATATACTCAGAGCATTAGAGGATTACATGTATAGTGGCTTATTACAGTTAATTTTGTAGGACAGAGTAGAAATGACATTTTAAAAATGGAATACAAAAGTGAGAAATACACTGTTTTGAAAAAACAAAACTAAAAAAAAAGCAAGATGCAATACATGTTACATGTACTTCACTTTTAGTGAAAAGGAGCATGTGCTAAATTACAAGAAACTAAACAATTAAAAGGGTGGTGCTAACCTAAAAGGATGTCAACTATCGATTTCTTCTAGGCCTATTAAGAGAAGCACATAATTATGTGACTTGGAGGTTTACACAAAGTTAATCCAGTCCAATATTTGTTGCCAAAAATACAATGTACAATGACTAGGATTGAATTATGAATGATACAAGGTCTGAATTATAAATTAAATGTAAATTGTGTCACAATTAAGCAATATCCTTAAGTATACTGGCAAAAAAGTGTGTGTGTGTGTGTGTGTGTGTACTGTATGTTTTCTCCGTCATGGTCCTGGGGTATGTGTGTGATTGCTCATGACCCAAAATAGAAAAACTGAAAAAATAAATGTCAAAATATTACACATATTATACACATGTATACACATTATACACAAATACGTAAGCACATAGTTGCCGGTTAACTATGAAAAAAATGAATCGCGGTGCATCAAGTTGTTCCTGAAATAAAAGCACACGTAATGCCATCAAGACATTAGATTAAATACTTTCGCACGTTGGACATTTTCATTTTTTGAACCTATGGCTTTATTCAATTAGTCATTTAAGTCAATTTTATTTAAAAATCGAATTAAGGGTTTAGCATATGCGTGGTTATATTTTAAGTTGGCTCCAATAGTTAGTTTACTCTGGACAAATTGTGTGCTGACTTTAGTAACAGAGTTTTCTGAGGACGAGCAGAGGGCAACTTAATATACAGATTTTTAGAGAAAATAAGGCGAAATTTCTGCAGGAAAGATAAAAAATTATCCATCTGTTTTATGCGAACATGCCAGAACTCACTCGGATAGCTCGTAGCAGTGTCTTGCGTATGCAAATATGTTTTGCCTGGAAATCTATTTGGAGTTGCTCGAAGGAATCCAGAACGGGCCTCCTTCTGTCTCCCCCCACCGGCTCGCGCAGCTCTCTCTCCTCGTCTGTCTCCTTTCGCGTGGAAGACATTTCACCAGCTCTCACACGCAGGCACATGCAACGAGCCGCACCGCCAGAGACAGTTCGGCCATCGGGGATTATGCATAGCTAACAGTCGCGCGCTCTTGCCTCAGTTCATAATCACGACAGAGCTTTTTTTTTTTTTTTTTGCTTTTGCCAACCCAATTTCAAGAGTGCACACAATAATACCATGCCTGACACAAACGTCGTTTTACTACTTTCTTGAAAATATTAAGTGTACATACTGCATGTTCATAAAACAAAGGATGGCTACTCAAGCGTACGCAATTCTTGTTTGACCACAGAGGCTACAATGAGCAAAATATCCGCGTTGCTCTCCGTCAAAGAAAAGAAACAGAAAGTTGTCAGTCGTCTGCAACTATACGATCTGAATTCTGAAACGCCTTATGAGAACTGGAGTCCTTTCGTGATACTGTACTTCTTTTGTCTGCTATTTTTATTTCCAGTGGATCAATCTGCAACCATTTTTGTTATTATTTTTTTAAAATTTCTTTTTACCTTTTTAATAATCTTTTACTGCTAGTTAATAGTATTGGGGATGTAACACACCAACATAAATTGTTTGCGTTTAAATCGCACACAACAAAAGCTGACAACAAATTTATCAGAGTGTAATGACACTGCCCTCCACGGTGACTGTTCAAAACAGGTCTGAGTAGAGAACAAATCTAATAACTCAGTGAAGAGAGAAAATAAAACGTTTACATTGAAATGTCACATATTGGCTTTTCCATGCCCAATATGGAGGAGTGCAGCTGATGCTACTTTGAAATTGTACCATAATTGTACCAAAATGTAAAGCATAATTTGAAATAAGGACTGCAGACATAAAAAGGTTATTTAAATAATGATAAAAAAATTAAGAGGGAAGTTTTCTGACAAATCCCAAACAAACAAATAAACAAACGAATAAGATTTTACTTTAATATGTTGTGTTAGTAAGTTAAATATTTTTCTTGTACTATCACATCAACTGATTCAAAGTCATTTTTACAAGAACAAGAATAAATAATCATCAAGAAACTTCAATGAAACCTGGAAAATCTTAATGGTTTGAACATTTTTAATCTTTTACTGTTTCATGTTACTGGTCTATGAATACAATCAATTTACTGTGTGTATCTTGTAGGTAAATGTGTGTCTTTTTAAAAACTGGGCTATCTGTGTTGTGTTTTCAAAATGCTCCCATTGTGAATAATGCTGTAAAGGCATCATTGACTGAATAATTTGTTGGTGCAAAGTGTAGCATTAGACATATAATTAGAGAACCTGAAGCTAAATACAATTGATAACTCTCTCCTTTCCAGGATACAAAGGTTTCCCCATGTTAAATCCAGTGATGTGTTTTTAGACGTTTGCTGATGAAGGTGCTCCTATGGCAGGGGCAGAAACATCAGGGAAAAAGGGAAGGGGGTTCCTACATGAAACAACTTGGACAGTACTTTTTATTTACTCACACTCACTGACAAAGACCCATTTTTAGTATGGCCATAAGAAAGAGCCAAGATAGGAGTGCACTTCAGTGTGTGGTGTGCGTTCGCTGTATGTGTGTCGGGCAGGTTGCATGTGCTCATGGTCTGGGGGATGGCATACGTCAGAATGCAGGAAGGCAAGAGGACAATCGCAGGGCCCACGCTGGACCGCAGGGCCAAGGAGCTTGTATTGGCAGATGGCAGAGAAAGGTGTTACCACACAGTGAGTGGGCATGGAGATTAATGCGTTGCAACATTCAAGAAGGTAGAACATTTGGCTGCTGACCTGCAGTCAGAACTCGTTTCCATCCCTTCCTATTGAGATTCTGAGGAGGCCGATGTGGTAATTTAGGAATAATAAACATACACATTCCCAGCGTTCGCTTTTTCTCCCTGTGGGGGCTGGGCTGTTTGCAGCTTTGCAAAAAAGTGGAATGATTTTTCTTTTTTCTCTGGGAAGCAGTCAAGATGGAAGACTACAGTATCAAATCTAATGGCAATGACCATATACTTTGCTCTCGTGTTTATGAAAAATGGTATGTTACCAAATGGAAACATTGTATTTTAATTAAAAGAGCATTTGTCTTCAAAAAGAAACAAAGTTGTAATTTGCTTGTAGCTGTCTTAGGTGTGATCACAAAAATTTATTTCCCATAAATTTCATTATAGGACAATGCTATTATCATAATTATTCATCTTATGTGTTAACCTCAACACTCACCCACCAATTTATCCATGATATTTCCATGTACACATTAAGAAAAACTCTTGTGCTCATTTTATAACATTTTGAGCCCCTATAAATTGGCTAAATACTGGTATTTTCATAAAAACAAATGAAGCGAAAACACTTTTAAGAAATTGCCTTTTTGAAAATGTGTTTCTCCCTCACAGTGTAATGATACTTCTGCCTGAAAAAAAATATGTTAAAACAATTATGAGCATTTTAAAAACTGTTTTATCTTCTGGAAATCTGTTTAATAAAATCCAACAAATGATTTCAAAATTAAATTATGAATTATCTTATACTTGCATATAGTATTTGGATTGTGGACACTTACTGCCATCTTGTGGTTAAAATGTGAACAATTCCTTCATCAATGACGTGAAACTTCACCATTACATGTTATTTTATACTAATTACATTAGCATCTTGATTTGACAAATCTTTCTTACAAAAACATCGGCGGTCAGAATGTGCAGTCAGAAAACAGGAAACACAGGTCAAGCCATTAGAAATGTAGTTAGTGTTAGAATTTATTCTTTCTAGGGACACATTTTTTGCAAAGTAACAAATCCATAACATTCAGTCAGATCAATAAATGCTTTTCGTGCAGTAAAACATATCATATGTTTTAAAGGGCAGTACAAATGTATGAGCCTTAATCTGAACACTTAATTTTCCAGTCACGGATCCTAATCCAAACTGGAGGTCTTCTCCTTACCGCAGGACCACAGAGACAAACCCCTTTCTGTCCTCCTCTCAAAATATCCCTTCCTTTATGTATTCTATGTATAGTTTCATGTAATATTTGTAGGATTTTACTCCTTGTCCACGAGGTGGCTATTTGTTATCTTGGTTATTTTGATTGATTATTCAGCTGTAATTCAATTTGATGGTGCTCCTTCATACGCTGCTCATCTTGACTTCTCTTTTCAAACTGCAATTCACAAGCTTAACTTGCACCTGCTTGCTTTTACTCTTTGTTACTTCTCTTCTGTATGATTTCATTCAAAACACTGTCAACTAAGAATATCATGCGCCAACACACTGACCTTTTTGGATTCGTCTGCCATTTCTTCAGTTCTATATTCTGATCACTGTAGTTGTGGAAGTAACTAGCCTGCAACATGATAACTGTGCATTTAATACTTTGTCATTCAATACCTTCAGATTATCCTTCGTCTTTCAAACAGGCATGATATTCCTCTTTTGATTCCATTTGAACAGGTATTATACCAACATTGATTTCATTTAAACTTTTTTGTGTTCATCATTTTGGTTGATATAGTATTTGTTTTTGCATGTAATAACTTAAGCGTTGTGTTTAAGCAAGTGATTCATGCTGATAATAATAATAATAATAATAATAATAATAATAATAATAATAATAATAATAAATTACAATAATCAATAATAGTGATCACTTGCTCATTTTAAAAGGAATATAAGACATGAATAAAGCAGAAGCACACCCATTTAGTAGCCGAGTTTTTCAAATGGGTGATACCACCTAAAACAAATCCATTGCTGATTATTCTTCACAGGTACAAAACGTTCATGGGCAGATCTTTATATGTTCATGTACTGCCATCATCTAGAGTATAACTTGGTTATTTCAGTCGGGAGCAACTAAAACATTTCCACTGATGTCGTACACAATGGTGTTCCAGTCAAAAATGTTGCCTTTGGTGACGCGTTGACCAGAATGCAATGCCCTAATCTGGCATTCTGAGAGGACAAAGTCCCACATGTAAACATCGGAAATCTCGCCAACAAAACTCTGAATGGCTTCGTAATCCCCCAGGTACCTGTCGGGGTCCTGGCCGAGAAGGACGACGCCTTTGCCGCGAATCGTGTGCCCGGCTTTGTACACCTGTCGCGCGCTCCTCTTCCCGTCCACCCAGAAGGCGGAGAGGCCCGTCTTAGATTCCCACGTGAGGCACAGGCTCGTCTTGAAGGTGCTGAGCGGCGGGAGGTGAAAGAACGCTCCCTGCCCGCTGAGGTAGAAGGACACGCGCCCGTCCTTCTCGCGCCACACGTTCAGTTCGTCGAAGTCCGCGGTGCGGTAGGCGAAGAGGATGATCTCTCGCTCCCCCTGCAGCTCCGTGGCCAGCCGCATGCACAGCGTGAAGGCATTCAACTCCAGGGGCTTCTGCGGGGTCAGTTTGACATAGCTGTAGTCCGTTTCGTACGGGAAAATCAGAGATTTTCCACTCAGACCTACTGAAAGAGCACAACCCAACTAAGAAACACCCCATGTGAAACACCCGCGTGCATGGCCCATCAATCTGTGGACAAGATCGTTGCTTGTACTCCTATAGGCTACAGTTCCAGACAACCCATTCAATAATCTATGGATGAGTGAGTGATGTATGAACGAGTGAAAAATCAAAACAAACGAAAGAACATTTAAAATGTGCAGAATATGCTCTGACAAGCAAAAGGTTTTATATTAGAGTTTTAAAATTACGTTAAATTCAATTCAAACTATTAGACTGTTACACTATTCTGAGGAATTAAATGTTGAATGAATGTTATTTAAGCTGAGATGGCCAGATGGACAATATAAAAGCAGGAGAGTGGTATACCTTCAGAGGCTGAGGAGAGAGTAAAGCCACAGAGGAGAAGGGGGACCACCAACACCCCCAGGTCACTGTAGGGAAGCTTCCAACACAAGTGAGACAAAGATCATTCTGCATACTCTCTCAGCGACAATCGTACAATATGATACTTAAAAATATTTCTAACTGAAAGATACAAAATTCTAAGCAGAAAATTTGATCAAAAGAATAGTTCTTAGTATTGCTACAATGTCAAGTCCACAAAAAGTATACACACAAAATCCACACTGGCAAGAGGAAAAGTGGCAGTGTGGCACTTCAGAATTAACCCCGAGTGTCACCTTTACTAAGCAATACAGTGATGCCTAAGCATGTTGTGGTGCTGCAAATGTGGAATAACACAACAGATTGTCAACAGTATCATGGACAACATTAATGTAACAAGTATTTAACAAATATCTGCCTTTATGAGGGAGAATTTCTAAGAAAACAATAATGTAACAATTTTGCCCTACCATCTCGACGTTGTGATCTCTCCAGCAGGTAAATAAGGGCACAGTGCAACTGCTCTTGTTCTGTATCACACTGGGTCTGACACCTATTCCCTCCTTGCACAGAATATAACATCACATTCCCAGTGGGTTTGCTTACAAAAGATGGCTGTCTGTGCAATGGAGGATGGATAACACTGCCTTATATATGTGGCACAGAGAGACACACAGATGTCAAATGTGGTCGCTGTTGTTTAGCATGTGATTCAAATATCAAACATGATGTCATGGTATGGTTGTCAGGGTTTGTGAGGAAAGGACCCAGATGCAGATAATACATGCTTGACAAAATGTACTGTTCTTTATTGACAAGTTCAAAAAAACAGACAGTAAACAGACAATATCCAAAATGGCAGGCAAAAGTCAGAATCTTGATTACAGGCAGAGTTCACTACTGGGAAGACAGACAGGCTATCAGGATAGGCAAACAGCAGGCAGGAATCAGGGTCGATACGGGCAAAAAGTGGTCAGGCAAACAGGTCAGCAAAAATCCAGGGCAGTAGGCAAAAGGGTAATCCAAGACAGGCAGAGTCAGCAACAAACAGGTCAGATGGGGGTCTTTAAATCTATACAGAGGAGTTCCAGGGCTGCGAGGAAATTACCACAGCTTGAGACCATCTGAGATATAATTCTGCATTGGGTAATCAAAGCCTATGATTCTCACACCTTGTAACAGGCACATTTATTCTAAACTTTAAAGCACATTCATGAAAAACATTAGGACAATCAAAGCTCAAAACTGATGGCAAAACCGTGAATGACTGACACATATTGTATACGTATAGTACATTTTTGCACACGACACTTTTAGCCTGTGGTAATTTCACACATGCTGAATGACATTCCAAGACTCCCTGCATAATCAAGATGGAGGAGGGATAGGGAAGGGAGACATCTTTCAGAATGATCTTTAAAAAAGCAATGAAATTCAGTATATCATTTCATGTCATTTAAAAAACAGACCAGTAATGACTAAAAGTGGATGTAATGGTGAATAAGGAGGAGTGCAGCTGATAGGCTACTACTATTGTACCAGTAAAGCATCATTTGAAATAAGGACTTGTCGGGAGAGTACCATGCATTTTATGGTTATTTGCCCTGGTCTGGCTTTTCTAGGATTCCTTTCCCTACTCAGGACCAGAACAAGCGCAGATAAGATAAGTCAACAAATACACACACATAGCAGGCAAGAGGGCAAATGGTCTACCACCATAAATACCCCAAAATCAGTGACCACAGATCACATACCTACTTAAAATAAGCAGCCATCTCATTAGGATTGCAAGAAGTCACCTAAAACCTAGTCAGATACTTAAAACCTCAACCATAATGATTGACTGTTTGGATTCACATTATTTTGCCAGATAAAAGCGGAAGTAGGGCGTGATACGCCCGCTTTGTTTATTGGTAAGCATGAATCTGCCCCTCGGATGTAGAATCCTTGGCTAAACGGTGGCTACAGCCATGTTTGGTAATCTGAAAGAGGTTTAGGCGCCAAATACTTCTAATATAATCTTAAAGAACTCTGCCTTTTTAGCCAATCTAAGTTGCTTAAGCTGTAACATCCTGGTAGACCACAGCTGCAGGGGGTTGCCTTCTCTCCCCCCTTCCTGAGCACAATCAGCGTGTGTGTGTGTGTGTTTCTTTGTGTGTACCTATACGTTCGGATCATTTACCCTTTCTTACCCCACAGTAATTGTACTCTCATGTCATGGAAAAATGTGGAAAACCCAATGTTGTGTGATAACACATGTATTTCTCAACATAGCAGCAAAACCACCATTTTACCAGTTCCTCTCAGCTAACTCTCCCCTCTCAACCCATGCCTATTAATGTTTGGTGTCTTTGCGATGCTCATGAAGAGCTGAATGCAAAGATGAGAATCTTGAAAATATATCTAGTATATCCAGATGTTTGGATCGAAAGGACAAAATTAAGTCCTGGAGAAACTTCCAGGCACTCCCCAACCATAAAATTAATCATGCATGGGTCAGGGAGGTGGAGAGAGCTTCTTCTTAAGTCAGGCCTAGAACAGGCCTCTTGGCTCAGTCTTTTGTCGTTGCTCAGTTTTTGCCTCAGCTCAGATAGACGCTCAGTCAACCGTTCAGTTATCCAGTCCGTGGCTCATTTTATCCTGAAACTTTTGCATTTTTCCTTTTGGAGTTTTGCTGCTATCGTGAGTGGTTCCTGTGTTCTTCCTTGGGAGAAGCAAACAATTGGCTTGGGTAATTTTCTTTGCACGCATTCACTCACCATTCTGTGATCCATCCATGTTCTTGTCTTGTTAATGTCTTTATGTAATTTAGTGTCTGTTAAGGTAGTGGACCAGGTCTGTGGCCCAGACTTTGAATTTTGTCTTGTCTCAGTGTAACTGCTTAATAAACCCTTTTAATTTATTCCAGTCGTGATTCTACATTTCTGGCAAAGGATGATCCACCAGACAGCTCATCTCCTATCAACGAATTCGGTGATTTAATTGGTAATTAACGAATTCCGTGATTTAATTGGTAATTAATATCTTTGATAATATTTATTAAATTAAATCATTTTTATTATTATTTTACATATTGGTTAAGTGAGGAGTTTTAGTAATTAGCGTCATTTGTGTTCGGTATTCAGAGTGCCGGACGATAAACAAGGGCATTAATTTCTAAGACTGCTGGGTTCAGACCATTGAATTTTTATTAAATCCTCACTTCCCCGACAGACTGCAGACATAAAAAGGTTATTTAAATAATGATAAAAAATTAAGAAGGAAATTTTCTGATAAATCCCCCCAAAAAAGAATAAAATTTTACTTTAATATGTTGTGTTAGTAAGTTAAATGTTTTTCTTGTACTATCACATCAACTGATTCAAAGTCATTTTTACAAGAACAAGAATAAATAATCATCAAGGAACTTAAATGAAACCTGGAAAATCTGAATGGTTTGAACATTTTAATCTCCCACTGTTTCATGTTACTGGTCTATGAATACAATCAATTTACTGTGTGTATCTTGTAGGTAAATGTGTGTCTTTTTAAAAACTGGGCTATCTGTGTTGTGTTTTCAAAATGCTCCCATTGTGAATAATGCTGTAAAGGCATCATTGACTGATTAATTTGTTGGTGCAAAGTGTAGCATTAGACATATAATTAGAGAACCTGAAGCTAAATGCAATTAGATAACTCTCCTTTCCAGGATACAAAGGTTTCCCCATGTTAAATCCAGTGATGTGTTTTTAGACTTTAGCCGATGAAGGTGCTCCTATGGCAGAAGAAACGTTAGGGAAAAAGGGAAGGGGGTTCCTAGGTGAAACAACTTGTACAGTACTTTTTATTGATGTTTTAACTGCCTTCACAATTTCAAAATCCAGATTTTGCTTGTTTGCTTGATCTGCTTGATTACTCAGCTGTCCAAATATGTCTTTGTATAGTTTTGTTTTCCCAAAGTGTATATTCAACTCTGTTCATATTTACTCACACTTACCAACACAGACCTATTTTTAGTATGGCCATAAGAAAGAGCCAAGATAGGAGTGCACTTTAGTGTGTGGTGTGCATTCGCTGTATGTGTGCCGGGCATGGTCCGGGGGGATGGCATATGTCAAAATTCAGGAAGGCAAGAGGAGTAATGTCAGTGCTATTTAAATTTAACATCTTAGCCCAAAATCACCCCCTGTAGGTGCATCAAACCAAGCATCTACTTTACATACACTGAAATATCACAGTTCACTTGACAACCAAAAATCCTCTACTTCATTTCTTTATCATACAACTCTGCAGTCAACAGGCTTTTTATCAGCAATAAAATGCCATCAGCATCACTAAACAGTCATATTCAATTTTTAACTATAAGTATTCTCGTGTTTATGGAAAATGGTATGTTACCAAATGGAAACATTGTATTTTAATTAAAAGAGCATTTGTCTTCAAAAGGAAACAAAGTTGTAATTTGCTTGTAGCTGTCTTAGGTGTGATCACAAAAATTTATTTCCCATAAATTTCATTATAGGACAATGCTATTATCATAATTATTCATCTTATGTGTTAACCTCAACACTCACCCACCAATTTATCCATGATATTTCCATGTACACATTAAGAAAAACTCTTGTGCTCATTTTATAACATTTTGAGCCCCTATAAATTGGCTAAATACTGGTATTTTCATAAAAACAAATGAAGTCAAAACATTTTTAAGAAATGACCTTTTTGAAAATGTGTTTCTCCCTCACAGTGTAATGTTACTTCTGGCTGAAAAAAATATGTTAAATCAATTATGAGCATTTTTAAAACTATTTTATCTTCTGGAAATCTGTTTAATAAAATCCAATAAATGATTTCAAAATTAAAATATAGCTGCAAGCAGCAATGAAGGGGTGAAGCACCACAGGGCCACCAGGTAGACAACTAATCAGAACAACCCCTGAACAAGACACCAGTCCATCACAGGGTGAACAGACACATTGACATCCACTCTTGCACTCACACTTAACGGTTCAAAAGTTATAAGAAAAATGTACTCTGAAATTTGGCCTGTTGGTGGCTCTACAGGGAATGATGGAATGACCCCAAATTTGGTGCCTGGATACCTTGGACTGTGCTCTATGAGGTTGCCAGATTCCACCAAAATCCACCTTGGGCTTCTATGGCCTGCCATAGAAAACCACTGAAAAAAGACAATTCCAAGATGGCCAAAAAACAAAATGGCTGACACAGAGGGTTCATAATTTCCCAGCTAGGGTTGTTTTGCAATTTTTCTTCTGGTATAGCACCCCCATAGGGCCAGATTCCATGAAACTTGGTGGGTACCCAATACTCCCCCGGCAATAAAGTTTGGCGTGACTCCAACCAAGCATTGCTGATATATGGCTCACTTCCTGTTTTGGTGTCTTCACCATGGAATTTAACTGGATGACAGTGGCCATACTGTTTGCCCTAGCACAATTCTTTGAAAATTTTTTGGTCAGAACCCTCTGTAGATGATACGTACCAAATTTGGTGGTGATAGGATCAACGATCTAGGACTAGTTCGCAAAAGTAGGTTTTTCGAAAAATTCAAAGTGGCGGAAAATCCAATATGGCACACTTTACCGGCAATGGCTGCATTCGAATCGGGATGACCCAAGGATTCAGGGGGAAAAAGATCACAACCCTAGGACAAACGGTTCAAAGGTTAAAAGCAAAAATGTACCTTGAAATTTGGCCTGGATGAATAGACCCCATAGATACTATAGATACTTTGGACTGTCCTCTATCAATGTAGCAATTTCATAGCCATAGCCATAGATTCCCATGGGAGAAAGTATAATAATAATAATAATAATAATAATAATAATAATAATAATAATAATAATAATAATAACAATTTTAAAATAATAATAATAGCAGTGAAAAATTCTAACAATTACCATAGGTGCCGTAATTACATGCCTTAATAATTACAATAGATACAATTGGCTCCTAATTATGAATTATCATATACTTGCATATAGTATTTGGATTGTGGACACTTACTGCCATCTTGTGGTAGAAATGTGAACAATCCCTTCATAAATGATATGTGAAACTTCACCGTTGCATGTTATTTTATACTAATGATCTTAGCATCTTGATTTGACAAATCTTTCTTACAAAAACATCGGCGTACAGTCAGAAAACAGGAAACACAGGTCAAGCCATTAGAAAAGTAGTTAGTGTTAGAATTTATTCTTTCGAGTGACACATTTTTTGCAAAGTAACAAATTACCATAACATTCAGTCAGATCAATAAATGCTTTTCGTGCAGTAAAACATATCATATGTTTTAAAGGGCAGTACAAATGTATGAGCCTTAATCTGAACACTTAATTTTCCAGTCACGGATCCTAATCCAAACTGGAGGTCTTCTCCTTACCGCAGGACCACAGAGACAAACCCCTTTCTGTCCTCCTCTCAAAATATCCCTTCCTTTATGTATTCTATGTATAGTTTCATGTAATATTTGTAGGATTTTACTCCTTGTCCACGAGGTGGCTATTTGTTATCTTGGTTATTTTGATTGATTATTCAGCTGTAATTCAATTTGATGGTGCTCCTTCATACGCTGCTCATCTTGACTTCTCTTTTCAAACTGCAATTCACAAGCTTAACTTGCACCTGCTTGCTTTTACTCTTTGTTACTTCTCTTCTGTATGATTTCATTCAAAACACTGTCAACTAAGAATATCATGCGCCAACACACTGACCTTTTTGGATTCGTCTGCCATTTCTTCAGTTCTATATTCTGATCACTGTAGTTGTGGAAGTAACTAGCCTGCAACATGATAACTGTGCATTTAATACTTTGTCATTCAATACCTTCAGATTATCCTTCGTCTTTCAAACAGGCATGATATTCCTCTTTTGATTCCATTTGAACAGGTTTAATACTATCGATTTCATTTAAACATTTTTTGTGCATTTTGGGTGACTTAGGCCAATTTGTTTTACATGTAATGACTTAAGCATTGTGATTAAGCAAGTGGTTCATGGTATTATTATTGTTATTATTATCTTTCTCATTTTAAAAGGAATATAAAACCTGAATAAAGCAGAAGCACACCCATTTAGTAGCCGAGTTTTTCAAATGGGTAATACCACCTAAAACAAATCCATTGCTGATTATTCTTCACAGGTACAATAAGTTCATGGGCAGATCTTTACATGTTCATGTACTGGCATCATCTAGGGCATAACTTGGTTATTTCAATCGGGAGCAACTAAAACATTCCCATTGATGTGGTACACAATGGTGCTCCAATCAAAAATGTTGCCTTTGGTGACGCTTTGACCAGAATGCAATGCCCTAATCTGGTTTTCTGAGAGGACAAAGTCCCACATGTAAACATCGGAAATCTCGCCAACAAAACTCTGAATGGCTTCATAATCCCCCAGGTACCTGTCGGGGTCCTGACCGAGAAGGACGACGCCTTTGCCGCGAATCGTGTGCCCGGCTTTGTACACCTGTCGCGCGCTCCTCTTCCCGTCCACCCAGAAGGCGGAGAGGCCCGTCTTAGATTCCCACGTGAGGCACAGGCTCGTCTTGAAGGTGCTGAGCGGCGGGAGGTGAAAGGACGCTCCGTCCCCGCTGAGGTAGAAGGACACGCGCCCGTCCTTCTCGCGCCACACGTTCAGTTCGTCGAAGTCCGCGGTGCGGTAGGCGAAGAGGATGATCTCTCGCTCCCCCTGCAGCTCCGTGGCCAGCCGCATGCACAGCGTGAAGGCATTCAACTCCAGGGGCTTCTGCGGGGTCAGTCTGACATAGCTGTAGTCCGTTTCGTACGGGAAAATCAGAGATTTTCCACTCAGACCTACTGAAAGAGCACAACCCAACACCCGTGCATGGCCCATCAATCTGTGGACAAGATCGTTGCTTATACTCCTATAGGCTGCAATTCCAGATACCCAATTCAATAATTCATGTTGTAAACCATTACACTGTTACACTATTCTGAGGAATTAAGAAATGTTGAATGAATGTTATTTAAGATGAGATGGCCAGATGGACAATATAAAAGCAGGGGAGTGGTATACCTTCAGAGGCTGAGGAGAGAGTAAAGCCACAGAGGAGAAGGGGGACCACCAACACCCCCAGGTCACTGTAGGGAAGCTTCCAACACAAGTGAGACAAAGATCATTCTGCATACTCTCTCAGCGACAATCGTACAATATGATACTTAAAAATATTTCTAACTGAAAGAAAGATACAAAATTCTAAGCAGGAAATTGGATTAAAAGAATAGTTCTTAGTATTGCTACAATGTCAAGTCCACAAAAAGTATACACACAATATCCACACTGGCAAGAGGAAAAGTGGCAGTGTGGCACTTCAGAATTAACCCCGGGTGTCACCTTTACTAAGCAATACAGTGATTCCTAAGCATGTTGTGGTGCTGCAAATGTGGAATAACATAACAGATCGTCAGCAGTATCGTGGACAACATTAATGTAACAAGTATTTAAACTTAAATATCTGCCTTTATGAGGAAGAAAACAGTAATGTAACAATTTTGCCCTACCATCTCGACGTTGTGATCTCTCCAGCAGGTAAACAAGGGCACAGTGCAACTGCTCCTGTTCTGTATCCTATTCCCTCCTTGCACAGAATATGACATCACATTCCCAGTGGGTTTGCTTACAAAAGATGGCTGTCTGTGCAATGGAGGATGGATAACACTGCCTCATTTGTGCAGCACAGGGCGACACGCAGATGTCAGATGGGGACTGAAGGTCACTGTTCTTCAGCATGTGATTCAAATATCAAACATGATGTCATGGTATGGTTGTCAGGGTTTGTGAGGAAAGGACCCGGGCTCAGATTGTCAGTACTTCAGCCCCCTAGCTGTTGTTTTTGTGTTCTCAGGTACAGAACAGGCTTTCCAACAAAGGTAGGAACAAAACCGGTAAGGCACTGAGATAATCTGGCATTGAACAAAGAAAACAGCAGGGTATTTGTAGGCAGGCACATGATGAGGGGATGAGAGACAGGTGTGCAGAAACAATCTTCAGGTGACGGTGTGGCAGAGTAACAGGAGGCAGGCAGGAGAAGGAAACAAATGGACCTGTAAACAAATAAAACCACCTACACAACAAAAAAAACAAGACACACCCATACAAACAGACAGGGAGAAACCAAGCGGCTCAGGCTGAAGTGCTGACAATGGTAGCTGTGCACAAACTAGAATAGGCTACCTAACTCAGACATAAACATTATTCTTGGTGGGATTCTAAATAAGAACCCATCTTAAGATGATGCTCTGTGTATAGCTTGAGCAAAAGATCCTCAGTGCAATAACCATGTAAAAGAGTGGTTTTAAGGACACAGACCAATATTGGAACAAAATTTGTTGCTAGTGTAAAGGTCCGACTTACTGCTGAAGTGACTGCTGAAGTGTGTATTAAAAATATTATTAAAATATTAGAGTTACAGCAAAAAACCCTACTGGGGTCAGTTTTACATGCATATCCTGTTTCACATCTGGGCCTCTTGGCATGGAGTATGCAGAGGTTTGGCAGCGCTCTGCCCAGCACTGGAACTCACACTCACCTGGAACCCTACCTCCACCCCAGCCACACCACGCTTCCTGCATCACACACTCCTGTCCCTACAGGAAGTGTCCATTGGGTGCATGTGGGGGTCTCTGAATCTATACAGAGGCGTTCCAGGGCTGCGAGGAAATTACCACAGCTTGAGACCATCTGAGACATAATTCTGCATTGGGTAATCAAAGCCTATGATTCTCACACCTTGTAACAGGCACATTTATTCTAAACTTTAAAGCACATTCATGAAAAACAGTAGGACAATCAAAGCTCAAAGCTGATGGCAAAACCGTGAATCATGTGAATGAATGACACATCATATTGTATACGTATAGTACATTTTTGCACACGACACTTTTAGACTGTGGTAACTTCACACATGCTGAATGACATTCCAAGACTCCCTGCATAATCAAGAGGAGGGATAGGGAAGGGAGACATCTTTCAGAATGATCTTTAAAAAAGCAATGAAATTCAGTATATCATTTCATGTCATTTAAAAAACAGACCAGTAATGACTTGTACTAAAAGTGGATGTAATGGTGAATTACTGTCAGTGATGAGTCACTTCATTCTTGTACTCACAATTCAGCTGCTGAAGTTGGTAAACTCATGTTTTCAAGACTAATAATGTGGGGAAACATTCAAATCATGTAGCAAGTGAAAACATAATGACACACACCAAATGTAGATGTTGTGACTGAAGACAGTGACAAACTTTTCCATCAATAAAAGTAATAAAACAGACTGAAATCATTCTTGTTTGTAATAAATTGTCTTTATTAGCTCGCCATTCTGCACGTAATTTAAATATCAACTCCATATTAGAAGGAGACACTGCTCACTGTATCAATCCACTGCGTGACATTCAAAGTTAACCCAGATCTACCACTGTGCATCAGGATAGCCAACATGTACAGTTCTGCTGGCTTTACAGCAAGGAGGGTACAGATTCCATAAATGGTCTGTCACAAAACCGCCATACTGTCAGATACCACACCTTCTCTACTAAGAGGTTCGTAACTGGAGGAGGTATCAACATTTCACTCATTCTGAGGGTTGAAGAAGTTGTCAAAGAGAAAGCATTTGCTGTAAATCCTAGTCTAATTTGAGGTACTTCACTGGCATCTGAAACATAAGTCTGACTTGTATGAGGGCCCTACACACAGACCACCTGCAAAGTACCCATTTCATAAACAATGGAAAACAAAGCTCTCCAGAGAAACACCACTGAGATCAGTGACATTAGGCTCGATGACAACTGATGTCACCTGACCAAAACCTGCCCGTATCAAAGGGGGAAATATTTACTGAAAAGACTGTATACAGGGCTGTAATACACATTAACTGAAGTTTTCCAAAATCACACGGCAGAAAAGAAGTACATAAAACCGCAAACTCAGGTGGGTGAATGTCATGATACAACAAACACACACTGCATCTGCAACTCAAACACATTAAAACCTAAAGCTTCCCAGTTTTATGCTGAATACTATTTCCCCTTTACTGCTGCTGAAACTCCTGGCATGGGATAAGAGGAGCCATCTACAAGTCATCACCGGGATTCAAAGCCAGAGGATTCAGCTCAGCAGACTGGGTGTGCCAATATCAGACCTCTTCTCTTTAGTCTTAAGTTTATTCAGAGGGCTTGAACTTCATACCTGTAAGTATCCATTTAGATAGAAGAGCTGAGTGCTCTTGTAGCCTGTTGAAGAAAATGCAAACTCGGGTTACAATACTCAGCCTACAGGAAAATTATGTCCATATTGCTACACATGTGATCAAGTGTGGCCCCTGTCCATACTGATGAGGCCTTCACAACTGCCGAGAAGTCAGATGAATATCTGAAACAATGAGAATAACTCAGACTAGAGGGAACAATGGGACACTTCTGTATACAATATCTAGGCTACATTTATTACATGACATTTACATTCATTTCAAATACCCTCAAAATCCAATCATCACTAGGAATCATCTTCTAGGATTAAGAATGGATTTTCACAATCCAATGTATTTACAAAGCCAAACCAAATGAACCTAAAGCTCACCAAACATTAAAAAACCCCAGAAATAAGCATTTGCAGCAACCAATTGAATTGAGAGTTTTACTGCTGCACAGTTCCATAACTACTGATGTAATGCACCAGCTATTTTATGCATTCCCTCTGCTTTTTGAGAGGCTAAAATCACAAATTAAGTAATTATGGCCATTTAAGAATAAAGGGAATGCAGCCCATTAATGTCACTCAGAGAAATTTCCCTTAAGCATGTCTGTTTAACTCTGATCACTCATTGGAGCAGGACAAGTAAGTGAGATTCCCAGTATAGATACTAATTACAGGAATCTCATATGGTACATTTGGGTTCCACTCCCATATTTCAATGAAATGCATTGTGAGAGGGCACAATGCAAAGCATCAACGTTTGTGCAGAGTAATAAGTATACAATCTGCCATCTAAAATGGAAAACTACTGTGGAGAATGGCCTGTTGTCAAAGAAAAAACAATTAACTACTAGTAAGTAGTTAATTAACTAACAAATGCTTTGAGGCAGGGATTTTGTCCATGGACTAGTTAAAAACATTAACAAATATATTTCAGCACACAATCACCCAGAGGAGAGACCTACCTTCGACACAGTAGATAAAGTTCCACACAACCACACACTGAGGTACAGACATTTCAGAAATCAAAGAGCTAGGAGGCCACATCACAACACAGCTGGACAGTGAGTGAACATAAAGCAGAGCTTCCTCAACTTTGGCCTGTGGCTGCCCTGTGTATTTGTGATTGTTCCTATCAACCAAAGAAATTGAAATGTGCACTTAGGCCTTTTCATGACTTTTTGTCCCAATACAGACTTTAAGTGAATGCAGGTTTGGTCTCTGAGTGCTTTGTTTTCCACAGGCAGCCATGATAATTAGCACCAAGTTAGTTACTAACCAGGAAGCCACACTTTAAGCATTTACAACCCTAGTGTGATTTTATGTCATTCACTCAATCAAGCCAATTCAACCTAAATGGCATTCTTTGCCACAGACAGAGCACATTACAAAAAATCAACGTGCAAGTTTGTTCAGAACTTTTCTGATTGATTAGCAAGTCTATAAATGTAAACCGGACATTCATTCTTTGCAGCATGTGTGCATCACAGAGTTATTTCTCCAAAATGTGACCTCAGAGGGCAAATCACTCTAAGTGCTTAATTCAGAACAATTACCAACTTGTTACATCTGAGGACTCGCAGAGAAAACCAGCATGCACAGGGAGGCCTGAGGTCTGCTTGGTAAGCCCTGATACAAAGCACATGTTTGTGAATGAGGGGAAAAAAATAAAGAAAATAAAGAGAAACAGATAAAGAAAGAAAAACGAGCTTGGGGATGGAAGGGATTTGCATCTCAGACAAAACTTGGAACACTCGCTCAAAGGTTCCACAACAGTGTCACTACAAAATGGCATTTCTTAAATACCTACGAAATGAGAATAGCAAAACACAGCATAAGAAAATACAATCTACCACAGAGGTGAAACAGAGCTGGGGTTCTGAACCACCTCATCCACAATCAGAGATCCATTCAAATGTTTCTGTGCACCTCAAATATTCTAAATCAAATAGTTAAAAGGATACTTCTTTGCTCTTTGCAGGCAGGTCTACTTGATTGCTAAATCTTCTGGAGCCACATCCTAAACTGATTTAGTTTTGGTATGCTGGTGAGTGTTAAGTAGAATTTGAAGCTTAACTGGGACTATAATTTACATATCATCTCACTACAGCCCTTCCAACATTGGACATACATATTAAGGCAAATGTAGACACAATTACAAATTCATTCAACAATGCACCATAAGCCTTGCCCCGTCACTTTGCAAATTTTATTTTAATAGCTTACTGCACAGAATTTTACTCCTGGCAGAGTTTTAAATGGCAAAATTGACTGAAAAAATGTGACTTGAAATTTTAAAGAATGAAGTAAAATGTTAAGTTGATATTAAAACACAATCTACGCTTTCACAATGCATATCTGCTTTTGAACTATGGAAGGGCTTCTAAACCTCAGACTGTGATTCTTAAAAAAAAGATGCATTAGAAGTGAATTGAACCCCAAAAGAAATCAAAGGTTTACTGTAACCGTTCCATTTTAATACTCAGCATCTGTAAGAGACAGAGATGTGATACACAGTCAAAACTGAATACTCTCAACAAATGCCTTCCCAATGTAATGTAAATATCTTGCTTCTCTCATTGCTAGCCTGTCCACCTCTACTGATCCTGTAAAAAAACAGTCCTGGTTTCAATGCATAGCACTTGCAGGGGTAGGGTATGCTGCAATTTATAATGAATGCCACTGACACAATGCCATCTATTGAGGAATCATACATCTTATCCTTTGCTCCTCAGAATTACACATGTATGCAAACCTATACATATGAAAACTAAGGTCAAAATGATTGGTTTCCGCTGCAATCTAAAATGATCTTTAATGCATTGCGCAGGCTTGAAAGAACACACAATTACTCAGACTGTGGCCCAGGGAAATCTGCAACACTGTAAGCTGAGGAAGAGGCCACTTTAGCATGCGTTTCTGCTGGCTTTGCACTGGATCAGCAGACACAACATGGTTCCTAGTGTAACATTCAGCTCATTTTCCACACACCTTTACACAGTTTACCAGCCAGACACACTTGGTGCAAGTGTGTGATTTCCATGACAACAAGCAGAAACACATTCTTCCATCAATTGTTTCCTCTGTGATAAAAGCTACCCATATCATGTCCCGGTTGAGACAACGCAAATCAAGATCCTTGAACCATCTTCTTCTTCATAATGATAAAACGTTTATCCAAGAAAAGACAAACGCAGCGAAACAACCAAGCTAGTGAGAGGGAGAGGGAGAGCAGGAGGGAGAGAGAGAACTGCATGATGTCATCTTCCTCAGTCCTTTTAGTGACAGTGCCAAGACAGATCAGGTGAGCTGCACATACCCAGCACAATCCTAATAACTGGCCACTGGAATGCTACACCTCACGGGGATCAGCCTCACCTCCTGTCAGGCCAGTGGGTAAAGCATTAGCCAAACCTCTTCCCATAATGCACTTCTGCTTTTGCATACAATCTGTTTTAAAAGCTTATTGATTTTTTTAAGTGTTGCAGGACACATACGGTATTTGATTGAAAAATTATTTGGAATTGTTTTTGGTACTTCAGGTGAAGAGGATCACGTCTGTATGCAAGGAGTAGGAGAGCACCACCAACGAAAGAAGTGGTACATGATTAGCAAAAAAAAAACGAATTCGAAAATAATATTGGAACCAATAGGGAAAAAGTGGAAGATAAAATGGCCAGCGTGTAGAAGAGGACCACAGCAGGGCAATCTGTAAGGTAACAGGAGGAACCGTGAAGGAAGAGTGGGAAGGACCGGGCCACTGTGTGTGTGTGCTGTGTTCCGGGGTGGCAAGGCCTGGGGCACACAAACCAACAGGCTGAGAGAAATGGAGGGAACAATGGCAAAGTGTTAATGAGGGTCACAGTCGGGCTTCCGCGCTCCTGTTCGGCAGTCTGTTGCGTGGCCCCTGTGTTTAAAGTGCAAATCCAGGAGAGGGTACTGTTTTTTTGTTGTTGGTTCTTTTTTCTTTGCTTTTTTAAAAAAATCTATTTCCCTGGTTCAGTAGTCCTCCACCCAGCCATTCTCCAGGATGAAGGCGTCTATCACCTCCTTCATGGCCAGATTGGGGATCAGCTGGTCTTGGGTCAAAGGGCTCCGGGTGACAGGGTCAAAATGTCCAACTCGCTGCAGCACAGAGCAGAAATAGAGGTGTCATAAAGGGCGAAGAAACTCAAAATTATTTAATCTGAACAGACAGCAAAAGGAAGTGGCTTCGGTTAGCACAGCTGCAACACGATCACTGCCAGCACCCTTATCTCAAGAGTCACAGCTGCTGACATCTGCTCTGATGTCATCTAATCAATGTCAA